>JARHVA010001951.1:52500-1318750 GCA_037957365.1 Torreya grandis
TATGATTTTTCTAAGGGAAATCCCCCCAAAATGTGGACATTGTGTGCAAGTGAAAATACACCTGTAAGGCAATTTTTTTTACTTTTACAATATTTTGGCAATGCCTCATTTATCACATTAACCTAATTCACCTACATTACAAGACTCAATAACAAGACTTTATTATTGACATTTTGAATTTTTGACTTGACACTTTTTGACAATAATGATTTTTGTAAACACTAACAATTAATAACATTGTCACTTACAATAGACTAATTACCTATTTTGATATCAATACGAATAAACATAACAATAAGATAAATTAATATTAAAATATACATGACTTTGGACTATATGAACTTTAAAATAGTGACTAAACTAAAACAAACAAATAAAGACTAAAAGATAAAGATATAAAACAAACTTAAAAAAATTAGACTAACTGTAAGACAAAACTCACTAATATGCATAGACAGTAGGATGTAGCATAACTGTCAAGGAGGAGATTGATGTAATGCAACTGAATAAATAATAGTTGGACACCTATTCTATGATAAGCTACACTCATATCCATAATTTGTAATTTGTTGTCTCTATGTTGCATTAGATGGTATATCAGATGCAACCTAGTTGGATATCAAGATAAGATATTGTGTTGAGGAGGATGTTATGGAGTTGCTAAGTGTCAAGCTAGGATTCGAGTCAAACATGCCACCAATATTTTGTACTATGGGTGATTTGAGATGGCAAAAGTTCAATAAACAAAGCTTAGATCACATAATAATTTGCATCGATAGATTATTCAACAATAATCACTGATAGATTTGAAATAAGAAAGATTCTCATGAACATCTTATTTTTGATATGTGCATAGATCCTTATCAATAGCCCATGTTCAAATCTTGATAGATTTTGTTGTAATATAGAAGCATCAAAACACACATGTGCATAGTGTAAGTGAATTATAACTACATACAAAATTAAAAATGCTCCTTGATCTATGCTAATGAAATCAATTTCTAAAATTCAATCTCTTCATAAATCAGAACAACCAAATACTATTCTAGTTGTCCCTTCCCATTACTCATCCTTCCATCACAGGGCAAGACAACTCTGCTCTGATACCACTGATAAAAATTAGAAGAATTGATCATATAATTAACACATGCAAAGCTCAGAGAGGTATTTTAACACATAATATTCTACACTATATTCATTAATTCTCACACTCTCATAATTATGTAATACAATGGCTATTATATAGCCAACAATATAGGCAAAACAACTTCGTAAATAATAGGAAGGACTAATAACCATATACCCATTATTAGGCTTATGGGTATAACAAATATATTATTGTTACAATAGTAATATATTAATTACTAATTTACTAAAGTGGAAGTATTAATTACTTTACGGTAAATACCCAAACTAACTATTTACCTCATGGTAAATCCCTCAATGTAAAAGTTATTCCTAACAAATTCGTTATTATAGAATTCATTGCTAGTATGCATTTACCCCATTACATTTTAAATGATTAAAATAATTAATTCCAAAGTATGCTTGAAATAACATAGTACATATCAGAATAATGAAGTATTATCAAAAGAAACATTTACTAGAATAGAGTTTAAAATAGGGGAATTAGAATTTTTTTGATGAGGTACAATTCACTTATCCATTGTTATTAAAGAACCCAAAATCACTTACTGAAAGTGAAGCTCAAGATATTCAAAGAATAGAGCTCACAAGGATCAACATTGTATACATGTTTTCAACCATGGCCAGGGTTAAAATCATTATACTAGTTTATTGATAAACAACAATTGAATTCACTTTAACAAGCATTCAAAAACTTATTGAATGGAACCACATTTATAAGCATAAGGTTACAATTAACTCTATTTTATTGCATATCCCATACTTTACTTTGGTTCAAGGGACTCCTTTGAATAAATTCCTATTGAATCACTATGGATGAATGATCAATAACTACTTTCATTAATTCATTAGCAACATGATTCCTTTTTTCATTAAATTAGTAAAACATCAAGTAAATACCCTAATGGTTTATATGTAAACTTCATTTCCACGTGATAATGAGGGTATCCTAGAGGTACCATATATATTGAATGTTTTAAGACCCATGTTTTAGTTTACTACTAATTATATCAACTTCCAGTCATCTGGTTTTCAATGTCTAAACTAAATGTAAGGGTGCCACTAACAAAACTAACTAGACTCTACCAATGAAGTTATAAAATTATGACAAGACAATGCTCTCAACAATAACTCATTGTAACAAAATTTATATTAAAATTTGATGTTATCAAGAATACACACAAGCTCCATTAAGTTTATATTTAATATCAATGTTATTTGTATATTCATATAATGTGTATCTCTCTATGGAATTATTGTATCTTATGTATTTTGATATGGAAAGATTGTATCTTGTGTATTTTTGGGTCTGATGTGTTAAGCCTTTATGTCAATTTACCTTGGCACCAATTGAGGTGAATATTGGTTAAAAAATTCTAACATTAGAATATGCATAACATAATTTGTAGAACCTACTCCAAACCTCCAATGGTGCACCATGAGGATATATTACTCGTAGGTTCCAAACCTCCAAACCTCCAATTTCTATGGGTCAACATGTAGGTATATATTAGGCCATTTACTCGTGACTTTATTGGCCGGGGGGGGGGGGGGGTTTGGTGGGGTGGTGTAAAATCATATTAGCCTTATGAGATAGAGTGTATATTACTCTTAATTGGATTTATAGTCTTTGGTGGCATAATGATGGGACATGTCATGTGTAATTGGCTAGCAATGTTGTAAAACACTCATCAAGTTAAAAAGTTATAATATGTCATAAAATCCTATCCTAAAACCTCGATTAGAAATTCAATTTTTTTGTTAAGGGATTTAAAATGTGACCATAATATTACTTAATTAATATATTACTCTCTCTCATTTATATTATAATTTGAAACATGTATGGAACCCATTTCATTAAATATGCATAACATAATTAGTAGAACCTACTCCAAACCTCTAAATAGTCTACTATGAGGATGATGAAAATTTAAGTAAAATATAATCCTAATGAGTTATAATGGAACTTTAAAGTAAAAAAATTGAGACACTTTATAGGTTAAGTACATCTTAAGATCCTATCAAATGGATATTCATATGGAAACTTGTAAACCCTTGACTAGTTATGTACCCCACTTAATCTCCTAGCACACAAATTAATATGACAATAATTCAAAACAATCCAGATATGGGATATAATTTTGTACATCAAAGTAAATTTGTATATATATAATTCTCAATTCCATGAAATTATTTTGTGTTGCATTTCCAAAGAGGCTTCCATGTCTTCCTAATATAAAGTTAAGTAGTTCACACCTTTATTTTAAAAAACATAAATTTAGTTTAATGAAATGTGAAAAGTAGAACTTAGTGAATAAAGCTATGATAATCTAGATAGAAATACCATGTTCCCTTAATAACTGATTCAACCTTCATTTCAAAGGATTAGTGTTTGAGTTTTTGTGTCACAAAAGCTTTAAAAAGCATTTGTATCCAAATAGATAACATGTTTACAATATGGGTCTAAAGGAAGTAATGAACATAGATATAGACATATCATATGATGTAGAATATTTTTATTATGATTTTTATGTGCAAATATCTCATTTTAAATTAGAACTACAAGAATTACAGAGGTTTGTGATTGAAATGGTTCATTATGTCATTTTTTAGAGTATAGCTCTTATATAGATGACCAACTTAAATAATGTCATATAGTTTTTTTTCCTTCAGAGAGTATTATTGTCATGTTCATAGGATATAATATGCTTGTGTTATTTGAGTATGAAACTTGATAAATACAAAATGACAAAAACACTGTTAGGCCCTAAAGTACAGTTTCTAAACAACTTCCATCCATGCAACTAACTATAACACTTAGAATCATAACATAACTCTCATTTACACCTTAAGTGCTTTATGTTTATCAATACAACTATACCCTTGCTTATATGTTTATAAAAATAAGACATGAAATACATATAGATATCCATAAATGTTACCATATTTGATAGTAGTAGTTCATTTTTAACCAATAACTTAGATTAGGAAATCATAAGTCACATACATAATGTATAACATTTATCAAAACCATTATGGATAAGGATGTTAAAATGCCATGGTATCATACCATTAAAGTATTGTATTAAAGGAAACAAAGTATTCTAAAGTACTTTACATTAAATGATGCATATTGAGTACTAAAAATTAGTTTACATGACTAAGCTAGTATATTCATTCACACAACTAAAATTTTGTTGAGGCTATATCATTATTTTTAGCATTAAACAATGAATTTTAGGCTAGTTTTGTGAATCAAGGTAGTCTATATGAAACCATGGATGACCATAAAGGTTAATATGTCATTTAAAAAAAAAAATAATGCAGTAAACATAAAATAATGTGTGGTTACCCCAGTACATCAGAAACATAAACAAAAATAAGATAGATTGAAAACATAAGATTGAGTTAGTTGTGTTGATATGATTTATGTCAGCCAGTAAGTTAATTTTGATATAATGGATTTAAAATATTATATCAACTCAAGGATCAACTAAAGAATAATATGTCATTAAAATTTTAACCCATGTAATTCTCTTAGAATGAATACACCTCTAAAGTAAACACAACTCTTAGTATCAATGGCACTATCTATTAGACGTAATTCTTTTAACATAAAAGTGTGGCATTCTAACATATAAAAGTAAGAAATAAGAGAAAACATGTATAATAAGAGTAAAAATAATGACACATATTTATTCAATGATTGTATTAAACATGTAGGATCTCATTGAGGATCCCATATTTAGTTTGGATTAGAAACAAGTATAAAACAACAACAAAAATACACAATTGATTCAATAATTCTATGAAACATGTTTGATCTCATTAAGGATCCCATATGTAGTTGGGATTAGGAAAAAGTATAAAATAACAAAAGTAATACATAGTTGAAACATGGTTATATGACATGTCTCATTTCATTGATTATTCCATTGTGTATAAAATTTTGGCACATGAAAATTAAGATCATCAACATTCTTAAGCATATATGCAACATGAACATCCTCAAACATATGTACAACATAAAAATCCTCACACCTATAATATAAACTATCTATGTGAGTAAATTGGATTAAAGACACCTCAAAATACACCCCTAAATTTATTAAAAAATAAAAATAAATATAAATAAAAGAACAATAAATACCATTTACTACAAGAATATAAACTCAACTTTGAATCCCTTTTTCTTCTCCCCTTTCCTTCCTTATTTTATATGAAAACATCATTATCTTGGTATTACATAAAATAAATACAACTAATTTAAAAAAATAATAATAAAAACCACAATAAATTGATTTAATAACAAGAGTAATTAAAAATTGAGGACAAAAAAATATACTCACCTTCAACTCTCGTATTCTCCCATTTGCATTCTTGTTTGTAGCCAAAGCCTTTTATTTTTCTTGTCAAGTTTTGTACATCATGTGTAAATACAAAATGTGAATGTATTGGTGAACAACATAATAAAATATAAAACATATAATGTATCACTTACTTTCATAAATTCTCTTCACCTCATAATCTCTCACCTCTTTTTCTTTATCTTTTATTCAGAATTGTAAATCTTGAGTTATTATTATATAGATATCAACCCTTTGGGGATCAAATTGTTAGAGTCATAAACATGTTATTTTTTATTTAAAATAACATTCTTGTTTTTTCACATTTAATACAATTTTTGTTTCAAATTCCAATCAACAAACCTTTATTTTCTTATCTTGATTGGATGTTTTTTTACTTGATGATTTGTAATGGGAGGTAACATGTGTATTTTATCATGGTGTGAATTGAACTATTGTTTTGACCATAATTTATTCCCACCTACATATAAAGTATGACATTGTGGCACAATACAAAAAAATTGTCCATGATACCAATTTACTGAATAATCTTGTAACCATGCTCCTCATAATCAAAGATAGTATACACACATACAAATGTTGAAATTACATGGGAATCTCATCAAAAAGAGAATTAAAGTATTTAATATGATATACATGGGCATTGAAAATATAAAAACATGGAAGAATTATCCTTGTAAAATGTGGATGTTATAGCATGTGACTATGGAAATCCTGTGGTAGCTAAAATTCCACATCATCCTCATCCTCACATGAAACATGTGGATTTGTTTCTTGTTTAGAGATTTTAACAAATTCTTATGCAGGAAAAATTTAAAAAAATGAGATCAAAATCATGTTTCATTCCAATTAAAAATAACTCACAAATACCCACATATTATCTACTTCTGATTATGTATATGTGCATGTGAAGAGGTTGCAGAGGTCATTTGTTTCATTATTATCCTCTTCCTATGAGGTAGGGTAATAAGTTGCTATGTAGAAAAAAAAACAAGATGACAATCATGTTTCATACCACTTTTGAAAACTCACAAATCCCCACATATTACTTTTTCCTTAAAACTATGTTTATGTACATGTGAATATGTGTTGAGGTCATTCATTGTATTCTTTTGCTCTTCCTAATAGGGAGGGTAACAAGTTCCTATGTAGGTAAAAGTTAAAAAACAAGATCATAATCATGTATCAACACCTTAAAAAATCACAAATCCTCACCTATTACCTTCTCCTTTTGACGATGTCCATGTGCACATGAAGAGGTTGTGGATGGGTCCTTTGGTAACTTTTAAGTTGTATTAGCCTCATCCTCCAATGAAATAGGTGTGCACCCCTTTTCACTAGCATTGGTTATCTAAAAAATAATTACATCAATTATAATTATCAAATTTCATACCATTTAAAAAAGAAAAAAAGATCATAATCATAGTTTATACCACTTTTAAAAACTAACAAATTCTCACATATTGCCTTCTCCTTTTGATGATGTCCATATGCATGTGAAGAGGTTATAGATAAATATTTTTGCAGCTCACAATCTATATCATTATTATCCTCTAATGAAATAGGTGTGCACCCCTCCTCACTAACATTATTTACTTAACAAAGAAATGCAAGAGTTAGAATTCTCAAATAATTATGTAATAAGATATATATGTGAACTAAAAATGGAATAACATCAAACAATTTAACTTATAAATTTTGATGATTGGGGCATGTCATTGTAAGAATCCTTTGTCAATTTTTAATCTAGATAGTATTCAACTTCTAATGAAATAGGTGTGCACCCCTCTTCACTAGCATTATTTACTTGACAAAGAAGTGAAATAATTATAATTCTCAAATAAGCATGTAGTAAGATATAAATGTGAATTAAAAATGGAATAAAATCAAAGATTGACAAATTCCCAATTATGTATGTAATAAATATAAATGTGAATTAGATTAATATCAAATAAGCATACTTGTACATTGTGGTTATTGAGGCAAGTCATTATAGGAGTCCTTTTTCAACTTGTAATTTAGATCATCCTCATCATCCAATGAAATATGTGTGTACCTCTCCTTAATAGCATTATTTACTTGATAAAGAAGTGAAATAGTTATAATTCTCACATATGTAATAATATATAGATGTGAATTGAAAACAGAAGAACATCAAACAATTATGAATTTCAAATTAAATATGTGATAAGATATATATGTGAATTAAGAATAGATTAACATCAAATAATTATCCTTGTACACTATGATGAGTAGGGCATGTCATTTTAGGAATCCTTTGTTATGTCATAATATGGATCATCCTCATCTTGCAATGAAATAGGTGTGAACCCCTCCTCACTAGCATTGTTTACCTAAAAAATATGTGAAACAATTATAATTCTCAAATAAGTATGTAATAAGATATAGATATGAATAAAAAATTGAAGAACATCAAATAATTATGAATTCAAAATTGAGTATGTAATAAGTTATACAAGTGAATCTAAAATGGATGAACACCAAATAATTACCCTTGTACATTGTGGTGATTAGGGCATGTCATTTTAGGAATCTTTCACTACCTCATAATTTGCATCCTCCTCATCCTCCAACGAAACAAAAGACTTTATTTCTCCCTCATAGATGATAATAGGTTCATTTATAGATAAAATAAAAAATGGATAATAAAAATCATGTTTCATTCCAATTTCACAAAATCACAAACTCCACATATTACCTTCTCCTTGGGGTGATTATGTCCATGTGCACGTAAGGAGCTTACAAAGATCAGTTGCATTTGTTCAATTCTTCTGCTCTTCCTGTAAATGGCAACAGTGCACCCCTCCTCACTAACATTATTATACTAAAAATAAATACAATAGTTATATTTCAAAATTATAATTGAAAAAAATATTAATAATTGAATATAATAAAATAATTAAAACAAATCACCCTTTTTACTATCTTCCCCAGTTGTTCCCTTTTTTTGTTGAAGTTGTCAAAAGAACTCAAGGAATTTTTTCCTAGGTGTGTCATGGCCATCATAATCCATAATATCATTAAAATTCTAAAAAATAAATGAACTAGTTAAAATTTGTAATCTTAAGGATATAACAAATGAATACCAACAATTCACATTATTAACATTTTCATTAGAGGAGATTGAGGCCCAAGTTCAAAAAACTTAAAATCTTGTATTAGATGTGGACTACCAAGGGTTTTTTATATCCAAGTTCAAATCAAAAATGGTAAATTTTTAGAGATACTTACAACTTACAATCACTTGTAAAATTAAACAAAGCAAACTAAAACCAAAAAATGTTATGATTTTACCAAATCAATGTCAATTAGTTTAGCCAATTGTCTTCAATTATTTGTGTTGGCATATTTTCTACTTTATCATATAATTGTCCAAATCTGAACATCTTCTTTGTTCCTCATTAACCAGAGCCATGTAAATTTTTTAGATATATTTTAGTTTCCAATGAGTGAAGGCTATCAAAAGGATCAAATCCACATTTTTGGTCACGAATAGTTCTTGAATTGACTGATAGCATACATGTAATTACATAGACATTATATTAAACCACTATGTATTAATGAAAATATAATTATAAGAATAACATATCCATATGTTGATGAAAAAATAATGTACATGTATTAATCCAAGAAAGATTACTTATCTATGCATTCATGACCAAAATAATGTACATGTATGAACTGAGCTTAAATAAGAAATACAAGGATCACATCTACATATAATATTATGATACTAAAAACAAATCATAATTATATATGGTTCCACTATCATATTATTTAGAAGAGGATTTGAGCAATCAAAGGCATAACTTCTGATAAAATAAAACATTTTTACTTGTAGCAAAACATTTCTTCATTTCTTCTACCTTGGGTAGAGAAGCATTGCATGAAAATCCAGCCTAGAGAGAGTGTATGCAGAGTCAAGATATTCTTAGCTATTTATTTACAAATCTATTTAATCTTTACTTATAAAGTGTGGATAATTAAGAGGTAAATAATTATAAGTTATATAGGCACTTTAATAGAAGTTGCAATGAATTTATTTAAATCTTCAACAAAAAATATACCTTTTCTACATATATATTGAAATGGGATAAGACTATTAATAATTAGTTTTATTTAAACATGTAAACATTATAGTACCATGTTTTAGGCTATGAATATTAATATTCACCTTAAATAGAAGAAAAGTGTGATTAAAATATGCATATGCACACCATGATTTTATGCACGTTATAGGAAAATGGTAAGATATGTGATAAGAAAATTAAATTTCTTTTCTATTCATGTTCAAATTGACTATAATAGTAGAATATATAATAGTATGTTGGTTAAATATGTATGAAATTTTAATTAAATGAACAAATATTTTATATCTAGCCAAACTCTTTTACAACCACATGAATGTTAAGTTATATTTTTAAAAATGTGCAAGTCTTATAATAAGTATTTAAATATGTACCTATTTGAAACATTTCAATAAATATTAATTTTAAGGTGTTTATTTTTGATTTGTTACATACCATAGTGATTAACGAATTCATAACCTTATCCATGAATATCCCAATGACTCATGACAAAGGGTTGCATTCTAGCTGCACCATTGCATTATTATTGAAACGCTCTTTTCAAAAAAGGGGCTCCAAACTCCAAAGCTATATGATTAAGATATTTAAAAAAATTGATCGTTATATCCAAGCAAGAAGAAAAATATTTTCAAAAAAAGGGGCTCCAAACTCCAAAGCTATATGATTAAAATATTAAAAAAAAATGGTCGTTATATCCAAGCAAGAAGAAAAATAATGTATGGTTGTCAAATGGATGTCAATTTTAGGGTTAATATTGTCTTGTGACAATAAAATAGAAAATAAATTGAAGGGCCACCATCTATATTTAAATCTCACATGGCCACCACCACAGATGCCATTATAGGTTATGTTGAGAGTCATTGTAATTTTTTCGTACTATCAAAAAAATAGTCACAACAAGGCTACAAGAAGGATCTAGTGCACTGAGTGATTGTTATAGATAGGTAAGTTGGAAATTATTAAGGGGTACATCTACATCATTTTGGTATTAGAGCTAACTTTGGATACATGAGAACAAGTGGGAGAGATAATATTCTTGGATAAAGAGAACAACTGATACTTGTTTAACAAATTGCCTACACAAAGGTTGACAATGCCACCTAGGAGGAACATAGAAGGTGCATCAAGGAACCAAGGTAGTCAAGATGTTGTGTTGGTAGAGCTGAGAGACATGAGACTTAGATTTGATGCAAGGATAAATATTATATAAATATACCAAAGAAGAGGAATCCTAACAGGGGACTTGGGTGACATGGAAGATGAGCCATAAGACCAAGAAGAGATAAAGGGAGAAGAGATAGTTAAAGGACCTAAAGATCAAGGTGTAGATAAAATCACGAAGGTGATCATGAGTCCAAGGTACAAGCCAAAGGTATAATTACCTACCTATGTAGGTGGTATTGATGGGGATGAACTCATGGATTGGGTGAATGAGATAGATAAATACTTTGAGTATGAAGAGGTATTGGATGAAAAAAAGGTCAAATTTAAAAGAACCAAGCTGAAAGGGCATGATTCATTATGGTGGGAATTCACACACAATGAGTAAATAAAGAAAGGAAAGAATAAGATCACTTCTTGGGATAGGATGGTTTCCAAGCTCAAATCCAAGTTCTTGCTAGGTGATTATGAGGGAAACTTGTTTGGACAATTACAGAATCTAAAGCAAAGGGAAATGAGTGTGAAGGCATACATAGAGGAGTTTTATAAGCTAACCATCAAGTTTGGTCATATTAAGGTAGATAAAGAGAAGGTTTATAGGTACTTGAATGTTTTAAGGTACAATCTCCAAGATGAGTTAGCACTTGTGAACCCAAGAATAATAGAGGAGTGTTATCAATTTACACTCAACATTGAAGATAAGTTGAATATGAGTAATAATCAATAGAATAGAGGAAGGGGTAGGAATTTTAGAGGTAGAGGATAGTAAGGGGGTAGAAATACCTCACAAAATAATCTTTAAATTCAATCAAACACTTCACAAGAATATTCCAATCAATCAAGAGGTGGATTTAGAGGCAGGAGACCTTACAATAGAGGTGGATATTAATCAAGGGGTACAGGATCTAGTGGGTTTACAGGTAAATGTTCTAAGTGTAATAAGTATGTTGGCCACAAGCATTAGGAGTGTTCAGAAGACCAACCAATAAGAAGCCAAAATAATGAATCCATAAATCAGATTGCACAAGGAGGAGATGAAGAGAGTGTTTGCTCTCCATCACAAATGGTAGAGCCTAAAGTGGGAGAATCATTACTCATGATGAGGGTGATGATCAAGCCACCTAAGGAAAATGATCCACCACATAGAAAAACTCTCTTTAAGACATCATGTAAATGCCAAGGTAACTGTTTTAAGATGGTCATTGATTTAGGACTCATGGATAATCTTGTTTTAGTAGAAATGGTTGACAAACTTGGACTAAAGAAATTACCTCACCCCACTCAATATAAGGTGTCATGGTTGAATAAGGGACATAAAGTCTTGGTTAGTGAGTAGATTTGGGTAGAGTTTCAAATTAGAACATATAAGTATAGGGTGTTTTGTAATGTTATTCCCATGGATGTGTGTCATGTGCTTTTGGGAAGGCCTTGGCAATATGATAGACAAACCACCCATGATGGAAGAAAGAATATGTATACCTTGACAAAGTATGGATTTAGTTACACTTTGTTTCCCTTGAAGGATGAATAGAATGATAAATAGGTTGGTTCACATGTGATGATGGTAAGTGGAAAAGAGTTCTTGAATGCCATACATGAAGAAGAGATAGGCTTTTAATTTGGTCATTAAGTCTAGGCCTATTATGACAGCCACTAAAATTAATGAGCTTCCCTTAGAGATTAAAGAAATGATAGAGAGGTATGCTGATATAGTTTTTGATGAGTTTCCCAACACATTTCCACCAATGAGGAACATAACACACCATATCAACTTTGTACCTAAAGCTAGTCTACCAAACAAGGCTAAATATAAGATAACCCCACAAGAGAATGTTGATATCAAAAGGAAAGTATAGGATTTGCTTGACAAAGGGTTGATCAAAGAGAGATTGAGCCCATGTGTAGTACCCATGGTGTTGGTGCCAAAGAAGGAAGGTGAATGGAGTATGTACACTGATTCTAGGGCCATCAATAAGTTCACTATAAGGTATAAGTTTTCACTTCCAAGGATGGAGGATTTTATGGATTTATTGAGTGGAGCAAGTTATTTTTCCAAGATAGACCTCAAGAGTGGCTACTAACAAATAAGGATTAGGTAAGGTGATGAGTGGAAGACTACTTTCAAAAAAAATGAAGGTTTGTATGAATGGTTAGTCATGCCATTTGGTTTAACTAATGCACCTAGTACTTTCGAGAGATTAATGAATGAAGTTTTGAAAGATTTCATAGGCAAGTTTGTAGTAGTTTATTTGGATGACAAACTAATCTACAATCAAAGCAAAGAAGAAAATCTTCATCATTTGGATTTGGTAATAAGGAGGCTATAAGAAGAAAGGTTATTGATCAACCTCAAGAAGTGTGAATTCATGAAAAGGGAGATGATGTACCTTGGGTTTGTAGTTTCACAAGGCATGTTGAAGATGGACAAGAGTAAGGTGAAGGCAATCATGGAGTGGCCAACACCTAGGACAATAGGAGAGGTAGGAAGTTTTCATGATTTGGAAATTTTATATAGGAAGTTTATAAGAAACTTTAGTGGAATATGTGCTCCCATTATTGATACTATCAAGGGAGACAATAAAAAGTTTATTTGGAATGAGTAAGCATAAAAAAGTTTCCAATACTTAGAGTAAAGGATCATAGTGCAACCCATACTAGCATTACTAAACTTCAACAAAGTGTTCTAGATAGAGTGTGATTCAAGTGGTCTAGCCATAAGGGTTATCATAGGCCAAGAGGGAAGACCTATAGCCTACTTTAGTGAGAAGTTGAATGATGCTAAGAAGAGGTATTCTTCCTATGACTTGGATTTTTATGCAATGGTAAAAGCATTAAAGAAGTGGAGGTATTATCTTATGCCCAAGCAATAGTATATATGGATAATCATGCACTTTAGTTCATATATAATCAGCCTAATTTAAACCAAAGACATGTCAAATAGGTGGAGTACATGTAAAACTTTACCTTCACCATCAAGCCCAAGCAAAGAAAAATAAATAAAGTGGTAGATGAATTGAGTATAAGGGTCTTATTGATGCATGAAATTAAATTAGAGAGTGTGGGCATTGAAGCACTCAAGGATTTGTATGAGGATGATGAGGACTTCAAGGAGGCATACCATGCATGCAAGTACCCAAGTACACTCAACAACCTTGGTTAGATTATGTAATTCAAGATGGATCATTTTTTAAGGGAGTAAAGTTGTGTGTACCAAAGACTTCAATAAGAGGAAATATGATCCAATAAAATCATAGAAGGCCATTTTGTGCTTGACAAGACATTGGAGTTACTCACTAGACACTACATTTGGCCCATAATGCAAACAAAAGTGAGAAGGTATGTAGAAAGGTGTATAAATTTTCAATTAGCCAAGGGTAAGAGTAATAATGTAGGCTTTTATTTTCCATTACAAGTCCCACATAGGCCTTGGGAATCCATTAGTATGGATTTTGTGATGGGATTGCCTAGAACACAAAGGGGTTTTGATTACATTTTTGTAGTTGTTGATAGATTATCTAAAATGGCACATTTTATACCATGTAGAACTACTAATTATGCTACACATTTGTCTAATTTTTTATTCAAAGAGGTTGTGAGGCTTCATAGATTTCCTGTGAACATTATTTCTAACAAGGACATCAAGTTTCTTAGTTACTTTTGGAAAACATTGTGGAAGAAGCTAGGCACTGATTTCAGTTTCAATTCAACTTACCATCCTCAAATGGATGGGAAAATTGAGGTGGTGAATAGAATCTTAAGGAAATTGTTGAGGTGTTTGTCTAAGGACCATCCCAAGTAGTGGAATCTTGTGTTGTCTCAAGTATAATTTGCCTATAATGAATCAACCAATAGGAGCATTGGAAAAATCCCATTCCAAGTAGTCTATGGCATGTATCCATGAGGTGTATTTGAGTTTAGAGATATCAATCATATGGATAAGATAAGTTTTAAATGTGAGGAGTTTTTAGTGGTAATGAAAGAGGTGCATGAATAGGTGAGAAAGTATTTGGTGTCTAGTGTTTACAAGTGCAAGAACCAAACCACTAAAAACACTTGAAGGGAACAAGATCAAACCCTAGAGAAATAAGAGGTTCTAAAGAGAGGCATTAACAATTTTTGTGGAACTAAGAGGTTTTAGTGAGGACCTATACATATCTTTATTATATTGCTAGGTTGGATGGCTCTATCGACAACCCTACACTCATTATGAGATAGATATATGTGTGTATGATCTCCTACCAATGATAGATAGCAATCAAAGTTGCATGGGCCATTAGGGCCTCCATATGGACAAGTATGACACCATTGGTGATAACTTTGACAACAAAGAACTTGATAGTTCTACCGTACTAGTGTTTAGAAAGATTTTGGGTGGATGAGGTGGCCCCTCTCATATCATACAAGAGTGTAATAAGTGAGAGCCGAATGATTACAGATAGAGGTGCACCCTATGGATAGGTTGGCCCTAAATTTTAAGGTATAATACATATACAATCTCCCTAAGCCACAAGTTGTGCTCAAGGGAAATAGGTAGATCATATACTACAAATTAGGGAGACTAGGGTGGCATCCCATCAAACTTGGGACTCCCATCATAAATATAGTTGGGAAGGTTTGATGGGAGTATAGATAAGACAATGACTTGTATAGGTTGCAGTGGTAGTTATAGTACCAATGAGAGTTTAGAAGTAGGTAAACCCACCACCACGTGTACGTCCATAGTTGTAACATCAAGTACAATTTGATGAGGGAAGGGACAAAGATTAGGATGATGAAAGGGGTGATTAGTTACCTATTGGAGAAAATATAGTGGGAGAGGATAATAATGTTGAGATGACTTTTAATGAGGACTCAAATCTATACTAGCAGGAGGGTGACCCAGGTAAAATAGTGTCTTTGTTTTCTTTTAGTTACTTTTTGCACAATACTTTCCAATTTATTAATTAGCTACTATCTTTTTTGTTTCATATGTTTGGAGATATAATGTTTATTTTTTATGTGATCACGATTTCATCTATTAAGTGGAGGAGAATGATCAGAGACACTTTGGTCACCTTTTTCAGGGGAACATTAGTTGGATCATATTTTAGTGGATGTGGGTCTCCCTATGGATAAGGTAGGGATACGAATGTTTTTTCCCTTGATTATCATAGATTTGTGGAGGTCCCTCATCAGTAGAGATAAATAGTTGGTTTGAAGGCAATGGTGGCTAGTTTAGATTCTCAGGGGAAGACTCTCAGTGACATCTTTGGGGATAGAGGCTGACAAATAATGGGAGGAACAATCTCCTAGATGGGTACAATAAGGATTCATCATAGGAGTATGATTTTTATCTTGCATCACTCCTCAACATTGGGACTTTCTCATAGGAGGATCAGGATTCCTAGAAAATCAACCTCTAGAGGGTCAACAGCCACTATTGTACCTTTTTTTTGGATTTTTTGAGTTTTTAAACACATTTACCCTCTACGAAGGTCAATGCACATGAGACATGATGTATTATAAATTCAACATTTAATAAATATAGAGAGATTGTGTATTTTATTGGTGTCTTTGCATCATGTACTACTCTTTTACTTTTCATGATACTTTTCAATTGTGCACTTTAGATGATTAGACATAATGAAATGTCATGTATCTATGCTTTTTATAATGTTATGGATATGCTTATATATTTGAGATGTGAAAATAGAATGTATACAGACATAATGAAATGAATGTTTTGACAAAACTACAAATGCACTAATGGCAATTTTGTAAGTGATAATAAAGTTATTTCACTTACACAACATATAATTTTAAACTTGTAGTAAAAGGGATGAAAGGGGATATGATATATGTGAGATGGTGAAAGTGGAAAAGTATTCTTAAAAAATTAACAAGGAACAAGAGGTTGACCTAATCCTTATGAGCAAAGGAGAAATTTTATTTCTTACAAAACTTATAAGCACTAGTTTTGTCAGCTTCATCTAGAGGTGGCCAACCATGATAGAATTAGTAAGAGTGATAAAGTTATTCTAGCATAGAAATATAGGTGAGATTTTTATTGTAACCAACATGCCGCGTTTTCAAATAAAAATTCAAATAGGGACCCTTTATCCTTTAAAGTCTTGAGTTTGATTCACATTCAGACATAAATTGACCTAAAATAATTTTGGACCCAAACATACCAAAGCCTGGGATTGTTATTCAAGAATTAATGTATAAACTTTCACTTAAAATCAAGGCATAAATTGATTAAAAGGTTAGTTTTCCTTTTAATTTAATTTATTTGAATAATCGAGCTAATCATTGTTTGCCAAGTTTATCAGTTTTGGACTTTATAAATCAACTTAATATTGAGAAGTGTTGTTTTTTCATCAAAAATCCCATAGATCATCAATGTCTATTCAATATACTAGGGTATAAATTCATTTTCTATCTCAACTGCACGATAATTTTCCAAGTGTCACCATCTTGGCTCATATGAGGTCTTTGACAAAAAAAATAAGTTACAAAGTCCTGATGACTAGTTGACTACATGAGATTTGGCCACACATATTCATCTCACTGCATCACAACATTCAATTTAGAGACCTACATCATGAAAACTGATGACTAGCTAATTGAGCGATATTTCTTCATGTATCATCATCTCACTATATAGATGCTAATAAAAAAAATGAGAAAGCTCAAAGATTCAAACCAAATAACTTAATAACGGACTGCCACATCATCATTTTCATAGTTAGTTGCCTTATGTCATTCATTGATTTATCCATGTGTTCATTCCATGATAGTCATCTACCACATGTCATCATTCCATTGCTTTGTACACTAGAATGACCCAAAGACTCAACCGCAGGCATAAACCAAGAGATAAATTGAAAATATGCCACATGTCCTACAATGAAACAATCAGAGGATAAAAACCCAAATAGCTACAAATAAGCAATATAGAGGCTATGACTCAGCAACATAGTGATAATTGTAAGAGATAAATGAGCATTAAAACTTGAATGGGTGACTAAGAAATCAAAATTAATGATAGAGTGCCATGTATTAAAGAGATATGTGAAATATTTCATCATAAAATAAAATTCAAATTGGAATGGATGGATGATGAATACCATTACAACAATTAATTCTCATGCAAGGAGGATTTGAGCAATGAATTTTCCACTAACAAATGAATTACATACTATGTTCTAATTCAAATTCAATCACTTTGCCAATCTACTAACCTACAAATTTATAGTCAAATATCTATATCGACTGAAATCCCTAATTCTCGAGTTAAACACAAAGCTCAAAATGGAGGCCAATGATCAAAAAATTGCTCCCTCAATGTTATGCTTTGAGACCAAAAAAGTTAAAGGATATAGAATTTAAATGGTTTACTCTAAATAATGCATTCAAGCACTATTTGATCATTTATGCAGAGGTTGAGGCAATCTAACCATATGAGGACAAGGACAATCTAACTCTCAATAAGAGAGAATACAAAAATGACCTATTATCAATCAAAGTTATTGGGCTTCACAAAGTGACAACCAAGGTTGAAGTATTTCCTTGCATTAACTTATTCTATAGTTTATTTACAAAAATCACATGTACAAAGGATATTTTCCATTAAAAAATAGTACAAATCTAGTAACATTTGTGGTTGGTTTAGCCTTTGATAAGTTTTATAAACTATCCAAACCAGACATCCCTTACACCTAGAAAAAAAATTAATGAGTGGTTCAAAGAAAATAGTTTCAGGGGTACCTTGATAATATGGGATTAAAATACCAATAAGTTTGTTATAAGGAAGAGGATTCCAATTACCCAATTGAGACCCAATATCAGAATTATCATGGTCATGTGGAACAAACTACATGGAGCCCCATCCATGTCTTATGTGGATGAAGTATGGGTCTCTTTGATATCTATAATTTTGAAAGGAAAGGACATTCCCCCATTGGGTGAAATCATAAATATTAATTAAAAAAACCAAAAGTATTATGCATGACCGAACATATATTAAATTTTACATGCTTTCATATTTTGTAGACACTATATGTGGGATTGTTAGCCCTCACATGATCCCTCCTTGGGAACCAAAATGACCAAAAAGGATATGTGATGATTTTGACCATATCCACATTTACATGTATAGGGATCATATGTAGAGGATAAAAAACACTTTCTATCCCATGGTTTACAAAGCAATAAATGGAAATTTGATACTAGTACTATCTATAGAGATTAAGAGATCACTTTCTATCTACCTAGGCATGTGCCTAAAAAATTAGTTGAGTAAGAGATATCTTATCAACTATATAACAGTGTGGATGAGAACTTGAGGAGGTCTATATTGGCTAAATATTATAGGAAACCCCTTAACATTGAGAGACAATAGTTATAGAATTTGGAATAGTTGGCAAAAACCTTAAAATTAGATGTTATTTCAAGTTTAAACCAACTAAATTCAGATTATGGGACCCAGCAAGGTAATAGTGTAATAGATAAATAAGTTCTAAAAATAAATTCAAGTAAAGTTATGAACATTTTGAATATGAACATGATTTGATATTTTTGAATCTGGAGGTTGAAGCATACATAAGAATGAAGAAGGCTAAGATGTCTATACAGATTGTTTGGATGATGTAATATGATCCATCCATTACAAGGGATTAATTAGGATGGAGAAAGAAGACAAGGGAAAATCTCCTAAGTAAGCTAAGCAAACTTAGGTAGAGGAATAAACAAAATCAAAGACTGATGTATAGAGAAAAACAAGGATCCTTAAGAATGTCCAAAAGCCAAAGGATGTAGGGTAATAGGGTCTAGATACAAGGACACCCTTGGTACCAAAAGTCACATTTGCCTTCACTCCAACCACTGCCATAGTCCTACGACCTCAAGATTCAATAGTTATTCATTTACCTTCTCCTCCTCTAGTACACATTACAACTCCTCCTTTGGTAGCTTATGTGAGAAGGTCTTATTCTACCATTCTAAAAAGTCCTAAGTTTACATGAGAAGAGGAAAGGCCACCCCACTACTTAGGTTCATTACTATGAATCACCTACTCGTACATGGATAATGGTAATATAGAATAAAGCCTATCATAGGATCATCTAGATGAATATGTAGAAGAGGGAGATCTAGATGAAAACAATGAAGATGACCCATAAGTAGAGGATGCATTTGATATTTTCCAAAAGGTACCTCCACAGGGAACCTTTGGAGCTCATAGCCCAAACCCTCCTAATTTTCATAATGAAGAGCAATCTACTAAAAATATATAAGGAACAAATCATATTGTTTCCCAATAACAAAGCTAATAAGGTATCGCTAGTCCTCGTAGAACAAGCACCAATTGGAATGAAAGACACATATCATGTTGACAATAAGGAACAGTCTAGAGAAGAATTTTCTTTACCTAACACTACCACTTCTATGATGTCTTCAATTTTTCCTCTTGTGGTTATCTCAACTACTACACAGGACTCAACACAAGTCACTACTTCCCCTACCTCTCATATTGTTTCAACTACTTCTATTACCCCTCTCATTATTGTAACATTATTGGATTTTTCCTCTATTTCTACCACCAATGTTCCTACTACTATAAACACTACAATTTTGGATTCTTTGGTTAAAATTATTTTTCCCACTAACCCCATGGCTATCACATATACACCAATTGACCAATTTTTGAAGAACCTAACCTAGGTTTTCATTACAAAGTCTATAGAGATGTGGCAAGCCCACCTGATCTTGTCCTTACCTTTTCTCAAAGCTTGCACTTTGAGGATTTAATATCCTAGTGTATTGTTGGCACACATCCAATATGAAGACATCTTTCTACCCATTTAGGGTTGTCAATGACACAAGGTACTCAAACATAATCATCAATAGTCTTAGTCTATGAGTCTTTCAATCTTAAAAAATGTCATTAAAACTCCTCCACATACTAAGATTCCCAAAGAGAATATGGTCATTCCACCTTTTCCTTCACTTCCCACATCTCTTAGTTCATCTCCCTCACTTGACCCTTCCATCTTCATGCCTCCACCACAAAACACCTCGTCCCTTGCCACGCTCAAACCTCTCCTTAAGGCCTGCTAGTAACTCCCTCGTGGATACAATAAATGCAAGTAGAGCAATCATCTAAATAAGACTTGGTTATTATTGAGGAACCAAAATTGACTATAGAATTTGATGACACCTCTAACAAATTTAAAAGAGTTAGGAGGAAAGTAATTATTGGAGGGAAACCAATTGAATTTTTTAGAGAAGAAGAGTTATTCACATTGACTAAGAAGAGGAAAACCATGCCTAAAGAGGACCATAGGATCCAAGAAGATCCTATCTCAATGGTCAATGCCACTAGGGGAGTTTTGAAGAACATGTTTTGTGGCTTATAGCAAACCAATAAGATATTGAAAGCACATGGAAAAATAGAGGTTCCAAAGGACATGCTAGATAATGTGTAGAGTTTGACCATGACCCTTTTTAATATTTTATGTTCTATACATAGTCAAGGGAATAATCACAACCACAATGGAGAAGTGTGGTAAGGTTTAATGAATCCTTGAAAAGCCTGGATGCCAAATTGCATTTTATTACTAAGGCAGTAAGACAAAAGACATATTCAAATCTCAACCTATTGCAACTTCCAAACATATCTTTGGCACAAAACTATGTGAACAACAAGAGGAATCAACTCATGATATGACATAATTAGATGGATGAATTGGTTAAATAGATAACCAACTAGGGGGAAAAGTGACAGACAATTGAAAACATGCATATCTATGGAATACATACATTACTGGGGCAAGTGGTCTTGTAGCATGGAATTGCACCCTTGTGGGAAAGTTTTTTAGGCTCCCTCACTCCTAGCTACAAGCATTGAGACAAATTCAGCATGTGGGTATCTTGTAGTGAGGTTGAACATCTAGGATTTTTAATGAGACTAGTTCCTCATATACTTCACTTCAGCTCTTATTTCCCACACTAACATCTACTGCTAGCTAATAAAAGGGATAGGAGGGTAACACAAAGAGGAAATCTAAGCTAAGGGAGGTGATGCATCATAAAATAAATGATCCACTTTAGTCTAGAAATATAATCAACTACTGATGAACCCAACCAAGATGCATACTATTTTGATTCTACCTCAAGGCCATGGGCATGAAAAGTTGTGTGAAGTGTCCAGATGTTGATCCCTCCTTGGAATGTTATAGACTCATAATGTCTCACACACTTATCCATTTCCATCCTTCAAAACATATGGCTCCCCAAGAAATGGTCCTTTAGCTCTCTCCTAGCTCTTTGTCTTTACACCATTTCCTATGGAGAAATTGTTTGGGATAAGTATCGAGCAAAGAACCAAAGCAATAAGGGGCCCAAAGGAATTATCCTAGTGAGTGATGACTGTATGGACTCCAATTTCATGATGGGGGACTAGTTGTTGGGATTCAAATGTCTAATGATGAGCTCGTGAATATCAAACTTTGAGGTTATAAACTAGCCATTGGGAAGTAATCAAGCTGGAAAAACTAGAAGACATCAAGCTGGAAAAGTTCAAAGTAAACAAGCTCTGAGAATCCACATTAATCCAATGTGAAGGATCTAAAGTAAGCTTTGATAACCTAAATTACTCTTCATAGTGTGATTTGGGATTCTCCAAGTACTTTACTTAAAAAGACTTTATAAGTGGAGCAGCTAGGAGAGTCTAAAGTTGAGGAGCTCAGAGAATCTAAATTACTCTTCAAAGAGTAAATCAGGATTCTTCAAGGACTTAGCTTATAAGTTTATAAGTTAAGTAGCTTAGAAAACTTGAATTACACTATGAAGAGTAAATCAAGTTTCCAAGGCTCCTTCACTTAATAAGCTTGGTCCAATGGCATGGTTCGAAGTATCGATGGTACATGAGAATCATGATCAAATAAATGAGAGGCTGCCACATTGCATAAGTGAATCTAGTTGGCAGGGACATCAATGATTCACAAGCGTCTATGTTAGGAAGATCTACGATGTGAGTCAAATATCTTAGGCAACTTTGAATGACCAATCAAAGCAAAGGAGAGCCAAAGTGACTGACAGGAGCTAGTAGGTGCAAATCTATGTAGATTTTTGTCCTTCGACATGGCTCTCACTCTCGAAGAATAGCTACATGATTAAAAGCAACATGGTTTGACCTAAGTAAAAAAGTCATGAATACTTCATCCTTTTTCAGACAAGACATGTGAAGCAGGTGGCCATGATGATTTTAATGCAGAGATCAACTCGATTGTACCAAGTAGAGACATTCAACCACTCGTGACATGGCTCCCTCAAAATCCAACTAAGAGTGACTTGAATGCAGGATGGGCTTGAGGGGATTGGGATGACCTTGGATGACTCATTTTCATGGTTAAATGAGGATGATGATGGTGGTTGCATAAAATTGATGACTTCCTTCCCAGATTCTCATGAGTCCCCTTCTTCTCTCAGCCTCTTCTATTATAAATAGGGGCCTTGGAACCAAGAAACTATCCCTCAACTGATGATAGAACTCTATCAAAGTTTCCTTGTAACACTCTCTTGAATCAATAAAAGACAACTTTATGATTGTCATTGAAGTCAAGTGTGCATTACTAAAGTTCAACTTGTAGAATATATGTTTTTCCTCATCATTTGTGATTTCTCTATGCACCTCACTTCAATTTTCTTGGTTTCTTACAGGTCATGTGGTGTGTTAGCCTTTGGTGCATTTCTAAAGCATTAAAAGTCATAGTGTCTCTCTTGCAAACCTATTTCTTCCTACCCTTCAAAGTGTATCTTCCCCTTTGACCTCCACACATCTACTCTGCTTGTAGCTCTGAAATAGGATCATCTAGACTTGTCTTGTTTAAGTCCAGTAGTAGTCACTAAGGTTCCCAGTTTGAATGTGGATCACTCTCTTTTGGTGCATCACCTCCCTTATCTTATATTTTCCTTTTTATTTTTCCTCCTATCCCTTTTTCTTAGTTAACTATAGATTTTAGCATGGAAAATGAGAGCTAAAGTGAAGCATCTGAGGAACTAGCCTTGTTAAAAAGCCTAGAGGTTCAACCTCACTACAAGATACCCATAGCCTGAGGTTGTTCCAATGCTTGTAGTTAGGAGTGAGATACCCTAAGAAACTCTCCCACAAAGGGTGTAATCCTCTGCTACAGTAGGTGGTGACCAAGCCATTTTTTATAATTTATTTCAAATTGTTGCTAAATATTTTAAAGTAGATATTGATAGTACAATTTTTGGGAGTAGTGATCAAGTGATCTATTTGATCACTTTTGTTAAAGATAAAGTGACACAAGTAGATGCCCTAAATTCATTCTTTAGGGATTTTATGGGATTGCACAATAAATTAATGGATAGAATTCAAGTATTGTTCAAGCTACCAATCACCAATTTAGAAGCCATAGAGTTAGATTTTATAACATACATGACTGCATACAACAAGAAAAAAGATCAACAATGGTCAGCTACCCAGGCACAAATTCAACTACCCAATCTCAACCATCAATGACTATATTCTCTACTCTAACATACAACAATTTATATTATAACGAGGCTCATTTTTATGCAATTCCTTCTGTTATAAATTTTCATGCCCAGTTAAGGCTAGTGGAAACTACTATTACATCTTCAATAATTAAAATGATGTTAGGGCCTTCCATCGTATGTTTCACATTGGCATCACATGTTTTTAGTATGACCATTCCATCAATCCAATTAGAGTCTAATCTAGTTTGGGTCCATTCACTACTTGTAGTTCCACTCAGGTTTCGTAAAGTTATATCTTGGTTCTATTTTTTGCATATTTTTTTATATATATTTACTTGATTTATTTATATATAAAGACAATAAAGTTAAATTAAGACATTTTTATGTATAAACATTACATCCATGCAAGACTGGCATGCTAAATTAAGGGTTAGTCTTATTTTAGACTTTGTAAATTTGGAACGAGTTTTGAAGATGGGGTAGTGCCCATCAAAAGCTATATATATTTGAATTTTATCCATTGTAAAGAGGAGAATTTGGAAATTAATGCAAACAAAGAAAGTTCTACAACTGTCTTGTGAGTTTGTATTGTCCCTTTCAAATTTGTGTTTCATCAAATAATTTATATTAAGTTGATGCATATATAGTAGGTTGTGTACATGTCTTATTTGAAGTGATTAGATTGAATGTTTTGTTAGTCTTAATCAGCGCTAAAGTTATAGATCATGCTTAAAACTTATTAGTGACATAGGATATGATTAACAATCTAGTACTGACATCTTTGATTATAATCAGTGGGTTATATTTCACTTGTTTTCTTATACTCTTTAATGTGTATGATTATGTTTTGTGCTTATAGTTAACCTACAATAGACATTGGTTTGTGGCATATGCTCAACCTAGTATAGTAAGTCAGCTTGGAAGGGTTTGGTCTTCAATTGGATCATATATCACCTTCTTTTATGCCTTACCTCTCCCTCAATTTATCATTTTTTGATCATATCCACCTTAGTTTAGATCTATCCATCCACTGCAAATAGATTTTTAGATTGGATGTTAGGCATTTACCATATCCAAACCATCCAAGGTAAATAACCACTTCGCTCACCACTATTCCACCATATGGTTATTTATAAAACTGAGACTTGTAACTCATTTCTTGGAGTGAATTTTCACCAATCCTAAAACGTTAGGGACCATCCTATAGGAATATTTAGTGTGCATAAAACCTACGTCAATAGGTTTTATCTAGTGTTAAAAGGAGAACCCCCAATATCCAATTATTAGAATGCACTTGAATTGTTTTGGATCCCCCAATAAGATTAAGAAGGCCCAATTATGATTTTAGTCTACTATTATTACCACCTTTATAGCTTTATCGAAGACCCATATCAGATAAAGTTATCCCTAAGAGAGTTGTAACTCAACCAAATTCACCAACCCAAGGGAACCAAAATCAATGCTTTACTATGGTTTAGTTAGCTAGTTCTATTATTTTTGTAGTTGGTGTCATCCATGGCTTACCCAAGAATCCCTAAAAGTATCTTCATTCATTCTCTCCTTTTGGGGGATGAACTATAGAGAGATGCATGAAAGATTTTAAGACTTATTTGGGATTGTCAAATGTCGTTCATGAAAACATTGCATTCATATTATTATCTTTCACCTTGCAATATGCTTCCTATGATTGGTTTGTTATCCTTCCATAGAATTCAAAAACATCATGGGATCAATGTTATAATACATTTATTGCATAATTTGGGTAGGTTACTAACCCTAGTGAAGTATATCATTATTTTTCTAGTATGAAAAGGGAACCCAACAAACTATTTAGAGCTTTGAATCCAACATTCCAAAATATGTATAAGCATATAAATGTTCTATACATATCTATTTCCATGCTAGCCCTCAAAATGTACAAAAATGCCTTAGATTCCATAACTGTGGTGTTCTTATGTAGGGCTTAGAATTTTAACATGTTACCTAAGGCTTATGATTAAACCATTAATGTTGATAATCAATTCAATCCTCTATTACAAATTGTGGCAATACCTAACATTGATACAAATTTTCTAGCTTTGAATTCCATTCCAAATGCCAATCAAAATGTCTTGGTCAACAATAAAAATAAGGGATTTACCTAGTTACCTTTAGCTCATGTTACACCAAACCAAAATCTAAACTTCCTAAGCAATCATGTATTTTTTCCTAATCAACAAAATCAAAATCAAGCGATAGTTTGAGTTAGCACTTCAAACACACAGGGTATCTCCTCTAATTCCCCCAAAATAAAGTTAGATGCCATTTAATGTATGGTGCAAAAACTCAACAATGACTTTCTTGGTATGTATAAATACTCAAGGAACATAGTGGGGGAAATAACCAATAGGAATTTAATATTCAAAGGTATAATAGACCATTTAATCGGTTAGACAATAATCTAAAGACATCACCCAACAAACTCCCTGAAATAAATATATGTGAGGTAAATTTTACCAACTGGTGTAGAGTCCACAACACTACACAATGGTAAATTAAATTGTATATAATTTTGTACTTCCTAAAAAATATTCCAAAAAGAGATGGAGGGGTATGAGATTGTCCCTAATAAATTTGATCCATCCATATTTTTTTCACCTAGCCTTTCTAATACTGTAATGGTGTTTGAAACATATAATTTCTCATTCTTAGTTAAGGATGAGAATGAACCAAAAGACAACATAGATGAGATTCATGTTTTTCAACAATTTCAAAGGAATAATTACAATCTGAGAAACACTAATCAACAACCTACTATCACATCTACATCTCCAAATAATAATGCAATCATTCCCTCATATCTAAAAATTAATAACTATAATATCCCTTTCCAAGAATAAGACAAAGGCATAGCCATTAAGGAGGGCACATCAATTAGAATCACCCCTCTTGAGGGGAGTGCCACATTTAATAAAAAAATAAAACTTATATAGGTAGGCTGACCCACCTAAACAACGAGGGATGCCACCCTTTTGGGCATCACCTCCCTTGGGTAAAAGCATTTGAAAGAGACACGTCCTTCGATGGAAGGTGATGAAGTATTTATAGTCATTCATTGGTATGGAAGGAATTCATTCAATCATGTATTAAAAATATATAACCATGTACAAGCATTATGCTTTATGACTAATTTTAAGGACATAATCCCTTAATCGTGTAATTTGATTGCAAGGACAAAAACCTTTGTAATCATTATATCCCAAGGAAAAAATCCTTTGAGGATTTATATTTTATTATTAATACAACTATATTTTTTATTTTAAATATTATTCTAGTACAAGTTACATTTATAAAATATTATTTTTAAAGGAATTTTGAGAAATCCAAATTATCAAATAATATTTTGATTAGGGATATCACAATAACAATCCACCTTTTCCAAAATGAAATGATCAGTATCAACCTACTGATCCATCTAGTAAATGCAGATATAACATAGTGGAGGATAAGAATAAAATGAAGATAATCATTACCCTCCACAAATTCGCTCAAATTACAAAACAAAGAGAATTATTGTTAAAATCATTGACTAGCAGACCATACACTGAAAATTCAAATGCTACATTCACCAATATAGTCAATTTTAAAGACAAACCTGAGGTCACAACTTTTTGTTGATTGCCAAATTATTTAATCAATTTAGGCACTTCAACTAATGTGATTCCCATTTGAATCTACAAGAAGTTAAATCTAACTCCAAACAATTCTAAAAGAGTAGTCCTTAAATTGGATAAGTCTAATGTTCTTGTTCTAAGATAATTGTTAAATGTACACATATGGCTTGCTTTTGAGCCACACGTCCAACAATACATTAACATTCCTGAGGCTTAAGGTCTACTCTTGAGTTGTGATTGGTGGAAAGTATTGAATGAATATATGGTGACAAACTTTTCACATATGCGATTACCTTGGAAGGGAGTAGCTAATCAAATTATGGTTGATACAGAACCAAAGATAAATATGCAATCACATAATAAAATGCCAATAATGAAAGATTCAACTTTGCTTTATCACACATAGGAGTTTACATTTTCCAAACTAAGCCTCAAAATCATGAACAAGAATTTCAAGGTCCTTCACAATTGTGGACCTTACATTTTGATAGCGCTGGCTCCAAACAAGGCTCAAGTGTATGTGTAACTATGATTAATCCTGATGGGAAGAAATACCTTGTTTCTTTTATATTACATTTTTTGTGCACTAATAGTCATGCAAAATATGAATCTTTGATCCTAAGATTATAGTTCGCATGTAAACACAACGGCAAACAACTACTAATGCTTGGAGACTCAAAACTGGTTGTCAACCAAGTTAGGAGTCAATATTAATATAAATTTTCATATCTAAATAAGTATAAGTACATATCCTAGGATTAAATTGAATTATTCAAAGCTTTCAATATAAAATCAATCTCAAGAGAACAAAACTAGAGATCAAATTCTCTAGTTGTTTCTGTAACAAATTTGGCCCCAATCTAGGTGTCTAAAATGCAAAACAATTCTGTAGAATTAGTGCCATATCCTTCAGTCCCCACTAACATTGAATTTTTTAGTTATTTGATGATGACTAGTAGATCATCTAGTTCATGAACAATTTTGACGATTTTGAGTCTCATATTATTTATGAAAAGGAATTTGATCCAATAAACAAAGAAGAAATTGAATATGATGGTATTATCCACCTAAAAGAAAATAGAATACATAAATGTTTGGTATCATTACAAGAAGTCTTTGATATGGATCCCCAAGCTCAAAAAGTTCACAATCTCCATTTGCCTTAGTTTGGTATCAATGTAAATTTGAATAATTGATACATATGCTTACAAGTTGTGTCCCATGGTGTTAGGTGTCTTCCTTAATGCCAACTAGCACCTTCATAGTTAATCCTCTCCACGTGTAGTGCCAACAAATGTTGGTTCCTAGAAGATGCCATGTATGATCCTATGTAAGACATTGATCACTATGTTATGGCCAATTGTATTATGTTGGGAAAAAGTAGAATTAAAATTCACTATAGAAAATTTTGGGGTCCATGGGAGTAGCCTTCCTGCACTATCACTTAATTTCATCATGTTTTGTAGTCTCTAGTCATAATCCTAGTGAATGAGAAACTAATATTAAAGGGGTGTTTGGTTAAAATTATCTATAATATGTATAAATTATATTATTAATGTTTGATGTGATTTTTTTTAGCCAAAAATGAATATCTAGGCTCTAGCAGGAGATATATATTACCAATAAAATTGACATATGCATGTAAGATGTAATATATATCAAACATTGATAAAATTAGTAAGAGGAAATCCTATAACTTTGGAACAACTTGGAGGAGATGAAAGTGTCAATTCAACATCTTTCATTTAAGAACACCTTTGGAAGACACTTGAAAAATCCTAAAAAATATTATTGGTGCTATTATAAATTTCCCTTCTTAAGGTTTCTTAACTACTCTTAGTTTTATCATGCTTATAACAACTACTACAATTAATGGAAAGTAAATACATAAGTGCAAAGTAATTCCATTAATTCCATCTATTGAGTAAGTTTAACAACCTTTACCAATAGAATTCATTACAAAATAAAGTACATATTCACATAACATTCACTTTTATAGGTTAGTTTTTCCTTTATAATTATGAAATATTCATTCAGAAAATCATATTGTCATTTATTCATGTTCAAAAGTGCAAATTAAAAATAACTTTTCATTCTACACAAATACCCTAGTTATATCATCATTTCTAGTTTTCAAAGTTACATCATATGCAGTTATGCATCGAATAATACATCCTTTTTCAAAATATATAGAAATACAATGCATTTTTTGTTAACAACAATGCACTTAATCAATAAGTTTTTTTCTCTTTGATGCAAATATTGAGGATGCCAAAGATCTTCACTTAAGCTGCAAATAATTGTATAAGATGCAAAGTGGGAGAGTATCACAGAAGCATTTACCACCAGCCATAGTCTTTTGGATCTCCTACATGTATCTCATTCAATGAGAGTGACCCTACCATTTGTAAGAATGATTGATACAAATCCAATGAAAAGAAACAAGACAATGTGTATATAGGTCCATACTACAGCTACTCCCCCAACATGGTGTAGGTATGAAACTAAGCTAAAAAGGTGGTTTTCCTTCTAGTTGGCACATTTTTACCCTATGAATTCTCTAGATCCACATATAATGTGGTTTACATGGCTTGGAAAATGAGCTCACGTTGTCATATTCGCATGAAACAAAAGTTGAAAATAACTTTCTTTGGCACATTGAGTGTAGTTGGAATGTTTGATACACACCAAAAACATTTACAAACAAAATACGGTATAAATGTTTTCAATGAAAATACTTCATATACATAGATCTACAAACAACAAAAATCTAACCAAAGAAAGAACAAGATCTAAAACAATGTAAGATGGAGATTGCATATCTCGCTCCAATATAACAATAAAAAATGCATAACTCTAATACCAAGTTAGATTAACATAGTTTTGATGTCATATTAGAAATGAGAATGGAGACCCAAGAAAACTTTGAAATGCAATCATCCACACATAAGTACTCAGAAGAAAGAAAAATATTCACCAATAAAAAGACATTGTATTAACTAAATAGAGTATACAATGTATATGTGCAACTAATAATGGTTGAAATAGAACATGAATCTCTAAAATATTGCATCTCCACAAGCTCAAGAAATCACTCTAAGCTCCATACTTTATACAATTGTTGTCCCCAAAAAATAGACTTCTCATTTTTGAGACAACATGTGAACTATTTTGGTTCAACAGACCAAAATAATCTCTTCCCTTCTCAAAATTTGTTTTGAGCATTCAAATTCCTCATTTTTCAAGCTTCTCAGAAATCTATGGACTCTGTAGGCTTAAATCTATGGACTCTGCAGGCTTAAATCTATGGACTCTATAGGATTGAATATACGGACTCTACAAGAAGAAAATATACAGACTCTGTAGGCCAAGTTCAATAGACTTCACAGGTTGATTTCTACGGACTTTGTAGGAAAGAAGCAAGCTCTCAACACTTAGGCCATTTCAAAGTTGGTTCAATGACAAGGCTCAACCAAAAGAGTTCATCGACAAGCTTCTAAGCAAGAAATGAACCATTGAACTGTTGAACCTTGAACTATTTTGGTTCAATAGGTTCAAAGGTTCAACATCAGCAGCAAGAGTTAAGAACATTTGTCAAGGTTTAAATTTCAACCACTTCAAGGTTCAACGGCTTCAAAACACTTATCAAATAGAAGAAGGCTTGAACCATTGAACCATTGAACCATTAAACCACTTTGGTTCATAGATTCCATGACCAAATGGTTCAATGCATTTGGTTCAAAAAGATCAAAAGGACTTAACCAAAGAAACATAATGAACCAATTGAACCATTGAACCTTGAACCAAAGGGTTCAATGAGTTAACAAGTTCAAAGGTTCAACCAGTACAATGAAAATCAAAGAGCTTAGAAAGGACAAGAAAGTGATGAACTAATGGTTCAATAGGTTCAAAGGCTTCTACAGGCAAGTTCAATCAAAAGAACAAGTTTTTGAGGCTTGAACCATTGAACTGTTGAACCATTTAACCAAAGTTGGTTCAATCGGTCGATTCAAGTGATAAATTCAAAGGAGTGCCCCAAGTGTCAAAGACACAAGTGCCCTTGTGAAGGGAATTTTGATGGCAAAAGTAACTAAGGAAGGAAACAAAAACTTGACAAAACTCAGTGGATGCTACCAAGTGTCATTTTTTGAGCCTCATTTCACTTTGTTTTTAAGAGCAGTGGATGATGTCGCATGTCACAATTTGAGATTCACATAAAATTAACTAAGGCAAATTCCAAGGGACAAATAGCCCTTATAGAGGACACTCAGAAGCTGAAATGAACCATTACAAAAACTTGAAAGGCTAATTTAGAGCTCAAATAGCCCTTGCAAAGGGCAAAAAGGGGGAAAATGGACCAATTCAAAGGCCAAAAGAGCAAAGGGATTTCCTTTGAAAAAGTTCCCCTAACAAAATAAACAAAGTGAATTCCTTTGAGAAAATGAACAAGGCAAAGGAAAAAGTGAAATTCTCTGGACAATTTGTTCAAAGGAATTCACCCTAAAAACAAAGCAAAGCCTGGTGAAAAGATAAGGCAAGGAAGATTTCCTTCGAACAAATTGCTTGAAGGAATTCCTTCAGACATTTTGTCTGAAGGAATAAAGGATAAATCCTGCTAGAAGAAAGAAGTCTGAAGGCCATCCGAAGACCACCCGAAGGGTAGATACCCTTATGAGGGGCTCTTCCCAACCTAAAGCAGACCATTTCTCAAGGCCTCGAAGGGTAGGTCCCCTTTGGGAAAGATCAAACAACAAAGTTGAAGGAATTGTTGAGGAAAGTGACGTGCCTACATACGTCAAAGTGCAAAATCAAATACATTCAAAGGCTTTAAGGCCAAGGTCAAAAGGAAGAACCACTGAGAGGAGTGTAAAGAGCAGGAATGACTAGAAACATTTGTACATCAGATATGTTTTTAGAAGTAGACTGCCAGGTGGATATTTAAAGATGCAAACTTTCAATAGCATGACCCATTTCTTTGCATTAAGAAAAGCAAATGGGTAAATGCCCCTAAATTTAAGCATGTCTTCTTAACAAAATTCAATGCAACATGATGTGTTACTATTCCCAAGTCCTTCTTGAAGAGGCTATATAAGGGACTCTCTTGTTATTTTGGCTCCCTCTCTCTGATTATCAGAAACAAAACTCTACCCAAATTGAAAGGCATTACTGAGATCTTTGTTGTTGGGGAAACTGTTCTTATGTTTTTTTCTTTAATATATTTTTTGTTCCTTTAATTCAATAAGCAGAATTAGTGAAAGTAGTCAAGAAGGTGTCCTAAAGCCAACTATGGAGAGACTTTGTGCCCCCACAATTGCCTTTAGTGTGTTTTCTTTTTGTTTCTATATAAAGGACCTTGAGATGACTTTGTGCCCTCATTGTCCTTCGTATCTCACTCTTGGGCAATTTAGGTGGATACATTGTGCTACATCTCAATTTACTGGTTATTACAACTTTGGTTACATTTTGCAATTACTACCAAGAAGATTCTTATGGTTTGTTGAATGGTACTTTTGAAAGAAGAGTGTTTTTTGTCATTATCCCTAAGATTTCTCCTTTGATTTGCATGCATCATCTTTTGAAAAAAAAGAGAGATGGATGATTTATCCTACCTTTGAGTATTATTTTCAGTTTATATATATATATATATATATATATATATATATATATATATATATATATATAGGGAACCTCCCCTTAATGAGAGGAGAGATTAGTCCCATTTTGATGTGGTAAACCTACACATTTGGCCAACCAATCTTCCTACTTTGAATGATCAGACCTATTTTGTTTATCAGTACGCTGATTGACAAAATATTCAACCAACAATTTTTGGCGACTCCATTGGAGATATAGTTATGTGCATTCTAAAACTTCATGTTTCAGATGGAATCAGTCTCTACCATTATCCATTATAGACTCCATTCCATTTCTGTGTGTTTACCCATTATTATTAGAACCTTACCATTCACCTCCACACTGACTGGGAAAGAATGCACAGTTTAAATCCTCTAGCTTCAAACTAAAGCAAGGTCAATTCCTTTCCATTTTTGTTTCACAATCTGGTAGATTCAAGGTATACACGAAGCCAAAGGGCTAAAGGTATTTTTGACCCTATATTCAAGTTGGTACAACAAAATAATTTTGATCTATTTCCTTCACCATCTCACCTCCAACAAACCAAGAGCTTTCCTCCTACTAAAGTCAGATCTCCATTGCCAAATGAAGTATCCACTTCTATTGTTGATAAAGCTTTGCCAATAATTACCCCTCTGAGATTTGTTATTCCTCCTTTTCATAGTCATATAATGGCAGTTCAAGGCCTCTGAGGTAATTCTTTTGGTCCTCTCAATTTTACTCCACCTCTACATGAGATTTCACATAGTTTAAGGAAGAATTTCCCCAAATTCTATGGTGATGAGAAATTTCATCATGATGAACACATTGTAACCTTCAACATAGTCTATGGCATAATTGGACTAGAATTTGAAGATGTAACAATCAGGCTATTTGTAGAAACATTACAAGGTGCTGCTACATATTGGTTTTATCATCTACAGGCTCGATCAGTAACTGATTGGAATACCCTCAAAGCTAAGTTTGAAGCCAGATTCAAACCTACAGATGATGCACATGCACTTCTAGCTCAACTTACATAGATGAAAAAAGAACCTCATGAACCAATGAGGGACTTCATAGCCAAGTTTGACAAACTGAGGAATAGAATTCCTATAATTTCTTGACCTACAGCTAAGAATCTCAAATGCTTCTTCATTAATTCTTAGTTACCTGAAGTAAGTTTTATTTTGAGATGTGCTGGTCAAATAGATCTTGTTGTAGCTCAACATTTGGCCACTGAGGTAGAAAATGATCTCATCTTATCAGGGAAGATAAGAAGAGATCCAAATAGAAATAGACCTTCATCATCTTTTGAATATTCATCTACAGGCACCACAGATCCAATGGTGTAGAAGTTGGAAAATGAGTTGCTTGCTCTCAATGAGCAAATGGCACAAGAAATGTCTTCTACTCCTTCATATAAAGATATGCCAAGGACATTTCCAAATCAGTCATATCAGGGCAATGCTGCTAGGAATCAATGGCAACAAAATAATCTTCCTCCCCCACAAGGGAAACTTGCCCTGGAAGCTCCTCTAACCAAATCAACAATGGGATATCTTGAAGCAAAATCAGAATTCTCTTTCCAGCCTGAATTGAATCAAGAAAATGACGCTGATCTCCTTGTAGAAAATCAAGAAGAATCAGTGGGTGACTCCCACATTGGTTTTTTTAACTACCGAGATGAACCCAGAAGCAAAGGAGAAGCTTTTGATGGATCATATGTAGTGTTTACCAAGTCTAAGAACCAATCAGTCCAACAAGTTGATAAAGGGAAGACAGAGGAGCAACTTCAACTAGCAATTATAATTGCTAAGCGTGGAACCACTATGCCTTACCAGTTAAAGGATTTGGTGATCACCCAAAAAGTAAGTACATCAATTTCACCTTCACCTTCTACTTTAATTTCACAAACCATCACTCCTCCCATCCCTTCTAAAACTCAAAAGGTTGAAATACCTTCCTCTGTACCAAGCTCAATTTAGTCACTTGACATAATCGATCATGTCAAAAAGACAAAAATACAAATGTCTAAATTTGAATATTTGCAGTCTAATCCTGATCAATTGGATAAGTTGGTCCAATGTGTCAAGAACCAAACTATCCCTATAGGACAAGAAGATAAAAAGGTAACTCCCGATTCACCAAAGAACATGCCCATTCTAAATAATCTTTTCATTACTCCTTCAGCTGCCCCTAGAAAAATAGAACCTTTCTATGTTTTCTTGTTAATAAATGGTCACAAGCTAAGTAATTGTATTATAGACTCAGGCACATCTGACAATGTCATGTCTGCTAAAGTAGCTAAATCTCTTGGCCTCACACTGACCAAGACATTTGGGATATGTTTATCTATGGAAAACAAGCAAGTACCATTGTTGGGGCAAATCAAAGATGCCCAATTTTGCTTGGATGAAATTTTTGCAAGGACGTGGGAGGAGAACTAAGCATGGACTTGTCTGAGGCAAGAATCCCTATCAAAGGTGTAATGAAGAGGTTGTTCCCTAAAAAGGAATAAAAATATGTGGTCACCCAAACATCAGCCTCTAAATCTCAAATTTTTTAAATCTTTAGGTATGGGTAACTACTTTCTATCTATAGACTAAGTGCATGAAACATTTGATAAAATTCTTGAAAGTGTCAAACCAAAAATTAGTTCAACTAGAATAGTAGAAGAACTAGTAGGTTGCAATATAAATGAAGAAAGCCCTCCCTCTCTAATGAAGGAAAGTATAAATAAAAATCAATATCTGATAAGGTATGGACTCTAGAATTTGATGGCAGCTGTTCCTCTACCAGTTCGAGAGCTGAGATTGTGTTGATATCTCTTTAAGGAGATATGTTTCCTTTATCTTACAAATTACAATTTAGCAACACTAACAATATAGATGAATATGAATCTTTGTTGCTTGGATTGAAGGCTGCTCAAGACAAAAGCATAAAGTTTTTTCATGCCAAAGGGGATGTTGAATTAATGGTTTGTCAAGTGAGAAATTTATACCAAACCAAGAATGAAAGATTACACCACTATTGCAACCTAGTTTGGGACCAAATTGAAAGCTTTGATGCTTTCAACATTTTTGCCATACCCAGGGAATCTAATGATAGAGCTGATGCACTTAATGTTTCAAGAACTCTTTTAGATCCTTACTTAGATTTCAAAGAAGACATGTATACTATTGAGCTAGTCTGTAGACCAAGTATTTCTGACAATGCTAATCATTGGCAAGTGTTCAATGATGATCATCAAATCATTGCCTTCTTAGAATGAAAAGACAATTTTGAATAACTACGTTTTGAAGGCAGTGAATCTCAGAAGTATGAATCAGCCTCTAAATCTAGTTCAGATATAAATGAAAAATTCTTACAGTTGAAAGGAAATAAAATTTGTAAAGGCCTGGTTTCTCTTGAGGAATTGTTTGACAAGCATGATAGATTAATCAAATAATAGCAAACATATTCAAACTTCTCTCAGGGATTCGATCAAGTAAATCTAACTACTAAAAAAAATCCCAAGATGGTTAACATTAGTAAGTGTTGCACCCCTAAAGAAAGATTCAAGTTCACCACTTTACTCTGTCAATACATGGATGTCTTAGCATATTCTTATGACGACCTGAAGTCTCTCAGACCTGATGAAATCTGCCATGACATTCCTCTCAAGGCTAACTCAATGCCTTATAAGCAAAATTCTAGATAGTACAATTCAAAAATATTAGGTACTATTATATTTGAGATACAAAAAATGTTAAATGCTAGAATCATCTTCCCAATCCATCATTTCACATGGATTGCAAACATAGTGCTTATAAGGAAGAAGAGTGGCAAAATTTGCATTTGTGTAGATTTCAAGAATTTGAATCAGTCATCTTTGAAAGATAATTACCCTTTGCCAATTATGAATCAAGTGCTTCAAACAGTGACAAGTTCAGAGATGTTATCAATGCTAGATGGCTTCTCAAGATATAATCAAGTTGAAGTTGGTGAAGTAGACCAACACAAGACTGCATTCAACACACCTTGGGGTACATTTGCATATAGAAAAATGCCTTTTGGCTTGATAAATGCTAGTGTCACCTTTTAAAGAGCAATGGACCTAGCTATCAAATATGAGATGGGTAAATTCATAGTGGTATACCTTGATGACTTAACCATCTTTTCAAAGCACCATTCTTATCATGTACGCCACTTACAACAAATGCTGGAGCACCGCCACTAGAATAAATTTTTTTTGAACCCTAAGAAGTCTATTTTTGGAGTAACAGAGGGGAAACTCCTCGAACACATTATGTCTAAAGAAGGCATAAAAATTGACTCAGACAAAGTCAAGTCTATTCAAGAGCTTAATTTGCCTACAAGTAAAAATGTTGTTTACTTTTTCTTTTAGAATGTGAATTTTTTACAGAGGTTCATCCCTAAATTTGCTGAGAAGACTAGACACATTGTGAACATGATGAAAGGGAATTCCACCTTCAACTGGACTAAAGAAGGCAAGTCAGCATTTTAGGATATCAAGACTTCCATTGCCCACACCCCTACTTTGATTTGTCTAGATTACAATAAAGATTTCATCATATATAGCTATGCTTTTGAACACATACTTTTAGCAATTCTTGTTTAATAGGACAAGGAAGGTATGGAATCTCTTATTTTTTTCATGAGTTGCCCTCTAAAAACCCATGAGATGAAGTATTCAAATGTAGAGAAGCATGCTTATGTAGTGGTGAAATTAGTCAAACATTTCCGCTTCTATATCCTGAATTCACACACTACTGTCTTAGTTCCTGACACTACAGTCAAGTCCATATTAACTCAGCAAGAGTTTGGCACAAAAAGAGGCAATTAGATTGCAAAGATCCAAGAGTTTGATCTAGACATCAAGCTAACAAAGCTGGTCAGGGGAAAAGGCCTATGCCAATCAATTACTGACAATGAGCCAAAAGATACACATGTAGAAGCTGAAGTGGAAGACACACCAACAGTCCTTTTTGTCTCCACTACCAATGAGTGGTATTCAGGTATTGCTCATTTCCTTACTTATGGTGAATGTCTTACTCATTTGTCTTATAAATAAAGGAGGACTATCAAGTTGAAAGTTACCAATTTTGTCCTTTGGGACAATGGCTTGTATAAGAGAAGCATAGATGGAGTATTCCTTTACTTTGTAGATAAAGAGCAACAAAGCCAACTTTTTAAATCTTTCCACAATCTAACTTGTGGAGGACATTTTTCTGATCCTGTAACTACTCACAAGATTCTACGAGCTAGGTATTACTGGCCAACTCTTTTCCAATATGCATATAAGTGGGTGAGAAAATGTGAACTTTGCTAGCAATTTGTTGGAAGACCCAAGTTAGCTACCCTGCCTCTCAAGCTAGTGATCATAGAAGAACCTTTCCAGCAATGGGGGATTGATTTTATTGGGACTATAAACCTATCTTCAAGTGCTAGACATGATTATGTCATTACAGCAACTGACTATTGCACCAAGTGGGTAGAAGTAATCCCAACTAAGCATGCTACTTCAAAAGTTGTATGCAATTTCCTCAAGGAGAATATCATTTCTAGGTTTTGAGTTCCAACCAAAATTGTTACTAACAATGAAACTTGTTTCACCTCCTAGGATATTACACAATTCTATTTCCATTATGGAATTACACTCTCCCATTCTTTTGATTATTTTCCACAAGGGAATGGACAAGATGAATCAAGCAATAAGAACCTGGTAACTATCATCAAGAAGCTAGCAGATGACAATCAAAAGACATGGCATAAAGCATTGGTTGATGCTCTATGGGCAGACATAATCACACCAAAGAGGGCAATTGGTATGTCTCCTTTTCAACTTGTTTATGGTATCAATGTTGAAATACCAATAACCTTAGAATTGCTAGCCTTGAAATTGGCAAAGGCAATTAAAGATCAGACATATGAAAGCTCTCTTGATAAGAGAATCATGTGCCTGACTGAGCTAGATGAACAGAAAACTATGGTGGTCAATTGAATTGATGCTCATCAAAGTTTGGTAAAGAAACTCTTTTACCAAAAGGTCAAAAATCATGATTTTTAGATTGGGGATCAAGTCCTGTTGTGGGACAAAAGGAGAGAACCAAAGGGATGCATGGAAAGTTTGACTCCCTTCAGAGAGGCCCATTTATAATTCATTATCACAATGGTGAAAATAGCTTTCTACTAAAATATCAAGATGGCACACTATTTTCTTTGCCTCATAATGGGCAGCATCTAAAACACTTCAACTCTTGAAGTATCAGATCATTGCATCTATACATATGTATATTTGTATAGTTTTTAAATCTATTTTGTTTTGTTTGTTTTCATTTTTGATGCCTTCCATTTTTGGGTAACATGACTCCATATCCCAATGGTACACATGAAGACACTGGAGATTCTAGATTCTACCCCCTTCAATACTTTTTTAGATAATTGATAAAAGTTCCCCAATTAGAGCCAACTATTGTCCCCAAAAAATAGACTTCTCATTTTTGAGACAACATGTGAACTATTTTGGTTCAATAGACTAAAATAATCTCTTCCCTTCTCAAAATTTATTTTGAGCATTCAAATTCCTCATTTTTCAAGCTTCTCAGAAATCTACGAACTCTACATGCTTAAATCTATGGACTTTGTAGGCTTAAATCTATGGACTCTATAGGATTGAATCTATGAACTCTGCAAGAAGAAAATCTACATACTCTGCAGGCCAAGTTCAACATACTTCACAGGTTTATTTCTACAGACTCTATAGGAAAGAAGCAAGCTCTCAACACTTAGGCAATTTCAAAGTTGGTTCAATGACAAGGCTTAACCAAAAGAGTTCATCGGCAAGATTCTAAATAACGAATAAACCATTGATCCAATTAACCTTAAACCATTTTGGTTCAATGGGTTTAATGGGTTCAAAGTTTCAACATCAGCAACAAGAGTTAAGTGCATTTTTCAAGGTTCAAAGTTCAACAGCTTCAAGGTTCAACGGCTTCAAAACACTTATCAAAGAGAAGAAGGCTTGAACCATTGAACCATTGAACCATTGAACCACTTTGGTTCACAGGTTCAATGACCAAATGGTTCAACGCATTTGGTTTAAAAAGATCAAAAGGACTTAACCAAACAAACAAAATGAACAGATTGAACCATTGAACCTTGAACCAAAGGGTTCAACAATTTCACAGGTTCAAAGGTTCAACCAGTATAATGAAGATCAAAGAGCTTAGAAAGAACAAGGAAGTGATGGACTAATGGTTCAACAGGTTCAAAGGCTTCTACAGGTAGGTTCAATCAAAAGAACAATTTTCTAAGGCTTGAACCATTGAACCGTTGAACCATTCAACCACTTTGGTTAAAAAGGTTCAACGAGTTCAATGAGGCTTGTTTCAAAGAATCTTGGTTCAAGCGGTCAATAGAAACAAGGGAATGAACCATTGAACCGTTGAACCAAAGTTGGTTCAATCGGTTGGTTCAAGTGACAAGTTCAAAGGAGTGTCCCAAGCATCAAAGACATAAGTGCCCTTACGGAGGGAATTTCTATGGCAAAAGTGACTAAGGAAACAAAAACCCAACAGAACTTAGTAGATGCTGCCAAGTGTCATCTTTTGAGACTCATTTCACTTTGTTTTTAAGAGTAGTGGATGCTACCACGTGTCACAATTTGAGATTAACGTAAAATTGACCAAGGCAAATTTTTCTAAGGGATAAACAACCCTTGCGGAGGACACTCAAAAGCTTAAATGAACTGTTGCAAAAACTTGAAAGGCTAATTCAGAGCTCAAACAGCCCTTGTAGAGGGCAAAAAGGGGGCAAATGGACCAATTCAAAGGTTGAAAGAGCAAAGGGATTTCCTTCAAAAAAGTTCCCTTAGCAAAACAGACAAAGTGAATTCCTTTGGGAAAATGAACAAGGCAAAAGACAAAGTGAAATCCTCCAAACAATTTGTTTAAAGGAATTCACCCAAAAAACAAAGCAAAGCTTGGTGGAAAGACAAGGAAAGGAAGATTTCCTTCAGACAAATTTCTCAAAGGAATTCCTTCAGACATTTTGTTTGAAAGAAATAAAGGATAAAGCTTGCCAAAAGAAAGAAGCATGAAGGCCATCCAAAGACCACTCGAAGGGCAGATACCCTTGCGGGGGGGTCTTCCTGACCCAAAGTGGACTATTTCTCAAGGCCCTGAAAGGTAGGTCCCCTCTAGGAAAGATCAAATGACAAAGTTGAAGGAATTACTGAGGAAAGTGATGTGCCTGCAGATGTCAAAGTCACAATAACAAAATAGCTATTAATCCTTATAGGTTTAAGCACGGACCTGAATGCATTTAAAGGCTTTAAGGCCAAGGCTAAAAGAAAGAACTGCTGAGAGGAGCGTAAAGAACAAGAATGACCAAAAACATTTGCACATCAGATATGTTTCTAGAAGTAGATCACCAGGTGGATATTGAAAGATGCAAACTTTCAATAGCATGACCCATTTTTCTACATTGAGAAAAGAAAATGGGTAAATGCCCCTAAATTCCAGCATGTCTTCTTAACAAAATTCAATGCAACATGATGTGTTACTATTTCTAAGTCCTTGAAGAGGCTATATAAGGGACTCTCTTATTATTGTGGTTCCCTCTCTCTGATTATCAGAAACAAAACTCTACCCAAATTGAAAGGCATTTTTGAGACTTTGAGCTCAGATTGTTGATCATATTTTGTTATTGGAATAAGAAAGCAAGTGACTTTTCAGACTTTGTGCTGTGATATCTTTGTTGTTGGGGAAACTGTTCTTATGTCTTTTTCCTTAATATATTTTCTATTCCTTTAATTCAATAAGCAGAATTAGTGAAATTAGTTAGGAAGGTGTCCTGAAGCCAACTATGGAGAGAATTTTTGCCCTCAAAATTGCCTTTAGTGTGTTTTCTTTTTATTTCTGTGTAAAGGACCTTGGGATGACTTTGTGCCCTCATTGTCCTTCATATCTCACTCTTGGGAAATTCAGGTGGAGACTTTGTGCTACATCTTAATTTGCTGGTTACTACGACCGTGGTTACATTTTGTAATTACTACCAAGAAGATTCTTGTGGTTTTTTGAATGGTAATTTTGAAAAAAGAGGAGTGCTTTCTGTCATTATCCCTAAGATTTCCCCTTTGATTTGCATGCATCATCTTTGAAAAAAAAGAGAGACGGATGATTTATCCTACCCTTGAGTATTATTTTCTATATATATATATATATATATATATATATATATATATAGGGAACTTCCCCTTGATGAGAGGAGAGATTAGTCCCCTTTTGATGTGGTAAACCTACACATTTGGTCAACCAATCTTCCTACTTTAGATGATTAGACCTATTTTGTTTATCAGTACGCTGATCGACAAAATATTCAACCAACAACATTGACACAAAAGGTCCTTATATAGGAAAAACAAAAGGTGAGTGATATATTTTTATTGATGGAGTGAAAGGTGGAATCATTCCTTGGGTTACACCTAACACTTCTCACACATGTGAGAATAGCTACCAAAATTAATTTTTTATTAAACAAAGTTGCGCACATATTAAATCACACCTTGGTAACAACACTACCTAAGGTAGACTTCACAACAAGTATGAAGATGACACACACCGACAACTAGAAAAAAGATTGATACATCCATAACATATACAAAACATAGAATAAACCTCCCTCATAGATAAACTAGGTATGCATTGTTTATGGGCATAAGAGTGGATTTAGCAAGTCCCTCTTATCATATTTAGACTCGGTAATCCACTGAGTCTTAGTGAGAGCAAATTTTTTCATAATCATTTAGTAGTCTATCCTAAATCCATAACTCAATCCCTACCCATCATAACAAAAACTTAACAACCATTGATCTTCAAGAAGAAAAAACTATGATCTTATAAAAGTGCACGAAGGATAACATTTCGTACTTGTGTCCCATACCACCCACATAAGACGATATCTCACATACACTTTGTGAAGGATTGAACAAAAATAATTACATTGCCTAATGATTTTTTTCTCTATAGGTGTATTAGTTTTGTAATAAAAATATTATATTTTTATTAGATAACTACAAAGACATCATTGATAGTGAACCCATTATTAAACACTCATATCTATTTTTGAGTTAGACAATATATAGCCTTAAGGCATAATAATAGAATTTTTGAAGGATAAGGAATAATAATCCCTGCCATTTAAGTTTTCAAGAGTTAGTGTAAGTGTTGGTTCCTCTAAAATAATAGTTTAATGTTTCCTATATGAGGTCTTAAAAAGGTTTATTTTTTACATTCAATGTCCCATATGAATCATTTCTTTATCTTAATAACTACATTATAATTCACCACCATATATATTTTTTTGACTATTAGTGTTTAAACTTATGTTTATAACTTCACCTAAATTATAATAATTGAGATGAGAAATCTTTCTATTTCTTTAGTTTCCTAACCAATCCCATTAATATTCCTATATGATAAATTAAAACAAGTTCTTTGATGCATCTTCAGTTCTTATTGTTGAACGCAATAATATTGATAGAAATTCTTGTGGTAACCATATGGATATATTGAATTCATTTTTTTACAAATGTATAAATAAATCTAGGCATCAAAAGTAGTACAACCATTTTATTTTCTTTTAATAATTTATTTAGACCCTTATATGTGTGTGGGGGGTGCGGGAGGCGGGGATATGCGAACTCATTTTATACACATATTGAAATAGACTTAGCCTTTAGAAGTAGTACCATCATCCCATTTTGCACACACATATAATGGTTCAAAAAGATTATTAAAAAAAAGGTCGTACTATTTTTAAAGACCAAATCTATTTAAATATGTATATAAAATGAATTCACATATCCCCCCACATACATATAATGGTCCAAAGAAATTATTAAAAGAAAATAATATGGCTAGACTAAATAAAGACCAAATGTATTTAAATATGTGTATAAAATGAATTCACATATCCCCCCACACACATATAATGGTCTAAAGAAATTATTAAAAGAAAATAATATCGTTAGCGTAAATAAAGTCATACATCCACATGTTTACCATATGAATTTTTGTCAATATTATATATATATATATATATATATATATATATATATATATATATATATATATATATATATATATATAAAACTCATAGTTAATAGGGTATTTTGGAAAACTAAACAAGTCTAAAGGTCTCCAATGGTGTCATGATCAGAAGGGGGACATAACAAATGCCATACTTAATACGCTATTAATTTTGATCATGATACTTAATATATATAAAACTCAAAAGTAATAGGGTATTAAGTATGGCAAGTTGGAAAACATTATGAGATTTGCAGCTGGAGATCATGTATGGGCCACTCCAAAGGGAATCAAACTTTGTGTGTCTTCATGGTTTGGCTCGATCCTCATCCCACTTGAGGACCAAATCTCTTTCATTGAAGCTTCGTGAGGAAGCTCCTTTGTCAAACATTCTTTTCACCTATGCCTAATGACTTTTCATGACTAACATGGATTGATTTCTTGTCTCTTCCAACTCCATAAGCTCTGCATACCTAATTTCCATAGGCTCATTCTCCAACAACTCAAGTTGATCCATTAGTTCTAAAGCTGGAAACTCAAGAGAAATAGGTAACCTTGCTTCCTTACCATATACTAGCTTGTATAGAGAGTTGGGCTATTGACCTCTTGTAGGTGATCCTATCAACCCATAGAGCTGACTTCAACTTGAGACCTCTGATTATCTTCAATAGTCCTTCGTATGATCCTTAAGAGGTTCTTGTTTGTAGATTAAGCAAGGTCATTTCCTTGTGGATAATAGTTTGATGAAGTTCTGAGATAAAATCCATGTTGGATAGTGCATTGGCTGATCTTAGATCTCACAAAAGCCATTGCATTGTCAGAAATAATGGTTGAAGAAACTCTAAACCTAGTAAGCAAACCTTCATAGAAATAAAGAACGTTAGTTTCATTTGCTTCTTTCAATGCAATTACTTCCATCCAACATGTGAAGTAATCCGTAGCTATTAGAATCTACTTATGCCCTAAACTCAAAGGAGGATTAATGAGACCAATAAAGTCCAATCCCCAATGGACAAAATGTTGATCCACTGCAATTGGTTGAAGGGGTAGGGCTGGAAGTTTAACTTTTCCTACAAACATAACACATTGTTCATACTTCCTAACCCATGTATGGTAATCACCAAATATAGTAGACCATTAGTACCCACCTCTCATGATTTTAAGTGTTATATTTCTTGTGGAAAACTATCCTCCACCATGCCCATCATGGAATTATTCAAGTAATCTTTGAGTTTGGCTTGGTTCCATACACCTTAGTAACATTCCATTAATATCCTTTTTGAACAAAACACCATCAACAAGCAAGAATGTAATTGATTGTGACCTGAAATATCTTCTTTTTGAAGCACTTAGGTGAGAAAGGTAAAAACCATCTTGCAGATAGCTTAGAAAATCATAAAACCAGCCGAAAGGTGAGGTGTGAACAGTAGTGATCTCTTCATCATTTGACACTAAAACAACTACATTAGTTTCTTGCAAGTCCTGAGCTAGATGCTCACAAAGTCCTTTGCCTCTAACCAACTTTGTAACCTTAATTTCCATGTCATATTCCATTACCTTGGTTATCCAACCAGCTCTCTTCTCATTTATGTCTTTGTTCAAAACAAATTCTTTGATGCTTGGATGAGCAACCATTAGATGTATTTTATTATTAGACAACAAGTGCCTAATTTTTTTCAAAGATCTTATAACTGAAAGGACATGATTTTCAACAAAATAATACCTTGTTTCATACTCTTCCAAGCCTTGGCTATAGAAAGTTATTGGCTACTCCAAATCTTCATGATTCTACTACATAAGAATCCCTGAAATGATATCCACATTAGCATACGTATACAGAATGAAATCTTTCATAAAATCTAGATTTAAAAGTGTAAGAGCACTTGCTATGGCTTTATTAACATCTTCAAACCCTTTTACTCCCTCCTTGGATCAACTGAAGTTCTAATTTTTCTTTAGCATCACTGTAAGTGATTTAGCTACAATAGCGAAATCTGAAATGTATCTCCTTATAAAGTTGATTTTTCAAAAAAAACTTTGCAAAGCCTTTTTGTACTTAGGCAAGGAGAGTGCAAGAATGGATTGAATCCTTTCAGAATCTATGTTTTAACCATGATTTGAAACAACATGTCCAAGAATATTACCTTCATGAACTGAAAATACATACTTTTTGGGATTTAGAGATATCTCAAATTGCCTACAACTTTCAAAAACTTATTTGAGATGAACCATGTGATATTTTGCATTATTTGAAAACACTATTATATCATCAAAATAAACAAGCACAAACCTATTAAGAAGGCCTTGGAAGGCATATCCATGGCTCTTTGAAAGGTTTCACCAGCATTAGACAAACCAAACTGAATCTTTCTGTATGCAAATGTCCCTCACTTAGTTGTGAAGGCTGTCTTGAATTGGTCCTTTTCTTTGACCAAAATCAGATTGTGACCACTATATCCATCCAATAAGGAAAACCTCTTTGAACCTGCAACAAGATGTAAAATTTGTTCCATTGATGGAAATGGATAGTGGTCTTTAAATGAAGCCCTATTTAAATCATGAAAATCAACACACAAATGAATCTCACCATTCTTTTTTCATACTGGAATGAGGTTTGCCACCCAAGTTGACTACTTGATTGGAAATATAATTGTTAATTCTATGAGCTTGTGAAGCTTAACTCTCATAAAAAGCTCACTATTTGGATTGATTGGCCTTTGTCTATCTCACTGGTTTAGTTTCCTCCTCTGACTCAATGGTGTGTTGAGCCAAACTTGGAACAAAACCTTTGAAATCACTATACTGTCATGAAAATATATCAGCAAAACTTGTGCATAAATCAATGAAAGCTTTCTTTTGTGGAGGAGTGCATACCTTGCCCAATTTCAAAATTTTACTAGCTGCAATCTCTACATTGGCATAGTGTTCTTCTTTTGTTGACAAGGATGATTTCTCTTTCCTTAGTTCATCATCTTCACTGAAAATATTTTCAAGAGTGACCAATCCCATGGGTAGCCTATTCATTTTTAGTTGTACAATCTGATCACCATACTGTTGTAAGTGTTTCAACTAATTTCTTAAAGAAAACTCAGCCTCTTCCTACAAATATCTCACAATATGATTGTCATTTTCAAACACCTGCCAATTATCATGGCTATCCAAAACATAAGGCCTTACAACTACCTTTATATGTGACTGAAAATTGTCACTTTTTACATCAACTGGAATGTTAAATTGTGCCCCAATAGCAACTAACCTATCAACATGTTTATTCCTCTCTCTTGGTATTGCCTGAATATTAAAAGCTTGAAAATCTTTAAGTAAATCCCAAACTCTATCTATAAAATCTAAGCAACAAATTCTTGCATACATTCAAACCTCTTACTTGGTGGACTACAAGTTCACTATCTCCAAACACTTGCAATCAATTGACTTTCATCTTCCTAGCCCACTACAAACTATGAACTAGTGCTTCATATTTAGCAGCATTGTTTGAACAACCAAACTAAAATTTAATAGAGGAGAAATATATTTGTTGTGTAGGATAAATTAACATCATTCTAGCTCTAGTTCCATGTTTATTTCTTGATCCATCAAAGTACAACTACCACAAGCCTTCATTAGATTCATCTTCTTTGACCATGGTGGGAATTGGTGCATCATTCTTATGAAGACAATACACACCAAGACCTTCCTCTTCAATCATCTTGTAGGGATCATGCTCATGCAAGGTAAAATCCAACTCATAAAAAAAAAAAAAACTGTAACTCCATCCAAAGGTGAGTCCTTTTCTACATCAATAGTTTGTAATATTTCATCTCAAATGATGTGATTTGCATTGACAACATTTGGCATATAAGGCTTGATATGAAAACGTGAAATAGGCTCTAAATGAATTATTTCCTTTGTACCATACCTAGTTCTAAACAACAAATAGGTCCAATCAACTAATACATATCCTCTAATCTTTGAGGTGAAGTCCCTTGAAAGGCATAGAGCGAAATAAGGAGGCAATTCCACCACTACAACATCCTGTTGAATAGTAACATTAGGACAAACATGTAATATCAATTTTAAATATTTGAAAATTTGTGCCATCTTTGTTGGTGAACTATCCAATTGTAATACCCCTTTAGTATTTGGCTCATAAACAAGGTATCAAGCTTGTCTGCAATCTGTTTGGGCATTACGGTACTGTTAGCTCCACTATCTACCATAAAATTATGAACCAAAGTATCACCCACTATCAAAGAAAGATAAAAAGGAGTTTTCTTTGATTTTACCTCAGTTTTTTCCAAATTTGACATCTTATCTCCTTGTTTTACTTGTTTCTTACTTGGCTGATCCAAATATGTCAAAACAATACTTTCTTTCTCAGCTGATTTTAGAGAAATTCAAGAGCTGAAAGTTCTTGAATGAGTTTATCCTTTTTCCTTGGAATTGAAAGAGAATCCCACATGCTAATGTTGATGTTAGACTTCTTCATTTGATCTAAAATACTAAACTAAGATGCACTAACCTTTGATTACACTTTATGAGGCACTTGTTGCTCATGAATTAGAAGTATTTACTATAGTTTACTAACCTTTATATTCTAATTTTTCTAGGCTGTGGGGGCAGCAAGCTACTCTTTTGTACTTTTAGCAACAATACTAAGAATACTTGAAGTATTTGCTACTGCTTGGGCTTCATAAAAAACTCTTATTTTATTTCTCTAATAGGTTATAGCTATAACTTGACCACTTGAATCGTTAGTTTTAACAGCCTGAGTAAAAGCAACATGATCATCGACCTGCCAATTTACATTAATAGCATCATATTGCCCTTGAACTTGATAAGTCTCTCCTTATGATTTCAAAACTGTATCTTGATATTGACCTCCTTGAAAAGAGAACTCTTCTTGTGTCATCTATGACATGGTGATGTTCTGTGATACCAAGGCTTGGTTTTGAGCATCATTGAGGTTTGAGGACTGCCAACCTGAATCCTGCACCAAATTATTTTGAGGTGGGGTTAGAAAAATGGATTTTGAAGTGGAAGGAACATTCAGATCAAGAGTAACATATGGCTTAACTAGAGTTATGGTTCCTTATGTTTGATAGGGTGGTCTATTTTCTCTGAAACCCTGATAAAGAGACCTTTGATCTTTGGAGGACTGATAGTTTTGATTTTGCTATTGATAGGGCCTATTTGACTAAACTTTCTTCCTTTTGAGTTGCACTATTTCATTTCCAAAATATTTTAGTAAAATTTTCAACTCTCCTATCTCACTAGCTTGACTAGTAGGGGCTGCAATAAGAACTTGAGGTGCTGGAATTGGAGCCAATGATGAAAATTGAGGAACTTGAGGGGCTGGTATAGAACTTATTTCTAGAAATATAGGCATTAGAGGTCTTAGAGAAAGCTTACCTACTTGTATCAAACTATTTTTTGCCCTTATTGCAACTTCAGAAGCATCTGGCAAAGTAGTACCACCCATTGATTGTATCATCACACTAATGTCAGAATTAAGAGCTTTCAAAAAATACAAAAATGCATATTCAGGGGATGACCTAATCAGAACCGGTATCATGGTCCATGTCTTCTAGAATTTGAGATTTAAATTGGACATGAACTCATGAGGAACTCTTCGTATGGTAGTTAATTGCTCAGCTAAAGATGAATGATTAGATTTATCTTCAAATTGCTTGACTAAGGCTGCACCCAATTCATTCTAGGTGAAAATGGATCTAAGTGGGAGGGTTCTATACCACTGTAATGTTGTTATTTTGAAAGAAGTAGCAAACAATCTAAATGCAACATTATCCTCAACAACATTATGAATTAAACAAAGATTAGCCACATCCTGGATATGCTCAATATGGGTTGTTTGATTTTCTCCTGAGAAGAATGGAATAATTTTGAGGGCAGATATAGGAATGCCATCAAATTATGCTAGATTCAGTCAACTTCCCCTATTGAATGGAGTAAACACTTGATTTCTAATGGCCATCTAGATTGTTGGGATTGCAGTGTTTAGAATGATAGGATGAATGGGAGGTAAATATTCTCTTTGAGGATATGGATTTGCCCTACTAGACCTTGCTCTTTTATAAGTTACAAATTCAAAAGGAATACCTTTACTTGCTGATCTTGTGGTGACCTTTTGCATGAACGAATTCCCTGAATGATGCTATGAACTCTATAATTGGATGTAGATGAATATCTTCTACTACTATGAAAACTCTTCAGATATGCAAAATACTTTTTTTTGGTCCCACTGAACATGCCAAAAACTATTATCAACCTAGAGTTTTACCCTAAATCGAAGACGTGTTGAAATGGCTAATCCTCGCTCTAGTTGAAACAACGGGATCTTCTCACAAGGGTGGGTGCCTCAATGATGAGAAGAACCTCTAGAGAATGCAGGTTCTTGTAAGACGTATCTATGAGGATATCAACTTCTATGCTATAAACTACTTGGGAAAAAGGGAGAAAGGACTTGAAAAGAAATCTTAGCTAAAATTGTGATACACCTAATTTGCTTGATCCACTCAAATCGAGCTTCTAAGAACATTGATTCAGACAAGGAAGAAACAAAACTTCAACTCTAATTGACCAATACACAAGTGTTTCATGAAAATTTTTAATCTAATGATCTAAGCTTGAGGAAAATGGAATAATAGGTTTGATGAAAGACCCTAAACAGCACTAATATCCACTATAAACTCAACAAAAGATGTTCAAACATAGAACGTGATCTGTTTAAATGACCAGCTAATAACTAGGTATGAATCTAGATTTGACAAGGAAGATGGAAAAACTTTCACTTAGGCAAATCTATAACAAAATTACACTATACCAGTTGCTAGAAATTGAGAAAACACAATCCTCTTCTTATTGATTCTGATAAAGGTTACAATACAAACTTTGACAAAAGTTTTCTTGCCAAAAGAGGGTTCCCTTATTTAAGACTGAGGAAGCCATTAATATAGAAAATTATAAAAAGCCAAGAGATTGGTGTTGAAAATAGATAAGGAGTAAACTCAAACCAACTCAACGTTTACAAAAGTCTATTTTGTCTTGCATGAAAATTCCTTGCATTGAAAAAGAAGAAGACAAGCTTTGGATGCATGAAATCTATGAATAAATGTCTTGACTTGAAAACCAGTCAACTCCAAAACAAGAGTAGTCATATTCACTCAAACTACTGGAACGTTTGAAAATCTCCCCTTTGCATGAAATCAATGCAAATGTCAAATTAAGAATTATGTTTGAACCACCAGAATATTTCAAGCTTTGAGACAAATGAGAGTTCGAGTATAGAGTTTCTTTTGTTTAAGCATTCCACTTTTCCATTACTCAATTTCTTATGCAAAGTGAGCCTCTGTTTAAGAACTGAAGGTGACATGTTAGAATGGTCAAATTTGGACGTGTCTATTCTTGTTCATGTCTATTGCATGCTCTTGTATTCTTGGACTATTTAAGCATGTTCACCATCTGTATTTGTCTTTTCCACAGATCCTCCCTTTGTTTTCCCTTGCATGAAATCCATGAGTTTATTCTTATTGGCTTGACTTGGTTCTCAACTTTTCTGTTCTTGCTTGTCTAGACAAATATCCATGATTTTCCTGTGTGTATTCTTCTTTGGTTATTTGTCTATGTATTTGCTCTTTGGTTTTATTTCCTTTGGAAAGAATGTCTAGAGTCCCTTTAATTTCTTCATTTTCCTTCAGATTTTTCTTGTTGACTTCTCTTTTCTGAAGGAATCCTTTGGACAAAAAGTCTGAAGGATTCCTTCCTTCTTTATTTTCTTTCCTTTTTTATATTTATTTGTGCTTTTTGAAGGGCACCTAGTCTTTTTGAAAGGCACCTGAGTTTTTTGAAGGGCACCCAAGCTTTTTGAAAGGCACCTGGGCTTTTTGAAACTATCCTTTGGACCTTCTTCAAGGCTTTTCAACTGTGTTCTTCCTTTTCCTTTAGACAAAAGTCTGAAGGAAATAAACTTTGATAATATCCATCTAGCTGTGAAATGGCCTTTTATAAAAATGTACCCAAATTCTTTCAGACTTATTGTTCAACACCCTTCTACAAATTCTTGTCTCTTGATTTCCTTCGGACAAATTGTCCAAAGGAAATAAACTTTGCACAACTACCACATAGTCATTTTTTCAAACTTTTACACGGTCCTTTAGGAGCTCTTTCTCTTGGACAAATTGTCTGAAGAAATAGTCCACCTCTTATAGCCTAAAAAATTCCTTGGCAAGACAAAATAAATGAACTTATAGCTTGTATGTCTTGGATTTTGGCTATACGTGATGCTTAGTAGAGGATAAAAACCCATTCAAACTAGTGTAGATGACGATTTTAGGAGAAAAACCCTCTTAAAACTATTGCATGTGTCCTTTTGAATGAATTATATGCTCTATATGATGGCTATAGGAGTCCATCAGGATTTACATGGCTGTAGGAGACCTTTTCATCATCATTTGCATCGTTGTATTTGCACATTGCATTGGCTATAATCAAGAAAGCTCCTTGGAAACCTCTAAATGACTAAACTTCATCTCAATGTAGATGGCCACTTTGGCTTATACCTAGCTGTAAATGGCCACTTGGGTGGCTGTAAATGCACATTTAAGAACCCCAAAAATGATTCACAAGACAAACTTGGCACCATAGCAAAGTTTTGAATAGTAGGGGTGACAATTTGCCTTGTGGGGGCAAAATTGTCAACATTTATTATCACTACCTAGGTTTTAGTGCAAAAGATGATGAAAGATAGGAGTGCCACTTATGGGAGGTTTAGGATTTAGCATTTCACTTTTTAAACAAAAAGAATTATATAAATTCTTTGTACTATATTTTGGACCACAAGATGTTACACATGTATAGCTTTTATAATGCTCCATTTGTTTCCAAGATGTAGGTTTTGCACATGACCCAATTTGATATACCTTTATTTGTTAAACAATGGAAAGTATTGTACCTTTATGTTTTATTATTTGGATGAATATTACTTGTTTAAATGGAAATAAATAGGTAGTGTATGATATTGGACATATACTCGTAGATCATATGAACAACTTTTGCAATATTTCATAATGGAATTTGGCATTTGCATTAGTGTAATATTTTGAATTTTAATTAATTATTATTGGTTGGGAACATAGGAATAGGGTGTTGAAGTGTTTGTGTTCACACTGGCTAGTGGTTCAGGTCATTTACTAACTAGCTTGGTTTGAGCCTTATTCCACTCACTTATGAGGTAAGATTGAATTAGGAAGTTAGTTGTGTAATGTAGGATTGGTTATTCTTAATCAAGTGCCACTTAACATGGGTTGGAACATTTACCTATGAGTTATCCTAGCCCATTCACCCATCTATTTATATGGGAGCTCCCTTTTGTAATTGGAGGGCATAAAATATATAGAGACATACTTGCACATGAGTTTTTTATGTGTGTGATGGTTTCCTCATTATGGCAATGGCTAGTTGGAGTGATCTTGGCATGAGAGATTGGTGGCCTCCCTCCATCTCAACCACTCCTACATGATAGTCCTAGTTGTCTTCCAAAAAAATTATCAATTCTCGAGCTCCAAATCACCCACGACTCAAGCTCTTCACTCATCAACACAAGCAGTAACTTCGTAAAATGAGAGTGTTTTTTTGGCAGTTCAGCAATTAGACTCGATAGATCTGAGCTACCTCCAACCCTTCATGTGTCCACCTACTTAGTCTCCTCTCCTATTCACACTTTATCCAACTCACCACTACACAATTCATGTTTTTCAAAAAGTGTGTTATTTTTAATTCAAAAATCCACATTTTATAATGCTCAAATAACCATTCTTTTAAATATATTATTGAAATTTCACATAGGGTGTTTGGCTCATAAAGGTTTTATAAGAATCATCGCCTCCTAATAGATCTAAGGTTTGAAACCCTTCTCAACCTTTTTGACAAAGAAATTTGTACAAGATGGGGGATTGAATTCTTAAAGTACAGTGGTCAAATGTTAAAGGAAACCAATTTTTTATAAAGTGAGGGGGGTGGTAAAAATATAAAAGTGGTGATATTTTTATTTTAAAGGGGCATTGTAGTGTTTTTGAAAAAAAAATGGACAAAATTGTTTGTAAAGTGAGAGGTATTTTTTTTACAAAGGGTTGTTTTATAGCCAATTCAAAGGTTGTGCAACCATTAGAGGTTGTTGCCTCTAGACCCCCACACCCTCGCCCCTTGTTCAATTCTTCTAGCGCACTTCCTTCTGAGTGTTGAAGACCGAAGGGTGAGGTCCCATTTGAAACATAATCTAAATATATTGGACATTCATGCTTCTAAGCCTAGTCCATCATGTATTGTTCTTGAATTTGGTATGAATCCTATTTATGTAATTTTATATTTTAACCTACCAGATTCACCTATAATCACTACTACACCTACTGAACCTGATTTGTCAATATTTTCATTTGTTACTACTACTTCTATTGTTGCACCTTCTACACATCCCACTACAAATCCACCCTACTTATTTGCCCAGATCATGTTTACTCTATTTTTTGGGTCATCTTGGCAGAGGCTTTAGTATACATTCACAAGGCATTGTTGCTCTCATTCAGCTTATTAAATGGGATTCTCACCACGGCATTGGTTACAATACAAATGTTGCATTTTCTTTGGGATCACTTGCTAATAGCTCAACTCCTATTTTTATTAGCTCCTCTTTGTGAGGATATTGAGCCACACATGAGCTCGGTTGCACCTTCACTAAGGACTGAGAATACTAAGATTGTTCATGTTAGGCATTTTTATTTTAACACATTACCAAATGTTTTGATGCATGTTCCATTTGTGCACCTTGCACCGCTTGTATCATCTTCTTCTTTCTGCATTCATATGAGAGGATATTTAGAACAATTGTGATGGCTTTGTAAGCTTTCATTAAGAGGGCACCATAGGGATGTCTCCTCTACTTTTTAGCTTCTCAATCTACATTTTTCTTCCTACCCTTTGTAGCTCCCTTTGTGATTGAGCACTTTTTTGGGGAGTTGTATCAAGAGCAAATATCATATTATGGCCTTCTCTAATAGATCAACATAGTAGTCTCCAGTGTTTATTTGTCTTCATATTTGGTGGGTTGGTTTTTTGGGTGAATTATTGTATCACACTAAGTTATAAACTACTATGGGATACTTTTGCTTCAACATTATACACCTTCTTGTGTTAATGATCTATTTTATGCACCTTGTCGCTTCAATTGCTTAACTCGCTCCATTACCACTAGGCCATTTTCCTTTTGAGATTTTTTGTATTTGTATTCTCAACATTTTTTTCATGTTAGCCGTCTCCTTCAGCTTTGTATTAGAGCTTGTTCTCCTTATGAAGAGTAGTTAGTCTAGTGAAACCTAGTGTCAGCGTGTTAGTGTTTGAGTAGTGGGATTTGCCCACTCATACAAATACTTTGAGTCACTACATCTAGTTCAGCATTATAGGGGGGTGTTTGCACATACTACTTTAGGGGTTGTGTTCCTTGCTAGCCCTTGGAACATCAAATATTCTATTTTAGGTAGATAATTATGGTTTGTAGAAATTTTATGAGTTGTGGACTCAAATTTTACAATGTTTTGTTGTTTGGCATCCCTAAAACTTGTCAGCTCTCTAACAATAGCTTCAGACTACTTATTCTCACTAGATTTTTTGTGACTTTTATGTCTATTGAGTGCACTTGAGTTTGATGAGATTCATTCCATCTAGTTCATATACCTCAACATTGTGTTTGAGTTTTGATTCGTGCTTCTTGGGACACCTTGCAACATAAGTTCTCCCTCCACTTTAGCTGTGATTTTACTGATTTTTTTGGTACATTGCGGTGACATATTTCACCTAGGTTAACTCTTTTTTCCCAATTTTGTGATCAATGTTTTTTATTGAGTGAGCCTCGTACAAAGTACCAATTCCTATTTGACTTGGCAATTATAGTGACTCGACATCCATATATTCTAGTAAAATAGATTGGTTACCATAGGGACACTTAGTATTTCACTGTGCATTTGTACATGGGTACCTAATCAAGCCTAAATGTTGGGGCACATAAGTCTCTTTGCTTCCTCTTTTCTCACTCCCCATTCTACACTTAAGGGAGGATGTTGGAGTGTTCATGTTCACACTAGCTAATGGTTTGGATCATTTCTTAACTAGCTTACTTTAAGCCTTTCTCGCACTCATATGTTAAAGCAATTGCTCACACTCATCTGTAGGTAAACTTGAATTAGGGAGTTTGTTTTGTGCATATAAGATTACTTATTCCTAATTAGGTGTCACTCCATATGAGTTGGAACATTTACCTATGAATTGTCATGGCCTATAAGATATGAGGACCAAAGATGTTTGGCTTTATATATACAAGTTCTTAAGCTTCATGATCATTTTATTCAAAGACCCACTAGACCAGTCTCCACTCAATAGATTACTTCCTTTTTCATGGTGCTACCTTTGAGGAGAGGCACTAAGTGACATATTGACATCAATACAGCCCCACATTCTAGATTAGTTGGGCTCAAAGACACTATTCATAGTTCCCAAAGTTTTAATCAACATATTCACTTTAAACCTAGCTTTAGGAGGCATACTAGGTCCACCAGACCTTCACAGAGGACTTTTCCATCTAGGTAGAGGATTAGAAGACAATCTAGGCATTCTACCTTCCCTTCTTTGGGTCAAACTTCTATTTGAAGCTTCTTCTCATTAGTCTTGGATGCTAGGAGAGTTGGATCGAACTCTTGATGGGTTCCCTCCTGGTTCTTCTTTCTTAGGGATCACCCTCATTCTCTTGATGTTTAATTTTTTTTTAAGATTGCTCATTTCTTCTACTCCCTTCTTTGGACCTGAGCATGGTTGGGCCCTTTGGTGGTTTGGCTCTGAATGTGGTCACTCTTTGCCTATTTTATACTATTTCTTTTATCATTGTTTTTCTTGTATTCAAAGACCTTTTTGGTTTCCCACTTTTTCCTAACACATTTTTGTTGTCTATAATCCCTTTAACCTACTTTTTTGGTCATTAGTTGGAAATTAATATATTTGTATTTATCTTTATCTTTATCTTATCTCTATTGTAATTGGAGAGCATAAAATAGACATAGACATACTTGTGCATGAGTTTTCTGTGTCTGATAGTTTCCTCACTATAGTAATGGATTGTTGGAGAGAACTTGAGATGAGAGTTTTTTAACTCTGATATAGGGATTGATGTACAATTGAGTTCCATTCTTAGTTGATGATTATCAGTCTATAACTCAAAAAAAAATTGGCACATTTTTGCAGCATCCAATCGAGAGGTTCCTGTAATTCTCCAATCACAAATTTTTACTCTTCCATCAAGTGAATCCCTACTAAAAAAAACTAGTTGATAAGAAGACAATATTCTATATTGATGCCCATGTCATGCAAATAAAATGGATATGTTTGCACCCTCAGATCTATAATAATCTTAATAACCAACCAAAAAAACATATAGCTTGGAGATCCAACTAAAAATAGATGAAATAGGAAGATATAATTCCCAATCCAAAATTAAGAAACAAAAATTGTATTTGAAGTTAAAAGGCCAATTTTTATAATACATCATTTATAGGTAATGCAAAATTTTCCTTAACAGTTGTGATAGTTGCCAAAAATGAAATATAATATAATAGAAATGTCGTATGATCTTTTCAAAAATGATTTCTTATATAACTTATGTTGATTCAACCTATGTATTGACAATTGATTTGAAGACAAGCATGGAAATACATTTTACATTTGTCAATCAAGTTTTATATGAATTGTAGACTTCTAAATTTGTAACATATTTCCATTTTACTCTAATCATGATGACTAAGTGTTGTCAATCTGGTGTTGCACCCTGAATCGAAGACATGCATGAAATGGCTAGTCCTCTATTAAGTTGAAACAATGGGATCTTCTCACAAGGGTGGGTACCTCAATGGTGAGAAGAACCTCCAGAGAACGTTGGTTCTTGTAATATGTACAATGAGGATCTCTACTCTATGCTATGGATTACCATGGAAAAGGGAGAAGAAAACTTTAAGGGGAAATCCTACCTAATAAAGGTGATACACTAGAAGATTGATCCACTTAACTTGTAACCTAGAACACTGAATAAACAAGGGAAAAGGAAGACCTTAGATTTCAATCGACCACTATGCATAAGTATTTCATGAGAAGGTTCGATCCAATAACCAAAACATGAGGGAAAAATGATGGAGAGAGGTCTAATACAACACACTTTGCAGCCACCTAACATCCACTTATAACTTTAGCAAAAGACATAAGAACACTTAACATGACCTGCATAATATGGTAAGTTAGCAACTAGGTATGAATCAAAATTTTGGAAGGGAGAGAAATCTACCACTTATACAAATTGTTGAATGAATGTACACTGTGCTAGCACTTAAAATCTGAAAGTAGAGTCTTTCTATTGATTGAAGAGGTTACACAACTCACTAATGGTAGAGTCTAGTCTAGCCAAGAGAGGGATGATCTTAATCAAGTCTAAAAGCCAATTTATAGAGAATTAGAAAAGCCAAAGATTGGTGTTGAAAAATTGAAGATAATGATTAACTTAGATTAACTCAATGCTAACTTGGCCTTTCAATAAAATATGTTTTCTTTTTATCTTTGCATGAAGCTTCTTGCACTTAAGTGAACTTGTCTTTATTTTCAACCTCCCACCTCTTTTTGTATGGAAATCCATGCCAATGTCAATTTTAGAACTCTACATGAGCTGCTTGATGCCGAGTTGGAATGTTTGAAAAGCTAAGTTGACCATTTGATAAGCTGAGTTAGATGAAGAGATCATTCTCCTTTGCATGGGAAACACCTGGTAGATGTGGCATTTAACAATTAGTCAACTTTAAATCTAGAATAGTTAACTCAACATTCAAATTTAGAACTCTGGTTAAAGTTGATTTGGACCTTTAGATACATGATTTGATCTGGAGATGAGTAGGACTTCAACAAACAATGAACTAAAGTTTTGACTGATCAATAAAAAATAACCCTTGCTTGCATGTATTTTATCCTATTCTGGCCTGCCTGTTCATGTTTATTTCTGGCAAGATTCTATATTTGGATGTATTAGTCTATAATTCCATGGATTTCTTGGCTATCTCCTTAGCCGTTAGATCTCCTTGGGATTTTATGCTTGCCAATTTTCTCAAATTTGTTCCTGTAGACTTTGTTTTGCCCTATGGCTTCATATTTCCTTTGGAATTTTCTATTTGTGGACTTTTCTGTTGACTTCTTGGCTTTATTTCCCTCGGCTTTATCCTCTAAATTATTCCTTCAAACAAAAAATCTGAAGGAATTCCTTCAGACTTTTTTCTAAAGGAATGCCTTCCTTTTATTTTCCTTTGCTCAGGATTTTGTTTTATCAGGTTTTTCTCTTTTGGTGGATCCTCTCCAAATTTCTTCAGACTTTTTCTCCAAAGGAATTCTTTTAGACAAAAAGCCTGAAGGAATTAATCCTTGTCTTTTTCTTCACCTATTTTCAAACTTTTTCCCACTGATTTGTCTTCCTTCTCCAAATTTCTTCAAATTTTTTGTTCGAAGGAATTCCTTCAAACAAAAAGCCCAAAGGAATTAATCCTTTGTCCTTTGCCTTTGCTCTTTGTTGATTTTAGATTTTGCTGTCGGCTTTTTTGCACAAGCCTCTCCAAATTTCTTCAAACTTTTTGTCCGAAGGAATTCCTTTGGATAAAAAGCCTAAAGGAATTAATCCTTGTCTTTTTGAACTTCACTGAGAATGCCCTTCAGAAAAATTGCCATGGTTCGATCACCGACCAAGTGCCCTCCACAAGGGCTTTTGTCCCTTCATCTTTGCCTTTGTCAAAAAAATTGTAGGGCACCTAGGTTTTTGTAGTGGTCCCAAATTTGATGTGTACCTTACCAAAGGGTAGGTTCCATTCAAGATTATTGAAAATGACCCTTTCAAAGGGTACCTTGCCCTTCCAGTTTCTTGTTTTTCCCTCTTTTGCCTTCAAAAGACCCCCTTTGCTGAGAATGCCCTTCAGATTTCTTTGGACTTTATGATTTGGAATTCCTTCAAACAAAAGTCTGAAGGAATTATTACTTGGCTTTTCCTTGCTTTTTGAGTGGACTTTTGGACTCTCTAAAGTATTCCTTTGGACAAAAAGTTTGAAGGAATTACTTACTTTGTCTTAGGTTCTTTCCTTTGTTATTTTTTGTGGACTTATGTCTGTAACACTTCTCTAAAGTTATGTCGTTAGCAGAAGCCTTCTTTGATGAACCATTCCTTTGGACAAAAGTCTGAAGGAATTCTTATTATATCAAAGGCCCTTACCAAAGAAAAAATAATGTAATCTTTCCCAATGTATTCTTTATTTCCTTGGATGGAGATGTGAATTTTTTGAATGGCAAGAGACAATCTATCCTATGGAAGAATTGTTAACAGTAAGCAAATGAAAAAATTGATCCTCCAACAACAAGAACATAATGCCCTATTTTAGAAAATCTAGTATCTCATTATATGCTAGAATCTATAATCTAGCTATAAGTTCATTTTTTACATTTCTATAGGTTGTGGTATGTTCCTAGAGCATTTCCCCCAAGCATTTATTCTAGTATGATTCAACACATGAACTTGAGGGGGGGAGAGGTGAGGGGGGGTATTATTCAAACATTTCTAGTATCATTCAACATAGGAACTTGAGGAGAGCTCTGCATGAAAGGAAACTTGTTCTACTAGATTTTTTAGGATATTTATGCAATCCTTGATGCCTAATTTCTTGTCGTCCATGTCTTTCATACCACTTATGTAGGATTTTCTAGCATAGAAACACATTTATTATGCTCAATACACCACCCTTTGGGCCAGATCTTACTTTATAATGGTCTCTACCATCTCTGTTTTAATTGTTATTGTAGACAATGAGAAGGATGGTGCTCAAGTGAGTCAAGAACTTTGTGCCAAAGGTATACATCAAGATAACACCTCTAACTCCCTCTTTCCCTGAGGTATGTTTTAAGCATGATGTCATTGATAGTGTATGAAAATGGTATGAAAATAATTCACTTATTGCTTACTTGTTGGCAAAATCCCCTAGGAGAGTCCCTCAATGCTTGGTTTCAATGCTAGTGGGAGCCCTCAAGCATCATCACTAGTGTATAAAACCTTACTAAGGTTTTTTTTTCTTTTCTCCTTTAAGAAGTCATCTAAGGGCCAAACTATGCTTGCAAAATTGAGTTGTTGGCTACTCAAAAACATGCTTATGATTATGTCCAAATGGACCCAAGACTTTAAGGTAACCAACTAGGCTTCCCTCCAGGTGTCGATCTAGATTAAACTCCCTAGTCTCCCAATCCCTCTTTGGTCTTTTCTTGAGGAAATTGTCTTGTGCCTCAAGGCTCCTAAATTTTATATTGCATGCCTAAACAAGTGAGTCTACATCAGGGTTAAATTGACCAAGGATTTAAATGAATTCATTGACATTCAAGTCAATAATGGGCATTGGGCACAGAAAGTGGTGTATCTCAACCTTTCCAACACATGTTATCATTGCCAATCCTTCAACCACTAAATCAAAGACTGCCCCCTCATGGGATGGTTAAAACTTTCATAGTCTGAGAAGCCTAATGTGGTGGAAAAAAATAGAAGTTGAACAATGGTTACCAATAAAAAGGTGTATGTTGGGGTTAAGCCTTCCCAAATCTCATAGTTTGCATGTGTCCCAAAAGAGCCACATTGCACAAGTTTCACATCCTCAAGTGATCTCTTCTCTTATTGGGATATATTTTATAAATGGTTCCTTCTCTAAGCAATCGTACAACTCACCTCATGGTGGTGGTGACTCTCCCTGAGAGGATAATGGGGCCAAGTGTTGCTCCATTTTGCTTAGGGATTTTTCCTTGCCAAACCAGCTTAACAATTTTGCATCTCTAAAAGCCCTTGATGATGGTCAGGGGGAACTCCTTATGGATGATGTTTCCCAATGAATTTTATAAATTGAAATGTCTTAGATCTCAGAGTCCTCTTGAAAATTCTCCATGCAAGATGTCTATCAACACTTTGGATCACTAGATTTTGTTTGTTTGCAAGAAGTAAAAGTTTCATGTTTTGTTTTATAGACTGCTCTGAAATGCAATTGGTCTAACTCCACTCAATTCTCCACTCTGTACATCGACAGATGAGGTGGAGCCAATATCTTGGTTTCATCAAATTTTTCCTTATTAATTATTGCCACAGGGGGTGATCCATTAGATTGGGCTAGTTGGCTTATCTTTGATGTTAATGGACATTCATTAGGGGTTCTTAACATTTACGCTCGCAATGATGGCCCTGACAGAATGATTTTATAGAAATATTTTATGAACTTACCCCTTTACACATGGCTAGTGTGTGGGGATTTTTAATATGGTGAAATGTACTGAGGACAAAAAAGGAGCCTTGCCAATGAGATGGTGCATGGGAAAACATGAGGCTTGGTTTTATTTTAAAAACTGGTGGGGCCTAGTCGACCCTTTCTTATGGTGGTGCTCATTAACTACCACGCCTTAGTTTACATGGTCTAATTTTTGTGTTGGTCTTGATAGGGTCCTTAAGATGTTACACCACTATATGCTTTCAAAACAAAAAAAACTTCTCTTTTACAATTACCTATGGCCAACATGTTGCCATCCATCCTGAGCATGTTCTCTCAAACCACTCTCTAATCAATTACAGAGTAGAATGGAGCAATAGCTAGTTTAAGGTGCCATGCAATTAATTTATCCTTAACTCCTCCCTTTTATGCCATAAGGGCACCATCTACCCCCTTGCCCAAATTTGGAATCTTGAATCTCAGCCACCTTTTACTACCACTTGGATAGAGTGGTGGAATCAGGCTATCTATCGTACCATCACCTTTCTCTATCATTATGGAAAGTAGATTGCTCATATTCAAAAATAGTGGGAAGAAGTTGTGATCAAAGAATACCAAATGATCTCCTCCATTCTTGAGTGCAAACCTTTTGATTTACAATTGCAAACCTAGGCCATTTCTCATAAACATCAACTCAAAATGGCATACCATCATGCAACTAGTGGGGTGCAGCTTCACACTCACCTTCATTGGCTCAAAATTGGAGATAAAGATTCAAAGGAATTATTTAAGTCTCTTAGAGCCAAATAAGCTCAAGACAAAATCAAGGCCATCAAGTCAGTGCATTTGAGACTCATTGCTCTTCCTGACATCTTTACTTTTATAGACCATTATAAATTAGTGTTTCAAGATCAAGAGGAAATAGTTGACAAGGTTCAAGCCTTGCAAGAATGCATTGGTGTGGTTCCTTGAAAACTCAAGCCTACAGAATGAAGGTTATGTGATGTTCCTTTGTCACTTTATGAGCTCTCTAAGGCCCTTTATAACATGAGAAATGATAAAACCCCATGTGTTGATGGATTCCCTTGTGAATTTTATAAATCCCCTTGGGAGTTTGTTGGGCTCACCTTGTTCCAAGATTGCAAAGAGGCTCTTGAAATATTGTTGGGCTCTCTTATTAATCAAGGCAATATAAAGTTCATACCCAAAGCAAGGGACCCAAAACTCATTACCAGCTAGAGCTCAATCACCCTGTTGAATGTGTCTTACAAGATCTTTGCTAAAGCTCAGGGCAACCACCTTTGGCTCATCCTACCTACTATTGTCGGACTTAAGCAAACTAGTTTTATCAAAAGCATATATATTATTCATAACCTTATTGTAGTTTGGGAGGGTATGGAATGGATGAGAACCTCTCATCAGAGAACCATCTTTCTCAAACTTGATTTTGAGAAGGTTTATGATAGGATTGAATGGTCTCTCATTAGGGCCATGTTGAAGGGTCTTACCTTTGGCCCATTCTTTATTTTGGCATTTCAAACTCTGTTTATGAATGCCTTGCCCTGTCTCACTATTAATGGTCTCAAATTTGATTGTATTAACCTCTATCACTCCATTCATCAAGGTTACACCCTTGCCCCGACCCTATTTGTCCTATATGTTGAAGCTTTAGGGTGTTTGTTAGCTCATAGAGCCGAGTGGGGTTTTGTCTAGGGTATCTTTCTCCATGACCAATCCTCCCAACTCATCAATGGTCACTTTGTAGATGACACATTCCTCACTTTGGACCAGCAAGAAAAGCCACTCAAGGAAGCTATGCATTGTCTTGACACTTTTTGTCTAGCTTTTGGGTCTAGCTTGTAGTGGAATAAAACCTAATGTTTTTGATAGAGTATGATGCCCATGCCTGAGTAATTTCTCCACTATAGATGGAAATGGATTCATAGAGGGGAACAATTCAAGTTTCTAGGGATCCCTTTCATAGAGTCATCACATTTTGTCATAAATAGAGTGGAGAAAAAAGTGAAGTATTAGGTCAATAAACCACACTCTCGTGGTGAAGTTCCAAAGGTGCACCAAAATTCTAGTTTCTACTCATCTATTATTCATCTTGTTGGGCCCCTTCTAAAGCTTCCTATAACAAATTGGCACCTACCAATAGAGCATTACCTTGTGTGTTAAATGGGTGGTTAGAGCCATTGTAGATAATGAATCCATTTTTAACTCTTATGATATATTGTAGTGTCCCTAATTTGGGACAAATCAAAAAATTAAGGGTTTTCTAACAAACGCTATCAAATCTGAAATAAACCTAAAATTTTTGAATATAAACCAACAAACCCTTACAACTGTAAATGTGCCTCAAAACTAAAAATGAAGATTCCAAACCACTAAGAAAATTAACAAATAAATACCTTATGATTTTTAGCTACCAATGGCTCTCATCACCAAGAAGGAAGAAGTTGAAGAAAGAAGGTCTCAACCTCCAACCCTAATGCCACCCAAGCTAAACTTCAATGCCCTTTTCCACACACCAACCTTGCTCAAAACCTTGTCAATTGAAGACAAAATTATATAAAATGTAGCATCTAAAACAACATTAGTTCATCATTTAATAAGACTCCCAATAAGCCATACCAAGTCACCAAAATTTTAAAGTATTACAACATTAATTAAATCAAAAATCAAACCTTGTTTCACCCTCAAATCAATGCCAAATCCACAGAAATTAATTGTCTAAAATTCAAAAATAATTATATTACTATTTGTCCAATATTTAGAGCCTAAAAGCACCCTACAACCCCTACATAAATTCTCCAAGGTGAATCACCCAAGTGCCAAATTAATTATAATATAATTAGAATTTAAAGTATTCAATTTGGTCACCAAATGAACTCCAATAAATGTGACAAACATATAAAAATTATAATAATAATTATCAAAATTATTATTATAAATTTGGGCACTAATTTGGCCACTCAAAGGCCTCAAATGATCTCCCAGTTTTAGTAGTTCTAGTTGGAATAAATTATTAAAAATCCACAAACCCTAGGAGAGGATTTTTTCCTTGTAATGTAGCACACAAAGGGATCTTCAACCATAGGAGCCAAATTTCCACTCCTCCAAGACTTAATAATCTATAAATAGTTTCCAAAAGCTAGCCACCTTTCCAATCATGAATGATGAATCACATATTACAACCCTTGATGTAGAGCTACTTACAATGAAGATGTGAATGGTTTCATCTTCACACCTCGATAAACCTTGAGGGTTTCCATACTCAAAATGCTATCGCCATGCTTGACATACTTAAGAAAAGATTTAATATCATAAAAATACATAACTTTCAAATGAAACCCTCACTTTCCTTTCATAGTTAATGCCCCAAAAGGAGCGCCCAAATTAGGAGGGAAAGCCTCCTTTTAAAAAATTAGAAGGGCATCCTTATAATTCCCATTTTAGACCATGGGTGCCCATATCCCTCTAAAAAGGCCCCAACTTGAGTGAAATTAAGATAAAAAGGTACTTTTCATAAATCAAGTGCAAATTAGAATTCATAACGTACCTTTTTCATTAATTGCTCTTCAAGTGGGCCCCCAACATTCCCATTTCTTCTCTTCCCTTAGCCTTTTTGGAAAAACTTAAGGCTAACAAATCCAAGTGTGATCATGTCACAAGGGGGGAGATGATAGATCTTCTTGAGCTCTTATAAAATCCTTCTTCTATGATAAGCTTTTTTCCTACCATAAGCTATGATAAACTTGACAACAAAGTCAAGGGAGTCCTATCAATTGTAAATAATAGAGCTACTTTGGGTAGAGCCCCTCAAAATTTTCCACAATAGCTTAATCCAATCTCTAAAATATTTATCTTTTATGTGGGATACATTAAACTTATAAATAATTTTAAAATTAAAATCTCTAAGCAATGGGGAAAAGGCAAATTTAACTATGATCTCAATAGGATGATGGTCAGAGAGGGTGTTAATAAAACAAAAACAAGGGTGCCTTCAAAAGGATATTGGACCATTAAATGCTCCCTATTTACAAGGAATTTATCCATCCTACAATAGATTCTCTCCCTCTCTTTTTGATAACTACACCATGTGTACCAATTTTTTTTACTATCCTGCTTGGTCCTCCAAAGGAGATCAATGATGCCCAAAGCCCTCTTCATCTTGCACTAGAAAAATAATGCATCTCCTTTCCATTGAAAAGAAGAAACTCCAAGTTTATCCAATCATGTTAAAATCCCTCCAAAAATCCAAGGAACATTTTTAAGAGAAGAGACACCAATTCTAAAAGAGTTGAACACTCTTTGCAATCATTAGAGCCATACGTAAAGGCAAGACCAAAAACATCATTTTACTTGAAAAAGAAGAAACCCTAAGGTTATCCAATCATGTTAAAATCCCTCCAAAAATCCAAGGCACTTTTTTAAGAGAAGAGACCAATTCCAAAAGAGTTGAACACTCTTTGTACTCATTGGAGCCATACATAAAGGCAAGACCAAAAACATCATTTTACTTGAGAATAATTAACTAAGTCTATTATAAGGAGAGACTCAAGACTCAACAACACAATCAGCCATGAGGAATCCAAGAGTAGTACTGCACCTCCTTTCCCTTTAGGATGGTTAGTAGAAACAAAAAAAAAAAAAAATCTTTCTAAATAAACTTAAGAACCCACTCAAGATTAAAACAAACTAGCTTTACTTCTTGCAAAAAATGAAAATCATGATCAACCCTAGACCTTCTAAACATATGCACCATGGCTTTCCTTCAAGCCCTTTAACATTCCAACAAGAAGTAATCATTAAAAAGGGAGAAAAAGAAGAAAAATCTTGGGGGAGAGATTATTTTTATATCATTTGTCAACAAAATTAGGAATCTTCATATCATTATTTTCCTTGGGTCCATTGTTATCCACAATAGGAGAACTAGGAATTTTCTTATGAGGATCCATCCAACACCCATCACCAGTTTGAGAATTTAAAGGGCAAGTCCCTTTGGGCCTAGGAGGAATTTAAATACTTGCCCCCAACCTTTTTTATTTTATTAGCAGCCATAATGGGGTCCGCTAGATCATAGTGGACATTTAGAGATAGATATTCATTCTCTTGAGGACTATGAGGGGAGCCAACTAAAGGTTCCTCCATATTGGGTCTATCCATCTATTTTTTAATAGACAAATTCCTCTCTTCAATTTGAGGTAAAGAATCAAAGGTAGCCATGTCTTGGTGCAACTATGAGCCTTGTTTAGATAAATTAAGGGAGGCCTGTTGCAAGCAATGATCTTTCAAAGCCACACCATCAAACTTTAAAAAATTGTCTTTTCACTACTAACAATCCCCTAGGAAATAAGAGCAAAAATAGTGCCTAGAAAAACAACTCTCTCTCGTCCCTATTTATCTAAATTTTTAGTCAAATTATTACCAGCTTAGGGAAGAGATTCCCCTCCAATATTATTAAATGATAGAAGGGGCTCTAGAGTTTGTAGCTTTCAAATTAGTGAAATATTTCTTGCAAAATAAAAACACATCCAAACACCCTAAACCCTGAAATGTTACACAAAGACACCTTATTGTTAAATTTAAATGAGATAATGTTCAAAAAAATATTTATAGGACTCAAAAATATTAAACCCATAACATTCACATGGGGGAGGGTGATTCATGGATTCTAAACCCTAAGAAACATTCCCACAAGTTTGAGGGCTTGGGAGATGATAGAGAACAACCATGTGGGGAAGTGTCATGTCCTCTTTTCAAAGCTAGATCGCTAAAGAGACCTTTGGCCCTATTGATTTCTTGAGGACTAAAAAGGAATAGAAGGGAAACTTGGTTCTTTGTTCAAGTTGCTAAAAAGGTAACTTATTGGAAAATTCTTTCAAAATGAATCTATAATAAAGAAAAGGAATTATCTAATTTGATATAAGTATGTCCTTTATTCAAAAAGCATATTGGAGGGAAAATATATAAAAGGGAAATAGGAGGTTCATTTTAAGTATTATGTTGTTCATATCAATTGAAGTATGAAAATCCCTTTTAGGGATAGAAACTAAACAAAGGGGGTTTCCAACAAACCCTAACACAAAAAAATAAATTTCTAATTTTTTATCAAACCCTAATAAAAATTTAGAATTATAAAAATGTGAAACTGGGGCAAAAATTGCAATTTTTTACCATTAAATAATTTCCCAAAAATCCAAAATAATTACATCCACCAAAATCTCTTCAAATCTAATTTTTAACATGCAAATATAGGCTGGAAAATTATAAATAAAATAGTATAATAATATTCAAACCATTATACAATAAGTTAAGCATGAATTAGCCCTCCCAAATGTAGAATTAGACCCAACAGGTGGGTCAACCAACTCTAAACAGGTAGAACATTGTCACTAAAAAATAACACAACCCTCACAAGTCTTCAACAACCCTTCACCCCAATTGTTGCCCTATTTTCTACCTCCAGCCCTAGTTGCTACCATCCAAATGGAATTCGCCACACTTACCAACTAAGTGTTGCCCTTGTACCCTACCCAAACACTTGTGAATGGCTCCCAACAACAAGCTAAAGTACCACAATCAATAGTCACACTTGCCAATGCAAATCACTTCCCTAAAAGAGGGACAAATCATTGAATCACTGAATCTGAAATGCAATTACTACACCTAAAAGTAGTGCTACGCTGAATAAGAGTGGAGGTTTTCATCCCAAAACACTTGTGTCTTTGAAGTTTTTCATCTTCAAGTCACTTAACCAAGCATTCTATTCTTTAGCCTCAAAATCAAATATCATAAATTCATGGTAACCTTTCAACTGGTCATCATACCACCTTTTATACTATATTTTTTACAAATTCTCCTTTAAAAGAGGTGCTCCACTCGGAGGAACGGTTAAGGTGGTTTTAAAAGATCTTTTCCCTTCTCTCCATTAAGAGTTAAGCTAACCTTTTCTCACAAGTTACCTTTTTAAGTTATAAAATAAAAATATATATTAAAAAGGTATCTTTTATAACTTAAAATTAAAACCAATGTTTCCATTTTTTCCTTTTCTTCCCTTAGCCTAGGGAAAGCACCAAAAGAACTAGGGTAAAGGTCATGTTCGTGCTTAGGCCAAAAAGAGGGACATGGCAAAATCATAAGCTTTAGCATGTTTTGCTTGAATTGCATCCACTAAAGATGAAACCCTTCATTGGAAGGCTGAAGTAAGTACAAAAACCCTTAACATTCAAGGGCTAACTTTATTTCAAAAGGTTGCATTAGGAAGAAATTAATAGTTTTAGACTTCTAGGGCAATTTTTATGGTGAGCACAACAAATTGGAAGGGTTTGTGAGTGGGATACAATTGTTGGAGGCCCTTTTCTAGGGTAGTGAACCACTTTGGAGGTTTTTGTGAGGATAGTCAACCCCTAGGATGCTTTTCCTAAGGTAGCAAACCTCTTGAAAGCATTGAATTGATTGTTGGGAGTGATTTGTTGAGGGTTTGAGGAGTTTGTTCAATAATCATTGTAGCTAGTCTTTTATTGCAATTTTATACCATATATTTAATTCAAAAAAATCAAATTTGAGGGTCCTATATGCAGTTGTCACATTTATAATTTTGGCAAGTATTTTTGGGAATGAAATATTAATTTTGTGCCCTAAAATTGGATTCTACAAAAATTTTGAATTTTATTTGCTTAAGGTTTGAATTAAAAAATCAAGATTGAATGTGTTCATATTAGGGTTTGTTGGGAAACCCCTTTAGTTCTAATTATTCCCTAAAATGGACATTACAATGGTATCAAATCCATTTTATGGTCATCTGTGAATAGTGAGTTATTTGTAGACTCTTCTTCATGCAAGTCAGTGGCAGAAAGATGAAAACAACACTAGAAGCCATGGAAGAGATGTTGCAATCTATACAAGAATCTCATAGTGAACTAAGGGAAATGTGTCCCAAGACATGGATGAAGTGTGCAGGGTTAAGCCCTAGAGCTCCAAAGTCTCCCTTAGAAAAAGGAAAAGGACTAGTAGAAATGATGAATACTTCATCACCACAAAAAATCAAGCCACCCATAGAGAAATCCACCATGTAAATTGAAAATGAAGAGCCTTCCAAAGGGAAAGATATAGATTAAAATGTATAAGGTGTTTGGGTAGAAGAAGAGAAAATAAAAAAATCAAGATTTGAATTCCCAAACCCTACAAAGGAGTAAAGGAATGAGGAAGCGAAGAAAGAAATTCTTAAAAAAGAAATGTCATTGGTTGATTTCCATAAGAGTTTAGTAGATAAGAATGACATAAATTATATATATGAAGTAGAATTTAATGATCCACCATCATCAACAAAGGTAGATCATAGGGTTGAAAGGAAACTAGCTACCTTGCAAGTAAGCACAAAAGACGTGATAAGGACCTAAAGGAGGTGTGATGATTGGCTAAAAAGAGTGAAAGAGGCAAAATTAATAGCCATTCAAGCAAGACAACACCTAAAGGAATTTTTAGAGAGAAGGGTAAGAAATTTGATTATCTTCATAGCAAGGATTTATTATATCACCATTATACTATGTCCTTACAATATTTTGATCATCATGAGAATTATTCTAACAATGAGGATAAGATGAAGGGTACCAAATAGAAAGAGGATCTTTTCCAAGAATCCCCTACCCATCTTCTAAGCATTCTAAGGATTGAGCCATTGCCATATGAGATGGATTTTCAGGATAGCTATGGGAAGGTATTTGACAAGGTTAATAGTATAGAGGCAAATCTAGCAAAGGATCCTAGTTCAATCAAAAGATATGAGCATTCTAATTGCATCCCAAGGAATGATGGCCATGCCTTATAATGTCCCCAGATTGGGATAATTGAGGAATAATATGTATTTCAAACAAACCCTTGAAATCTAAAAATTATACTTCAAATTCCAATAAACCCTAACTGTGGAAGATGCTTCAAAACACACACAAAGTTGTAAACCTAAGGCACCAATGTTGGAAAACTTAAATAGTAAATTACATCTTGTTATTTCAGTCCAATTCCACTTCATCAAGCATATAAAAATAGCCAAAATATTCCATAAATATCTCACTACAATAAATACCTTTGATGAGCAAATGTGATGCCAAAACAATGTAGAACTAGTAGAATAAATTATGAAAATTATTTATAATTTTTTTGAATATCAACAATGTCCCAATTGACCTTATAACCACTCTTAATCAAGTTTCCCTTGGGAATAAAATAAAAATATAATTCAAGTCCTTACACAACCTTATTTTTTTTGGGTTTTCAAACCCTATACCTATAACACAGCCCAATTTAGGGGTCTTCCACACATCCACCTATTCACTACCCTCAAAATAGCACCACAACCATTGAGGTTGACCTCCCAACCAAATCACTACACCACCAAACCCAATCGCTACCCTTGGGGGTGAGTCTTCACTCTTTGATTTGAGAAATTCTTGAATTTTCTAAATGTTAAGTCCCAATGCAACCTCTGAAATGATGCTGCCATAATCAAAATTAGAGGGTTTCATCCCTAATTCCCTTAGAACCTTGGAGGTTTTCATCTCCAAAGCCTTGAGTTAAGCTTTTCTTGCTTAGTCTCATAAATCAATATCCAAAAGTAGTATACTTCCAAATGAAACCTTCCTTTACGTTTATACAACTCCCCCAAGGGGCACACCCAAAAAGAAGAGAAACATATATTCAAATCATAAGGAAGATTGTTTTTTAAAACTCTTACTTTAGTCAAGTGATGCCCATGACCCTTAAAGGGCCCCAACTTAAGTGGATATTATAACCATAGTTCACATACTCATATTCAAAGAGTACTCACCTAGCTCCCAAAAAGTTTACTCGGTGATTATTCAACAACCACTCCCCATTATTTGACAAATAGAAAAAATACTTAAATTTTAAAAAAAAAAAAAATTTTATAGAAATTATAGTTGCAAAATGTATAAAATGAGTCTGTAAAACATTGGGGAAGTGTTTTATATTAAATTTGAATACAAGTAAAGTATAAAATCACTTAATCATGATTCATGCGATTACAACTATGATACTATCAAATTTTAATAACAAAATGATACACTGATACTTATACAAGAATTTACAAGTACAAATTACAATAATCTATAATTTTATCTTCCCTACTCTCTAGAAAACTAAGGGAGACTAAGAAACTCTAGTCCTCCTACTCCGCTGCCCCTCCTTGCTTTGCCTAGAATGTTGCGTCTATGGCTCCACCCTAGAACCAAATAGTAGTGACTCCTCGTATGCCTTATATTTGAAAACATCTATAAGGATGTCATCCAATCTAATATCTCTTACTTCTGTTAATACATAAGGAAGTCTTTTAGTTATTTCTTGAATGTAAGGTGTCTAATATCTATCATACCTACATCCCTTCATGCATCCTTCATAGCTCCTATGATGTCTCCCTGATGTCTTAAAACCTTGAAATATGGCCAAGTCTAAAACCTTGAAACCCTAAAATGAAGCCCTGAATTTTGACTAAGTTTGAAATATGATAGGATACTCCAAAACCTAGAATTTGCATTATAGCTCCTAGAGATCCAAAACCACTCTCAAACACCCTGAAAGTATATATATATATATATATATATAATATAACTTAAAGTATAAGAAACTAGATGTCCACATGTAAACTTGTACTTGAATGTTTATTTTTATATATATATATATATATATATATATATATATATATATATATATATATATATATATATATATATATATATATTGTGGGGGCATGCATTTTTAAAAATGACAAAAAACTATGTTTTTCCCACATTTTTCATGCATTCTACTCAAGACTGGGCGAGTACTAGCATGGTACGCATCAAGTACTCATGAGTATTGGCAAGTACTCGATGAGTACTGTGCCAGTACTCACCCAGATTTGAGTAATCAAAACCCCACCATTTCAAGTGGTGATTAATCATTTTAGTGAAGTTTAGCGATTACTCACCCACTCAGCGAGTAATCGACGAGTATGCAAACTATGATTATAACATAAAGTACCTTTTACATGTATTCATTCAAAATCACTTATTTGCCTTTCCTTTTTTCTCTTTTTCCTTAGCCCTTGAGAAACAAGTGAGGATAAGGGTTTTCAATCATTTCATATCCAAAAGGGGGACATGACAATCCTTCCCACCCAAAATTGCTTTGTCCTCAAGCAATTTCAAGATCCAAGGAGGTGTCCCAACACTCCTTATAATGTAAAGTCTCCCTGTAATTGTTTCCCAAGGAATTAAACCCATATTTAAACTATCCTTGCTACTATGCATATTATTGTTCCATATGTACCAGCTATAGTCATCCTCAAAATTAGTCACCAACCTCATTCTTCTTTCACACCAATGGCTGGCCTGGCTGTAGCTTTCCATGTGGAACCAATGACAGCTATTAAACTTCTCCAAACCATCTTCCAAGTTGGTCATTTAATGCTCCATAGGGTCTGGAAACTTCCTTATAAGGGTTGTCATCCAATCCTTGGCCCCTAAACTCAATTGACCCTCCATTAAGAAGAGAATCATCCCAACAAGAACCTTGTACTTTCTGAAATGTAGGCTGTATATGTGATGTACAACCAGGTAATTAGCCCCAAAAGTCAACCAATTCACTACTAAGTTGACCTCCAATGTGCTCTCCATATCCACATAGTTCAAGGATGCCAATATGAACACAAACATCATACAAAAAGAGCTAGAGCTGCCAAAAGAAAAACATTTGAAAAGTGATACCTTATTGCCCCAAATAGAAAAATCCATTTGATCTTCATTCATTGTGTGCTTACTAATGTGGCCACTTTTCAACAATATTTGGTAGCTCCTACAAGCCATGGTAGACTCATCCAAGCTTGTAACAAAAGAACAAAAAAATTCTTGGAGGACATGCCTTGGAAACCACTTTCTACATCTTACTGAACCTCTTGAATGATTCACTTCATATGTGCCACACCTATCATCATTAGGTGCCCCTCTTCCACTCTCATGCATATGTGGAACCAACTGTGAATCCACAAAGAATTCATTATGACAAACAAAAGAGTGTTGCATCATACCTTCATCCTTCACCTTCTTTTCATCCATGTTGTATCCCCAAACATAGACAATTTCTAAATTTGATAACATATGTAAAGTTTCAGATTTCTTACCCTTGTGAAGTGGCTACAATAATGTTCCAAGATCTGATTTTTCTAAGGGATAAAATTCAAAATTGATTGATGCACTTTCCTTGCCCAATGTGAGTTGTGATTCTCCAAACAAATCAATCTTTATGGCCTCAATAGGTGGCTGGAATCTTTCGACCAGCTCAGAAATTTTTGAGTAAGAAAAATCAGACTTTGCATATGCATTTTTGGAACTTACCATGGGCTGTATTGTACCTTTTTTCCTTGCTTTTTTTCATATGTTACCTTTGGAATTTGTATAATCAACTCAGAATTTCTTGAATGTGAATTTGGCTTATCTTTTAACATGATTTTAGTCTTTCCCCTCTTTTCTATCTCCTTGATCTCATGACTCAAATTATTATTTTTAGAAAATAGTGGGTTCAATACACATGGAAACAAATAGTGTTTTTCATACCTTGAAGGTTGTTCCAGCTTAGGGAAGGCCTGGTTCTTTGCTTCCCTTATCCATTTATTCTTGAGAAAGACTCTTTCCATAGTTTTGGATGTCACCTCCAATGCACAACAAAATTTTGATTTAGTCATACTAATTTGGTAGAAGGCCGAATTTACTTTGATTTTACAATCATGATCAGAGTGGTGCACGATCAGCATGGTGGTTTTTTCATGAGATTGACATGGGACCCTGGGATCATTTTTGGTTTTAGTTGGACTAGTCTGATGATTGTAGGGGTTGTTTTGGCATTGCTTGAGGACAAGCAATCTTTGGGAAGGGTGGACTATAATGTCCCCATTTTCAAGTTATCTTACAGTGCAATTAGCACTAACCTTGTGGATGTGTGTCAACATTATCAGAGGGGTTATTTAAGGATTCCAATGAGCTCAGTGGGTCTAGAGGATTCATATGATACTTTTTGGGTTGATTTCTAGCTTTTGATGTGCTCTCCAAGAATCTTGGAGAATACGTCTATTTATAGTAAGTCACTCTATTGGCTCCGTTTATCATTATTATTCATTGTAATGACACCAATACATTTAGTTTTCAATTCCAATGCATTCTGATAGTTTTTGCAAAATTAGTGTATTAATAATTTTATTTAATTATTTTACTAAATTTGCTAAGTATTATTTTAAATATTTTAAAAGCACCTTGATGTTATAGCTCATCAGAACTACAATGAAATGTTTTAATTATGGATGCATTAAATAGGGATTTTTGTGTCAAATTATCATTATTTTAATTAAAATGTCTTTTTGGAGCTAAAATGGAGTTTTAATTAAAAAGTGAATTTTAAAATAGAAGCTTCTGGACACTTTGGTGTGTTGTTTCCAAAATTGGATTCACCCATTTTTGTGAACAACCCCCTATGAAACTTGTCTGTTTCGTCTTTTGTCTCTCTAAGTTTGGTTGTGAGACGAGTTTTGAATTCATTCTCATCTTGGCCTCAGAACGTGAAAGTGGTTATGATCTCATTGCGGCCAAGGTTCCCCTCCCCTAGACTATCTCCTTCCAGAGTTAGTCTTTTCTTCCATTACCTTTAGGGGTGGCAAATTTTGCTACCTCTACATTTTCCTTGTTTTTGTGCAAAGGTGGCAAATTTTTCCGCCATTGCACCTTTACCTGCAAGGGTAGCAAATTTTACCGCCCCTGCACCTTGACCTACAAGGGCGGAAATTTTTGCCGCCCCTACACTTGAATGAACCGAAACATGCAAGGGTGGCAAAATTTTCTGCCCAAGCATGTCTCAATTTTTGTGCATAGCATTTATTACCACATGCAGCAGGTTGTTGGGGTCAATTTTCACCCCATTTAAACTGATTTGGGCCTCATTTCTTCTCATTGTTTCCTCCTCTCCTCCTACCTTTTACCTCTGGGTGATCTAACAAGTGATTTGAAGCACGTTTTCACGAATTCGAGCTTGTGGCACACGCAGTTTTCTAGGTTGGTTTTGTTTTTTGCATTTATTTTTCCTTGTTCTTCCTTTATTTCTTTTTTGTTTTGGGAGTTTCTTGCCCAAAGGGACAGCTTAGAAAATAGCCATCCCTCCCCTATCCCTGTGGGTTTTTGTCCCCAAAGCGCGTAAGGGCTCCCACTTTCATCACCTATGCTTCAACCCCCAAGCCTTCTTCGCTCGCATGGGTGGCAAAAATCATCATCTCCCTTATCCCTGCTGAGCAACCCTTCCCTGTAGGGGTGGCAATTTTCACCACCCCTCTTTCTCTTTCAAACCTATAAGGGTGGTGAAATTTGTCGCCCCTACAGGCCTTCCCTATAAGGGTGGCAAATTTTGCTGCCCCTACTTTCTTCTTTGCCTTCCCTGCAAGGGCAGCAAAATTTGCTGCCCATGTAGGCCTTCCTTGCAAGGGTGGCAAAAATCGCCGCCCTTACCTTTTCCTCCAGCCTGCAAAGGCGGTAAAATTTTTTGCTTGTGCAAGCTGTCTCTGCATAGGTAGTGAATTTCACCACCTATGCACTCTTTTGTTCCAACATGCAGGGGCAACAAATTTTGCCGCCTGTGCATCCCTCCTCCAAATTTTTCTAACTTTAGAGGATATTTTTGAGTTGTCCTTTTCTTTCCCTTTCTTCCTCATTTACCGTTCCTTCTTCCACCCAACCTTTTTAAGTGATCTCCAGTAACCAAGATCACTTAAATTGTGCTTTCCCCCTCTCATCCACTCTCCTCTAATTTGGCAATCATGTCTGCAGTGCCTTTAAAAAACTCCTGTTCATCAGCACCAGTTCGGCCAAAACTAGTTCCCATGTCTGAAGCATCTCCAAAAAAGGCAAAGACCATGAAGTATAAATATCAGGGCATCTTCTCACTCACATCAGTCTCCTCAAATGTCAATGACATTTGGGACACCAAGATTAGCCACGTGGACATGGCCGAGTTCATAATCTGCACAAAGGCGATGAACCCCAGCACTGGGATGAAAAGGATTATCGATAGCAACATCCACCTAGTGGCCGCCTTTCCAATAGCAGTGCATCATACTGAATTCATCTTCCAATGCACTCACTTCTACAACAAAGAGACCAGGTTGGTCTCAGATGCCAATGGCAACATGGTGATTCGGTTAGACCCTAAATTCATTGATAAAGTTTTCATGTGCCCTTCAGCCATCGAAGTAACCCAAATTGACTTCGGGGATGCTCAAAAGGAGTATGACAAAGACCCTGAGAGGGTGAAGAAAGTTATGAACTATAAGTGGTTGAAGTCCCCTAGGACAAGCTTATCAAGATGGCTACAGAACTTTTTGAAGAATGACTTCATTGAGAAAGTTGGTGACTTGATCACCTTTCTAAGCAGAGTACGGGGCCTCCCATCTTCTTCACTATTCCATGAATGGATGTATCCATTCATTAAAATCATCCTCCAAGGAAAACAAGCCATCTTTTGGGGAGAGCAAATCAACAATGCCCTCCATGAGTAGCTGACCAAGGTGCAGACCTCTCACAAGTTCTACATGACTTCATACCTTGTGTACATAGCTGTCGCGATGCAGACTTTTCTAGGCTTGACCAAGGAGGGGGATAGAAAGACAACCCTAGTATACTCATACTACCCTTAGCTGACTCTACAAGGATCGACCTGTCACTTCAAGAGGGTAAATGATGCCATTTTCACTAATTTTTTGTCTCTTCGACCCACAACTTGAGCAAAAGAGAATATCAGACGAGGCCTAAATAGTAGTCAATGATTACGACTGCATGTTCCTTCAATTCTCCACCTTCTTCTATCTTTAGGTCAGCTTCTACCTGTTGGGGGATCAAACCAATAATAGATTATAATTGTGACAACAATAAATGCAGAAATAAATCAGATAGATAAGTAACTGAAATGATAAATAGCACAGAACAAGATATACAAGAAAACACCCTGAAAACTTGTATTGAAACTCTTTACAATAGGAATACAATTGAAGAAACTTCATTCTTCCACACCTCTCTCAGATGCACACAAGATCTCTCACTAGATCTCTATTCCTCAAGAGCTCTCTCTCAAGTACACTCAAATCCAACAACCTGGATTGATGCAACTCTATACTATCCTTCAAACATTCAAAATGTTCTACTATTACAATTCTACACTCTTCTACAATTCTAAGCTAAGAAGATCTTTCCTACATATAGAAATAGGAAACTTGAGCATGCTCTTACAACAAATAGTTAAGCCTCTTCAACAAGGGCTCTAAAAATAATATTGCTAATAATAGAGATGTGAGCTTGAGACTATAACTCAAACTCATCATGAAAACACTCGCTTTTGTCCACGGAAATCACTTTTTGGACACACAGGTAACCGACGTCGGTTCCTGCCTGTTCGCCTGTGACCGTCGTCGGCGCCTCTGCAACTACTACTGACCGACGTCGGTCGCTCCTGACCGATGCTGGCGTCTGTGTAGACCTGAACTTGTTTTAGTATGCTCCTTGGTGAAGCTTTTAGCTCCACACCCTAACAATCTCCCACTTGGAGATAAACCAGTTGCACCAACCTGTACAGCAACATCTTCTAGCTCCTCCATCTTCAACTCAATCATGAAGACCAATAGAAGTTGAATGAAGATTCAACTTCTCCTTCGTAACCGGCTTTGTTAGCATATTAGCAAGATTCTTGTCTGTATGGATCTTCTCCAGCTTCAACTCACCATCTTCCAATACCTGCCATATGAAGTGGTACCTTAGCTGTATGTGCTTGGTTCTTGAATGAAAAGCTGAATTCTTGGCCAAATGGATTGCACTCTGACTATCACTATACAATCTGCAACTCCCATGCTCTCTTCCAAGATCTTCCATGAACCTTGTCATCCATATCATCTCCTTGCTAGCTTCTGTAGCTGCAATATACTCTGCTTCTGTAGTTGACAAGGCAACAACCTTCTGCAACTTAGATATCCAACTAACTGCCATTCCACCTACAGTAAAAATATAACCTGTGGTGCTCCTCCTGCCATCCAAATCCCCTGTCATATCTGAATCTACATAACCATGTAGAGAAGTATCTGAACCTCCATAGCACAAATGCTTGCTGTTGGTTCCTCTCAAATATCTAAGGATCCATTGAACTGCCTTCCAATGTTCTTTACCTGGATTGGCCATATACTTGCTTACTACTCCCACTGCTTGGGCAATATCTGGTCTAGTACACACCATTGCATACATCAAACTCCCTACTGTGGAAGAATATGGAACCTTACTCATGTACTCTACCTCATCATGTGAATTGGGACATTGTTCTTTACTCAACTTAAAATGTCCAGCCATAGGTGTACTTACCGGTTTTGCATCCTACATATTAAACCTCTCCAACACCTTGTTCACATAATCTTCTTGAGACAATATCAACTTGTGATTTTTTCTGTCTCTCCTAATGCTCATGCCAAGGATTTTCTTAGCTACTCCCAAATCCTTCATAGCAAACGTTTGAGCTAATTTCTCCTTAAGCTCTGAGATATCCTGCATGTAAGACCCTACAACCAGCATGTCATCTACATACAACAATAGAATAATATATCTACCATTATCAAATCGCTTGAAATACACACAATGGTCCGATTGACACCTAATGTAGCCATGCTCAGTCATAAACCTATCAAATATCAAGTACCATTGCCTTGGAGCTTGCTTGAGGCTATATAAGCTTTTCTTTAAACTGCACACAAACTTCTCCTTACCCTTGACCTCGAATCCTTCTGGCTGTTCCATATAAATTTCCTCATCTAAATCTCCATGAAAAAATGCTGTCTTAACATCTAGCTGCTCGAGATGCAAATCCTCAAAAGCAACCAAAGACAATACAACCCTTATTGAAGTCATTTTAACAACCAGAGAAAAAATCTCACCAAAGTCAATACCTGGCTTTTGTGCAAATCCTTTTACTACTAATCTGGCCTTGTATCGCATCTGTCCATCCTCACTTTCCTTCAACCTGTAGGTCCATCTGTTCTTCAGTGTTCTCTTACCAGCTGGCAATTCAACCAAATCCCATGTTTGGTTCTCTTTTAAGGACTCCATCTCCTCAATCATGCCACGCTCCCACTTACTCTTGGACTCCACCTGTAATGCTTCTTCAAAACTCTCTGGTTCTCCACCATCGGTTAGCAATAAATAATATAAGGAAGGAGAATATCTAATTGGAGGCTTACTTACCCTTTTAGACCTCCTGATGGGTGTCTTGGACTCGTTCTCAGCAATCTGTCCACCCAAATTTTCTGACAGTGACCGACCTCGGCCACCTGTAGACCTGTTACTGGCCGACGCCGGTTCTTCCTGGCTGACATCGGTTCCTGGTCTGCCGACGTCGATCTCTGTGTGACCGACATCGATTTCTGTACTGCCGACGCCGGTTCCTAACCTGCCGACGTCGGTCTCTGTGTTTTCCTGCAAGTGATTATTTCTTTTTCCCATGAGCTCATTTTGGACCATAACTTCGTCCAATTTACTATTGCTCTGTCCAGATTGATCCACCTTCCTTATCTGATCACTGTACATCACTCTTTCATTGAAAACAACATCACGACTCTTGATTACCTTGTTAGTTCCTAGATTCCAAAATCTAAAACCAAAATCATCTGAGCCATAGCCAATAAATGTGCACCTCATAGACTTAGGATCAAGCTTCTTTCTATTTTCCTTATCTATGTGCACAAAGGCTTTGCTACCAAAAACTTTGAGATATGAGAGATCTACCTTTTTACCTGTCCATGCCTCTTCTGGAATTCCACCATCCAGAGCTGTAGAGGGTCCTCTATTAATCAGGTACACTGCAGTGTCAACTGCTTCTGCCCAAAACTCTAAGGGCAACCCTGCATGCAATCTCATACATCTTGCACGCTCCATGATAGTTCTGTTCATCCTTTCAGCAATACCATTCTGCTGAGGTGTCCTTGGAACCGTCTTTTGCCTACGAATTCCATGTGTATAACAATACAATTTGAACTTAAGACTACAGAACTCACCGCCATTATCAGATCTCAGGCACTTTAATTTTCTGCCTGTTTCATTCTCAACCATAGCTTTCCAAAACTTAAAAGTCTCAAAAACATCAGATTTCTTTTTAATACAGTAAATCCATACCTTTCTTGTGGCATCATCTATGAATGTAACATAGTACCGTGATCGGCCAATAGAGGCTACCTGAGCCGGTCCCCACACGTCTGTCTGAACAAGCTGCAACTTCTGTCTTTTCTTAGTAGACCCAGTCTTGAGAAAACTAACCCTTTTCTATTTTCTAAATACACAATGCTCACAAAATTCTAGATCCATACTTTTCAAATCTAAAAGCATACCTTTAGACTTAAGAATTGACATCCCCTTCTCACTCATGTGGCCAAGCCTTGAGTGCCACAATTTACAATCCACATCTGAAGTAGATAAAACTAAAGGAGATTTGTTAGTAACATAATTACACAAATAGAGAGTACCTTCTCTCTTACCTCTGGCCATAACTAGTGCACCCTTGGTCACCTTCCAAGAATCTGCTGTGAGAGTTACTGTACAACCCTCATCACCTAGCTTACCTGCAGAAATCAAATTTCTCTTCAAACTAGGAACATGCATCACATCTCTCAACACCCATGTGTTGCCATTCTGCATCTTTAGCTGCACTTTACCTTTTCCAGTAATCTTACAAGGCTCATCATCCCCTAAGTACACTATTCCAAAATCTCCATGGATATAGTCACTGAAATATTTTCTGTTAGGGGTAGCATGGAAAGATGCACCAGAATCTAATACCCAAGATTCTATGTTATTATGCAAAGAGAAAATTAAAGCATCCTGTGCAATACCTGCAACCTTGGCTTCTTCCTTTCCTTCGTGTTGATTGTCCTCCTTAGGCTTTGACCAGCAATCTCTGCTTATGTGCCCCATCTTTCCACAATTCCAGCATTGTGGCTTCCTGCCATTCCTGGATTTGGATCTTCCTCTCACCTTAGACTTAGATCTTGATCTCCTCTTGCTCTTTTCTTTTTGCCTTCCCCTGCTCTCAAAATTTAAAGCGTTCCCAGATGTCTCTTCTGTGCTTTTCCTGTGTATTTCCTCATTCAAGATAACACTAACAACATCCTCTACTTTCAAAATATTTGATGCAGATGCAGTATTAGAAACTGCCATTACTAAGCCATGCCAGCTTTCAGGCAAAGAACATAATATCAAAAGAGCTTTTATTTCATCTTCAAATACAATATTGACAGAACTTAACTGATTAACAATTCCATTGAAATCATTCAGATGAGTAGAAACAGATCCACCTTCATTCATATGCAAATTAGATAACTGCTTCATAAGATATACCTTATTTGAAGCTGAGGGTTTTTCATACATATTTGCTAACGTAGTCATCAACTCTACCGTTGTTTTTGCCTGTGATAAATTAGATATCACAGTGGAGGCCAGACTCAGTCTTATAGACCCAAGAGCCTTTCTGTCAAAAACTTCCCATTCTTCATCCTCCATGTCCTTGGGCTTCTTTGCTATCCCACCTAACGGTAAGTAGAGATCTTTTTGATACAGATAGTCCTCTATCTGCATTCTCTAATGTTGGTAGTTCTTGCCATTAAACTTTTCCATTCTCAACTTACTTTCTTCTGCCATTGCTTCTCCCACTCAAATAGAAATCCCTGCAGAAACCCCTGTGAGCAACCTATAATCCAAACACACTACACAGATCTGAATCTGTAACCAAGGCTTTGATACCACTTGTTGGGGGATCAAACCAACAATAGATTACAATTGTGACAGCAATAAACATGGAAATAAATCAAATAGATAAGTGACTGAAATGATAAATAACACAGAACAAGATATACAAGAAAACACCCTGAAAACTTGTAGTGAAACTCTTTACAATAGGAATACAATTGAAGAAACTTCATTCTTCCACACCTCTCTCAGATGCACACAAGATCTCTCACTAGATCTCTATTCCTCAAGAGCTCTCTCTCAAGTACACTCAAATCCAACAACCTAGATTGATGCAACTCTGTACTGTCCTTTAAACATTCACAATGTTCTACTATTACAGTTCTACACTCTTCTACAATTCTAAGCTAAGAAGATCTTTCCTACATATAGAAATAGAAAACTTGAGCATGCTCTTACAACAAACAGTTAAGCCTCTTCAACAAGGGCTCTAAAAATAATATTGCTAATAATAGAGACGTGAGCTTGAGACTACAACTCAAACTCATCATGCAAACACTCGCTTCTGTCCACGGAAATCACTTTCTGGACACACAGATAACCGACGTCGGCAACTGCTACTGACCGACGTCGGTCGCTCCTGACCGACACCGGCATTTGTGTAAACCCGAACCTATTTTAGTATGCTCCTTGGTGAAGCTTTTAGCTCCACACCCTAACACTACCAAGGCTGCCCCTACATGCTCCCCAGGTCCCCTTCAAATAAGCTAGTGCTAATGGAACTTTGCCGACAACTGATTGTCCTGCATACCAGACAGATGGAGCTAAAGAAACTAGGTTTCAAGTTTTTGATTGAGATTGGCAGGTATTTCGTTGCAACATCAGCCAAAGCCAAGGTCATGGAAACCAAAATGCAGATGGTTATTTTAAAACCATTCAAGAGACAAAAAAAATTTGACTACAGGGGAGTCAAGGATAAGATCAGGAGGAAAACCCAATTTCATAAACCCATGATTGAGGATGTCTAGATCGACCTCAGGATGGCCGAAAAAATCTAGAAAATAGACTTTAGCAGGCTGACCCTTAAACAGATTGAATATTTAGGGCTTGCAGAGATCCCCTTTAGTCTGATCGATGACAAAAATATGATCAATAGTAAATACTTGGCAGGGAAGGTCGTTGGTTCCCCTCTTCCTCCAACATAGTGGTCTCAGAAGGAGCAGACTTCTCTGAGAAAGAGATTCGAACCAATATTGGCTAACACCAATGATTGGTTAGCAGCCAAAGGGATCATCCTAAAAGAATTTATCATGGGATTTGAGGTTGAATACCAAGCAGTGTTGAAGAGGAAGGTTGAGAACAGAACCAAAAACAAAGATGATGTACCTTCTCCTTCTAAGCCTCACAAGCCTATAATCATCTTTGTATCCAAGAAGCCAAAGGCTACTAAAGAGCCTGAAGCAGTAGCAAAAGGAACCGAGGAACATAGTCCTCAAGCACAGGCAGCTCAGCCAATGGAGACAGATGATCAACCATCAGGGCAACCAAGCACTGGACCTCCACTCTCACCAGAACAAGTGCAGCCCCTCAAGAGCGCCTCTCCCTCTCCTCCTTAGTCTCTTGTGGTACCTTCTTCTCTTATCTCTCCGATTAGCATTCCCTCTTTTGGAGCCACCTCTCCTTCCAGAGTCGTATTCGATGATCCTCAGGGTGATTTTGGAGGTTCTCCCCACTCTTCTGGGTCCATCCCCAATTTATCCTCTCCTTCCTTCAACTTGTCAACAAGCCCTGCACCTGAGCCAAAATCAGTAGTTGGTACAGTTTCACCAGTTACTCCAACTACAACCACTATCACTACTAGTAGTCTAGAAGCTACTGCAGTAACACCAGTAGAGGGAACCATTACCATAGCAGGTACTTCTCTCCTGCCTTGGATGTTCGCTTTCTCCCCCAAAAGAAAGAAGTCGGCCATCTCTCTAGATGACTTTGACTTTAGCAAAATAGTGCCAGTGAAAGCTAAAGCTCCTAAGAGGCCAAAGATCCTCTCAAAATTAGTCGAGGAAAAAGGGTAGAAATTTTTGGAAATGGCCAGGCCTCCATAGGACACAACCCTTGAGTTTTTTGAGATGAGCAGCTATTCCATCTCTCGTGTTGAACTTGGCAAAGTCACTCATGAAGGTGCGAAAAGTGATCTTCAGGCTGCTATGGACATCATGGTTCAGAAATTTGATCGAGAGAAGGAAATGAAAGATTATTACAAGGCCAAAATGGAGTAGTTAACGGTAGTAATAAGAAAGTTTACCCTTCCCTCTGAAGCAGCAAATCTAGAGGCCTTCTCCATGGATGACCTAGTCATTCAAAAAGTAGAAAAGACCTATTTGAAGGGGAAAGTCCTGGAAGATTACATTGAAAAAATGCATACTCAGAGAGTTGCTTTGCTTTCAGAAGTTGTGGAGAGAACATGTAAGATGAGAAAGTTAAGAGCAGAGGTAGATGACTTCGTCTCCCTTATCTCTCAAGAGATCGACAGCTCAGAAAAGGTCCTTAGTAAATAGAAGGAGATGAAGAATCTAAAGAAAATAACCTTGATATCCATCGGTGTCATCTCCAGTAAGGACTCCTATGTTGAAATCAAGGAGTCACTAATCTTTAGGATTCAGGTACTCAAAGATCTAATTGATGATCTCAAAGCTTTCAAGGAGGCTAGTGAGAAGAGTGACCTAAGCCTGTTGAATAAATTAGAAGAGCTACCATGCAACCTGACCTCTAAGGACAATCAGTTCCTTCCGATAGAAGAAATGATTCAGAATTTCAAAGAGATGATTCGGAGAGATTTTGAAGAAAAATCTTTCTCAATGTCTACTGTGGACAACATTCTAGACGCTCAGTTAACTTTGAAGAATCTAAAATCTAGGTTAACTGGACATGCTAAAGCTATCACAACATTAAAGGACGCATTGATCAGAGCTAGAATCATCTCCAAGAACACAGTTGTGCCAAACAGCTTAGGAATTCAGGCATCCATCACTATGTTTGATGCACATATGAAGAAATCTGGCAGCAAGAACTGAATCTCTCTCCTTATTTTTTCTTCTCTCCTTATGCACTTTTGTTTTGTGCAAGATACATGCAATTTTGAAAAATGTAATTACATGTAAATATTTCATAAAAATATCTCAAAGTCAAAGATGAGTCATCTTTGACCGAGATATTTTTGTATTTTATTATTTTCTATTTTTTGAGGATTTTCTTCCTATATATAGTGAAGACCTCATTTTGTAAAAGATCTTGGAAAAATTAATAGAAAACACTCTGCTGAAATTGAAGCAACTTTTGAGACTTTGTACTCAAATTTGTAAATCATATTTTGTTGAATGAATGAGAAGCAGGTTATTTCAGACTTTGTGTTGAGATTTTTAGTGTTATTTAGGAAATGGTTCTTATGTCCTTTTTCCTAGTAATATCTTATTTATCTGATTTAATAAGCAAAGTGGGTGTGTTTATATTATCTAAGGGTGCTTTTAAAGGGTAGAAGATAGACTTTGAGCTATTTTTATCTTTCAAATTCAGTTATCTTTTGTAGTTTCAGGCAGAGACTTTGTGCTTTATTTTATTCTACAATTACGTTTGTTTCAAATTGGTGGAAGAAACTACAAAAGACTTTATGCTTACGTGGGTGTTCTTGTGGGCTTTGTCACTTCAGGCGATCTCTTGCTCTTCGTTTGCTACCATTCCTCAAAGAAGAGGAGTGTTGTTAGCTTAAGACCAGGATTTTCTCTCTTTTATTCTTTATACATTACATCTGAAAAAAGAGAGGTAGATGATGTTATACCACCCCCATGTGTTATTTTCTGCTTAATTATATACATATATCCAATGCGTAAGTATTTATATGGAACCTCCCCTTGATGAGAGGAGAGATTTACTTCATTCAGATCTGGTAAGTCCATACTATTCATGGTGTAAATCTCCCATGTTGTGGTTGATATACCCATTTTGTCATCAGTTAGTTGACGACAAAATATTCAGCCAATAGTTTTTTGGACTCTGTTGGGGACCTCAGATGTGCAGTCTGAAACCTCAAGTTTTAGATTGAAGCAGTCCCTACCCTTATCTATTACATAGTCTGGCGACTCCGTTCTATGTCTTATCCATTATCATTATAGCCGTACCATCTATCTCTGTTACATTATCTAGTCTACAAAACCAGAGCCACTGGGAAGAACATGCATTTTAAAGCCTCAAGCTTCAACTTGAAGTAGTTCGGCCCCTTTTTCATTTTAAAATCTGACAACTCCACGCTACACTAGAATCCAAAGATTTAAGGGTGTTGTTGACCCTATGTTTGAGTTGGCGCAGCAAAGTAACTTTGATCTCTTTCCTCTGTCACCTTTCCTCCAATGTTCTAAGAGTTTCCCTCCTAACTCTATCAGGTCATCGAAACAAGGTAGAGCTTCTTTTCCTACGGTTAACTGCGCCTTGCCAGTAAATACCCCACCAAGGTTTGTTATCACACCATTTAATTAGCCTAACATTATGGCTCAAGGCCTGTGGGGTAATTCCTTTGGTCCTCTCAATTTGACTGCACCTTTGCATGAACTACCTCATAGTTTTAGGAAAAAAAATCTTAAGTTTTTTGGTGATGAAAAGGTTCATCCCGACGAGCATATTGCCACTTTCTCCATAGCATGTGGCATAATCGACGTGGAATTCAAAGATGTAGTAGTTAGACTTTTTATGGAAACTTTGCAAGGAGCTGCCGCAGATTGGTTCTATCACCTGCAGGCGAGGTCAGTAACAGACTGGGATATGCTCAAGTCCAAATTTGAAGCTAGATTTAAACCTTGTTGAGGATGCACACACTTTTTTGGCCCAGCTAACACAGTTGAAAAAAGAATCCCAAGAACCCATGAGGGATTTCATAGCTAAATTTAACAAGTTGAGAAACCAGATTCCAACTGTGGCTCAACCCATGCTGGAAAATCTTAAGTGTTTTTTATCAATTCGCAACTTTCTGAAGTAAGTTTCCTATTGAGGTGAGCTGGCCCTATGGATCTAGCCTTAGCTCAAAGTTTGGCTACTGAGATTGAGGATGATCTTATTCTGGCAGGTAAGATCAGAAAAGACCCTAGTAAAAATGAATTCTCTTCATCTGCTGAGAGTTCTTCAGATACTACAGATCCTATGGTGTAGAAATTAATGAATGAACTAATAGCTTTGAAAAGGCAAATAGTCCAAGGTACGTCTGCTCCTACCTATTGAGATGCACCCAGGAGAACATTCTAGAATTAGCAATATCAGGGTAATACTACCTGAAACCAAGGGCAATCCAATTGCCTACCTACCCCTCCAGGGAGATTAGCCATTGAAGTAGTGCCTGTCAATTCAACGATCGGTTACTTGGAAGCTGAGCATGAAAATTTGTTTCAACCTCAGTTGGACCAAAAAGAAGATGCTAATCTCTTCAATGAGTAGGAAGATGAACCAGCTGGCGACTCCAATATTGGTTTTCTAGATTACCAGGATGAAGCTGGAAGTAAAGGGAAGGGTTTGGATGGATCTTATGTTGTTTTTACCAGATCTCAAAATCAGTCAACTTCATAGACTGACAAAAGAAAGGTAGATGAGGAACCCCTACCAACGGTCTCTATTGCCAAACGAGGGACTCCATTGCCTCTGCAATCAAAAGATCAGTTAACTCATAAAAAAGTAAGTACTCCTAATCACCCCATACTTTCCACTTCTATTACTCAGACTAGTGCCATGCCTACTAAAGTCCTTGATGATGGACTCCCTTCTTCTGTTGTGAGATTTTTTAAATTATTTGATATAATTGATTATGCTAGAAAAACTAAAATTCAAATGACAGAGGTTGAATACTTGAGAGCTAACCCAGAGCAATTTGATAGGCTAGTAAAATATGTGAAAAACAAAGTCGTCCCTGTAGGACAAGACTCTTTGAAAGCTGTTCATGATCCTCCTAAAGAGAAACCAGCCCAAAACAATTTAGTCATGACTCCTCCTGTTGCTCTCGAGAAAATAGAACATTTCTATGTTTCTCTACTTATAAATGGTTATAAACTAAGTAATTGTATTATAGACTCTGGAGCCTCAGATAATGTCATGCCCGCGAAGGTAGCAGATTCTCTTGGCTTGACTTTGACCAAAACTTTTGGGAGGTGTTTTTCCATGGAAAATAAGCAAGTTCTTCTCCTTGGTCAAATAAAAGATGCTTAATATGCCTTTGTGGCTTTTTCAGAGAAGCGGATAAAAATGACGGTTCTAGTGGCTGATGCTCCCACATCTTACGACATCCTGCTTGGGCAGAATTTCTGCAAGGATGTTGGAGGTGAGCTAAGTATGGACTTATTGGAAGCAAGAATTCTAGTTCAAGGTGTCATGAAGAATTTGCTTCCTAAAAAAGAAGCAAGGGACGTAGTTACCAGATCATCGGCACTGAAAGCTCAAACTTTATTTGAATCCTCAGGCATGGGCAACTACTTCCTATCTATGGATGGAACCCATGAGACACCTGATGAAACTCCTTCAGGTGATAACTTGAGATTGTGTTCAGCTAGTATAGCAAAAAAATTGACAAATCAAAATGAGCACATGGAAGAGCCTCTTTCCCCAAACAAAGGAGTTTTCAAAGAAAAGGCAGCGTTTAATGAGGTATGGACCTTAAAATTTGACGGTAGCTGCTCTTCTACTAGTTCAAGAGCTGGGGTTGTGTTGATATCTCTGCAGGGAGATATTATTCTTTTGTCTTACAAATTGTAGTTCAACAATACCAATAACACAGCTGAGTATGAGTCCCTATTGCTCGAACTACAGGCTGCCAGAGAAAGGGGCATTAGGCTACTCCATGCTAAAGGGGATGCTAAGTTGATAGTCTGTCAAGTGAGGAACCTCTATCAAATGAAAAATGAAAGGTTGTGCCATTATCAGAATCTGGTCTGAGATCAAATTGAAAATTTTGATGCTTTCAACATCTCTACCGTTCCAAGGGAACTCAATGACTGGGCAGATGCATTGGCTATCTCTGCCACCCTTCTAGTCCCTCACCCAGACTTTAAGGGAGATAGGTACACTATTGAGCTGGTTTTTCAGCCAAGTGTACCTGATAATGCTAGCCACTGGCAAGTATTTAACAATGATGATCAAATCATCACCTTCTTAGAGCAAAAAGATAGTTTGAACAACTGTGTTTTGAAGGTAGTAAACCCTGAGAATATGAAGCAACTCCTGAAATCAATATGAACATAGGTGAGGGTTTATTACAGCTTAAAGGGAATAAGATTCCAAAAGGCTTAGTCTCCTTAGAGAAATTGTTTGATAACCATGACAGGTTTATTAAACAACAGCGAACAAATTCAAATTCTTCCCAAGATTTTGATGAAGTCAACTTGGGAACCAAGCGCGATCCTAAAATAGTAAACATTGGGAAATGTTGCACTCCTAAGGAAAGATTTGAGCTTGCTAGTCTACTCCACCAGTATATGGATGTATTGGCCTATTCTTATGATGATCTAAAATCACTCAGGCCAAATGACATCCGCCACGACATTCTCCTGAAAGCCAACTCCATACCTTACAAGCAAAAATCTAGGCAATATAATCCAAAAATGTTAGGTACTATTTTAGCTAAAATACAAAAGATGCTTGATGCCCAGATAATTTTTCCAATCCATCACTCAACATGGATTGCCAACATAGTGCCCATCAGGAAGAAAAATGGCAAAATTTGAATCTGTGTGGATATCAAAAACTTAAACTAGTTGTCCTTAAAAGATAACTACCCCCTTCCTATCATGGATCAAGTCCTACAGATGGTAACAGGTTCAAAAATGTTGTCAATTCTAGACGGTTTTTTGGGGTACAATCAAGTCAAAGTTGGGAAAGCAGATCAACACAAGACAACATTCACCACACCTTGGGGCATATTCACTTATAAAAAAATGCCTTTTAGTCTAATAAACACAGGTGCCACATTTCAAAGGGCGATGGATCTCGCTTTCAAAAATGAGATGGGAAAATTAATTGTCGTATACCTAAATGATTTGACAATATTTTCAAAACATTGTTCTGAGCATGTTCATCATATGCAAAAGATACTGGAACGCTGTCGTCAAAATGGTATCTCTTTAAACCCAAAGAAATCTGTCTTCAGAGTTACTGAGGGAAAACTTCTCAGACACATCGTGTCCTGAGAAGGTATTAGAATTGATTCAGAGAGAGTCAAGTCCATCCAAGAACTTACTCTACCTACCAGCAAGACCACAGTTCACTCTTTCTTTGGAAAGGTGAATTTCCTCTGAAGGTTTATTCTCGAGTTTGCTGAGAAAACCCGTCATATTGTCAACATGATGAAGGGCAATGCTACATTTAGGTGGACTGCTGAGGGTAAATCAACATTCAAAGATATTAAGGAAGCAATCACCTATGCACCAGTATTAGTCTGCCCAGATTACACTGAAAGTTTCAAGATATATAGTTATGCCTCTGAACATACACTATCGGCTATTCTGGTCTAGCAAAATCCAAAAGGTGTAGAATCTCCTATCTCATTCATGAGTTGTCCACTTAAAGATCATGAGATAAAATATTCCCTTATGGAGAAGCATGCATACATTGTGGTCAAAGCGGTCAAGCATTTTAGGTTTTATATCCTGAACTCTCACACCGAAGTTCTCATACTAGACACTATAGTAAAATCTATTTTGACTTAGCAGGAGTTTGATACGAAGAGAGGTAACTAGATTGCCAAAACTCAGGAGTTTGATCTAGACATCAAACCAACCAAGCTCGCATGAGGGAAGGGTCTTTTCCAGTTGATTGCCAACAACATCCCAGATGAAGCAAAAAGTGAAGAAGTAGAGATCAAAAGCATCCCTACGGTCCTCTTTGTTGCCACTATTGATGAGTGGTATTCTGACATTGCTCATTTTTTGACATATGGTGAGTGTCCCACTCATCTTTATTTTAAAGAAAAATGGAATGTTAAATTGAAAGCAATTGGGTATGTTCTATGGGACAATGGTCTTTACAAGAGAAACCTAGACGGGGCATTTCTTCGTTGCGTTCACAAAGCTCAACAAAAAAGACTCTTAGAATCTTTCCACAATTTAGCCTGGGGGGGACATTTTTCTGCACCGGTGACAGTGCATAAAATTTTAAGAGCAAGGTATTATTGGCTCACGCTATTCTAGGATACCTAAAAATGGGTACGTAGGTGCGAATTGTGCCAACAATTCATTGGGAAGCCTAAGCTACCTGCTTTGCCCCTCAAGCTGGTTGTGATCGAGGAACTATTTTAGTAGTGGGGTATTGACTTCATTGGGGTAGTCAACCCATCTTCAAGTGCTAGACATGATTATGTCCTCACGGCAACAGATTATTTTACTAAGTGGGTAGAAGCCATCCTAACCAAGCATGCTACATCTGAAGTGGTATGCAGCGTTCTCAAAGAAAATATCATCTCCAATTTTGGGGTTCCACTAAAGATCGTAACAGATAATGTGGCCTATTTTTCATCACATGAAATTACCCAATTTTGTTTTTATTATGGGAATACTTATCCCATACTTCAGATTATTTCTCCCAGAGAAATGGCCAAGCAGAATCAAGTAACAAGAACCTGGTCACTATTATCAGGAAGTTGGTGGATGACAATCAGAGAATGTGGCATAAAGCATTGTATGATGCTTTGTGGGCAAATAGAATAACACCCAAAAGGGCTATAGGTATGTCCCCTTTTCAGCTTCTGTATGGATTGAATGCAAAAATTCCTATCACCCTTGAACTACCAGTGCTCAGGTTAACTAGAGCAATCGAAGACTCAACCTTCGAAAACTCAGTCGACAAAAGAATCATGTGTCTAAATGAGTTGAATGAGCGTCGATCTATGGAAGTGGATCAGATTAAGGAACATCAGAACTGGGTGAAAGCTCTCTTTGATAAGAAAGCTAAAGTTCATGAATTCCAAGTCAGAGATCAAGTCTTGTTGTGGCACAAGAGGTGACAACCAAAAGGGATGCATGGCGAATTTGACTCCCTGTGGAGGGGCCCGTTCACCATTTGATAGCTTTTTGGTGAGGCCAGCTTCTTGCTGGAGTACCAAGATGGAACACCATTTGCACTACCTCACAACGGAAAGCATCTCAAGCTATTTAATCCTTGAGGCTTGAAGAAGTTCATATGTATATATGTACAGTTTTTATGTTTTGTCTTTTTTTTCATTTTTCACTTGACTCCATAGCCCAATGGCTTCGATGAAGGCACTTAGAGACTGGTTTCTACTCCCGTTAATCAAATTGATTAACGGAAGTTCTCCAACAGAAGCTGGTTGTTGTTTCCAAAATTAGATTCACCCATTTTTGTGAACAACCGCCTACGAAACTTGTTCTGTTTTGTCTTTTGTCTCTCTAAGTATGGTCGTGAGACGAGTTTTGAATTCATTCTCATCTTGGCCTCGAAACGTGAAAGTGGTTACGATCTTGTTGCGGCCAAGGTTCCCCTCCCCTAGACTGTTTCCTTCCAGAGTTAGTCTTTTCTTCCATTACCTGTAGAGGCGGCAAATTTTGTTGCCTCTATATTTTCCTTGGTTTTGTGCAAAGGCCGCATATTTTGCCGCCCCTGCACCTTTGCCTGCAAGGGCAGAAAATTTTGCCACCCCTGCACCTTGACCTATAAGGGCGACAATTTTTGCCACCCCTGCACCTGAATGAACTAAAACATGCAAGGGCAGCAAAATTTACTATCTAAGCATGTCTCGATATTCGTGTGCAACATTTATTGTCGCACATAGTGGGTTGTTGGGGTCAATTTTCACCCCATTTAAACTGATTTGGGCCTCATTTCTTCTCATTACTTCCTCCTCTCCTCTTGCCTTCTGCCTTTGGGTGATCTAGCGAGCGATTTGAAGCACATTTTTGTGGATTCAAGCTTGTAGCACACGTGGTTTTTCAGGTTGGTTTCGCTTTTTGCATTTGTTTTTCCTTGTTTTTCCTTTATTTCTTTTTTGTTTTGGGAGTTTCTTGCCCAGAGGGATGGCTTAGAAAATAGTCATCCCTCCCCTATCCCCATGGGTTTTCATCCCCAAAGCTCGCAAGAGTGCCCACTTTCATCACCTATGCTTCGACCCCCAAGCCTTCTTCGCTCGCATGGGCGATGAAAATCGTCGTCCCCCTTATCCCTGCTGAGCAACCCTTCCCTGTAGGGGCAACGATTTTCACCGCCCCTCTTTCTCTTCCAAACCTATAAGGGTGATAAAATTTGTCACCCCTACAGGCCTTCCCTATATGGGCGGCAAATTTTGCCGCCCCTACTTTATTCTTTTCCTTCCCTATAAGGGCGGCAAAATTCACCGCCTGTGCAGGCCTTCTTTGCAAGGGCGACAAAAATTGCCACCCTTAACTTTTCCTCCTCCAGCTTGCAAAGGTAGTGAAATTTGCTACTTGTGCAAGCCATCTCTGCATAGGTAGCAAATTTCACCGCCTATGCACTCTTTTTTTCCAACATGTAGGGGCAAAATTTTTTGCCGCCTGTGCATCCCTCCTTCGGATTTTTCTAACTCAAGAGGATTTTTTTTGAGTTGTCCTTTTCTTTCTCTTTCTTCCTCGTTTACCATTCCTTCTTCCACCTGACCTTTTTAAGTGACCTCTAGTAACCAAGATCACTTAATTTGTGCTTTTCCCCTCTCATCCACTCTCCTCTAATTTGGCAATCATGTCTACAGCACCTTCAAAAAACTCCTTTTCATCAGCACCGATCTGGCCAAAACTAGTTCCCATGTCTGAAGTGTCTCCAAAAAAGGCAAAGACCATGAAGTATAAATATCAAGGAATCTTTCTGCTCACATCAGTCTCCTCAAATATCGATGACATTCGAGACACCGAGATTAGCCACGTGGACATGCAGAGATCCCCTCCAGTCTGATCGATGATAGAAATATCATCAATAGCAAATACCTGGTAGGGAAGGTCGTTGGTTCCCCTCTTCCTCCAACACAATGGTCTCAGAAGGAGCAGACTTCTCTGAGAAAGAGATTCGAACCAATATTGGCTAACACCAATGATTGGTTAGCAGCCAAAGGGATCATTCTAAAAGAATTTGTCATGAGATTTGAGGCTGAATACCAAGCAGAGTTGAAGAGGAAGGCTGAGAACAGAACCAAAAACAAAGATGATGTACCTTCTCCTTCTAGGCCTCACAAGCCTAGAATCATCTTTGTATCCAAGAAGCCAAAGGCTACTGAAGAGCTTGAAGCAATAGCAAAAAGAATTGAGGAACAGAGTCTTTAGGCACAGGTAGCTCAGCCAATGGAGACAGATGATCAACCATCAAGGCAACCAAGCACTGGACCTGCACTCTCACCAAAACAAGCATAGCCACTCAAGAGCACCTCTCCCTCTCTTTCTTAGTCTCCTGTGGTACCTTCTTCTCCTATCTCTCTGATCAACATTCCCTCTTCTAGAGCTACCTCTCCTTTTAGAGTTGTATTTAATGATCCTCAAGGTGCTTCTAGGGGTTCTCCCCACTCTTCTGGGTCCATCCCCAGTTTATCCTCTCCTTCTTTCAACTTACCAGCAAGCCCTACACTTGAGCCAAAATCAGTAGTTGATACAGTTTCACCAGTTACTCTAACTACAACCATTGTCACTACTAGTAGTATAGAAGCTACTACAATAACACCAGCAGAGGGAACCATTACCATAGTAGATACTTCTCTCCCACTTTGGATGTTTGCTTTCACCCCTAAAAGAAAGAAGTTAGCCATCTCTCTAGATGACTTCAACTTTGGCAAAATAGTGCCAGTGAAAGCTAAGGCTCCTAAGAGGCCAAGGATCCTCTCGAAATTGGTCAAGGAAAAAGGGCAAATTTTTTTGGAAATGGCTAGGCCTCCACAGGATGCAACCCTTGAGGGTTTCAAGATGAGCAGCTATTCCATCTCTCATGTTGAACTTGGCAAAGTCACTCATGAAGGTGTGAAAAGCGATCTTTAGGCTGATATGGACATCATGGTTCAAAAACTCGATCGAGAGAAGAAAATGAAAGATTATTACAAGGCAAAACAGAGTAGCTAACGATAGTAATAAGAAAGTTTACCCTTCCCCCTGAAGCAGCAACTCCAGAGGCCTTCTTCGTGGATGACCCAGTCATTCAAAAAGTAGAAAAGACCTATTTGAAGGGAAAAGTCCTGAAAGATTACATTGAAAAAATGCATACTCAAGGAGTTTCTTTGCTTTCAGAAGTTACAGAGAGAACAGGTAAGATGAGAAAGTTAAGAGCAGAGGTAGATGACTTCGTCTCCCTTATCTCTCAAGAGATCGACATCTCAGAAAAGGTCTTTAGAAAATGGAAGGAGATGAAGGATCTGAAGAAAAGCACCTTGATATCCATCGATGTCATCTCTAGTAAAGACTCTTATGTTGAAATCAAGGAGTCACTAATCTTCAGGATTCAGGTACTCAAAGATCTAATTGATGATCTCAAAGCTTTCAAGGAGGCTAGTGAGAAGAGTGACCTAAGCCTGTTGAATAAATTAGAAGAGTTGCCATGCAACCTGACCTCTAAGGACAATCAGTTCCTTTCGGTATAAGAAATGATTTAGAATTTCAAAGAGATGATTCAGAGAGATTTTGAAGAAAAATCCTTCTCAATGTCTACTGTGGACAACAATCTAGATGCTCAATTAACTTTGGAGAATCTAAAATTTAGGTTAAATGGCCATGCTAAAGCTATCATAGCATTGAAGGACGCATTGATCACAGCCAGAATCATCTCCAAGAACACAGTTGTGCCAAACAGCTTAGGAATTCAGGTATCCATCACTATGTTCGATGCACATATGAAGAAATATGGTAGCAAGAACTGAATCTCTCTCCTTATTTCTTCTTCTCTCCTTATGCACTTCTATTTTGTGCAAGATACATGCAGTTTTGAAAAATGTAATTACATGTAAATATTTTGAAAAAATATCTCAAAGTCAAAGATGAGTCATCTTTGACTGAGATATTTTTGTATTTTATTATTTTCTATTTTTTGAGGATTTTCTTCCTATATATAGTGAAGACCTCATTTTGTAAAAGATCTTGGAAAAATTAATAGAAAACACTCTGCTGAAATTGAAGCAACTTTTGAGACTTTGTACTCAAATTTGTAAATCATATTTTGTTGAATGGATGAGAAACAGGTTATTTCAGACTTTGTGTTGAGATTGTTTGTGCTATTTAGGAAATGCTTCTTATGTCTTTTTTCCTAGTAATATCTTATTTATCTGATTTAATAAGCAAAGTGGGTGTGTTTATATTATCTAAGGGTGCTTTTAAAGGGTAGAAGATAGACTTTGAGCTATTTTTATCTTTCAAATTCAGTTATCTTTTGTAGTTTCAGGCGGAGACTTTGTGCTTTGTTTTATTCTATGATTACGTTTGTTTCGAATTGGTGGAAGAAACTACGAAAGACTTTGTGCTTACGTGGGTGTTCTTGTGGCCTTTGTCACTTCAAGTGATCTCTTGCTCTTTGTTTGCTACCATTCCTGAAAGAAGAGGAGTGTTGTTAGCTTAAGACCAGGATTTTCTCTCTTTTGTTCTTTATACATTACCTCTGAAAAAAGAGAGGTAGATGATGTTATACCACCCCCATGTGTTATTTTTTGCTTAATTATATACATATATCCAGTGTGTAAGTATTTATAGGGAACCTCCCCTTGATGAGGGAGAGATTTACTTCATCCAGATCTGGTAAACCCATACTATTCGTGGTGTAAATCTCCCTATGCTGTGGTTGATATACCTATTTTGTCATCAGTTAGTTGACGACAAAATATTCAGCCAACATGGTGAAAAAAGTATAAAAAGGCATTTAAGGGGCTCATTTGGATTATATAGTTTATTATATTTCTCTAATTGAAACCCTTGTGGTTCTGGAGATCGAACTTGGTTTGTTTCAACCTTCTTGAGGATGAAAACCCTCTTGGAGATGATCAACCTCAGTGGTGAAAGACCCTCTCAGGTTGATTGTTGCTAAACTTATTTAGAGTTTACGCATTATACTTCATTGTAGGTTTGGCATTATTTGGAGTTTCAAAGGAGGTATTTATTTATAGGCCAGCGTGGAGGATTTATCAGTGATTTCATTTCAGGGATTACATTGAGCTAATTGGAAGCATTTAGAGGGTGTGGTGAAGTTATTCATTGCTAATATCGGATTTCTTTCCATGATATATATATATATATATATATATATATATATATATATATATATATATATATATATATATATATATATAAAAGAGATAATGGTGACCAATTTTCATGTGATTTGGAGTAGATTTGGAGGGTTTGTGAGTGATTTCATACAAAAGTCACATTGAGATTCAAATGGCAGATTTAGGATTTTTATATTGGGATTGTTAGTTGCAACAGTTTGGTCTCATGGATGTTATGAAGTTGTGAATTCACAAGCAGATTTTGGAGTGTGATTTTTTGATGTTTTACCATCCTGCTTTTTGGCATGCAGCCATACACATGGGCTACAATTGTAAATGTTTATGACAACAGTCTAATATTATGCTACAATAGCTTGTGTAATAGGGAATTACATATTTTCATTTGTTGAGTGTTCTTTTGGCATTGTACTTCCATGGTGGATGATTGAACTTTGTAACAACAAGCTATTCTATCATAGATCAATATATTATTTCTTGATTCAAGGTCAGATTTGTGTTTCATTATTATCTCTATTGTATGAAAACTATTTGTTATAATGTCAAGGTTGTTTATTTGCAAATTTGATATGTTTATTGTGTACTTTCAATTCCTGACTGCATATTAAATGATCTCAAACACAAATACATCGAAATGCATTCGAAATAACACTAAAACAACAAACCAAAAAGTATTTGACGAAATGTCAGCTCACTAGAACTTAGTAATCTTGTTGGGTGTTGTTGCATATTTTGTCATTAATGTCAAAGGGTTGGCATTACTATTGGTGTAATATTAAAGGGTTGAATATTTATTAAATATTCAACATTATAATTGAGGATTATTCATTGATGTCAAAGGGTTAAATTTGTATTTGAGAGTATATATTGAATATTTTAATATTCAATATTGTGATAGGACCGATTTGACATATTGGTGCTCACATGTGGTCAAGAAATCACCAACCACCCACTTGTTGACTTTATCGCATGCTCCCAATGTTAAGCATGGAATATACTGAGAGGGGGGGGTGAATCAATATATATATCTTATAAAACTTTCCCTTAATCAAACATTCAAGATATGTATTAAAACTTAAATAATAAACATCACACAAGAAAGAGAGAGACACCAGATATAACATGGAAACCCAATGTGGGAAAAACCATGAAGAACAATCTCAAGTATATTAGTGAGAACAAACCCACAGGAGCACCGTACCCCTTTGCCAAGTACCAACCTCAGCTAAAATTTGTGAGCACCAACCCACAAGAGCTTCAAACCCCTTTGCCGAGCACCAACCCAGCTATCATTCATAAGCACCAACCCACATGAGCATCATCCACTTTGTGTAAACCACACACCTATCTCTCAATGTTTCTAAATCAAAAAATGATAGTTCAATACAACATCTCTTTCCTCTCTCTCACCTTTGCTCTTCTAAGCTAGATAATACAAAACAAATTAACCTCTAACTCTCATATGCAACCAAAAATATATTTGTTAATAATAAATAAATATTAATTCATATTAGCCAAGATAAATAATATTAAATGCAATGGGGCCTTTATCATCAATAATGCTAAACCTTTGACATCAATGACAATATTTCCAACAATCTCTCCCTTTGTCATTGATGGAAACCTCAATTCTGAAACTGCCACATCCTATCACCTGCACATATTGTCATCTGAAAGCATACAGTAACTCCCCCTTATTGTAGTAAACTGTACTTGTTCTCTGTACCTATTTTTTACACCTGTACCTATACCTGTTATTCTCCCCTTTTGACATTAATGGCAAAGGGCCTACCTGGAGCTAACACTTAGCTCCCCCTCACTTGATGTTGAACCTCAATGGCATGAAGTAAGGGAAGTTACTCCCAACTTCTCTCCAGATACTCAAATGTGTCTTTTGGTAGTGCCTTTGTGAAAATATCTGCAATCTACTCTATAGTAATAATATATTCCAACTTAACCTATTGATCTGCAACCTGCTCTCTCAAAAAGTGATATCTAATGGGAATATGTTTTGTTCTTGAATACATCATTGTATTTTTTGAAATATTTATGGCAGTTGTGTTATCACAAAAAATGGAAATAGGTTCATCATACTTTACCTTGATATCTTCCAAAGTTTGCTTCATCCAAAGCACTTGAGTACAACATAATATTGCTTTAATATATTCTTCTTCAGCTGTAGAAAGTGATACTGAGTTCTGCTTCTTGCTTAGCCATGATACTAAGCTATCACCAAGGAAGAAAGCTCCTCCACTTGTACTCTTTCTGTCATCTAAGAACCCTGCCCGATCTGAATCTGTATAAGTAACTAAAGTGAAATCTTTACCTGTGGGATACCATAATCCATAATCCAATGTCCCTTTGATATATCTAAATATTCTTTTCACCAACTGAACATGACTATTTCTAGGAGATGACTGATATCTTGCAACCATACCTACTGCATGCATATGTCTGGTCTCGATGCTATCAAATATAAAAGACTACCAATCATAGATCTATACAAAGATTGATCTATAACAGGTGACTCTTCATCCTTGCTCACCTTATTTTTTGTACACATAGGTGTGCCAACTGGTACACAATTCTCAAAACCAAATTTCTTCAACATTTCCTTGGCATATTTAGTTTGAGATATAAAAATTCCTTTATTTGATTGAAATATTTGTAATCCTAAGAAAAATGATAATTCTTCAAGCATAGACATCTCAAATTGTTTTTGCATTCTATCAAAAAATTCTTTTGTCATCTTTTCAATATTTCCTCCAAAAATGATATCATCAACATAAACCACAACATTCAATTGATGCTCACCTTTTGTTTTGATGTAGAGATTACTATCAGCAAATCCTCTCTTGAATCCTTGATCTTGCAAGTACTTATCAAGTCTTGCATACCAAGCTCTGGGAGCTTGTTTTAATCCATAAAATGCTTTCTTCAATTTGCATACATGATTACTAATATTTGAGAGAATAAACCCCTCAGGCTATTCAATGTAGACCTCTTCTTCAAGATTCCCATTTAGGAAGGCAGATTTGACATCCATCTGAAATACTTTGAAATTTTTAACTACTGCATATGCAAGAAACATTCTAATAGCCTCTAACCTTGCTACTGGTGCAAAAGTTTCTTCAAAATCTATTCCCTCAATCTGAGCATATCCTTTACATACTAATCTTGATTTATTTCTAGTTACTTCTCCATTTTTATTTAGCTTATTTCTATAAACCCATTTTATTCCTATCACATTATGATCTTTTGGTCTAGGCACTAATTCCCAAGTATCATTCTTTTTTATCTGATCTAATCTTCATCCATAGCCTTAATCCAATGTTCATCATGTCTGGCTTCTAAAAAAATTCTAGGCTGAATTTTAGATAACAAAGAGAAATTAACTTGTTCAGATTCACTTACCATCATTCTTTTGGTGCGAATTCCTTCTTTTATATCCCTGATGATGTCACTTTTATTATGATTTTTTTGAACATATTTGGATGGAGTCTTTGTGCCCTTTTCTCCTTTTCCTCATCTTCATCTGATTCTTCAAAGCCTTCCTCTTCAATGATTTCAAGAATGTCTACTGGATCACTGATATTTTGTGTTCCATCTTCTATCTTGACACTTGCACTTTCAACAATTTTCTTGGTTATTTTGTTATAACATTTATAAGCTTTACTTTTGCAAGAATAACCAATAAAAATACCTTCATCTGCTCTGGATTTAAACTTACCAAGTTTTTCATCAGTTCTCTTTATGAAGCATTTGCTACTAAAAACTCTGAAATAATCAACTGTTGCTGGTTTGTCTTTCCATAGCTCATAAGGAGTTTTGTCACTATTGACTCTTAATAGAGCTCTATTCTGAATATGCACTATTGTATCAACTGCCTCTCTCCAATATTCATTTGCTATCTTGGATTAATTTAGCGTTGTCCTTGCCATCACTTGAACTGTTCTATTTTTCCATTCAACTACTCCATTTTGTTGTGGAGTTCTTACTACTAAATACTGTCTCTTTATTCCATGATCTTCACAAAACTCAATAAATTGATCTAATATGAATTCTCTTCCTTGATATGATCTTAGACACTTAATTTTCAGATTAGTTTCAATCTCAACTAATGTTTTGAATGCTTTGAACTGTCTAAAAGCTTCTGATTTTTTCTTTAAAAATATTATCCAAGTCATAAGTGTAAAAACATCAATAAACAACATGAAATATTTATAACCTTGAGTACTTTGAGTCCTCATAGGTCCACATAGATCAGTGTGAACAAGCTCTAGCATCTGAGTGATAGAGTACTCTTTTGTTTTGAACCGCCTTCTAACCTGCTTCCCATGCTGACAAGGTCCACAAAGGGTGTTAGATGGCTTTGTGATCATTGGAAGATTCTTGACTTCTTGCTTTTTGCAAATTTTGACAAGATTGTCAAAATTTATGTGCCCCATTCTCCTGTGCCATAGACAACATTCTTCAATCTAACTCAAACAACATTTTTGACCTTTGATGTCTGATAGCATATATAAGTTATTACCTATTCTCTGAGCATCTACAATTAATACATCTAAATCTTTTCTTCTAATTTCAAAACCTTCTACATAAAACTTTAATGTGTGCCCCTGATCACACATTTGACTTACACTCAAAAGATTCTGCTTAAGACCTTCTACATATAAAATATTTTCAGTTTTAATTCTACCATTATCTAAACTTAGTGTACCTTTTCTGGCAATTTTGGTAGTAGTATTGTCACCAAATTTCACTGTGCCACCATTGATCTTCTTCAGGGTTATGAACTTGATCTTGTCTCTTGTCATGTGCCTCAAACATCCACTATCAATAAACCATGGATTTTCTTCATTTCTTGCATGTAGAATTGTCTGGACCAACATAGAATCTTCATATTGATTCTTCTGCCATGTCTGAACCTTTTTCTTAATGAATGGAGCCCTGAAACTCTAGTCCTTCTTGACTAACTTGAACACGCTTCTACAATAGTGAGCTATGTGTCTAAAGTTGTTACACTTGTAACAAATTATGGTCTCTTCATCAAAGCTTCATAGAGGAGCAAAAGAGTTATAGCTTCTACTTGACTCTACATGACCTTCCTTTTCCTTATTTTTGAGATTGTTAGCTCTTTTTCTACATTCTAATTTCTTATGACCATATCCATTACAATAAAAATAGTAACCATAAAAATAGGACCTATTCATGAATCTCTGACCTGATTGCCATTTATAGCTTTGTTCCTTCCAGCCTTCTTTGTCCTCTATATTATCCATTCCTTCCCTTCTTGATTCTTTATTTGTAAGAGCTTCAACATAGCTCTTCTTTTTTTCAAAACCAATACCTGTCTTATGTGATATTGCCTTTTGTCTTTCTAATATCTTATTCAACATTTTAGTGCTATTCTCAAATTTTGAATCATTGACTATTTTATTATTGACTACTTTCTCAATCTCTTCTTTTAAAGAGGCAATTTCAATAACATACCTTTCACATTCTTTTCTTGATATTTCAAATTGTGCCATTAGATCTTCAATTATCTCCTTTGACTCCTTATCATTTTTCTCAATTTGATGCTTTAATCTTTGATTTTTCTTTTCAACAATTTTCAACTCTTCTAAGGCACACATGAGTTCTCCTTCCATATTCACTTCAGCTTCATCCTCTTCTTCTTCTTGATCAACTATTCTTTTGCTTGTAGAGGTACCTTTATGTATGGCCATTTTGTGCTTTCCTGATCTACCTTCAAGCTGTAAAACTTTTCAAAAAGGAACCTACTCTGATACCAATTGTTAAGCATGAAATATACTGAGAGGGGGGGTGAATTAGTATATATATCTTATAAAACTTTCCCTTAATCAAACATTCAAGATATGTAATAAAACTTAAATAATAAACATCACACAAAAAAGAGAGAGACACTAGATATAATGTGGAAACCCAATGTGGAAAAAACCATAGAGAACAATCTCAAGTATATTAGTGAGAAAAAACCCACAGGAGCACCATACCCCTTTGCCAAGTACCAACCTCAGCTAAAATTTGTGAGCACCAACCCATAAGAGCTTCAAACCCCTTTGCCGAGCACCAACCCATCTATCATTCGTGAGCACCAACCCACATGAGCATCATCTAATTTGTGTAAACCACACACCTATCTCTCAATGTTGCTAAATCAACAAATGATAGTTCAATACAACATCTCTTTCCTCTCTCTCACCTTTGCTCTTCTAAGCTAGATAATACAAAACAAATTAACCTCTAACTCTCATATGAAACCAAAAATATATTTGTTAATATTAAATAAATATTAACTCATATTAGATAAGATAAATAATATTAAATGCAATGGGGCCTTTATCATCAATAATGCTAAACCTTTGACATCAATGACAATATTTCCAACACCCAAAAATTACCCTCAAGGAAAATGAGCCATATTTCTCTTGTGAAGGGAAGTCAAAGGTGGAGACAAGTTTTTCTATGCTTCTATGTGAATAAAAACATTTTTAATTTATTCACCAACCCACTTTTGACTTTCTCCAATGTTTGAAATAGTGTCACCACCAACTTTTGTGCCATATTTGTCTCCTTAGTGGGCCAAGATGTCCCACATCAATCACATGTCTTATTGATGCCATATCTAGCCCATGGTTTATGCCTCTTGTTTTGGAAAACCACCAATGGTTTTCCCTCTCTTTATCTCTTATAAAAAGAGTATATTGTGTGCATTTCTTATGAGTGTAGAAGCATATTGTTGTGTATGTGTGTGAATGAGAAAGTGAGCTGAAAATTGAAGGAGAAAAGAGAGAAAAATATTTTGTATTATTTTTGCAAGTTGGTCACTGAATTATCCTAAAGTGGGTACTTCAGTGTGGGGATTGGTGTCTCTAGGGGATTGGTGTCTTCGAAGTAGGGATTGCATGGTTCATTGATGTTTGCATACAAGGGTTGAGTGGGTGCTTGGCTTGAGGATTGGTATCTTTTTTAAGTGGGTGCTTACACTTTGTAAACATTCTTTTTGGACTGGATTTGGACAGTAGGTCCAAGCAATTCCTTTTGGTTGTTTTCTCCTGAAAGGGTTTCCATGGTATATCTAGTGTTATGTGATTTGACTGTGTGTGTGCTCTTGTAATTTTTTGATACATATTGTTAAAATATTAGAATACTGATTCACTCCCCCTTTCAGTATTCTCATGCTTCTAAAAAGCGTTTGAGAAAAAAACTTGTTCCAAACTAGGGTGTATATTACACTATGATTCATGATTCTTAAAGAGTGATGTCATGCACCTTTGGACTACTATTTTCCACATTTTCAGCCTTGCCCCTATACCTTTTGTAGTGATAGAAGAAAGTATTGTCATCAGAAAGATGCACACTCCATCCATGGACATTGGTGAGGCTTTGGCTACTAGTACAAGATGGTTTCCAACCACCACAACCCCAAGATTGAATGAGAGAATAAAATGTTACAGCTATGGTATGTTTTTCTTTCTAAGTTCATGTTTTGGAATAATAGTGCTCTCCTTGAAAAGCTCTATATTGGCAAGTATGAAGAAGTTTTTTGATGCATTAAAGATGCCACTTGTTGAGAACATCATGGGCAAATATTCCAACACCCTTAGGGCTATTTTTGAAGAAAGTAAAAGCAAAGAGTGATGATCTTCTACCTCCCAAGGAAAAGGAGTACATGATGGGGACAATCATGCTCCAAACCTTCAGCTTGAAGGCCAAAATTATCTCCATTTCCCACTATCCCTTGCTTGGATTTCAACTCAAATTCACAAAATATTTGATTTTTCTTGTGTGGATATTTTGTCAAATATTTGTCATTGTGCTTATCAATCTAAAATTCTGGTTATAGACAATGTAGAACAACTTGCATGGAGATTATAAGAAACACTCACATTTTCTATTCAATATTCAATGAATACATATGGGTAATTTGCTAAATAGTTTGTAGCATATAATGAAATGATTACAAATGAGACTAAGAATACCCAAATGGATGTTAACTTCAAAATTGTAGAAATAAATATTGTATTACAAAGTACTTATCAAAAGGATTTCAAACACCCATGTTATATGACAAATCATCCCATGAAGGGTTGTTCCAAAAAAAAGACTAAATAATGGACAAACAAGGGTTGTGGCTGTCCCAAAGAGATACTGCTTGTAACAAAAAGACAATTTGCAATATTAAACTCCACAAAAAGTGCCAAAAAACATAGTGAAGACCCATAATTTTTATTTTTCAGCAACTGTGATACTTCTTTGAAACCCTCCAAAATCGCTTAACTTCTAACACTCAATCCCCTTCAAATGTTATGATCAACTTCAAGGCTTCAGCTCTAGCAATTAAAAGAATATTATTCAGCACAAACTTCAAAACCTATTTCTATGAAGTCCAAATGAATCCACCCATGTTGGTTGAATGGGTTTTCATCCACACAACCAATCTTTCAATCTATAACAAATCCACACACCTGTGAATCTTGAATGAATCCACCAAGGATTGGCTAGGTGGGTTTTTGTCCATGAAACCAATATTCCAAAGGGTTTTCATCCTAGGGTTTCAAAGAACCAAAGATTCTAGCTCTCCAAGAGACTTCAAGAAAATATCAAAACAAGAATAATTGAAATGAGCCCCCACAACCTCCTTTTACACCCTAGGAACTTTTTGGAAGTTATATTTAATGACTTTTTAAATAAACTTTTCCACACTTAATAAAGTGACTTTATAATATTTTGCTTTTTGGGCTCCAACATAAGTCATTTTATAATAACACTTAATCTCCATATGAATCTTATTTTATAAATTACTTCTGAACACATAAGACACTTAATGTTCACCTTTATAAATAATTAATATATGTTGTCTTTTAATTAACCTCTTGACAACTTAAATATTAATTATTTAATATTTTGATTATTTTTCTCACATCCACCTATTGATGCTTTGGATTGCACCCTCGATAGGATGCTGAGCTCCTATCTTCCACGTGACACAATGGAGACTCCTCTCTTGCCTGTGGCTCTGGCAAAATTGAGGGGAGAATCTCTAGATAAGGATTAGCTCCCTTTGATGCATCTTTGAGGTCCTAGATTTCTTACTAATAAAAATGAATAAAAGGGGGGGGGGGTTGAAAAGGGAGAAGGATGACTGAAAACATAACCTAAACTTAAACGGTGATGCACCAAAAATGGTTGATCTACTTAGCTTGAACATACACTTTCCACCAAGAACAAGCTGACATACACTTCATTTGATACAAAAAATTCTTCTGCATCAGTGAGCTAGGGGTCTGTGGAGATACAAGGAGGAAGAACTACCAGAGGCATTCTAAGACACACTTTGACAACCTATTCACATGTGCCTATACTCCTCTAGGGACACTTCTGGCTAACTTGCAAAATAAGAACTCATAATACACTAGACATGCTAGAATCATTCTATGAAAGCGTGAAGGAAAATGACTTAACACAAAATAAAGCCATAAACATATGCAAAAGTGCAAACTCAAAATGGAAGTAAAAATGCTTTGTCTTGATTCAAAGTAAAATATGGCAGAACTTTGCCTTACAAGCTAAGAGATCCATCTCAAATGAGAGTTCTACAATATATATAGAAAGAAAGAGGCTTTTGGTGCCTTCTGGAAAGAGCTACGAATGTTGCATTGAATGCCATTAGGAAGAAGTCACTGAAAGAACATGTTGTGTTAGCTACCAGTCTTGACTTTTGCACCTAAGTTATATCAAACATTATTGTGAAAGCATGGGCCATGCCGTTTGTCTGCCAATAAGACCGCTTCTTAAAGACATTCATGTGGCTGTCTACTCATCAATGCAAAATGAGGAAAAATAGGCCACATCATTCATTGTTTGTGCTCCTTGATGACCACTTGGTGGAGACTATTTCAACCGCTGGAATAACTCTTTTGCTGACACTTTCCTTATTATTTTTGTCTCTTCCTGGCTTTGTCTTTTTCTAGCTTTGTCAGCACTCAGGGATATCTTCTTGGTGATTCGCTAAGTTCACTTGTGGCCTATCCTTAAGCATATCAAAATCAATGGTTATTTCACTGCCTTAAAATTGACATTTGTGCGCTTGTCATTGGACATTTGAACCTCCAATGGCTAGTTCACCATGCTCAATTTTGACATCTATAGGCCCATAACCTCCTTTGGCTTTCTTCAACTTTATTTCCTTGAGCCTTTTCCATTCAAAATTTTTGTTCCTTTGGTAGGATTTTCCTTTAGGCAAATTCCTTCAGACATTTTGTCTGAAGGATTTGCCTTGTTCACTTTGCCATGGGATTTTCTTTCAAAAGAATTTATTTTGGTTCTTTGCCTTGTGAAATTCTTTGGACAAAATGTTATAAGGAATTCCTTCAGGAATTTTGCCCAATGAAATTTAACTTTTGTCTTTCCTATCTTTCTTTTTTAAGGAACTTAGCTTTTTTTACCTTTCGCAAGGGTACCTTTGGGTTTGAAACCGCCCTCCGCAGCCTACTAGAAAGGTCTAATTTGTCCCTAACTGCCCTCCATAAGGGTACCTATCCTTTGAGCTTTGTAAAAACCTCTTGAACCTTCTGATTGAACCTAAAGCTAAACCCTTTTTTGGAGTTCAATGGTTCAACGGTTCAATGGTTCATCATTGTAACCTATAAGGAGTCACGTTCATTCAATTGACCTCTTGAACTGACAGATTAAACTGAATAGATTGAACTGAATAATTGAACTAACCAATTGAACCAACAATGGTTCAATAGTTCAACATTTGTTAAGTTCAAAGTTTAAAGCTCAAAACTCTTGGAATGATGATGTTGTTGAACCGTGATGTTGAACCATCTTTTCCAACCTTAAGAAAAAATGTCTTGAATAATTTTTAGTCTCTTTCCTTGTGAATTTCTGTGGATAAAATGTCTGAAGAGATGTATAAGAGCCTTGGATTTTTTGAACTAGTTCATCCTTTTGCTGAAAGACTTGTGCAACCCAAAATTTGAACTGGCTCAGAATACTAGGGAAAGAAGGAGACCAATTTTGGCCTATAGGACCAAAATGGTGAACAAATTGATGATTCTCAAGGGAAGCATGCCTTCTATGCTTAGAAACTAATAGCCTCAAAGTCCATTGGGCACAGGGTTAGAATGTATCTTGAAAAAGTTAGCAACAGCCCCGAGAGATCCAAGAATCAATCATGAAGCTTTTACCCCAAACACAAAAGAAAACACACACAACAAAGGCTAAAAAAACACTACCTGTGCAAACAACACTTAGGAAAAATAGGGAAAGAAAAATTGAAAACAAACTACTATGTACAGCTAACCAGGTATATCTGCCTCCCTCCTAGATCAAAGGAAAAACTTTTTAAGTCTCCTTCATGGTAAGAAAACTTATAATTCTAGACAAGTGGCTAAATGGAATGGAGACATGGTGATTTGCTCTTCTTGCCTACCACCTTGATTGGCTCGTATCCGAATGAATCAAGGGCAAACATGCTTCCAACATATATGTATTCTTCTTGTTCTTGGAAGCTTGCCTCTTACTAGTTCTTTATGCTGGTGTGCTTCACCAAGAAATCCATGGTTGCTAGCTTGTCACCATAAGCCCTTTGATATGCATCATAGATTGGCTTGTCCCCTTCTAATTCATTGAAAAGACTATCAAATTTATCTTTTGCTTGATCATGGCTTTCTTGAAGAAGGGTGACTATTGTGATGTCTGAAATGGAACCACAAACTGATTGCTCATCCTATAGAACATCACCTTATTGCTCAAGGCTCTCTTCTTCAAATCTTTCCTCAAGATAGATAGGCCTCTCCTTTTCTTGCTCAAAGACAAGAGTCTCTAGTTTTTCAAAGACATCCTCTTTATCCTCCTCTAACTTAGGTTCCATGGTAAGGTCATCCTCCTCATCAAAGAAACAAGGAAGTTCATCAAACAAGGGAGGAGAGAGCTCACCATGCTTACTTTCCTCTTCATATTGCTAGAACATCTACATGTATTTGTGGCTTGTGTCTTCTCCATTGTTGATGATGTCTTCAAAAGGAGCATCCATGATTATTTCATCTTCATTATCACTCATCATAGCCTCCTAGACAACTACGAATTGGATCCTCTCTTCTTCACTTGCCTCCTACAAAAAAGGTTCCTCCTAGATAAGGGATGAAGTGGAAGGCTAATGGTTAAACTCATGTGGAAGAGGAGGCAATCATTGATCTAGAATTGAATGATTCTCTTCCTTCCATTTGGACAACACTTCATCTATATCAGGTGTGGACTGAAAGCCATCTTGAAGGAGTGTAGATGGCATGTGTTTAGACATGGAATTTTTTTCTTGATCTGAACCATCCATCATACTTTGGCTGAGAAACCTCATTCTAGATTCCAACTCTACAATTCACCTAGCTATATTCTCTTGGAAGAGACTTTCTTGGAGCTCACAAGCATCATCATGATGAGTAGGATTAGCTTCACCTTCTTCAAGGTTTTGAGCAAAACCTTTATCCTCCTCCTTCCTACCCCATGATTCCATTGTTTGCTTCCAACTCATGACCTTGGGATTGGAACTTTCCCCTTGTGAATAGGCAACAACTTTATCCTCTTCAAGGTCCTGAGCTGGTTCATGATATTCCCTCTTCCAACTTGGAATCTTAACGTCATGTTGAAAGACTTGAGGAGGTTGAGGAAGACTAGGAAGGGTCTGCTCATGCACAGGAAGAGCTACTTCAAGAGAGATATGTTAGTTCATGGTATTCCCTTCAAAGGAGGACTCACATTCTGAATAATTGAGAAGGTTCATTTTCATGAGAGGTTGCTCTAATTCCTTTTGATGTTTGAAAGCTAGGTGCAAGGGATTAAGATTAAGAGTGATTAATGCATTAGATGAGCTAGAGTGAGCAAGTGCTATCTAGTAGAAAGAATTTGGTGCATAAGAGGGGACTTTCTTTAGAATAGGAGGGGGCACAAAAGGTTGATTGCCTTGAATGAATGGACTCTTCCATTTTTCTACCTCCTCCTTCATGGATTGCAAAGCCTGAACTTGCCTGAACAAACATTCCTCTTTGTATATAAGCTCTTGCTGATATCTATACTGCTCATCCAATTTGTCTATCTCCATCACTTGCTTTTCAAACTACAGTGTTACTTTAATTATTTTTGAAGGGAAACTAGGAGAGCTACTTGAGTTGATTCCATGAACAACCTGAGCTTGATCAAAACTATATGAAGGAACACAAGACCCATGGTTCTGACCAATGGAATTATACATACCAAAATGCAATTTTTTGATGGAACTAGTACTACTTAACCAGTAGATTCAACTCAGAGTCACCATTGGTGTTGATGAAAAGCCTCCAAAGGCTAGTTGGTTGAAGAACACACCAAAATTCTTCAACTCTTTGGAATAAAAATTAGTCCTACCAGGCATGCCACAAACTATTGACACTTTGGATTGCATCCTTGACAGGAGGCTGAGCTCCTATCTTCCATGTGACACAATGGAGACTCCTCTCTTGCCTGTGGGTCTGGCAAAACTAAGGGGAAAATCTCTAGATAAGGGATATCTCCCTTTGATGCATCTCTGAGGTCTTAGATTTTCTACTATTAAAAATGAATAAAAAGGGGGGGTTAAAAAGGGAGAAGGATGACTGAAAATAGAACCTAAACTTAAACGGTGATGCACCAAAAATGGTTGATCTACTTAGCTTGAACATACACTTTCCGACAAGAAAAAGTTGACATACACTTCATTTTGATACGAGAAATTCTTTTGCATCAGTGAACTAGGGGTCCATGGAGATACAGGGAGGAAGAACTATCAGAGGCATTCTAAGACACACTTTGGCAGCCTATTCACATGCACCTATACTCCTCTAGGGACACATCTGGATAACCTACAAAAGAATAACTCACAATACACTAGACATGATGGAATCATTCTATGAAAGCATGAAGGAAAATGACTTAACACAAAACAAAGCCATAGACATATGAAAAAGTGCAAACTCAAAATGCAAGTAAAAATGTTGTCTTGATTCAAGGTAAAATCTGGTAGAACTCTGCCTTACAAGCTGAGAGATCCATCTCAAATGAGAGTTTTACAATATATATAGAAAAAGAGGCTTTTGGTGCCTTCTAGAAAGAGCTACCCATACTACATTAAATGCCATTGAGAAGATGAAGTCTCTGAAAGAACATGTTGTGTCAGCTACCAGTCTTGACTTTTGCACCTAAGTTATATCAAACATTATTATGAAAGCATGGGCCGCATCATTCGTCTACCAACAAGACCGCTTATTAAAGGCATTCACATAGTTGTTTGCTCATCAATGCAAAATGAGGAAAAATAGGTCACATCATTCATTATTTGCGCTCCTTAATGACCACTTGATAGAGACTATTTCAATCGCTAGATTAACTCCTCTGCTGACGGTTTCCTTGTTATTTTTGTCTCTTCCTGGCTTTGTCTTTTTTTGGCTTTGTCAGCACTCAAGGCTATATTTTTGGTGGGTCGCTAAGTTCAAATTTGGCATGTCCTTAAGCATTTCAAAATCAATGGCTATTTCACCACCTTGAAATTAACGTTCACACACCCATCATTAGACATTTGAACCTCCAACAACTAGTTCGCCATGCTCAATTTTGATGTCTGCAGACCCATCAACCCCTTTGGATTTCTTAGACTATATTTCCTTTGTCCTTTTCCCTTCAAACTTTCTATTCCTTTGGGGGGCTTTTCCTTCAGGCAAATTCCTTCAGACAAAATGTCTGAAGGATTTGCCTTGTTCACTTTGCCGCAGGATTTTCTTTTGAAAGAATTTTTTTTGGTTCTTTGCCTTGTGAATTTCTTCGGACAAAATGTCCAAAGGAATTCCTTCAAGAATTTTGCCCAAATAAATTCAACTTTTGTCTTTGTCTATCTTTCTTTTTTATGTAACTTATCTTTTTTTGCCTTTTGCAAGGGTACCTTTGGGTCTGAAACTGCCCTTCACAACTTGCTAGAATGGTCTAATTTGTCCTTGACTGCCCTTCGCAAGGGTACCTATCCTTCAAAATTCATAAAACCCTCTTGAACCTTCCAATTAAACTTGAACCTGAACCCTTTTTTGGAGTTCAATTGTTTAATAGTTTAATGGTTCATCACTGTGTCTTGCAAGGAGTCACGTTCATTCAATTGACTGCTTGAACCAAACCATTAAACTAAACATATTAAACTAAATGATTTAACCAATTGATTAAATCGATTGATTGAACTGATCTATTAAACCAACCAATTGAACCAAGAATGGTTCAATGGTTTAACATTTGTTAAGTTTAAAGTTTAAAGTTCAAAGTTCAAAACTCTTGGAAAGATCATGTCGTTGAACCTTGACATTGAACCATCTTTTCCAACCTTAAGAAAAAGTGTCTTGAATCATTTTTGGTCTCTTTCCTTGTGAATTTCTTTAGACAAAATGTATGAAGAGCTTTGTAAGATCCTTGCATTCTTTGAACTGGTTTATCCTTTTGTTGAAATACTTATGTAACCCAAAATTTGAACTGGCTCATAATAGTAGGGAAAGAAGGAGACCGATTTTGGCCTGTAGGACCAAAATGGTCAACAAATTAGTGATTCCCAAGGGAACCATGCCTTCTATGCTCAAAAACTAGTAGCCTCAAAGTCCATTGGGTATGAGGTTAGAACGTAGCTTGAAAAATTTAGCAATAGCCTCAAGAGATCCAAGAATCAATCATGAAGCTTTTACCCCAAACACAAAGGAAAACACACACAACAAAGGCTAAAAAACACTACCTGTGTAAACAACACTTAGGAAAAATAGGGAAAGAAAAATTGAAAGCAAAATACTATGTACAGCTAACCAGGTATATCTACCTCCCTCTTAGATTAAAGGCAAAACTTTTTAAGTCTCCTTCATGGTAAGAAAACTTATGATGCTAGACAAGTGGCTAAATGGAATGGAGACATGGTGACTTTCTCTTCTTTCCTGCCACCTTGACTGGCTCGTATCTAAATGAATCAGGGGAAAACATACTTCCAACATATATGTATTCTTCTTATTCTTGGAAGCTTACCTCCTACTGGTTCTTCATGCTGGTGTGTTTCACCAAGAAATCTATGGCTACTAGCTTGTCACCATAAGCCCTTTGATATGCATCATGGATTGGCTTGTCCTCTTCTGCTTCATTAAAAAGACTATCAAATTTATCTTATGCTTGATCATGGCTTTCTTGAAGAAGGGTGACTATTGTGATGTCTGAAATGGAACCACAAATTGATTGCTCATCCCATAAAACATCACCTTCTTGCTCAAGGCTCTCTTCTTCAAAGCGTTCCTCATGATAGATAGGCCTCTCTTTTTCTTTCTCAAAGACCAGAGTCTCTAGTTATTCAAAGACATCCTCCTGATCCTCCTCCAACTCAGGTTCCATGGCATGGTCATCCTCCTCATCAAAGCAACAAGGAAGTTCATCAAACAAGGGAGGAGAGAGCTCACCATGCTTACTTTCCTCTTCATATTACTGGAACATCTGCATGTATGCATGGCTTGTGTCTTTTCCATTATTGATGATGTCTTTAAAAAGAGCATCCATGATGATTTTATCTTCATTATCACACATGATAGCCTCTTAGATAGCTGTAAATTGGATCCTCTCTTCTTCACTTGCCTCCTGTAAAATAGGTTCATCATAGATAAGGGAAAAAGTGGAAGGTTGATGGTTAAACTCATGTTTAAGAGGAGGTAGTCCTTGAGCTAGAATCGATTGATTCTCTTCCTTCCATTTGGATAGCACTTCATCTATATCAGGTGTGGCTAGAAAGCTGTCTTGAATGAGTGTAGATGGGGTGTGTTTAGACATGGAATTTTTTTCTTGATCTGAACCATCCATCACACTTTGGCTCAGGGACCTCATTCTAAATTTCAACTCTACAATTTGCCTAGCTATATTCTCTTGGAAGAGCCTTTCTTGGAGGTCACAAGCATCATCATGATGGGTAGGAGTAGCTTTTCCTTCTTCAAGGTTTTGAGAAAAACCTTTCTCCTCCTCCTTCATGCCCCATGATTCCATTGTTTGCTTCTAACTCATGACCTTGAGATTGGAACATTCCCCTTGTGAATAGGTAGAAACTTTATCCTCTTCAAGGTCTTGGGCAGGTTCTTGATATTCCCTCTTCTAACTTGGAATCTTGACATCATGTTGAAAGACTTGAGGAGGTTGAGGAAGACTCGAAAGGGTCTACTCATGCACAGGAAGAGCTGCTTCAAGAGAGATGTGTTGGTTCATGGTATTCCCTTTAAAGGAGGGTTCACATTCTAAAGAATTGAGAAGGTTCATTTCCATGAGAGGTTGCTCTAATGCCCTTTGATGTTTGAAATCTAAGCGCAAGGGATTAAGAGCAAGAGTGATTAATGCATTAGATGAGCTAGAGTGAGCAAGTACTATCTAGTAGAAAGGATTTGGTGCATAAAAGGGGGATTTATTTAGAATAGGAGGGGGCACAAAAGGTTGATTGCCTTGAATGAATGGACTCTTCCATTTTGCTACCTCCTCCTTCATGGATTACAAAGCCTGAGCTTGCCTAAACAAACACTCCTCTTTGTATATAAGCTCTTGCTAATATCTATACTGCTCATCCAATCTGTCTATCTCCATCACTTGCTTCTCAAACTTTAGCGTTACTTCCCTTATTTTTGAATGGAAACTAGGAGAGTTGCTTGAGGTGATTCCATGAACAACTTGAGCTTGATCAAAACTATTTGAACACAAACCCATGGTACTGAGCAATGGAATTATACATACTAAAATGCAATTTTTTGATGGCATTAGTACTACTTAACCAACTGATTCAACTCAAAGTCACCATTGGTGTTGATGAAAAGCCTCCAAAGGTTAGTTGGTTAAAGAACACAAAATAATTCTTCAACTCTTTAGAATAAAAATTAGTCCCATCAAGCATGCCACAAACTGTTGATGATATGGATTGCACCCTCGACAAGAGGCTGAGCTCCTGTCTTCCATGCGACATAATGGAGACTCCTCTCTTACCTGTGGGTCTGGCAAAACTAAGGGGAGAATCTCTAGATAAGGGGTAGCTCTCTTTGATGCATCTCTAAGGTCTTAGATTTCCTATTGCTAAAAATGAATAAAAAGGGGGGTTTTGAAAAGGGAGAAGGATGATTGAAAATAAAACCTAAACTTAAATGGTGATGCACCAAAAATGGTTGATCTAATTAAATTGAACATACACTTTCCACCAAGAACAAGCTGACATACACTTCATTTGATACGAGAAATTCTTCTGCATCAGTGAGCTAGGGGTCTGTGGAGATACAAGGAGGAAGAACTACCAGAGGTATTCTAAGACACACTTTGATAGCCTATTCACATGTGCCTATACTCCTTTAGGGACATTTTTGGCTAACTTGCAAAATAAGAACTCACAATACACTAGACATGCTGGAATCATTCTATGAAATAATGAAGGAAAATGACTTAACACAAAACAAAGCCATAGACATATGCAAAAGTGCAAACTCAAAATGGAGGTAAAAATGGTTTCTTGATTCAAGGTAAAATCTGATATAACTCTGCCTTATAAGCTGAGAGATCCATCTCAAATGAGAGTTTTACAATATATATATATATATATATATATATATATATATATATAGAAAGAAAGAGGCTTTCGATGCCTTCTGAAAAGAGCTGCCCATACTGTGTTAAATGCCATTGGGAAGAGAAAGTTACTGAAAGAACATGTTGTGTCAACTGCCAATCTTGACTTTTGCACCCAAGTTATATCAAACATTATTTTGAAAGCATGGGCCACATCATTTGTCTGCCAACAAGACCACTTCTTAAAGACATTCATGTGGTTGTCTATTCATCAATGCAAAATGATGAAAAATAGGTCACATCATTCACTATTTGTGCTCCTTGATGACCACTTAGTAGAGACTGTTTCAACCGCTAGAATAACTCCTATGCCAATGCTTTCCTTGTTATTTTTGTCTCTTCTTAGCTTTGTCTTTTTTTGTCTTTGTCAGCACTCAGAGTTATCTTTTTAGTGGGTCACTAAGTTCACTTACAACATGTCCTTAATCATTTCAAAATCAATGGCTATTTCACCACCTTAAAATTGATGTTTGCGCTCCCGTCACTGGATGTTTGAACCTCCAACGGCTAGTTCGCCATGCTCAATTTTGACATCTATAGGCTCATCACCCCATTTGGCTTTCTTCAAATTTCTTTCCTTCAGCCTTTTCCCTTTAGACTTTTTTTTCCTTCAATGGGATTTTCCTTTGGGCAAATTCCTTCAGACAAAATGTCTGAAGGATTTGCCTTGTTCACTTTCCCACGGGATTTTCTTTCAAAAGAATTTCTTTTGGTTCTTTGCCTTTTGAATTTCTTTAGATAAAATGTCTAAAGGAATTCCTTCAAGCATTTTGCTCAAAGAAATTCAACTTTTGTCTTTGCCTATCTTTCTTTCTGAAGGAACTTACCTTTTTTTGCCTTCCGCAAGGGTGCCTTTAGGTCTGAAACTTCCCTTCGCAGCCGGCTATAATGGTCCAGTTTATCCCTGAATGCCCTCCACAAGGGTACCTATCCTTTGGGATTCATAAAACCCTCTTAAACCTTTTGATTGAACCTAGACCTGAACCCTTTTTTGGAGTTCAATGGTTCAACAGTTCAATGGTTCATCACTGTGTCCTGTAAGGAGTCATGTTCATTTAATTGACCGCTTGAACTGAACTACTTAAATCGATAGATTGAATCAAATAGATTGAACCAACTAATTAAACTGATCAATTGAACCAACTGATTAATCTAATCAATTAAACCAATAATGGTTTAACTTTTGTTAAGTTCAAAGTTTAAAACTCTTGGCAAGATCATGTCGTTGAACCCTGACGTTGAACCATCTTTTCCAACCTTAAGAAAAAGTGTCTTGAATCATTTTTGGTCTCTTTCCTTGTGAATTTATTTAGACAAAATGTTTGAAGAGTTTTGTAAGAGCCTTGCATTCTTTGAACTGGTTCATCCTTTTACTAAAAGACTTGTGCAACCTGAAATTTGAATTGGCTCAAAACAACAGGGAAAGGAGACTGTTTTTGGTCTGTCAAACCAAAATGGTCAACAAATTGGTGATTCCCAGGGGAAGCATGCTTGCTATGCTCAAAAACTAGTAGCCTCAAAGTCCATTGTGCATGAGGTTAAAACGTAGCTAGAAAAAGTTAACAACCCTGAGAGATCCAAGAATCAATTATAAAGCTTTTACCCCAAACACAAAGGAAAATACACACAACAAAATCTAAAAAAACACTACCTATGCAAATAGCACTTAAGAAAAATAGGGAAAGAAAAACTAAAAGCAAACTACTATGTTTAACTAACCAGGTATATCTGCCTCCATCCTAGATCAAAGGGAAAAAAATTTGTCTCCTTCATGGTAAGAAAACTTATGATGCTAGACAAGTGGTTGAATGGAATGGAGACTTGGTGACTTGTTCTTCTTCCTTGTCACCTTGATTGGCTCATATCCAAATGAATCGGGGGCAAACATGCTTCCAACATATAAGTATTGTTCTTATTCTTGGAAGCTTGCCTCTAGTTGGTTCTTCATGCTGGTGTGTTTCACTAAGAAATCCATGGCTGTTAGCTTGTCACCATAAGCCCTTTGATATGCATCATGGATTAGCTCATCCCCTTCTACTTCATTGAAAAGACTATCAAATTGATCTTCTACTTGATCATGGCTTTCTTGAAGAAGGGTGACTGTTATGATGTCTAAAATGGAACCACAAACTGATTGCTCATCTCACAAAACATCACCTTCTTACTCAAGGCTCTCTTCTTCAAAGCTTTCCTCAAGATAGACAGGCCTCTCCTTTTTTTTCTCAAAGACCAAAGTCTCTATTTGTTTAAATACATCCTCCTAATCTTCCTCTAACTTAGGTTCCATGGCATGGTCATCTTCCTCATCAAAGAAACAAGGAAGTTCATCAAATAAGGAAGGAGAGAGCTCACCATGCTTACATTCCTCTTCATATTTCTAGAACATCCACATGTATGCATGGCTTGTGTCTTCTCCATTGTTGATGATGTCTTCAAAATGAGCATCCATGATGATTTCATCTTCATTTTTGCTCATGATAGCCTCCTGGACAACTACAAATTGGATGCTCTCTTCTTCACTTGCCTCCTGCAAAATAGGTTCACCTAGATAAGGGATGAAGTGGAAGGCTGATGGTTAAACTCATGTGGAAGAGGAGGTAGTCCTTGAGCTAGAATCGAATGATTCTCTTCCTTCCATTTGGCCAACACTTCATCTATATTAGGTGTGTCTTGAAAGCCATCTTGAAGGAGTGTAGATGGGGTGTGTTCAGACATGGAATTTTTTGCTTGATCTGAACTATCCATCACACTTTTGCTGAGGAACCTCATTCTAGATTCCAACTCTACAATTCACCTAGCTATATTCTCTTGGAAGAGCCTTTCTTGGAGGTCACAAGCATCATCATGATGAGTAGGAGTAGCTTTGCCTTCTTCAAGGTTTTGAGCAAAACCGTTCTCCTCCTCCTTCCTGTCCCATGATTCCATTATTTGCTTCCAACTCATGACCTTGGGATTGGAACTTTCTCCTTCTAAACAGGCAACAACTTTATCCTCTTCAAGGTCCTAAGCTAGTTCATGATATTCCCTCTTCCAACTTGGAATCTTGACATCATGTTGAAAGACTTGAGGAGGTTGAGGAAGACTAGGAAGGGTCTGCTCATGCACATGAAGAGTTGCTTCAAGAGAGATGTGTTGGTTCATGGTATTCCTTTAAAAGGAGGATTCACATTCAAAATAATTGAGAAGGTTCATTTTCATGAGATCTTGCTCTAATGCCCTTTTATGTTTGAAAGATAGGTGCAAGGAATTAAGAGTAGGAGTGATTAATGCATCAGATGAGCTAGAGTGAGCAAGTGCTATCTAGTAAAGGATTTGGTGCATAAGAGGTGGATTTCTTTAGAATAGGAGGGGGCACACAAGGTTGATTGCCTTGAATGAATGGACTCTTCCATTTTTCTACCTCCTCTTTCATGGATTGCAAAGCCTGAGCTTGCCTCAAAACAAACACTCCTTTTTGTATATAAGCTCTTGTTGATATCTATACTGCTCATCCAATCTATCTATCTCCATCACTTGCTTCTCAAAATCTAGTGTTACTTCCCTTATTATTGAAGGGAAACTAGGAGAGCTACTTGAGGTGATTCCATGAATAACCTGAGCTTGATCAAAACTATATGAAGGAACACAAGACCCATGATTCTGAGTAATGGAATTATACATACCAAAATGCAATTTTTTGATGGCACTAATACTGCTTAACTAGCTGATTCAACTCAGAGTCACCATTGGTGTTGATGAAAAGCCTCTAAAGGCTGGTTGGTTGAAGAACACACCAAAATTCTTCAACTCTTTGGAATAAAAATTAGTCCCACTAAGCATACCACAAACTATTGATGCGATGGATTACACCCTCGACAGGAGGCTGAGCTCCTATCTTCCACACAACACAATGGAGACTCCTCTCTTGCCTGTGGGTCTGGAAAAACTAAGGGGAGAATCTCTAGATAAGGGCTAGCTCTCTTTGATGAATCTCTGAGGTCTTAGATTTCCTACTGGTAAAAAGGAATAAAAGGGGGGTTTAAAAGGGAGAAGGATGACTAAAAATAAAACTAAACTTAAACAGTGATGCACCAAAAATAGTTGATCTACTTAGCTTGAACATACACTTTACACCAAGAAGAAGCTGACATACACTTCATTTTGATACGAGAAATTCTTCTGCATCAGTGAGCTAGCGGTCTATGGAGATACAGGGAGGAAGAAATACTAGAGGCATTCTAAGACACACTTTGGCACCCTATTCACATGCACCTATACTCCTTTAGGGACACTTTTGGCTAACCTAAAAAAGAAGAACTCACAATACACTAGACATGCTAGAATCATTCTGTGAAAGCATGAATGAAAATGACTTAACACAAAACAAAGCCATAGACATATGCAAAAGTGCAAACTCAAAATGGAGGTAAAAATGTTGTCTTGATTCAAGATAAAATCTAGTAGAACTCTACCTTACAAGTTGAGAGATCCATCTCAAATGAGAGTTTTATAATATATATAGAAAGAAAGAGGTTTTTGGCACCTTATGGAAAGAGCTGCCCATACTGCATTGAATGCCATTAGGAAGAGGTAGTTGCTAAAAGAACATGTGTCAGCTACCAGTCTTGACTTTTACACCTAAGTTATATCAAACATTATTATGAAAGCATAAGCCACGTTGTTTGTCTGCCAACAAGACCACTTCTTAAAGACATTCACGTGGATGTCTACTCATAAATGCAAAATGAGGAAAAATAGGTCACATCATTCACTATTTGCACTCCTTGATGACCACTTGGTGGAGACTGTTTCAACCACTAGAATAACTCCTCTGCCGATGCTTTCCTTATTATTTTTGTCTCTTCTTGGCATTGTCTTTTTTTGGCTTTGTCAACACTCGAGGCTATCTTTTTCGCAGGTCATTGAGTTCACTTGCGGCATGTCCTTAAGCATTTCAAAATCAATGGCTATTTCACTACCTTAAAATTGACGTTCACGCGCCTGTCACTGGACATTTGAACCTCCAACAGCTAGTTCACCTTGCTCAATTTTGATGTCTGTGGGCACATCACCCCCTTTGGATTTATTTCCTTTGGCCTTTTCTCTTCAGACTTTTTGTTCCTTCGACAGGCTTTTCCTTTCGGCAAATTCCTTTGGACAAAATGTCTGAATGATTTGCCTTGTTCACTTTGCCATAGGATTTTCTTCTGAAAGAATTTCTTTTGGTTCTTTGCCTTGTGAATTTATTTGAACAAAATGTCTGAAGGAATTATTTCAGGATTTTTTCCCAAAGAAATTCAACTTTTGTCTTTGCCTATATTTCTTTTTTAAGGAACTTACCTTTTTTTGCCTTCTGCAAAGGTACCTTTCAGTTCAAAACTGCCCTCTACAACCTACTAAAATGGTCTAGTTTGTCCCTGACTACCCTCTACAAGGGTACCTATCCTTCGAGCTCCATAAAACCCTCTTGAACATTCTGATTAAACCTAAACCTAAACCCTTTTTTAGAGTTTAATGGTTCAACGGTTCAATGGTTCATCACTGTGTCTTGCAAGGAGTCACATTCATTCAATTGACCACTTAAACCAAATAGATTGAACCAAATGATTGAACCGACTGATTGAATCAATTGATTGAGCCAACCAATTGAACTAACAATGGTTCAACGATTCAACATTTGTTAAGTTTAAAGTTCAAAGTTCAAAACTCTTAGAAAGATCATGTCATTGAACCCCTGACGTTGAACCATCTTTTCCAACCTTAAGAAAAAGTGTCTGAAATCATTTTTGGTCTCTTTCCTTGTGAATTTCTTCACACAAAATATCCGAAGAGCTTTGTAAGATCCTTGCATTCTTTTAACTGGTTCATCCTTTTTCTAAAAGACTTGTGCAACCCAAAATTTGAACTGGCTCAAAACAACAGGAAAAGATGGAGACCAATTTTGGCCTATAGGATCAAAATGGTCAACAAATTGGTGATTCCTAAGGGAAGCATGACTTCTATGCTTAGAAACTAGTAGCCTTAAAGTCCATTGGGCACAGGGTTAGAACACAGATTGAAAAAGTTAACAACAGCCCTGAGAGATCCAAGAATCAATCATGAAGCTTTTACCCCAAACACAAAGGAAAACACACACAATAAAGGATAAAAAATGCTACTTGTGCAAATAACACTTAGGAAAAATAGGGAAAGAAAAATTGAAAGTAAACTACTATGTACAACTAATCAAAGGGAAAAAAATTTAAGTCTCCTTCATGGTAAGAAAACTTATGATGCCAGACAAGTGCTGAATGGAATGGAGACTTGGTGACTTGTTCTTCTTGCCTACCACCTTGATTAGCTCATATCTAAATGAATCAGAGGCAAACATGCTTCCAACATATATGTATTCTTATTATTCTTGGAATCTTGCCTCCTGTTGGTTATTCATGCTAGTGTGTTTCACCAAGAAATCCATGGCTACTAGCTTGTCACCATAAGCCCTTTGATATGCATCATGGATTGGCTTGTCCCCTTCTGCTTCATTGAAAATACTGTCAAATTTATCTTATGCTTGATCATGGATTTCTTGAAGAAGGGTGACCATTATGATGTCTGAAATGGAACCACAAACTGATTGCTCATCCCATAGAACATCACCTCCTTGCTCAAGGCTCTCTTCTTCAAAGCTTTCTTCAAGATAGACATGCCTCTCCTTTTCTTACTCAAAGACCAGAGTCTCAAATTGTTCAAAGACATCTTCTTGATCCTCCTCCAACTTGGGTTCCATGGAATGGTCATCCTCCTCATCAAAGCAACAAGGAAGTTCATCAAACAAGGGAGGATAGAGCTCACCATGCTTACTTTCCTCTTCATATTGCTGGAACATCTGCATGTATGCGTGGCTTGTGTGTTCTCCATTGTTGATGATGTCTTCAAAAGGATCATCCATGATGATTTCATCTTCATTGTCATTCATGATAGCCTCTTGGATAGCTAAAAATTGGATCCTCTCTTATTCACTTGCCTCCTGCAAAATAGGTTCCTCCTAGATAAGGGATGAATTGGAAGGCTGATGGTTAAATTCATGTGGAAGAGGAGGCAATCCTTGAGCTAGAATTGAATGATTCTCTTCCTTCCATTTGGCTAGCACTTCATCTATATCAGGTGTGGCCTGAAAGCTATCTTGAAGGAGTGTAGATGGGGTGTGTTCAAACTTGGAATTTTTTGCTTGACCTGAACCATCCATCACACTTTGGCTGAGGAACCTCATTCTAGATTCCAACTCTACAATTCACCTGGCTATATTCTCTTGGAAGAGCCTTTCTTGGATATCACAAGCATCATCATGATGAGTAGGAGTAGCTTCACCTTCTTCAAGGTTTTGAGCAAAACCTTTCTCCTCCTCCTTCCTGCCCCATGATTCCATATTTTTCTTCTAACTCATGACCTTGGGATTGGAACTTTCCCTTGTGAATAGGAAACAATTTTATCCTCTTCAAGGTCTTGAGCTAGTTCATGATATTCCCTCTTCTAACTTCAAATCTTGACATCATGTTGAAAGACTTGAGGAGGTTGAGGAAGACTAGGAAGGGTTCGCTCATGCATAGGAAGAGCTACTTCAAGAGAGATGTGTTGGTTCATGGTATTCCTTTGAAAGGAGGATTCACATTCTAAAGAATTGAGAAGGTTCATTTCTATGAGAGGTTGCTCTAATGCCCTTTGATGTTTGAAAGCTAGTCACAAGGGATTAAGAGTAGGAGTGATTAATGCATCAGATGAGCTAGAGTGAGCAAGTGTTATCTATTAGAAAGGATTTGGTGCATAAGAGGGGGCTTTCTTTAGAATATGAGGGGGCACACAAGGTTGATTGCCTTGAATGAATGGACTCTTCCATTTTGCTACCTCCTCCTTTATGGATTGCAAAGCTTGAGCTTGCCTAAACAAACACTCCTCTTTGTATATAATCTCTTGCTGATATCTATACTACTCATCCAATTTATCTATTCCATCACTTGCTTCTCAAACTCTAGCGTTACTTCAACTAGGAGAGCTGCTTGAGGTGATTCCATGAACAACCTGAGCTTGATCAAAAATATATGAAAGAACACAAGACCCATGGTTCTGAGCAATGGAATTATACATACCAAAATGCAATTTTTTGATGGCACTAGTACTGCTTAACCAGTTGATTCAACTCACAGTCACCATTGGTGTAGACGAAAAGCCTCCAAAGGCTGGTTGGTTGAAGAACACACAAAAATTCTTCAACTCTTTAGAATAAAAATTAGTCCCACTAGGCGTGCCACAAACTATTGACGCTATGGATTGCACCCTCGATAGGAGGCTGAGCTCCTATCTTTCACACGACACAATGGAGACTCCTCTCTTACCTGTGGCTCTGGAAAAACTGAGGGGAGAATCTCTAGATAAGGGCTAGCTCCCTTTGATGCATCTTTGAGGTCCTAGATTTCTTATTGCTAAAAATGAATTAAAGGGGGGGGGGTTGAAAAGGGAGAAGGATGACTGAAAATAGAACCTAAACTTAAACGATGATCCACCAAAAATGGTTGATCTACTTAGCTTGAACATACACTTTCCACCAAGAACAAGCTGACATACACTTCATTTGATACGAGAAATTCTTCTGCATCAGTGAGCTAGGGGTCTGTGGAGATATAAGGAGGAAGAACTACCAGAGGCATTCTAAGACACACTTTGGCAACCTATTCACATGTGCCTATACTCCTCTAAGGACACTTATGGCTAACCTACAAAAGAAGAACTCACAATACACTAGACATGCTGGAATCATTTTGTGAAAGCATGCAGTAAAATGACTTAACACAAAACAAAACCATAGACATATGCAAAAGTGAAAACTCAAAATGGAGATAAAAATGTTGTCTTGATTCAAGGTAAAATCTAACATAACTCTGCCTTACAAGCTGAGAGATCCATCTCAAATGAGAGTTTTACAATATATATAGAAAGAAAGAGGCTTTTGGCACCTTCTAGAAAGAGTTTCCCATACTGCATTGAATGCCATTGGGAAGAGGAAGTCACTGAAAGAACATGCTTTGTCATCTGCCAGTCTTGACTTTTGCACCTAATTTATATCAAACGTTATTGTGAAAGCATGGGCCGCACTATTTTTCTACTAACAAGACCACTTCCTAAAGACATTCATGTAGCTATCTACTCATCAATGCAAAACGAGTAAAAATAAGTCACGTCATTCACTATTTGCGCTCCTTGATGACCACTTTGTGGAAACTATTTCAACTGCTAAAATAACTCCTCTGCTGACGCTTTCCTTGTTATTTTTGTCTCTTCCTAGCTTTGTCTTTTTTTGGATTTGTCAGCACTCGAGGCTATCTATTTGGTGGGTCACTGAGTTCACTTGTGGCATGTCCTTAAGCATTTCCAAATCAATGGCTATTTCACCACCTTAAAATTGACATTTGTGCACCTGTCATTGGATGTTTGAACCTCCAATGGCTAGTTCGCCATGCTCAATTTTCATGTTTGTGGGCCCATCACCCCCTTTGGATTTCTTCAGCTTTATGTCCTTCGGCCTTTTCCCTTCAGACTTTTTGTTCCTTTGGTGGGCTTTTTCTTCGAGCAAATTCCTTCAGATAAAATGTCTGAAGGATTTGCCTTGTTCACTTTGCCACGGGATTTTCTTTCGAAAGAATTTATTTTGGTTTTTTGCCTTGTGAATTTCTTCAGACAAAATGTCTGAAGGAATTCCTTCAGGCATTTTTCCCAAATAAATTTAACTTTTGTCTTTTCCTATCTTTCTTTTTGAAGGAACGTACCTTTTTTGCCTTCTACAAGGGTACCTTTGAGTCTGAAACTGCTTTCCGCAGCCTGCTAGAATGGTCCCATTTGTCCCTGACTACCCTCCGCAAGGGTACCTATCCTTCGAGATTTGTAAAACCCTCTTGAAACTTTTGATTGAACCTAACCCTAAACCCTTTTTCAGATTTCAATGGTTCAATAGTTTAATGGTTCATCACTATGTCCTGTAAGGAGTCGCATTCATTCAATTGACTGCTTGAACTGATAGATTAAACTGAATGATTAAACCAACTGATTGAACGAATTGATTGAACCAACCAATTAAACCAACAATGGTTCAACATTTGTTAAGTTCAAATTTTAAAGTTCAAAACTCTTGGAAAGATCATGTCGTTGAACCCTGACATTGAACCATCTTTTCCAACCTTAAGAAAAAGTGTCTTGAATCATTTTTGGTCTCTTTCCTTGTGAATTTCTTCAGAAAAAATGTCCAAAGATATTTGTAAGAGCCTTGCATTATTTGAAATGGTTCATCCTTTTGCTGAAAGACTTGTGTAACCCAAAATTTGAACTAGCTCAAAACAACAAGGAAAGGAGACCGATTTTGGCTTGTAGGACCAAAATGGTCAACACCACCCAAAGATGCAAAGAATACAAAAATACCCTAAAAATGAATTCTTAAGGAACCAAAAACATAGAAGTTTAATGGAGCTCCAATTTAATGAAAGTTAATACTTTCCCAAAATAATAAGCTTCTCCAAGAAATGTGGAGAGTTCCCAGAAGGTTGAAATTGCATTCTTAAAGTACCACTAGACATATTTTGATCTCTTAAACTAACTGTCATTGTCAAAATCCCTACCTGATAACAATGGCTCACTCCAAGATTCTTGGGATCTTCCAAAAATGTTGGAAAGGACTAAAAAGGAACATTACACATGACAACATTTGAAGCCATGCAAATGTTTCCATTACATGATCTTTAGTTTGTTGTTGCTAATGAAATACTTCCAATCATTGTTTGGTTGTTCCAACTCCTATTTCACTAAAATAATATTTATAGAAGTATTTTTGGTCATTATAATTCTCACATTTCCTATTTTTGCAAGGAGGTTTCAATTTTGCAATTGTTGTTCCATTCTCAAGTTTCTTGCTTTGATAAAATCATATTAGAAGTTATTATTTCTAGACTTGAACAGCTACAATATTGATTTTTTTGAGGCCACTAATTCATTGAGAAATGTTGGTGAATGGGTCCAATCGAAGAGAATGAATACTTTAGCTGCACACCTTTGATTTGGGTGTAAAATTAGATAATTCATGACTGTTATAATTTGTTTTCAGCCTGCATACAAGTTGATTTATGTTTTTTCTAGAAAGGAACAACTTATAACTTCTTTAATGAAGGTCATCTCAAGAAGGTATGTGTTGTGGATTATGCACACTTAATGATCGAATTATTTTTTGAGCTATCAAGAGCCATCATTGTTAATGGGACTAAGAGCTACACTTGTTGGTCTGAATGGGTTTACCTGTCAAGTAAGAGAATTGAACTTAAAGATTGCATGGAAACTTTCAGACCTTTGGAAGTCCATCATATGAATGGAAATTATGAAAAAAATGCAAGCATTGGAAGAAAGTTGAACAACATGCCTATGAGACATGATGAAATGGTTGAAGAATTGATAATGAGAACCCTTGTTCTCCTCAATGAGTTTGTTCCATATACAAGTACATGTATAAAAAGGGAGGAACAACTGAGTTTGTTTCCCACCCAAGTAAATGGTGGAGCATATAGGATTGCAGCTGAAGATGGAGATGACACAATGAATATTGACAAGTTTGCGATTGAAAATGGTCTCATTTTGCATAAGAATAGAGTAATTCTAATGTTTGTATCTAAGATGAAATAAAAACAATTGAAGGTATTGGTGATAAGTGGGCAGCCAAGGATAGTAGCAAGTGGTCAGCCTAGATCACCTTTTAGGCACCCAAAGAGGCCATTACAACAAGGTAACTCTCTTGAGTATTTTACTTTGGGTCAGATGTGCATGGTGTCTATGTTTGTAAATTTGAGTTTGCTCTTGGGTGAAGAGTGCCATCACGAGTTGGAGAATGGTGTGTGATACATCATTCCTATTGAGAAAGTTATGAGCACCATAAGATCTCAAGAGGCAATCCACATGGATATTTATGCAAGAGATCTCTAACAAGGCATGGAGAGAATGTGAGATAATGTGTTATTTTTTCCAAATAAGAGAGGAAGTATATACATGATAGCAATGAGCCAAAGTACCATCATTAATGATGTTGTCATCACCATTAGCAGCAACCACATTATTTTAGTCGCATTCATATTTGTTGATATGGGGTGTCATTTCCTCATAATTGACAAGTGAGATTGACACATTGGAATATGTATTTTCTTGTCAAGTTGTTGGTTATTCATCCATTCTTTGCTCTTTGATAGTAATTGCAGTTAATTTCAAGGCATTTATTTCAATTGAGTTTGCAAAGAAATAATTTGTTCTTGTTGTCTTAAAGGGTGCAAGTGAAGAGGGCAAGTTCAAGTAGTGGCTGATCTCTTTTTCAAGAAAGTTTTAAAACTTCATGGGCTGAAAAAGAACATAATTATGGAGGACAATAGATATATGAGCTTGTTTTGGTAAGAACTCTTTAATTTAACAAGTACAAGATCTAGATTCTTGGAGCATTATAGCATATTTTTACACTTTGACATGATGATACTTGGGCATGAGAGCTTAAATTTGTTTGAGGGCCTACGGATTTGGGAAGAGAGGACCATCATATCCCCTTTCAAGGCTAGATCGCTAAGGAGATCTTTGGCCCTATTTGATTTCTTGGAGGAGAAAAGGGAATATAAGGGAAACTTGGTTCTTTGCTTAAGTTGCTAAAAAGGTAACTTGTCAGCAACTTCTTTCTAAATGAAGTTATAATAAAGAAAATGACTTATCTAATTTGATATAAGTCGATCCTTAATTTAGAAATGATATTGGAGGGAAAGGATATAAAAGGGAAAGAAGAGGTTCATTTTAAGTATCGTGTTATTCTTATCAATTTAAATCATAAGCTTGAGCACGTTTTGTTTGACTGACATCCATTGGAGATGAAACCCTTCATTGGAAGGCTGAAGTAAGGACGAAAACCTTTAACATTCAATGGGGTAACTCTATTTTAAGGGTTACGTTGAGCAAAAATTGACAATTCCAGACTTTTAGGACAATTTTTGTGGGGCACAAAGTGGATTGGAAGGGTTTGTGAGTGGGATGCAGCTGTTGGAGGCCCTTTTCTACGGAAGTGAACCACTTTGGAGGTTTTTGTGAGGTAGGATACTTTTCCTAAGGTAGAAAACCTCTAAGAAGCACTGAATTGGTTGTTGGGACTAATTTGTTGAGGGTTTGAGGAGTTTATTCAATCATAATCACAATTGATATTTTATTGCAATTTTTTGTCATATATTTGATTCAAAAAAATCAGATTTGAGGGTCCCATATGCAGCTGTAACATTTTTAATTTTTGGCAAGTATTTTTTGAATGAAATATTATTTTTTTGCCCTAAAATTGGCTTTTACATATTTTTTGAATTTTATTTGCTTAGGGTTCGAATTAAAAAATCAAAGTTGCATGTGTTCATGTTAAGGTTTGGGAAAACCCTTTGCTTCTAATTTTGCCCTAAAAGGGACATTATAGGAAGTCACACACTTCATTCCATCTATGCTCAACAAGTAATTTAATATGAGAGACATCAACATCAAGTTCCCATTTTAAGGCTTTGAAGAGAGATTTCAGAAGCCCCTCTCAATAACATGCCTAGCCATGTTAGTTTTTTTTTAAACATCAAAACAATTCCTTGTTTAACCATTTTTCTGAAAGTTAATTCAAACCCTAATTTCTTTCCCCATATATTCCTAACCCAATCATTAAAAAATTTCCTAGTAGCATATTATTGTCATTGGTAGTAACAACAAAAATCCCACACATTTGAGTCACAACTATTCACTAGAAGTTACCTTCAAAATGTAGTCAATTGGAAGAAGGGAAAGAATGCACCTACCTCTTCCCTTTACATTCTCAATTCACTAGCGACTTTGTGCTATCTACATTTTTTAACATTTCTAGCTTCTTTGCCATGTCTTTAAAGGATTATCTTTATGCTTCATCCTCATTACCAAAGAAGCCACAACCACCTTCTTAACTTATTTCTCTACACCATGAAGATGGGGGTTTGACTCCCTTCTTGCAAACCAAACTTTTATTTTCCCCAATGGGTATTTAAGATATCCCCTTCACCTCTTGAAGCCTCTCTCCTGCTTCACATGGATATATTTATACAAGATGTACTCTAAAGTTTACAATATCACTATATTTTTAAAAATAATAAAAACCTCTCCCAAATTGTTAAAAGGAACACTAAAATGGGAAAAAAGCAAAGGCATAGAAAACAAGACAATCAACCAGCAGAAAAGCAAGAAAACAAACCAGCATGATCCACAAGAGTGAGCTCCAAGGTAGAAGGACACCAAAAAACCTCCATGCAACCTAACAAAGAAGCATAGAATGACACCAATGGAGGACAACTCTTCATCTCCCCTCTACCATGATTTTCAAATCTAAGGGTTCTCTATTGATGTAATTATCTTAGTATATTAATACAGTAAATCTTTTTCAAAATGAAATTAAATGAGAAGCCACTTAAGAATTTTATTCTTTAAATGGGTTTGAGCATAGGGTTACATTTAATCATTTCATATTTCATGATTATGTTTTCAATATATCTACTCTGATTCATGTGAATCTATTGTCTTTGCTTGTATCTATTTATGTGAACCCCCAGATCCTCACTTATCATCCCAAATTATCTTAGAAAGCATTTGAAAATGATAAATCCTTGATTATGACAATTTTACCATCTATATATAGCATGGTGCTTTGTTTATTATGTACATGTTTACATTTGCATCTGAATGTTGAAATTCTTTTCTTACCAAAAAGCAATCAATTTATCAATACCAATCCCATGATAATTGCTTCAACCCATCCAATTGCTCTATACAATTTTTAACTTTGTGCTCCTTGCCTTTTTGAAAGTATCCTTTGGGTTGTTGCATGTATATCTCTATAGAAAATGTGCCATTCAAAGATTAATATTCACATCAAGTTGGTGAACATGGTACCAACAAAACTCTTATTGGTGTTATGTGCACTACTAGAAAAAAGGTTTCTACATGGTCTATTCCTTTGACTTGAGTATATCCATTGCTACCAAACATGCCTTATACAAATTAATGAATTTATCTAGTTTATGCATGGGCTTAAATTCCCAATTGAATATAATTGCCTTCTTTCCAATGGTAAATCTACAAAGATTCTAGGTCTATTTTTCATCCATGACTTATATTCTTCTTTGATTATTCTATTCTCTTCTCCAAGTTCATATTTCATGGATTTTAGTTTTGAATCCTCTACAATCATTGCATAATAATATTTTAGACCTTGCAATGGTTTTCTCATTCTTCTCGATCTTTTGAGCATATGGGTTGAACATACACCCTCCACCACTTTTGTTCATATATGTACTAATCATGAAATCCTGCTCTTCTCAAAATTTGGCAATTTATATGGGTTTTAGGTCTGCCATTATCATTTATGCTCCCAACACATTCAATACTACCATCATTCCTGAAGTCATACATTGGTGTCAGTTCCCCCTTTTGGACATGACACTATTGAAGACATTTAGCCTTGCCTAGTTTCCTAAAGGCTAAGGGAAGAAGGAAAAAAAAAAAGGAAACAATTGATTTTAAAAAGAATAATTGTAAAATTACTTTATTGTTATAAGTTCACTTATTTTTAAGGGTCATGAATATTGAACCACTTAAGTAAATTATAAAAAATACATTCTTTTATAATTTGAAAAAAGATCAACAAAGTTATTTCCCCCCAAATTGGGAGATTCACTTGAGGAGAAGTATAAAAGCAATTGAGAGGTCTTGTTGAAAGGTATCTTGGATCATCTTTTGAATTTACAAGTTCTAACTATGTAAAAGCTTGAGCGTTGGACTTGAAGATGAAAACCTTCAAGCCAAGAGATTGAGGATGAAAATCCTCATTCTTCCATTTGGCAACTTCATCTAGGAGCTGCCGTGGTTCATAAAAAATTAGAAAAGACAAAAAATAAGGGTTTCCAACTGGATGAATAGCTTGGAGGTTAACAAATTGTTCTAGGAGGGTGGCGACTTGTTTGTGGAGGTTGGTGATTTGTTTTTGAGGGGTTTGGCAAGTGTTTGATGGCCATTTATTGCCCTAATATTATTTTTCAATTTTTATATAATATTTTCAACCTTGGGAAAATTAGAAAAATGACCTATTTGAGGGTTTGAGGTCAAATATTGATTCTAAAAAATATTTTAGAATTTTCCATATTATTCTAAATATTTGTTGTGGTAAATTCAACTTGTTTGTGAAGGAAAAACATAAAAAAGGTATTTAATTGTATTTGTATTTTTTTATTAATTTTTAAGACCTATTGAAGGTGAAACTCCATAGAATTTGTCATCAAAGGGCTGTCATAAATCATAATTATTTTTTGAACCTAAATGCCTAGGGTTTGAAGGGTTAATTTGGGTTTCTGAAGGATTAATTTTTGCTGAAAGGGTTCACATTTGATTTGAAGGATTTAGCATTTTTTTTTGCTAATTTTAGAGTGTGCTTACAACTAGGGTTTGTTGTGGTAAAAAATAGATTTGTGTTTTTTGCTAGGGTTTTCAATAAAAATCAGATTTCAAAGAATATCCCTAATTTGGGGATAATTTTGTGATATCAGAGCCAATTTTTTGGCCAGCTATAGGATGTGAATGACTTCAATGGATTGGTAACTTAGATCACATTCAAAAGGTAAGGATGAAGAAGAGGACAATAGATTTAGCCATAGATGAATTGTTGCAAGACATGGAAAATTATCAGAGGTAGCTAAAGGCAATAAGTCCCAAGTTTGTGACAAAGTCTATGGACTTAAGCCCTAAACCTCAAAAGTCTCTTTTAGAAGAAGAGAAGATTGTATTGCATGTGATTGATGAGCTTAAAAAAAAAACATTTGGAGCAACTAATGGGGTTGCAAGTGGTAGACACTAAGGTGGAAGTAACAAAAAAATCAAAACTTCTAAGGGTAGTGTTATAAACTGGATTTGCACCCTTGTGAGAGAGTAGTTCAAGCTCTCTCACTTCTAGCTATAAGCATGGGAACAACCTCAGGATGTGGGTGTCCTATGGTGAGGTTTAATCTCTAGAATTTTTTATGAGGTTAGTTTCTTAGGTGCTTCACTTCAACTCTTTGAGTTTCTATGCTAAACTCTACTAATGACCAAGGAAAAGGGGAGAGATTACTTGAAAAGAAAATTAAGCTAAGGGAGGTGATGCACCGAAAGTAAGTGATCCACCTAGCCTGGGAAAGACACTAATTCGGCATAAGACAAGTTGGCTTACACAACCTCCTAACTAGCTAACTTGCATAAGTAATTCTTAAGCTAGGCTTACTAAACCACACATGAGGCAAAGAGGAATTTCAAAATTCGCACCAAGCATCTATTAATGGTCGAAAAGGATGAGTTTAGACCTACAATTAACTTGAAAGTACTTAAAAACAAGCAAGAAAGAAGGGAAACAAGGTTGGAAGGATGCTTCTTCACAACACTATTAGTGTACAAGCTAAATGCAATTTTTAGACAGAGAGATAGGTAAAAACAATCTTTATTGCTTCAAAAGGTCCATTACACAATGATTTTCATAGATTGATTTTATCACCAATTCGAGGATACATTTATGGGCTCCAAGGCCTCTATTTATAAAGAAAAGGGGGAAGAGAGAAAGGGAGGAAAGAAAAAAATTGCAAATGGTTGGCACCTCCTATTGTCCTTCCTTGATGTTCATAAATGCATCGTTCTAGATCACTGTCTAATAATCTTGAGCCTCTCCCATCTTTGAGACTTTCTTTGGTGTGTCTAAAAAGTCATGTGATTAGATGGAATGTTTCTTCTTGACTTGATGCATTTAAGCATCGAATGACATTTGTGAGCAATGAACCATGGCAGATGGGAGCCTTCATAACTTCTAGCTACCAGCTGCTCAGACTCTCCCATGTTCATTGAACATCCTTGTGCCACTTGTCCTTTACTAATTGGCCCTTTTTGCTCTGATTACATCACGTGGCAGCCTCCCATTCATTGCATTGTGATTTTAGCGTTGCCAAACCAAGCTTAAGTTGAGCCCTTGGAGAATCTTAATTTACTCTATGTAGAGTAATTTGGGTTTTTGGCCTCTCCAACTTTAGAATTTCCCAGATCCTTCACTTAAAAAACCTTTTAAGTAGAGTACTTTGAGAAACCTGATTTGCACTATGTAGAGTAATTCAGGTTCTCTAAGCCTACTTACTTTAGGATTTTCAAACTTGATTACTTCCAATGGCTAGTCACTTATCCTAATTTTGACATTCATTGGCCCATCATTTCCTTCGAACACTTGATCCCGAGATTCTCTCTTGGCTTATTTCTTTTAGGAGAATCTCTCGAAAGGATTTCTTCAAACAATTTCTCTGAAGGAATTCCTTCAAACTTTTTGTCTGTGTCTATCTTTGGAGACTACACTTTGGGCTTTTCATAATGGACTTTCCCGAAGGGTAAAAAACCCTTTGGGCTTTCTGCATACCCCCTCATATTTTTGCAAATGATCTTCCTAAAAGGAAAGATACCTTTTGGGAATTTTGAAATGGTCCTCCTGAAGGGTAACATACCATTTGGGAAAATTGCAACTATCCACTTGGAGAAGAAAAATCCCTTAAAAAAATTTGAAGTGTACCTTTGAAAAAGTTGACTGGTCCCCTTTTCCCTAAAAAAGACCCTTTAGAATTTTGAAAATGTTGTTTGGATTTTTAAAAAAAGACTCATCTCTTGAAGAACCCAAGAAGCACAATTTTTCAAGACCAAATCAGCTTTGTCACACCCCTTTACTTATTTTGGGTTTCTAACTACTCACAACTTATGAAGTAACCAAGTAGTGCCCCTTGGAGAACCTAAAATACACTATCTATGAGTAATTCAGGTTTGTAAACCTGAATTACTTCTACTTATGAACATTTAGAAGCTAAGCACTACTGGAAACCTGATTTGCACTGTGCCTTCAAAAAACCCAAAGTTCTCACTGCTAGAAAACCTGAAGTCCTCCCAAAGACCTACCATTTTCTTGCCTAAAAGCTCCCTTTTCATATTTAGGTAAACTTTGACATGTGGGCCAAAAATAAGGCCAACAGATAGAGCAAGGAGAAGTTGTCCAACAACTTCATGAGCAACCAAAAGACCCAAAAGAAAGTTTGGATATGGATAAGGAAGCCATAATGAAAAGTGTTAAACACAAAATATATTGAGAGGGGGGGGTGAATCATTATATCATCTATCTTATAAAACTTTACCTTAACCAAAATCCACTTAATCAAACATTCAAGATATGCAATAAAACTCTAACAATAAACACCACACAAGATAGAGAGAGACACTAGATATAATGTGGAAACCCAATGTGGGAAAAACCACAGAGAACAATCTCAAGTATATGAATGAGCACCAACCCAAAAAATATTCATAAGCACCAACTTGTAGGAGCACCAACCCCTTTGCTGAGTACCAACCTAGCAACAATTTGTGAGCACCAACCCCTTTGCCGAGGACCAACCCAGCAACAATTCGTGAGCACCAACCCATAGGAGCACTAACTCCTTTGCTGAGCACCAACCCAGCAATAATTCATGAGCACCAACCCATAGGAGCACCAACCCCTTTGTGTATACCACACACCTATCTCTCAATCTTGTTATCTCAACAAATGATAGTTCATTACAACATCTCTTTCCTCTCTCTCACCTTTGCTCTTCTAAGCTAGATATAACAAATACAAATCATATTCATCTCTCACAATTGCTCTTCTAAGCTAGATATTACAATATCAAATCAACCTCTCTCTCCCATATTACAAATGGCTTCTCAAGCCTTTATTTATAGCTTTCCAAATGACCTTTAGCCTTCCACCTTTGTGACCCTTCAATCCTCATGGAAAATGGTGCCAAACTTGTATGACCCTTCATATTCTTACCTTTGAAAAGTCATGTGGTGACCCTTCATGACCAAAATCATCCTTCCCACTTTTGTCCTTATCTTGGTGACTTTTCATATTCCTCAAAGTGTCCCTTCATGAGAAATTGTGCCCTTCCTCTTTTGTCTTCACTTGGTGACTCTTGGAATTCCCCAAGATGACTCTTCATGGAAAAATGCATCCCATCCTTCTTTTGTCTTTACCCCATGGCTCTTCGACTTCTCCATGGGCCCTTCTTTTGTCTCATATGCAACCAAAAATATATTCGTTAATATTAAATACATATTAACTCACATTAGCCAAGATATATCTATTACAAACAACATTAAATGCAATGGGGCCTTTATCACCAATAATGCTAGACCTTTGACATCAATGACAATATTTCCAATAATCTCCCCCTTTGTCATTGATGGCAACCTCAATATTGAAACTGCCACATCTTGTCACCTACACATACTGTCATCTAAAAACATATAGTAACTACCCCTTACTGTAGCAACATGTACCTATTCCCTATACATATTTCTACACCTGTACCTATACTTGTTATTCTCCCCCTTTGACATCAATGGCAAAGGGCATACCTGGAGCTAACATTTAGCTCCCCCTCAACTGATGCTAAACATCAATGGTAGGAAGTAATAGAAATTACTCCCAACTCCTCTCGTAGATCTTTGAATGTGTCCTTTGATTGTGCCTTTGAGAAGATATCTGACAATACATATACATTATTCCCTGTCCTTTGAGCATTTGCAATCAATTCATTTGAATCTTTTGTTATAATATCACAACCTTCAGCATGAAACTTTAATGTGTATCCTTGATCACATATTTGACTAACACTCAATAGATTATGCTTAAAACCTTTTACATACAAAAAATTCTTAGTCTTAGTTCTACCATAATCCAAACTCAAAGTACCTTTTCTAGCTATCCTAGCAGTGGTTTTATCTCTAAATCTCACTGTACCACCATTGATCTTCTTTAGAGTAATGAACTTACTTTGATCTCCTGTCATATGCCTCAAAGCTATCAATTAACCATGGCTGATCTTTACCTCTTACATGCAGGGCTATCTGAACCATCATAGAATCTTTAGGTTGTTTCTTCTGCCATGAACATGTTTGAACCTTCTTCTTAATGAATGGAGCTTTGAAACTTTGATCCTTCTTGACTGACTCAAACATGCTTTTACAATATTGAGCTATGTGTCTAAAGTTGTTGCACTTGTAGCATACTATGGTCTCTTCATCAAAGCTTGATAGAAGAGCAAAAGAGTTGTGGCTTCTGCTTGACTCTACTTGACTTTCCTTCTCCTTATTTCTAAAATTGTTAGCTCTTTTTCTACATTCTAATTTCTTGTGACCATATGCATTACAATAAAAATAATAGCCATAAAAATAAGACCTGTCTGTATATCTTTGACCTGATTGACTTTTGTAGCTTTGTTCTCTCCAGCCTTCTCTGTTTGAAATGTCCTCTAGATTTTTCACTTCTCCCCTTTATGTTTCCTCTTTTGTAAGAGCTTCAACATAGCTCTTTTTCTTTTCAAAACTGATCCCTATCTTATCTAAATTTTCTTTTTGACTTTCCAATATCTTATTCAACATGTTAGTGCTATCCTCAAATTTTGAATCACTATCTACTTTATCATTGACTACTTTCTCAATATCTTCTTTTAAAGAGGCAATTTCAATAACATACCTTTGACATTCTTTTCTTGCTATTTCCAACTGTGCTGTGAGATATTCTTCATTCTTCTTGGCTTCCTCAAAGTGTGCTTGTAGATATTCAATCATTTCCTTTGACTCTTGTTCATTTTTCTCGATCTGGCACTTTAATCTTCGATTCTTCTTCTCAATAGCTTTTAACTCTTCAAGGGCACAAATGAGTTCCCCTTCCATATTCACTTCAGCTTCCTCCTCTTCTTCTTCTTGATCATCTTCATGTATGGCCATGAATAAAATCTCTTCTTCTTCTGAATCACTGACTCCATTATCTTCGACTGAGCTAGGATCCTTAGAATACAGGCTCTTCTTCTTGAATCCCTTCTTGGATTTGCCTTTCAAATTATTCTTGAATGTAGGCTTTTCTTCTTCATCATCATTACCTTTATTTGGGTATCTATCTAAAAAATGTCTAATACTTCCATATTAAAACATTTAAAAGGTAATTTTTCTTGATATTTACCTATTCCTCTTTTTGGTTTGCGAATGAAAAGTGCTCTGTTGTCATCTTCATCATCACTGGAACTATCACTTGATTCTTAAATATTAGCTTTCTCTTTCTTTGATGTCTTGAAAGTTTCTTCTCTCTTTGAGGGTTTATCTTGTTCTATCCACATCTTATATGCCGTGAGAATACCATGAAGCTCATCCATCTTTAGCTTGGCTAAATTTTTCTTCTCCTTGATTGCCGAAACCTTTGCATCATATCTCATTGGTAGAGATCTCAAAACCTTTTGCACTACCATTGACTCATCCAACATTTCTCCAAGACCTTGAATTTGATTTACAATTTGATCAACTTGCAAGAGATAACTTGTTATATCTTCTTCTTTTTCCATCTTCAAACTTTCAAACTGCCTTCAAAAAGTCTGAAGTTTAGCTTACTGAACCTTTCCATCACCTTTGTAAATATTCTCAAGTTTTACCCAAGTTTTATGAGCAGATTTACATTGCATAACTTTAACAAATTTAGATTCACATAAACCACATAAAATAGCATTTAAAGCTTTAGGATTACATTCACTTGCCTTCTTTTCTACTGGAGTAATTGTAGATGTCTATGGCTCTTCATATTCCTTCACCACTACTTTTCATACGTCGAATCCAAGGGCCATCAAACAGACCTTCATTCTCATGCTCCAAAAAGCATAATTCATCCCATCAAATAAAGGTGCCTTATTTGTAGAAAATCCTTCCTGTGACCTAGCCATCGTGCTTTCCTGATCTACCTTCAAGCTGTAAAACTTTTCAAATATTTGATACCAATTGTTAAACATGGGATATATTGAGAGGGAGGGTGAATCAATATATCATATATCTTATAAAAATTTCCCTTAATCAAAATCAACTTAATCAAACATTTAAGATATGCAATAAAACTCTAACAATAAACACCACACAAGATAGAGAGAGACACCAGATATAACGTGGAAACCCAATGTGGGAAAAACCATGGAGAATAATCTCATGTATATGAATGAGCACCAACCCAAACAATATTCGCAAGCACCAACTTGCAGGAGCACCAACCCCTTTGCTAAGCACCAACTCAACAAAAATTTGTGAGCACTAACCCACAAGAGCACCAACCCCTTTGCTAAGCACTAACCCAACAATAATTCGTGAGCACCAACCCCTTTGCTGAGCAACAACCTAGAAATAATTCATGAGTACCAACCCATAGGAGCACCAACCCCTTTATCAAGCACCAACCCAGCAACAATTCATGAGCACCAACCCATAGGAGCACCAACCCCTTTGTGTATACCACACACCTATCTCTCAATCTTGTTATCTCAACAAATGATAGTTCATTACAACATCTCTTTCCTCTCTCTCACCTTTGCTCTTCTAAGCTAGATATAACAAATATAAATCATATTCATCTCTCACAATTGCTCTTCTAAGCTAGATATTACAATATCAAATCAACCTCTCTCTCCCATATTATAAATGGATTCTCAAGCCTTTATTTATAGCTTTCCAAATGGCCTTTGGCCTTCCCCCTTTGTGACCCTTCAATCCTCATGGAAATGGCACCAAACTTATATGACCCTTCATATTCTTGCCTTTGAAAAGTCATGTGGTGATCCTTCATGACCAAAAACGTCCTTCCCACTTTTGTCCTTATCTTGGTGACTTTTCATATTCCTCAAAGTGTCCCTTCATGAGAAATTGTGCCCTTCCTCTTTTGTCTTCACTTGGTGACTCTTGGAATTCCCCAAGATGACTCTTCATGGTAAAATGCATCCCATCCTTCTTTTGTCTTTACCCCATGGCTCTTTGACTTATCCATGGGCCCTTCTTTTGTCTCATATGCAACCAAAAATATATTCATTAATATTAAATAAATATTAACTCACATTAGACAAGATGTATCTATTACAAACAACATTAAATGCAATGGGGCCTTTATCACCAATAATGCTAGACCTTTGACATGAATGAAAATATTTCCAACAGAAAAGTATGCCATGAAATAAAAAATTTGCATTATTTATTATCATAGATCATTTTCTTTGCCTAATTTCAAATTTTAGGAGGAAACTTGGAAGAAACAATTGTTGTTAACTCTTGAAAAGGAGGCCCAAGTCCTAACAAGTTTGGACAAGGAAAAGGGATCCCTTGAAGGGGGGATACCAAATAAAAAGGGGAACACTTGAAGCCAATGTTTGCTAAGGTTGATTTTCCTACAATCAAGTATGCAATGCAAGCAACAAAATCAGAGGGCACAAATGTTGATATTGATATTGCCAACAAGGAGAAAGAGATGAAGTGCTCTAATTGGAGAAGGGAATTCCCCCATGTACATTCAATGATTGGGTATGGAAAAGTTTCAACATGGTTGTGGGATCTAGGTGAGCCTTACAAGCATGATTTTGTTATTATGTTATGTTGTCAAACAAATGACAAAGTTTGGACCCTCATGGAAAGAGGCATAAGAAAGAAGTACCATGATCTAAGGATCAAAGGAAGGGTTGTAAGTAACACATTCACTGTTGTTTTCCACATTCTAAGTTTGCTTCCCTAAAAGAAATTGTTTCCATGGTGAGTATTGGCCCTAGGAAGGTGTGCCTCTCACATCCCAACACCATAGGAGTAGTTCAAGCATGTATAAGTGGAATTTCAGCCACTATAAAGGGAATATTGAAGAGGGGAAAAGCATGCTACAGCCATGATAAGAGAAAGCTAAGACACAAAAAGATAGGCCATATCATGGTCATAAGGCATGATGGAATAATTATAAAAATGTTGCTAAACACTATTGTATTGGCTAATATGTTTGCTTCTTACATAGAATCACTAGGGAAATCATGGGCAATGGACATGAAGAATGCAAGAAATGTTGTGATCTCCATACTTGAGTAGCCAAGTGGAGTTCATGAAAACCACCCAACTCCATATTTGAAGAGTGTGTTAAATTCACAAAATGTGGAAGGTAGAAAGATAGGAAGAGGTATGCAAACTCAGTGGGTTGAAAACTCAGAAAATAGTGAAATTTTTGGCATACCACAGCCAACAATAAATTCTAGAAATGCATATGTAAGATCTGAATTTTCTTACTCATAAATTTTCGAGTTAGAAGAATAGTTCAACAACCCATTGGGGACCAAAAAGTGTGAAGTGGGAACTCACTATAGTCCACATGGGGAAGGAAAAGGGCACCAATCAAGTATGAGTTTTATCACTCAGAAAAATCAGAATTTGGGACACTTCTACAGCCATTTCACAAGAGTAAGAGGATTATTTTTTTTGTATATCTACAGCTGCTATTAAATTCTAAAAATGTCTATAGAGGGAGACATAATTTGCATGAAAGGTGAGGAATGAAAGTATGGTACAACACTTTTCCATTGATCATAATGGGTTCTTTTTAGAGTCATATTTGGGCTTCACATAATGATGATATTTATAATGATGAGTTCTTAAATCTCCTTAGTAATACATATTTCATGGATGTTGAATCTAAAATGCTACCAGTTACTAAAAGAGAAAGGGCATGTGATAGACACAATCCCTCCCCTATTATATGGCCAAAGCTTATATTGGATATTGATGTCCATGTTATCACAACACAAAGAGGTAGGGTGCATACTCTTGTATAATTTTACATAGTTATCAAATCTAAAATGTTTGGGATTCATGATTAAGCTCAATCTTCCCAACCCATGAGAAGTAGTGTATTTGGTGCAACCATCCATGATAAGACTCAACTATTGAATGAATTTATTTAGAGTGTCACCATTCCTACACCTCATATTCTTACTATGATCTATTCTGTAGATCAGTTACAAAAACAAATCCAATCTCTAAAGGTCACATCAGTTGAAGATAAGCTTGCACATGCCCAAAATTTTGAGCATGCTATCATAAATTGCATCTCTAGCTCCCCACTCAAAACCTTTGTCTCAAAATATCTCATCTTTAACATGGATTAAGAAAAACAAGCATATATGACTAATCAATCACCATATTAGCATAAGCTTAATAAATCTAGTGAAACTCTTAGGAACATTAAAGAGATAGTACTTCCACAGTCCATAATGTATTTGATAAAGATTTCTAAAAAAAACTATGAAATTTTTTTTTAATCAACATTTCAAATCACACTCTATGAACCATCTTAGGAACATGCTTTGAAACTAATTGATTATATTACCTCCTATGAGTCCTATGAAAAGATCCAAATACTATTGCACTTATCATAGAGTTCAGGGACATCCCATGGATAGGTGTTGGGATTTGAAACACAAAATACAAAATATTATTAATAGTGGTGACCATACGTTGGATACATCTATTAAATCAACACCAAACTCAAACACACCTTCCAATATTGAGCAACCCACTCCAATTGTGGTTCCATCTCCCCAGGTCAAATTACAAAAACAAGAGTACATAAATAAGATCTGACTAAGAAATAGGCATCTAAGAAGGAAGTTCATAAGCAATATGTACCTAAGAAGACTAATGTTTCAAACGTGGTTTCCAAAGTGACAATTACTAATCCTTCATCATTCTTGGAACCTCTAATCATTAGCCCTCACATACTATCGATAAACAATGCAATCGAAGTCATTTTGTGAAATGAATGTATGTAGGATGGCCCTTCTCAAATCTCTTGGATATGACATTGAACACTTGAATAAGAATAATTTATCTAAACCATTCATAGGATCCATTGAGTGGTCCATTGCTCTCGATCTCAAATTGTGTTCCACTATATTCCACATTGAATCTACTTTGACTCAATACAATGCTATACTAAGAAGATTGTCGATAAGATCAATGGATATAAGACTTGATGAGAATCATGATCCCATTACATTTAAGCTCCAAGGTAAGACTATTTCCACTTCAAGAGACGAAACATCTCCAAATCAAGAAAAGCAATTGAAAAACATTTCTTCAACTAGTGCTCAAGCAATGAAATCTACTTCTTTTCAACAAATAATTACAACTAGGGTGCATGACACCCATGATGATTAATTTATTGAAGAGCAAATAAAATTCAATAAACCAATTCCAAAATATGGTGCAATTGGTTATACATACCCTACTACAAATACAGAGGATGATTGGAATGACATTTCTAGATTATAGGATGAATATGGCAATACAATTGATGATTACAACATATATGATATAGAACATACATATGACTATCCCATTGATGGGATCATTGGTTAGCTCAAACATAATATACTATATATAGCTTCTTATTGTTCACTTGCTTGATCACCTCTTTTCAATTGACTAAATGTTCTCTCTATTCTTCTATCTTGACATGCATGTGTACATATGCTATTGTTTTGACCATTTTTCTAGCCCTTGGCTTTGCTTTGGTTATGATGTTTTCATTGGCCTTATCCTAATCCTAACATTCATGATAGCTATCCTAAGATGGCACATCCTTTATAGCAATCTGATCTTCGTGCACATTCTTAGAGACATGCTCCATCTTGATGCAACATATTACTTACTCAGCCCTCCATATTGACTATCTATGCTTGCTATTATTTTGGCCTACATTGAGCTTAAATGATCACATACATTCTATGCCTACATATCATGACAAGTGCGTATACCTTGATTCTTTCCCATTGGGAGCATGTGTCTTCCTATCTCCACATGCTCTTTTGAGACATGATTTTTCATTTCACATACACAATGGGGGCATATTGTTTGCATTCACTTCCTCAAGACTCATTTGTTATTATATTTGGTGCACATTATGTATTGACATATGATATGGATTGTTTGGATCCTCTATTATTCTATTTTCAAAGTCTTGACTCTTGGCCTTGCTTGATTAGAAAGATGCGTGTTAAAATTCAAAATATTCAAAAAAACAAAAAAAAAGTACAAACCCAAGACCTATGCATGACATGCTTTATTGGTATATATGATTGATTAATATCGATCATCATATACATGGTGAAATTCATATCCATTTTATACGCACATGTTTTTCACAATATACATGAGTGAGATGCAAGACATGCATGTTATAAAGGATACATGAATATACAGATGAATGACATTCTTTATAATCAGGGGAAAATTTTATAATGTGGGGCATGCCTACACTAAGAGCATCTTTGCATACTTACCAAGTTATATCTTTTTATATTGATCCATTGATCACAGTAGACTATTGCACATGGCTTGCTCTTTCTTTAACCTTTTAGAGTGTTATTTCCTATGGATATTGTGTTTTGTTATATTAAATAATAAAATTGATAAATTATGTGGACTAGCATTGCTTGCTTCATGCGTGCTTGATGTTGATGATTATTACATTGGGTGATTATTGATGTGTGTTATATTGCATTGATTGTATTTCCATGTCATGCATCAATTGTCTCAGGAGGATCTGCTAGTCCATGTCGGGTCAAAGTCGAGTCATGTCTCGAGTGCTTATGTGCTTCATGCTCATGATATTGTGTTTGTGTATGTGGATATATATATATATATATATATATATATATATATATATATATATATATATATATATATATATATATATATATTACTATTGTTGAACTTGGTGTCTTGATTGCTATCAGACATGCTTCTATGGTGTGGGATACATTTTTATCATGCATCTCTTGTGATAATGATTACTACATGCCTGAAAGATATAGCTTTTTGACATGACACTTGTATGCCCATTACCTTAGATTATATGTTTCATACATGTTTGAATGAACAAATCTTTATGTAATTATATATCTTATCATGTTTGTATGTAATGTCCCCTTTTCTAAATTTAATACTTAATAATATTTTTATTAAAATAAAAAGCATTTTTAAATACTTTAAGTAAAAAATAAAATATGACTAAGTTAGCCAAAAAGTAACTTATTGTGGGCAACTTATGTTTAATCTTAAAATAAAGGAAAGTTTGGAGATTAAGTTAATGCAAGGATATAAAAGGGCAAAAGGAGGTTCATTTTATGGATCATGTCATTTTAATCAATTCAAATCATACATATGAGCACGTTTTGCTTGACTTGCATCCATTAGAGCTGAAACCTGTCATTGGAAGACTAAAGTAAGAATGAAAACCCTTAATCTTCAGGGGGTAACTCTATTTCAAGGGTTACATTAAGCAGCATTGGCAATTTCAAAATTTTAGGGCAGCTTTTGTGGGGAGCACAACAATTAGGAGGGTTTGTGAGTGGAATGCAGTTGTTGGAGGCCCTTTTCTAGGCAATGAACCACCTTGTAGACCTTTGGGAGGGTAACAAACCCCTTGGAGACCTTCCCTAAGGCAGCAAACCTCTTGGAAGAATTAAATTTGTTGTTAGGACATATTTGATGAGGGTTTGTAGAATTTGATCATTCATAATTTCAACTGGTATTTTATTGTAATTTTCAAGCATTTAATTCAAAAAAATGAGATTTGAAGGTACTAGAAGGTACTATATTCAGTTGTGATGTTTATAATTTATGACTAATATTTTGGTGAATGAAATATTGTATCTATGCCCTAAAATTGGCATCTACAAAATTTTAAATTTTATCTGCTTAGGGTTTGAATCAAAAATTGCATGTGTTTATGTTTGGGTTTGTTGGAAAACCCAAATTATTCTAATTCTACCCTAAAAAGGACATTTTGGTGGTATCAAAGCCATTTTTTAGGCAGTTTTGGATATCAAGTTGTTTGTAGACTCTTCATCATATAAGACAGTGACAGAAAGATGAAGTCAATACAAAAAGCCATGGAAGAGATGTTGCAAGCTATGCAAGAATCTCCAAAGGAACTAAGGGCAATGGGTTCCAAGGCATGGATGAAGTTTGTAAGGTTAAGCCCTATACCTCAAGAGTCTTTCTTAGAATAAAATAAAATGGAAAAGTCAAGGACTGAATTCCAAAACCCTACAAAGGAGAAAATGAATGAGGAAGCCAAGGAAGAAATCCTAAAAAAGGAAACGTCGTTGGCTAAATGCCTTAAGAGTTCAATAGAAAAGAAAGGCATAAATTACATATGTGAGGTAGAATTTAATGATCCACCACTAACAACAAAAGTGGATTCCAGGGTTGAAAGGAAACCAGCTACCTTGCAAACAAGCATGGAAGATGTGATAAGGACCTAAAGGAGGTGTGATGATTGGCTAAGAAGAGTGAAAGAAGAAAAGTTGATAACTATTCAAGCAAGACAACACCTAAAGGAATTTAAAGAGAAGGGTAAGCAATTTGATTATCTTCATAGCAAGGATTTATTGCATCACCCTCATACTGTGTCTTTACAATATTTTGATCATCATGATAATCATTCTAACAATGAGGATAAGATGAAGGGTACCAAATGGAAAGAGGATCTTTTCCAAGAAGCCACTATCTATTTTTTGAGAATTTCAGTGATTGAGCCATTGCCATATGAGATGGATGTTTAGGATAGCTTTGCGAAGGTACTTGACAAGATTAATAGTGTGGAGGCAAATCTATCAAAGACTCCTACTTCAGCCAAAGGAAACAAGCATTCTAAATACGAGCCCAAGGAAGAAGGAAAGTCAAAATTGCAAGATTGGGGAAAGAATTTTGTGGTTAAAGCCCAATTGTTGGATGATAATGTTGGTGTTCAACTTGCTGGAATTTCTAGAATAACAATCAATAAGAAGCTAGTTGATGGTGTTCGTGACTTTGGTAAGAACCAAGAAAATGCTCCATGCATGTGTCAACAAAATATGGATGAAACCAAGGAAAACAAGGCTTCACTTGTTGAATACAAAGACCTAAGAGTGGAAGAACATGCACCATCCTTCAAACTTCCTAAGGATGAGCCACTGACTGATTTTTAGAACATTGTGGAGAGACGTGTTTGGAGAAAATATTGGGAATCACAAGGATAAAAGGGTTGGAGGTATCTCCACAAACCTTGCTTCACCAAAGGAGGAGCTCTATGTTGACAGCACAAGGTATGATAATGTTGATCATATTTCAGATTTATTGTTCCCTCCTATGTCACTGCAATATTTTTGTCGTCATGAACAACATGCTAAAAAGGATGATAAGGTAAAAGAGACAACTTGTAATATAGAGTACATAGATCTTTTTGATCAAATTCAAAATTGCTTGTGCATAATAGTGTGGGATCCCAATGTTGTCTAGAGACCCATTAAAATTAGAATTTCTAATTTTAGAATCAATATTGATGATAATGTTACTATTACATGTTTTGGGATCAAAAGAAGATCACACCTCACCTTGAAGGAACATAAGAAATATATGGTGAACACTAGCCGGATCATGAAAATTCAGTGGTTGCAGCTCATGGGACAAATGCAACATCCAAAGACATGTCACCTCACATCCAAAGGTGCTCTCAAAGTGAGCAATAATGATACAACTCAAAATTGGGGACAATGAATTCAGATAATGTTGATGATTTTAGATTTGATGTCCAAGCTATGATTGCTTGTGTGTTGATGATGGGACATGACTACCCTCTAGTCAAAATCCATGGTATGCTTGATAGAACTAAAATATTATTCCCTCATATTGTTGTTAATTCAGCTGATAAATGTGCTCCTAAGAGGTATTCTAATATGTGTATTGAGACCAAGAACACAATTTGCAATGGTGAGCATGTAGATTCTCTGACTCAAATCTAATCTTGTTTGTGCTTATGGGATCCAGATGGTTTGGTGAGGATCAAGGTAAATGTCACTATTGAGTTTTTTATCTCTTGCACTTGGCATGTAAGTAGAATTAGGAAGAGTAATGTAAAGTTGCTTGTGTAGTCTAACAATATGATGAAGGATGAGTCACTACAAAGGGGCTTCATCATTTCTTACACCATGGAGATACAAAAACTTTTCAATGCTTGGGGTGGAAACAAGGTGAATCCCACATTTTCATTTTTAGATCAACAGTTATATCATAGAGGTTTTCAGCTCCTAATCCATGCACATGATCTTAGAAGAAGTCTTCCAATATAAGGGGATGTTGAGATCATGAATTTTATATCTAGAAGTCAGCAAGATGGATATTATCTTGTTGCCTTGAGCATTGTAACCCAACTAGAAATTGGCATCATGATTGTAAGTAGTAGAAGTCATGTTTTATGGGTTTTACAACACATTGTCATAAAAAATTGTACTATTGTTATCAACATTTTTAGTTGGCCCAACACTTTGTTTGCTGCCACACAAATGGGGACAGTCATGAAATAGAATAATCTTCAATCTTTGGGAGAATTTTTGGTCAATAATGGGATGCTTCCAACCCCCATAACATTGTCATTGCGGAAGTTCATGAGGGGTTTTCAGTGGGACAGTTGTTGTACCATCCTTTCACTGGCTACACACAACATTTCCAGCCCCTTCTCATTTTGTTGACAGTCGTAGAAGAGTTTTTAGCCACTATCACTCTAATTTTGGAGAAGGAAATTCAAAGTTATAATTGTGTTTGGGACAGCGTGCTTGATTTTTCAGACATCCATAACTTGAGTGAAGGTTATTAGATGGTTGCAAGCAATAAGAGAGAGTTGGCCATCATGTCTATAAGGCATGAAGAAGTGATAATGGGAACCCTTGTTTTCTTTAATTAATTTGTTCCATGTGCATGTACAGGTATAAAAAAAGAGTAGCTGAGTTTGTTTCCCACCCAAACAAATGATGGAGCATATGGGATTGCAACTGAAGATGGATATAACACAATGAAGGTTGGCAAATTTGTGATTACAAAAGATCTCATTTTGAATGGAAATAAAAGTCTTTCCAATGCTTGGATTGGAAAGGGAACAAAAAAAATTGACTGAATGTACAGCCCAGCCAAGGTTAGGAGTAAAAAGGCAGCCTAGGAACTCTTTATGGCAGCCTCAAATGGCAATTTTTGGACAGCCAAGAAGATTGCTACAACAAGGTAACTCTTTCAAGTGGTCTACTTTGGGTCAAGTTTGCATAATGTTTTTGAGTTTTCCATTGAGTGAAGAATGCCATCAAGAGTTGCAGAATGGTTTGATATACATCCCTCCTAATGAAGAAACCAAAAGCACCAAAGGAAGATCCTAAGGGGCAGCCCAATTGAATATCAGATTAGCATAGCAAAAGCAAGGTGAAAGGGCTCCTAAGTTGAATCTTCACGCAAAGGGCCTCCAACAAGGCATGGAGGAAACACGGGATGATGAGTTAATACCTCCAAATGCTAGAAAGAGTACTTTCATGACAGCCATAAACCAAATTGCCACCATTAATGCCATTGTCACTATCACTAGCAACCACCATATTATTTCAGTCACACTCATATTTGTAAATATGGTATGTCATAAGGAAAACTGCATGATAACTGTGCAAATTGTGACAAAATCAATAACTGTGCAAATGGATGGGGTAGAATCATGATGCATGGCATCATGATTCTATTTGTCTTTTCTTATTTTTGTCCTATGCACCCTAATCGCAACTTATATTTTTGTCCATTCCTTTATTTCTTCCTATTGCATTTTTCCTTTTCATCCTTTTTGTCTAAATCTATTGTTTTATCCCTTCTGCAGGGTACCAAGTGGGCCCTTCCAGGAAAATGAGGGAGTTGTTGGGAACGTATTTTTTTATGGGTGACCATTTTTAGCCATGGTGGAGCAAGGGGAATCTTCTAAGTTCTCTTTTAGAGATGCTCAAGCCACCTGTGAACTAAATGACTTTCATCCAAAATTTGACTAGTAAAGAGGAATTTTCCAAAACTCTTTTATTGTTGCGATTCGAGGGGACTCTAGAATACTTCATGGGGATTCCAGATTACAGATGCATGGCTGAAATCTTCAAAAGAGAGCCTTTCGAATGCCAAAAATTGACCCCAAGAAAAATGAAAACAAATGTATAAGGTAGTTGATGGTACACCAGTGATACGCCTTCAAAAGTTTGATGTGCAAAATGAAATAGATGTCCTTGAGAACAAAGGTTTGATTATTTGATTTATGGGCTTTCATCCTTCACTGATAGCACCAAAAAAATGGACTCAAAATTTTTGGCACACTAAAGATGAGTTTTCGATCTCAATTTATCCTAATGGCTATTTCCTCATTTTTTTTACGTCGATAAAAGATCAAGAATTTATATTCCAGGGTGGGCCATGGTTTTTTGGTTGAGAGGGCCTTTTTATGAAACCCTGGCATCTTGTGTTCAAAGCAGATGAAGAGCTTCCTTTGGTGGCTCCAATCTTGGTTCGTCTATTTGGGTTACCTACTGAATATTGGAACAATAAAGTCTTTATGGCAATTGGTAATGCTCTAAAAAACTTATATGATGATAGTTGAATCATTTTTATAGCTAGAACAAATGATTTATGACCACATATGTGTTTTGATTGACCTTAATAAACATCTACCTACTAAGATCTCCCTATTTGTGGAAGATGATCAATGGGAACAAGTGGTAGATTATGAAAATGTTCCATTTCAATGTCGTATTTGTCATGAATATGGTCATCTCCTTGAGGGTTGTCTGCTTAAGGTTCCAAAACCTTCTATAGAAGTCAAACGTCAAGAGGATTTAATTGTACCGAAAAAGAAAATAGCTAGGAAGAATGATCAGGACAAATTAGACATTCCGAAGAGTACCAGATTTGTTAGCTTGCAACAAGATCATGAAGATAAAGATAACGAAGACCCTATGGAATCTCAAATTCCAGCAACACCTATGAAGGTATAGGTTATGGTAGTGGTTCAACCACAGGGGGAAGAACTTAATCAAATCATACTCTATAAGGGCCCATAGAAGCAAGATGAGCCCTGTACAAAAATGAAAAGCTATCAGCAAAAAATAAAGTTTCAAGAACAATTTGAGAACCCAAATCAGCAAAATAGAAGAAGTTGTAAAGTAAGATCAACCACTACATTAATGGCTAATCCGGTAAAAGAAACACAATGAGACTTACCCTTTGGAATTATATAGGTAAAAATGAAAAAATTGAAAACAAATACTAACACTAAGGCTGGCCATAAAACAAACCAAAATCATATCCAGCTAGAAGGCCAGAAATTAAGTCAATCTGGAATAGTTAGAGATTTGTCCCAAATTTTTAATCACTCCTCAAAATGAAGATAATCATTAATGTGCAAGGAATAAAAGGCAGTCCTTCTAAAATAATGGAAATTAAACAAATGATTCATACCAATCATCCACATATGGTGTTCTTGCAAGAGACTAAAGCTTCCATTGAGCTTATTTTTGTGTTGGTGGAAATAATGTGGCCTAAGGCTCAGATGTTAACTCTTGGCTCTCAAGGCACATCTAGGGGAGTTTTGAGTATTTGGGATCCAAAACTAATCATAATGTTAGGAGCTCTGATGGTGTATGTGTGTTCTAAGATGGATGCCCAACAATTTCTGCTCATAAATGTTTATGTTCCCAATACTCTGGAGAACAAGTTGGTGCAATGGCAATGTATTGAAACTATGATCAATTCTTATCTGGATGTTCCAGTTGTTCTATGGGGGAGATTTCAGTACCTTTCTTAATCTATAGGAAAAACAGGGAGGAACTCCACACTTGGATACTAGTTCCTCAAATATGGCTAGGTATGTACAATTATTAAAGTTGGTTAATGTTCAAACTAGAAATGGGTTAATGATGTGGTGTAATAAAAGGCAGGGTCAGAATTGTATTCTAGAAAGATTGGATAGTTTTCTTTTATCTGAAAATTGGTTGCTAAAAGAATATATTCCTAAGGCTAACATTTTAGATAACATTGGTTTTGATCATTGGCCAGTGTGTCTTGAGATGGGTAAATCAGTTCAATGTCATGCTCCTTTTTGTTTTTAGTTGGTGTGTCTTAGAAATGAAAATATTGAACATCTTATCCAACAATGGTGGTTGGAAGGAAAGCCAATGTATAGGACTCAAATTTTTCTTTTACAAAATGACTAAATTATATAAAGGCAAAATTAAAGAAATGGAATTGGAATGAGTTTGGTGATGTCACTGAAAAAAATAAGTAGATTATTCAACAATTGGAAGGGCTTAATGCAAATATTAGATCTTTGGGAAGTAATGAGGACCTTAAATAAGAACTTCTATTGAAATCCATGCTCCATGAATGGGAAACAAGAGAAGAGATTATGACTGTCATAATAGCCAGTAAAACTTGTATTAGCTAAAGATACCTCCATTTTGACCAAGGGTTTGAGAACCTTGTACCCTATATCTTGAAACGCCTTTATGACTATCATAGTAGCCGGTAAAAGACAAAAACAACAACTGTTATATCCAATTCCCTTCACACATTCACCTAATGCATTAGAAGCTATTGCATTCTTGGCTTGACTCATCATGATGAGAAACCCCCAATCTTATGAAGGATAGAAACACAACAAAAGGTAGTCATTCTAAAAAAAATATCAGCATCTACATTCTATTCCCTTTCTATCATAGAATCACAAATTTGGATTGTCCTTGTTTGCAAATTTGCATTTTGTAATCTATAAGGATGAAATATTCTTTGCAAAACATTCCACCAAAGAATTTCCTCTATTCTTGGAAGTACACAGCTATTCTAAGGAGTTAGAAACAATTGGAAATACAAAATCAACATGGTGTCTACAGTATCTATACTGCCATATTGGATTCCCACTTTCGGAACCCAAACTGTCAATGCTGGAAGGAGACTCTAGATGTTCAATAAGAGACCAGCTGCTAGCATATCTTGTTCAATATTCTCATTTCCATCTATCATGTTAGCAACAATGGAAATTTTGGCATTCTCAATTATAATTGTAATCTACCATCCATCATTTTTGACAGAAAATAAGGAACAACCTTGTCTAAGTATTTTCTCCCTTGTATTTCAATGTCATGACTTTGTGTTTTCCACTTCCCTTTTGGTAATTAATCACCCAATTTATGAAGACCCAAAAAAAATTTCAAGTTTATGCCATTCACCATACCTCTATCACATACTACCACACCTGACTGTGAGAAATTAGAAATTGATAAGAGTGTTGCCCCCTTAATCAAACTTCTATCAAAGATCACAATGGGACATCTCAAATGCTCGTCCCATGCTGGACCATACTTCCAAACATAAAAAAAATGCAAACTATCCTAGCTGATTATAGAATATTTGACTCACCTTCATTTGGAATGTGGCAAGAACATTTGAAATCTGAATGTCATTTTCAAGAAAATAATGTGTCCCATAAGGCAGCTAGAATTAGTATTGTCTACACCTCTCTCCCACACAAAATTATGATTGGTCTTGTTTTCCAATCAGCTTCTAAGAGACAGAAGGTAGTAATGGTATGTTTACCATCCTCTTTCAATCTCATGGCCACCTAAACACACTTTTCCAAAAGTGATTATGGGAAGATATCATTGAAAGCCATCATATGTAGCATTTAAAAGTCATCTTGCAAATCACGATGCTTACCAAGGTATGAAGTAATTTGCAAGCGCTTCTTCCCAAATCAACTTGTTGTCCATGAAGATTGCTCTTTGCCATAAACTCCCTCCATCCTTTTGGCCGTGATTACTTGAGGGGCCTTGAAGCACAACCTCTTTGCTATCAAGCTCGAGCTTCAACTCCATGTTTCCCTTATACTTTTTCAAAATCAATTCTGATTTGTCCCTTATCCCAATGAAAGGAACAATTGAAAATACAGTGAAATCATAATTGTTACCCTTTGTAGATCTCAAAATATTACTGGTATCCCACACCATTTGGACACAATAATTATAAACTTGAATCAAGGAGTCCACATGCCCCATATTGTAATTTGTATGCCTTATTTCATCACCCCTTTTAGCATGCTTCTTATGAGGACAACAAGCCCAAAATGGCATAGTGTGAAATAATAAGTCTTATTTGTTACCAATCTTTTCCTACCTTGGGTTGCAATCAAAGAATTTACCTCCTTTGGCTAAGGTGGAAGTTTTAGATAGATTTATACTCATATTATTAATCTTGTCAAGTGCCTTCCCATGGCTTTTCTGAAAATTAGCCTCATATGCTTCTTTAATTGATGCATACTTTTGTATCATGGACTCATTCCCTGATGGAATAATAAGAGTGTGCTAAATAGGGAAAACTTTCTCACTTGTGCATTCAACAAGTGATGTGTTTTCCTTCTTGACTTCTTCTTTATTCTATGTGTACATGCAATCATTAGAAGTCAATAAAATATCATTTTCTTACCTTGACTTCATACCTTCCATGGATTGCTCCTTCTCAATTTCTTGAAAATCTAATTGTTCTTCTTTCTTTGGCTCATGTTCCACGATTTCTTCCTCTTGGATTGGGATATTTCTCCCACTTTCCCTTGGTATGGTGGATGGTATGGTGGATGCCTCTATGAACTATTCACTAACCCCTTTTAAATCTGAATTCTCTTGTTTTTTAATTCCTTCATTGGAATCCTCATGAGGGTTTGACCCTCTATCTTTCCCCTTCAAAATTACCTGCAGCTCAATCTTTCTTCCTTGGCTTCCGCATTCCTTTGCTCTTTTGTAGGGTTTTGGAATTCAAACCTTGTCTTTCTCATTTTATTTTCTAGAGGTCTCTGACTTAACCCTACAAACTTCATCCATGCTTTGGGACCCATTGCCCTTAGTTCCATATGAGATTTTTGCATAGCTTGTATCATCTCTTCCATGGTTTCCTGTCATGTCCTCCTTTTCAAGTTGAGACATGAAGATCCTTAGCTTAAATTGTTTCTCAATACGTTAAGGAGCGAATAGAGAGAGGGGGAAACAAGGGTCTTAATTTCACTTTTCGAAAGATAGCATGTTTCTTATTTTACTTAAAAGGGGACCTTTAAGGTTCACGATTGTTTAAATGATTTTAAAAAAAGATCATAAGGGAAGGGTCTTTTAAGGATTTAAAGTTAGTCTCCCTTCCCAATCTTGGGTGCCACACTTGGGAAGACTATACAAGGCAAAAGAGGAATCATTTGAAGAGGTTCATTGCTTTTTGGATAATTTTTTTTCTTGAAGTCTAAGCACAAAATAGAAACCCTTCAAGGTAGTTGAAACAAGGATGAAAACCCTTGATTTCAATTGGGAGCAACTTTGTAAGGAGGTTGTTGAAAGCTTCAATTGCAGAATTAAGGTGTTTTCAACACCAATTGATCCATTGTAGGTAGGCAAACCACATTGTGAGTTAGGCGAGTGGATTGGAGGGCTGTCCTAGGGCAACGAATACCCATTTTGAGGGCTACAAATAATTGGAAGGGAAATGAGTAGGTTTTGGAGGTTGGCAACCCACTTAGGGGTCATTTGGAGGTGATTTGAGGGTGTGGATAAGCTACTCTACTATTCTGTGATGATTCAATGTCAGGCCCCACTAGATGATACCTCAGCGGTCAGGAGTGATCTCCTAGTCAGTCGATAAGAGTCAATGACACCATGTGCCTGAGGGTGTTGCCTCGACGATCCTTCAGCGACTAGCCATAGGGGTCTGGAAGAGGACCCAAATCATCCCAAGACTTTTGGAGTGATGGCCAGTCCTTAGTGGTATCAGAGCTAAGGTCTCGAGGTTGAGACCCACATAGTTTGGTGGGTTGTGATGATCCAATGTTGGGCCCCGCTAGATGATACCAAAGTGGTCAGGGGTGATCCCCTGGTCAGTCAGTTTAAAAGAGTCAACAACACCACATATTCTAAGGAATTACCTCGATGATCCTTCGGTGACTGGCCATATAGGGGTTTGGAAGAGGACCCAAATCATCCTGAGACGTTTGGTGTGACTGCCAGTCCTATAGCCCACCACGCTTATGCTCTAATACCAATTTAGTAACCCTTCACAAGCTTTACTACTGACTGGCATTTTTTTATGCTGTCAATTATTTGTAAAAAACCCTTACTGATTTTTAAAACATTTTTTCCAGTTTGACATATGGATTCATTTTGTCAAACTTATACCAATGCATTGCATGAAATCATAACAGTATTTAAATGAGATGCATGATAGTTAATAGCAAATAATTCATCCTTAATATATGGCATATGATGATGAAACAACATAGATAACTGGATAAAAGCTTCAATCACAAGAATACTCAGTCTAAGCAATAACCATGAGCAAGTTTACACAAACAATATTCTGAAATATATGACAATAGTTTCTGAGTTTATATCAGATATATATGTTCTCATGGAAATGCTAAAAATACCCATTTTTAGCCTCCCAAGATGATTTTGAGTTGACAGTAGAAGTTCATGATGGCTATAACAGAATATTAGTGACTGTAGCAGCAAGTATACATGCCCAGCTCTCTAAATAAGCACCTAGCTATCACCAATAGTTAGCAACAAGAATGGTGGCAGCTGTGTAGACAAGTCTGCACTCTTTCAAACTCACATGACACCCCCAGAATGGCATGATGGATGCATCTCACAATCACGCCACTATTCATGCACTATTCACAGGTCCTATTCATGCATAAGTATTCACACATCACTATTCATGCATTACTATTCATGGCCATACTATAGCTATAGGTACAACTTTAATAAGCAAATGATTAATCTCTAAATATTATGATATGCAAGGAAACCCCTATAAATTTTTAAATCTTCCTCACAACTATTGAAGCACAAATCAGAGTCCCTATATGAAACTCTAAGGATACCAAATTTACTAGATATTTCACCAGTTCAAATGGAGACTCACAGAAGAAACTACGTTCTTCAATGGCAATGGCTGAAACCCTTCTCAAAGCACAAAACCTGTTTTCAAAACGATAGCAATAACAATGAATTTTTTCTTCATTCTTTTCCAAGCATAAATATGCCCTTTCAAACCCTAAATCGAATTCTTCTAGAGAGTTGTGATTTTTCTCATAAAAATCATTTAAAAAATAAATCATTAAAACATTTAATGATTTTAGACTCAGGAAAAAACATTTAATTTTTCTCCTTCAATTAATTCAGACAACTGGCCCCATTCGATGAGAAATAGATCCATACTTAAGTGATTTATTATAAAGTTAACTTTAATATTAAATCATTAATCATTAATTAGTGCTGGAATCTGCTAGAAATGCAATAAATCTCTCAAAACTGAGAATCTGACCTTGCCGTCTGAAATTGGAGTCTGGGTAATTATTTTCCATGTGACCAAATAACCTTGCTAAAAAATAGCAACTGCTAAAAATAGAAAAACTTATCAAAACGTAGTCTAAATCAACTCTCCAAGCCCAATCAAAGCCACTAAACTCTGAGGATGTCATATCACTGAACAATTGAAACTCTCATGTGCTCAAACTAACCCCCTATCCAACTGTATTAGCCTATGAGGGTCCAATGATAGGCTAAACAACTGCTAGAATGGAGCCTCTAGCTAGAAGGGGACATCACATATTATGGAATTTTATTATAATTTTCCAATACTGCACTTCACCAAAAAATCAAGTTTTTTGTTGGTTATTTAGCAAATAATTTATTATATTTTCTGCTTTTTTTTGGAAACCTGAAATAATATTTTGGAGCTATTTTCAAAGCATCTACAACATTATATTTATTTCAGCTTGTTAGGGTTTAAGGAAAGTCTGAAAATTAATTGTTTCCTTTGGAGTTGTTGAATAAATTCCTTGTTTAACAATATAACCCTAAAAGGGACATTTCACTTCCAGTGTTGTCTTCATCTTTCTATCACTACCCTGCATGAATAAGAGTCTGCAAACAATTCACTACCCACAGCTGGCTAAAAAATAGCTCTAATACCACTATAATGTCCTTTTTAGGGTAAAATTAGAGCATTTTAAATTTTCCAACAAACCCTAAAAATAAATTCAATTTTTTAATTTTTCCTTTCAAACCCTAAGTTAAATAAAAAATTTAAAATTCTAAAAGTGCCGATTTAGGGCACAAAAATAATATTTTATTACCAAAAATGTGTCAAAAATTTGATAAAACACAGCCATGCAAAATACCTTAAAAACCTAATTTTTGAATTAAATAAATGACTGATAATTATGATAAAAATATTAGTTGCATGTGTGTGTGATTAATCACCCATAAATCTGCATTAAATGGCCCATTATAGTTCAAAACCTAAAAAAGGGTTGCTGCCCTAGGAGAGGGCTCCCAACTGAATAAGTTGCTATTGCATGGCCTACCAATGCTGCTTGCTACCCTAGAAAAGCGCTGATTGCTCCTGCGCCCCCTACTTGAAACCTAGTTGTTGCCCTTGTTAGGGCTCCAAACATGAAAATATGCTCTAGACACAGGTGCACACTCCTTCAAACTACCCTAGCAACCTCCCAAAAGGGTTGCGCTCCAGCTCAATGTATGCTTTGATGCATCCAATACACAAATCTGCCCAAATGTGACTCCCAAAATGAAGCCACCAATGCCTTTCTTGAGGTTTTTTGTCCCCAAACAATACCAAAAAGGGTTTTTGTCCTTCAAAGTGAGAAGCTAAGCTTTTCATGCTTAGAATTACAAATAATTTCCACAACATAACATAATCCTTCAAATGATCCTCCTCTCCCTTTTTATACCCCATTTCCCTCCAAAAATAATCCCAAAGTGGGGTGCTCCACTTGAAGGGACATATAAAAATATTTAAAAATAATTTTTCTTTTAATTTCACTTAAGGGTTAAATAAGCCCATGACCCTTAAAAAGGTCCCCTTCTTAAGTCACAAGAAAATTAGACTATTATTACTTTATTTTAAGTATTTATAAATATTTTTTATGTTAGTAATACTATTATTCTAATTTTGAAAAAGGGGAAATTACAAGCACCCGTAAAAAGTATAAAAAATAAGTATAGAGAACACATAAGTCTATTTTCAATAAGATTTAAACAAAAAAGAGTATAGTGCACATCATGAATCACAATAATTGAAAACTAATGTAGATGGGAATGAAAGGCCAAGTCAATGGCTGCCTAATTCCCCAGTTGGGGCTTACACTTGCTCTCTAATGGTTGCACACACACAAGCAAACTACTCAAACTTGAAACTCAAGACACTCTTTATTAATGTTCAACACATTGTTTCAGAGATTTGATTACACACTCTCACACTCACATGCCTTCATAGTCTTATTACATTACATGAAGAAAGTTTAATCCCTCACATAGTCCCCCCAGACTTGGTACATTCTCTCTCTACTCTTTGCTTGGAGAACTCAAGTTCTAAACTCTCTCTTCTCAAATTTGAGGCAATTCTCTTTGCTTGTGCCTTGAAGCTTACTCCTCTTCCCATTTCAAATCTTTCTCTAACTTCCTCTGACTCTTGGAGTGCCTCTTTGCCTTCCTTCACATCTTAGAAACACTCAAGAACTGACACTTCATCATTCTAGGCCTTTACTTTCATTTTATATTTCATGTGGGCAAAACCACCGCTTCATGCAGTCCAACGGTTGTGGAACCACAACTTAATGCAGACTGTCAATTGCAAAACTATCAGCCCAATTTTGAAACCACCACTTAAGCTTGCAAAACTGCCACTTAGTGCAGATTGGTTGTTTCATCATTGAACAAATTCTGCCAACTTTCGAAGGCCATATCTTTTGCATACAAACTCAAAACGAGATGCCTTTTTTTTTAAAAAAGTACATAGCTTTTTGAGGGGAATCCAAATATGAAATCACATTCAAGTTTAGGGATATCCTCAATGCCCCTTTTTCCTCTGCTCCACAACCTATCCGCTTTATCCCTTCAACAGACAAGTACTTCCCTGATTATATGATGGTTGAGAAACTCAACCAACTTGCTTGGAACCATGTAGTTTCTTGAAATTCATCCTTCTCTAATGAACTTGATGCCACTAAAATGTTGGAGTATTGATGCTTCCCTTGGATCATCTTCACCATGTTAAAACAACAAAGAAACCAACAAGACGACACGAACACACAACTACTATTTTTGGTTGATGCAAGATTGCATGTGCTCTTGAATGCTCCTACATCAAACGCCCAAGGATTCAAATTTGTGATCCCCAAATCACAACAGTAAGATGAATGGTAGAACCATTCTTTTGGCCAAGTGACTTAATCGTGGTGCCCCCTTCCACCTTGTTAGGTACCTCTGAATTTATTTATTTTTTGTTTCTTCTTCCTTTTCCAACCACCTATTGTAGCATAAAATGTCCTCCTCTATGTAACTCAGATCACCCTTCTCTTTACCTTACCCATTGCTTGGGCATAATCCATCCAACACCTCTGATTATCTCTCTTCCTCTTTCTCCACTCTCTTATAGGCTTTTGCCCACCACTATCCATCCACCACCACAAAGTGTCTTCAACACCATTGTTGTCCCAGCCTTCATTGGCTTTGAAATAACTACATCCATCTAAGCTCAACTTCTCTCTCATCTTTGATATCACGTTTATAGAAGCATGCAACTCATTCTTCACTTTTTCCTTCTAGCTTGCTTGTCAAAGAACTCAACATACCTTTGGGCATCCAAATGATCACCCACAACCTCTAATGCTACCTCCAAGATAGTCTTCATTGAATCCTCCTCTTGATGCCCTCGTTGCTATGTCAAACAACTCTACTACCTATGCTGCAACATCATCTTCTTCTCTACTTTTAGTCTTCAAGATGTCTTTAAAAAAATCATCCATCTCCTTTTAGAACGTTGTTCCAACTAGCCTCTCTTCATCCTCTTTACCAATTCATAAAAAAACTATTTTTCCAACATTGTGAACTTAAAAAACAAAATGAATATTAGTAAAATAAGGACTAATTCTTACGACCTACATAAAGAAATTAGTTGATGAAATTTATAACTTTGTGATACTAACGAAGTTGAAGATGAACACAACTTCCTTTGAACTTGCCTTATCCTTAATAATGTGAGAAGAAAATTCACCCAACTTCATAATTCAACCAATATTCAAGAACTTTTAGCTCACAACAATCAAAATGACTTCCATAACTTCAGTTCCACCATGTTCAAATGTAGAAATGATATTATAAAGAATTTCTAGTCCCATTTCTATTTCATCCATATGAATGGCTACTATCTTATATCTCTTAGCTAAGACATTATAGACACGTGATGGGGTAGAGGAAAAGGATGAAATATAGGGATTGCAATATTGGAAAAATTCACAAGGTTTACACTTTCAACTATGCAGAGTTAAAGTACATGGAGAAATGGAAGAATGGCAATAACATCAAAAGCAACTCCAGTGATACTTTGTACACTAGAGTCAAAAACATTTAATTGAATTGCTAAATGTTTCTTTTTTTAGGTCCTACAAACCAATTTGGTCTTCCGGGTGTTAAAATTTGCCATCGTCATCATCACAAAAGAGTTGTTTCCATAGTGGAATAGAAGGAGCATGATTGCTTTTTTAAAGAAAAAAAAAGTGTTCTGTGACTCTGAATATTCACTTTCTGGGTTTGAGGCCATTATGGGATTTCCTTTTTAATGGTTCTGTAGTCCCTTAACTTCAAGTACAATAAGCAAAAAAAATTGCAATTATACAAAAAAAGAAACAAATACTTAATACTCACGAGGTTTTTTAAGTAACAAATATACAAAAAATTCATGAGGTTTAGTTTAGCTTTCATTTTTTTTTTTCATTTACATTTTTAAGTTTTAATTTGGAGGTTTGCTCTTTTCTTTATGAAAGATTGTATATTTTTTTATAGGAAAATATTTTTTCAAATAATAAATAATAATGTTAATCTGAACTGAACCAAACTGCTTCGGCACAGACCAAAAAGTACATACCGGACCAAACCACCAACCTTGACCAAGTTTGGAGAGACCTAAAAACTACACGGAAAACAGCTAAAAACAAACCTCAAAAGTAGGAATTAATCGCTAAGCACAAGCACCAGCAGAGCTAGAATAAAGGCAAGGGTAAAATGCCTCAAAAATAGTTGCAGTTGAGGCTCAAACAAAATATTCTCAACTAAAGGTCATGCTGTTAAATCGTCGTAGTTCAGCAAAAGCATAGATTAGCCTATACACATCGATCCTTATTGTCCCCCAGCTAGCAATCAGAAATAAATGCGAAGCCCCAGCTCATGAGCAACAACGAGAACCATACTTGGAGGTCAGCTTTGAATTAAAACAAGAAAGCATGCAATAGCATTCCAAGCAAGCCAGTCACAAAGGCAGAAACAGCTCAGCGCAACTTTTGTACTACAAAGGATACTCTCAAAACTACTTTTAACTGTGGGAAAACAAGGCACCGTTAAAAAGGGCCCTTTAACTCTCTGTGCCTCCCAATAAATTACACAAAAACCTCTATCCCGAGATGCGGAATCTACGATTTCGACATTAAATAACCTAGAAAGAAGCAACAAACGGTCCATTAAGCTTATTCCTTCCTAACAGATTCTTTCTCTACGTTTTCCCTAAAATTCAACAAGCTCAATTGGATTAAATTCTGGCAAGCAATTTGGCTAAGATTGACTAATTTGCCAGTCTTTACTGCTATCCATTCTTGTAAGTACCTAACAAAGAGTCTCGAAAAAATTCCGGCCAGTGCTACTATTTTAATTTATAGAAAAGCAAATGAAAAGAAGCCGCAAGCACATCTCAGTAGTTTTCCATCATATTGCCGTTCATTTGCCTCTAAAGTGTGCAGGATTTAAACATAACAAATACCTTATATTCCAGACACAGCCGTATTTCGTCAGCTGCGGCTAGTTCGGCGTGAAGTGCTGCACATTTTTGTTGACGCTTTGCTTCAGCATTTCTCCGCTTCTGCACCAAAACAAACTTAAAAACATAAGAAAAATAAGGTAAAGCTTACATGACAAAAATCCAAATCCCTAATATGCTGACCTGAATAATAAGGTCGATTTCTCTCTTGTTATTCTGCTCTTTTTCCTTGCAAATAACAGAATCGATAAATTCTGTAAGCATTTTTTTTTTTTTCAACTTTCCAAAAAAAACTATAAATAATGACTGCAGCGTCGTTTTACTCGAAGCAGCCGGACTTCGGTGATGAGAGTTTTCAGGTTGTATTTAAACGTAGAAAATGTGACGGGTGCGCGTTGCTCTGTACTTCCATGGCTTTGCAAAAAACTCATGCCATTAATTATATAGAATAATGTCAAGAAAGATGTAAATATTTCTCCCAAATCGGTTAACGAGCTGGCCTGGCTTACCCTTTGAGACATTTTCAGCAGCACTTCGGAAAGAATCGAACAATTTCTCCAAACTACAAGTATAAAAGAAGCTGAAAACGAATGCGAATGCACTTCAAATCTTTTCCTCTGTTTTTTTTTTTAAATTTCTTAAATTTAATTGAAAATGCCGTTAATAGTTATCAAAGAGAGAATAAAATAATAAGTTAAAGAGTACAAGATACAGAGGCCTTTTGAAGGGAAAAGGTTAATTAATACAAAATAATTTCCATAAAAAATAGGAGTTTCATAGTAGCTAGTCTCTATGTTTATATAGGGAATTGTTTGTGCTTGTATTTATATATTTGTCTTGTAATATAGACGTGCTTTGATAATTTGAATTTCAAAATATAAATTTAATATTGTTAAATAATTAATTTTTTTTTTTTTTTAACATGTTTTTTAAGTGGTGGTATTAGTCAAATGCTAAACTCTGTAATAAGATGATTGCAAAATTTTAGTGAATATGGATTTGATTCAATAGCTTTTAGTTGAATTTATTATTTACTATCAAATAGAATGTTGAATTTGTTTGGTTTGTAACATTCACAATGTTAATATTTACAAAGTTATTTTTTAAATTTTGTATTACTGAGAAAATATATAACCGAGCAAGAATTTGTTCAAAGTTTAGGATGTTATTTACAACAACACATTGTTAAATAATCCTTCCAATTTTTGGAAGAGGCAAGAGTAATAATGAGCATGAGCATCGCAATTGTGTCTTGAATTTTATAACATTTATTATATGTCATAGAATTTAAATTTTAAATCCATTTAACTAAAAATTTGTTGTAACTCATAGACTGAGGATAATGACATCGATCAAATCACACTAACAAGTCGAACTAAAAAATATTCGTTTAAAAATATGGATGGTTCAACACTCTTTGCTATTCAATTACAATATTAATATTTTTAGAATAATCACTAATTGTGGATTTGTTGACATTAAACCAATGGATTCTATGTTTATAAACCAAAAGCCCTATAAAATAACTCCATGCAAAACTTTTTCCTTCTCAAATCGGCGCAAAATATTTCACACCCCAAGCCATTATCTATTTATGGGTTTTCTATTGATTAGATTTAATACTAAAAGCAAAAATCTACACATGTGATAATGAAAATGAGGAGAACTATCGGACTTGAAATATATTTGATGAAAGAATGAATGGTGATGATATCTCTGTAATAACTTGAATAACAAGGATTCACTCATATCTTTGACGAAAGAGTGAATTGTGTGAAATATCTTTGACATGATATTCATTGAATTGCAAAAGGCTAGTAAATATTTTGAAGAGTCAATAGTGTGATACAACTTCACATATCTTCACCAGCTACTACCAGTGCATAGATTTAACCACCATTTTGGAACTGAAACCCAAGTATTAAACATTATGTCATCATAAATCGAGGAAAAATTATTCAAAACATGTCATAATCAGTGATGTATTGTTTACAACCCAAATTTAAAAACTGTTTAAATACACATATTAAAATGATATGAGTGCAAATAATGGAAAATGATATTAACGAGTTCTGAAAAATGAACATAAGTGGGAAGCTGAAATATTAAGCCCTGCCTTACTAATCAAACATGGCTTCCATAAATTTTTCATTAAATATTTCATGACAGGAATTTAGTGCAATACAATACAACATCGTTGTGAGTAAAAAAAAATTATATATAATCCTAACTAGAAATGAAGCGAAATTTGGCAATGGATGAGATTAGTGTAAATGGCCATGGCACATGAGTCACTCACTAGTGGATGCCTGCTAAAGGTAGACAAATCCAATAGATTCTTATGCATTTGGGTGCCACCATTATCTTTATCTTCTAAAGGCAATCGATGATAAGGTGGATTCATGAAGAATCTGCTATGATGATAATAGGTCCAGTGATGGTGAAATATAGTGACTATTTTGGGGATAGCTTCCTACTGCAAGGTCATGATGCACACCCTGATATGTATCCTACATGAAAACTATGCAATGCTCTCACCGACATCATAACCCATGATGACTTCTAGCAAGAGAGGCCTTATGGCATTCTTGCTATCATGGGTGATAATAATGGGCAATTCAGCTTATTCTTTGACCCTGGAGGCCCTCCCTAGAGCTTCATTATGACCTCCATTATCCATGTCCCTTTGCCTCCATCTGCACTTGATAATTGTATTATCGGCTAACCCTGCACCTTTCATCTCTTACTAAACCTAAATCCCCCACCGCTGTTGTTGGCCATTTTTGGCCCACATACAAAACATCCTAGATACAATGCAGTCTCTAAACGTCCTGATACAAAGAAAGAAGTAGAGTTCCTGATTAGTCAAATGATCAAAGAGCTTGAACAAAGTTTTGGATGGAATGAGTGGACCAAAAGGATCGTGCAGCTTGCAAAGCTTTTGAAACACTTTAAGTTAACTTAAAGTGTAAATTGTTAATTTCTTAAGGATACGTCCACAGTCATAGAGACCCTATGGGGTATCAAGAGTGCTTGGAATGAGTATGGAAGTGCATGATATTCACCCGGTTCTTCATTATGTTAATCTAGATATTTTGGGTCTAGTGGCATAAATTTTGAGTAGGCAATTTGTTGATGTTATCATTGCCACATGTGGATGGGTCAGGGAGAATTGGTCATATGGTTTTGTTCACATTAATCCCAAGTTGCTACATGCTAAATTTTAGTACATGTGTTTGAGCGTAGCAAAATTTATTGAGGACTAATGTTGGCCTGTCAGACAAAATTTGTTAAGTTTCCATACTTAGCCAATTTTCAAAGGAGCTCAAATAGAGCTGAATGGGAAATTTGATGATGATATATCTCACATGTGTGGTAGCCTCAAGAGAAAATGATCACATGGGTTTGTTCATCTTTGTACCAAGTTAATATGTGCTAAGTTTCAAGTCATCTGACAAATCAAAATAAAAGATATACATGTGCAAAGTTAGGCTCCCAGGTAGTTTGATAGTGTTTTCCCATACTTAACCAAATAAGCCAGACCATTGTCAGGGCATCATGTAGAATTGCATAGGTGAGCTCACTTGAACAATTTTGTAAATGCACTTAGAAAGCTCCTAATACTAGGGGATCAAGTGGGCACAATCCTTTTAATATCAGGAACATCTCCAATAAATTTGTTCCCTCCATGAGTTTTGCACTTCAAAATATAGATCTTCAAAGTTGGTCAAATAATGGGATATGTTTTCACAAACATCAACTTTAAGCCACTACAAAAATCCATTGGAGTTTAAATTTGACGGTATCCGTGACATCAAATACATCCGTGAAGACATCAAATGATGGTCACGTGGACATCAATTTTAAGACCCAGTAATTTCAAACTAAAGTAGATCCAATGATTGGTGCTCATTCGTACCAAGGGAGATCGACGGAGTGAGATAAGTCAAAAGGTCAAGGAGCTTGAGAAGCCACCACATGGTGTAAGTGCATAAAGCAAATATACTGATAATGAAACTTGAAGGCAAACACAAGATTGCCAAGTGGAACCAACTTGGATAAGGTTGACAAGTCAAGGGCAAGATCGATGTCTCTCACTCAATCATATAGATCAAGATCAATAGAGTGAGATAGGTCAAAATGTCAAACAGGTTGAGTAATGATCGATGGCCAATAAGTAAAGGATTGAGCCCAAGACATTTTGATGAATATTGATAGGGTAGTCTTCGACTCAAGGTAAAAAACACAAGAACCGAGTCTAGACATGATTTGGTTTGAGCCAAATGGACATTTAAAGGATCGAGCTCTATCATTAGAGAGTTACATAGATAGAAAAGGTCTTTTGGACCTAATATATAGATCAAAGGTCGATGATTAGTTGTCAAAAGGAGACCTATGCATACATAGAGCTCTTAGTTTTTCCAATGTTAAAAGGTAGAATAGGTTTATTTAAACCTAAATACAGTCCAAGAGCCAGGCTACACAACCTATAAGTTTTCATCAATATAATAGCTATATGAAAACCAATCATTTAGATTGGTTTTTAATCTATAGTTAATATATGTCTGGGTTGGATTAGGTGCAGATATAAACAAGATATAGAAGAGTGTCTTATCTTCCAAAATGGCCACATCCTTGACAAGAAAGTAAAAACCCACCACTCAAGTAGAATTAGGCATGGCTCTATCAGATCCATGAACAAGAGGATTTTTATCCTCATAATGAGACCAAGTGGAAGATGACAAGTGCAGTGTGGTGTGAAAAATCAAGGCAAAAGAGGATTTGGTGGTTGGAGAGGTAGTTGGAATATTCAATGTTCATCAGAGACCTTGGAGATATTTTCTCATTGAAAGAATCATGACTCATCATGTAAAATAAGTGCTTGTCTTCTAATGGATCTCTCAGCCAATGAGAATAACTTGAAGACTATTGGAGAAAATGCAGGCTAACTGATTGATGATGGATTAGACCTAATTGGAACAAAGGTGATAGCTCATTTAATGGTCATGAAAATGTGCTCCCCCTTATCTCTCTCTTTCCCTTCTCTATATTACCCATTCTTTCCATGGTAAACTCTCTCTCTCTCTCTCTCTCTCTCTCTCTCTCTCTCTCTCTCTCTCTCTCTCTCTCTCTCTCTCTCTCTCTCTCTCTAATTCTCACAAGGACTCTTGATTTTGAGGAGCAGGGACACTCTATGAGATATTGTAAAATATGCTCATCTTGATTAGGCTACACCCTGCCAAGCATTTGTAAGAACTAACTCTTGATGTAATATAGGACTTTATTTACCTATATTTTGCCTTGAATCTATGTTTGGTGAGTTATGCACTTTGGCATTGTGTGAAGGAGAATCTTCATCGTCCATATTCCTTCTTTCTGACCTTGTTTACAGAGTTTTCAATGTTGTTTGAAAGTTTGGATTGGTGTTTTTTCTGCCATTAACATGAGCTTTCAGTGAGTCTTAGAACTCCTCTTTATTTGCATTCATTTATTCTCGAACCTCTTCCATGAAACACTTATGCAATTATCTTGATCTTGAGATTGTGTGAGCTAGTATTATCCTCTATAGATCTAGTGTGGGTTCAAGTTATGGGAGATCCCCATTTTTATTTGGTGCATCGCTTGGTTAACTTTCTTAGGAGCCCTTTTCTCTTTCTAACACTTTTCCCTATGAATCATTAGTTTAGCATTAGTTTTAGGTGATCATCAAAGAGGAAGTCGGCCTACTTCAGAGGTTCAACCTCACCATAGGTGACCCACAGCTTGTGGTTGTTCTCATAATTATGCTCAAGTTGGAAAGGGCCTGAAAAACACTCTCCCAAATGGTTAAAATTTGAGTGGTAATAGTTATATCATTCCCAGTGGGACAATGGTCCAAAAGAGTGGAAAGATTGTTTGTGTGTCTTTCCTCTAATCAACTTTTAGAAGTAAGAAAGTTAACATCAATGGTGACTCTAAATCAAAGCTTCAAATTGTAAGCAACCTAGGTGCCAAATCACCATCATTTGGTATGTATCACCACTCTTTTGATCAAAATGCTTATTCTCTACCTCAACATCCTTCATATTAGATTAGTAATGTTTATGGCTTCACCTCAAGTGGTTCTCAAAATTCAATGTATCAGCTTTCTCAAGCTCAAGGTGTCCCTAGTTTTTCCCCAAACTGATCCATTTCAAGCTAGAGGCAAATTTTATCAAGCTATCAAAGGTACATGATAGACCTTAATACATAGAGTGGATATGGTCAAGATATCCCTAGTCATATTATTCATGGCATAAGAGATGCATTACGACTAATAAAGGATTAATGGACACCTATTGAGGCAGTAAATTGGAAAAACCTCTCAAGTGAGATGATGGATGTAAGTGGTTACATTCAAAACATTGAGGATAAGCTAAGAGGCCTTAAAGGACATTAGGTCTAATTCCACCAACCTCATGTGTCTTCATATACACCACCTCAGCCCTCATATATGCCACCCATCCTCCCCCAAATAACTACTCCAAGTGACCCCTCTTATGTTACAAGTTCTTCATGTATTCCTTAGACTTTCCATTCTTGGAATTCAATCCAAGTAAGCCTTCAAAGAAAAAATGAGATTGTTTTGGAATAGCCTGTTATTGATATCTAATATCCCACTTATCTTCCTAGAGAATCCTCTTGTATCTCATACTATCCCTCTTGTGTTCATGATCTTCATGAGGTCATAAACCACCTTAAAGAGAGGATTTTCAAAGAGAATATAGATAGACAAATCAAGGAATTAGAGCTGAAGATGAATAAAAAGGAAGAGAGTCAAAATCAAGAAAAGGTGGTTGTTTCTTACACATTTCCCTCATGGGAATCAATCAAGAAAGGCATACCAAAAAAGGAGGCACTAGTTCAAGAACCACCAAAGAGACCATTCAAAGTCCCTAGCTAGAAGGATGCTTTTATAAGTTGCAAGCCAGGTAAACTTCTTCACCGTCCCACCACCTCTTTCTTAGAGAATGAACCTATTCTACAAAGGATAGAGGAGGAGCTTGCAGTCATAGGTGAATTTGAAGAAGATAATGCAAGTGTCTATGATGAGGAGATCATTTTAGGCAACCCACTTCATTTAGAAGGGGAATAATTAGGTTTAGACTAACCTTCTTGGAATGGATTTGACACTAATGACCTAGATCTTGATGAGGACAATCCTTAAGTTGAAAATAGAGTAGACCTTGAATAGACTATTGAAGTTCCATTCTACATCGATCAAGAAGGGGATCAAGTCCAGGATCCAGAGGATGGTTTACTTCAGGATGATTTATCAAAAGAAGGTAGCCCTGATGAATCAGAGCTAGAAGAAGGGAAATCAAACCTTGATCAAGACAAAGGTGTCTTTTTAGACCTTAAATGGTCAAATCAACCCTCATTTATAGTTGAGGAATAAGATGAAACCTTGAGTGAGGTTGATGAAGAGGACATCTTGAATGCTCAAGAAATGTAGCTTCAAGAACCACCACTTTGTGTGTTGGAGGAAAACCTGGAGGATGAATAAAAATTTTAATATGAACATGTGCTTCAAAAAGAATTTGAGCTCAAGAACATAATGATGGAGCAACAAAGTGCAAGAGCAAGGTAAAATATGGTTGCTCAACATTCGTGTTGACAAGAGGATGTCCTATCAGGTACCTAGCTTAGTTTAAAGATGACAAGGAGGAGCCATCACATATTGTGATTAATTTAGAGCACAAATTTGAGCATCAAGAAGAATATTATCAACTTGCCTATCCACTCCAAGATGCTTGTATGTCCAATCAACCAGATTGGGTGGGTAAGTTTATTTTTATTTTTTTTCTTGGAGAGGTGTATTGTCAATATGTTCATTATCCACTCCTCCTCCACTTTTGGGTGGCTACCCTCAAGCCTATAAAATATATTAGATTAGTGAGGAAGGGAAACTATTTTATGCAACTAATCAATAGTTTTGTATAGGTTCTTTTTTGTTCAGTTAGTTTAGGATAGGTAGTTTCATGCTTTTCTCTAAGTGCCTTTGTGCACATTTATTTAGTAGAATTATCATTGCTTTATTTTTGGTTAGTTTCCTTTACGTTATGTGTTTCCTTTCCATAAGTGCCTTGGGAACTTTGTTATTGTTGTTGTTGTTGTACTTTTGCTTCTATAGGGGCTATCCTGAAAGGGTCAACCTTGTATCCAATTTCAGACCAGCTCAATTGTAGAGGTAGGGGATTCCATGCCTAATGGACTAGAAAAGGCAAATCGGTCTAGGTTCTCAAGCATAACAAGCATGCTTCCTTACGAGTCACTATAAATGTTGGCCATTTTTGACCCACATACAAAATAACCTAGATACAGTGTAGTCTCTAGAGGTCTTGATGTAAAAAAAGAAGTAAAGTTCCTGATTAGTCAAATGATCAAAGAGCTTGAGAAAAGTTTTGGATGGAATGAGTGAACCAAAAGGATCATGCAACTTGCAAAGCCTTTGAAACACTTTAAGTTAACTTAAAGTGTAAATTGTCAATTTCTAAAGGACAAGTCCACATTCATAGAGACCCTATGGAGTGTCAAGAGTGCTTGGAATGAGTATGAAAGTGCATGTTATTCCCATGGTTCTTCATTGTGTTCATCTAAACATTCTGGGTCTAATGATGAAAATTTTGAGTAGGTAAGTTATTAATATTATCATCACCATGTGTGGATAAGTCAAGGAGAATTGGTCATATGGTTCTGATCACATTAGTCCTAAGTTACTATGCAACAAATTTCAGGACATACGTCTAAGCATAACAAAAGTTATTGAGGTCCAAACTTGGCCTCTTAGACAAAAATCGCTAAGTTTCCATACGTAGCCAATTTGCAAAGGAGCTCAAATAGAGTTGAGTGGGCAGTTTAATGATGATATATCTCACATGTGTGGTATCCTCAAGAAAAACTTATCACATGGGTCTATTTAGATTTTTACCAAGTTAGTATGCGCTAAGTTTCAGGTCATGCAATGAAGCATAACAAAAGATATACATGTGTAAAGTTGGGCTCCCAAATAGTTTGACAATGTTTTCCCATACTTAGCCAAATGAACTAGACCATCGTCAGGGTGCCATGAAAAATTACATGGGTGAGCTCATTTGAACATTTTATAGATGCACTTAGAAATCTCCTAGAACCTGTAGATCAAGTGAGTATAATCCTTTTAATATCATAAACATGTCTAACAAATTTGGTCCCTCCATGATTTTTGTGCTTCAAGATATAAATCTTCAATGTTGGTGAAATAATGGGATACGTTCACGTAGACGTCAACTTTAAGCTATTGTAAAAATTCATTAGATCTTAAATTTGATGATATGTGGGACATCAAATACGTTTGTGTGGATGTCAAATGACAGTCACATAGACGTCAATTTTAAGACCCAATAAATAACTATTTATTTTCAAACTAAAGCAGATCCAACAATTGGTACTCATTCATACCAAGGGAGATCGATAGAGTGAGATGAGTCAAAAGGACAATGAGCTTGAGAAGCCACCACATGGCATAAACATGTAAAACAGATAGGTTAAAGATAAATATTTAAGGCAAATGTAGGACTTCCAAGTGGCACCAACTTGAATAAGGTTGACAAGTCAAGGGCAAGATTGATGGCTCTCGCTCAATCATATAGATCAAGATCAATGGAGTGAGATGGGTTAAAATGTTAAATAGGTTGAGTCATGATCGATGGCCAATAAACAAATGATCAATCTTGGGACATTTCAATGTAATTAGATAGGGTAGTCTTTGACTCAAGCAAGGTACAAAATAAAGGAACCAAGTTTAAATACGATCTAAGTTGAACTAGATAGGCATTTAAAGGATCAGGATTTACCATTAGAGAGTCACACAGACATAATAGGTCTTTTGGACCTAATATATAGTTCAATTTTTTATTATTGGTTGTCAAAAGGAGACCTCTGCATACATAGAGCTCTTGGTTTTCCCAAGGTTCAAAGGCAAAATAGGTTTATGTAAACCTAAATATAGTCCAGGAGCCAGGCTATGCAACCTATAAGTTTTCATCGATATAATAGCTATATGAAAACTAATAATTTAGATTGGTTTTCAATCTATAATTAATATATGTCTAGGTTAGATTAGATGCAGATATAAACAAGATATGGAAGAGTGTCTTATCATATAAAATGGCCACATCTTTGACAAGTAGGTACAAACCACTACTCAAGCAAAATTAGGCATGGCTCTATAAGATCCATGAACATGAGGATTTTTGTCCTCATAATGAGACCAAGTGGAAGATGACAAGTGGAGGGTGGCATGAAAAATTAAAGCAAAGGAAGATCTAATTATTGGAGAGGCAGTTAGAATATTCAATGCTGATTAGAGACCTTGGAGATATTTTCTCCTTAAAAGAATCATGACTCATCATGTAAAATAAGCACTTGTCTTCTAGTGGATCTCTCAGCCAATGAGAATAACTTGAAGACTACTAGAGCAAATACAGGCTAATTGATTAATGATGGATTAATCTCGATTGGAATGAAAAATGATAGGTCATTTAATGATCATGACAATGTGCTCCCCCTTTTCTCTCTCTTCCCCTTCTCTATATTAACCATTATTTCCATGGTAAACCCCCCCCCTCTCTCTCTCTCTCTCTCTCTCTCTCTCAGATTCTCATAAGGACTCTTTATTTTGAGGAGCAGGGACACTCTATGAGATATTGCAAAATATGCTCATCTTGATTAGGCTCGACCTTATCAAGCATTTGTAATAATTACCTCTTGATGCAATATAGGAATTTCTTTACCTATCTTTTGCCTTGAATCTATGTTTTGTGAGTTGTGTACTATGGCATTGTGTGAAGGAGAATCTTCCTTGTCCATGGTCCTTATTTTTGACCTTGTTTAGGGAGTTTTGAATGTTATTTTTAGGTCTAGATTAGTTTTATTTTTGTCATTAACATGAGCTTTTAGTGAGTCTTATAACTTCTCTTTGTTTGAATTCATTTCTTCCTGAAATTATTCCATGAAGCACTTATGCAATCAACTTGATCTTGATATTATGTGAGCTAGTATTGTCCTCTGTAGATCTAGTGTGGGTTCAAGCTTATGGAAATTCCCCATTTTTATTTGGTGCATCACCTGGTTAACTTTCTTAGGATCCCTTTTCTTTTTCTAAGCCTTTTTCCAGTGAAGCATTAGTTTTATGTGAGCATCAAAGAGGAAGTCGGCCTATTCTAGAGGTTCAACCTCGCCATAGGTGACCCATAGCTTAGGGTTATTCCCATAGTTCTACTCAAGTTGGAAAGGGCCTAAAGAACCCTCTTCTGAAGGGTGAAAATTTTAGTGGTAACAATTTTGGCATGCCTGATGGGACAAAGGTCCAAAAGAGTGGAAATATTGTTGGTGTGTCTTTCCTCTAATTAGCTTTTAGAAGCAAGCAAGTTAACATCAATGGTGACTCCAAATCAAAGCTTCTGGTTGTAAGTAGCCTAGGTGCCTAATCACCATCATTTGGTATGTATCATCACTCTTTTGATTAAAATGATTATTCTCTACCTCAACATCCTTCATATCAAATTAGTAATGTTTATGGCTTCACCTCAAGTGGTTCTCAAAATTCAGTGTATTAAGTGTCCCTAGTTTTTCCCTAATTCAATATATTCCAAGCTGGAGGCAAATGCTCTCAAGATATGAAAGGTACATGATAGACCTTAATAGATAGAGGGGATATGTCAAGATATCCCTAGTCATATTATTCATGGCATAAGAGATGCATTATGGCTAATGAAGGAATAATGGACACCTATTGAGGTAATAAATTAGAAAAATCTCTCAAGGGAGATGATGGATGTAAGAGGTTACATTCAAAGCATCAAGGATAAGATAAGAAGCCTTGAAGGATAGCAGGTCCAATTCCACCAACCTTATATGTCTTCATATACACCACCTTATCCCTCATATATGCCACCCATCCTCCCCTAGAGAACTTTTACAAGTGACCCCTCTTATGTTCCAAGTTCTTCATGTATTCCTTAGACTTTCCATTCTTGGAATTCAATCCAAGAAATCCATCCAAGAAAAAAGGAGATTATTGTAAAATAACCTATTGTTGATATCCAAGATCCCACTTGTCTTCCAAAAGAATCTTATTGTATCTCATACCAACCCTCTTGTGTTCCTAATTTTCATGAGGCCATCAACCACCTTAAAGAGAGGCTTTTCAAATAGAATATAGATAGACAAATCAAGGAATTAAAGTTGAAGATGAATAAAGAGGAAGAGAGTAAAAATATAGAAAAGGTGGTTGTTTCTTACACATTCCCCTCATAAGAATCAATCAAGAAAGGCATATATAAAAATGAGGTACCAGTTTAAAAACAACCAAAAAAGCCATTCAAAGTCCCTATTTATAAGGATACTTTTATAATATGCAAGCTAGGTAAACTTATTCACCCTCCCACTATCTCCTTCTTAGAGAAGGAACCTGTTCTACAAAGGATAGAGGAGGATCTTGCAGTCATATGTGAACCTAAAGAAGACAATGCAAGTGTCTATGATGTGGAGATCATAATAGGTAGCCCACTTCATTCAGAAGGGGAAGAATAAGGTTAGACCAACCTTCTTGCCATGGATTTGACACTAATGACCTAGATTTTAATGAGGACAATACTCAAGTTGACAATAGAGGAGACCTTGAATGGACTACTAAAGGTCCATTCTACATAGATCAAGAAGGGGAATAGGACTAGAAGCCAAAGGATGGTTTACTTCTTGATGATTTATCAAAAGAAGGTATCCCTAATTAATTGGAGCTAGAGGAAGGGAAATCAAACATTGAGTAAGACAAAGCTATCTTTTTAGACCTTAAACAATTAAATCAACCCTCATTTATAGTTGAGGAATAAGATGAAACCTTGAGTGAGGTTGATGAAGAGAACATCTTGAATGCTCAAGAAATACAGCTTTAAAAGCTACCACTTTGTGTGTTGGAGGAAAACTTGGAAGATGAACAAAGATTTCAATATGAACATGTGCTTCAAGAAGACTTTGACCTAATTATGCTTGAAGAGCATAATGATGGAACAACAAAGTGTAAGAATGAGGTAAAATCTAGTTGCTCAATGTTTGTGTTCACAAGAGGATGTCCTATCAGGTACCTAGCTTAGTTGGAAGATGACAAGAAGGAGCCATCATAGGTTGTGCTTAATTCAAATCACAAATTTGAGCATCAAGAAGAGCAAGATTAGCTTGCCTATCCACTCCAAGATATTTATATGTCCACTCAATAAGATTGGGTGGGCAAGTTTACTTTTGTTCTTTTCTTGGAGAGGTGTATTGTCAATAAGTTCATTATCCACTCTTCCATATTTGGGTGGCTACCCTCAAGCCAATAAAGTATATAAAATTAGTGAGGAAGGGCAGATATTTTGTGCAACCAATCAATGGTTTTGTATAGGTTATTTTCTTTTCAGTTAGTTTAGGATAGGTAGTTTCATGATTTTCTCTAAGTGCCTTTGTGCACATTTATTTAGTATATTAGTTGTCCTTGCTTTATTTTAGGTTAGTTTCCTTTTTGTTTTGTGTTTCCCTTCCATAAGTGCCTTGGGCACTTTGTTGTTGTTATTATTGTTTTCCTTTTTCTTTAAGAGGGGTTATCCTAAAAGGGTTAGCCTTGTATCCAATTTTAGACTAACTTAGTTGTAGAAGTAGGGGACTCCATGCCCAATGGACTAGACAAGGCAAATTGGTCTGGGTTCTCAAGCATAACATGCATGCTTCCTTGCAAGTGGTTACAAATATTGGCAATTTTTGGCCTACATACAAAACATCCTAGATACAATGTAGTCTCTATAGGTACTAATGCATATCAAGAAGCAAAGCTCCTGATTAGTCAAATTATCAAAGAATTTGAGCAAAGTTCTAGATGGAATGAGTGGACCAAAAGGATCATGCAACTTGCAAAGCTTTTGAAACACTTTAAGTTAACTTAAAGTGTAAATTTTCAAGTTCTAAAGGATAGGCCTAGAGTCGTAGAGACCCTATGGGGTGTCAAGAGTGCTTGGAATGAGTATGGAAGTGCATGGTATTCACTTGGTTCTTCATTGAGTTCATCTAGACATTTTTGGTCTAGTGGCAAAAATTCTAAGTAGGCAGTTTGTTGACATTATCATTGCCACATGTGGATAAGTTAAGTAGAATTGGTCACATGGTTCTAATCAAATTAGTCCCAAATTGATATGCACATAATTTCAAGACATGCGTCTAAGTACAACAAACATTATTGAGGTCCAAAGTTGGCCTCTCAGACAAAATTCACTAAGTTTCCATACTTAGCCAATTTATAAAGGAACTCAAATAGAGCTGAGTGGTTAGTGATATATCTCACACGTGTGGTAGCCTTAAGAGAAAATGATCACATGAGTCTATTTATCTTTGTACCAAGTTAAAATGCATTAAGTTTCAGGTCATGCGATGAAGTGCAACAAAATATATACATGTGCACAGTTGGGCTCCCAAGTAGTTTGACAATCTTTTACCATACTTAGCCAAATGAACCAGACCATCATCAAGTCACTGTGCATAATTACATAGGTTAATTCACTTGAAAATTTTTTAAACATAATTATAAATCTCCCAAAACCATCATATCAATCAGGCACAATCTTTTTAATATCAGGTACATCTCTAGCAAATTTGGTCCCTCCATGATTTTTGCACTTCAAGAGATAAATCTTCAAAGTTGGTGAAATAATGGGATATGTTCACATAGATGTTGACTTTAAGCCACTATAAAAATCCATTGGATCTTAAATTTGATGGTCTATAGGATCTTAAATACATTTACATGGATGTTAAATGACAGTCGCACAAACATCAATTTTAAGCCCTGGTAAATACTCATTTTTTTCCAAACTAAAGCAGATCCAATGATTGGCACTCATTCATACCAAGGGAGATCAATAGAGAAAGATGAGTCAAAAGGTTAAGGAGCTCAATAATCCACCATGTGGCATAATCACATAAATTATATAGACTGATAGTGGATCTTGAAGGCAAAGGCCAGATTACTAAGTGACACCAACTCAAATAAGGTAAATAAGTCAAGGGCAAGATCGATGGCTCTCACTCAATCATATAGATCAAGATAAATGGAATAAGATGGGTCAAAATGTCAAATAGGCTGAGTCATGATCAATGACTAATAAGCAAAGGATCGAACCGAAGACATTTTGACGAAGGTCAATATAGTAGTTTTAGACTCAAAAAAGGTAAAAAATAAAGGAACCAAGTCCAGACACAATCCAGGTTAAACTAGATGGACATTTAAAGGATCACGCTATGTTATTAGAGAGTCATAGAGATATAATAGGTCTTATGAAGCTAATATATAGAACATAGGTTGATGATTGGTTGTCAAAAGGAGACCTATGCATGTATAGAGCTCTCAATTTTCCTAAGGTTCAAAGGGAGAATAGGTTTATTTAAACCTAAATATAGTCCAGGAGCCAGGCTATGGTACCTATAAGTTTTCATTGATATAATAGCTATATGAAAACTAATAATTTAGATTAGTTTTCAATCTATAGTTGATATATATTTGGGTTATATTAGGTGTAAATATAAATAAGATTTAGAAGAGTGTGTTATCTCCCAAAATGGCCACATCCTTGATAAGCAGTCAGAAACCACTGCTCAAGTAGATTTAGGCATGGCTTTGTCAGATCCATGAACATGAGGATTTTTGTCCTCATAATGAGGCCAAGTGGAAGATGACAAGTGGAGGGTGGCATGAAAAATCAAAGCAAAGGAGGATCTGGTGGTTAGAGAGGCAGTTAGAATATTCAATGTTGATGAGAGCCCTTGGAGATATTTTATCCTTGAAAGAATCATGGCTCATCATGAAAAAAAAGTGTTTTTATTCTAGTGGATCTCTCAACCAATGAAAAAAACTTGAAGACTACTAGAACAAATGCAAGCTATCTGATTGATGATGGAATAGACTTGATTAGAATGAAAGGTGACAACTCATTTATTGATCATGACAACATGCTCCCCCTTCTCTCTCTCTTGCCCTTCTCTATATTACCCATTCTTTCCATGGTAAACCTTCTCTCTCTCTCTCTCTCTCTCTCTCATATTCTCACAAGGACTCTTGATTTTGAGGAGCAGAGATACTCTATGATATATTGCAAAATATGTTCATCTTGATTAGGCTCGACCCTATCAAGCATTTGTATGAATACCTCTTGATGTAATATAGGACTTTCTTTACCCATCTTTTGTCTTGAATCCGTGTTTGGTGAGTTGTGTACCTTGGCATTGTGTGAAGGAAAATCTTCCTCATTCATGGTTCTTCTTTTTGACCTTGTTTAGGGAGTTTTCAATGTTGTTTGTAGGTCTAGAATAGTGTTCTTTCTGCCATTAACATGAGATTTTAGTGAGTCTTAAAACTCCTCTTTATTTGCATTCATTTCTTCCTAAACCTCTTCCATGAAACACTTATGCAATTAGCTTGATCTTGAGATTGTGTGAGCTAGTGTTGTCCTGTGCAGATCTAGTGTGGGTTCAAGCTTATGGAGTTTCCCCATTTTTATTTGGCGCATCGCCTGGTTAACTTTATTTGGAGCATTTTTCTCTTTCTAGCCATTTTCCCTATGAAGCATTAGTTTAGCATTAGTTTTAGGTGAGCATCAAAGAGGAATCTGACCTACTCTGGAGGTTTAACCCCACCATAAGTGACTCACAGAGTGGGGTTGTTCCCATAGTTCTACTCAAGTTGGAAAGGGTCTGAAGAACCCTCTTCCAAAGGGTGCAAATTTGAGTGGTAACAGTTGCTTCGGCTCTCCTCTTCTTATAATCTATAAATAAATATTAAAATCTACACAAATATGTATTAAATGTGTTAAATAAAATATTAAAATCTTCCTTATGTAGAAATTAAAATAGTTAACAACTGCCACTCTTTTATTCCTCTTCAAAAAATATCAGGCCACATCACACCACATTAATTGGTTATGCTATGAAATCATTTTTTATTATAGTAAATCTAAATGTGTCTTACTATGAATGAATCTTATCTTATGGCATATTGGTTACTGGTTCCTACTAATTTAGGAAGCTTTTATGGTTCCCTATCGCATGTGGCAAAATAGTTGATCTAGATGGTCAACAATCCAAAAATCAAGGTTCAATTTTTATTGTTACATCAGGTTTATATAAAATTATATTAAATATAGGGAATATGCTCAATGACCCAGTGATTTGAACTCCATTAAATGTGGTTTGTATTTTTTAGAAGGAATATTCCATGAGAATATGTAGTGGAATATTCCTTAATATTTGGTGTTAAATTTTGGAATGCATACAATATTATGTTATTTCAAATCTTTTTATAGGTCACAATAAAAAAATTATTTGTTCAATCGATTGCTATAGTACCCTTTAGGGCAAGGACTTAAAATATGTTAGAAAAAACTAAGGTATGTAATCAAGATTATGATAATCCTACATTTATCTATTTTGTAGAATTTTAAGTTTTTCTTTAATTTTTTCAAGTATAATATGTAATACATGATTCTCGATGTTGTTTTGTTCCAATAGCAAATAAATAGAGGACATAATATGACTTTATTGAATAGATAGTATATTACTTTTTTCAAAGTATAATTGTTAATAGAAAACTTTTCAAATATAAAAGAGGATGACCAACTGACAAGTGTTCCATATGACTGTGAGAGTGGGGGGGAAAGAATGCCTAGTAGGATAATTTTTTATTGAAATTGATAGGAAAGAGTTCTAGAATAGAGGAGAAAAGGGAGGACTAGAGCTAAGAGGAGGATGGTAAATCCCAATAGAGGTGAGGAATAGTTTCAAGGGTGGGGCAAAAAGTTTATTTTCTAGAAGCAAGCCCAAGTTTAGTTAGAGTTTAGCCTACAAAAAGTTTCATATGTAGAATGCACAAACCTAATAATTGGAATTTGGTCTTAGCAAGGGATTGCCAAATTATATTCACCATGTGTTACCATTGAGATTTAGAGAAGGATATAGACCACTTGGAATTAAGAGAATCAACTAGAAGGAGCAGGAACTGAACAAGATGATACAAAAACCTTGGCAAGGCAGTGATAATGGCACCTTGATTTGGCCATCGCCAATTTATCTAAAGTGGTGTAGGATTGATGGTAATTTTAAGGAGGGATTCTGGTGGGATCATTTGCATAAAATAATCATAGACATGATTGAGTTTTGTAGCTATACCAAACATATGATTTAGTGAGTTCCAAGAGAACTAATTATCAATGTCTTTATCCCATATATCCTTAAATATATTAATGCCTTTTTTTGTAAAGCATTTGGCACTAAAGTCTAGTTGGGCAGCAAGGGGAAGATTATTAGATTGAATAAACTGGTTCCATCGAATACTGGAGTTGGAGATACTCAATCCACGGTGAAGGGATTGGTGGCACCATTAGAAAGGAGGGGCTATTTCTTACGAAGCTACCCAATTACGTCTAAGATGAAGAGAACCAAAAATATCAAAAAAGGTTGAATTTAATATTTTGTCTTCCCAAGGAATGGAGGTCTAAGAGCCTTTGTGAGATGCATGTTGAACTTGTTCCCTGACAAATATCTTCTAGGGCTCAGTACCTTAGGTGGATCTTGTAAACCATTTAGTGGTAAGAAACATTCCTTGTTTTAGTGGATCAATGTTATTCAAGAAGGTGGATAGTAGCCTAATCCACTTCTCAAGGAATAAATTGTTGCAACCATTATTCTAAAAATGATTTATACTCCTCAAGGTAGTGCTCTTCTTGAAAGAGATTACTTTAATGGTGGAATAAAACACACTTAATATCATCAGGTGATGAGGTCTCTGTTCCATCCTTAGTAATAATAGTTGAAATGTGTTCATGGTGATGTTTATATTGCAAATATTTGAAGATGTATTTAGATCCATGGTCACCATGTTTAATCCATAAAAGGGCTTGCATTTTAGCACCTTTTCCCCTCTAAACCTCATACTTTATTAAAATAGATCCTATTTGGGAAATAACAAATTGTAGGGAGATGTCATGAAGAAGATCATCAAGAGTGAGGCACTGATGACTAAGATTATGTTTTAGATTACATTATTTTTTCATCTTTATTTGTCCATAATCCTTTCATATCCTTTTAGAAACTTGATTGTTCTTGCCACAACAACTTACCACCATAAGACCCATCCAAAAGATGATGTGGGTTAAGGTTATAGTTCCCAAATATCATATATTTGGGCAATACACTGTAGGGAAGAGAGATGAGAAATATTTATCTTAAAGGGTAGTTGATTGTAAGAAGGCAGAGAAGGTGCCAAGTTGAAGGAGTAAGAAATAGGGAGATGATAAAAATAAAACAATGTCATTGAGACTAGTAACATGATAAAAGGAAAGGAGTGACTTCACAAATGTGCCAACATAGAACCTATTAAATCTATTGAGTCACCTTTGATATCCAACTTAATTATTGGACAAAGAGAACCAACTAAATATTCATGATGTTAGACATAAAAAAAGTTGGTCTAAGACTCCCAAGGAGCTGAGATAGTATAAATATATTGAAAATTATTTGATAGAGAGAGGAGATGATTGAGATTAGTTGTGATATTGAATGTGATCAACCATGTTGAAATCACCTCATAATATCCAATCCATAGGAGAAAGAATGGAACTCATCTAGTTCAAAATATTAATGCATGATGTTGTTATATTTGAGGCATAAATTGAACAAAAACTAATTATCTCCTCAACATAAAATGTAGCCCAAACACATCTATGGGCAAGGTCTTTGTTGTTAACAATAACCTTGGAAGAAATGGAGGTTGTTAAGAGTAGAATTTCACCTTCCCGACCATCTTCTTGAGAGGTATAATAGGGAGAAAAGTGTTTATCAATTCAATGTAGGTTTAACACTAGAGTTGGGCCTCCAAATTTAACCTCCTAGTGGAATATAACTTCATAAGGATGATCTTATAATACCCTTTTGACATGGAATTGGTGTTCAATGAGGGTGATCCCTCAAACATTACATGAGAGAAGGGAAACATTCATGATACACCACCAAAGGGAGGTTGATCGACCTCAATGTTAGCAAGTAAGGTGAAAAAGTTGTAATCAGGATTGGGTATGGGAGATATAGATGTATTTATTCTAACATGTTTTGCTGATCAATATCTCTCCTCACCATTATATCTTCCCTTAGTCACTTTTAGCAAATCCCCAATGTTGGACCTAGTTCCTTTATTATTAGGGACATGTGTTGGGACTCTGCTTTTCGAGGAATATCTAGTTCTTTTTATGACAACCTTCCAATTTTCAAGGTGAATATCATTGACTTGAGTTTTTGGAACAAATCCAGGTTTGTGTCAATAGAGAGAAGTTGAGTGACATTATTATGCTAGTTAGATCAGGGAGAAAATGATCTAGGGTTATTTCAGGCCATAGAGGGTGTTTTTGGTAGAACCAAGGGGTGGGTGATAGAAGTCTTGGTAAAAAGATCTTCTATCCTCTGTTGCTTGAGCTTACATTTAGGGAAATTATAGATTAAATCACCATATTCTAGACAGTAAAAATAGGTGTTAGGTTTATTGAGGTGAATAAAAATTTGGAGTTGGGTAAAGCCCAAACCAAAAATTTGAATTGAAGTAGGTAGTGGTTATGAAAGGTGCATTTCAATGTAGACTCTCAGATAATTTTAGAGGCCTAAATTTTTTGTCTTTATCACTTTTACACCAAAGGATATTACCCAATTGACTAGATAACTCATGAAGAAAGGGTCTAACATCTAAGTTAAGGAAGGGAAATTCAACCCACATAGAATATTGAAAGTGAGATGGCCCTTCAGGGTGAACATTGAGCTTCCAACCCTAAATATAGCATACCTAGCCACAAATAACCCATGTGCCATATTGAAGGGCTACTTGGGTGAAATCATGGGAAGAAATAATAAATAAGACATATCCTCTATATAACCCCCTTAAAAAGTCTATTTTCAACCCCCTAGTATCCTCCCAAACCTAAAGTGTTCATCTATAAAAGTCACTTTCATAAGGAATTCCTTAAAGTAAAAATATCACAACTATACAATGGGAAATATCCATAGAGCCCTCAACAAACTCATAAAGAAATTGAAATCCAAAAGCCTTAACTTCATGATTATGTCTAAGTTCATTGGGTCCATTAGTGGCTGCTCTTAGACAATTGATATTCTATGATGTTGGTGTAGGCCTTTTTACCTCTAGGTTTTGCCTACATGTTTATTAGCTTGCTTAGGGCTCTAGAGCTCATTTGGATTACTTGGGAAGAGTAGTCCCATATTCACTAGAATGTGTGGTATATTTCTCAGTCCAACCTATATATACACCTCTCTCCCTTTGCATTTATCATCCAAGGGCATTTAGTGAGAGAAATTATAGATTGTCTGAGTTACTTAATTGTGAGCTGTGACAGATTTGAGAGCTATGAACTTCAAGCCTTTGTATAATCAATTTATCTCCATCATTGAAAACATAGTGTTCAATTTTTTCTCTCTTCTATATTTTTTTATTTAACAGGTACGTGTGTTTTCTCTATAGTCACCAATCTTATATGTCTGATTTTGGATGATTCTCACATGGTATTAGAGCTTCAGGTATCTAGTATCGAACGCCATTATTTTTTGTTGAATCAAGAAATATAGAAGAGAGCAGACACTGAACATAATGTATTCAATAATGGAGATAAATTTCTTATACAAAGGTTTGAAGTTCACAGCTCTCACAACTCAAAAAAGTTGTCACATCTCACAACTAACTAGGTCAGATTATCCATAATTTCTCTCACTAAATGCCCTTGGATGATAAATGCAAAGGGAAATAAGTGTATATATAGGTTGGAGAGAGAAAGATACCACACATTCTAGTGAATGTGGGACTAATCTTCCCAAGTAACCCAAATGACCTCTAAATACCTAAGCAAGATAATACAACTATATAGACAAAGCCTAGTGGGAAAAAGGCCTACACCAACACCCCCCCCGCATAAGCTTAACTTAGGTGGCCAATGATACAAAAATGGGTCCCATCAACATGCCCTGATAAGGTACCCATGTACAACCTAATCTCTTCTTATTGAGTTTCCTTCCCATTGGCGATGCCGTACATATCACTTCTCTTTGCAAAAGTTTGAAAACCTAAATATGCCCTAAAAAGATTAAAAAAATTTAAAGCATGTTTTATTTTTATTTAAAATAGCTTTGCATAATTTATAAAAAAAACCCTTCTAAGATGATTTTTTAGAAAAGTTAATATAAGGGTGATTGGGCCAATTTATTTTTGACTTTTGTTGATGTGAGGAGGACCGTGGTTCAGTGCTAATTCCAACAAGTGCTTGGAAGGCATATTTTACCTCACCTACCAGATTGTTAATATCTTGCAAATGGTAACTTGAAATTGAGCACCATGTTTTGTAAAAGTATTTATTTTTTATTTCCCATGCATTGGGCCACTTTGCCTTATAAAACATGTTGGTTGAATATTTTTTTGATCAGTGTACTGATAAACAAAATAGGTCTGATCATCCAAAGTAGGAAGATTGGACGTCCAAATGTGTAGGTTTAGCACATCAAAAGGGGACTAATCTCTCCTCTCATCAAGGGGAGGTTACCTATATATATATATATATATATATATATATATATATATAAACAGAAAATAATACTCAAGGGTAGAACAAACCATCCATGTCTCTTTTTTTAGAGATGATGCATGAAAATCAAAGGAAAAATCTCAAGGGAAATGATAGAAAGCACTCTTCTTTCAGATGTACTATTCATCAAACCACAAGAATACTCCTAGTAGTAATTATAAAATGTAACCAAAGATGTAGTAACCAGCAAATTGAGATGTAGCACAAAGTCTCCACCTGAATTTCCCAAGAGTGAGATACGAAGGACAATGAGGGCACAAAGTCATCCCAAGGTCCTTTACGCAAAAAACAAAAAGAAAACACACTAAAGGCAATTATGGGGGCACAAAGTCTCTCCATAGTTGACTTCAGGACACCTTCCTGACTACTTTCACTAATTTTGCTTGTTGAATTAAAAGAATAGAAAATATATTAAAGAAAAAGACATAAGAACAATTTCCCCAACAACAAAGATATCACAGCACAAAGTTTGAAAAGTCACTTGATTTCTTATTCCAATAACAAAATATGATCAATAATCTGAGCTCAAAGTCTCAGTAATGCCTTTCAATTTGGGCAGAGTTTCATTTCTGATTATCAGAGAGAGATCTATTTACAATAACAAGAGAGTCCCTTATATAGCCTCTTCAAGAAGGACTTGGGAATAGTAACACATCATGTTGCATTAAATTTTGTTAAGAAGACATGCTAGAATTTAGGGGCATTTACCCATTTGCTTTTCTTAATGCAGAGAAATGGGTCACGCTATTGAAAGTTTGCATCTTTCAATGTCCACCTAACCATCTGCTTCTAGAAACATATCCGATGCGTAAATGTTTTTGATCCTTCCTCATCGTTCCTCCTTTTATATTTAATTAAATCAGGTCCTTGATTCAATTTGATGCTCTGTTCCATAGTCGCTTCCTGCTGATCTTGGCCTTAAAGCCTTTGAATGCATTCGGGTCCATAGATTTAAACCTACAAGGATCAACAGCTATTTCATTGTTACAACTTTGATGTCTACGAGAATGTCACTTTCCTCAGCAATTCCTTTGACTTTGTCATTTGATCTTTCCCAGAGGTACCTACCCTTTGGGGCCTTGAGAAACAGTTTGCTTTGGGTCGGGAAGAGCCTCCTGCAAGAGTATCTACCCTTCGAGCGGTCTTCGGATGGCCTTCAGGATTCTTTCTTCCAGTAGGTCGCTAAGTTCTTTGGCTCTTCTTTAAGGCTTTTTAAAATCAACAACTATTTTACAAACCTTGAAATTGACTTTCACACACCCATATCTACGTTTGAATTTCCAATGGCTAGTTCACTGTTCTTGACTTTGATGTCTTCGGGCGCATCACCCCTTGGAATTTATTTAGCTTTCTCTTGATTCGGCCTTTTCTAATACTTGCTTCCTTTGGATTTCTTGTTTTGTATCCTCCCGAAGGGAAGGTGACCCTTTAGCTTTAGGGAAGTGCCCTTTAATTTGGCAGCCAAGAGTCCCTCGCAAGGGCACCTATCCTTCAGGGTCCTTTGGCGGCTTTTTGTCTTCGGAGTTCTTTGGAGCTTTCCTGCAGACTTTTTTCGAGGACATTTTCCCCGCAGACATTTTCCCATGGACATTTTCCCACAGACAAAAAGTCCACAAGAATTATTTCAGCTGCCTTGTCTTTGGCCTTCATAAATTCTTTCGGGATTTCCTCCCTTAGCTTCTCCAAATTTCTTCAGACTTTTTGTCCGAAGGAATTCCTTCAGACAAAGTCTAAAAGAATTCATTTCTTGCCTTAGTATTTTTATCAAAGGAAATCCCTTTGTCTTTCAGTCTTTTCAATTGATCCATGTGCCTCCTTCCTACCCTCCGTAAGGGTATCTGATCCTTTGGCTTTGGGGCAATCCATTGAACCTACTGACTGAACCAACCAATTGAACCAACTTTGGTTCAACAGTTTAATGGTTCATTCCCTTTGACCGCTTGAACCAAGATTCTTTGAAATAATCCTCGTTGAACCAATTGAACCTTGAACCTTGAACTCGTTGAACCTTTGAACCAAAGTGGTTGAATGGTTCATTCCTTGAAAATGACTAAGTGTCAAAAACTTGTTCTTTTGATTGAAACTCCCTATAGAAGCCTTTGAACCTGTTGAACCTTGAACCCGTTGAGCCTTTTAAGCCAAAGTGGTTCAATGGTTCAACAGCTCAATGGTTCAAGCCTTGAAAACTTGTTGAACCTTGATTGAACCTGCTTGTAAAAGCCTTTGAACCTGTTAAACCATTAGTCTGTCACTTATTCTTTCTAAGCTCTTTGATCTTCATTGTACTGGTTGAACCTTTAAACCTATGAACTCGTTGAACCCTTTGGTTCAAGGTTTAATGGTTCAATTGGTTCATTTTGTTTGTTTGGCTAAGTCCTTTTGATCTTTTTTGAACCTTGAAGCAGTTGAACTTTGAACCTTGACAAATGCGCTTAACTTTTGCTGCTGATGTTGAACCTTTGAACCTGTTGAACCAAAATGGTTCAAGGTTCAATGGTTCAATGGTTCAATCCTTTCTTAGAAGCTTACCAATGAACTCTTTTGGTTGAACCCTATCATTGAACCAACTTTGAAATCGCCTGAGTGTTGAGAGCTTGCTTCTTTCCTGCAGAGTCCGTAGAAATCAACCTGTGAAGTCTGTTGAACTTGGCTTGCAGAGTCCATAGATTTTCTTCCTACAGAGTCCATAGATTTAAGCTTGTAGAATCTGTAGATTTAAGCATGCAGAGTCTGTAGATTTCTGAGAAGCTTAGAAAATGAGGAATTTGAATGCTTAGAATAAATTTTGAGAAGGGCAGAGATTATTTTGTTATATAGGACCAAAATAGTTCAAATGTTGTCTCAAAAATGAGTGATATTTTTGGGGGACAAAAAAACACACTACTTTATAAAGTGCCAAAATATGGGGGGGGGGTTTGATCAGACGTCTATTTTAGGGAAATTTTCTTTCCCTATTTATAGTTTTCATTTGTGCCAATTTAGTGGATATTACATTGATTGCTTGTGTTTATGGATGCATTTTTAGTTGAGTTTGATGCCCATTCATTGAGATGTGTTTTTTCACTCGTGCACTAATTGTTCTTACTTATATGGACCCATTTTGGTTAATTCTAACATCCATAATTAGAGCGTTTACTGGTACTTGATCATAAGCATAGATTGATCATTCTTTGAGCATGATTTGTAATTGTAAACATAGGGGGCTCACTGCTGGTTGTCCTGGGGAAGTTGTTATGGGCCCTACACTCTTTCTTATACACATTCAATTTTCATAACTATTACCTTTGCCCAATTAGTGACTACTTACATAGATTTCTCTTGTATTCTTAGATGTATTTTCAGCATAGCCTGACGTCCATTTAAGCATGCATTATCAATTGTACACCGATTGCTCTACTTGATTGGCTCATTTTTGGCATAATCCAAATTCCATCTCTAGAGCATGTACTATTAATCTAGATGAGAAGAGTTGTTTCATATCTAGTGATCCTTATTGGGAAAAATAACTATGCTTCATGGCATGATTATATAGAACACTTGTTCACTCGTAAGAATCGCATTCCATTTCTATATGGACAGATTCCTGCACCCACTAATCTTATTTAGTTTAATAAGTGGGCTAATACTTATGACAAAGTTTTTGCCACTCTATTACTTCATGTTTACATGGATCTTCATTTCCATGTGTAACATATAAAGTGTCCATGCATTGTTTGGAGCATCCTACAGTCTCTTTTCAAATATCCAACTGAGACTTACATCACACCTCCTCCACTACCTATCATCTCTTATGAGATAGTTATACTCTCACCTCTTACTTTTCTTTCCTGTGATGATACATCCATGGCAAATAGTGCTCTTCCTTATATTGAGCCCCTACTACAAGATGAGATTCTACCAGACCTCATTTATCCTATTATAGATTCTACTTCCATTCCTATGCTAATTATTGCTCTTCTAGAGCCTTCACAACCTTGCACTTTAGAGGACTCCACTATTTACAGTATGAGTACACCTATTATGAGTATTGATGACTCATCTCTTCCTATGGACTTTATTTCTTTAGTTAGTGAGTCATGTTCCACTTTTCACATGGAAATTATTTTAGCAAATGTTCCATGTCATTATTTTGACTAGTTCACTTTAGTGGTATTCCTTTCATATTCTATGCACATTTTTGCCAGACTTATGCCTCATATATGATTTGGACCACATTCAAAGATATTTATACTACTATCTTCATCTTCCATTATGAAATGGGTAAAATTTTAGTACATACATTGGGTTCTTCCTTTGCCAAAGGGAAGAAACATTATTCAATGCAGATGGAGATTCTATGATCTTTTGGTAGAGGATATCATCATCGACCTTCATCATCTTACAAGCTGTACTTAGAGTATTGATTAGTTTAGCCTCTTCAAGAAGGACTTGGGAATAGTAACACATCATGTTGCATTGAATTTTGTTAAGAAGACATGCTAGAATTTAGGGGCATTTACCCATTTGCTTTTCTTAATGCAGAGAAACGGGTCACGCTATTGAAAGTTTGCATCTTTCAATGTCCACATGGCGATCTACTTCTAGAAACATATCCGATGGGCAAATGTTTTTGATCCTTCCTCATCGTTCCTCCTTTTCTATTTAATTGAATCGGGTCCTTGATTCAATTTGATGCTCTGTTCCTTAGTCACTTCCTATTGATCTTGGCCTTAAAGCCTTTGAATGCATTTGGGTCCGTAGATTTAAACCTACAAGGATCAACGGCTATTTCATTGTTACAACTTTGACGTCTATGAGAACGTCACTTTCCTCAGCAATTCCTTTGACTTTGTCATTTGATCTTTCCTAGAGGTACCTACCCTTCAGGGCCTTGAGAAACAGTCTGCTTTGGGTCGAGAAGAGCCTCCTGCAAGGGTATCTACCCTTCGAGTGGTCTTGGGATGGCCTTCAGGCTTCTTTCTTCTAGTGGGTCACTAAGTTCTTTGGCTCTTCTTTAAGGCTTTTTAAAATCAACAACTATTTTACAAACCTTGAAATTGACTTTCACGCACCTGTATCTACGTTTGAATTTCCAATGGCTAGTTCCTATTCTTGACTTTGATGTCTTCGGGCGCGTTACCCCTTGGAATTTCTTTAGCTTTCTCTTGATTCAGCCTTTTTTGATACTTGCTTCCTTTGGATTTCTTGTTTTGTATCCTCCCGAAGGGAAGGTGACCCTTCAACTTTAGGGAAGTGTCCTTTAATTTGGCAGCCGAGAGTCCCCCACAAGGGCACCTATCCTTCAGGGTCCTTTGGCAGCTTTTTGTCTTTGGAGTCCTTTGGAGCTTTCCTACAGACTTTTTTTGAGGACATTTTCCCCGTAGACATTTTCCTACAGACATTTTCTCATAGACAAAAATTCCACAAGAATTATTTCCGTTGCCTTGTCTTTGGCCTTCATAAATTCTTTTGGGATTTCCTCCCTTAGCTTCTCCAAATTTCTTCAGACATTTTGTCTGAAGGAATTCCTTTAGACAAAGTCCAAAAGAATTCATTTCTTGCCTTAGTATTTTTATCAAAGGAACTCCCTTTGTCTTTCAGTCTTTTCAATTGATCCATGTGCCTCCTTCCTGCCCTCCGTAAGGGTATCTGATCCTTTGGCTTTGGGGCAATCCATTGAACCTACTGATTGAACCAACCAATTGAACCAACTTTGGTTCAATAGTTTAATGGTTCATTCCCTTTGACCGCTTGAACCAAGATTCTTTGAAATAATCCTCATTGAATCCATTGAACCTTGAACCTTGAACTCGTTGAACCTTTGAACCAAAGTGGTTGAATGGTTCATTCCCTGAAAATGACTAAGTGTCAAAAACTTGTTCTTTTGATTGAAACTCCCTGTAGAAGCCTTTGAACCTATTGAACCTTGAACCTGTTGAACCTTTTAAGCCAAAGTGGTTCAATGGTTCAACGGTTCAATGGTTCAAGCCTCAAAAACTTGTTGAACCTTGATTGAACCTACCTATAAAAGCCTTTGAACCTGTTAAACCATTAGTCTGTCACTTGTTCTTTCTAAGCTCTTTGATCTTCATTATACTGGTTGAACCTTTGAACCTATGAACTCATTAAACCCTTTGGTTCAAGGTTTAATGGTTCAATTAGTTCATTCTGTTTGTTTGGCTAAGTCCTTTTGATATTTTTTGAACCTTGAAGCAGTTGAACTTTGAACCTTGACAAATGCGCTTAACTTTTGCTACTGATGTTGAACCTTTGAACCTGTTGAACCAAAATGGTTCAAGGTTCAATGGTTCAATGGTTCAATCCTTTCTTAGAAGCTTGCCAATGAACTCTTTTGGTTGAACCCTATCATTGAACCAAATTTGAAATTGCCTAAGTGTTGAGAGCTTGCTTCTTTCTTGCAGAGTCTGTAGAAATCAACCTGTGAAGTCTATTAAACTTGGCCTGCAGAGTCTGTAGATTTTCTTCCTACAGAGTCCATAGATTTTCTTCTTATAGAGTCCGTAGATTTAAGCTTGCAGAGTCCATAGATTTAAGCATGCAGAGTCGGTAGATTTCTGAGAAGCTTAGAAAATGAGGAATTTGAATGCTTAGAACAAATTTTGAGAAGGGCAAAGATTATTTTGGTCTGTAGGACCAAAATAGTTCAAATGTTGTCTCAAAAATGAGTGATATTTTTGGGGGACAACAAAACACACTACTTTATAAATTGCCAAAATAGGGGGGTGGTTTTGATCAAATGTCCATTCTAGGGAAATTTTCTTTCCCTATTTATAGTTTTCATTTGTGCCAATTTAGTGGATATTACATTGATTGCTTGTGTTTATGGATGCATTTTTAGTTGAGTTTGATGCCCATTCATTGAGATGTGTTTTTTCACTCGTGCACTAATTGTTCTTACTTGTATGGACCCATTTTGGTTAATTCTAACATCCATAATTAGAGCGTGTACTGGTACTCGATCATAAGCATAGATTGATCATTCTTTGAGCATGATTTGTAATTATAAACATAGGAGGGTCACTACTGATTGTCTTGGGGAGGTTGTTATGGGCCCTACACTCTTTCTTATAAACATTTAATTTTCATAACTATTAACTTTGCCCAATTAGTGACTACTTGCATATATTTCTCTTATATTCTTAGATGTATTGTTAGCATAGCCTGACGTCCATTTAAGCATGCATTATCAATTGTACACCGATTGCTCTACTTGATTGGCTCATTTTTGTCATAATCCAAATTTCATCTCTAGAGCATGTACTATTTCTCCAGACGAGAAGAGTTATTTCATATCTAGTGATCCCTATTGGGAAGGATAACTATGCTTCATGGCATGATTATATAGAACACTTGTTCACTCGTAAGAATCACATTCCATTTCTATATGGACAGATTCCTGCACCCACTAATCTTATTTAGTTTAATAAGTGGGCTAATACTTGTGACAAAGTTTTTGCCACTCTATTACTTCATGTTTACATGGATCTTCATTTCCATGTGTAACATATAGAGTGTCCATTCATTGTTTGGAGCATACTACAGTCTCTTTTCAAAGATCCAATTGAGACTTACATCACACCTCCTCCACTACCTATCATCTCTAATGAGATAGTTATACTCTCACCTCTTACTTTTCTTTCCTGTGTGATACATCCATGGTGGATAGTGCTCTTCCTTCTATTGAGCCCCTACTACAAGATGAGATTCTACTAGACCTCATTTATCCTATTACAAATTCTACTTCCATTCCTATGCTAATTATTGCTCTTCTAGAGCCTTCACAACCTTGCACTTTAGAGGACTCCACTATTTACAGTATGAGTACACCTATTGTGAGTATTGATGACTCATCTCTTCCTATGGACTTTATTTCTTTAGTTGGTGAGTCATGCTCCACTTGTCACATGGAAATTATTTTAGCAAATGTTCCATGTCATTATTCTGACTGGTTCACTTCAGTGGTATTCCTTTCATATTCTATGCACATTTTTTCCAGACTTATGCCTCATATATGATTTGGACCACATTCAAAGATATTTATACTACTATCTTCATATTCCATTATGAAATGGGTAAAATTTTAGTACATACATTGGGTTCTTCCTTTGCTAAAGGGAAGAAACATTATTCAATGCAGATGGAGATTCTATGATCTTCTGGTAGAGGATATCATCATCGACCTTCATCATCTTACAAGCTGTACTTAGAGTATTGATTAGTTTAGCATCATCTTCACGGGGGCCTTTTATCCTCTTCACTTCTTATATTCTCTACTTTATGATATATTTCATTGTACATGGGTAACTTATAATGTATTGTTATTGGGACCCATTTTTTGTATCATCACTCACCTAAGCTGCACTTATAAGGTGGTGTTGGTGTAGTCCTTTTTCCCAGTGGGTTTTGACTACATGGTTGTATTAGCTTGCTTAGGTCTCTATAGGTCATTTAGGTTACTTGGGAAGATTAGTCCCACATTCATTGGAATGTGTGGTATCTTTCTCTCTCCAACCTATATATACACCTCCTTCCCTTTGCATTTATAATCCAAGGGCATTTAGTGAGAAAAATTGTGGATTGTCTGAGCTATTTAGTTGTAAGTTATGATAGTTTTGAGAGTTGTAAAATTTGAGCCTTTGTATAATCAATTTACCTCCATTATTGAATACACTGTGTTTAGTTTTTGCTCTCTTCTAAATTTATTGATTCAATAGTTGTGTGTGTTAATTCTATAGTCATTGGTCTTAGACATCTGATTCTAGATGATTCTCACATATGATTCCAATTGTGTTATATTATCTATGGGAGGGTGGATGTCGACATCCATCCACACTTCATTGGATTAATTAGGGGTTTTTGCTCTCCACTAGAGTTAGGGTCTTTTATGCATTGATATCCTTCTACTACTACCTCCATTAATCAAACTCCTAAGGTTTTGAAGAGAGATTATTGACTCAAGATTAAATAATAGCCAATACTAAAGAGTTAATGGTGGCTAGGGTTTCTCATCACTCACCTCTCAACGTATTCCCAAAGACTCTCGCTACAAAGCTATATAATAATACTAATAATAGTAATAATAATAGTAATAGTAATAGTAATAGTAATAATAATAGTAATAGTAATAGTAATAGTAATAGTAATAGTAATAGTAATAGTAATAGTAATAGTAATAGTAATAGTAATAGTAATAGTAATAGTAATAGTAATAGTAATAGTAATAATAATAATAATAATAATAATAATAATAATAATAATAATAATAATAATAATAATAATAATAATAATAATAATATTATTATTATTATTATTATTATTATTATTATTATTATGATTATTATTATGATTATGATTATGATTATGATTATGATTAGTAATAATAATAATAATAATAATCATTATTATTATTATTATTATTATTATTATTATTATTATTATTATTATTATTATTATTATTATTATTATTATTATTATTATTATTATTATTATTATTATTTAAAGGCATATGCTAAACTATAAGTTAGTTTATTTGAGTATAATTCTAAGATGGTGGGCACATTTGATTTGGGTTGTAAGGCACATATTTAGTGGTATTTGATTTGGTATTTTAAAAAAAAGATTATTATGCTACGTAGAAAGAAATGGGAAATTCTAGAAAGAAAAAAAAATCACTCTCCAACCACTAAATCATTATGTTAGTAGGAGGGTTACTTCCATTTTGACATTACTCACATTCACATAAGAATCAAGGTGTATTAAGTTTATATGTTAAGTGAGAATAAGTGATTTTTTGAATAAAATAGTTACTAAAGTCTCCCGTTCTCTTGTTCTCTTGAGATTTTATTCTGTAAGGTCCCCACCTAGTGGGGAAATTCAATAAAATAGCTACCAAGTTCAAGTCTCTATTTTTATTTATAGTTTATTCCTTAAGGTCCCCACCTAATGGGGGAATTCAATAAAATAGTTACCAAATTCAAGTCTCTATTATTATTGATTGTTTATTCCTTAAGGTCCCCACCTTTCATTTACATAATTAACCCTTTAAGGGACCTCACTATGCATTTACATGATTGACTTCACAAGGACCCCACTTTGTATTATGTACCAAGTCTCCATTATTATTGGTGTTTGAATATGTTTTCATACTAGACCCCAAAAATCTAAAAATATCTTCTTATAAAAAGCATCAAAAAATGCCTTATGACCTCAAGTTTAATATGCCTAATTTATGAGCCTTGGAATTGTTTCTACAACTATATAATCCTTGCATCATTTGTAGACACTTCAAAATTCCCCTTGGTATTTATTTAGCATCATCTTCGATGTTTTACGTGCATTTGTCTATGCACAACTGATTGATTAAAAATAGGCATTGATAAACCCTTATGTTGACTTTTGGTGGCTTTAAACCCATTATGTGCATCCTTATTCAAAACCCCTATTCTAGTTTTTAATTTCCATGTCTCATGCAAAAAGTGTTTGTGTGGTCTTGACATGGGGGCTTATGCCTCCTTTTAAGACAAATGGGCCCATTTGCCTTTTTTTTCTTTCCCTATTTTTAGTTATTTGAGGTCAGCATATGCATGAATTTTACCAAAGTTTGAATTCAATCATTTATAAATAGAGAAGTAAGGTGGCTCATTTGATAATCAAATACATGCCAAACATAGTTAGTACATATCAGATACATGTGTGGCATACTCTATTTGTTTTTCATTTTCTATTTATTGGCATTTTCTTCCAATTTGAGGGGTTTAATAAATTAATGGATTTATCTAAAACTAACCCCAAAACTAATCATTATCCATTTTAGAATGGGAAATTCAAATTCTTTTAGGAAGGCAAGAGTCAAAACATGCATCCAGGGCAAATGTGTGAAAATCCAACAAAATTAGATCTCAGTTGCAATTTTAGGTGATCTGCATCTGTGTTGGTCCTTGCTATCACATTAAGTGCCTTAGACACATAAATTTTTGAAATTTCATGCTTTGAGCACCTATGTGCATGCCTAAGTATCATGCACATTTGATGCAATGTTAGAGTACATGTTGCACAACTCAGAATCCCCTTTGATCTCTATGGATCCAGATCATTAGTATCATGGTGATTCATCTTGCATATCCCATCAAACAAGGGTATAATATCTATAGCTTGATGTCAAACCACAAGATCCACCAAATCATTTCAATAAAGTTTAAATAGTGATAAACAATGAAGCACAAGATGAATTCCTTGTATGATAAAGAATGAGATTACAAAGAAAAATCTATTTAACTAGATCATTGAAGTCCTCAAACAAATAATTTGTGATGGGGTGTGTAATTGTCTATTTATGTATATGTTTATAATGGCTCTATCATGTTTTATTACTTATCATAAATATAATATATACCCTAAGTTTGATTTACTATCTATATTTCCCTCCAAGTTGTTATATATTGTGTTTTAATTGTTGTAGTCAAAATGAAGGAACTTTTTAGATTAAATGGAGAAGTTTCTTGAGTATTTTTAATTAGTTACTCCATGGTTAAATTTTATTGTATAAATTATTATTTCTCTAACATTGTTGCATAATACTTACGTCTTGAGGAAAGCCTTGGGATAACTGACATGGTATTGAGAAAGATGATGTTGCTACAACTCCATTAGTTGTCTCTATTATGGAATGAATGTTGCTACTAATAAACATCATCTTTGATTTGGAAATTATTTTCATACTATAAAATGTTACCGCTACTATGGCATAAATTTTTTGTTGTAAAATTTTATCTCTACTACAGATTGGATATTGTTATTGGAGAACATTTTAACCCAGGTGACTTTGTTTTAGAACGAGTCCTTTGGAGAAGAATTAATGTTGTTACAAAATGAATATTGATTATTTAAGAATGAATCATGGTGAACTACATGTTTTCAAACACATTTTAGTGAGATAGTTATTTCAGGAGGGATAAATAGTACTAAATGTTGTAGAATGTGTTGAATCAAGCCATTATGTTATGAAAATACTTTAAGTTGTTATTAGTTAAAAAATTACACTTATTGTTAATGCAAGTTCAAAGATAATATTTTTAGAGTCTGTAATAATGGAAGGCATAATGTAGGGAGGAGGAATAAGTAAGTGAAAATAAATAATAAGAATTAATCAAAATAAGTCTAAAAGAGAGTAATCACTCTATAACAATATTCAATTGTTATAGTATTGTTTCATGTAAGTATGTTGAAGAGATGAGAATTCTAATTCAAAAATGTGATCAAGTTATGGATGGAAGTCTCTCATAAGTGTGATAAGATGGGGAACTCTCATGTGGGTTAATGGTAGTCTAAAATCCTTTTGGTTATGTGGATTTGCCTAAGGTTATGTTATTTTTTTTCTATTTGAGTTTGTTTAAGTGGTTGAAGATATTTAATTTATTACTTTCAATTCATTTGTTTGAGTGTTCAAAGTTATTTCTTTAATTTCATATCAGCCAATCTAGGAGGATTTGGGTCACCAGATCATACTAAAATTATTGGGTGTTGTTCATCTAGCCTTAGACTAACATAAACATCTTCTTCATCAAATTCAACATCCACATGCCAAATTGTAAGTGTTTCATGTAAATTTCTGCTTAAGTTTGAAAGAAAGAGAGAAAAGAAACTCGATAAAGGTATGGTTGAAAACCCTATTTGTTTGTGCACACACTAAATCAAAATATTATGAAGAGATACTCTTTGGCTTGATAGGAAGACCTACATATAATAAAACATTAAAGAAAACTTATTTACTAGATAGATAGTTGGGTGGATTGCCTAGTGATAACTATATCCCAACAGTGAGAGTTTCCTTAAGGGCTCTTAATCCTAGAAGAAAAGACTAGGAATGATCTAATTGGAGATAAAATAATTAATACTAGTGCTAACAAGTCAGGTTATGCTTCAAAAAATCTAAAAGGGGGTTTGTGAGTGGTCAAAAACATTGAAAAGTGGATTTTGTTAGGTGTGGGTGGGTGAAATCAACTTGATGGTTTTTTTCCATAGGTGACCATTGATGGTTGGGGTAACCATCGATAGTTATGCCTGATTGTTGATGGTTAGGTCTAACTATCAGTGGTTGACTATATATTTTTGGGTTTGATTAACAGTTGAATGATGGGATTCCACAGATTAATTATGGGAGTTGGGCAAGGGCTAGGGTGATTATGAAATAGAATAAAAGTATGTGAATTATAACAAACAAGCACTTGTCTTACCATAAGTTGATTGGGTGGGTGGTTGATGCATTTAGTCAATTGGTGGAATCTAGCTTGATTACAATAGAGTAACGATACTTGAAAGCTTGGTTGAGAGGTGACGACGAGTTGGATCCCAATAAGATGGTTGATAATGCTTGATAATGTTGATGAAATTGATTGACCTGATTGACCTCCAAAAAAAAATCTTAAATGCTTGAGCTCCTGATAATTATTACAAATGGATTTGACTTTTGGGCCTCTCTCTCTTATAGGCATAAACAAGAGGTGGAAGTGAAGGTGTAATTGGGTCATCTAAATATAATTTGTGCATGCAAAGGTTTGCAATACAAATTAGATAAGTTATATTTTAAAAAGGGTTGGTAGAGCTTACATGCTATTGGTGAGAAGGTGGATCCTGATCATCGATAGTCAGGGGTTCCCAAGGCTAACTATTGATGGTCATCATGATTGTCGATGATTAGGGTCCATAAGAATAAGGTCTTGAAGGTTAAGGTTACTCAGTTAGGTGCAACTGAGTGCAGATTGGTTGGTTTAGGCTTGATACATGTAGGTTGGTCCTAAGAGGGTCTAGGGGTCCTTTTAAGGCTACTTCAACATTCATAACTGTAGGTGTGCAAATTTCTAGTGTCTACATTTTACCCCTTTTTATTGTGTAGCTTACGTGAATGAGCTGTAAAACAAAAATAGAGTATGAGTCAAGGATCTAGTTGCCTTGAGAGTGGGAGGAGGTCTTCCACCTCAAACTAAGAGTCAGTGAGGTGAAGCTAAAGTGAGGATGGGTTTGATAAGTGGTAGATGGTGAGTCACTACGTGGTGATAAGAGGTCATTTATTTAAGACATAAACGTGCACATAAAATGCGATAAAAAGGAGCGATAGCCAAGATCATGCATATACGAGGTTGCTAATATTTGAAAAAATAAGGTTTAGTGCTAAGAAGGACAAGTGATAAGTGAACCATATGATTGCTTATAAGCTTGGCAGTTGGGAACACTCGTAAACATAAATCTCCTAAGTGAGCTCTATGTATCTGGTGGGTATCTAAAGTAGGAAGTACTCCTAAGGAAAACACAAATGGGTTGAGTGTTGTGGGTATATGAGGTAGGAATTTTTCTTAGTGAGACACAAGTGGGTCTATATGCATGAGGTGGCACAAAATGTAAAAGGGTCAACATGGTAATGTTGTAATTGCAGTCAAAAGACCCTGGAATAAGTGTCATAAAATTTCATGCCAGATGGACTGAGAGAGACAAATGGTGAGGTGATGAGGTGGATAGGTTGGTGGGAGAAAGTCATCTCCAAAAGTAGGAAAGAGCCTAAAGTAAATTGTTTGAAATATGGAGGTTGCATGTAAAATGTGAAATTAGGTTTCTAGGGTATCTTGATTATCGACGGTCAAGGTCCCCTAAAGGTGACCGTTGATAATCACCCTGACCATCAATGATCAAGGGAAACCCTAAAGGTCAATGAGGTAAAAGTAAAAAAAAAAAGTTAATTTGTCACTTTTACTATTATTTTGTGTGATCGAGCTCTAGGTAATTTTGGTGCTTTATGAGGAGGGTGCGTGCTGAGGTGGACACTACTTATTAGCTAGAGGTGTGAGGTAGATTCTATGGATCTAGGATGTAGGGAGCATGAGGACATAACTGGGAACCTGCATGAGGTCTTAGACCATGGAGGAGGTCACAAAATGAGGTAGGGGGTGTAGTAAATTGGTCTATAGGTTTGATTTTTCATTTGCTTGTGTTTATATGGGGGGAGGGTTTGTAAATTTGTTGTTTGGGTTTGCATGCCCTAGGTAGGGCTTTGGGGAAATGGGGTGGGTAGAGCATCAAATTAATAGGGTGGGTAGGTGATTTGGGTAGTATGGTTAGCTAGGGATGTTATGTAATCGGTATGTAGGTTTGGGTGTTCTGGCCATAGAATGCCCATAGGCGATCATTGATGGTCAAGTCTGACCATCAATGGTCAACACCCTAGGAACTAGGGGTCCCTAACCATTGATGGTCAGCATGATCACTGATAGTTATCCATGATAAAGTACGGGTTTTAAAGGTGTTTAGGGCTTAGGTATGGTTTTGGCTCAAAGTCTAATAGTTAGGTTTAAGATAAGTAGTTAGTCTGAAGTTTGGTTAGCTAGGTTAGGTGCAAAGGGTAAATGGGTTATGGTTATGGTGAGGTCAATTGTGTTAGGGTTAGGGCTAAATTTAAAAGATAGGGTAGATGAGACCAGTTGGGGTCTAAGCCAAGCATTTTAATTTGGTGTAGGCTTGAGAGTAGATATAGATGCATCACCAAGTGTCATGGGTCTTTTTTGCACTACTCGAGGGGGTGATTGTTGATGATTGGGCACATATGGAGGTAGTAGGGCTAAGAGGGATGAGGCACTACCATCACATGCCTAAAGATGCATCCATGATAGTATCACTCATCAAGAGATAGGATCCTGCTACTAATACCTTCTTATTGTTGATCAGGGAGATGACTATTCTCCTAAAAGATGTCCATAGGATCACTTGACTCCCACCACATGGCAAGGTGCTCTACCAAATTGAATATGAGAAGTGAGATGAGTATGTCAAGCATCTATATGGAGATGATAGTGACTAGGTCCAATATCACTCTAGAGGGTTCAATTATATAGCACTATATGAGAGGGCTCCTGAGGAGAGGACACTTATGATGATGTTCATGATCATGGTTACTTGCTTTGGGATTCTAGATTCTAGCATCAAGAGATTCCCTATGTATTACTGGCTATTTTGGTTGAGCTATTGCTTGGGAGGATAATATTTGGGTGGGTTCTAGTGTTGTTGGTCCAAATTTATAGAGAGTTGTGGGGGTTCAAACACCATATGAGGTATGACATCAACATGGGCATGGCTCTACACTATTGGGTATACAAGCACATTTAGGTTTTGAGGCCTATAGGATTATCATGGATGGGGTACACATACCTTAAGTTCTCTTTTGGCTTTATGAGGTAGGGGGATGATTATGTTGTATTAGGGGTTGAAGGTGGAGCACATGAATTTGAGTGGTTCAAGGTTGCCTTAGGTGGATTGGTAGCTATGGACATCATATGGAGACCGTACCTACAGTTCCCTATCTAGTTAGGCTACAAGAGGGAGACCCTCACTATACAAAGCTATAGGTGGATAGTGGGCCATCAAAAGGGTGAGGTTTAGTTGATTACCTTTGACTGAGTATAGTGCCAATTTGGCTTATTATAGGGTGTATCGGGTCTACATCTATGATATAGGAGGTAGGACTTAGAGGTTTAGTTATCGATGCCCTGGCCTATTCAGACAGTTTTAGATGGTGACTTTGTAGAGCTTCCTATTAGGGATCCCATAGATAATGTAGGGTATACAAATGGAAACATGGATTGGTATTAGCATATCTATGTAATTATAGATGTGGGCAGAGATGATAGAGGGGTGGTAGTGATGGCTATAAATCTAGCCAGTTAAGGTACATAGGTAGGGGTAGCGTTAGTCATAGCCTAGGCTCAAGTACATGCTCTACAAGGATAGGTGGCCACATTACAAGGCTAGGTTTAGGCATTATAGGGTCAGTTCACCACTATTATAGGTGAGAGAGATCTACTTAGATAGAGGGCTAGGGTAGGTACAATAATAACATGAGGGCTGCCAGACATAGTGCATTGAGCATGCTATTTAGCTACCCTAATGAAGATCAAGTATTATGAGGTGATGGTATTGGACGAATTTCCCTAGGTTATGAGATATGCAGAGTATAGAGCAAGATTTGTCAGTGGGCCATCGATAACTACTCTAGGTCAGTGGGCTTCTATAGTTGGACATGCAGGGGTACTAGGGGGACCACCACCAGGTATACATGTAAGCATAGATGGGGTCAATGGTAGTGGTGCATGCTCATGATGATGTTGAGATATGTTATTTTGATTTATTATCTTGATATCGACCTATGCACCAATGTAGTGAGATGTATATGTTTTTGAGAAAGCCTGACATATTATGACATGCATTATTTTTTGATGATTCGATGTATATGATGGATGCTTATGATGTTATATGTGTTAGTTGCTTGTGGTTTGTGATCATGAATTATGGTTTTGGTTTATGTTTATGATGTTTCACTTAGTAGCTTAGGTATGTGATGCTAGAAAGTTAGCTATGATGATCTGATTCAGCTCATGGTTATGATAGGAGATGTTATGGATGGATACATGTTATAACTTTATTTATGGCTATATGGGTGAAATGGGAAATGGTATATGCCCTAATGTTTTGGTTATTGATTTGGTTTATGTTTGTGATGGTGTAATGACATGATTATAGGCTCATATGATGTGAATGATGTTCATGGTTTGTTGTGACATGTTTACATTGACTCATTGATGGGTATAGTTGTTACTTGTTGACATAGTTCATGATGTGGATGCTTTTGATGTGATGTTTATTGTTCATGTGTATAGTGATAGGCTTACATAAACTAATAAAAGATAAGAAAATGAACATGATGCCTTTTCATTGGTAAAGACTGACATGAGAACCCAAAGTTAGATTGGCTTAATGAAAATGAGCCTTTCTAATGCTTCACATTAGCATGCATATGTTGATAGATAGAGTTCTGGATTACATTGTGTCAAGTAAGCTCATAGTCCCAGGCATATGATATGTGGAGGGAGAATGGGTGAAACTAGAACCATTAGGGAGACTAGTATGCCTTTTCTATAGGTGTCCAAAGAAGTAGTATAAACAAGTTTATGTTCATATATAAAGTATAGACTGATCGATGCAGGAAGTCTTCTAAAGAGAGTTGATTATGGCTTTCCAAGATTACTTTTGTTATGGGAGCTAATTTCGGCTTTTTTGTTCCCAAAACTAGTCACTTGTTTTTGTGGACAACTTGTTGACCATTTTGGTCCTCCAGGCCAAAAATTGTCTCCTTTTTCAAAAATGTTCTGAGCAGTGAAGTTATTCAATTGTACAAGCCTTTTCGGCTAAGGAAATTACAGGTTCAAAAGGTGGATTTTTGAAAGAAGAAATTACAAAACACTTGAAGGCATTTCCTAAAATTGATAAGGATGGTTCAACACTGAGGTTCAATGATAAATGGTTCAATGACAGGGTTCAATGATTTGAATTGAACGCCACTAAACCATTGAACCATTGAACTCTGCTTCAAAATGGTTCAAAGGTTTGAAGTGGTTTGAGTGAAAGGTTTCAGTGAAAGGTTAAAATAGTTGGTTCAATGATACATTGAATTGAATTCATAAAAAGACTGAGTGAACATGACTCTTTACAAAACATAAAATATTGAGCCACTGAATTGTTGAACCATTGAACCAGTGAACTCTAAAAAGATGGTTCAAGGTTCAAAATGGTTCAAGCGAATGGTGACATCCCCATAGACATCAAATTTAGGATAATGGAATAACCATTGATTTTCAAATAATGTAGACCTGAGGACAAACTCAATGATCTATTGAGAAAGGAGCTGAAGAAGCCATCAGAAGGTGAGAAGATAGCCCTGAGAGCTCAGATCACTAGTAAGAGACAAAATATAACAAGGAAAGAGGGAATCAAATAGAGAATCTAGAAGCATCAGCAGAAGATTTATTTTAGTGGGTGGAATAGTCCACTAGGTAGATATTAAAGAGCCCAAGCATTCAATGGCACAACCTATTTTTCTTCATTTGAGTTAAGACGAGTGGATAGTCGTGTAAGTATCATAAAGAGGATCAGCCTTACCTTTCAGAGGATTAGGTAACCCATGCTTTGGAGAAGACATTTGATATGAGTTAAATGCCAAAGTCAGGATTGGTAACCTACTCCAACATGGCCCCTGCACAAAACTTCCTCTTTCTAATGCATTTAATGCAGCATGGGCCATTTTGTGAAAACAAGCACCAAAGTCTTTCTTTGGATGCTATATATTGTAATCTCTCATTTTGAATGAGGAAGATATCTCAATTATTAGAAGAAAAACTCTACCCAAATTGAAAGGCATTTTTGAGACTTTGACCTTAGATTGTTAATCATATTTGACCAGTCGAATGAGAAAGAAAGTGACTTTTCAAACTTTGTGTTGAAATAGCTTGTGTTATATAGGAAATTATTCTTATGTATTTTTCCTTATATCATCTTATATGTCTAATCAAATAAGTAGAGCAAGTGAAGATAATCTGGGAGATGTTTCAAAGCTCATTATGGAGACTTTGTGCTACATGATTATCTTTAGTATATGTTTTCATGCCTTAGAATAGAAGATATTGGGAAAGGCTTTGAACTACCTGTATCTTCTGTTGTCTTATTCTATTTTAGTTTGTGATGGAGACTTTGGGCTACACTTCATTCTAGAGTGTCCTACATACTTAATTAGTAAGAGAAGCAATGAAAGACTTTGTGCTTTCATGGGTTTCTTGTGGATCCAATTATTACCCATGAATTTTTCTGTTGTTTTATGAATATCATTTCTAAAAAAAGAGAAATAGATTTAGTTATTACACAAGAGTTTTCCTTTACTTTCTGAACATCATTTCTAAAAAAAGAGAAATGGATGGTGTGATTCTACCCCCCAATTAGTATTTAGTATAGGTTTAGTTTATAATAGTTTATAGGGAGCTTCCCCTTGCTGAAAGGAGAGATTTATCTCATCATGCTATGACTGACATAACAATTTTGTCTTCAGTTAGTTGACAACAAAATATTCACCTAATAGCTTTGTGGAAACTCTGCTAGGGAAGAATGCACAATTTGAAGCCTCAAGCTTCAAATTGAATCATTTCGATTTCTTTTCCATTCTATACTCTGGTAGATCCACTGCATACGTGAATCCAGAGAGCTCAAGGTATTGTTGATCTTGTATTTGAGTTTGTGCAACAAAATCATTTTGATCTTTTTCCTCCACAAGCTCACCTCCAATGAACCAGGAGTTTTCCTCCTACCAACGTTAGGTCTCTGATACCAGGTGAAGCTTCTCTTTCCTCTGCTAGTAGAGCTTTGTCTATACATTCTCCACAAAGGTTTGTTATCCCTCCTTTCAATCTTCATATCATGGCAGCCCAAGGCCCTTGGGGTAACACCTTTAGTCCCCTAAATATTACCCCACGTTTACATGAACTACCTAGTAGCTCAAAAAATAATTTTCCCAAGTTCTATGGTGATGGGAAAGTTCATCTTGATGAGCATATTACAACTTTATGCATAGCTTGTGGTGTGATAGGCATTGAATATGAAGATATAGCAATAATACTATTTGTAGAAACATTGCAAGACGCTACCACAAACTAGTTTTATCATCTTCAAGCTCAGACTATAACTGACTGGAACACTCTCAAGGCCAATTTTGAGACTAAGTTTAAGCCTAAAGAAGATGTTCATGCCTTGTTGGCTCAACTTACGCAAATGAAGAAGGAGGCTCATGAGCCTATGTGAGACTTCATTGCTAAATTCGATAAGCTAAGGAACATGATTCCTACAATTGCTTAGCTAACACCAAAAAATCTTAAGTGCTTCTTCATGAATTCTCAACTTCCTGAAGTGAGTTTTTTGTTGAGGTGGACTGGCCATATAAATCTTTCTACAACTCAAATTTTGGCTACTGAGGTCAAAGATGATCTTATCCTTGCTGGTAAGATAAAAAGAGATCCTAACATAAATAAATTTTATTCACCTACTAAAAATTATTCTACAAGCACCACTGATCCTATGGTGCAAAAGTTAGCAAATGAGTTGTTAGCTCTGAAAAAACAAATGGCCTAAGAAATGTCTGCTCCTATTTATTATTAGGATATACCAAGGAAGACATTCCCTAACCATTCACATCAAAGCAATGCTACTAGGAATCAAGGGCAACCCAATCACCTTCCTCTCTCACAAGGGAAGCTTATCATTAAAGCAAAACTGATTAACTCAGCAGTTAGTTATCATGAAGCTGAACATAATTTCTCTTTCCAACCTGAGTTAGACCAAGAAGATGATGCTAATATCTTTGTAGAAGGAGAAGAAGAATTAGCTAGAAACTCCAACATTAGTTTTTTGAATTACCAAGATGAAGCTAGAAGAAAGGGAGAAGTGTTTGATGGATCATACACTATTTTTACTAGGTCCCAGAACTAGTCAACTCAACAAGCTGATAAGGGAAAAGCAGGAGAAGAACCTCAGCTAGTAATTTTAATTTCTAAATGGGGGACTTCACTGCCTTTCCAATTAAAGGACCTGGTGATCAATAAGAAAGTAACTGCCTCAAACAACCATGTACCTTTTGCTTCCATTTCTCAGACTAGTCCCACACCCAATAAAACTCAGAATGATGGACTTCCTTCCTCTGTTTCTAGTTCATTTCATTTATTTAACATAATTGATCATACGAGGAAGACCAAGATCCAAATGTCTGATTTTAAATAATTACAAGCCAAACCTAAGTAGTTGGATAGGTTGACTGAATGCATCAAAAGCAAAACGGTCCCTATAAGACAAGATTGTTCAAAAGTGACTCATGATCCCGCAAAGAACAAAGCCACTTGAAATAATATTGTCATTACTCCTCCTATTGCCCCTAGGAAAATAGAACCTTTCTATGTTTTCCTTTTGATTAGTGGTCATAAGTTGAGCAACTGTATAATAGACTCTGGAGCCTCTGACAATGTTATGCCTGCCAAGGTAGTAGACTCTCTCGATCTTACCTTAACTAAAATTTTTGGTAGATGTTTCTCCATGAAAAACAAGCAAGTGCCACTTTTGGGTCAAATCAAAGATGCCTAATTTGCATTTATGACTTTTATAGATAAGAGGATTAAGATGAGAGTCTTAGTGGATGATGTTCTAGCTTCTTATGGCATTCTGCTCAGACATAATTTTTGTAAGGATGTAGGTGGAAAGTTAAATATGGACCTGTCTGAAGAAAAGATACCTAGTAAGGGCATCATGCAAAAGTTTCTTCCTAAATAGGAGTCAAAATATATTGTCACCCAAACGTCAGACCCTGAAGCTCAAATTTCATTTGAATCCTCAAGAATGGGTAATTACTTTCTATCCACTGAAGATATTTCTATTTCATTAGATAAAAGTTCATTAGGTGACAATTCAAAGAATTCAGATAGAAAATTAGAAGAATTGGTTGAGCAAAGTTTAGGTGAAAAAGGATATTCCATCCCTAGCGAAGAGAAATATTTAAGAAGATCAGATTCTAATGATGTCTGGATTCTAGAATTTGATGGCAGCTACTTTTCTACTAGTTCTAGAGCTAGAATTGTTTTGATATCTCCACAAGGAGATATTTTCCCCTTTTCATATAAGTTGTAGTTTGACAACACCAACAACACCACCGAGTATGAATCTTTATTGCTCAGATTGAAAGCTACTCATGCTAAAGGTGTTAAGATTCTTCATGCTTAAGGAGATGTTGAATTGGTGGTTTGTCAGGTAAGAAATCTGTATCAAACCAAAATGAAAGATTATGACATTATCGCAATCTTGTATGGGATTACATTGAAAGTTTTGATGCTTTAAGTATTTTTGTGGTGCCTAGAGAGTTTAATGATCGTGTAGATTCACTGGCTTTCTCTGTAACCCTCATAGTTCTTCACAAAGATTTCAAAGGGAACAAGTACACTATTGAGCTAGTCTTTCGACCAAGTGTACCTGATAATGCCAACCATTAGCAAGTGTTTAATGGGGACCATCAAATCATGTGCTTAACTAGACTAGAAGAGCAATGAACTATTGTAGTGGACCATGTTAATGCACATTAAAATTAGGTAAAGAAACTCTTTGATAAGAGAGCAAGGATTCATGGTTTTTAGATTGGAGATCAAGTCTTGCTGTGGGGCAAGAGGAGAGAACCAAGAGGAATGCACAAAAAATTTGATTCTTGGTGGAGAGGTCTATTTGCCAATCATCGATTCTAGGGTAAAAATAGTTTCTTGCTGATATATCAAGATGAAATACTATTTTCACTACCTCACAGTGGGTAGCATTTGAAGCACTTCAATCCTTAAAGTATCAGATAAGTCCAGTTGTATATTTATATATTCTTTGTTTATTTTGTGTTGTTCATTTGGTTTTTTGGCATCTTTCTCTTTTTGGGTGGCTTGACTCTATGGCCTAATGGCATGGATGAAGGCACTCAGAGTCTGGAATCTACTCCCTTTGATCATTTCAAAATACAATCGATGGAAGTTCCCCAATTGGAGCCAACTATTGTTCCCAAAATTAGTCACTTGTTTTTATGGACAACCTATTGACCATTTTGGTTCTACAGGCAAAAAATGGTCTCCTTTCTCAAAAATGTTTTGAGCAGTCAAGTTATTTAATTGCATAAGCCTTTTTGGCTAAATAAATTACAAGTTCAAAAGGTGGATTTTTGCAAGACGAAATTACAAAACACTTGAAGGAATTTCCTAAAATTGATAAGGATGGTTCAACACCGAGGTTCAATGATATATGGTTCAACGGTGGAGTTTAATGATTTGAAATGAATGCTTCTGAACCATTAAACTATTGAACCATTGAACCATTAAACTCTGCTTCAAAATGGTTCAAAGGTTCAAAATGGTTCAAAGGTTTAAAACAATTCGAGCGGAAGGTTCCAGTGAAAAGTTCAAATAGTTGGTTCAATGATACATTGAATTGAATTCATAAGAAGACTGAGTGAACACGACTCTTTGCAAAACATAAAATATTGAGCTATTAAACCATTGAACTAGTGAACTCTAAAAAGATGGTTCAAGATTCAAAATGGTTCAAGCAACTGGTGACGTCCCTGTAAATGTCAAATTCAGGATAATGGAATAACTATTGATTTTTAAATAACACAGACCTGAGGACAAACTCAGTGATCCACTGAGAAAGGAACTGAAGAAGCCAATAGAAGGTGAGAAGATAGCCCTGAGAGTTCAGATCACCAGGAAGAGACAAAATATAGCAAGGAAAGAGGGACTCAAATAGAGAATCCAGAAGCATCAGTGGAAGAGTTATTCTAGTGGGTGGAATAATCCACTAGGTGGATATCAGAGAGAGCAAGCATTCAACGACACAGCCTATTTTTCTTTGTTTGAGTAAATATAAGTGGGTAGTCATGTAAGTATCATAAAGAGGAGCAGCCTTGCCTTTCAGAGGATCAGATAACCCATGCTTTGTTGAAGACATTTGATATGAGTTAAATGCCAAAGTCAGGACTGGTAACTTGCTTCAGCATGGCCCCTGCACATAACTTCCTCTTTCTAATGCATTCAATGCAGCATGGGCCATTTTGTGAAAATAAGCACCAAAGTCTTTCTTTGGATGCTATATATTGTAATCTCTCATTTTGAATGAGGAAGATCTCTCAATTATTAGAAGCAAATCTCTACCCAAATTGAAAGGCATTTTTGAGACTTTGAGCTTAGATTGTTAATCATATTTTACCAGTTGAATGAGAAAGCAAGTGAGCTTTCAAACTTTATGTTGAAATAGCTTGTGTTATATAGGAAATTGTTCTTATGTCTTTTTATTTATATCATCTTATCTGTTTGATAAAATAAGTAAAGTGAAGATAATCTAAGAGATGTTCTGAAACTAATTGTGGAGACTTTGTGCTACATGATTATCTTTAGTTTATGTTTTTATGCCTTAGAATAGATGATATTGGGAAAGGCTTTGAACTACCTGTATCTTCTGTTGCCTTATTCTGTTGTAGTTTATGGTGGAGACTTTGGGCTACACTTCATTCTACGGTGTCCTACATACTTAATCAGTAAGAGAAGTAATGAAAGACTTTGTGCTTTCATGGGTTTCTTGTGGATCCAGTTATTACCTGGGAAGTTTTCCAATTTTTTTATGAACATCATTTTTGAAAAAAGAGAAATGGATTCAATTATTACATAGGAGTTTTCCTTTACTTTGTGAACATCATTTCTGAAAAAAGAGAAATGGATGGTGTGATTCTACCCTCCAGTTAGTATTTAGTATAGGTTTAGTTTATAATAGTTTATAGGGAGCCTCCCCTTATTGAGAGGAGAGATTTATCTCATCATGCTGTGATAGATATAACAATTTTGTCTTCAGTTAGTTGATGATAAAATATTCTAGTTAGTTGACGACAAAATATTCACCCAATAGGGTTTCAAAATTCTTTTGCTCTTGCTTTTGCTTTTATTTGAGGGTCAGAGAAGCTATTCGATGCGAGAAGCTTCCGAGAAATTGTTGGCTTTGACTAATGATTTACTTAACCATCCTTCAAGGGATTGGTCTAAGTTTATGTGCTTAGTGAAAATGCTTTTGATAACTATCCTTCAAGGGAGCAGTCTACCTTATGTTTGGTAATTTCAAAGGATTTTCATTAGCTATCCTTCAAGGTAGCATTCTGTGAATGATAAGGATGACCCATAGTACTTTTTTTCTATTTGATGTTGCTTTTATTTTTATTTAATTTTGCTTGACATAGACTTGCCTATACATGCTCAATGGATTACCTTTATAAAGGCAAAACTAAGCTGACATGAAGGTTCAGTAGGTGAAAAGGAGGTATAGGTGACAACAACCATAGGAACTAATCTCAAAGAGATGAGAAGTACTATGAGAATCATGCCATGCATATAGCGATGGTATCCATAGTTCAAGATTAGGCTATAATTGTGACAGATAATCACATGATTCAATTTAGTTAGGTTCTCTTTAAAAGAGGGAAATGAATGCAGTTGCAAGGGATGAGCTTAAGTTAGACAAATGATGATTATGATCCCTATCTAACAATAAAAGGGATAAAAATGTGAAGCATCATGAGGCTCAGGTTCTGGTTTGTCATCGAGAGAGAGAAAATGATAAGCTCCTGATATGTACTTATGGGTAATGATGTAAGGTCCAAGCTAATTGAAAGCAAATTTACCCCTTTTTCTTTTTTCTATATTAGTTACATGTTGGTTTTCCTTGAGAATAAGATCTCCAATGTTAAATTCTCAAACTTTTAAGTGTTTGTTATAGGCTCATTTGATTCATTTTTAATAGAGATAAAGATGGGAAAGAATGGCCAAATGATACTCATCAAGTAGCTCAAGTTGAGCTAAATGTTTTTGATGATAATCATTTTTTGAAACAAGGTTATGCAAATATATGTGAATAAAAGGTATTTGGACTTTAAGAGCTAATATAGCCTTGATTCCAAACATAAGAGGAAAAGGCATAGCAACTATAGGAGTTTGGATTCTAGTGTGATATGCCTATAAGGCAAAAGAGATGTGCAAGTGCCAATCCTAACTTGAGGCATTAACCATTTTGGTATACATGTTGTTAAGGGTTTTGTTAGAGGCTTTAGCTTCTCCATTTTATTGTGGGCAATAAGGTGATGAGAAGCTAAGTTTAATACCAAATATGTCACAAAGGCCTTAAACTTATTTATTTTTGAAGGATTTGACCATTATCGATGATGATCTTATGAGTAATGTCAAAGTGACAGATGATGTGATGGGTAATAAATTCAACAATCTTTTCAACTTTTATCGAGACAAGGGGAATAGCTTCTACCCATTTGGTGAAATATTCGATCACGGTAATGAGATAATGATGTCATTGTGAAGAGTGGGGGTTGATTTAATCAATAAGGTCTAGACCCCATTGTGAAAAGGGCCAAAAGTATATAGAAATAAGAAGACTATTGCTAGGTGCATGATGTAAATTAGCATGTTGTTGACACTTGACACATTTTTTCACATATTGTAACAATATTGGTTAAGGGTGGGCTAATAATAGCCTAAGCAGAGGATGAACTTAGCCACAGTGATTCCACTAAAATTCACCCCACAAATACCATCATGTATCTCCTTGATAGCGTGAGAGGCCTTTGGGCGATGAAGGCAATGGAATAGGAGGCCATCAAAACCATGTTTGTAAATAATTCTTCCCATAATGGTGTAATAGGAGGTGTTTTGAATAAATACCTGATGGGCATTCCTAGAGAGGTTAGAGATAACTATGCCTAGGTGAAGGTAGTCAAAGGTTTGTTGATACTAAAGGTCAGACAAAATATCTTCCACACTAAAGATGGTTAGCATGTCTGATTTGGTGTAGGAAGGTTCAATGAGGTGATGGATAATGTTTGATAGTTTGGAGTCTAAAGGTGTTGATGGGATCTGAGAGGCAAGAGAAGCCATGGTATCGATAAACTTGTTGGTGGATTGTGGGGTGGTTTGAATATGCTAGTGTTTGAATGAGGCTAGGATTTTTGTGACTAGTTGTCTATACAGTTGCATTATTTCATTCTTACTTTGGTAAATATCATTAAATTGGTTGACCACAAGTTGGGAGTCACCAAAGATATTTATTATTTTGACCCATAAGGCAAAGGTATTCTGGAGACCTATTATTAGGGTTTCATACTCAACCATATTGTTGGTGCATTTGAAGTTAAGTTTAAATGGCAAAGGAGGTGGTTCACCGATAAGGGGGATAAGGATGATGTTGGCCCCTCCACCATGCTGACATTTGGAACCATCAAAAAACATGGTTATGTGATTGGTAAAATGTGCTTGAGATATCCTTTTGATTGACACATCTATAAATTCAAGAGGGGGAGGTTGGGTGTCTGATAGGGGTACATCAACCAATTAGTCGATAATGACTTACCTCTTGACTAATTTTTGTTGGAGGAACTCAAGGTCAAATTCAGCTAGAAGCATGAGCGACTTAGCCATACATTAGTTTTGGTATGGTTTAGAGTGCATGCATTTAAGGGGGTTAGTATTAGTTATGACAACATTTTTGTGGTTAAGAAGGTAGTGGTGAAGTCTGGTGGCCATGAAGACTAGAGACAAACATAGTTTCTTAGAATGTTTGTATCAAGTCTCATATTCAAAAAGTGTGTGGCTAATGTAATAGATGACTTGCCCCTTATGTTGTTCATCTCGATGGGCAAACATCACCCCTAAGGAATGGTCTATGGAAAAGATATAGAGGTAGAAAGACTCATCATCCTTAGGAGGTGTAAGGATAGGTAGAGATAGCAGGTACTCTTTGAGTACATCAAAGGCCTTTTGAAAATTGACATTCCACTTGAAAAAGACATCCCTTTTTAAGAGGTGGTGAAAGGGTTGACACTGATCAAAGAGCTGGGAGATGAAGCGATGAATGGATTGAAGCTTCCCCTACAAGATATGGAGTTGTTTAAGATTGGTTAGAGGTAACATCTCAAAGATGGATTTTATTTTGGCCAAATCAACCTTGATTCTTTGAAGGAAAATGATGAAGCCAAGAAGTTTTCCTGACAAGACCCTAGAAATACATTTCTTAGGATTGAGGTGGATGTGATAGTGAATAAGCACTCAAAGATAATCTTGAGAATGGTTAAATGGTCTTTGTGAAGCTTGGACTTCATGAAAAGGTCATCCACATAGTCTTTGATGATTTTATGGATAAGGTCATGGAAAATATAGGTCATGACATGTTGGTAGGTTACACCAACATTATTAAGATCAAAGGGCATGAATCTATAATAGAAAGTCCCCCATAGGGTGATAAAGGTAGTTTTGTGTTAATCTTCAGGGGCAATCAAAATTTGATTATATCCTAAGAATCAATCCATGAGAGATAACATCTCATGGCCTACTGTAAGGTCAACAAGTTGGTCAATGCTAGGTAAAGGAAAGTCATCCTTTTGGTAGGTGAGGTTGAGGTCATTAAAGTTGACACAGATACATAGTCCCCCTGTGGCTTTAGTGATAGGCATAATTTTTGCAACTCATTTTGGATAATCAATGGGTTGAATGAAGTTGACAAAAATGAGGCATTGAATCTCTTCTTTGACAAGGAGAGATATGTGAGGATGCATTCGATGGAGTTTCTATCTAATAAGTTTGGTGTCACATTTAGTCACAATGTTGTGGGTGGTAATGGCTGGGTCAATACTGGGCATATCAACATATGACCAAGTGAATGCAATACTATGGCATTGGAGGAAGGTAGAGAAGTCCTATAGTTCCTTAGAGGTGAGAGTTTGGCCAAGTTTGACAACATGGAGGTTATTCAAAATGTCTACGTCAATGTCCATATTAGGTTCATTCAACATGGTTGAGGTATTTGAAGGTAAGGATTTATGGATGGAGGAATCTGGTGCACCAAGGTAGGTAAGAATAACATCATTATCCTAACACTGAACAATGTTAATGGTAGGAGAAGCTTCTCCCACAAGTTTAGGATGGGTCAAAGGGATAGATATGGGTGCCCCTTCCTTTTGATAATTTAGGGTGTCGAGGGTAATCATGTTAATAAAAAATAAAAGTTAGGTGGGATGATGTCCTCATCCTCACCCATAGGTGAAGGGGGTGTTGGTGAGGAAGGAGTCTCTTCTTCAACAATGTTAGGGGTAGTTTGTTTGGCTTTCTTTTTATTAGGTAGAATGAAGCCAAGGCCATGTTTCTCATGAGGCTTGCAAGTCTAAATCGAGGTTAATGTGTGTGGGCCATGCTCATATTGTCCTAAACCAAATCCCTTCTAGGCACACCTGTGAAGGTATAGTTTGGTGAAGTCTAGGTTTTCCAAATAAGATAAGGTAGAGGTGAATGGTTGAGGTGGAGAGGGAGTGGTGGCAGAATTAAGTGGCTTGTTAATTCCCCCATAGATAAAGTGGGTTTGATAGATTAGAGGCCCCAAAGGGGTAATGGATCCAATATTGGGGTCATAACCTAGTTGGTGGTTGAGTTTCCTATATTATTGGGGTGTAAGGAGGGTATCAAGGGTGAGGAGATGGTATTCTCCAAGAGTAAGGCATTGGAAGGTAGGTTCCAAAGGATTAGTGATGGGTATCTATTCCACAAGGATAGATGAACTTGTGGATGCCTTAATAGAAGGGGAGGAAGTAATGGCGTTGGCTTCCATAGGTGAGGGCTTGATGGTGGTTGTTTTTATTGCTTTGGATGGAGGTAGGATAACATCATTAGGTCGGTAGGTCATATTACATGCTATAAAAGGGCTAGGGTCAACTTGTATGGTAAAAACTTGACCTTCATGTTCAAACTTGACACATCGATGGAGGGTGGAGGGTACATAACCCATGGCAGAGATCCAAGGTTTCTCAAGTAAAACATTGTACTAGAATTCACCTTTGACCACATAGAAGAGTTTAGGGAGTGTGTAAGGTCTTAGGTGGATGTGAAGGATGATGGTTCCCAAGGTGGTGGTCATGGTGTCATTAAAGGATCTAAGGATGGTTGAAGTTTTAGACATGACATTGTCTAATAGCTTGAGTTTTTCATAGGCATGGGAAGAGATAATGTTGATACTTGCTCCCCCATCGATCATAACCCATTTGATGTGGGTTTGGTTGATGTGGGTGATAATAAAGAGAGGGGGATTTGGGTACTCAGGGTGGATAGAAGGTATCTTTGAGTCCTTGAAGGTAACAAGGGTGGAGAGTTATAGAGTACCAACAAAGGCCTCTATAGGTTGGGAATGCCCTAGTTTGACTTCAATGGCCTACATAGCCTCAATCATAGCTTGACAATGGTGGAGTGAGGTGGAAATGAGCTCATAAAGGCTCATCTTAACTGGGGTCTGATGGAGTTGTTTAAGAATGACCCTCTTGATGGATTTAGAGGGGTTAGCCTCTAGTGTGACTAAGATGGTAACTCTGGGCTTAGTTGAAGACATGGATGTTTGGATTTAGTTTGGTTTGGATCTAGTTGGTGGGTATGTCCAAGGGATGGACACTTTGGCCTTCCCTTTATCCTTTTGTTGTGATTTCTTGACCACATTATTGGTATGGATAGAGGGGAAATGTGGGATATGAGGCTGGGTAGGCTCTTAGTCACTTTGAGGTAAGAGTGGGGGATCAAGAATGTGTTCGTGACTAGTTGTTGGGTGTATTGGTAGAGGGGTCAATGGAGGTTTATCCAGTAAAAGATCATCCTCATCATAGAGATGATGTATAATGGACTAGAGAGATTTGTAGTTCTCCATGTCATGCCCAAGTGTGCTATGATAGGAACATATTTGATGGTCATTATACCAAATTGGTTTTGAACCAAGAGGATCAAAAGCTTTGATAGGTGGTAAGGTAAGGTTGGAGGCTTGCAACAACCTTTGAAAAATGGTTGAATAAGACTCATCCATAGGTAGGAAAGGTCTAGAGGTTGTTATCTTTGTTGGTAAGTGAGATGTTCTAGTGGTAACAAGTTTGGTGAGAGATGGTTTGGGTAAGGTGGTGTCTCTAGTTGATGGTTTTAGTTTGGGTGTTTTGGTAAGTGTGGTGTTTGGGGTCGATAGTTTGGTTACTAGTAGTTCAAGAATGACTAATGTATCTGATAGTAAATGGGCTAGTGTAACCAATAGCAGTGGGTGACATATGTTAAAGGGGACATGCTTCTTAAGTAAGGTTAATGGATGAGGGCCTAAGATAGAAAGTAAAGTTGAGGGAGGCAAAACCCTAGCCATGTGGCCATTCCTCAATTTGGCCTCTTTGGTTGGTTTGAGTCGAGGTTTAAGTGTAGGATTAGAAGGGGTTAGTTCTAATTTAAAATATGGGTAAACCAAATTATGAGAAGGTAAGGCACCAAGGTTTTTAAAGGGTTTGGTTTGTGACTTGACTACTTTAGGTGTCATTACTTCTATTGGTTGAGAAAGTGAGGGGTTGGTAGAAGTTCTAATTGGTTTAAGAGGTGGTGGAAAGGTGATAGATTGGTTGGTTGAAGGTGTGATAGAATGTTTAGGTTTGTTGATGTAAGGGATCCCTAAGTGTTTCCAAAAAATGGTGTGATCCATGTTTGGCTTTAGGGAAAATTCCAATTTCTGCACTAATGTAGAAAAAGGTTTGTGTACTAGTTTTGCCCCATGGGTAGTGGATGCAAAAGATAGAATTGTAGGTCAGGGAAAATGGTTGGTAGGTTGGTTGATTTCTTGAGGTGAGGGAAGTAAGGTTGAGATAAATGGCTTGTCCATGGGAGGAATTGGTATAAATTCTTCTCCTTTAGGAATAACATCCATAGGAGTAGTGGTTTGTTGGGTAGTTGGTAGAGGTGGTGAATTAGGTATGTTTATTTAACCAGATGTGCTAGTTGAGGTAGTATGTGATGATTCTAAAGCTTCTATGATGGTAGCTACAGAGAAAGGAACTCCTTTGGTTTGGCTATCCAAAGTAGGGGAAGGTGACTCCATTACCTCAATAAGTGAGGTAGAGGAGGAATGGGTAGATTGGATGATCAGATTCCCATGGGTAGGTGTATCACGAACCATGTTGACAATGTGGGCATCATGAGAGCATTCAACATATGTGTCCTCATTTTTTGTGAGGGCATGGTTGGGAAAATGTTTCTTGAAGATGTCAAGAGCTTGATTTTAAGGGGCATTAGGGTTATCCAACATGAGTTTCCCCTTGTCAATGAGGCTTTGTACAACATTCTTAAATGTATTACATTGACTAACATCATGTAAAATTACTTGATGAAAGGCATGATGGTTATTATCATTACACCAAGTAGGTGCTGGATGAGAAGAATCAAACTGTTAAGGAGGTTTGATGGGTGAAAGCTATATAAGATTAGCTTTTAATAGCTTTTCTAGAACTGAGGCGTAAGACTCTCCAAGTGGAATGAATTATTTTTGGTTGCTTCGATTTAGGTTCCAAGAGCTTTGGTTAGAAGGACTGGGAGAGTTTTGTTGAGTGATATTAGGTGGTGGGTTAGCCTTAAAGATAACTTCATTCACAATCCCCTTACTCTTAGTCCCAGAGTTAGTTTGATTGCTTGTTTTGTAGGAGGAGGATTCACTAGTTTTGAAGGTGGAGTTATTATTTTGTAACTTTGTTTTACCCTCATCTATGGCTCAATTATCTATCTTACACAACATGGTAAAAACTTCATCAAAATTTTTGAAGCTTTGGACATGTAACATAAAAGAGATATGTTTGGTACAAACCCGAGTGAAAATTTTTATAAGTTAGGGTTGAGTCAAGGAGAATGAAAGTTGATTAATCAAGCTTTTCTAATGAGTGATGAAGTTAATAATGGACTCATCATTGAATTGACTTATACAATAGAGATTGGTGATAGAGACATTCTTAGAAATGTTGATGGAGAAGTGATCCAAGAAGACTTGTGATAGTTGGGTGAAAGAAAATATGGAATGCTTGGTAAGGGCACTATACTAGTTGAGTGCTGGGCCGAATAAAGACATGAGGAAGGTTTGAAGGAAAAAGGCATCATCATAAGCAATCATGTAACATGCATTCCTGAAATCCCTAATGTGTTGTCGAGGGTCCTCCTTGCTTTATAATTTGGCAAATTTCAAAATCTCCCATTGAGGAGGGTAAGGTCTGATGGGAATTGAGGGATGAATAGGCTCGTTAAAAATATGATCATATAATAGGTTGTTATGAGCCCCTAAAATGGATGACTCAACGTTGTTCATCTTGTCCATGAGCATTTTCATTAGGTTGGTTTGAGGTGGTGCACCAAAAGCATTGTAAGACTAGTATTGTGGTTGATGTTACACAACATATTGGTAATTATTTGGTGATTAAGAGGCTACTGCATATTGGAATGTGGATGCTAGAGTTTGGGTAGGGTAGGTGGATGATGGTGGTTGGGTAGTGGGTACATACCCTTATGGGTTAGGGTTGTATCCTAGATTGGGTGCAATGGGTAACTACTAAGAAGTCCATGTGGATTGGGTATGGGTGGTAGTTAGGTTGGTGATAAGAGGTGAGGTAAGGACCTTTGTGCTAATGGGTGGTGAGGTAGAAGGGATAGATACCCATAAGCTTGGTAAAGGGTGTTGACTCATGGGCTAGGTTTGATAAAGGGGAGGTTGGTAATTCCATTGGTGGGTACTATATCTATAAGTGGAGTTTAATGGGTTAATGGTTGGGTTGTCCCCAAGGTAGAGGAGTCATTAGTAGGGGTGGAAGGTGTAAGGGTAGTATTTGGTTAGATAGATTGGTTTTTAGATGTGGTGTTAAAGGGGTTAGTGGATGAAGATTCCTAGGTAGTTGAAGGTTGGGTAGTGACCATAATAATAGGAACATCCCCCATAAGGTGGGATGGTATGCCATAAGGAGGATCATGAGATGGGGTTAAAACTAGGGCATGGTGAGGGGAGGTATTAAGGTAGTGTTGAAGGGAAATTGGGTTGTTAAAAAGGGTGGTAAAGTCCATGTATCCTTGGGGAAATAATTAAGGAAAATAAGGGATTCGTAATGGATAGGGTGAATCTTTTACCTCAGAGATGTACTCCATAGATGAGGAGGTAGAAGAGGTTGATTTAAGTGACAGGTTTTGTTCTACTAGGTCTCTTCGCTATTGATGAGTGAGAACAATACAAGAAAAAGGGGAGAGAAAACAATAGAAAACTCACCACTCAAACAAGAAGAAGATAATAAAATGATCAAGGAAATCAAGACACACACTATAAAGTACATTAAGCTTAGAGGTTAGTTTTAATTTCACTTTTGGCTTATGCCTTAGTTTATGCGAATGTGTGATAGAAGTTGGCTTGTAGATTAGGTATTATAGAAATATTCTATGGTTGGTTATAGGTTGTTTAGGTGATCAAAATAATTTATATTAGAATCAATATGTGGCTTGGTATTGGGGCCTACCGCCTCACTTCACAATCTCATAGTCCTAAGGGTGTTGGGTGCTTAGCCAATATATATTGATGTCCAGAGTTTATACTTAAATAGAGAGCTGAGTTGGTTATCCTCTTAGTAATGACCTCCAAGTAAGATTTTTAGGAATGGTTAAGGTGACTGTTAGGTGATGAAATCCTAGTCAGGCCTTGTCTTAAATTATTTTGATGTTTGATTGATGAAAGTGGTCTAGCTAGTGTGTGCAACAAAGGTGATGCTATGATAAGATTATTGTGCTTTAATTCAAAGTGAACTCATGTTAAAAGCAAGAAATGTATGTAGTTGATTTTAAGCCCAAAATAAATTTTAGTTTCAATTATGAGCACAGATAGAGAGGAGAGCATACAAATGCAAAAAATATGTGAGTAAAGACTCTAGGTCCCATCAGGCATGCCAAAATGTTTCATGTAAATTTATGCTTAAGTTTGAAAGAAAGAGAGAAAAGAAACTTGATACGGGTATGGTTGAAAAACCTATTTGTTTGTGCATGTTCTAAATCAAAAGATTATGAAGAGCTCCTCTTTGGCTTGGGAGGAAGACCTGTAGATAAGAAAACACTAAAGCAAACTTGTTTGTTAGACAGATAGTTGGGTGGATTGCCTAGGGATAGCTAGATCTCAGAAGCAAGAGCTTCCTTAGGGGATATCAATCCATACATTTGAAACAATCAAGTTGATAAAGATGTAAAGAAGGTGCTTGCATCAATAATCAAAAGATACTGAAATAAATACAAGAAAGCTTGATAGAAGAATAGACTAGGAATAATCTAATTAGTGATAAACTAATTAATACTAGTGCTAACGGGTCAGGGTATGCTTCAAAAAATCTGAAAGGGGGTCTATGAGTGGTCAAAAACATAGAAAAGTGGATTTGATTGGGTGTGGGTGGGTGAAATCAGCTTGCTAGTTTTTTTGCCATAGGCGACTTTTGGTGGTTGGGGTAACCGTCGACAGTTATGCCTGGATATCGATGGTTAGGGTCTAACTATCGATGATTGATTGTGTATTTTTGGGTTTGATTAACAATTGAATGATGGGATTCCATAGATGAATTTTGGGAGTTGGGGAAGGGCTAGGGTGATTATGAAATGGAATAAAAGTATGTGAATAGTAACAAATAAGGACTCGTCTTACCAAAATTTGATTGGGTGGTGGTTGATGCAATTAGTCTATTGGTGGAATCTAGCTTGATTCCAATAGAGTAATGTTACCTGAAAGTTTGGTTGAGAGGTCATGGTGAGTTAGCTCCCAATGAGATGGTTGATAATGGTTGATAACGCTGATGATGCTGATTGACCTGATTGATCTATAAAAGAAAACTCTTGAATGCTTAAGCTCTAGATAATTATTGTAGATGGATTTGAATTCTTAGGCATCTCTCTCTTATAGGCATAAGTAAGAGGTTAAAGTGAAGGTGTAACTGGGTCATCTAAATATAAGTTGTCTATGCAAAGGCTTACAACATAAAATAGATAAGTTGTATTTAGAAAAGGGTCGATAGAGCTTGCATGCTCTTGGTGAGAAGGTGGATCCTGACAATTGATGGTCAGGGGTTCCCAAGGCTAATCGTCAATGATCACCCTAACCATCTTTGATTAGGGTCCATAAGAATAGGGTCCTGAAGGTCAAGGTTACTCAATTGGGTGTAACTAAGTGTAGATTGGTTGGCTTAGGCTCAATAGGTGTAAGTTGGTCCTAAGAGGGTCCAGGGGTCCTTCCATGGCTACTTTGACATTCAGAATCATAGGTGTGTAGATTTATGGTGTCTACAATAAGATCAAACTCATATTCAGCCTTAATACACATAAATTTTATTATCGTTATTGTAGTATATAGTCTATTGGTAATGATTATTGATGATGTCACCACACTCATTAGTTTTGAATTGGTTTTTACTAGATTTTATAATGTTTTAATTGACATTTCATCTCCCTCTTATATATATTAATGTACACTTCTATTCCTTGTAGATAGAAAATATATATAAGAATGAAATTCTGGAGTGTATGCATGGGCTAGGATGACCTATAAATATCTTCTTTCTATCAAAAGACTATGACTCGAATAAGGTCACAATAATAGAGCCTACATATACTTGGATGATCAGGTAAGTACCTAGAATAATTGTAGACCAAGCAAAGGGTGATTTATATTCTAATGTTAAGAAGTAAGGGTTCCAAATGCTAAGCTTACGATATGGGGTATAAATTTCAAGAGGGCTCAATGATGGGCAAGTAATTTTAAGGATGCAACTGAAAAATTAAATAATGGGTAATTATTTTTAAAATAGGTAAGGTTCAATGTCAACCAAATGGAGTCCTATATAACCCAAGGTGATAAATAGAAATCCTAATCAACCCTATATTTATGCTAGTTTGTCTCATATAAGGAAGATCATAAGCAAGGATACACACATACATCCACAAAGAAATAAATAAATCAATATCTAATCTACTAAGTAAATAAATAAAAGAGAATAGGGATGTGGCTTCAATGTCCCCCTTTTGCTCAAGTGGACATCTGCAAGAGATGTTGTAGGTTGAATACCTCAAGTGGTAAGATGAATACCTAGATATACTTAGTTAATAACTCCAAAGACCTTTCATATTGAGCTTCAATGAAACTACAAGACAAGACCTCCAAGATAAGGTTTTAAATCTATAACTCTCCCAAATACTATTTAGGTGTAGTAATATGAGCATAAGTGGAGGATATGAATGTGATATATCTTTAATGAATTAAATATGACCCCAATATATGTGGCTTTGATACCCAAAATTATCCTTGAATTATAATCCAATGGTATCATCCAGGCCAATACAATTAGAAGATGTCAAGTGGTAAAATATGGTATTGGCTAAGTTGATATAATACAAATGACAAAATATAGACTCAAAATTGTATCAAATTGGGTTATACAGTACATGGAAGACAAAGTACAAATAAAAATGTATTAGTCAGTCTAGTATAGTAGGATATAAGGAAGTAAACAAAACTGGACATGAATTAGATAAAGAGGTAATATGGAAAGATAGTCATAAGAGGTTAGCTTGATAATAATTATGGTATGATAGAATAATATGCAAACATCTATCTCAAAGTATTACCAATTAAACCCCTTAATTCTTGATGTGCCCTTTAAGACATGCATTTAAAGAGATTGATACATCAACAATCAACTCTAATAAAAAACATTAATAATGTGATAAAAGTGAATATATCAAGTGTATACATATGCCCCACTTAAAGTTTATCATGTGTCACAATATTTTAATATAGGATGGTGATTTGGGATAGATACATAATAATACAAAAAAGAATACTTGAAAATAAATGTCGAAAGAACTATTTATAAACGATATTATGAAAATAACATATACATACATTGACTTACCTTTCCAATGAATGACTACATGCAAATACCATAGTCTTGATGATGGAGGCAATAATATCTATATTTGAGACACCCTAAGGATAAAAGACAAAAAATGGGTAAAATCAATGTGTGCATACATATGATGATCAATAAATGGATGTAAAATGAAAACATCTCATAAATGATTGAAACACTTGGAAAAAATGCATGCTGAGATCAACAATACTAGGTTAGAACCAAAAGGTCCAAGGAAGTAGATAAAAACAAAGAAAAATCAACAAGCCAAAATGCCAAGGCCACTTAGGACTGAAAACCCCTTAAAATTCATCCAAATTAATATAATAAACAATTCTAATCACATGAAGGACACAAATAATTATTATGTGATAGTAAAAACATTAATGTAAGAGAAGTAACAAACAAACTCAAACAAAGATGTGAAAAGGGTAGAAATGGGACCAAATGGTCTACAAAAGGTGAAACATGAAAGCATGAAACGTAAAAATGGGACTAGATAGAAAATTAAAAGTTAATGAAAAAATCAAGGTCCCATACATAACTAATTAAAATAATATAGATATGAGACAATGGCCAAGAGATCATCTAATAGTAACTCAAAGATATAACTTCTATTCTAAATATGAAAAAGCTAGAACAACTATAATGCTACCATGTCTGAAAGAGACAAATAAGAGGAAATACATAAGAAAAAAAACCCTACCAAGGGGGGAAAATGGAGGCGGAGAAAAGAAGGCATCACCAAGGTGAATACATAGTCTTTACTAGAAACAAGACACTCAAATCCAGTTGGTAAAACTAAGAGTTTTCAACATTAATGGCCCTATAAAACCCTACGTATAAAACATAAGATTAGGCTAACTATTGAAGTATATATTTCATCCCATAAAGGCTACCATGCATGAAAAATAAAATGATCCTACCTTCCCAAAATGTGTTCCCTACTTTGCATGACCCCTTAAAGAGACACTAGTCTACTACAAATACTGTGTACTTGTGTGAGAAATTAGGTGGCATAAAAATGTAAGAAGATATATAATAATGTGATAATACCTCTTACCTTATTTTATTGGCCTAACACATCCCAATGGACCTAATCTCTATCATCAAGCCAACTAGGGATTTTTAGCTTTGAATAGATTAGGAGATGTGATAAAAAGATCACATCTTTTGGTGTGATCTAACTTTTGAAATTTTATTTACCTTTTAATATTTAATTTTCTTATGATATGGATTTTAAATATTTTGGAGTTTTTTATTTTCCTCCTCCACGGATATTTGGAAAAAACAACAATGGTTTCTAAAGATAACTATCACAAGAGAACTTACACTTAAATGAAAGAGGAGAGAACCTAAAGACCATGGTGCCTAAGGAATCCTAAAATTTCACCTTAGAAAAGAGTGAAATCTCAAAACTAACCTTGGTAATCCCAAAAGGAGAATGAGAAATAGGAAGTCATTAAAATAACCATAGAATGATTGGGTTACACAAATTGCATAGAATGTGTAAGGGAAGATGGCAAAATGGTAGTTAGGCATGAGATATCATCATCAGAGAGGGTAAAATGTGGTTGAGGACATGAAATTAGATTGCCATGATTTTATCATGAGTGAATATGATCGACTCTAAGTGAGGAAAAACACTACTCTCAACCATTAACTTATCTTTATAATAAGATATCCAACTAAGGTTAGAAGCAAAAATAATTTGTGTTAAAATGAATAATGATGAATGTTTTTGAGGAGGGCCTAGTTGATTCCTTGGATCTTACCATGCAATTCACAAAGTGAAAATCCTAAGAGGCTCAAATAAGACAAAGCTATGAAATATAAAAATGGTAAAGAAAACCCCAATGGTGTATATAATGAGAAAATATATCAAATAATCATAAAGGAAATAATGGATTATGAAAGGAGGTAAATGCTTGTAGAAATAAAGTTAAAGAGTATGGGCATTTGTGAGGATGGCCTAGTTGTATTCCCCAAGGTCTTCTAATACAACTCACCAACTAAAAACCCAGGACATGTAAAAATGAAAAGAGAACTAAAAGACCTAAGGACCAAATATAGGTACTAAGGATAATGTGCAAGAAACTTGTAGGTGTGTAGATAAATCAATGCTAAGATACAATATAAGATAATCAAGGTAGAACCTGAAAGAAATGTTAACTCAACAAAATATAAAACAACTATAAGCATACAAGTCATATGTACATGAAATGGAAAAACATAAATAAAATGAAACTAATAAGAACATAGTTCAAGCAAAAGACTCATTCAAAAACTAAGCATTGGTTAGTTTCTTAAAGATATTTCCTTTGTTCATCTGCAATCTAAAAGTATTAGTTCCAAGAATGTGTTTGACTATGTAAAGATCCCACAACTTTGTATGTATTTTCCCTCTTTACATGGGTTTAGTCCAACTTTAACACTATATCTCTTACATCGATAGTATGAACTTTGACTTTCTTGTTATGTTCTTTAGTAATACGAGATTTGTATTGATGGTTATGATATAAAGCACTCATATTACATGCATCAAGTAAATCTAAAGCAATAAGGAAAGTTTCATGAATCTATTCATTGGTATTTATGTCATGAAGAAAAATGTACAAGAAGGTAACTCCAATTCTAGGGTTAGACAACTTCAGAGTCATAAACTAAAGAGAGTGGAGTTTCTCTACTGGAAATATGAACACTAGTATGGTAGGCTCAAAGTGTAGGATATATCTTAAGATGTTAGTTTGAATGAAAATCCATAATAGTATTTTTCAAGATCTTATTGAGGAAATTTTTAGTGGCTTTAGCTTGGCCATTGCACTGAGGGTGATAAGGTGTGGAAAATTTATATATAATCTTGAATTTTGCACAAAGTTATTTATGTGTTTATTTTTGATATTCTCACCATTATCAGATATGATCGTGTGAGGAATTCCAAAATGAAATTTTTTTTGGTTAAGGATAAATTTGGAGATAGTGGTACCTAACATTAAAAGGGGAATTATTTCTACCCACTTTTAAAGTAATCGGTGGTTGTAATAATAAAAACATGGCCATCTTGACACTGAGGTAACTTGCTAATGAAATTTAATCCTGACATAGAGAATGTCTAGGGAGATTCAAGGGTCTAAAACTTGGTTAGAGGAGAATGAATATGATAATAATGGCACTAGAAATGATTACACTTCTTTGGAAATGTGATGGCATCCTTTTAAATGGTAGGCCAATAGTATCCCATACATAAGTGTTTTTAGGTTATGGCATGTCTATTATAATAGCCACTACAAATTCCCCCATGCACTTGCTAAAGAAGAAAAGGGACTTATTAAGTAACACAATGGAATTATGTTGGTAAAGGACATTATTTATAAGAATGAATTTAAATGCTTGTTTTTGGAGTCTAGTATTTTCAATAAATTCAACCTTAGGAGAATAAGTGTGACATTCGATAAATTAAATGATGTATTTATACCACAAGATCTATCAATTAGTGAAAAATTATATGTGTAAAATAAGATAATCATCCATAGGCACTAATGTGAAGGGATACTTGCTCATGTGGATGAAGAACTACAAGTCATGTTATGCCTAACGAAGGTGACAAAGAGAAGTTAAATAAGCAAGAGATTTAGTTATAACATTTTGCTCTTGTGGAAGTGCCTTGATGGTGAAAAACATAAAATATTTGGGAATATTAATAGCAAGTTGATGATATGCTATAAGGTTTTCACTTTGGCATTGATAAGCACTACTAATTCAATGATATAAAAGCTATGAATCAACTAAAGCATGTAAGTAGGAAATGTCTAGATTGATCTTACTTACATCTTAGGGATGAGAGATTCATATTTAGTTATGTTTTTAGTAACATTGAAGGTCAATAAAAAATCTAAATGAATGATTTTGACATAATGATAAGCTAGGACACATATTGCCTTGATTCCTTGAGGGTACTTGGATCCATCAAAGTGAAGTATTCAAGTATCCTCAAAATAATATATGGTTACCTTAGTAGTTATTCTAAGGTAGTTTTCATAAATGGTTTAGACTTAGAGACTATCATTTCAAGTTATTCAAGGGACTTACCCTCAAGATCAATAGTGAAATTATGGAAATAGTTTTGTAAGGGAAACAACTTGATCAATGCCTTTGATCAAAAGGACATCCTTATCAATAAGAGTATCATGAAGGTGTTGTTGAGCTAGTATAGGTGCGACAACAAGTTGGTTAGTGATCACTTTTCCTTTTATTTATTTTGGAGTGATAATCCTAAGGTCAAATTCCATCAAGAGTACCATCCATTTATTGATTCAATCTCTAGGCAAGAAGGCCTTCGATAAAAATGGAGAAGGGGATCAGAATGGACTTTGACATAGGTGGTCTAATAAAGAATTTAGTCCCAAAGATTTTTAGTGAAAAAGTAGATTGCAAGGTAGTGACACTCCACTTTCATGTAATGAGTCTCACAATATATCAAATCATGAATAATGTAGTAAATATCATATTTTTTGTTGGACTCATCTTGTTATGCAAGCATTAACCCAATTGAGAGGGGGATAGATAATATATACAAGATGAGAGGGAGATCATGAGAACATAGTCATAAATTGGGAAGATGAATTAAATATTTATTCATTTTATCAAAGGTATTATTGAAAAACATTAGTCTATTCAATCCTAATGCCTTTATTAATAAGGGTGTTTACCAAATTTGTAGACTAAAAAAATTCATAACAAATTTACACATTTCCCCAAGTTTCTCAAGATGAGTATGGATATAGGAAATGGATTAAGGTTTATGCATATTTAAAATAAAATTGATTTTAGACATATCCATGTCAATCCCTCATAGTGAGATCAATAATCAAATAAATTTTATAGAGGTAACACCAAAAATACACTTATGAGAATAAAGCTTAACTTTGTATTTAATGATGTAATCAAAGATGATATCTAGGTCATGAATATGATTTTCATGACACTTGGATTTAGTTATAATGTCATCCACATAGGTTTCAAATTCTTTATGGATGAGATCATGCAAAATGTGGGTCATTGTACATTGGCAAGTTGCCCTAATGTTTTAAAGGCAAATATGCATCTTAACATAGTAATATGTTCCCCACTTAGTAGTAAAGGTAGTATTGTGTTGATCCTTGGGGGAAATGTGAATCTGATTGTATCTTGAAATACCATCAATAATGGAAAGCATCTCATAACTAGTTATAGAGTCAATAACATTGAAAGAAGGTAGAGGAAAATTATCCTTCAGGCATGCTAAGTTAAGATTATGAAAATCAATGCAAATTCAAATGACCACTTTGAATTTCTTATGAATGGGTGCCATGTTGGACACCCATTCAGAGTATCCTATAGGTTAGATAAACTTAGAATCTAGGAGCTTAATGAATTCTTTATAACATAAATTATAAACCCGAGAAAGTAACTTCAATTGATTTTAGTGAATGAGTTTCACATTAAGAAAGGGTATTGTGTTATGAACAACTATGTTAGGGTCTATACACTATTTTCAATCAGACTCGTACCCTTGTGAAGTTAGTTTTAGGCCTTCACAGTCTACTGAAACATGAAACAATCCTAGGCTATGGGTGGCTTAATCGATGGATTGAATCTCTAGATTCTAAGGGCTAGCTCCCTTTGATGTATTAATTCAGATCTCTACTCTACGCTAAAAACTATCAAGAAAAGGGAAGAAAGAAAAATGAAGGAAAAATCCTTTTTAATGATGTTGATACACTTGAATTTTGGTTCATCCACTCGATTTGAGCTCCTAAAAACACTGATTAGACAAGAAAAAGATTGCAATTTCAATTCTTATTGACTCTTATGCATCAATATTTCATGAAAAGGTTCTATCTAGTGATCAAAGCTTGAGGAAAATGAGGGAATAGGCTTAATTCAAGACACTAATAACCACTTACATCTATTTTAACTTCATTGAAAGACATCAAACATAGAATATGACCTACATAATTTGATCAACTAGTAACTAAGTAAGAATCAAGACTTGATAAGGAAGAAAATTCTATCACATATACAAATAATTGACTTAAATACACTATACAAACATCTTAGAATCTAAAAAAAGTCCTATTTATATAAAAAGGTTACAAAACTCAAATTTTGGCAGAGTCTAATTTTGTCAAGCAAGGGATCTTAAAATGGTTGAAAAAACCAACTTAAATAGAAAAAGCATATAAAATCTAAGAGATTGGCACTGAAAATAGAAGAAGAGATCAACTCCCACATCCCTCCACATCCAAATCCAGCTATGCCAAGATAACCAAGCCTTCAAATAATATCTTTTTGTCTTATGCCTTACATGAAAATCTCCTTGGCATTGAAAAGGATGGTGAGCCCATTTCATAATCATTACTTAAAATAAAGAGTAAATTCTTCAAAATTTATTAAACGTGCATGGATCTTTGGTAATTCAATTATCTCCACGCATGATGCTATGCCAATATTGAAAGAGAAAACTCCACTTGAAGCTAAGTTGGAAGTGTTTGAAAAGGCTTTGATTAACTAGATAAACAAGAGTGCATGCATGAAATTCTATGTTAAGCTCTCCTTGAACAACCATCTAACATTAAACTCTTTGAGCCCTTCATGCATTTGAGTCTCCCTTTTAGAATTGAGAGAGTTGTGCTTGAAGGTAGCTGCATGTCTTTTCCAAGTCTAAATAATTTGATTATTGCATTAAAAACTTGGCATGCTCGTTACTATAGTCTTATCTTGATTGGCCACTTCACATGCTCTGAATGTGAGCTGTAGATCACGTCATCAGAGTCAAAAGGAGAAGTCCTCATTGTTTTCTACTGATTATCTATTGAAATCCCACTAGATGAATGTGCTTATGCCACTTGTCCTTAACTAATTGGTCCTTCAAATTTACACTGGGTAAATTTATATTTCCTTTACCCTTCTTTATTTTGGCCAACTACTGTGGGCTTTTTGTTCGGGATCTTTGTAATGTCCTCCTCCTTTTGGAAATTTCCTGTGGACACTTCTCGAAATTATTTTCCTTGGACTTTTATTTTGAATCTTTCCTTCTTTCATTCCCTTCAAAAAAATTGTCAGAAGGAGTTATTTGTATTTATTACTTTCGAAACCTTTCCTCTCATTCATTTCCTTCAGACAAAAAGTCTGAAGGAATTCATGTCCTTTAAACCTTTGCAAATTTCCCTTCAAGATTTTTGAAAATGAACTCTTCGAAGGGAAACTACCCTTTAAAGTTTTGAAATGTGCCCTTCAAAATTTTTGAAAAGTCCTTTTCTTCAGACAATTTGTCCTTATCTATTTCTTGTGGAATATTTGTCTGAGACTTTTCTTCTGGCTTGAATAATTCCTTCGGGTTTTTTTCAAAAGACAATTCTTTTGGAAAAAATGTCCAAAGGAATTCATGATATGGAATTTTCTAAATTACCCTTCAGAAAATTTAATGGTCCTTTTGAAATGGTCTCTTAGTTGAGGAAAGGTCCTTCATACTTTTTGATTGTCACTTTTTCGAAAGAAATGACCCTTCGGAAAAGTTAAGTGACCCTTCGACTTTTTTGTAATGGTCCTTTCTTTGGAAAAATTAATCCACCATTTTGAAAGTGTCCCTTCAAAAAAATTGGAATAGTCCTTTTGTCTTTGAATATGCCTTTTTTCAAAGGGCATATACCCTTCAACTTTCTTACAATGAACTTTCCCAAAGGAAAAGAGCCCTTTTGAAAAATTGAAATGGACCTCTCCTAAAAAAAGAACACTTTGGTTTTCTTGCAAATGTCCCTTTCAAAAAAACTGAGATGGAACTCTCCTTGGAAGTGCCTTTCAGATTTCTATAATAGACCCTTTAGACTTTTTGAAATGGTCCTCTTGCTCTAGAAAAGACCCTTTCAAAAAAATTGCAAAGGTCCTAATGCCCTTCAAAAAATGTGTAATGGTCCTTCAAAAGAATTGGAATGGTCCACTTTCCCTTTGGAAAAGTTGTAAGGGACTTTTATGAAGGAAAAGAACCCTTTGAAAAAGTTGTAAGAGACCTTCAGGATCTTTGAAATTGACTTTTCCAAAATAAAAGAACCCTTTGAAAAAGTTGTTAGAGACCTTTTTGAAAGGAAAGAGCCCTTCGATTTTTTTTTTCAAGTGCACCCTCTCAAAAAGAAAGAACCTTCAGATTTTTTTAATTGACATTTTTGAAAAGTGAAAAGTTCCCTTGCTTTTGAAGATTCCCTTCAGTCTTAATGAAAATGCCTTTTGGACTTTCTACTTGGACAATTCTCCTGGAAGAAAGTGACCATTTGGACTTGAAAAATGTGTTCGAATTTTTTCTGAAATGGACCATTTAAGGACCCAAAGAAACCTCTATGATGATTTTCTAAAAAAAATCCTCTGAAATCCAAATTGAATGCCTCAAAAAGGCATGTTAATCATGAATTATTTCAAGGACTTTTTAGGAACAATAACTGACTCACAAGACAAACTGACATGATTTGCAAAGTTTTGAATGGTAGAGGTGACAATTTGACCTACAGGGTCAAAATTGTCAACATTTTGGTGACTCAACTGGGAAGGATTCTTGCTATGCTTGAGAACTCAGACCATACACATGATATTTGAACTCATAAAACAATGGCAAGTTTGGTCCATGACTGCAAGTACAACCTTTGATCTAAAATAAGACAACCTTCATCCTCCAAAATAAGAAGGGAAACACACAAAATAGGAAAACTAACTAAATAAATCAAATGTGCAAAGCACTTATTTAAGACAAAATAGAAATAAACTAATGCACTTGAACATCACTTAGAGGAAAACAAATAAATAATTATGTACAAGGAGCCAAGCTCTTCAGTAGCAATGTTTTAGATGTATCTCATTGACAGGGATTGGAAGCTCCTCACCATCCATCTTTGCAAGTTGAAAGGCATTGTGGGATTTATAGATGGAGATTATGTATGGGACACTCCAAAGGGAATAAAATTTTTGTGTGTCTTCTTGGTTTATTTCTAACCTCATCCCACTTGAGGACCATATCTCCTTCTTTGAAACTTCATGAAGAAGCCCCTTTATCAAAAAATCTCTTCACTTGTGCTTGATGAATTTCCATGCCTAGCATGGACTGATTTCTCATCTCTTCCAACTCCATAAGCTTAGAATACCTAATCTCCATAGGCTCATTCTCTAATAATTCAAGCTGATGCATTAGTTCTAAATTAGGAAACTCAAGATAAATGGGTAACCTCGCTTCCCTACCATATACCAACTTGTAAGGAGAGTCAACTCTTGACCTTTTGTAGGTGATCTTAACAGACCATAGCACTGACTTCAAATTGAGATTCCATGACCTTTGATTATCGTCAATAGTCCTTCTTATGATCTTAGTAGGTTCTTATTCATAGATTTAGCAAGGCCATTGCCTTGTGGATAATAGTTTGATGAAGTGCTAAGATAAATTCCATGTTGAAAAAACCATTGGATGATCCTAATTCCCACAAAAACCATTGAATTATTAGAAATAAATGTTTAAATAACTCTAAATCAGCAAACCTTAATAGAAATGTAGAACATTTATTTTATTTGCTTCTTTTAATGCCACTACTTCTGTCTAATGTGTGAAGCAATATGTAGCAGTTAGAATCCATTTATGTCCTAAACTTAAAGGAGGATTTATGAGACCAATAAATTACAATCCCCATTGGATAAAGGGATAATCTATCATAATTGGTTGAAGAGGTAAGGCTGTAAGTTTCAGTTTTCCTACAAACATAGCAGGCTACTTGCACTTCCTTACCCATGCAGGGAAATCACCAAATATACTAGGCCAATAGTACTTACCTCTTATGATATTAAGGGATATATTTATTGCAAAAAATTTCCCTCCATCATTTCCATCATGGAATTATTCAAGCAATCTCTGATTTTGGCTGGGCTATATATACCTTAGCAACATGCCATTGATATCTTTCTTAAACAAAACACCATCAATAAGCAAAAATAGAATTGATTACAACCTGAAATATCTTCTTTTTGAAGCACTTAGATGAGAGGGATAATTACCATCTTGAATATATCTTACCAAGTCATGAAACCATTTAGAAGGTGAGGTATTACTAGCTACAACCTCTTCATCATTTGACCCCAAAACAACCTCATTAGTCTCTTGCAAGTCTTAAGCTAGATGCTCACAAAATCCTTTGCCTCTAATCAAAATTGTGAGCTTAATTTCCATGTCATACTCCATTACCTTATTTATCCAACCAACTCTCTTCTCATTTATATATTTGTTCAAAAGGAACTCCTTGATGCTTGGATGGAGAACCATTAGGTGTATTTTATTGTTAGATAACTAATATCTAAACTTTTTAAGAGACTTTATAACTAAAATCACATGTTTTTAAATAAAATAATACCTTGTTTCATACTCTTCCAAGCCTTGATTAAAGAAGGCTATTGGCTGCTCAGAAGCCTCATGATTTTGTTGCATAAGATTGCCTGAAATGGTGTCCATGTTAGCATATGTATAAAAAATGAAATCTTTTGTGAAATCTAGATTTATAAGTGTAGGAGCACTAGCTATGGCATTCTTAATATATTCAAAACTTTTAAATGCTTCTTTGAACCAGCTAAATCTCTGATTCTTCTTTAGTATGACTGTACGTGGCTTAGTTAAAATGGCAAAATATGCTTTGCATAGCCTTCTTATGCTTAGGCAAGGAAAGTGCAAGAATAGAATCAATCCTTTTAGAATCTATACTTAAACCATACTTTGAAACCACATAGCAAAGAAGCTTACCTTCATGAATATAGAAGACGCAATTTTTGGGATTTAGAGATACCCCAAATTGCCTACACCTTTCGAACACTTTCTTGAGATGAACCATGTGCTCACTTTCACTCTTTGAAAACACTATTATATCATCCAAATAAATAAGTACAAACTTATTAATAAGGCCTTGAAATTCCATATCCATGGCACTCTGAAATGTTTCTCTAGCATTAGATAAATTGAATGACATTTTTCTATATGTAAATGTCCCCCACTTAGTTGTGAAGGCTGTCTTAAATTGGTCCTATTCCTTGACCAAAATCTGATTGTAGCCACTATATCCATACAACAAAGAAAACCTTTTTGAACCTACAACTAGTTTTAAAATATGTTCCATTAATGGGAATGGATAGTTATCTTTAAGTGAAGCCCTATTCAAATCATGAAAGTGAACACATAATCTAATCTCACCATTATTCTTCCATACCATAACAAGATTTTCCACCCAAGTTGAGTGTTTGATTGGAAATATAATAGCTAACTCTATGATCTTATGAAGCTTAGTTCTCATCAAAGGCTCAAGCTTAGGATTTATGGGCCTTTGTCTTTATCTCACTAGTTTAGTTTCAGCCTCTACCTCAATGGTGTGTTGAGCTAAACTTGGGTCAAATCTCTTGAGATCACAATATTTCCATGAAAATATATCAACAAAACTCGTGCATAACTCAATGAAATTTTCTTTTTGTGAAGGAGTGCATACCTTACCCAACTTCAAAAACTTACCAACTACAATCTCTACATTGGCACAATTCTCTTCTTTTGTTGACAAGGATGAATTCTCCTTCCTTAACTCATCATCAGCACCAAAAATGTGCTCAAGTGTGACCAATCTCTTGGGAATCTTATTGGTATTAAGTTTGATAACCTAATCACCATATTTCTGCAAATACTTTGATTGGTTTCTTGAATAAAACTCAACCTCCTCTTGTAAGAATCTCATAATTTGATTGTCATCTTCAAAAACCTACCAATTCTCATGATTATTTGGAGCAGAAGGCCTTACAAACTCATTTATATGTGACTAAATTTTCTCACTCTTTATATTAGCTAGAATGCTAAATTATGACCCAATGGTAGCTATCTTCCTAGCCCATTACAAACCATGAACGAGTGCTTCATACTTAGCAACATTATTTGAACAACCAAAATGAAATTTAATAGAAAAAAAATACCTTTGGATTGTTGGAGAAAATAACATCATTCTAGCTCTGGGACCATGTTTATTCCTTGATCCATCAAAGCACAATTGCCATAAACTTTCACTAGATTCATCATCCTTAACCATGGCTAGAATTGGTACATCATTCTCATGAAGGCAATACATACCATTTATTTATTATTTAATTAGCTTATATGGATCATGCTCATGAAAAGTGGAATCCCAATCATCAAGAAACAAATATGTAACTCCATCCAAAGGTGATCCATTTTCTACTCCACTAGTTTCTAGTACATCATCTGAGATGATACAGTTATTGTTCACAACACTTGGCATATATGGATCCATATGAAAACATGCATTAGGTTCAAAATGAATTGTTACCTTGGTACCATACCTGGTTCTGAATAACAAATAACTCCAATCAATTGAAAAATATCCCCCAACCTTTGAGGTGAAGTCCCTTGAAATGCACATAGAAAAGTAAGGAGAAAAGTTTACCACAACAACATCTTGCTGAATAGTAATATTGGGAAAAGCACATAATGCCAATTTTAGATCTCTAATAATACTTACCATCTTTGTTAGTGACTCATCTAATTATAAAAACCCCTTAGTGTTTGGCTCATAAAAAAGGTTGAGCTTATCCATAATTTGTTTAGGTATGACTGTACTTCTAGCTCCACTATCCACCATATAGTTATGAACCAAAGTATCACCTACTATCAAAGAAAGGTATAAAGGAGGATTTTTATTTGTTTTTACCTCAGTTCTATCCACCTTTCCCATCTTATTTACTTCTATATTTGTTGCTTAGTTGGCTGATTCAAATTAGCTAAGACAACACCTTCTTTCTCAACCAGTTTTGGAGACAATTTGAGAGCTAAAAGCTCTTGGATGAGCATATATTTTTATCCTGAGATGGAAAGAGAATCCCACATGATAATATTGATATTAGAATTCTTCATCTGATCAACTATACTGAATTAAGATCCACCAACCTTTGGTTGTACTTTTTGAAGAACTAGCTGCACATGAACTAGAGGTATTCAATGAACTTTACTAACCTCTATATTCTAAATTTTTGAGTTGTAGGGGAAGAAAGTTGTTCTTTTTTACTATTATAAATAACATTAGGAGTAATTGAATAATTTATCACCTCTTGAGCCTCATCAATGGCTCTTTTTTTAACTCTAGTTACAACTGCAACTTGACCAGTTGTATTATTAGTTTCGACACCCTGAATAAAAGCAACATGATCATCCACTTGCAAATTTACATTAATGGCATCAGGCTGCCCTTAAACTTGTTGAGTTTTTCCTTATGATTCCAAACTTGTATCTTGGTATTGACCTCTTTGAAAATAAAACTCTTCCTGTGTCATTTGTGGCATAGTGATATTTTGTGATACCATGAGATTTGAGGACTTTGAACCTGAATCTTGTATCAAATTGTTTTGAGGTGGGGTAGGAAAAATGGCCTTTGAAGTGGAAGGAGCATTAGGATCAAGGGTAGCATAAATCTTAACTGGAGTTATAAATCCTTGTGTTTGATAAGATTGTATATTATCTTTGAAACCTTCATAAGGAGGCCTTTGATCTTTGAAGTGCTGATAGGTGGTCTAATTTTATTATTGATAGGGCTTATTACCTTGATATTGTTGTCTCTTGATTGACACTATTTCCTTCCTAAAGGATTATAACAAGCTTCTCAACTCTCCTATCTCACTAGCTTGACTAATAGGGGCTAAAATTTGAACTTGAGGTGATGGAATAGGAGCTAAGGATAGAATTTAAGGAACTTGAGGGGATGGTATAGAATTCAATTCTAGGAATATAGGCATTGGAGGTCTTGAGAAAGCTTACCAGTTTGTTTTAAAATATTCTATACTTGTATTGCAACCTCATAAGCATTTGGCAAAGTAGTGCCACCCATTAACTATATCATCACATTAATCTCAAAGTTAAAGGGATTTTAAATAATATAGAAATGCACATTAAATATATGGCCTAATCAACATAGGTATCCTAGTCCATGTCTTTTACAATCTAAGATTAAAATTAAACATGAATAAATGAGGAGCCCTGTTTATGGCAGTTAACTGTTCACCCAAAGAGAGGTGATCAGATTTGTCTTCAAATGACTTAAATAAGGATACACCTAATTCATCCTAGGTAGAAATGGAGTTTAGTGGGAGGTTTTTATACCACTCTAACACTTTTCCTTTGAAAGAAGCAACAAGAAATCTAATAGCAACATTATCCTCAACAACATTATGGACTGAACAAAGATTAACTACATCTTAGATATGCTCTATAGGAGTTGTTTGATTTTCTCCTAAGAATAATGGGATACTTTTGAGAGTAGACACAAGAATGTCATCAAACTAGGCTAGATTTAGTGGGCTACCTATATTGAATGGAACAAACACCTAGTTTCTGATGGCCATTTGGATAGTGGGGATTGTAGTGCCTAAAACAATAGGATAACCAATAGACAAATATTTATTTTGAGCATATAGATTTTCCATCCTAAACCTTGATCTCTTATATGATATCAATTCAAAAGGAATACCATTACTTACTGACTGTGTAGTAACCTTTGGCATGAAAGAATTGCCTGAATGATGCTATGAGCTATATAACTAGATGTTGGTGATGATGAATATCTTCTTCTACTGCAAAAAATATTTAGATATGTAAAGAATTTATTTGATGTCCCACTAAATGTGCCAAAAATTATTGTCAAATAAGACTTTCACCCTTGTGAAGGTAGTTTTAAGGCTTTATAGTTTGCTGAAACATGGAAACAATCTTAGGTTGTGGGTGGCCTAATCGACAGATTGAATCTCTAGATTCTAAGGGCTATCTCCCTTTGGTGTATCAATTAGGATATCTACTCTACGCTATAAACAACCAAGGAAAGGGAAGAAAGAAAACTAAAGGAAAAATCCTATCTAATGATGGTGATACACCTAAATTTTGGTTCATCCACTCGATTTGAGCTCCTAAAAATACTTATTAGACAAGAAAAAGACTAAACTTTCAATTCTAATTAACTCTTATGCATCAATATTTCATGAAAAGGTTCTATCTGGTGATCAAATCTTGAGGTAAATGAGGGAATAAGCCTGATTCAAGGCACCAATAGTCACTTACATCCATTATAACTTCAACCAAAGACATCAAACACTGAACATGACCTGCATAATCTGATCAACTAGTAACTAGGTAAGAATCAGGACTTGATAAGGAAGAAATTTTATGACATATGCAAATCACTGACATAAATACACTATACCAACATCTTAGAATCTAAAAATAGTCCTATTTATTTATAAAGGTTACAAAACTCAAATTTTGGCAGAGTCTGATCTTACCAAGAGAGGGATCTTCAAAATATCTAAAAATACTAACTTATATAGAAAAAGCATACAAAATCCAAGAGATTGGTGATTGAAATAGAAGAGGAGATCAACTCCCACATCACCCCATGTCTAACTCCAGCTATGCTAAGATAAACAAGCCTTCAAATAATATCTTTTTGTCTTATGCCTTGCATGAAAATGTCCTTGGTGTTGAAAAGGATGGTGAGCCCATTTCATAATCATTACTTAAATTAAAGATTAAATTCTTTAAAATTCATCAAATGTGCACGGATCTTTGGTAATTCAATTATCTCCATGCATGATGATATGCCAATCTTAAAAGATAAAACTCCACTTGAAGTTGAGTTGGAAGTGTTTGAAAAGGACTTGATTAACAAGATAAACAAGAGTGCATGCATAGAATTCTATGTTAAGCCCTCTTTGAATAGCCATCCAACATTAAATCCTTTGAGACTTTCATGCATTCAAGTCTCCCTTTTATAAATGAGAGAGTCATTCTTGAAGATAGATGCATGTGTTTTCTAAGTCTGAATAATTTGATTATTGCATTAAAAACTTGGTGTGCTTCTTACTGCAGTCTAATCTTGCTTGGGCCACTTCACATGCTTTAAATATGAGCTGTAGATCATGTCATTAGAGTCAAAAGGAAAAGTCCTCATTGTCTTCTATTGATTATATGTTGAAATCCCACTAAATGAATGTGCTTATGCCACTTGTCCTTGACTAATTGGTCCTAATTTGCACTGGGTAACTTTATATTTCTTTTACCCTTCTTTATTTTGGCCAATTACTGTGGGCTTTTTGTTCAGGCTCTTTGTAATGTCCTCCTTTTAGAATTTTCCTGTGGACACTTACCGAACTTATTTTCCTTGGAATTTTCTTATGAACCTTTCCTTCTTTTATTTCCTTTAGACAAATTGTCTGAAGGAATTGTTTCTATTTATTTCTTTCAGAACCTTTCTTCTTGTTCATTTCATTCAGACAAAAAGTCTGAAGGAATTCATGTCCTCAGAACCTTTGCAAATTTCCCTTTGAGGTTTTTGAAAATAAAATCTCTAAAGGGAAAGTACCCCTTAGAGTTTTGAAATGTTCCCTTCAATTTTTTTGAAAAGTCCTTTTCTTCAGACAATTTGTCCTTGTCTATTTCTCATGGATTATTTGTTCGAGTCTTTTCTTTCAACTTAAACAATTCCTTTGGATTTTTTGCAAAGGACAATTCCTTCAGATAAAAAGTTTGAAAGAATTCATGATATGGACTTTTGTAAATTACCCTTCAAAAAATTTGGAACAATCCTTTGAAATGGTCGCTCAGTTGAGGAAAGGCCCTTCTGATCCAAAACTCAGAAGTTTTGGTTGATAAATATCACAATAACATGAAAATAACATAGTAACAATGAATTCTCTGAGAAGAGATGTATTATTACTCAAAATTGCAATACAAAAATATGCTTATCTCTGGGAAGAGATGTCTGTCTTCACATTTTGGGTTACCTCTTCTTTTATACACAATTTGAAAGCATGGGGAAGATGTGGAAGGTCACCAATCTCGAGGGAGATGAAGTGGTATGACGTCCAATATTTAAAACAATACATAATTCAAGGAATTACTATTTATGGAAATTTACTATTTTTAGACAGCACTATTAAAATTGAAATTTGAGGCACTTCCATTGGGTTTTCGGGGGTCAAAATTCATTGAGCCAATCTCATGCCATTTCAAAACGTTCCTCTCGTTCTTAGCTTTCCAACAGTTCAAACGACGAGTCAATTGGAGCTAGGGTGCAAAAGTTATGGCTCCCGAAAGTTTCGTCATCAATTGGGGTGGAACTGTCACCCGAATTGTCGCCTAAATTGATACCTGGATCACCTTCAAACTTTTTGATTGTCACTTTCTTGAAAGAAATGACCCTTCAAGAAAGTTAAGAGACCCTTCAACTTTTTTACAATGGTCCTTTATTTGGAAAAATTGCCTCGCCCTTTTGAAAATGTCCCTTCAAAAAAATTGGAATGGTGCTTTTATCTTTGAAAATGCCTTTTTTCAAAGGGCATATACCCTTCAACTTTCTTGCAATGGACTTTCCCAAAGGAAAAGAGCCCTTTGAAAAAATTAAAATGGACCTTTCCTAAAAAATGAACCCTTTGATTTTATTGCAAGTGTTCCTTTCAAAAAAATTGAAATGGACCTCTCCTTGAAAGTGCCTTTTGGATTTCTATAATATACTCTTTGAACTTTTTGAAATGGTCATCTTGCTCTAGGAAAGACCCTTTTGAAAAAATTTCAAAGGTCTTATTGCTCTTTAAAAAATGTGTAATGGTCCTCTGGAAGAGTTTGAATGATCCACTTGCCCTTCCAAAAAGTTGTAAGGGACTTTTTCGAAGGAAAATAACCCTTCAAAAAAGTTATTAGATACCTTTCCCTTCGGTTTTTTGTTTTACAAGTGTACACTCTTGAAAATAAACAACCTTTGGATTTTTGTAATTGCCCTTTTTGAAAAGTGAAGAGTGCCCTTGCTTTTGAAGATGCCCTTTGGGCTCTATGAAAAGGCCCTTCAAACTTTCTTCTTGGATAATTCTCCTGAAAGAAAGTGACCATTTGGACTTGAATAATTCCTTTGGACTTTTTTTGAAGTGGACCATTTAAGGACCCACATAAACCTCCATGATAGTTTTGTAAAAAAAATCCTCTGAAAGCCAAAGTGAATGCCTAAAAAAGGCTTGTTAATCATGCATTATTTCAAGGACTTTTCAAAACCAATAACTGACTCACAAGACATACTGACATGATATGCAAATTTTTGAATGGTAGAGGTGATAATTTGACCTATAGGTTCAAAATTGTCAACATATACCATGTATATCCTCATATTACCATGCAAAGTTTTCAAAATATTTGACAAGAAATAGGCTATACTTATCCTTCTCTTCAGGGTGAAGCTCCTTAGAGATAAGAATGGATTTGAGGTTTGTATTTGCACCAAAGTTGGCTACTTGAGTTTATTTGATAAGCATTACATTTCTATCTTAGAAATGATATGGTGCAAAAATAATCTTGGAAATAGGGTCATACTTAGGATTGACACTAGCAACGAAGGTATTGAGGCAATGAGTAGGTTTTTAAAACTGGCCAAGCCTATGATGTTTGCATGGAAGTTGAAGCTATCTTGTATTAAGTAATTATAGAATGGCTCTGTCACTAGAAAGTGTATGTAACAGATTTTAATATTCAACATCTACCTATAGATAAATAATTTTATTACCTTTAATTTCAAATTATGAGTGAATTTATCTTAAAATAGTGGTTTTGGCATCCTAGGTAATTTTAGGATCTTGAGGAGAAGTGGTTGAATTGTGTTTTACAATATCAACATGGTCGATATAGTCTAGTAGAATAGAATAAGGATGAAATGTATCATATTGGTCACTATAATTGGTTGAGGCAATTTTGGTATTGACTATATCAGGTTAGATGATATAAATATAGTAATATGGGGATGTTACTAGAACTATATCAACACTTTGTAAATAGCCATGGCCTTTACAATTATAAAATTGGGGAACAATTTAAATTGTATCATGTTGGCTGATATAATTAGTAGTGTTGGAAAATTTCTTCACCATGTCAAGTTAGCCAATGTAGTTAGGATTTATGGGAAGGTCAAAAATTTGTTGGACAACCCATGGAGTGTTTTTCAATGGTGGGTTTTTAGGTAAAACATATCCTTGAGGTTCCAGTTCATTTTCATCATTACTAGATTTGGAAGAGATGTGAACTAGATAGAAATATTTATTAAAGGCATGCATTTTATCAAGGGATTTTTGAAAATGAAGTACATCTAAGTTATATGATTGGGGTTGGGAAACTATTTAATCATCATAATATGGAGAGATATTATAAGCATGTATGACTTGTTAAGAATTATCTTTGTAAGTATCTTTGGTGGATACACTAATTTGGGTAAATGTTCAAGGGCATATTAATAATGGATCCTGAAAGAGCTTAGCCACCCCAAAATCATTGCACATAAAAGAATCTTCTATATAGGAAGATTCATGAGCATGAAATGAGGTGGGCTTTCAGTATCATCATCAAACAAGGGATTTATGCTATCTCATGGTAAAAAAGAAGGAAAAAACCATTCCAATATGCAAGGAGGTAATATAGTAGGGTTAATAATGGTTTTTAGTTCATTGGGTTCATCATCATTAGGATTGACAAACATGACTTGAAAATAGGGATGCATGTTAATAAACTTAGGAATAGGGGGATTAATGATATGAGGAATGGTCAAGATGCAATATTTTGTTTTAGGATTAGGTAATTTGAGACCCTATAGGTTGGGATAAAATTCATGTTTATAATACTAACCATCATGATTGAAATTAATGCATTGGATACTAGAAGAGGTGATAAATCCCATGCAATGAGTCCAATAATGACCTAAAATAATATTATATGATAATGGAAGATATAAAACCACAAACTTGGTGTGCATTATTTTAAGCCTCACAGTGAGGGGGAGCCAAATGTTTTATCTTAGGATTTTAAATAGCACACAAATATTGATTAGTTCCTTGTTATTAAAGATAACAAAAATCCATGCATAAAAATACACTATAACTAATCACTCTTGCCTAGGAACTGGGGGAGCATAACAAAATTAAAAAGATTACAAAATAAAGATAAAAACAACACAAGTATTTTACCTCCTTTGTCATATTTGATGTCTACTTATTGGAATAGGGATGTTCATGCTTGGTATATGACATTAAAGACTCTTGTCAATGCTTCTCCATGTTGGTAACACTTCTCCAATGGTCACTTGGGACTTTGCTTTGCTATTGGCTTGGTTTGGTGTCAATCTTGGCATTAAATGGGCATTATAACACTACTTTCAATGATTTCTTAAAGGAATTCCTACAAAAAAAACCTTACACACAAAAGCTTATTGGCATATGATGTGGGAACTTATATTTATATCTCTAAGAACTAAATCTAACCCTAAGGAGGTTATGTTAAATTGTAACTTTGGTTGAGTCTAAAATGACCTAGGTTGAGTTAGGGTAACCCTATGTTGGGTCAAAGCACTCAAGAAATCTTGACACCTTAGTTTCAAATATTTATGAGTCATGAAAACTCACTTTTAGATATTTATGAGGTTGTGACTCACCTTTTTGGAATATTTAGGAATTAATAAATCACTTTATTAGCTCTTTTGACCTTTGACTTCATATTAGGCTAAAAATTCCTTTTTTGATAAATGAAATTCACTAATTTAACTTGGAATTTTTACTTAGGCAAGTTGATTAATATTTGATTTTTAATCAATCTTGATTAGTACTTTTTGACTTTTGGCAATTGTTTTAAATGTTTTAAATTAATAGTTCAATAGGGCAAAAGTGTTAAATTACTAGGTCATAATTTGACTTGGGTTGAAACTGAACTAGGTTACTAGTTCAAACATGGTAATACCACAAATAAGTAAGCCTCTCCATATTTTTGAGCAATTAAATCCCTTACATGGATGAATTTAGGCATTCAGGTGATTTATAGGATTTAGGTTATGTCATTTGCTAGAAATTGAACCAAATCATGATTTAGGCATGAAAGTGGCTAAAAGTAAGTGTCTAAAAATGTAACTAAGAGGATTTTGGTTGGTTTTATCAAATCCATGACATGTGAGTCTAGTTTGTTTAGGGTCTACTTTAAAATATCTGATTTATTTCATAACCAAATAGAAGTGACATTAGTTCTTGAACCTTCATCCACAAAATTTTTCCTTATTAGAGTATTATTGATCATAATCTTAATAAAGAGAGGTGGGTCATATCAAAAAAGAAATTCATCATTAACCATATCTTCTTTGGATGAATCAATGGAAAGTTTCTTAGAAGAAGAAGGATGAGAAATGATTTTGTTAGCATGGACTTTTTTGGGTGTGGGACCTTATGAAGGCTTGGGAGGAGGTTTAATTTGTCTATATGGGGATTATTCTATATATTTTAAATATTTCATGAGCAATTTTCAATGATATGGTGATGTTCTCATAAGTTCCATTAAAGTAATCTTGCAAGGCATGGAATTAAGATCATCTAGGAAGTTCCATTGCTATTTTGAATTAGAACCATAGTGATATTTGGCTTGATTTGTAGGAGTGACCTTAGGAGGTAAGGCAGTATAAGGATTGCATGTGCTAGGTTTAGGCTCTGATGGTGGAGTAGGCTCATCACTAGGTGGCAAATCAGAAGAAGATGTAGTGTTAGTAGTAGTATCCTTGAGAAGTAATTTGTCAGGGGAAGGATTCTAAGATTTAGTGACATGATATTTATGAGTCAGATTATGATGGTATTAAACCTTTGGTGTATTTTCAAATTGGGAGTTAATGTAATAGTGATCATATTCATAATCAATAACATAAGTGAATTTGTTTGAATGTTATGAATTCATATTAGACATTTGAGATTTATGATTTGTATATTAAGGATGACAAGGTTTATTATTAAAGGCTTTTAGGTATTATTTATGAAATTATTTGGTGATGAGCCCAAGCTTAATTTTTTTCTCCAAGATGGTATTTACTACAAGTTTTTGAAGTGCATGCCATATCTCATGAGAGTGACCAATATCGGTATGAAACTACAAAACTTGTTGGGATCATACCATGGTGAGGGTGCAACAGAATAAACATATGTTTGGATGGAGATAATAAATATTTAATTTCCTACATACTATAGGGAGGGTGGAAAGGATACTCCTACTTTGTATTGGGGAGGCTTATTTTGAAGAGAATTAGTATTGATTGCATTGGTTGAGGTTTGAAAAGATTCATTTTTGGTGTTTTGAGATGGTTCAAATTGGGTCATAAGGAAATATTGTCCTGTTACTTGGTTGAAGGCCTCTTCTAAAGTTTGAGGAGATAAAATCTTAACTTTGTATTAAAGAGGGGCCTTAATATCATTAATAAAGAGTTTGAAAATATTATCATTACTCATGCTATGGTCCACTTTATGTGCTAATTATTTTCATCACTTGATGAATTCATGGGTAGATTCATTGGAAGTTGCTTTGTATTAATAAAGCTACTAAGGATATTTTTAGGTAGCTCCTTACATTGGAATTCCTTAATTATAACATTAACTAAGTCTTATAATTATGTAATGGACTATCTAAGAAGATGATTATACCATTATAACACATCTCCAAGAAAGGTTTTAGATAAAATTTTGGTGATAGTGTAAGTATTAGTTTTAACCCATTCCTTATAAAGATTTCTAAAAAGCTTTGAGATGTAAGGCAAGATCAATAGTTTCATCATATGTGATGGTTGGAGAAATTTTCCAATTTCCATAGATAATGAAAGGAGATAAAGGTATATTTTCAATATTTTGAAGCATATTATTGTGAGTTAATGGCTGAGGAATAAGGTTTCCATTGGCATATCTAAGAGGAGGGATTCAATTCTTGTTTGATTGATTCATGATGATTTTGGGAGTTTGAATAGTAATTTTTAATTCTTGGTTTTGCATTTGAATTAATAAAGGTAGAAATGACCAAGTAAAGAGGGGAGAGAAGGAAATTAGTTGATTTCTTGATCTATATTTCTAATTACCTATGTCTAGTCAATTAAAATGCTTTGTAATAGCTTTATGACTACTTGATGAGGAAACAGACTGTCAAAACCTTTTTGGATGCAATTAAATTTTGGTACAAGAGTATCACACACAAATAAAAATATTTATTTATTTAGTAACGAATATTACATATTTAGGGTTTTGTTATCCTATAATATAGAAGTTAGCCTTATCACTTACCAACCACAAATCCCTACAATATCTCACCTATCCCTATATAAGATGAATTTTTACGTAAACTTAATAATGTAAGCACACAAAAATGTTTTAACTATGACTCAATAATCTATAGAATATCCAAAATTTCCCCTAGTGCAGACATGGGGAGAAAACACCACACAATAACTAAAATATTAAGTATGTTCTTAATACACACATTGATTATGGGACCACATCTACCATGGATAAGGATTCATCTTGTAGACACCTAAATTGTGTCGACCCCCCTTGGTCCTAACCCATATCTTATTCATTTAAAATAAACAACTTATTTTAAATTATGACCTTACCCTGACACATCACCTAGGACACCTCACCTAGGACACATCGCCTTAGACACCTTGTCTTGGACCATTTCCCACCCTATGACTCACCTAAGACCTATTCTCACTCCTTTCCAACTGCCTAACCAACTCTTGTGCGTATTTAGCCCGACCTTTGACAATTCTCCAATGGACTATGCACTTGGCAGATGGAGAACGGGCTTGTTAGCCCTTTTACTCATTCTCCACCCACCGACGTCGGTCAAATGTCAGCCAATGCTGGTAGGATCACCAACGTCAGTTTACTTAAATTGAGTTCTAACCTCTCGCTCAGGCTAATCACTAATCACTAATCACGAATCCTGAATCAACTTCCTCTTAGATGCTTCTCTCTTGGACTCTGAGACTCTATCTCTCACACAAATCGGGCGCTCTCTCTCTCTCTCTCTTCCTCATGGACTGGGACATCAACAGAGATCATACTTCAACCAACGCTCCCTTGGCCATAGAGACTCTACACCGGTCACTCTAGATTGGACTAAAGCATTGCACGGGACCTGGACATCAGTCGTAACAGGCACAAGCATTCAATACCTTGGTTCTTAATTTCACTAGAGCTAAGTATTTCTTCCCCCCCTTTCATTTTAGTAATTTAGAATAACTTAGTCAATTTGTTATCCCTAAATACTACCAAACTAGACCCAACCTTCAACCGGACCCGACCTTCAACCAGACCTAGCTTTCTTCCTGGAGAGGATATAAAGCCTTCCTTTTATCTTGACCCTTTTTGACAACCTATCATCTACCTTTGTCCCTCTACAGACCATATTTGTCTCCCTGCAACCCTGCATAGACCCAGACTCCTTCTAGACCCCTCTGTCGACCACAAACCCATCCAAGGCCATTGCCATGACTGACATCAACCACTACCCCTAATGACACTGGTAGACTAACCGACGTCAGCAACTTTATCAATCGATGCTGGTAGGATTACTGACATTGGTGACTATGGCAGACCGACTGCAAGGAAATAGGTACGCATTATCTAATTCCCTCTTTGTTAGTCATTTGTCATTTCTTTATTTTCAACACTTTTAATTATAAATAATGGATTGTCATCCCTCAAGGAATTCTTTGCACTTATGGGACTGAGCTTTGCTTGGCAGTCCACCATATATCAATCTAACAATCTCTCTATTTGAGTCTTCTTATCTACAGGTGTCATCCTCCACAGCCAAAGAGGAGCTCCTTCAATTGTCTGGATATGGTGTGAAGCTTAATCTAGGTACGTACAAACCCCTGACCATTAATCTTAGTTTCTTATTTATTCTAAATATTAAATAGCGAAAATAGTTAGAAACATTCTGGCACGCCTGGTGGGACCCCTGGAGTTTTCCTTGGGTTCATTTCTTTTCCTTCTAAAGGCAATCATTCATATAGCTGCATTAGGGAAATTTTCTCTCCTTGCATCCTTTTTCTTTCTTTTTACTTTCCAAAAGACATCATAAGCAAGTTAAAAAGAATCTTTCTTTTTCTTCTTGTCACCTTTCCTCTTGCATCTTAGAGTAGTGAAATTCATGCTCCTAACCTTTTCTTCACTTGTCTGCATCTGAACAAACATTTCAATTTGGGTTAAAAGTTAAATGCATTTCACACCTACTTGAATACATATTTAGCTCATCTAGTAATTAACCACATTATGAATAAATCATAGTGCACTTATGTTACATGACCATAACACATTCACAAAATCAAACATATAACATACCTGAGACAAGGCCCGATTAGGATTTCACCACCTAGCAGATACCTTACCCTTCCCGATGATCCTACTTGGACTTCACAACCAAGAGGAGGACCCACTCTGTTCTCTGGTAGAGTATAAACTCTAGGGGAAGTATATATTGGCTAAGCGGCCCAGCTCGGCTCTAGGTTCGTGAAGTGAGGGGAGCAAGCCCCTAGCACCAAGCCACGTATGAAACCTAATACAAACTTTTGAGCACCAAAACTAACTTGAAACCAGCTTTAAATTGCCTCTTTAGGACCCTTTCTAAAAGCCCATCCCCAAACATATTCTTCTAAGGCATAAGCCACCATGACTCTAAAAATTTATTCTTAGGAATTAAATGTTTAGAGGTTGCTTGCCTTCATCTTTTCTGCTATTTTTATTTGGTTTTTTTAGCTAGTGAGGATGCATTACTCTGAATTCTAAAACAACTAAGAATTTCTCCTTTTCTTCCAAAAATTTTCAATTTTTTGAGTTTCTAGAACACACAGACACTGATATTAGTTTTTCCACTGATGTCGGCACCTTTTCCTCATCAACATCAGTTTTTCCACCAACATCGGCAACTTTTACTCATCGACATCAGTTTTTAAACTGACGTCGGTCACTGTCAACAAACTTTTTTCAAAATAACAAGCTTAAAACCTGACCTTTTTGCTGTCAAACACACATTCTAACCACTTCTTATTTTTTGAAATTGAAATCCATAGTTTCTGAAACTTGACCCTTTTTGCCTTCCATGGTTTTGACATGTAGTCAAGCCAAATCTCTTATCAACCATGCGAGGCAACAACCACTTCCATCCTCGCCTTTCATATCAAGTCACCAAATGGAGTATATTTCAGATATTGAGCATACTCCTATCCAGCCTAGCCCCGACCAACATCCAATTATTCTCGAAGGGGATCAAAACTTTGAGAGACTCCTTGACCATAATGTCAAGGCTCTCCAACACTATCTCGCAAGACACCAAACGTGAGACCCTTCAGGTAATCCCATTTATGGGATGCCAACTTCCTCAGTTGAAGCGACAATGGTATCAACACCATCCGCTAGCCAACCCATCATCACTCAAGCCATTGTCTTGACCAGCAACCTGACCATGGTCAATCATCAAGATTTGATCTCCCCTTCCATTTTTGGACCTACCTCCATTGGGGTTTTTGTAACCCCTCAACCATAAACAATTCAACCAAGTTCTACACCGTACTAGAACTTGATTGCCTCGACTCCACACACTCTTGCACCTATAAATGTGGGAGTGACTACCTATCCTTTTACCAATGCTACCATTCAACCACCTTTGGTGGTATCTAATCAACTTGTGCCCTCTAGCTTCATGGCACAAGCCCCCTTGACCTCAACATCAGTCCCTATGACGAATTACCAATACGTTGTGCCTATACAAATGCAACCTAGTATATCATACGCCCCTCCTAATGCCTTTCAGGTACCCTAAAACTTAGGGGGTGCCCCACCTACCAATTCGTCAACCAATCTAATAAAGATGCTGATGGATAAGATGTCTAATCTTGAGACATCCATTTCCATTTTAAGCAATGTTCTTTCATATGAACAAATATGCAACAAACCCATCCACCCTTCGGTGCCTATTTGACCATATCCTAACCAGTGGGAACTCCCCAAATTTACATGATTTTAGAGTAAAGAGGACCCACAACAACACCTAGGAGTGTTTAGACATGCTTGTTACCTTATAGCCCACGACGATGCGTTATTACTTCGCACATTTCCCATGTCACTTTATGGCATTGCCCTTGACTGGTATAGCTCCATTACCAGTCATTATCTCTTTTCCTTCACTCAACTTTCCCAACTATTTCTCAATCACTTTTCAATCAACATCACTAAGAAGGTCTCCATTATAGACCTCTATTCTATTAAACAATTCAACGATGAGTCAATAGTTGACTTCATTGCCCGTTGGAGAGCTTAGATCAACCAACTCTCCTTTTCATTACCTTAACCTGAGCTCATTGAGCTCTTTTCACGAGCATGTGCTAAGAACATCTCATCTACTTTGTGGGTTTAGACATTTTGCACATTTGATGAAGCTTTCACTATGGCCAGAAAGCTTGAACTCTGCGCGGTCGAAGAAGACAAGGTCACATTGCGTAGTAAAAATACTAACGCAAAATCTAATGACCCTTCTTTGTCCAAACCTTCTTATTCCCACTCCAAGTCCAAAGTATTGGCAAACACTGTGGTCTTTAAACCATCATCTTCAACAACAACCAATCAATCTCAGCCTTCCACATCAGACTACATCAAAATACAATTCCAACAACAGCATATACAGTGTCAATATACTCCAATAGGAGAGTCATACGCTTCCGTGTTGGATAAACTCATCAAGAAAGGGGTCCTCAACCTCCCTCAAATTTGACCACCTCAATTTGACCCTTCAAAAGCCATCCCTACATGGTATAGGGAAAATGACTTCTGTCACTATCATCGTGTCAACGGTCATGACATAAACAACTGCAAAACCTTCAAAAACATCATCCAAGACATGTTGGACAAAGGGGATCTTGTTTTGGATAACCCAAATGCACCGGCTAACCAAAACATGGATGTATTTAGACAACCATTCCCTAACCATCCCCCTAGTTAGCATAACATTCAGACCATAGCCGATGACCCTCAAGAGCGCCATATACGCACGGTCGACATGATTTCTAACCAACCTCTCCCAAAGTCTGAAGAGGTTAATAAACTTATTTGTCCATCACAGGTAGAAGAACTCTCTTCTCTTATTTGTCTATCACAAGTAGAAGAACTCTCTTCTCCTATTTGTCCATCACAGGTTGAAGAACTCTCTTCTTCTATTTTTCCATAGGTAGAAGAACTCTCTTTTACTATTTCTCCACCATGGGTAGAAGAGCCTTCTTCTCCTATTAGTATTCCATCCACCCCCCTTTCACATGTAGGAGAGTCAACTTTGAACTCTCCCATATTGGAAGATGCCTTGATGGCACCAATGCCGGCTACCACGCCTTCATCTTTCTTATCATCAATGGGGGATCATACTTTCCCCACTATTCGACCACATGCAGAAGCCATAACCATCCCATGTCTCTCAAACCTCACTCACCCACAAGTGAAGGTAGGCTTGAACCTCAACCCGCACAATAGTAGTCCTCACACTAAACCAAAAAAGGCTACTAAGCTACATCGGAGAACTTCTCCCCCATCATCACCATTGCCCTCTATTTTGGGCCCACACCCGTCCACCTCAATGGGAGTGCTTCCTACTCCAACACCTCACAAAGGCAAATTGCCTCCATTACTCTCTCAACCTAGCACAAACATACCTCCTCCAAAACATCCAATACCTCTCAACAGCAATGTGTCATCTCCACATGTGGCCACAGCGCCAACTAAAAAGCTGACACGACAAACTCCCCAAACAACTCCTAAAAAGAAGTTGTCAACCCCAACTGCAACAAGCACAAACCCATTAAGGGGTTCATATGCTTTGATGTTATGCCAATTGTTGTAGTCATCTAGCATCACTCTCTCGCCTATTAAACCATATCAACCTCTCAGATCAAAACCATCTTGGTTTGACGTCACTAAAATCTGTTGGTATCATCGCACACTTGGACATGATAATAAGCATTGCTATGCCCTTAAGGTTGTTATTTGTCAACACTTGAAAGAAGACACCCCTCACATTGAGGCTTCTTTCAACCACTCTTTTGACAAAAATTTGACACCATCCCATACTTCTCAAACCTCTTCACCTAAATCAGGATCCCCATACAAGATTATGGTCCCTTTACCACCTTCCACTCCTTTATTTGAAATCAACACTGTTCATGTGGCCACTAAGCCCCAAACCATGAAGAATAAAGGAAAAGACCAGACTTCTACACCTTTGACATATCCATTATTCGTCAAGACCTCTCAACCAACACAACCCAAGATTTCTATCTTGGACATGTCTCGACCAACATCACTAGGGGAAATTCCTCCTAGCCCCTCTAGTCCACATAATGCTTGGCATAAGTGACCTATTGACTACTTAACATATTCTATTATGCCTCCTAATCTCTCTAGTAATGCATGGCCAGCTTTTATCAAGAACACTACTCGCTACACCATGCTAGGGGGACTTCTCTACAAATGAGGTCTTGATGGCCTCCTTATCCAATGCCAACAACATACTAACTGACTTCACGGCCAACATCAACCAAAACATGCCAACAACATATCAACCAACTTCATGTCCAACATCAACCAACATGTGACCAATATGGAATGAAGAAAATGGGGCAAGTTTGCTCCTAATTGACTTGGACCTTACATCATGATGCACAAGCATAGATCAGGGACTTATCATCGGTCTTCTTTCGAAGGCTGGCCAAAACTTGAGCCCCTTAATGTCTTATATCTTTGACCATTCTACTGTTAGTCAAGTAATCATTCACTTGATGTTTAACTTGAGCTTGTCCCTTAAGCAACCCCGTCATCATCATCATTTCTATTCCTTTCAACCCTTATTCCCAACATTAGTTAACCCTTTTGTCAAGCATGAATGCTTTGTCCTAATAAAAGGGAAACCCTCTACACTGCTATAGACTAGTCCATGACAAAAGTCCAATAAATTAAAAAAAACACGTAAACTAGGATGCCTATATTCCAAAGGTCATAAACTATACATGTAGATTTCTCCCTCGAAGGACAACTACATCAACATTATTGCTGTAATTAATAGACTGCCCCTTGAAGGACAACTATCCACAGACATTCTAGCATACAAAGCCAATATAGACCACTCCCTCAAAGGATGGCTATGACCAAATTTTGCTACATACACAGCACCCTCTAAAAAGATTCTCATACCGATTAGCTTCAAAATGACCACATAATAAAACAACATCCCCAAGTAGACTTCTTGCATTGATCAGTCTAGAAACTATTAAGTCATGGACTTGTCTATAGTCATTCTCAGGGTCACCTATAAAAGGGGTAAGGTTATTCCTATCAAAGAGGGTTACCCTATCCTCTCATATCACAAAATTAAACCTATTACCCCAACATACTCAAGGGATTTTGAGCTCACTTAATGTCAAGTGATTCGACTACTTCTCTAACTCAAATCGACAGTCAAATGACGTAATGCATGAATGGGGCTTTTGTTTCCAAAAACCTTATCTATGTTATCATTATAGTCCTTGTCAATGAAAGAGCAATGCACCTTTCACTTCTTACACTTTGGTCACATACAACCAAATCATTTTATAACCCAACCAAACCTTTGTCAAACCACTAACATTATCATAGCCCATTCACACTAGTTTCTATGGAAAACAATACACATGGAAACTATCGACCACACAATTTATGCCAGCATAAACCATTACTTGCTGAAGCATAAATATACGTAATTCATTTTTAGCATACACCATTACCAATATGGAAAATTGCTAGGGATGAAAGACCACATCACCAATGTTACAGAATACACCATCACACAATATGGAAAAGGTTGTAACATCATACCCCTCATCATTTCAAGCACGTACCATCACACACATGGGAAATACTGACATCTCTAACATAACCAACTATCGACCACTTTGACCCTTTCTCTAAACTACATTGGTCTGATGCCCCTTACAAATAGAGGCTATGTAGGCATCACTCAGTCTTTTGAGGTTAGCTCAGACATTCCCCCGTTCGTCTCCTTAATGACGACGGCCATTTCGTTCATCCATCTACCTGACAAACCAACCATCTAACCTTTAACCAAATCATGACCAATCAATCAGCCCTGACACTGTAGCAATCACTTTTGACTTCTCATGGGGTACATTGAAGGTCACATACATCTCCCTAACCACAACACAACTCTTGAGATCACTTATATCTCAAAATCCAACTCGACCAATGACCATAGAGATTATGCCTATCTCTTTAGACCATAACCACTTTCGAGACAACTCTGCCTTAGTTGTTTTGATTGCATATATGTTACCTCACGAATAGATAGCAAAATTGTTTGCACCTCATATTAAGACCTTCACAAGTATTGGATCATGCTCCAGTTGATCCCCACTACTTGTGACATTTTCATGTTTTCCAGGAGCACTTCCTAAGCCTAGTATACTTGGAACACGATGACCATTGGAGCTACAGCTTCAATCATTTAACCCAATCAGTGATGACTAAATGCTGGGGACTAGTTATTTTTATTTTAGCACTCCTCAACCTTTGACTGCGATAATTTGACCTATCTATCACGTGAAGTGGTATAGGCACAATCTCAACTATTGCAGCGTTCACACTCCAACTTCACCATATCCATCCACTACTTATTAAATTGGCACCCGATATCAGGTTACCTTCCCTCGACTCTTGCTTTTAAGGGGAATATCTCATCTCATACTTGGGGCATCTGGTAACCTACACCTTATCTCATACCTAGGACATCTACTCCTATTTTTGTCTTACAGTTCATCTAGAACAACCAACAAGACAAAAAGGGGCAAATGTAGACACCTAAATTATGTTGACCCCCCCTTGGTCCTAACCCATATCTTATTAATTTAAAATAAATAACTTATTTTAAATTATGACCTTACCCTGACACATCACCTAGGACACCTCACCTAGGACACCTCACCTTGGACACCTCATCTTGGACCATTTCCCACCCTATGACTCACCTACGACCTATTCTCACTCCTTTCCAACTGCCTAACCAACTCTTGTGCGTATTTAGCCTGACCTTTGACAATTCTCCAATGGACTATGCACTTAGCGGATGGAGAACGGGCTTGTTAGCCCTTTTACTCATTCTCCACTCGCCAACATCGGTCAAATGTCAGCCGATGCCGATGGGATCACCAACGTCAGTTTACTTAAACCAAGTTCTAACCTCTCACTCGGGCTAATCACTAATCACTAATCACTAATCATGAATCCCGAATCAACTTCCTCTTAGACTCTTCTCTCTTGGAATCTGAGACTCTCTCTCTCTCACACAGATCGGGCTCTCTCTCTCCCTTCCTTGCAGATTGGGACATCAACAGAGATCAGACTTCAACCAATGCTCCCTTGGCCATAGAGACTCTACACCGGTCACTCCAGATTGGACTAAAGCATTGCACGGGACCTGGACATCAGTCGTAATAGGCATAAGCATTCAACACCTTGGTTCTTCATTTCACTAGAGCTAAGTATTTCTTCCCCCCCCTTTCATTTCAGTAATTTAGAATAACTTAGTCAATTTGTTATCTCTAAATACTACTAGACCAAACCTGACCTTCAAGCAGACCTGACCTTCAACCAGACCCAGCTTTCTTCCTAGAGAGGCTATAAAGGCTTCTTTTTATCTTGACCCTTTTTGACAACCTATCATCTACCTTTGTCCCTTTACAGACCGTATTTATCTCCTGCAACCCTGCATAGACCTAGACTCCTTCTAAACCCCTTTGTTGACCACAAACCCATCCAAGGCCATTGCCCTGACCTATATCGACCACTACCCCTACTGATGCTGACAGATTAACTGACGTCAACAACTTTATCAACCGACACCGATAGGATTACCGATGTCGGTGACTGTGTCAGACCGACTGCAAGGAAATAGGTACGCATTATCTAATTCCCTCCTTGTTAGTCATTTGTCATTTCTTTATTTTTGACACTTTTAATTATAATTAGTGGACTGTCATCCCTCAAGGAAGTCTTTGTTCTTCTGGGACCGAGCTTTGCTTGGCAATCCACCATTTATCAATCTAATAATCTCTGTGTGTGAGTCTTCTTATCTACAGGTGTCATCCTCCACAACCAAAGAGGAGCTCCTTCAATCATCTGGATATAGTGCACAGCTTAATCCAGGTATGTACAAACCCCTGACCATTAATCTTAGTTTCTTATTTCTTCTAAATATTAAATAGTGAAAACAATTAGAAACACATCTACCTTTTCATAGGAATACATAAACCGAACCAATCCAAATTAGTCAGAGTGGCCCTCCTAAAACCCTTATTAACAACACATTTTTCTTACAATACTTATCTTATGGACATCCATATTATTTTTTGATAACATACCACACACATGAATAGAGACATTTTTCTATTCTTATTGAGAAAACACACATTAAAATACATAATCTTCATCACTTTTAATAGAAGAATATTTCCCATAATCACTTTCCTCTATTTTTAGGAGAATATTATTCCCAATCACTTTCTTATTTTATGTTTCTGGTAGTAATGAAGTCTTAATGCTTTAGTTTACCATTAAGGAGATCTTGTGCTCTTTGTTTTAAATTTAGAAGATGGTGTCCATGGTACTTACAATAATGACAAAGATATCTTTTATTTGAAGTTGACTTATGTTTATCTAATGTGAAATATGAGTTTGGTTTAATTTTTTCAATCATTACATGTTCCTCTTTTTTTATTCAAAGATTTTGATTTTATTTTCTTCATAAGGCAATGAGGAGATCAAGTCTTCTAAACTGGGGTTTATTTTACTCTAAGTAAAAATTATGTTTGATTAATTGGTTGAAATACTATTAAAATAAAATAAATATTGCATATTCATATTTTATTTCATCTTTTATACTAGCTAAATGGTTAAACACATAATGAAACTTACTAATATGTTGTACCATACTCTCAACTTCTTCCACTTTGATTCTAAAACATTTTTTCTTCAAAGACACTATAGTGCTCCTAGATTGTGATCAAAATAATTTGTTCAACATTTCCCAAATGAAGCTGGATGTCTTAGATAGATATTTATGATGTAAATAAGCACTAGATAGACCTAGGCCAATAATCACAATTGCCTTATTATATATGATTTATCGCCTTCATCAACATCTTTTGGTCTCTATTTTTTCCACTAACGATGTCCCATAGGTCCTTTTCAATTAATATTGGTTGGGTTTTCACCTTCCATGTGTGAAAATATCTCCCTTAAAATTTCTCAATTATACTCAATTTTTGTTTTTCCATCTTACCTTCCTTAGACTTAACTAACACACAAGACATTAGGTAATCCCAAAAATGCATCATTTACAAAATGGAAGTTTGGATTAACAAGAGATTTGAAATATTTAGACACTCTTGATACATTTTAAGATAATAATTAATAAAATGCCTTTTGGATTAAATAATTATTTTGAACAACATAGAATTTACTAAAATAGATAAAGTATAATGAAAATTTAACAATAATGTAGAGCTTATTTACTAAAATATTGACACCTAACCATTTTAGAGTGACCTAGAGACTATTCTAGACTAAATACCACTTAAGAATAAAAATGGTTACTAATAAGACTAGAAAAATAAATTGGATAACTCTTAATATAAATAAATTAATTGATCCATATATTACGACTAAACTGACTAACACAAATTACTCAAAACAAATTAAAAAACTATAATAAAACCCAATGAGGTTCTAACTATATAAAATGAGTAACAATCTAGATATAATAAACCTAAAAAACACCTGTGGGTAATATTCCATGATGGAAGCCTAGTCAACCTTACCGTTGGAAGACATCAACGTCTAAGATGTTGCACACTTTATATGGACTGTAGATTTCTTGATGGAGTAAGAAAATTATGATTGATTTTTTAATGTTGAATAGTAGAATAATACAATCAATGCGGGTCTCACATGGAGGTTATATGTATGAGCAGATTTGTGTATAGGGAAATCAATCGATTCAACATAGAAATTAGAACTGCATGAAAATAACTAACAAATGGGACTATAATAATGAGATATACATGCTGATGATTTTACTATGCAAATAAAATATGAATATTGCATTAAAAAATCTAACATGGATATACATAACACCTTGTAAAATTATATAAAAATATTTAAAGATTATAACTTGGGATAACAAAGCCTATTAGGGTTGCCACATGAAATCTACTCATTTTCCATCATAGGACAAGATAATCACTCTGATACAAAATTAAATTTTGGTAGGAGAGTATCACACTCAAATAAAATTAATTATTTTTTCAATAAAAAATATTACATATATAGGCTTTTGTTCTCCTAAAATATAGGAGTCAACTTTACTACTTACCAACCACAAACTCTTACAATATCTCACCTATCCCTATCTAAGGTAAGTTGTTACATAAGATTTATATTGTAAAAACATAATAATATTTTGACTATGATACACTAAAATATATAATATATAACAAATATTATCATTAAAATATAAACACCTAAGATAATGGGTAATATCTATTGTCTGTTAGAACTATCCAAGTTGATTGTGAACTTAGTCCTATGCAAAAATATTGGTTTTGTCTTCCTTTTCCTTAAAACCCTAGATCCACTTAAGACACACACTTGACCTAAAATAAGGGGGTAAAATATGAGATGGACATCCCCAAAAACTCCTCCCTAAGTAATTGAGTAGTTATTATGTTCTAATACTATTTATAGGGCTCAAACTGCACATAGTTATACTAGCTATATCCATGTGCACTCAATCGTGATCCACTATAATGTGATGCACTAGTTTGGATTTCGATAATTAACAACATGTAAATTTGACCTTTCTTATATTAATACTTAGATTTTTGAATACTTCTTTGAGGATTTTTTAGATTTGAATGCTTTTGGATAATTCCTTAAAGGTGTGAAAATGGATTTCTCATGCTCATCAAGATGAGTCCTAGTGATGTAATTGACATTATGGGTCTCAATTAAGAGATTCATTATACTATATAAACCTTATAATACATAATAGCATATGAAAATAAATACAATAAAACATTGGATATTTATTCAATTTCACATGAAAATATAGATTGCACATAATAATGATAACACAGCTATCTTGAATGAGATGTGTTACAATATCAGATATTCATATCTCTACTATTATATATATCTTCAAGATTGTTGAATATCTATTTTAATCATAGGGGCATGATTATATAGACACAATTCTCACCTACTTCCAATAATTTTTAATAACCCACTTACATCATTACATATTGTAACACATCATTATGCACCATAAAAAATAAATGTTCATTAAAATTCCAATGCACCTTAACACATCAAAACATAAGGTATCATATAATCCTACTTCAAATGTGATATTAAATGAATCCATAACAACATTAAGTGATTCAAGTAAATATATACAAATGGTTAGGAACTGTAACATCTTTTTTCCATAACATGTCATAAGAACAAATATGCCCAAATCAAGATATGCGTAAGACATGTCACATGGACATTGTAACCTCATAATACTAAGTCACAACACTTTATAATTAAAGGATACACCAAATAATCCTTACACAGTGATCCTCATATTCACATCTCTATGTAGCAACATCCTACATAAGACATCACAAGCTTTCAAACTAGAACTCATAAGACTTCAATTCAAAATTTATACTAAACTAAATAAATACATTGAAAGCACATTTGATTAAATATTTGGAAGCAACTACAAATTTTACAAAACCATGGGCACCATGAAATACTATGCAAAAAATTACAAAATACTTGTATGCATGCAAAGGCGACACAAAACAACAAAAATAAACTTAACCACAAGTTAAGACCTGCATAAACTATAAAAATCCAACATGGATTTACATAACATATGTAAAATTATATCAAAATATACAAATATTATAACTTGGTATAACAAAGGCTATTAGGGTTGCCACATGAAATCTACTCATTTTCCATCATAGGACAAGATAATTACTCTGATACACAATTAAATTTTTGTAAGAGAGTATCACACTCAAATAATATTACTTATTTTTTCAATAATAAATATTACATATATAGGATTTTGTTCTCCTAAAATACAGGAGTCAACTTTACTACTTACCAACTGCAAACTCTTACAATATCTCACTTATCCCTATCTAAGGTAAGTTGTTACATAAGATTTATATTGTAAAAACATAATACTTTGACTATGATACACTAAAATATATAATATATAACAAATATTATCATTAAAATCTAAACACCTAAGACAATGGGTAATATCCATTGTTTCTAGAACTATCCAAGTTGATTGTGACCTTAGTCCTATGCAAAATATTGGTTTTGTCTTCCTTTTCCTTGAAACCCTATATCCACTTAAGACACACAATTGACATAAAATAAGGGGGTAAAATATGGGATGGACATCCCCAACAACTCCTCGCTAAGTAATTGAGCATTTATTATGTTCCAATACTATTTAGAGGGCTCAAACCATACATAGTTATACTAGCTATATCCATGTGTACTCAATCGTGATCCACTATAATGTGATGCACTGGTTTGGATTTTGATAATTAACAACATGTAACTTTGACCTTTATTATATTAATACTTAGATTTTTGAATTCTTCTTTGAGGATTTTTTAGATTTGAATGCTTTTGGATAATTCCTTAAAGGTGTGAAAATGGATTTCTCATGCCCATCAAGATGAGTCCTAGTGATGTAATTGACATTATGGGTCTCAATTAAGAGATGACTTATACTATATAAACCTTAGAATACATAATAGCATGTGAAAATAAATGCAGCAAAACATTAGATATTTATTCAATTTCACATGAAAATATAGATTGCACATAATAATGATAACATAACTATCTTGAATGAGATGTGTTACAATATTAGATCCTCATATATCTACTATGATATATATCTTCAAGATTTTTGAATATCTATTTTAATCATAGAGGCATGATTATATAGACACAATTCCCACCTACTTCCAATAATTTTCAACAACCCACTTACGTCATTACATATTGTAACACATCATTATGCACCATAAAAAATAAATGTTCATTATAATTCCAATGTAACTTAACACATCACAACATAAAGTATCATATAATCCTACATCACAATTGATATTAAATGAATCCATAACAACCTTAAGTGATTCAAGTAACTATATACAAATGGTTAGGAACTCTAACATCTTTTTTCCATAACATGTCACAAGAACAAATATGCCCAAATCAAGCTACACGTAAGACATGTCACATGGACATTGTAACCTCATAATACTAAGTCACAACACTTCATAATTAAAGGATACACCAAATAATCCTTACACAATGTCCTCATATTCACATCTCTATGTAGCAACATCCTACATAAGACATCACAAACTTTCAAACTAGAACTCATAAGACTTCAATTCAAAATTGCTACTAAACTAAACAAAGACCTTGAAAGAACATTTTCTTAAATATTTGGAAGAAACTACAAATTATCCTAAACCATGGGCACCATGAAATACTATGCAAAAAATTACAACATACTTGTGTGCATGCAAAGGCAACACAAAACAACACAAATAAACTTACCCATAACTTAAGACCTGCATAAAATACAAAAATCCAACATGGATGTACATAATACCTTAACATATATAAAATTATATCAAAATATACAAAGATTATAACTTGGTATAACAAAGGCTATTAGGGTTGCCACATGAAATATACTCATTTTCCATCATAAGACAAGATAATTTCTCTGATACAAAATTAAATTTAGGTAAGAGAGTATCATACTCAAATAAAATTACTTATTTTTTGAGTAACAAATATTATATATATAGGCTTTTGTTCTCCTAAAATACAGGACTCAACTTTACTACTTACCAACCACAAACTCTTACAATATCTCACTTATCCCTATCTAAGGTAAGTTGTTACATAAGCTTTATATTATAAAAACATAATAATATTTTGACTATGATACACTAAAATATATAATATATAACAAATATTATCATTAAAATCTAAACACCTAAGACAATGGGTAATATCCATTGTTTCTAGCACTATCCAAGTTGATTGTGACCTTAGTCCTATGCAAAATATTGGTTTTGTCTTCCTTTTCCTTGAAACCCTATATCCACTTAAGACACACAATTGACATAAAATAAGGGGGTAAAATATGGGATGGACATCCCCAACAACTCCTCGCTAAGTAATTGAGCATTTATTATGTTCCAATACTATTTAGAGGGCTCAAACCATACATAGTTATACTAGCTATATCCATGTGTACTCAATCGTGATCCACTATAATGTGATGCACTGGTTTGGATTTTGATAATTAACAACATGTAACTTTGACCTTTATTATATTAATACTTAGATTTTTGAATTCTTCTTTGAGGATTTTTTAGATTTGAATGCTTTTGGATAATTCCTTAAAGGTGTGAAAATGGATTTCTCATGCCCATCAAGATGAGTCCTAGTGATGTAATTGACATTATGGGTCTCAATTAAGAGATGCCTTATACTATATAAACCTTAGAATACATAATAGCATATGAAAATAAATGCAGCAAAACATTAGATATTTATTCAATTTCACATGAAAATATAGATTGCACATAATAATGATAACATAACTATCTTGAATGAGATGTGTTACAATATCAGATCCTCATATATCTACTATGATATATATCTTCAAGATTTTTGAATATCTAGTTTAATCATAGGGGCATGATTATATAGACACAATTCCCACCTACTTCCAATAATTTTCAACAACCCACTTACATCATTACATATTGTAACACATCATTATGCACCATAAAAAATAAATGTTCATTAAAATTCAAATGTACCTTAACACATCACAACATAAGGTATCATATAATCCTACATCACAAGTGATATTAAATGAATCCATAATAACCTTAAGTGATTCAAGTAACTATATACAAATGGTTAGGAACTACAACATCTTTTTTCCAAAACATGTCACAAAAACAAATATGCCCGAATCAAGCTACACGTAAGACATGTCACATGGACATTGTAACCTCATAATACTAAGTCACAACACTTCATAATTAAAGGATACACCAAATAATCCTTACACAGTGATCCTCATATTCACATCTCTATGTAGCAACATCCTACATAAGACATCACAAACTTTCAAACTAGAATTCATAAGACTTCAATTCAAAATTGCTACTAAACTAAACAAAGACCTTGAAAGCACATTTTCTTAAATATTTGGAAGCAACTACAAATTATCCTAAACCATGGGCACCATGAAATACTATGCAAAAAATTACAAAATACTTGTGTGCAGGCAAAGGCAACGCAAAACAACACAAATAAACTTACCCACAACTTAAGACCTGCATAAAATACAAAAATCCAACATGGATGTACATAATACCTTAACATATGTAAAATTATATCAAAATATACAAAGATTATAACTTGGTATAACAAAGGCTATTAGGGTTGCCACATGAAATATACTCATTTTCCATCATAAGACAAGATAATTGCTCTGATACAAAATTAAATTTTGGTAAGAGAGTATCATACTCAAAGAAAATTACTTATTTTTTGAATAACAAATATTAAATATATAGGCTTTTGTTCTCCTAAAATACAGGAGTCAACTTTACTACTTACCAACCACAAACTCTTACAATATCTCACCTATCCCTATCTAAAGTAAGTTGTTACATAAGCTTTATATTCTAAAAACATAAGAATATTTTGACTATGGTACACTAAAATGTAGAATACATAACAAATATTATAGTTAAAATCTAAACACTTAAGATAATGGGTAATATCCATTGTCTGCTAGCACTACTTAAGTTGACTGTGACCTTAGTCTTATGCACAAATATTGGTTTTGTCTTCATTTTCCTTGAAACCCTAGATCCACTTAAGACACACACTTGACCTAAAATAAGGGGGTAAAATATAGTATGGACATCCCCAACAACTCCTCACTAAGTAATTGAGCATTTATTATGTTCCAATACTATTTAGAGGGCTCAAACTACACATAGTTATACTAGCTATAGTCGTGTGTACTCAATCGTGATCCACTATAATGGGATGCACTGATTTGGATTTTGATAATTAACAACATGTAACTTTGACCTTTATTATATTAATACTTATATTTTTGTATGCTTCTTTGAGGATTTTTAGATTTGATTGCTTTTGGATAATTCCTTAAAGGTGTGAAAATGGATTTCTCATGCTCATCAAGATGAGTCCTAGTGATGTAATTGAAATTATGGATCTCAGTTAGGAGATGAATTATAATATACAAACCTTAGAATACATAATATAATATGAAAATAAATGCAACAAAACATTAGATATTTATTCAATTTCACATGAAAATATAGATTGCACATAATAATGATAACATAGAAATCTTGAATGAGATGTGTTACAATATCAGATCCTCATATCTCTACTATGATATATATCTTAAATATTATTGAATATCTTGTTTAATCATAGGGGTATGTGTATATATACACAAGTTCCACCTACTTACAATAATTTTTAACAACCCACCTACATCATTACATAATGTAACACATTATTATGCACCATAAAAATTAAATGTTCATTAAAATTCCAATGAACCTTAACACATCACAACATAAGGTATCATATAATCCTACATCACAAGTGATATTAAATGAATCCATAATAACCCTAAGTGATTCAAGTAACTATATACAAATGGTTAGGAACTGTAACATCTTTTTTCCATAACATGTCATAAGAACAAATATTCCCAAATCAAGCTACGCGTAAGACATGTCACATGGACATTGTAAGCTCATAATACTAAGTCATAACACTTCATAATTAAAGGATACACCAAATAATCCTTACACAGTGATCTTCATATTCACATCTCTATGTAGCAACATCCTACATAAGACATCACAAGCTTTCAAACTAGAACTCATAAGACTTCAATTCAAAATTGCTACTAAAATAAACAAAGACCTTGAAAGCACATTTTCTTAAATGTTTGGAAGCAACTACAAATTGACCAAAACCATGGGCACTATGAAATACTATGCAAAAAATTAAAAAATACTTGTGTGCATGTAAAGGCAATATAAAACAACACAAATAAACTTACACACAACTTAAGATGTGCATAAATTACAAAAATCCAACATGGATGTACATAATACCTTAACATATGTAAAACTATATCAAAATATACAAAGATTATAACTTGGGATGACAAAGGCTATTAGGGTTCCCACATGAAATCTACTCATTTTCCATCATAGGACAAGATAATCGCTCTGATACAAGATTATGCTCGTGTTAGAATTGAATACCATATTTTTGAATTTACTTCAATAAAAAATTGCAATACATTTCCCAAACTTATGTTGACCACCTCTATTTTTCCGTTCGTCTAAGGATGATATGTTAAACTTAATTGTAATTTGTTGTTCAAATTCATCCATAACATCCTCCAAAATTTTCCTACAAATTTCACATCTCTATTTGATACTATGCTATGTTGCAAACCATATAGCCTCACAATCCTCCTAAAAAATAAGTTATCAATGTATGTCACATCACTAGTCTTCTTATAAGCCAAAAAATGTATTGTCTTTGAATAATATATCAACTACCACAAATATTGAGTGATTTCCTCTTTTCATTCTAGGTAACCCTAAAATAAAATGCAAACTTATATCCTCTCATGGTCATTCTGAAATAGGCAATATTTGATACAACCCTATATTTTAACTTCTCCCTTTTTATAGATGAAAAACTATGCACTCCTGAATAAATTTAAGCATGTCTATGCTCATCCATGGCCAAAAATAGTTTTCTACTACTTTTGATAATGTCTTACCATAACTAAAATGATATGCCAACTTCCAATATCCTTCTCCTTAATCAAATACTCTCACATTGAACCTATATTTATACACAATTACCTTTGAACAACAATCCCTCTTAAAAATAATAATCTAACCATAGTTTCCTATTGTCACTTACTAGTTTTACACATGCCTTCCTTGATTCTTGGAAATATTCATCATTTACATATTGTTCCTTCATAATATATAATCCTCTGACTTCTACTCTCAATTCATTCAATACCAAAACTCTATAGCTCAACTCTTCTACATATCTATTTGAATTTCCACTCCTAGGTTTGAATAAAAATATCTTTGTAGGAATTCAACCCACTTCATATGTCATTGATTCAACTTACCCTTACTATATATAAACTATAATCCCTGATGTCCTGTATATAAAAAATATCTCTTTAGTCAATAAATCATGTCTCCACTTCTTAATTGCTTTCATAATTGTACATATAACTTTTGGTCATATACTTAATACTTTCATTTCACATAATTTAACTTCTCATTAAAATATGTGATAGGTTTTCCTTCTTGACATGATATTGCACATATTTTTACATACTAACATCACAATCTACTTGAAATACTTTACCAAAATATGGCCATACCAAAATGGATGCTTATTTATTTTATTCTTCAATTTCTATAAACATGTTCTAATTCCATTATCTAGCCAAAATCTTTCTAACTTTATTCATTACCTCTATAATCAATGTGCACGCCCTCTAAAATTCTTAATTAAGTTCTTATAAAAACTCACCAATCCATGAAAACTATGTGCCTCAAATTTATTATACATTTATGGCCAATCTAGTATAGCTCACACCTTCTATAGATCCATCTTCAAACCTTCTTGGTGACTAAAACATCCTAAGTATACCAATTCTTTCTGCATAAAACTTCATTTATATAAATTCATGGATAAATTTTCATTTCATAATTTCTCTATCACTTTACACAAATGTCAAAAGTGTTCTTCCATTTTCATAATGAAAATTAATGTCATCAAGATACATAATGACAAACTTACGCAAAAATGTCTTAAGAAATTTGTTCATCAATTTCATGAATGTACTTGGTGCATTAGTTAGTGAAAACAACATAACCAACCACTCAAAACCTTTGGACTATATGCTATCTCTTAACTTTTACCGTTAAAAGGATTTAAAGCATGTTTATTTCCATCTTTCACTAATGTATAGATATATACATGACCATCATGATGCATGTGATAAAAATGTCAAGGCCTTCCCAATAACACATGGAAAACATCCATGGGCATTATATCACATAGAACTTCATCTTTACATGTACTAATTTGAAAACTTACTAGACATTACTCATTCACCAAAACTTGATGTCCCTTCCATAACCATAAAATCTTATACACATTTTGGATACACAATTCTCTTTAGTCCAAACTTATCGACCATCTATTGTGAAATAATTATATATATATTTACACTATCAATAACTAATTTTTATCACTTACCTCCAGACTTACAAATGGTGTGAATAAATTATTTATATGTGTAGGACTATTCTCATCTTTTGTAGGCTTCAATAGCACCCTCTTCATCATGATATCTTCTCCAAATTCTAGCTCATATATATTATGAATAAACTCAATAATTTACTTTTTAGCTTGTGTGATTTAAACTTTTGTATTAGTTCTCTTACCACATTCATTATGCATATGTAGACACTCAAATGATTTATGTCTATTCGAACCACATCTAAATCATGTACCATGTAACCCACGACCTCTACCTCATCCATAGGATCCTCCACCTATAAAATTTCTCCTACCTCTTAGAGCATTAACACCATTTCATGATGAATTGCTTCCCACACATTCTTACATAAAATAACCTTTAGCTCTTCTACCTCATTTTCCATGTCCATGTGTGAATTTTAATTGTCCTCATGCTACTCCTTTTTATTTGCATGATAATTTTTCTTTTGCCTTCAATGCACACTAATAAGATTATTCAATAGACCACAACATGATCATAATAAAATCATCTTGAATTATAATTCATAACCCATTTACATACCTCAAAATATTCTTATCATCATATTTAACATGATCCAATCTAATGTTAAGTCTATTAAACTTTTTAATGTAATCACTTATGCTCATCTCCCTTTGTTTAAAGTTTTGAGGATTTCTAAAAAAACTCTATTATAATCCATAGGAATGAATTTATCCTTCATCTTCATGATGAATCTATTCGAAGTCTTAATTTTATCTTGAACATGCTCCCACCATAAGGATATGTGACCTTTTAGCTTTGCATCGACAAACATAATTCACTTGGGATATTATATACTCTGATATTAAAAATATTTCTCCAACCTAGTGATCTAGTCACTAAGCTCTTTAGGACTCAAACTTATAAAATAAATTTCACTATCCAAGTTTAATTTTCTCATTGTTTTCACACTAGCTTGTAAGAATCGATGTTTAAGTTTATCAATCTCTTTTTCTACAACTTAGTTCTTAGGTGCTTCTTCTGTTACTTTATCATCACTTTAATAATCCATTACCACAACACCTTGGCATTGCGATGTCTTCATAGCCTCTAATTTTTTTTGCATATCTCTCATCAATCCCATCATATATGTAATTATTTTACTCTATCCATTCATGACATTCTTGCATTCAAACCCTCTATAATTTACTTAGAAATCAAAGATCTTCTACACCTTTTACTAAATAATTTCATATGAAGTTGTTTATAGATAATTTTCACCCACACTAGAAAATGTAAAAAGTAACACTAATATGTAAGGACTAAAACCTTGTTCTGATACCAAATGATGGAGTCACAGTTAGAATTCTTAATTAAGAGATGACTTATACCACACAACTTTTGGAATACACAACATAATATGAAAAATAAATACAACCAAACATTAGATATTTATTTTATTTCAAAAACAAGAAATTATAACTTGCATATAATAATGATGACACAATAATCTCAAATAATATGTGTTACAATATCAGATCTATAAATCTCTACTATGATTTGTATCCTCAAGTTTTTTAATTTTTTGGCTTAAGCATAGGGGCATGATTATATAAGCATAGTTTCCACCTACGTAAATAATGTTTAACAACCTATATACATCATTTAATATCTATGAAACATCACTATATTCCACAAACATTAAATGTTCATTACAATTTTAATGCACCTTAATACATCACAACATAAGGCATCATGACATACTACATAACAAGTGATATTAAATTAATCCAAAACAACCTTCCAAAATTTAAGGAGATAAATGCAAATGGATAGGAACTATAATTTTTTTCTATAAGACATCATAAGAGAATATTCACCCAAACCAAGTTGTACATAAGACAACACACATGGATGTTACAACCTCACAAGGCTAAATCATAATACTTCACAACTAAAGGCTACACCAAAGAATATTTGTGTAATGATCCTCATATTAACATTGTTATGCACTAACATCCTCCATAAGACATTACAATCTTGTACACTATAACTCACAAGACTTCAATTTAGAATTGGTGATGAACTAAACAAAGACCCTCAAAACATACTTGTGAAAAGCTTTACAAGCAACTAAAAACTATCCAAGACCATGCACACCATTAAAAACTATGCAAAATATAGTAATAAATTGGCACGTGTGCAGTAACAACACAAAACAACATTAAGGATTTTGCACACAAATCAATAATAGTGTAAATTTCAAAAATGCTTATTTTTTGATTAAGTGTTAGACTATGTTTTTGGTTGATGTAGGATTATGATTGAGCTTAGATACTCCTACATCAACTAGATAGGATTGATTTGTATTAATAGATGACTCTTTGGTATTTTCACCCATAATCAACATAGGTAACATGCTTAGGTCAACCCAAGGGAAATTTTTGAATTTGAAAAATAGTCGTTAAGGATTTGTAAACAATGCCAGTAGAGGTAAACACTTACAATAACTACCAATGTCTGATAATTTTTATCACTATTCAAAAATGTAAAATCATTGATTTAGAATATGGAAATAGTATACTTAGGATAATAGATCATTTTGACACATAATATTTATATCATGAGTATGAATGATAGAAAAATGGTTTGGCTAAGTCAATATATGGATAAATGGATAGAGGAGAGTGTACATGAGTCAAGTGTGTATGCACAAGTTAAGTGTATCAAAGGTATGCCAAAAACATGTTGTCAAGTATATGATACCAAATTTATATGCATAAAAATCCCCCCCCCCCCACCCCCCACCCAAGTATATTATTTAATATGCTATATTAAAATGTTAAAATAAATAAATTTGGGTCTTGCATGTAATTATCCTTGGTATTGCCATGTATGCCCAAAATATCCATATTTATCCATGCAAAACCTATAAAAAAACATGTATAAATAAATATCCACTCATTATATAAATTCTAAAATAATCTAGATCATTGAGATATTAATATAAAATTAAAAATTCAAGGAATGAATAGACCTAAGTATGTGAACCTAGCTACGATTTGAAATCGTTTTATGCCATGGTGTGAATATGTGCTAAGAAAAATTAACTATTAAATCCATGGGTTGAGAAGTATAAATGTCTCAACTCCCATTGGAGAAGGAGAAGTGTTGGTTGAGTGACACAAAACCTCAACTATGTTACCAAAATATCATCATAACTCTTTTGGTGGAACCCAAAACTAGGTTCATATGTAAATTTAAAACTTTGAATCAACTGTTGCAGGAAGATTTTAGATCCAAATTGATTATATAGTACCATCTATCATAATCATATAAATATAAAAAAATTTTACATGAAAAAATTCATGCCCCTCATCTATTCCATCTATACCTCAATGTGATATATAATGCCAAAATATATATGTCAATCTGCTCAAACTGACCCATGTAATCTATCTCATAATGTCATATAATTTGTCAACTTCTCCACATAATTGTGTAAAATCTCCCACTTATACATTGTATATGCCTAAATATGCTCAATCTATGCCAATATGAATCATGTAATTTGACCCAAAATCTGAATCATATGTCTATCATGATTTCAATCTATAAGAGAATCCTAGTGAGGGATGAAATTTGTGAATCAATCATCTCAAACTGAATATTTGTGTGCATCATATTATATAAAAAATGTAATCATGTAAAACATGTATATGAACATGATTAAATATGTCATCATATAGACACTTGATAATTTAAACATGTAATATAAAGCAATGGGCATACGAGTATCATGTCAAGTAAAAATGACAACTAGGCACACATTAATAATCCATGCCAAATATGCATGATAGAAATCATGGCATCATTCATAATATAATAATGTGTGATAACGATCATGAAATAAGGTTCAAAAAATAATCATTGATGTAGTCCACACAAATAGGCACATAATTTCATGATCATGAGGCATACAAGCACTAAAGACATGACATGACTCTAACCCAAATATGACTCGATACATATACCATTGTCATGACATGAAAAATAAATTCTTGAAAATACTGACACATGATGTGAGAAGACATAATAAGTGCACTCATAGAAATGCACAATATGGAACACACCGATCATCACATAATATAACAATCAAAATTATCAATCACACATATAAAAAACAATATAATCTTATAATCCATCAATGTCATTTTCTACTATATACAAGTACAATATCCATAACATACAACATCGTAAAGAGTATATACAAGATAAATTCATGAATAAATAGTCTAATTAGCTCAATATGGTCAATGGAATGGTTATATAAATTTACAACTTATAAATTGTACCAAGATGCCCCTAATATAAAAAGGTAGCTCCTAGGTATAAGGAGTGTCTTGCATATATATGGCCATGTATCATATGTAACATATATATGTTGCATCCCAATCATTTATATCATAAGAATCATGTGAATATAGTAATACATATATATTTCACCATGTATATATGATAAATAATATCAACCAATCATGTAACTAACAAAGCATGTCCTGTATAGGGCCTGATTTTGAAAATTTTAAATATTTCTATGTTTTTGAATATTTGAATTTTTTATTTTTCATATTTTTGAATTTTTTAAATTGAAATATGTTTATACTAACCATTGATCCCATCAAGGAGATGATCATATTTAGGTTGTGAATCGATTGATGTGAATGTCACATGTCCTAAAAAAAGAATCAAATTGATATCATGTTTGATAATGGGGATGTTAAGTTATGAACCATTGAATTTGTATGATTTTTTATGATGATGAATGGCCATTGAATACTAAACCCATGACAAAGGATCCATTTGTGGAGGAACTGTAATCACATGCTCATTTGGAAGTCATCGAAGGCATCATTTTTCCTTCACTAGTTGAAGTATAATATTTCCACCATCTTAAGGGGGAAAAGGTGAAAAACCTAGGGCATTGTTAGATGGTAGATGATCTGAAAAACTAGTTTTATATAAAACTACTTATCACATCAAAAAATTTAGCATTAAAAACCCTAATATGCTGCTAGCTAGTTAATTGGCTACAGATCATGGTAGACCAATAAATAGAAAAAATATAACTCTAAAAAATCAACAATTAATGTAATAAACAACACCTATTGTTAAATCAACATATTTATTATTGAAGCATCACTCTTTCACTACCAAAACACATGTGTTGCTTAATAAAAAGTCCATGTTATCATAAAATATTTTTTTATGGAAGTAAAATTTGTTTTTACATATGATCTTGCCTCCACCACACTTATTTTTGTTCAACTTGTTGGCAAGATTTTATCTCATTGTGATTTCATCATTTATTTCACATAAGTGCCTAGTGGGTAGTACTATAAGATAACAACATTTAATAATTCACCATGAGATAAGTAATATTCCTCTACATTTTATAAGGGCATCTCTCTTGTATGATGGGGGATTTTTTTGGGTTTTAGAGTATATTTATCCCAAAAGTACAAAAATGACATAATGAGAAATAATATTGGAGGAGAATGTATGTGGAAGGAGAATAGAAGAGGATGGATGGTACAATGAGAAACCGACAACGGAATAAGCATAGAATATTTCCTAGATAACTTAATTTTAGATTACCCAAATTGAAATATTTCCTTCATCATGAAAATTAGAATACAAACAATAAATGCAAATGAGAAAAAATGATTTTGTAGAAGTGTAAAATATTATTTAATTTTTTTGAAGAAATAGAGCTTATATTAGTAATACAAATATATCAACATTTAAAATAATATTCATAAAAAAATTTGTAGGAAGAGAATACACCATAATAACACACTAGGTCCAACCTAAGAAGCACAAATGAGGCCAAAGACAAGAAACAAGGAAATAAACTAGGCCAAGCCTAGAAAAACTCTAATACATCAAAAAAGAGTAATTAGGAAGCATAAATAGAGAGACCATCAAAGGAGGGATCATGATCTAGAAGATTACCCCATCCAAAGTATAGAATATCTTTCATTCCAACAATAAGGTCCCATCTAAATTTGAAGGCATGATAGTCACCTTTTCCTTGCACTTCATTATCCTAAAGATAAATAGCCAAGTCAATCCTGGGGAAGCATTTATTTGGCAGAAGTTGCCTACCACCTTGAGAGATCTTAGGTAGGTAATGTCATCGACACTAGTTTGTAAGAGGTATATATCCCCATCCTTAAGCTTATAGAGGATGAGGAGGTGGAGAGACCCAAAATCCATGATGGGCTATGGGAGGAGAGTGGCACCATTGTGGATAAGCAATAGCATGGTTTTGAGAATGCCATTGAGACTGGATGTAATGAAGGACTCCTCGAGGAGGGCCACTTCCACCTCCCAATGGTGTGTCCCGAGGCAAAGAGGGAAAAATGTGAACAACATTTTAGGGGGCATCCTCTAAGTGTATAAGTAACCACTCTAGGTGATACAACTCCATATCCACTTTGTTAGTTTGAACTTGTATCTATAAAATCACATTAGAGATAATCATAACCTTATTATATATAGAAAAATGAGTGTCATTATAAACATTAGAGAATAAATTTGAATTCCTTTCTTTCCATATCAAAAATATAATTTACACTCTAAAATCATGCCAATCTTGGATGACTTGAGAGGGAATTTATGGGCTATCTCCCAAGAATGTGTGAAATAATCTAAAGGGGTATATGTGAAAAGGCCTGAAGAAATGATGTATCCAAATATAGGTAGTTTGGGCATTAGGAAAAAACTAGAAAGGTGCATGGTAGTCTCTAACTACCTATAGAATGGGCATTAGGGGTGCATAAGTCCTAATTAAACTAGCCTTACAGTTATAGGAGGCCCTTGATGAAGTAAACACTAAGCAAAATCAGCCATCTTAGGTTCAACACATGTATACTAGATAGTCTAAAAATATCTCCCCTAGACTATGAGGGAGGACTTAATAATCCAACAACCATTAAATTTTTCAACCATAGGTATATATAGATAAATCCATTCATAACCTTTTTGAGTAGTGTAGTTATAGAAAGGGGTGTCAACATACCATTTCCAATCTTTCCACAAAGAGTGGGAAAAAATGACTGTGATTTTGTGAATTAGTTACACTAGAACAACTTCCACAATATCTTTGTAAGATTCTCTATCTGTAGAGGAAAGTTTGTATTTAACTTTGAACTCATGTGAAGGGAGCTAAAAGTGAGTGCTTTTACAAAACAAGTCTTACACAATAAAAATTCCCATTCAAAAAAAATGAGGGAGTGAATCCAAGGTACCTTTTCAAGAGGAATTGCATGAAATTTAATGACATGGGACCACTAAAGTGAGTGTTGGTTGATAAAGAGGCCATATCAAAACCTAGAGTCATTCCATAGTAGCTAATATTTGAATTTTTCCTAAGCTTTTTAGATAATTTTTATCACAAAGGACCCCAAAACTTTCATAGGGGTAATGAGATTAGGGAGGTTAACAAAATAAAGACGTTTCTAGGTTGCATGCTTGTAAGGGGAGATTTGAGCAATATAATTGTGAATGAGCACCTTCTAGGCTTATTTTACTTTAATGACAGGGATAACCCATTTGACATAGAGATCCAAACCTTGATGATATACATCTATAAATCCCATACCACCCACCTCCTCGGGAAGGCAAAAATATTCCCAAGCCACCCTTTGAAAACATTTGTTAGTAGAGGGGTTAGCCCAAATGAAATATCTAAGTAATTTTTCAAGTTTTTAGACCAACTATTTGGAAGACACCAAACATGAATAATAATACACATGGGTGGTTGTAAGCACTTTATAGTAAATTTGGAATTTACCAAAAAGTGATAAGGGGTTAGTGATTCGAATCAACAACTTATTTTCCACCTTATCCACCACATATTGCCAAAGTCTAGAGGGGGAAGCCTAGAATGCAAAAATGATATCTATTAATTTAAAATTTTCATCATGCTAGAGCAAATTCCACTCATAGTGAGCCAACCAATGAGGTAGGGGGAGGAATTGGATGGGAAAGACATAAGCAAGACAAAAGGTATCAAGAAAAAAAATGGCATTAGTAATATTAGATTCATCCTCAATGAGAGTGAGAAAGGAATCATCTACAAAATTCCCATTATGAATTTGCAAGGGTTCCTAAACAGGTAAGGAGATGTCATGGACAAGGCCTTGATATTAGGCTTTGGTGAGCAGATATCCAAAACCTTCAATAATAAAAACATAAAGAGCCAGATCCAACGAGGTTTAATTTACTTTTTCTGATGTCTTTGCCTTTGTTTCCATCAATGGAGTTAAATCAAAGTAGTTTTGTATTTTGTGACCCATTATGCAAGGGTTACTCAACAAGGGGAAAATAGCATTGCCCCTACACCTACTCCATTTTTGCTCCTTGAACCATCAAAGAACAACTTCCACATACCATTGAGGTCCTCTTTAGGTCTAATGAGGGTAGGCATGAGTTGATTTTCCTCATGTAGTAAATAAACACCCATGTCTTTTTATTCAACACCTTCTAAATGGTTACGAAATTTATTATCCCCCCATAGTTCATCCAAGAATAAGTCTAAAATCTCCTTAGGATAAGTATTCAGTTCTTAACCAATTGTAAATTCATCCTCATCAAGGATAGTACAATTGAGGTTTATGTTATCTAGTTGATGAGGTTCAATATGAAATTATGCCATGGGCTCAACCTTTATTGATACCTTAGTCTTGTACCTTATTTTTAATGCCATGTAGGACAAATCTACTACTAAATATCCACCAATTTTGGTTATGAATTCTCTATACAGGCATAATGCAAAGCAAGGAGTTACATCAAAGAAAAATGCATCCTGAACCATCAAAACATTAGGACAAGCATGCAGGGTCAAGCTCAATTCCTTAATGATACTATATGGATTTGTGGAAGAACCATCAAGCTACATAACTCCCTTAGTATGTCGCTCATATTTGAGGTTTAGCTGATCAACTATACACTTTGGCATCACTAAAGTGTTAGCTCCCTTATCTATAAAGCAATTATGCACTAAGGAATCATCAATGATTAATGAAATGTAGAACAGAGGAGGCTTGACTATCTTACTTGATCCTTCTCACATAGGACCTTGGGTTGTATTGGTGAGGACCTCAGTTTCTTTGTTTGGTTGTCTACCTATAGTTATTGTAACACCTATCTTGGATAAACCTTATTGAAGGATATCCACCTAGTCAGGCATGGAAAGCATGTCCCACATTAGCACACTCACATTGGACTTTTTCATTTGTTTAACACTATTGATTAGTGGACTACCAACCTTCACCTGATCTTTGGGAACCACTATTATTATTTGTTGAATTTGTGAGTTTTATGGATCAGAAACTTTTTTTGATTTTGATTTTTAAGAGGTATCAGGACCTTTGGGGTGATAGAAGGCTCATTAGGCTTAGACAATGAAGGAGTAATGATAGTAGGTTCTTTGAATGCCTCTTTATTACTATCCATATTCTTTATTTTGAACCTTGTATTAGCTACCACTTAAATGTATGCTTGGCTAGAACTATCCAATTGATTGAGTGCATAACACTCTTCTTGCTCACTGATGACCATTGTGGCATCTAGTTGGTTTGGTACCTGATTAGATCCTTGGTCCTATAGAGGCTATCCTAGTTTTGTCATATGGGGATCTCTATGTTTTGATCCATAATAGTTTGATTGTATCCATAAGCAATATCTTACTACCATTGGTCATTGAATGCCTAGTTAAAACCATTAGTTGGGATAATGGATTGCCTAAAAGATTGATTCCAAGGTATGGTCCCTTTAGCCTCTTAAGACATATTGTTTTAAACAAGACCCAAGGAGTTGGAAGAGCCTATAGCATTTGGGTTATAGCTTCTCTACTTATTGTAGCTAAGTTATCCTTGCCCTTGCTCACAATTCTGGTTTTAGAAATTTCTCTTAAAGGATGGTTTATTCCCTTGATAAGATTTTTATTGAGGCTGATATGGAGTTTGATAAGGTTTATTGAACTGATATTGTTGCCTTTTAACATTTACCACATCATTTCCCAAGGATTAGAGCATGCTCTTAAGTTCTAGTTAGTTTTTTTTATTGGGAATCACTTGATCTGCTAGTGGATGCCTTTTCTTATTTAGTTGAAGGTATATCAACAATTGTTGGAGTCGGAATAATAACATCAAGTGGGGTAATAACTGTAGGGGGTGGTATGATTTTAGGGAAAATAGGCATTGGGGGTCTAGGAGAAAGCTTGCCAGCCTGAACTAGGAAATCTTCTACTTTAATAACCACCTCATAAGCATCTAGCAATATGTTCCCTCCCATGGATTGGATCATTATAGTTATATCTCTATTTAGAGCCTTCAAGTAGCATAGGAATGCAAAGTTAGGAGATGGTCTAACAGAAGCTGGAATTTTGTCCCAAGCTTTTTGGAATCTTATGTTGAAGTCTTGCATGACTTCATGGGGGCTCTCTTGATTGTGGTAAGTTATTTTGCTAGTGACAAATGGTCACTCTTGTCTGCAAATCTTTTACACAAGGCCTCTCTTAGCTTATTCCATGATTGAATAGAATTAGGAGCTAAGCCTCTATACCAATCTAAATATTTTCCCTTAAGGGATATAACTAACAGTCTAATATCTATATTTTCTATAATGACATTATGGATATTGCAAAAATTGGCTATGTCATTGATGTGTTTAGTAAGGGTTGTGGCTTGGTCTCCTATAAAATATGGGATGATTTTGAGAGCTGATATTAACATAGGATCATATTGTGGCAGATTCAAAGAACTTTGGGCACTGAAGCCTACAAAATCTCTTTGGGGAATCATGGTAAAAAAAGGGGCTAAAAAGGGTCTTCTTACGTAGATATACCTTATGACTAGTTTAGGAAAATAGTTTCCTACATATGGGTGAGTATGGGCAAACCTTAACCTTCTTGCTGAGTTTAAAGTAAATTCATCAAATTCAAAAGGAATACCTCTAAAAGCTGATCTTGTAGTCACCTTTAGCATGAAAGATAGTTACTGTTCTACCATCATATTTTTTATTATTCTTCGGAGTCACCAGATACTGAAAGATGAAAGCTATATCCACTATAAATTTGTTGTCCCCCAAAAATATCAGCTATTTTTGGGACAACATTTGAACTATTTTGGTCTTATAGACCAAAATTGTCTCTTCCATTTCCAAAATTTGTCCTAGACATGCAAATTCCTCATTTTCCAAGCTTCTCAGAAAATCTACGGACCCAACAGGAAGAAAAATCTATGAACTATGCAGGAAAAGGAAAATCTACGAACTCTGCAGGCAGGTTCATTTTTATTGCTTCAAAGGCTTTTATAGGTGGTTTTAGTCAAAAGAATTAGTTTTCAACACTTAGTCATTTTTTGGGATTGGTTCAGAGCCTCAGTTCAATCAAAAATCTCCATTGGCAAGCATCTGAGTGTAAAAAAGAGACTTGAACCACTGAACCATTGAACCATTAAACCACTTTGGTTTGAAGGTTCAACGGGTTCAAGGTTTAACAATTTCAATGTCTTTGGCAAGATTTAAATGCTTCATCAAGGTTCAAAGTTCAATCATTGCAATTGGTTTATCGGATTCCAAACACTTAACCAAATCAAGGCAGCTTGAACAGTTGAACCATTGAACCACTTTGGTTCAAAGGTTCAACAGGTTCAAGGTTCAATGGTGGGTTCAACCAAAGGAATGGTTCAATGGCTCGGTTCAACCAAGCAGTTCAATGCTTTATTTCACTCAGGTGGTTCATTCCCTTTATTTCAGCATCTTTTCGTTCAACCAAATAGTTCACTTGGTTCATTATTTCAGTTCATCCTTTGGTTCAATGTCTCAAGGTTCAACAGCAGATTCAAAGACATTTTCAAAGCTTTGTTTGAACTGTTGAACCAAAATTTGGTTCAACATATTGGTTCAATGAAATGGTTCAACTGTTGGTTCAAAGACAAGTTCATAATGTTTGGTTCAATGCTTAGTTCATCGGCTTGTTTCATCCAATTGAACTATCGGCTTGAACCATTTTTGGTTCAACCGATTAGTTCAATGTCTTGGTTCAACAAAAAGGTTCATCCCTAAAGTTCAAAGGGGCGGTTCAATGTAGATGGAAACTTCTCAAAGGATAAGTGCCCTTGCGGAGGACACTTAATCAATAAAAGCACCCTTCAGAAGGGTCATTTTTCAAGGAAGCTGAAAGGTAATTCTTTCAAATTTGTTTAAGGTATTTAAAAATTGTCTAAGACTTAATTCTTTCAGACTTTTGTTTGAAGGAATTCCTTCAGACAAAAAGTATGAAAGAATTCTAGGTGGCTATGGGCACGAAAAATTTGAAGACCAGTCAAAGACTTTACGGAACAAATTTTTGTGAACTTTTTGTCTGCGAGAATTTTCCATGAGACAAATGTCTATGGAAATTACCCACGGGGGAAAAAACTTGGGAATTTGCCCGAAGGATAGTTTGCGGGAGACTCAAATTGAAAGGGCTACTAAAGGACCCCGAAGGGCAGGTGCCCTTGCAGGGGACTCTCAGCGGCCAAAGTAAAGGGCTCTTTCTGACCCATTCAAGGATCATTTCTTAAGGCCCAAAAGGGCAAAGCTAAAAGTTGAAAGATGACCAAGGGGTGACATGCCCAAAGACGTCAAATTCAAGACAGTGAACTAGCCATTGAGAACACATCGATGGGCATGTAAACGTAATTTTAAAGCCCATGAAATAGCCATTGATCCTTTGAATTTATAGACCCAAATGCATTCTCAGAATTCAAGACTAAAACCAATAGAAAGCAAGGAAAGACAGAATAATGAATGAATCCAAAACTCGATTCAACTAACCAGAAAAGGAGGAATGATGAAGACAAGATCAGACCGCCAGATGGACATTGAAAGTTGCAATCTTTCAATTGCGTGGCTTATTTATCTACATTGAGAAAATCAAATGGGTAAAATGCCCCTAAGTTCCACCATGTCTTCTTCACAGATTCCAATGCAAAATGATGTATTACTGTTCCCGAGTCCTTCTTGAAGAGGCTATATAAGGGACTTTCTTTCATTATAAATGGATCTCTTTTTTGACAATTAGAACGAAACTCTACCCAAATTGAGAGGCATTACTAAGACTTTGAGCTTAGATTGCCGATCATATTTTGTTACTGGAATAAAAAAGCAAGTGGTTTTTCAGACTTTGTGCTGTAATATCTTTGTTATTGAAGAAATTATTCTTATGTCTTTTTCTTCAATATATCTTCTGTTCCTTTAATTCAATAGGTAAAATTAGTGACAGTAGTCAAGGTGTCCTAAAGAGTCAACTGTGGAGAGATTTTATGCCCCCATAATTTCATTTAGTGTGTTTTCTTTTCATTTTTATGTAAAGGACATTGAGGTGACTTTGTGCCCTCATTGTCCTTTGTATCTTACTCTTGAGCAATCCAGGTGAAGACTTTGTGATGCATCTCGATTTTTTGGTTATTACATCCTTTGCTACATTTTATTGTTACTGCCAGGAGTATTCTTGTGGTTTGTTGAATAGTACTTCTAAAAGAAGAGGAGTATTGTCTGTCATTTCCCCTAAGTTTTTCCTTTGATCCACGCACATCATATCTGAAGAAAGAGAGATGGACGGTTTATCCTACCCATGAGTATTATTTTATATATATATATATATATATATATATATATATATATATATATATATATATATATATATATATATAGTATACCTACAGGGAACCTCCCCTTGATGAGAGAAGAGATCAGTGTCTTTTTGATGTGGTAAAACTACACATTTGGATGACTAATCTTCCTACTTTGTTTGATTAGACCTATTTTGTTTATCAGTACACTGATCGACAAAATATTCAACCAAAATTTTTTGGTGACTCCACTAAGGAAAATACCCATTATCCATTTATAGACTATCCATTCACCTCCACACTAACTGGGAAAGAACAGACAGTTTAAAGCCTCAAGCTTCAAACTGAAGCAAAGTCAATTCTTTTCCATTTTTGTTTCACAATCTGGCAGATTCAAGGTATACACAAAGCCAAAGGGCTAAAGGTATCATTGACCCTGTGTTCGAGCTGGTATAGTAAAGTGATTTTGATCTATTTCCTTCACCATCTCATCTCTATTGAACTAAGAGCTTCCCTCCTACTAAACCCAGATCTCTATTACCAGATGAAGTATCTACTTCTGTTGTTGATAAAGTTGTGCCTATAATTACCCCTTTGAGATTTGTTATCCCTCCTTTTTAGAATCCTATAATGGCAATTCAAGGTCCCTAAGGTAATGCTTTTGGTCCTCTTAATCTTACTTCTCCTCTACATGAGCTTCCACGCAGTTCAAGGAAGAATTTCCCTAAATTTTATGGTGATGGAAAAGTTCATCCTGATGAACATATTGCTGCATTCAGCATAGCTTGTGGAGTAATCAGAGTAGAATTTGAAGATGTAGCAGTCAGAATTTTTGTTGAAACACTACAAGGTGTTGTTATAGATTGGTTTTACCATCTACAGGCTCAGTCTGTGACTGATTGGTATACTCTTAAAGCTAAGTTTGAAGCTAGATTCAAACTTGTAGAAGATGCACATACACTTCTGGCTCAACTTACATAGATGAAAAAAGAGCCTCATGAGCCTATGAGAGACTTCATAGCTAAATTTGACAAATTGAGAAACAAAATTCCTGTAATTGCCAAACCTACAACTGAGAATCTCAAATGATTTTTCATTAATTCTCAGCTACCTAAAGTCAGTTCTCTCTTGAGACGTGCTGGTCAAATAGATCTCGCTGTAGCTCAACTTTTGGCCACTAAAGTAGAAGATGATCTCATCTTAGCATGGAAGATAAGAAGAGATCCAAATAGAAATAGAGCTTCATCATCTTTTGAATTTACATCTTCAAGCACCACAGATCCAATGGTGCAAAAATTAGCAAATGAGTTGCTTGCTCTCAAAAAACAAATGGTTCAAGGAATGTCTTCTGCTACTACATACAAAAAGACATTCTCAAATCAGTCATATAATTATTAATAGGGAGTAGGTGTAGGGGCAATGCAGTGTTTACCAGATCTAAGATACTCAACAAGGGGCAATAGGGAGTAGGTGTAGGGGCAATGCTAAATCCTCTATGATTATTAATGGTCATTTTTATTATTATAAAATTTAATACCTTAGTGTCATATTCCCAAAAAATCAATACTTCACTTGCTTAGTTTGCCTAAATAGGCCTGTAGATGCTCAATTAGGAGCATGTCTCTCTAGGCTGAGAATGGTCTGTGAGTACGAGGAAGTGAGGATCATGAAGCCAATACCATAGAGTATGATAATAAAAGTAATATAATTCATGTTTTATTATAACCTTATTATTATCTAAAATTATCACAATGAAACACCTTACTCACACTTGTAATGGAAATCACACTATGTATGGCTGTCACCCTTGAAATCATGACTTTGAAGGAATTGAACTAATTTTGATGACTTAGTTATGTGATCCAAGATTAGGGAAAGTTTAAATGAATATATAAGAATCCACCACTCAATAAATATATCAATCCTCATTTCCTTCATGCACTATATACCTTAAAATGTTGAGAATCCATTGTCTCTAACTTACAACTGCTCCATCATGAAGATTTTCTTACTCCCTTGAGTTCACACATGTGAACTAGTGATGGAAAAAAAGATGGATGGACCATGAAGACCCATGGAAGACACATGAAACCATTAATTCCATACACGAAGGCAATAATTCATTAAAACCATTTAAAATTTGACCCTATGTAATTATAGAAGACAAATTTAATTACCTATGTTTTTAACATTTGTTCATAAAGCATGGGCCATTAATCTAGAAACCAATGCTAAGGATTGGAAGGCCATTATAAGAACTTCCTCTACCCACAAGATCAAGTCACCATTATCTCTATTCTATATGAACCAAATAAGAACTTGATTGGTTGTTTAGAGCTATCAAGGAGAATGATGGAGAGAAGGGATAGTTTTTTGCACTAAAAGACTCTGATACCTCTTCTTATTAGACATTTTTGGCCCACATACTAAATTTCTTGCATGGTTTGATGAAGTAGTGGATCAAAGGCTTGAGAGAGGATCCAAGCAAGGTTTTTTAAGGATCCAACAATAGTGTTCAAGGATAATCCTACAAGATAAAAGCTAAGTGCAAAATATTTTATTCAGCTAAGTCTTTACTTGTTCATTCTTTCAGACTTTGTAGGGACTAAGTGTTTCTTTTATTTTGAGACCCTTTTTGTCTAAGGTTTGACTTCTTCCAAATAATTTTCCCAAAGGGTAACTCTTTAATGGTCCTCTTCAAAGTTCAAAGGTTATTTCCAAGATTTTTAAAGGTACTTTCCTTTCAGAAAAGATATTTTCAAGGTTTCTGAAAGACCATTTCAAGAAAGCTGAAAGGTTCATTGTAAAAACTTTGAAGGGCACTTCTTGGGAAAAGAGGTCATTTTCAAGAAGCTTGAAGGGTACTTTCCTTTTGGAAAGGCAATTTCAAGTGAAAAATAGGGCACTTTATAAATTCTTTTGAAGGTCCATTTTTGAGGAAAATTATTTAAAGCCAAATAAAAGGGTTAATTCTTTCGAGAGATTTGTCCACAAGAAAAAATTCCAAATAAATGATTGAAAATAAAAGTCTGAAGGAATTAATGATGGGCCCAAAAATGTCAAGTTTGAGCCCCTACAAGTAGCTGTTGCCTTTGGTCGAGTTTTAAAAAAAAAAGTTCATCAAGATTTTTGTGAGCTTAATAATTGTCAAGATCTAACAAGGAGATCAACAGACGAGAAAAGGCCAAGATTTAAAAAGGATCCTAGTGGGATTTTGATAGCCAATCAACAGAAAAGGATGAGGATTTCTCCTTTCAACTTCGATGATGTGGTCTATAGCTCATAGTTAAAACATGTAAAGTGGTAAAACTAAGAATAGATATATCTAGGTGGAGAAATGGACATGCAAAGTAAAGAATCATGCCAAGTTTTAAATGTAAAATATCAAATCATTTACACTTGGTGAGAACATGCAACTACCCACAACATGGCTCTCTTAGCTCTAATCAATGAAGACTTGAATGAATGAGGGGCTTGAGGAGATTTGTGGTGATCTTGGATGGCTTATCTCATGGTCAAGGTAGTTGTAAGGACATAGTGGTGGTTACAACCATTTATGAGCCCTCTCTCCATTTTCTCATGCAATCCCCCTCTTCTCTCATTCCTTTCTGCATATATATAGATGATTTTGAGCCTAAAAATGGATCCTCATTTGACAAGGAAAAATCATATAAAATTTTGTAATAAATACTTTTTGAAGAAATAAAGATCAATTCTTACCTATATCTTACCTCAAAATTGTGCTTATCAAGCTTGTGCATGATGGCCTTGTCAAGAATTGTTCTTCCATGTCCATTGTCATTCTTTATTACCTATTTTTAGGTGTTTTCAAGCTAGATTTAGGTCTGAACTTGAGCTCTTTTTGCCATTAATGGATGATTGGTTGGAATTTTGAAATTCCTCTTTGCTTCATGTATTGTTTGGTGAGCCTAGTTTATGAAACACTTATGCAAATTAACTGGTTTGTGAGGTTGTATGAGAAAAATATATCTTATGATAAATTAGTGCTTATTTCATGCTTATGTGAGTGTCAATAAATTTGGTGTATCACCCATTTATTTCTCTTATTTACCCTATACCCCCTCTCTACATCTTTTTCAAGCAGAAACATTAGTTTAGGTGATCTACCAAGAGGATGCTAACCTTCTGTGGAGGTTGAACCTTACTATATGATACCCACAGCCTGAGGTTACTCCAATATTATAGCTAGGAGTGAGAGAGCCTAAAAAATCTCCTACAAGGGTGCAATTTCAGCCTACAATAGTTTTTGACATGCTTGATGGGACTACTTTCAAGGAAGATTGGTCAAGTTTGATGCTAGTTTGATCAATTTTGTTGGTTGAATATTTTGTCGATCAACGTACTGATAAACAAAATAGGTCTGATCAGCCAAAGTAGGAAAATTAGTCATCTAAATGTGTAGTTTTACCACATCAGAAAGACACTGATCTCTTCTCTCATCAAGGGGAGGTTCCCTATAGGTATGCTATATATATATATATATATATATATATATATATATATAAATAGAAAATAATACTCATGGGTAGGACAAACCATCCATCTCTCTTTCTTCAGGGATGATGCATGCGGATCAAAAGAAAAACTCAGGGGAAATGACAGACAATACTCCTCTTCTTTCAAAAGTACTATTCAGCAAACCACAAGAATACTCCTGGCAGTAACAACAAAATATAGCAAAGGATGTAATAACTAGCAAATCGAGATGCAACACAAAGTCTTCACTTGGATTGCTCAAGAGTAAGATACAAAGGACAATGAGGGCACAACGTCACCTCAAGGTCTTTTACATAGAAATGAAAAGAAAACACACTAAAGGTAATTATGGGGGCATAAAGTCTCTCCACAGTTGAATCTTTAAGACACCTTCTTGACTACTGTCACTAATTATGCTTGTTGAATTAAAGGAATAGAAGATATATTGAAGAAAAAGACATAAGAACAATTCCCTCAATAACAAAGATATTATAGCACAAAGTCTAAAAAACCACTTGCTTTCTTATTCCAGTAACAAAATATGATTGGCAATTTGAGCTCAAAGTCTCATTAATGCCTTAAAATTTGGGTAGAGTTTCATTCTAATTGTCAAAAAAGAGTTCCATTTACAATGAAAGAAAGTCCCTTATATAGCCTCTTCAAGAAGGACTCAAGAATAGTAATACATCATTTTGCATTAGAATCTGTTAAGAAGACATGATGGAACTTAGGGGCATTTTACCCATTTGATTTTCTCAATGTAGATAAACAAGCCATGCAATGGAAAGATTGCAACTTTCAATGTCCATCTGGCGGTCTGATCTTGTCTTCATCATTCCTCCTTTTCTGGTTAATTGAATCGGGTCTTGGATTCATTCGTTGTTTAGTCTTTCCTTGATTTTTGTTGGTTTTGGTCTTGAATTTTGGGAATGCATTTGGGTCTATAAATTCAAAGGTTCTACAGCTATTTCATGGGCTTTAAAATTGACGTTTACATGCCCGTCGATGTGTTCTCAATGGCTAGTTCACTGTCTTGAAGTTGACGTCTTTGGGCATGTCACCCCCTGGTCCTCTTTTGGCTTTCAGCTTTTCCCTTTTGGGCCTTAAGAAATGATCCTTGAATGGGTTGGAAAGAGCCCTTTACTTTGGCCATTGAGAGTCCCCCACAAGGGCACCTACCCTTCGGGCTCCTTTGGCAGCCCTTTTAATTTGAGTCTCCTGCAAACTATCCTTCAGGAAAATTCCTGGGTGTTTTCCCCTGCAGGTAATTTTTGTAGACATTTGTCCCGTGAAAAATTCCTGTGGACAAAAAGTCTGGGGAAAATTCCCGCAGACAAAAAGTCTGCAAAAATTTGTTCCACAAAGTCTTTGACTGGTCTTCAGATTTTTCATGCCCGCGACCACTTAGAATTCTTTCAGACTTTTTGTCCGAAAGAATTCCTTCAGACAAAAGTCCAAAAGAATTAAGTCTTAGACAATTTTTAAATGTCTTAAACAAATCTAAAATAATTACCTTTTAGCTTCCTTGAAAAATGACCCTTCTGAAGGGTGCTTTATTGATTAAGTGTCCTCCACAAGGGCACTTATCCTTCGAGAAGTTTCCTTCTGCATTAAACCACCCCTTTAAACTTTAGCGATGAACCATTCTGTTGAACCAAGATGTTAAACCAATCAGTTGAACCAATTGGTTGAACTAAAAATGGTTCAAGCCGATAGTTCAATTGGATGAAACAAGCTGATGAACTAAGCATTGAACCAAACATTATGAACTTGCCTTTGAACCAACAATTGAACCATTTCATTGAACCAATATGTTGAACCAAGTTTTGGTTCAACAGTTCAAACAAGGCTTTGAAAATGTCTTTGAACCTGCTGTTGAACCTTGAGACGTTGAACCAAAGGATGAACTGAAAGAATGAACCAACTGAGTGAACTATTTGGTTGAACCAAAAGATGCTGAAATAAAGGGAATGAACCACCTGAGTGAAATAAAGTGTTGAACCACTTGGTTGAACTGAGCCATTGAACCATTGTTTTGGTTGAACCCACCATTGAACCTTGAACCCATTGAACCTTTGAACCAAAGTGGTTCAATGGTTCAACGGTTCAAGCTGCCTTGATTTGGTTGTGTTTAGAGTATGATGAACCAATTGCAATGATTGAACTTTGAAACTTAATGAAGTGTTTAACTCTTGCCAAAGATGTTGAACTTGTTGATCCTTGAACCCGTTGAACCTTTGAACCAAAGTGGTTCAATGGTTCAACGGTTCAGTGGTTCAAGTCTCTTTTTTGCACTCAAATGCTTGCCGATGGAGATCTTTGATTGAACTGAGGCTCTGAACTAATCCTAGAAAATGACTAAGTGTTGAAAACCAATTCTGTTGACTGAAACCACCTATAGAAGCCTTTGAACCAATACAAATGAACCTGCCTGTAGAGTCAGTAGATTTTCCTTTTCCTGCATAGTCCGTAGATTTTTCTTCCTACTGGGTCTGTAGATTTTCTGAGAAGCTTGGTAAATGAGGAATTTGAATGTTTAGGACAAATTTTGGAAATGAAAGAGACAATTTTGGTCTGTAAGACCAAAATAGTTCAAATGTTGTCCCAAAAATAGCTGATATTTTTGGGGGACAATAGCTGGCTCTAGTTGGGGAACTTTTGTCAATTGCAAAATGAATTGAAAGGAGTAGAATCCAAAATTTCAATTGTCTTCATGTGTACCATTGGGCTTCAGAGTCATGCTACCCAAAAATGAAATGCATCAAAAATAAAATAAACAAAACAAAACAAAATTAAAACTATACAAATATACATATATACAGAGGTAATGATCTAATACTTCAAGAGTTGAAGTGTTTTAGATGTTGCCCATTTTGGGGCAGAGAAAAGAGTGTGCCATCTTGGTATTTCAATAGAAATATATTTTCACCAATGTGTTGATATATTATAAATGGGCCTTTCCAAAGGGAGTCAAACTTTTCATGCATCCCCTTTGATTCTCTTCTTTTGTCCCACAGTAGGACTTGATCCCCAATCTAAAAATCACAATTTTTGGCCTTCTAATCAAAGAGTTTCTTTACCAGACTTTGATGAGAAACAATTCTTTCCACCACCCTGGTTCTTTATTCCTCCAGCTGAGTTAGACACATGATTCTTTTGTCAAGAGAACTCTCATATGTCTGATCTTCAATGGCCTTCACCAATTTCAAGGCTGATAAGTCTAAGGTGATTGGTATCTCAGCATTAATACCGTAAAGAAGTTGAAAAGGAGACATACCAATTGCCCTCTATGGTGTGATCTTGTCTACCCATAAAGCATCAACCAATGCTTTATGCCATGTCTTTTGATTATCATCTGCTAGCTTTTTGATAATAGTTACCAAATTCTTATTGCTGGACTCAGCTTGTCCATTCCCTTATGGAAAATAATTAGAAGAATGAGAGAGTGTAATTCCATAATGAAAATAGAATTGTGTAATCTCTTGAGAGGTGAAAAAAGTTGCATTATCAGTAACAATTTTGAGTGGAACTTCAAACCTGGAAATGATATTCTCTTTGAGTAAGTTGCATACAACTTCTAAAGTAGCATGCTTAGTTGGGATTGCTTCTATCCACTTGGTGAAATAATCAATTGCTGTAAGGACATAATCATGTCCAACACTTGAAGATGGGTTTATTGTCCCAATAGAATCAAGTCCCCATTACTGAAAAGGTTTCTCTATGATTACTGGCTTGAGAGGTAGGGCAGCCAACTTGGGTCTTCCAACAAATTGCTGGCAAAGTTCACATTTCCTCACCCACTTATGTGCATCTTGAAAAAGAGTTGGCTAGTAATACCTGGCTCAAAAAAATTTGTGAGCAGTCACAGGAGCAGAAAAATGTCCTCCACAGGCCAGATTATGAAAAGATTTTAAAATTTGGGTTTGCTATTATTTGTCTACACAATGAAGGAATGCTCCATTTATGCTTTTCTTGTATATGCCGTTATCCCAAAGGATAAAATTGGTAGCTTTCAACTTGATAGTCCTCTTTTCTTTGTAAGACAAATGAGTAGGACATTCACCATAAGTTATAAAATAGGTGATACCTGAGTATCATTCATTTGTAGTGGAAACAAAAAGAACTATTAGCGTATCTTCCACTTTAACTTCTTCACGTTGTATATCTTCTGGCTTATTGTCAGCCATTAATTGGCATAGGCCTTTACCCCTAACTAGCTTTATTGGCTTTATATTCAGATCAAACTCTTGGATCTTTGCAATCCAATTACCTCTTTTTGTGATAAACTCCTACTAAGTTAATATAGACTTGACTGTAGTGTCAAAAACTAAGGTAGTAGTGTGTGAATTCAGAATATAGAAGCAAAAATATTTGACTGTTTTTACCAATGCATAAGCGTACTTCTCTATATTTGAATATTTCATTTCATGGGTTTTAAGAGGGCAACTCATGAAAGAGATGGGGGATTCCATACCTTCCTTGTCCTATTAAACAAGAATCATTGAAAGAGTGTGCTCAGACACATAGCTATATATAATGAAATCTCTATGGTAATCTGGACAAACTAAGGTAGGGGCGTGAGCAATGGAAGTCTTGATATCTTGAAATATTGATTTTCCTTCTTTAGTCCAACTGAAGGTGGTCTTACCTTTCATCATTTTCACAATTTGTCTTGTCTTCTCAGCAAATTCAGGGATGAATCTCCGTAAGAAATTCACTTTTTTGAAGAAAGAGTCAACAACATTTTTATTTGTAGGCAAATTCAGCTCTTGAATAGACTTGACTCATCTGAGTCAATCTTTATGCCTTCTTTGGACACAATGTGTCCAAGGATTTTCCCCTCTATTACTCTAAAAATAGACTTATTAGGATTCAAGGAAATACCATTCTAGTGGCAGTGCTCCAGCACTTGTTGTAAGTGGCATACATGATCAGATCAACACTTTGAAAAGATAGTTAAGTCATCAAGATATACCACTATGAATTTGTCAATCTCATCTTTGAAGGACATTTCCATAGCTCTCTGAAAGGTAGCACCAGCATTTATTAAGCCAAAAGGCATTCTTTTATATGCAAATGTACCCCAAGGTGTGGTGAATGCAGTTTTGTGTTGGTTAGCTTTACCAACTTTAACTTGATTATAACCTGAGAAACCATCTAGTATTGATAACAGCTTTGACCTTGTTACTATTTGAAGCACTTGGTCCATGATTGGCAAAGGGTAATTGTCTTTCAGAGATGATTGATTTAAATGCCTGAAATCTACACAAATACAAATTTTGCCATTTTTCTTCTTTACAAGCACTATGTTCGCAATCCATGTAGAATGATGGATTGGAAAGATGATTCTAGAATTTAACATTTTCTGTATCTCAGATATAATAGTACCTAAATTTTTTGGATTGTATTGTCTAGATTTTTACTTATAGGGCATTGAGTCAGCCTTGAGAGGAATGTGATGGCAGATTTCATTAGGCCTGAGAGACTTCAAGTCTTCATAAGAATATGCTAAGACATCAATATATTGATGGAGCAAAGAGGTGAACTTGAATCTTTCTTCAAGGGTGCAACACTTACCAATGTTGAGCATCTTGGGATTTTTTTGTTGGTCAGATTTACTTGGTCAAATCCCTGAGAGAAACTTGAATCTGTTTGCTATTGTTTGACGAATCTATCATGCTTGTCAAACAGCTTCTCAAGAGAAACCAGGCCTTTGGGAATTTTGTTTCCTTTCAGCTGTAGGAATTCTTCATTTATATCTGAACTGGATTCAAAAATAGATTCAGGCTTCTGAGATTCACTGCCTTCAAAATATAGCTGTTCAAAATTGTCTCTTCATTCTAAGAAGGTAATGATTTGATGATCATCATTGAATATTTGCTAATGATCAGCATTGTCAGGAACACTTGATCTATAGACCAGCTCAATGGTATACTTGTCTTTTTTAAAATTTGAATGAGGAACTAAAAGAGTTCTTGAAATAACAAGTGCATCAGCTCTATCATTAGACTCTCTGGGTATGGAAAAAATGTTAAAAGCATCAAAGATTTCAATTTGATCCCAAACCAGGTTGCAATAGTGGCGTAACCTCTCATTCTTGGTATGATATAGATTTCTCACTTGACAGACCACTAATTCAGCATCCCCTTTCGCATGAAGAAACTTAATGCCTCTTTCTTGAGTAGCCTTCATGCCCAACAATAGAGATTCATATTTAGCTGCATTGTTAGTGTTGTTGAATTGTAATTTATAGGATGAAGGAAACATATCTCCTTGAGGAGATATCAAGACAATCCTAGCTCTCGAACCAGTAGAGGAATAGCTACCATCAAATTCTAGATTCCAAATTTCATCAGACAATGACTTTTTTTCAGACTTTACTTCATCAAAGATGGAGGGCCCTTCTTCATTTGTATATAGAAAGTAGTTACCCATACCTACGGATTCAAAAAGGATTTGAGCTTTAGGGGCTGATGTCTAGGTGACTACATACTTTGCTTCTTTTTTAGGGAGTAATCTCTTCATCATGCCTTGGATAGGGATTCTTGCCTTAGATAGATCCATGTTTAGTTCCCCTCCTACGTCTTTACAGAAATTTTATCTAAGAAAAATGCCATAAGATGATGGAACGTCAGCCACCAGGACAGTCATCTTAATCCTCTTGTCTAGAAAGGTTGTGAATGCAAATTGGGCATCTTTGATTTGCCCTAGCAATGGTACTTGATTGTTCTCCATAGAAAAATATCTCCCAAATTTTTTGTTCAGTGTGAGACCAAGAGACTCAATGACTTTAGCAAGCATGACATTGTCAAATGCGCCTGAGTCTATTATATAGTTACTCAGTTTGTGGCCATTGATTAATATGGAAACATAGAAGGGTTCTATTTTTCTAGGAGAATCTGAAGGAGTAATGACCAAATTATTTAGAATAGGCATGTTCTTTGGAGAATAAAGAGTTACTTTTTTATCCTTTTTTCCTGTAGGGATGGTTTGATTTTTAACATATTGAACCAGCTTATTCAGTTGATCAAGATTGGACTGCAAGTATTCAAATTTAGATATCTATATTTTTGTCCTTTTGACATGATCAATTATGTCAAATGGTTGAATTAAGCTAGGTTCAGAGAAAGGTACTTCAACTTTTTGAGTTTTAGGAGGTGGGAGGTGGGCTGGTTTGCGAATTGGGAGTAGAAGGTGAAGGTGAAATGGATGTATTTACCTTTTGGGTGATGACCGGATCTTTTGATTGAAAAAGTAGAGTGGTTCCACATTTAGAAATTGTGATTATTGGTTGAGGTTGTTCCTCTATCTTCTCTTTATCAGCTTGCTAGACTGATTGGTTCTTAGATCTGGTAAACACTGCATATGATCTATTTAAAGCTTCTCCTTTGCTTTCGGGTTCATCCTGGTAGTTCAAGAAACCAATGTGGGAGTCGCCAGCTAATTCTTCTTGATTATCTTCAATGATATCAACATCATTTTCTTGATTCAATTCAGGCTAGAAAGAGAATTCTGATTCTGCTTCAAGGTATCCCATTGCTAAATTGGTTAGAGGAGCTTCCAGGGCAAGTTTCCCTTGTGGGGGAGGAAGGCAATTTTGTTTCCCTTGGTTCCTAGCAACATTGCCCTGATATGACTGATTTGAGAATGTCTTTTTGTATGTAGTAGCAGAAGACATTCCTTGAACCATTTGTTTTTTGAGAGCAAGCAACTCATTTGCTAATTTTTGCACCATTGGATCTGTGGTGCTTGAAGATGTAAATTTAGAAGATGATGAAGCTCTATTTCTATTTGGATCTCTTCTTATCTTCCATGCTAAGATGAGATCATCTTTTACTTTAGTGGCCAAAAGTTGAGCTACAGCGAGATCTATTTGACCAGCACGTCTCAAGAGAGAACTGACTTTAGGTAGCTGAGAATTAATGAAAAATCATTTGAGATTCTCAGTTGTAGGTCTGGCAATTACAGGAATTTTGTTTCTCAATTTGTCAAATTTAGCTATGAAGTCTCTCATAGGCTCATGAGGCTCTTTTTTCATCTATGTAAGTTGAGCCAGAAGTGTATGTGCATCTTCTACAAGTTTGAATCTAGCTTCAAACTTAGCTTTAAGAGTATACCAATCAGTCACAGACTGAGCCTGTAGATGGTAAAACCAATCTATAACAACACCTTGTAGTGTTTCAACAAAAATTCTGACTGCTACATCTTCAAATTCTACTCTGATTACTCCACAAGCTATGCTGAATGCAGCAATATGTTCATCAGGATGAACTTTTCCATCACCATAACATTTAGGGAAATTCTTCCTTGAACTGCGTGGAAGCTCATGTAGAGGAGAAGTAAGATTAAGAGGACCAAAAGCATTACCCTAGGGATCTTGAATTGCCATTATAGGATTCTAAAAAGGAGGGATAACAAATCTCAAAGGGGTAATTATAGGCACAACTTTATCAACAACAGAAGTAGATACTTCATCTGGTAATAGAGATCTGGGTTTAGTAGGAGGGAAGCTCTTAGTTCATTAGAGATGAGATGGTGAAGGAAATAGATCAAAATCACTTTACTATACCAGCTCGAACACAGGGTCAATGATACCTTTAGCCCTTTGGCTTTGTGTATACCTTGAATCTGCCAGATTGTGAAACAAAAATGGAAAAGAATTGACTTTGCTTCAGTTTGAAGCTTGAGGCTTTAAACTGTCTGTTCTTTCCCAGTTAGTGTGGAGGTGAATGGATAGTCTATAAATGGATAATGGGTATTTTCCTTAGTGGAGTCACCAAAAAATTTTGGTTGAATATTTTGTCGATCAGTGTACTGATAAACAAAATAGGTCTAATCAAACAAAGTAAGAAGATTAGTCATCCAAATGTGTAGTTTTACCACATCAAAAAGACACTGATCTCTTCTCTCATCAAGGGGAGGTTCCCTGTAGGTATACTATATATATATATATATATAAAATAATACTCATGGGTAGGATAAACCGTCCATCTCTCTTTCTTCAGATATGATGTGCGTGGATCAAAGGAAAAACTTAGGGGAAATGACAGACAATACTCCTCTTCTTTTAGAAGTACTATTCAACAAACCACAAGAATACTCCTGGCAGTAACAATAAAATGTAGCAAAGGATGTAATAACCAAAAAATCAAGATGCATCACAAAGTCTTCACCTGGATTGCTCAAGAGTAAGATACAAAGGACAATGAGGGCACAAAGTCACCTCAATGTCCTTTACATAAAAATGAAAAGAAAACACACTAAAGGAAATTATGGGGGCATAAAATCTCTCCACAGTTGACTCTTTAGGACACCTTGACTACTGTCACTAATTTTACTTATTGAATTAAAGGAACAGAAGATATATTGAAGAAAAAGACATAAGAATAATTTCTTCAATAACAAAGATATTACAGCACAAAGTCTGCAAAACCACTTGCTTTTTTATTCCAGTAACAAAATATGATCGGCAATCTAAGCTCAAAGTCTTAGTAATGCCTCTCAATTTGGGTAGAGTTTCGTTCTAATTGTCAAAAAAGAGATCCATTTATAATGAAAGAAAGTCCCTTATATAGCCTCTTCAAGAAGGACTCGGGAATAGTAATACATCATTTTGCATTGGAATCTGTGAAGAAGACATGGTGGAACTTAGGGGCATTTTACCCATTTGATTTTCTCAATGTAGATAAATAAGCCACGCAATTGAAAGATTGCAACTTTCAATGTCCATCTGGCGGTCTGATCTTGTCTTCATCATTCCTCCTTTTCTGGTTAGTTGAATCGAGTTTTGGATTCATTCATTATTCTGTCTTTCCTTGCTTTCTATTGGTTTTAGTCTTGAATTCTGAGAATGCATTTGGGTCTATAAATTCAAAGGATCAATGGCTATTTCATGGGCTTTAAAATTACGTTTACATGCCCATCGATGTGTTCTCAATGGCTAGTTCACTGTCTTGAATTTGACGTCTTTGGGCATGTCACCCCTTGGTCCTCTTTCAACTTTTAGCTTTGCCCTTTTTGGCCTTAAGAAATGATCCTTGAATGGGTCAGAAAGAGCCCTTTACTTTGGCCGCTGAGAGTCCCCTGCAAGGGCACCTGCCCTTCGGGGTCCTTCAGTAGCCCTTTCAATTTGAGTCTCCCGCAAACTATCCTTCGGGCAAATTCCCAAGTTTTTTCCCCCGTGGGTAATTTCCATAGACATTTGTCTCGTGGAAAATTCCTGCAGACAAAAAGTTCACAAAAATTTGTTCCGTAAAGTCTTTGACTGGTCTTCAAATTTTTCGTGCCCATAACCACCTAGAATTCTTTCATACTTTTTGTCTGAAGGAATTCCTTCAAACAAAAGTCCGAAAGAATTAAGTCTTAGATAATTTTTAAATACCTTAAACAAATCTGAAAGAATTACCTTTCAGCTTCCTTGAAAAATGACCCTTCTGAAGGGTGCTTTTATTGATTAAGTGTCCTCCGCAAGGGCACTTATCCTTTGAGAAGTTTCCATCTACATTGAACCGCCCCTTTGAACTTTAGGGATGAACCTTTTTGTTGAACCAAGACATTGAACTAATCGGTTGAACCAAAAATGGTTCAAGCCGATAGTTCAATTGGATGAAACAAGCCGATGAACTAAGCATTGAACCAAACATTATGAACTTGTCTTTGAACCAACAGTTGAACCATTTCATTGAACCAATATGTTGAACCAAATTTTGGTTCAACAGTTCAAACAAAGCTTTGAAAATGTCTTTGAATCTGCTGTTGAACCTTGAGACATTGAACCAAAGGATGAACTAAAATAATGAACCAAGTGAACTATTTGGTTGAACGAAAAGATGCTGAAATAAAGGGAATGAACCACCTGAGTGAAATAAAGCATTGAATTGCTTGGTTGAACCGAGCCATTGAACCATTCCTTTGGTTGAACCCACCATTGAACCTTGAACCTGTTGAACCTTTGAACCAAAGTGGTTCAATGGTTCAACTATTCAAGCTGCCTTGATTTGGTTAAGTGTTTGGAATTCGATAAACCAATTGCAATGATTGAACTTTGAACCTTGATGAAGCATTTGACTCTTGCCAAAGACATTGAAATTGTTAAACCTTGAACCCGTTGAACCTTCAAACCAAAGTGGTTTAATGGTTCAATGGTTCAGTGGTTCAAGTCTCTTTTTTACACTCAGATGCTTGCCAATGGAGATTTTTGATTGAACTGAGGCTCTGAACCAATCCCAAAAAATGACTAAGTGTTGAAAACTGATTCTTTTGACTAAAACCACCTATAAAAGTCTTTGAAGCAATAAAAATGAACCTGCCTGCAGAGTTCGTAGATTTTCCTTTTCCTGCATAGTTCATAGATTTTTCTTCCTGCTGGGTCCGTAGATTTTCTGAGAAGCTTGGAAAATGAGGAATTTGCATGTCTAGGACAAATTTTGGAAATGGAAGAGACAATTTTGGTCTATAAGACCAAAATAGTTCAAATGTTGTCCCAAAAATAGCTGATATTTTTGGGGGACAACAAATTTATAGTGGATATAGCTTTCATCTTTCAGTATCTGGTGACTCCGAAGAATAATAAAAAATATGATGGTAGAACAGTAACTATCTTTCATGCTAAAGGTGACTACAAGATCAGCTTTTAGAGGTATTCCTTTTGAATTTGATGAATTTACTTTAAACTCAGCAAGAAGGTTAAGGTTTGCCCATACTCACCCATATGTAGGAAACTATTTTCCTAAACTAGTCATAAGGTATATCTACGTAAGAAGACCCTTTTTAGCCCCTTTTTTTACCATGATTCCCCAAAGAGATTTTGTAGGCTTCAGTGCCCAAAGTTATTTGAATCTGCCACAATATGATCCTATGTTAATATCAACTCTCAAAATCATCCCATATTTTATAGGAGACCAAGCCACAACCCTTACTAAACACATCAATGACATAGCCAATTTTTGCAATATCCATAATGTCATTATAGAAAATATAGATATTAGACTGTTAGTTATATCCCTTAAGGGAAAATATTTAGATTGGTATAGAGGCTTAGCTCCTAATTCTATTCAATCATGGAATAAGCTAAGAGAGGCCTTGTGTAAAAGATTTGCAGACAAGAGTGACCATTTGTCACTAGCAAAATAACTTACCACAATCAAGAGAGCCCCCATGAAGTCATGCAAGACTTCAACATAAGATTCCAAAAAGCTTGGGACAAAATTCCAGCTTCTGTTAGACCATCTCCTAACTTTGCATTCCTATGCTACTTGAAGGCTCTAAATAGAGATATAACTATAATGATCCAATCCATGGGAGGGAACATATTGCTAGATGCTTATGAGGTGGTTATTAAAGTAGAAGATTTCCTAGTTCAGGCTGGCAAGCTTTCTCCTAGACCCCCAATGCCTATTTTCCCTAAAATCATACCACCCCCTACAATTATTACCCCACTTGATGTTATTATTCCGACTCCAACAATTGTTGATATACCTTCAACTAAATAAGAAAAGGCATCCACTAGCAGATCAAGTGATTCCCAATAGAAAAAAACTAACTAGAACTTAAGAGCATGCTCTAATCCTTGGGAAATGATGTGGTAAATGTTAAAAGGCAACAATATCAGTTCAATAAACCTTATCAAACTCCATATCAGCCTCAAAAAAAATCTTATCAAGGGAATAAACCATCCTTTAAGAGAAATTTCTAAAACCAGAATTGTGAGCAAGGGCAAGGATAACTTAGCTACAATAAGTAGAGAAGCTATAACCCAAATGCTATAGGCTCTTCCAACTCCTTGGGTCTTGTTTAAAACAATATGTCTTAAGAGGCTAAAGGGACCATACCTTGGAATCAATCTTTTAGGCAATCCATTATCCCAACTAATGGTTTTTAGGCATTCAATGACCAATGGTAGTAAGATATTGCTTATGGATACAATCAAACTATTATGGATCAAAACATAGAGATCCCCATATGACAAAACTAGGATAGCCTCTATAGGACCAAGGATCTAATCAGGTACCAAACCAACTAGATGCCACAATGGTCATCAGTGAGCAAGAAGAGTGTTATGCACTCAATCAATTGGATAGTTCTAGCCAAGCATACATTTAAGTGGTAGCTAATACAAGGTTCAAAATAAAGAATATGGATAGTAATAAAGAGGAATTCAAAGAACCTACTATCATTACTCCTTCATTGTCTAAGCCTAATGAGCCTTCTATCACCCCAAAGGTCCTGATACCTCTTAAAAATCAAAATCAAAAAAAAGTTTCTGATCCATAAAACTCACAAATTCAACAAATAATAATAGTGGTTCCCAAAGATCAGGTGAAGGTTGGTAGTCCACTAATCAATAGTGTTAAACAAATGAAAAAGTCCAATGTGAGTGTGCTAATGTGGGACATGCTTTCCATGCCTGACTAGGTGGATATCCTTCAATAAGGTTTATCCAAGATAGGTGTTACAATAACTATAGGTAGACAACCAAACAAAGAAACTGAGGTCCTCACCAATACAACCCAAGGTCCTATGTGAGAAGGATCAAGTAAGATAGTCAAGCCTCCTCTGTTCTACATTTCATTAATCATTGATGATTCCTTAGTACATAATTGCTTTATAGATAAGGGAGCTAACACTTTAGTGATGCCAAAGTGTATAGTTGATCAGCTAAACCTCAAATATGAGCCACATACTAAGGGAGTTATGTAGCTTGATGGTTCTTCCACAAATCCATATAGTATCATTAAGGAATTGAGCTTGACCCTGCATGCTTGTCCTAATGTTTTGATGGTTCAGGATGCATTTTTCTTTGATGTAACTCCTTGCTTTGCATTATGCCTGTATAGAGAATTCATAACCAAAATTGGTGGATATTTAGTAGTAGATTGGTCCTACATGGCATTAAAAATAAGGTACAAGACTAAGGTATCAATAAAGGTTGAGCCCATGGCATAATTTCATATTGAACCTCATCAACTAGATAACATAAACCTCAATTGTACTATCCTTGATGAGGATGAATTTACAATTGGTTAAGAACTGAATACTTATCCTAAGGAGATTTTAGACTTATTCTTGGATGAACTATGGGGGGATAATAAATTTCGTAACCATTTAGAAGGTGTTGAATAAAAAGACATGGGTGTTTATTTACTACATGAGGAAAATCAACTCATGCCTACCCTCATTAGACCTAAAGAGGACCTCAATGGTATGTGGAAGTTGTTCTTTGATGGTTCAAGGAGCAAAAATGGAGTAGGTGTAGGGGCAATGCTATTTTCCCCTTGAACATTATGAAGAATCCTTTGATGAGGTCCTATAAAAACATAGTGTGGGACCTAATTGAATATTTTCTATCCTTTAACATTCAAGTTGTGACAAGAAACTAGAACTAGCATGCTGATAAGTTGGCAGTTGTGGGAGCCCAATTTGATATTCTAAGTAAGCTAAAAGAGGCCAAGGTTTAGCCACATGTTACAACCAAGTATTAGTAAAAAAATAAGATAAGTGCAAGACTACCTTCACCACTAAATGGGGCACATATGCTTATCAAAATATGCCTTTTGGCTTATCAAATGTTGGGGCCACTTTTCAAAGAGCAATGAACATGGCCTTCCAAGAATTACTAAATCAAATGGTGCTAGCCTACTTGGATGACATCATAGTTTTCTCCAAAGATGCCAATGAACACATAGACCACCCAAGATTAATCTTTGAGAGAGATGCAGAGAGTATGGGATCTCTTTGAATCCCAAAAATGTATATTTGCTATCCATGAGGGTAAACTCTTGGGTCATATTATCTCAAAATAAGGATTAATTATTTATCCTGATAGAATAAATGCTATCTTGGCCTCATCCTTACCCAAGAATAAGAAGGGACTCCAAATTTTCCTTGGGAAAATAAACTTTGTGGGAAGGTTTATACCTAGTTTTTCAAACTTGGTCAAGCCCATCACTACTATGTTGAAGAAGAGCCAACTATTCACTTGGTCAAATGAAGGTAAATCAACATTTGAGGCTATCAAGCAAGCCATCGCCCAAGTACCACACTCATAAATCTTGATTTCTCAAGGGATTTCATATTGTATGTTTTTGCCAATATTGATAATATATCAGCTATGCTGATGTAAAAGAATGGTGAAGGACTTGAGCAACCAATAACATTTTTCAATCAGGGGATTGAGGGATATGAGGTGAGGTACACTTTTATGGAAAAGTAAGTCCTTACAGTAGTAATAAGCCTTAAAATTTTTTTGCCAGTGCTCTTTAATAGAAAAATCTATCTTATGGTTTCTCATCCTAGAGTGAAAGACTTCTTTCTTAACAAAGACTTGAAAGAAAAGAGAGCTAGTTGGATTACCAAGGTCATGGAGTATGACATGGAGATCAAGGTCACTAAGCTAGTAAGAGGTAAAGGCTTGTGTGAGCATATGGTCAATGACCTTCATGAAGATAAAAAGGTTATCTTGGTAACATAAGATAACCCGCAAATAGATGCACTTCCACCTCACACTAGTTGGCTCTAGGATATGACATAATAGGTGAGTGCCCTCATAGTATAGACATGGAAAAAAGAAGGTATTTTAGACTTAAATTAATACCTTATGCATTGTTTGATGGGGTTTTAGTCAAAAAGGACCTCAATGGAGTGCTCATAAGATGCATAGATAATGACCAAGTGACCAAGGTTTTGGATCATTTCCATGATGGACATGTAGGAGGTCATTTTGCACCTAAAACCATATAAACAAAGATAATGAGGGTTGGTTATTACTAGCCCAACCTCTTCAAAGATGAATATGCATGGGTAATAAAGTGTCAAAAGTGTGCTTTCTTTGTGGGTAAGCAAAGATTAACAACCCTTCCTCTCAACCCAATTCAGGTAGAGCAACCCTTCATGCAATGGGGGTTAGATTTCATAGGAATGATCAACCATCCATCAAGTGTAGGACATAAATGGGTGATTATTGTAACCAACTACTTCACTAGGTGGGTGGAAGCCATTGAATTGAAAGAAGCTAATGAAGGTGTAGTCCTAGACTTCTATGACAACATTGTGACCAGGTTTGGTGTTCCATCCACTATCATCTCTGATAATGCATTAACATTCCTTAGTTTAAAAATGAGTGATTGGGATCTCAAGATGGGCATCTACCTCAGCACCTCTTCCAATTATTATCCTCAAGGAAATGGATTGGCTGAGTCCACAAATAAAATTTTCTAAGAATCATCAGGAGAACTATGAAAGAGAATCAAAAGACATGGCACATTAAACTAAAGACAACCTTATGGGCTGACATGGTGACTCCTAAAGCTACCATTGGCAATTCTCCATATGTATTAGTATATGAAAGGGAGGCAAATTTACCCATTTCTATTGAACTACCTACATTAGAACTAACCCATCAACTGGAGTTGATGGAAGATGAGCCCATGCATGTGATACTTGTAGAAATCATGGAGCTTGAATAAATGAGAGACCTTGTAATGAAAACACTAGAAGCACATCAAACTCAAGTCAAGAAAGCCTTTGACAAAAGAGCCATAGAAAGGGAATTCAAGGAAGGGGATCTATTCCTCAAGTGGGATTCAAACAAGGCCAAGCTAGGCAACCATACCAAATTTGACAGCTTGTGGAGTGGTCCTTATTTGATCCATGGATGCAAACAACATAATGCTTATCAACTGGACCAACTAGATGGAGAGGTAATACCCATCCCAGTCAATGGGATTCATCTATAGCCTTGCTATTAGAAGAGTTTACATCCATTGTATATATTGTACTTTTTATATAGTTTTTCATGTTTTCTCCTAAGTGCCTTGTGCACATCTTTTTAGTTGTGTGTTTTTCTTCCCTAAGTGCCTTGGGCATAGTGTTTGTTTTGTTCTTATTGTTCACATTGCTTCAAGGGGAGTTTCTAGATAGAGTCAACCTTGTCAAGGAAAGTAGTAACCCTATGCCTAATGGATTAGATGAGGCAAATGAGCTGGTTTCTCAAGAATAGTAGGCATGCTTCCCTACAAGTCACCCAAAATGTTGGCCATTTTTGGCTCACATACTAAATCTCTTGATGGTTTATTGAAGCAGTGGATCAAAGGATTTGGAGAGGATCCAAGCAAGGTTTTTGAAGGATCCAATAGTAGTGTTCAAGGATAAGCCTGCAAGCTAGAAGCTAAGTGCAAAATCTTTTATTCATCTAAGTCTTTACTTGTTCAGTATTTTAGACTTTATGGGGACTAAGTGTTTCTTTTCTTTTAGGAACCTTTTTGGCTAAGTGTTGAATTCTTCTAGAAAATTTTCTTGAAGGGTAACTCATTAATGGTCCTCTTCAAAGTTCAAAGGGTTATTTCCAAGATTTTGAAAGGTACTTTCCTTTCAGAAAAAGATATTTTCAAGGTTTTTGAAATACCATTTCAAGAAAGCCAAAAGGTTCATTGCAAAAACTCTGAAGGGGACTTCTCAGGAAAAGGGGTCATTTTCAAGAAGGTTGAAGGGTACTTTCCTTTCAAAAAGGGAATTTCAAGTGAAAAATAGGGCACTTTATAAATTCTTTCGAAGGTTCATTTTTGAGGAAAATTGTTCAAAGCCAAAGAAAAGGGTTAATTCTTTCAGGAGATTTGTCTACAAGAAAATAGTTCAAAGAAATGACTAAAAACAAAAGTTTAAAGAAATTAATGATGGGCTCTCAAATGTCAATTTTGAGCCCCTACAAGTAGCCGTTGCCTTTGGTCAAGTCTTTAAAAATATGTTTATCAAGATTTCTCCTTTCAAATTTGATGACATGGTCTACATCTCATAGTTATAACATGTAAAGTGGTCAAACTAATAATAGATGAATCTAGGTGGAGCAATAGACATGCAAAGTGAAAAAGTACACCATGCTTTAAATTCAAAATATCAAATCATTTACATTTGGTAGGAACATGCAACTACTCATGACATGGCTCTCTCAGCTCCAATCAAGGGAGACTTGAATGCACGAGGGGTTTGAGGATATTTGTAGTGATATTGGATGGCTCATCTCATAGTTAAGGAAGTTGTAAGGACATAGTGGTGGTTGCAACCATTTATGACCCCTCTCTCCATTTTATCACACAAGCCCCCTCTTTTCTCATTCCTTTTTGCTATATATAGAGGCTTTTTATCCTAAAAAGGGATCCTCAATTGACAAGGAAAAAACCTATCAAAAATTGTAACAAAAACCTTTTGAAGCAATACAAATCAATTTTTACCTATCTCTTGCCTCAAAATTGTGCTTAACAAGCTTGTGCATGATGGCCTTGTGAAGAAGTGTTCTTACATGTCCATTATCCTTCTTTATTGCCTATTTTTAGGTGTTTTCAGGTTATTTATAGGTCTGAACTTGAGCTCTTTCTACCATTAATGGATGCTTGGTGTGAATTTTTAAATTCCTCTTTGCTTCACATATTGTTTGGTGAGCCTAGTTTATGAAACACTTAAGCAAATTAACTAGTTTTTGAGGTTGTGTGAGAAATAATTATCTTATGTTGAATTAGTGTTTATTTCATGCTTATATGAGTGTCAATAAATTTGGTGTATCACCCATTTAGCTCTCTTAGTTACCCTATATCCCCTCTCTACCTCTTTTCCAAGCAGAAACATTAGTTTAGGTGATCTACAAAGAGGAAGCTGGCCTTCTGTAGAGGTTCAACCTCACTACAAGATACCTATAGCCTGAGGTTGTTATAATATTTTAGATGGGAGTGAGAGAGCCTAAAAAACTCTCCTACAAAGGTGAAATTTCATCCTATAATAGTTTTTGGCATGCTCGATGGGACTACTTTCGATGACACTTCTAAAGCATGGATTTGAGACTAATGGAGAGATAATGAAGATTGTAGATGTCCATATGGATGTGGGATGATGTGTCACCCTCTTATCCTTGCTCTAAACCTACAACTTCTCCATATATAAAGGGTGATACTTAGTTATAACTTTTACAAACATGAGTATGATGGGAGATGTTTTTAGAAGACTGATAGGCATTTTTAGAGACTTGTGAAACCTTACTCCTTCAAAAATAAGCTCACAAATCCACTTAAGAATCCCAAAACTAACCCTGTACGGTTTGATAGTGCATTTTACCACCCCCCAATCTCTTAAGTATTATTCATAAAGGAGGGGGAATTGATCAGAGAACTAATGCCATTAAATGGAAGGCTACTCAGGTACCCTCCTTTGGTTAAGAGCTTAGGACATGATCTTCTCTCTCCTATTTGTACCAACATATGAATGTAGCCTTTTTTAGCTTTTCAAGATATTGATGAACATTCTGGTACCTTTTCTACCTCTCTATTAGCTTTGTGAACATGTATTCTTATCTGTGATGCCTAAAAGTGATTCCCCATGAGATGTCTAACCTCTTATGACTATACAAGTTTGTAAAGTCTTGAGAACATCTAAAAAACATTATTTATTTGTATTTTTTTAGGTTTGAGATTTTAAAAAACCATTGGAGGCCAAAATGAGAGAAATGAGAGGTTAAATATGTTTTCAAATCAGAGGGTACAAATGGAGGGAATCTTAAAAGTCACCTTTTCAAGTGTGTGGGGCCTTTTTGGTGAGTGAAGGGTGTTTGACTTCTAAAAAGACCTTATTTGCAGATAAAATAACCTTATAATGATATTATAATGTCCATGAGACCCTTTTGGATATTTTTACCCATGATGATGACTTGATGATGTCCTAAGGGCCATAACAACACTGTTATCATGGTTTGAACACCCTTTGAAGGAAACACATACATGATACTGAATGTTAATAACCATTGAAATATTTACCTTAAAAATTAGATAAAAACCTTAAACTATTCTGAAGGTTTCAAACATGGTTACTATTTTATCTTCATACTAGGTCCAATCCTTATGATTTTGCCATATTTTGTAGGTTCTTGGCATGCTTAAATGAACATAAATGATTGGCCATGGGATGTAGCATCATAGGTCATCTTATTATATATGATTTTAGACCATGAAGGTAACATTAAGATTTTTTTATACCCTTAGACATAGTCACACAAGATGAAACCTTAACACAAGTTTGAATAAGGTGAAATAGTGACTACCACAACACTTATGACATAAGCACACTACATGAACACCCTGCTTAGGAACCTAAAGACAAGTGACCCCATCTTAGACTATCATGATAAGCATAACATTCATGAAATGACTAAGGTACTATCTAAGTGTTTTGAGTAAGAGTTGATCCTTTCTAATCCCAGGGGTAGAAAGATATCAACATCATTAGTGACTCCCAAGGGTTAACCTACTTACTAGTCAAGAGATCTAGCTATCTAATATATGAAAATCATGACTCAATTGAGAGGCCTCTTTGTTTGGACTGATAATTAGACCTATCACCTTTACAAGCCATCAAGGACTAAAACAACCTTACTATTCATAAGGACATGAAAATGAAACTAACACCTAAACACCTAAGAAAGAAACAAGAGAACAAAGCAATTAAATAACAAGGCAACTGTGGAATAACACTTAGAATAAAATAACACTTAAACTATTATGTGCAAGGATAATATATGTGATCCTCAATAAAAATACTTAAGGAACACCCCATTGACTGGGATAGGGAGTTATTCACCATTCAATATTGATAATTGGAATGCATTGTGCTCCTTGAAGCTAGTGATGATGTAAGCTCCAATCCATGTGGTGTCAAACTTTGAGTGCTTACCTGGTGTTGACGTAGAAGATTGCACCCATGGCAAGAGACCGAGATCTTGCCTTCTCCTCACAACTATGGAAACTCCCCTTTCACCTGTGGGACTAGTGAAGCTAGAGGGGAGAGTCTCTAGATAAGGGATAACTCCCTTTGATGCATCATATTCATTCCAACAAGTGCTCACATAAACATATATATAGATTTATAATGGGGGGGATGAAAAGGGAGAAAGATTACATGAAAACAAACTACTCTAAAGAGGTGATACACCAAAATAAGTTGACGTTCTCACCCTCACACTAAGATTAGACAAATACATACATACACTTCACACTTGGCAGAAGGACCAGGCTGCAAGAACTTGACAGGGAGGTTTTAATGAAAATACAGAAAAATAGAGAATCACCAAAGGTGCTGTGAAATACACACTGTAAGTAATTTCTTCTATTCCTTCACTTCCAAATAGAACTCTCCTTACTAGATGTAGAAATGGGACCTTGTAAACAATAGATATGCCGGTGTTGGACCTATGAAAGCATCAAGAAGCAATGACTAAACACAAACTAACACTCAAGACACACACTGAAATATCTATCCAAGATAGAGGTAAAAAATGCATTTATTGATTCAGGTGAATTTTTGCCAGGGCTATGCCTTACAAATGTGGAAGATGATTTCTCAAATGACAAGTTATCAATATATAAGAGAAGAAAGGGAGGCCTTTTGGCACCCCCTTTTACAAGTGGCCCATTAGCGTCCCCTCATTGGGAAGAGTAGGTTGTCTTAAAATAAATGTTGTGTTGACCTTGGCTTTGACTTCAGGCCCTTTGTGACATGGCCACATTGTTTTCTCATTAACCGAGGTTGCTTCTTGAAGGCACCTACATAGTTTGTCTGCTCATAAATATGAAATGAATAAAAAGGGTCGCACAGTTGGTCATTCGCATCCTCTAATTACAATTTGCAGCCATTATTTCACCTGCTGGAGTAATTTCCTAAATCGATGCTCCCCTTCACCACTTGGATAACCTATTTACTCTATGCCTAACACTTTGTCTTTTCCCCCTCGGCCCTCTTTATGGGTCCCTTTACTTGGTCGAGAGTCCCCTGCAAGGGCACCTGCCCTTTGGGGTCCTTCAGCGGGTCGCCAAGCTCCTCCGGATTGTTTCCTAGGTTCCAGCGGACCTTTTGTCTATGAACATTTTCCCCATGGACTTTTATCCATAGATGATTTCCCCCAGGACTTTGCCTTTGCTTTGAAGCATGGACTAAATTCCTTCAAACTTTTTGTTTGAAAGAATTCCTTAGGACAAAAAGTCCAAAGGAATTCGGGACTTAAACAAATTTTACCCAGTTTTTTCCTTTTGTTTGGTGCCTACCCTTTGCAAGGGCATTTGAACATTGGACTACCCTTTAGCCAACTAGGCATACCCTTGAACCAAGCTATTGAACCAAAAAAGGTTCAACAGTTTAAGTGGTTCAACCATTGCATGCCAATGCCAAGTGAAATAAAGTTGATGAACTTGAAGCTGCTGGACCACCTAGTTAAACCAAATGATTGAACCACTCCCTTTGAACCAAGCTCATTAAACCAAGCCATTAAACCAAAAATAGTTTAGCAGTTCAAGCGGTTCAACCATGTTGAATTGAGATGTTTGAACTTGAAGATGGATGAACCAAGTGCTGATTGAACCAAGGGGCTGAACCAAAGTGTTGAACCAAGTTGAAGAACCATGGCATGAACTTGTGCAACCTAAAAATGATTGGCATTGAATAGAAAGGGAAGAAGGGGACCAAAAATTTTACTTGTGGGCAAAAATTGGTCAACAAATTGGTGACTCCTAGGGGAAGCATGCCTGCAATGCTTAGAGACTAGTTGCCTTGCAGTCCATTGGGCATAGAGTTGGATGGTAACTTGAAAAACCAGCAATAGCTCTGATAAATCTAGAACCAGTCATGCAAATTCACCTCCAAGGAAAAAAACACACAAGGCTAAGAAAACTACTAACATGTGTAGAAAGCACTTCAAGGAAAGTAGGAAATACAACTAAAAGCAACCTATTATATACAACTAACTAGGTATTTATGATTCCCTCTTAGATCAAAGGGAAAGCTTATAACATCTCCTTCCTGGTGACAAGACTTATGGTGCCAAGCAAGTAGCTAAATTAAAAGGAGAGCTGGTGACCTACTCCTCTTGCCTATCACTTGATTTGGCTTGTACCCGAGTGGAGATTCAAACATTCTTCCAACATATATGTACTATGTTTGTTCTTGGAAGCTTGCCTCCTATTAGTTCTTCAGGCTTGTGTATCCATCAAGAAATCAATTACTATTGGCTCATCACCATAAGCCCCTTGATACGTACCCTTGACTGGCTTGCTCTCTTCTACCTCATGCTCGGGTTCCATGGTATGACCATCTTCCTTGATGATTTCAAATATGATATCTTTAGATTCACTAACCTCCTAAAGTGGTAAATCTAAAAAATTGCAGCCTCTTTGCATGCTTGTTAGAACCCCAATGCTACCTTCTTCGCTCTTATCCAGCTCATAGCCTCCTTGAAGAATAGTGCAGCCTGCCTCAATGACTTCAAATGAATCATTCAAAACATGAACAAGAGATTGTCCATGCTCCTCCATGTCACCTAAGGTGATCTCCTCCTCATTCGTACTCATGAAGTCTCCCTGGTCAGTCATAAACTGAGCATAATCTATATTAGGGAAGGCTTGATAGATTTCTTGGAGGTATATGGATGGAGTGTATTCAGACACAGAATCTGCTATTTGGTCTAAAATGTCCATCACATGTTCACTGAGGAGACCTGCTCTAAACTCCAACTCTATAATCCACCTATCCATATCTTCCTAGAAAAGACTTTCTCAAAAGTCACAATCGTCATCGAGAGTAGGAGCAGCCCCATCTTCTTAAAGGTTTTGAGCAAAACCTTGCTCTTCTTCTTCCTTTCTGCCCAAAGATTCCATTTTTTTCTTCCAACTCATGACCTTGGGATTGGAAACTTGCTCTTGCGAATAGGCATCAACTTTATCCTCTTCAAGGTCCTGAGCTAGTTCATGATGTTCCTTCTTCCAACTTGGAATTTGGAGATCATGTTGAAAGACTTGAGGAGGTTGGGGAGGATTTGAGAGGGTCTGCTCATGTACACGAAGAGCTGTTTGAAAAGAGGCATGCTAAAAATCTAGGTGAATGGGATTGAGGGTAGGATCAATTGATGCATCAAATGAGCCAGAAAGATCAAGTGCCATCTGATAGAACGGATTTGGCATACAAGAGGGAGTTTTCTCTAGAATAGGAGGGGGCAGACCTTGGGCCAAAATTGCTTGATTTGTGTCCCTCCACTTTACCAACATTTCATCAATATTGAAATCAACTTGTGGATTGGTGGAAGGGGTGTCTTTTGGCATCAGCTCCTCTACAAGGTCTAAAAACTCCATCTCTCTCTGTCCAAGCAGTCTCATCTTAGCCTCTAATTCCTCAATCTGCTTAGCTATATTATCCTCATTTTGTACCTTTTAGAGCTCATAGGAGTCATTATAGAGATGGGGAGTACATGAAGGTTGCCATGAAATGCAAGAAGCTTCTTGAGGAAGGGTGGGAGGGACTTGAAAAGGATTGACCTCATTTTGTGCTTCATACTCTTTGACAATGCCTTTCTCCTCATTATTGTTCCATGACTCTACCACTTTATTTCAGCTCAAGACATTTGGACTAGGCACCTCCCTTTAGGGTGATGGGGCCACATGTGAGAGGGTAGTGAGGGTTTGGATTCCACTTCCCTTGCTACCAAAATAGACTGCTGCATCTGAGGATTTGCCAATTTGATCTATCTATCAAGATTAGCCTTAAACACAAGGTTTGTTGTTTCGGAACTCTCCTCAACATAATTGGGGAAGGACTTTGACAGGCTTGACCTGGCTTATAAGCAGGGGTTGTATATGATTGATATGATGCTTGGGGTAGTGAGTATGTAGGTTGATAGACTTGGTAAGGCTAACTCTCATGAATACTCAGCTTTTCTTCCAAAGATGCAATCAAACCACCCACATCTAGCATCACACTTATAAGCATGTGCCAATTGGCTCCTTCAATGGGAGTCCATTCCTTCTTAACCTAATTTAGTGCATTTCTCACTTGATGGATGACATGATCAGGAACTTCTTGGCCACATCCCCTTTTGGTGTCAAGATCCATTACATATTTTTTGTATCCCAGCAGTGCTTGCTTGAAGGTGGAAATGGGTTGATTGGCAAAGAGACTGGGTTGAGTGGGAGGAGTGACGTAATGAGAAGACTAGGCATAAGGCTAATATAGCTCATGATAGGGCTAGGACCAATCATATTAGACCTGATAAGGATCAACATAAGGTTGGTGATGATCATAGCCATGCTGGCCAGATAAAATAGGGTCCATGGCTCAAAACGATGGGATTATACATACCAGAATGTTGTTTCTTGATGGTATGGTACTAGAACTGCTTAACCAGTTGATTTAACTCAGAGTCACCATTGGTGTTTGATGCAAAAGCCTCTAAAGGCTGGTTGGTCGAAGAACACACCAAAATTCTTCAACTTTGTAGACACAACTTGTCCTAGTTGGTCCCACCGGGCGTGCCAAAACTATTGACGCAGAAGATTGCACCCATGGCAAGAGACCGAGCTCCTGCCTTCTCCTCGCAACTATGGAAACTCCCCTCTCACCTATGGGACTGGTGAATCTAGATGGGAGAGTCTCTAGATAAGGGATAGCTCCCTTTAATGCATCATATTCATTCCAGCAAGTGCTCACATACACATATATATAGATATATAATGGGGGGATGAAAAGGGAGAAAGATTACAGGAAAAAAAACTACTCTAAAGAGGTGATACACCAAAATAAGTCGACCTTCTCACCCTCACACTAAGATCAGACAAATACATACATACACTTCACACTTGGCAGAAGGACCAGGCTGTAAGAACTTGACAGGGAGGTTTTAATGAAAATATAGAAAAATAGAGAATCACCAAAGGTGCTATGAAATACACACTGTAAGTAATTTATTTTGTTTCTTCACTTCCAAATAGAACTCTCCTTACCAGCTACAGAAATGGGACCTTGTAGACAACAGATATGCTGGTGTTGGACCTGTGAAAGCATCAAGAAGTAATGACTAAACACAAACTAACACTCAAGACATACACTGAAATATCTATCCAAGATAAAGGTAAAAAATGATTTTATTGATTTAGGTGAAATTTTGCCAGGGCTACACCTTACAAATGTGGAAGATGATTTCTCAAATGACAAGTTCTCAATATATAAGGGAAGAATGGGAGGCCTTTTGGCACCCCTTTTTACAAGTGGCCCATTTGCATCCCCTCATTAGGAAGAGAAGGCTGTCTTAAAATAAATGCTATGTCGACTTTGGCTTTGACTTCAGGCCCTTTATGACATGGCCACATTGTTTTCTCATTAACTGAGGCTGCTTTTTGAAGTCACCTATGTAGCTTGTCTGCTCATAAATATGAAATGAAGAAAAAGGGTCGCACAGTTGGCCATTCACATCCTCTAATTACAATTTATAGCCACTATTTCACCTACTAGAGTAATTTCTTGAATCGACACTCCCCTTTACCACTTGGACAACTTGTTTACTCTATGCCTAGCACTTTGTCTTTTCCCCCTCGGCCCTCTCTATGGGTCCCTTTACTTGGCCAAGAGTCCCCCGCAAGGGAACCTACCCTTTGGGGTCCTTCGGTGGGTTGCCAAGCTCCTCGAGATTGTTTCCCAAGTTCCCACAGACCTTTTGTCAGTGGAAATTTTCCCCACAAACTTTTGTCTGTAGATGATTTTCCCTAGGCCTTTGCCTTTGCTTTGAAGCGAAGCCCAAATTCCTTCAGACAAAAATTCCAAGGGAATTTAGGACTTAAACAAATTTTGAACTTACCCAATTTTTTCCTTTTGTTTGGTGCCTACCCTCCGTAAGGGCATTTGAACATTAGATTGCCCTTCGACCAACTGGGCATACCCTTAAACCAAGCCATTGAACCAAAAAAGGTTCAACGGTTCAAGTAGTTCAACCATTACGCCCCAATGCCAAGTGAAATAAAGCTGATGAACTTGAAGCCGCTAGACCACCTAGTTGAACCAAATGATTGAACCACTCCCTTTGAACCAAGCTCATTGAACCAAGCCATTGAACCGAGGCATTGAACCAAGCTATTGTACCGAGCCATTGAACCAAAAATGGTTCAACAGTTCAAGCAGTTCAACCATGTTGAATTGAGATGTTTGAACTTGAAGATGGATGAACCAAGTGTTGATTGAACCAAGGGGCTGAACCAAAGTGTTGAACCAAGCCAAAGAACCATGGCATGAACCTGTGCAACTTGAAAATGACTGGCATTGAATAGCAAGGGAAGAAGGGGACCAAAAATTTTGCTTGTGGGAAAAAATTGGTCAACACCTAGTTTAGCTTGGTTTTCATCCTATTTAAGCATAATATCAACTTCTTAGAATGTCCTTGAGGTATCTCTCTTGTCAAATGACCTCTTAAATTTATCTTGATGGGACCACATGATGTGCATGGCATCATCTCTTATCTCTTCTATCTCTATCATTTCATTCATCCTCATTTCCATGGCATCACTTTCCATTAGTTCAAGTTGGTGTGTGAGTTAAAAAGTTGGAAACTCAAGTGATATGGGTTACCTTTCCCCTTTTCAATAGAAAAGAAGGTGTGGATAATGACCAATAGCTCTCTTCAGGGTGATCCTATCTACCCATTAGGCTATCCTTAGTTTGGTATGCCACATCCTTTGATTATCTTCTATAGTCCTCTTTATGATCTCAATTAAGTTCTTGTTAGTGGACTCTACAATTCCATCACCATGAGGATAGTAGTTTGAGGAAGTATTGAGGTAAATTCCATAATTTATATCCCATTCACTCACCCTTACACCAATGAAAACTAATGCATTATCTGATATGATTATGGAAGAGACCTCAAATTGGTCACTAGGATATCATAGAACTCCAAGATCAAGTTTTTATTTGTCTCATTAAGGGATACTACTTACACCAATATGGTGAGTTAGTTTATAGTAGTCACGATCCATTTATGGCCTAAAATAGATGGAGGATGTATCATGCCTATAAAATCTAGGACCCACTACATTAATGGTTATTCTACTTTTTATGGACTTGAGGGGAAAGGTAGCCTACTTTTATTTCCCATTGAACATGGCACACTTCTAACATCTCATAATCCAAGCATGAGAGTATTTGAATAGGCTTGGCCAAATTTAGCTTGCTCTCATTATCCTTGATGTTGTAGTCCTTGCTACAAAGTGGCCTCCTGCAGGCCCATCATGAAACTTATCCAATAACTTGTCAACTTGGTTAGTCTCCACACACCTTAAAAGCATGTCATCAAGATATTTCTTAAATAGGATCCCATCTACAAAAACATAAAGAATTGATTGTAGCCTATAATACCTTATTCTTGTCATATCTAAACCCATAAAGCATTCTCCTATTTGGAGGAACCTTACCATGTCTTGAGTCTAGGTGGAAGGAGGTGTAGGTGAAACTTCTTGATGATCACTATGCATTGATAAAACCACCTCTTTTTTCTCCTTCACATTTTTTACCAAGTGCTCACATAGTCCTCTACCCCTCACTAGCTTGGTGACCTTCATTTCTATGTCTATTCCATGCAACTAATCACCCAACCTACTCTTTTCTCACTCAAGTCTCAATTAAGAAGGAAGTCCTTGATGTTAGGGTGGGCCACCATGATATATATCTTATTGTTGGACACCATGTGATTGAATTTATTAAGGCTTATAATGACTGGAAACACATGTTTTTATACATAAGTATACCTATCTTCATAGCCCTCCAATGCTTGGCTGAAGAAAGCTATGGGCTACTCAAGTCCCTCACTATTTTGTTGCATAAAAATGGCAGATAGGCTGTCATTAGTTGAAAAGGCATATAAAAATAAGTATTTTTAGAAATTAAGGTTAAGGAGAGTGGGTGTTTAAGCAATAGCCTGATTAATTTCTTCAAAAATCCTCTTTCCGTCCCAGTCCATGTGAATTCCTTATGTTTCTTGAGCATATAAATTAGGGGTCTAACCAACTCAACAAATATAGAGATGAACATTCTAATGAATTTGATCTTACCTAGAAAATTTTTCAGTCCTTTCTTGTGTTTGGGTAGTGATAGAGCTAGGATTGTAATCACCCTCTCAGGGTCTATAGAGAGGCCTTCCTTAAACATAATGTGGCATAAATTTCTATCTTCATGGGCTATAAAAATGCACCTTTTGGGGTCCAAAGAGACCCCATACTATATGTACCTATAAAATATCAGCCTTAGGTGTGTCAATTAGTCTTTGGCATCCTTTGAGAATATGGTAATATCATCAAGGTATATGAGCACCATCTCATTGATGAGTCCTTGGAAGGCTACATCCATCTCCATTTAGAAGGTGGCTCTTATATTGGATAGCCCAAAATGAATCTTATTGTAAGAAAAAGTGCCATACTTAGTTGTGAAGGTAGTCTTGTGTTAGTTTTCTTCCTTTATCAACACCTGGTTATACCCTGAGTACCCATCAAGCAATGAAAAACATTATGAGCATAATTTTTTTTAAGAATTTGATCCATGGATGGAAAGGGGTAGTGGTATCTCAATGACACCTATTAATATCTCTAAATTCCACACATAACCTTATCTCCCCATTCTTTTTCCTTATAGGCACAAGGTTAGCCACCCATGAAGAGTGTTTGATGGAAAATGTAATGTTAGATTAAATACATTTAATTAGCTCTTTCTTTATGAGGAGCTCAAGTTTAGGGTTGATCGATCTTTTCTTCTACCTCACAAGTTTGGCACTTGCTTCTAATTCTATATTATACTGAGCTAAACTAGGGTCAAACCCTTTCAAGTCACTATATTACCATGTAAAGATGTTTGTAAACTCTTTGCATAACTCTATGAAATCAATCTTATCTTATCTAGTGTTCACCTTGCCTAGTTTGAGCAACCTGTCCTTGAAAATGGTGACCTTCTCATAGTGATCTTCCTTGGTTGACATGATAACCTTATCTCTTCTCGATTGATCATCCTCATTGAAGATGTTTTCAAGAGTCACAGATCCCTTAGGAAGTTTGTTTGTTTTCAATTGAACAATTTGGTCACCATATTGTTGTTGAAGTCTACCTTGGTTCCTTAAGTAGAATTTTGATTCTTCTTGTTAAAAATATGTTAGTTTTCTATCACTATCGAAGACTTTCTAGATGACTTCATTATTAGGCACTGAGGGTTTATAAACTACCTTAATTTATGATTGATCCTTCAAGTTCTTTACTTCACTTGGGATATCATATTGTGCCCCTATTACTGCTATCATGTCTACATGTTGATTTTCATCTCTTGGGATTAAGGGGATGTCAATGTCCTAAAATTACTCTAGGAGGTCACAAAGCTTATGCTTATATGCCTTTAATAGTTGATTTTTGACCAAATTCTTCCCTCTCACATGATGGACTACCAATTCACTATTTTCCAAAGCTTACAACATCTTGCTACCTCTTCTCCCTACCCATTACATCCTATGAATGAGGACTTCATATTATATTATGTTACATGTGTAGATGAATTGGAATATTATGGGAAAAAGTACCTTTGATTAGATGGAGAAACAAGCATGATGCCTGTTTAACTTCCATTTTTACACCTTGCGCCATCAAAAAATAGTCTCCATAATCCATCATTATCTTGACATGGATTGGTAAGGGCTCGTATGACTACCTCCTCCTCATGTATACAATATATTCCTAAGCCTACTTCCTCAATGCTCTTTTAAGGGTCCTATCCATGGTTATCCATCCCCAACTCATCAATAAGTAGGTATGATATGCCCTCAAGTGGTTCAATTAGATCTTGATCTTTAGGGTGCTCATCTTCATCAATAATAGTGTAGTTGATGTTTGATAGATAGGCATGTAGGGATCTAAATGGAACCTAGAGATAGGCTTAGACCTAATGGTGAGTTTGGTCCCATACCTAGTTCTGAAGACTATATAATACCAGTCAGAAGATAGGTAGCCTCCTATTTTAGTAGTGAAGTCTCTAGATAAACACAAAGTAAAATAAAGAGGTAGATCAACTGCTACAACATCTTTTGATATGGTGTATTTAGGACAAATAGCTAGGATAAGTTTTATGTATTTAAGCACACAAACTATCTTGGTAGGATACCCATCTAATTTAAAGACTCCCTTAGAATTAGGCTCATATTTCAACCCCAACTTTTCTGTTATTGAATTTGGCATGATAGATGTACTTGCCCCACTATCTATCATACAATTATGTACTAAGGAATCCCTTATTATGACTAAAATATAAAAGGGAGGGGGTTTATTTTCATTGGTTAGTTGGGGTTCATTAGGCTAATTAGTGGTGGTTAGGACTATACTTTATTTTTTACTTGCTTATTCGAGATGCTGAGCTTTGACAACTCTTATTGAAGGTCTTTTTGTGATAGAAGAAGTAACATGTCTCACATAGGTATAGTGACATGAGCCTTCATCTGGTCTATAATTCTGATGTGAGGGCCACCAAAATTTGACTACAATTTAGGAGTATCAATAATACTTGAAGCTTATGCAAAATGAGGTATGAATTGACCCTTATCATTCTAACCCTTTTGAAGTGGTGGAGCTTTAGGGGCTGCAATTTTTTATTTAGTTTTTTGAGGTGGTTAAGAAGATGAAGGATCTTCTCTCCCTACCTCTGGATCACCACTTACTACCCTTATTTTATCCCTTGTATTGGCTATAATAGGACTATCCACCTTAGTTTCACCTCTAAACTGATTGACTACACTTTGTCCAATGGGGATTTCTCCTTCTTTAAAGTTGACAAATGTGGCCTCCAATTGTGTCTTCTCTTCACCCATTCCTTGTTGATTTGGTAACTTAGAATGAGTCATAAAAGGGACTTCTCCTTGTTACACAAGTGGAAATTCTTTATGTTGTGTAGGAAGAGCCTAATTATTTTGCATAGCCTCAATGTTTGATTGTGTTGCATAAGAGAAGCCTCATTAGTGTTGTCCCCCAAAAATATCACTCATTTTTGGTACAACATTTGAACTATTTTGGTTACACAGACCAAAATAATCTCTTCCCTTCTTGAAATTTGTTCTAAGCATTCAAATTCCTCATTTTTCAATCTTCTCTGAAAATCTATAAACTCTATAGGCTTAAATCTACAGACTATGTAGGCTTAAATCTAAGGACTCTGTAGGCTTAAATCTATGGACTCTACAGGCTTGAATCTATGGACTCTATAGGAAGAAAATCTACGGACTCTTTAGGCCAAGTTCAACAGACTTCATAGGTTTATTTATATAGACTCTGTAGGAAAGAAGCAAGCTCTCAGCACTTAGGCGATTTCAAAGTTGGTTCAATGACAAGGCTCTCAACCAAAAGAGTTCATTGGCAAGCTTATAAGCAAGGATTGAACCATTGAACCATTAAACCTTTAACCATTTTGGTTTAATGGGTTCAATAGGTTTAAAGGTTCAACATCAGTAGCAAGAGTTTAACCTCTTCAAGGTTCAAGGTTCAATAGGTTCAAAGGCTTCTACAAGCAGGTTCAATCAAAAGAACAAGTTTTCAACGCTTGAACCATTGAACCAATTTGGTTCAAAGGTTTAATGGTTCAACAGGTTCAACAACCAAATGGTTCAATGCGTTTGGTTCAAAAATATCAAAAGGACTTAGCCAAATAAAAAGAATCAACTGAATGAATTGATGAACCATTGAACCACTTTGGTTCAAAGGTTCAACTGGTTTAAGGTTCAAAGGTTCAATGGGTTCAATAAGGCTTGTTTCAAAGAATCTTGGTTCAAGCGGTCAAAGGGAATGAACCATTGAACCATTGAACCAAATTTGGTTCAATTGATTGGTTCAATTGATAGGTTCAAGGGGTTGCCCCAAAGCTAAAGGATCAAACAACCCTTGTAGAGGGCAGTGAACCAAGGCCTATAACCCTTACAGAGGGCAGTGAGCAAAAACCTAGTAGAACTCAGCTGATGCTACCAAGTATCATCTTTTGAGCCTCATTTCACTTTGTTTCCAAGAGTAGTGGATGCTGCCATGTGTCACAATTTGAAATTCACATAAAATTGACTAAGGAAAATTTTCAAGGGACAAACAGCCCTTGCGGAGGACACTCAAAAGCTAAAATGAACCATTGAAAAAACTTGAAAGGCTAATTTGGAGCTCAAACAACCCTTGCAAAGGGTAGAAAGGGGGAAAATGGACCAATTCAAAGGCCAAAAGAGCAAAGGGATTTACTTTGAAAAAATTCCCTGGGCAAAAAAGACAAAGTGAATTCCTTTGATAAAATGAATAAGACAGAGACAATTCCTTTGGGGAAATTGTCCGAAAGAATTCCTTCAAACTTTTTCCTCTGAAATAATTCCTCCAGACTTTTTCCTCTGAAAGAAAAGACCAAAAAACCAAGCAAAGTCCAGTGAAAATACAAGGCAAGGAAGATTTCCTTATGACAAATTTCCTGAAGGAATTCCTTCGAACATTTTGTCTAAAGGAAATAAAGGATAAAGCCCACTGGAAGAAAGAAGCCTGAAGGCCATCCGAAGACCACTTGAAGGGCAGATACCCTTGTGGGGGGCTCTTCTTGACCCAAAGTAGACCATTTCTCAAGGCCCCGAAGGGTAGGTCCCCTTTGAGAAAGATCAAGCGACAAAGCTAAAGGAATTGTCGAGAAAAGTGACATTCTCGTAGACGTCAAAGTCACAACAATGAAATAGCCATTTATCCTTATAATTTTAAGTGCAAACCCAAATGCATTCAAAGGCTTTAAGGCCAAGGCCAAAAGGAAGAACTGCGGAGAGGAGCGTAAAGAGCAGGAATGACCAAAAACATTTGTGCATCAAATATGTTTCTAGAAGTAGACCGTCAGGTGGATATTGAAAGATACAAACTTTCAATAACATGACTCATTTCTCTGCATTAAGAAAAGCAAATGGGTAAATACCCCTAAATTGCATCATGTCTTCTTAAAAAAATTCAATGCAACATGATGTGTTACTATTCCCAAGTCCTTCTTGAAGAGGCTATATAAGGAACTCTCTTGTTATTGTGGATCAGTCTCTCTCTAATTATCAGAAACAAAACTCTGCCCAAATTGAAAGGCATTACTGAGACTTTGAGCTCAGATTGTTGATCATATTTTGTTATTGGAATAAGAAAGCAAGTGACTTTTCAAACTTTGTGCTGTGATATCTTTGTTGTTGGGGAAACTGTTCTTATGTCTTTTTCCTTAATATATTTTTTGTTCCTTTAATTTAATAAGCAGAATTAGTGAAAGTAGTCAGGAGGGCATCCTGAAGCCAACTGTGGAGATACTTTGTGCCCCCACAATTTCCTTTAGTGTGTTTTATTTTTATTTCTATGTAAAGGACCTTGCGATAACTTTGTGCCCTCATTGTCCTTCGTATCTCACTCTTGGGCAATTCAATTGGAGACTTTGTGCTACATCTGAATTTGCTAGTTACTACAACCTTGGTTACATTTTGCAATTACTACTAGGAAGATTCTTGTGGTTTTTTGAATGGTACTTTTGAAAGAAGAGGAGTGCTTTCTGTCATTATCCCTAAGATTTATCTTTTGATTTGCGCGCATCATCTCTAAAAAAAGAGAGATGGATGATTTATCCTACCCTTGAGTATTATTTTCTGTTTATATATATATATATATATATATATATATATATATCATATCTATAGGGAACCTCCCCTTGATGAGAGGAGAGATTAGTCCCCTTTTGATGTAGTAAACCTACACATTTGGCCAACCAATCTTCCTACTTTAGATGATCAGACCTATTTTGTTTATCAGTACGCTAATCGACAAAACAATCAACCAACAATTAGCACCTTCAATTGAGCTAACACCTTATTCATGAGATTGTCCTAAATGTGCATACCATTGGAATTCTTGAGCATAATTATTTTGATTAGGAACTAATACTATAGAATTACTAGGAAAATTAGGATTGAAGCTGCTATATGGCCTTGCATGAGTGATCTACCTTTGAACTTGAGGATTAGCTTGGTATGGAGGTCTATTGAACTAATAATATTGATATGGATCTTGGTAAGGAGGTTGGTAGTGTCTATGGGGTGGAAGTTTATGCCTTTATAAATCCACTATCTTGTTATTTTATGTCTTGATCGACCCTTCAATCTTAACCAACCTATCTACCTAATTAGGAATTGCTTGCTCATTATTGGTTGTTGTAGGTATGGGGGAAATGGTATGCATAAGAGGTTATGTTTTTGGGAACAATGGCATGAGGGGCCTTTGTTTGAGTTTTCCTATTTGAATGAGATAATTTTTTACCCTTATTTCCACTTCATAACCATCAAGTAATGTGTTCCCACCCATTGACTGTATCATAAATGCCACATAAAAATTCAAGGATCTTAAATAGTATAAAAAGGCATAATTTGGGGTGGGTTTAACTACTATTGGAATCCTGTCTAATGTTTTATGAAACCTATAGTGAAAATCCACCATAAATTCTTGAGAGGCCCTTTTGATTGTGGTCAATTATTCTACTAGGGACAATTGGTTGCTTCTATCTTCAAAATGCTTGCATAGGTGCTCTCTAAACTCATCCCAAGTATTAATGGAGGCAAGTGTTATAAATTTATACCAATGAAGTGCCTTACCCCTTAAGGAGGTATCTAGAAGCCTCATTTTCACATTCTATTGAGTCACATTATGTAATTAACAAAGGTTGGCTATGTCTAAAATGTGTTCAACAACAGTGGTAGATTTTTATCCTATGAAGTATGAAAGGATTTTGAGTGAAATAGTAGAGATATTATCAAATTAGTTTAGGTTTAAAGGGGATACCACCATTGAAGAGTACAAAGGCTTGGTTTCTAGGTCTAGCCATTAGAGATGTAAGAGTTACATTAGGGTTGTGTTGAATATGACTAGGGGAAGTAGGGGGTGTAGGATAGGGATTGGACCTTGGGTACCTCTTCCTTCTAGAAAAATAAAAAAACAACTCTAGTAATTCACCTTCCCTAACCTTAGATGAAGACCTTGTGATGGGCTTTGGCATGAAACTTGAGTACTAATCTCCCACAAAATTCTTGAATCTCCTTGAGGTCACCACATGCTAATAGTAAGTGTTTTAACCTCCTTGAATACTGGTTCCACTAGGTATACCAAAAACTAGTATCAATCTAGATTGCATCCTTAAGGCAAAGTAGTTTTAGCCCTAACTCATACATATGATATAATTGAATCATTTATAGGTGTGGGTAGCCTAATGAGTGAGGTAAGTCTCTAGTTTTGGGGCTAGCTCCCTTGATGCATCATCTAATCTTAACTACTATCTAACCTACTTGTCTTGGAAATGAAAAAGAATATAAGGGACATGAAATCAAACCCTATACTACAAAAGGTGATGCACCAATAGATTATATTTCCTTTACTTAATTTTTCAATAACACTTATGGATAAAACAAGGACTAGTTACTAACACACTCTTTCCAAAGGACTCCTATAATACAATCCATTAGTATGTAAGTGAGAGATAAGGACCTATGAAGGGAAAAAATATCAACCACTTATCTAAATCAGACAAGCATGAACACACTAAAGTCCAATATGGAGAAAGATGAATTAATCATTATATTATATCAAGGCTAAAAGATAAAAATGGGTAGTTTTATCTCACACCTAGTATAGGGATGATTACAATGGCTTTTTAACCCCAATTTATAGAACATGAGAGATAAAGAGAAGGAGAGTATGGCATAGAGATGGAGTGGAGAGGCCTTAATGACCATTAATCATCCAAAATTGTTATAAAAAATTATAAGAGTAATTAAAATGGTCTCATAAATCTCCCCATGCATGTAATCAGTGGCATAGTGGCCTTCATACAAGTTGTCCTATTAGTTGAATGAGGAGTTACAAGGTCATCTCTCAAAGAGCAGTTAAAGGACATTCCTTTGAAATATTGAATTTAATACTACCTTCATGATTCATCATGATCCATTACCCATTTTATATATAGTATCCCATGATTCATGCCGTTTATTATTCCATGAGACCCCACTAGGCCTTGCTCAAATTTTAAGGGAAACCTCCTAAAATTGCCTTTTTAGGCCTATAGTAGTCACTCCTAGGCTTGATCTATACAACCTATACCTCACACATGTGAACCAGTAGATTTTTATGGTGTCTTTGAGACCTATAAATATCATCCTAATATTTATTCAACCAAACACATCCATTTTAAGTCAACTAGCTCATTATCTCTTCCATCAAGTCATTATGGAGGCTTTAAGCAGGTTCAAACATGCATAGTCTCTTAACTATTGTTCATAGGAATAATGGCATAGATTATATAAATAATACAAATAAATTAAATTATACAACATCCATAAACTTCCCCTTGTAAATAATAACTCCATGAGCCTACTCCTTGATGTTCACATGTGAGGATGACAACTCTCAAACTAGAAAACATGCAACTATGGGGTCGAGAAAGGAACATTGAGTGTGTAGGGTGTGAGAATTAATGAGTTTGGATTAAAAAAACTTTTTGAGACATTTTAAACTCTCTCATTACACATTATTATGGTTTACCTTCTTTTCCAACTCCCCAAAGTGTTTATATATCTCTCATACACAAGCTTAGGGTTTGTAAGCTAATAGGCTAGTTTGACCTTAAATGTTAGGTTCTTGGGATTTAATCTTGATTTATTGAGTTAAAATTTATGTAAAATCCTTGTTAAATAATAAATCACTTCCTTATAGCCTTAAATCATCCAAATACTCCCAATAATTCATTTTGTCTTCCAATTTCATGCCTAGGCCTGTGATTGCCTATTTAGGCTTACTAGGCCTTATTAGCCTATCAATGATCTTAATTTTGTTTAAAAAGACCAAAACATATCAAATAAGAATATTAAACCTTGGTAGGTAGGTAAATATAATTTTTTATCACTCCTTCACCTTTCATCCATGCATAGGTCAATCATCTCCTATTCTTCTTTATGATCCTACTTGTAGGAAACCTAATAAATTTGCTTGGATTGTGAGTGCAAACATCCTAATTTTGTTTTCAACTTGAGGTTTTAATGAGTGATGGAAAATATTTATTAGCTTAATATTAATTTTATATAATTTTTAAATCTTTTTTCTAACTCATCCACCACTCAATACCTTACTTTCTCATGTTGGTCTGTAGGTGGCAGTTTGGTTCTTGACTGTGTGTACGAGGTGGGTCTCCTTCTTGATGACTTTATCATAATTAATCAATGTTTATCATTATTTATATTAATTTTTAAACCTAAATTCACTTTATAAACACTAAATTCACCCTAAAATGGATCCTTTTTCTTAGATTATTCTCCTTTGATAGTCATGCCTGAAGGTGGTTATTCTGAGTTTTTAGACAATGAGTGTAAGAAGTGCATTCTTTATTGAGTGGTTTTTGAGTTATATTTTAATGGTTTTAGAAAACTTAATTATTCTTTAGTGTTATTATCCACACCTCTATACCTCCTAGACTCATCAAATAATTAGTCTCTCTTTAATTTACAATCACAGTCATGTGTGCTTGATAGGTGTTTTGATTGAGTTTCTCATCTTTGAGTGGTTTGATATTATTGATCTTAATATATCAATCCTCCATGATTATTCATGATAATTTTTATTTTTATGAGCTTAAATACCTTATTTTACTACTCCCAATATTCAATACCTCACTTGCTTAGTTTGCCTAAATAGGCTTGTAGATGCTCTATCAGGAGCATGTCTCTCTAGGCTGAGAATGGTATATGAGTACGAGGAAGTGAGGAAAATGAAGATAATACCAAAAATTTTGAACATAAAATTAATCTCATGAATTTTTTATTATAAAATTATTATTCTTTATAGTTATCATAATGAAACACCCTACTCACACTTGTAATAGAGTTCACACTATGCATGGTAGTCACACTTGAAATCAAGACTTTGAAGGAATCGAGATTCTTTTGATGACCTATTTATGTGATTAGGGATTATGAAAAGTTTGATGAATCTTTAATAAGCCACCACTCAATAAATAAATAAATCCTCATTTCTTTCATGCACTACAGAACCTAAAATGTCAAGAAGCCATTATCTCTAACTTATAACTACTCTATCATGAAGATTTTCTTACTTATTTGAGATCACACATGTGAACTAGTGATAAAAATAAATAAATATAGATCATTAAAACCTTAAAAAGACACATGAAACCATTAATTTAATCAACCAATCCAAGAATGCATTGAAACCCTTAAAAAATTGACCCTATATAAATGTAGAAGACAAATTTGACTAGTGATTTTTTTTAATTATTCATAAAGTACAAGCCATAAATATAGAAATAAATGATAAGGATTGTAAGTATATTATACCCCATTCCTCTACCCAAAATATTAAGTCACCATTCTCTCTCTTATGTATGGACTAATCAATAACTTAATTAGCTATCCAAAGCTACCAAGGAGAATGATGGAGAGAAGGGATATGTTTTTTACACTAAAAGACAATGAGACCTCTTCCAAAGCATGGATTTGAGATCAATTGAGAGGGATTGAAGATTGTATATGTACATATAGATGTGGGATGGTGTGTCACCCTCTTCTCCCAATTATAGACCTAAAACTTCTCCATCCATGAAGGGTGATAATTAGTTATAACTTGTACAAACATGAATATGATTTGATATATCTTCATAAGACTAATATGGATCTTTAGATACCTATGAAACCTTACTCCTTTAACAAAGACATAAAAAATACAATTTATAAGCCCAAAACTGACCCTATAGGGTTTGATAGTAAATTTTGACCCTGTAATCTCTTAAAAATTATTTATAAAGGAGGGGGATTGGATCAAAGAAATAATTACACTAAATGGAAAGCTACTCAGGTTCCTTTGGTCAAGAGCTCAGGACCTAATTTTTTTCTCATATCCATACCAATCATATGAATGTATTCTTTATGAGCTTGCCAAGAGCTTGATGAAGATTTAGTTACCTTTTTTGCCTCTATCTTGGCTTTGTGAACATGTATTCTCCTTTGTGATTTCTATAAGTGATTCCCCATGAGATTTTGGACCTCTTCTAACCCTATCTTTACCATACAAGTCGGTACAAGTCTTGAGAACACCTATAAAACATTATTTCTTTGCATTTTTTAAGGTTTGAGATCTTAATTATCATTGGAGGCCAAAATTAGGGAAATGAGAGGTCAAATACATTTTCAAATTAGAGGGTACAGATGGAGGGAAGCTAAAAAGTCACTTTATCAGGCATGTGGGGCCTTTTTGGTGAATGAAAGGTGTTTGACTTCTGAAAATACACTCTTTTCACATAAAACACCTTATAATGATATTATGATGGCCATGAGACCCTTTTGGAGACATTTTACCCATTATTATGACTTAATGATGTTTTTTTGGGGGCCATAACAACACTATTTTCATGGTTTGAACACCCTTTGAAGGTAACACATACATGATACCAACTATTAATAACCATTGAAATATTTACCTTAACATTTACGAAAAACCTTAAAATATGATAAAGGTTTCAAACATTGTTACTATTCTCTCTTCATACTAGCTCCAATCCTTTTAATTTTTCCATATTGTGTAAGTTCTTAACATGCTTAAATGGACATAAATGACTGGCCATGGGATGCAACATCATAGGTCATATTATTTTGTATGGTTTTAGACCAGTAAGGTCATATTAAGATTTTTTGTAGACCCTTAGACATAGTCACACAAGATGGAACCTTGAAATAAGTTTAAACAAGGTGAAATGGTGACTACCAGAACACCTTATGACATAAGCACACTATATGAACACCCTACCTATGAACCTAAAGACAAGTAACCCCCTCCTAGACTACCATGATAAGCATAAAATTTATGAAATGACTAAGGCATTGCCTAAGTGTTTTGAGCAAGAGTTGTCCCTTTCTAAGTCCAAGGGTAGAAAGATATCAACAATCATATCATAGGGGACCTCTTTACAATGCTGCATTTATTAAAAACACACACATGCACAAACACAACATAAAATAAGGAAATGAAAGTGAAATAAAATTTATGTATAAGGGAGAGTGTGAGTGTAGTAAAGGGTTATGCAAACCCATTAACATGTTCATATTAGGTGCCTTTTTGAAACACTAGATTAAACTTATGAAGTTTTTAAGAGTTGACAAAGATCAATTAATAAAACAAAGATATTAGATCTAAAATGATTGAACATATGAGTGTGATTTTGAAGGAGAAGGATGGAAATCAAAACTCCCTTTATAATTTTAATATGAATAGTGAAATCATGGGAACAATCATTTTTCCTTGCATTGTGTTCAAAAAATTTATTCCTTTTATAGTATGGATGTTTTAGAACAAACTTCTCATCTTTTTCTTAAAGGATTTGAACACTCACAAGACCATGATATTCATAATGTTCAGGTTGATCTCATCTCTTGCCTTTACGCCTTCCCCATGATCTCTCACTGGTGAGGTATAAAATGGGGAAGCCAATAAAATATTTACTTTGATAATAAAATAGAAAAGAAACATTCTCCTTATTACAAAGGGAAAAGGTGAAATATTTGTTATTGTCTTAAAATTTCATGTAACACATCTCATTATTTCCATTTAAATAGCGTGAAACTTATGATGTCCAAGGTTCCATTTATATTATTTTAAATAATATAAATATAAACTTGAAGTTGGTTCTTCAATGATTTATTTGTCTTTAGCCAAACTATTAAAATCTTATTTGATGTAGTGTTCAAAAAATTATTCTTGTAATACATGAGTATTTTATTCTGTGATAAAGACTGACCAAGTCATCATGCATAATATTTAAATCTTATTGTTCTTGGGATTGATCATTTTTGTGTAGATATTTAGGTAAGAATTCATCTCCTTACTTTTTTTACGCATCTGCTTCATGAATATAAAGTCATACTAACACATGATCATATTTCTCATGTTAAATAACTTCATTCTTCTTGCAATCAATCTCTTCACAAAACTCTATTTAACATTGAGATGAATTTATAGAGAATAATAAATCCACTTCCTTGAATTCTTCATTAACTTGAGTCTCTATAAAGGTAGTTGTATAAGGAAAAGTATTTGGTTATTCACAAAGGAGGGTTTAGTTAGAATCTTTTAGGAACTGACTTGGAACAAAGTCTTTTTGACAGTGAAAATATTCATGAACTTCTTTTGGCAAAGTGATATTTTCTTGTTGTTTTCCTACTGCTTCAAGCTCTTCATATTTATTATACATGGTTTTTTTGAGTTGTATAACTTCACAATTGAGACCTCGAATTTATTTCCCAAAAACCACTAATTATATATTCAAAACATAATCTAACCATAGTGTTGATATATCTTCATCTCCATATGTCATGAAAATATCCATAAATAAACAAAAAAAGGGAAAATACTTAAGTTTTTCATCAAGCCAAGAGTTATATATAATCTCCTTTACCTCTTCATAAATAAATTCTTAACTAGAACCTTCTAAAAATCTACTTGGAATGAACACCTCAGTCTATTACAATTCATCATAAAATCCTCCATCATGTATTTCACTCATTTTCTCATCACCAAAAGAGGTGAAAAACCATTACATCCAAAATAAAATTCATGTGAGATATTTTTGGAAGGTTCCCCAATAGTTTCAAGTGAAGAAGTGGGGCATACCTTTGGATATTCTTATTTAATACAACATGGATCATTACTTTTACATGGAGCTGATTTTTTAATTCTCTTCTTCATAGAGAAATATTCATGATTCATCATCATTTTACTCATAATTCATGTGGAATATTTTAGGATCCTCTCCATCATGTGGTTTAATCAATGGTCCCCCAAAAAAATCTTGTTTACTCAATAATGTGAAATTGAAATAGTTAGTGGAAAATGTTTTTATTGAGGGAAATATTTTTTGGATTAAATTGTGCATAAGATTTACTGTCACTATAACATTTTATTTATACACTATCCTCTTTATCTCTAATCCTGATGATGGCTCATAGAGTGTGATCTAAAACATTGATAAAAAATAATATTATAGATGGTTTAATTCAAAAAATATTTACCTCTACTTCATGGACGGTGGAAATACCATCCCTCTTAAACATGTTTATTTCTTCCTTTATAAAAATGTGATGTGCATGACATGGAATCTTTTGTTGAAATTTATTTTATTGAGGATGAGGGTTCATAATGAATTTTTATTTCTTCATGGTAGGTCCCATCAAGTATTCACAATTTGAAGTGTCTGAAATATATTTTCTAGCACGTATCTTTAATTTTATAGATGAGATAAGATCATTTTAAATCTCAATCACTTATTATTGTGTGGTCTCAATATCAAAAACTTTATCTCTTGTTAGGATTGTTAGGATTGTGGAGCTAAAAGCTTCACTGATGCAAACAGGAGAGGAGGTTGCAGGAGAGTTGCTGAGTGTCAGAGACACCGGCATCGGTCAGGCCAACCGACGTCGGCAGGATAGGGCAGGAAGGCAACCGACGTCGGTCAGAGATCAGCCAGCGTCGGCGACCCCCAGGCAGACAGGGACCGATGTCAGTCGCCTGTGTGGTTCGACTGCGAGCTATTTACGGGCAATTAGCTAACGAACCAAGTGTTTGCATGAAGAGATCTATTTTTAGACTGAGAGCTGCGGATCTAATTATTATAATTAGATGTCTAATTATTGTTTGGATGAGATCTATATAATAGACTCATGGTTGTATTGGAAAAGTGTGTTAGGGAGTAAGAGAGCATAATTATAAGCTCCTTCTGTGTGTGAGGTAGAGCAATGGTGCGTTCCTCCTAGTGCCTCAGTACCAGGTGTGTTGGTGCTGGATTGGAGAGCCAGCTGGGTTCTTCAGGAGTGTAGGATCTTGGTCACAGTTGCATGGCCTATATAGGAGATCTACATGGTAAGTAAGATCATTGATCTGCAGGTGTATGTGTGTGCAAGGTTGAGGTTCATAGGTGAGCAGAACCGTTGTTTGATTTGCAAGTGTGCAAGGTCATATAGACAGCAACACAACAGGGAGCAGTATCAGGCAGGATCTACTTGGAGTACAGGTGTGTACTCGGACAGAGCAAAGAGGAAGGCAAGGGAGTTCCTTCCATAAGTATGGTCTGTTGAAGTGCAGGTTATTGCAGGTTCATGGGAGATCTACTTGAAGTACCTTGAGTACTTATGGAGCACGTGGAGTGCTTGTGGAGTGCGTGGAGCACTTGTGGTGTGCGTGGAGCACGGGAGGTGAACACCAACTCTGTATTTGAGTTGGGTGTTGAGACCTGTGAGAGGGAGAGCTTTGGGGAGAAGAATCACTGTTCACTTGAGGTGTGGGAAACCTCTGTAAGGTGGTGGAGAAGAAGTGGCATCTTCTTTATTGTATTCTTTTCTGTATAAAGTGTTAATACAAGTTGTGTATTGTCTCTCATATGCTGTGTTATTCTGAATTCTAGTTACTTGTTGATTCTGGTTTATTTCCGCATATTTAAGTTGCTTGAAGTTTGGTAATCAATTGTATGTTTCCGGTTTCGCATCCTAACAAGTGGGATCAGAGCATGTTTGTTGTTCTAGATTCCTGACAAGTGGTATCAGAGCTAAGGTTGCAGGAAGCAGGTTGTGTTTTGGTTACAGGGCACTCTCAGGGGTTTCTGATTGAGTGGGAGTAGAGCAACAGCAGATCAAAGTAAGCTAAGAATGGAGGAGTTGAAAAGCACAGACGATTACTCACGGTCCGATGGAAAGAAAGAGCAGGTAAAAGAACATTGTTGGTTGGTAACAGATCAGCATGAAAAAATTGAAGATACAGATGTAGCAGGTGTTGTTGCACAGGATGTATTTGCAGGTTTCTTGGATAAAGTTGAATCTTGGATAAAAGATTCGGTTTCCTCTTTCCATGCAGCCCCAGGTAGAGGAGCTGGTAAGCCTTGCCAAAGAATTGGCAAAGGGGAAGTGAAGCTGAAATTGCAGGCGGCCAACACACAGGTGTTGATGAAGGTCATGCAGGTCCCAGGTTTGGAGATATGGCTAATTTCTTTAGAAAGATTGGGTGATGAGAGATGCACAAGAACTCTCACAGTGGTAGCACTTGAATTAGCTGGTGGTAAGAAAACAGGTATTCTTTATCTACTTGTTTATATTACTAATTCTTCTTCTGTTGCGGAGATGTGGCTTCGTAGGCTTGGTCACATGAGCAGGAAGGAGATGCATGCTCTTAAGCGGAAGACAGATATATTTGATAGGCTTAAGAACTGGAAAGCCTTGGTGTTCTTGGAGGAGATGGTGGACAGAGTTCAGTGGATGAAGCTGGATACATCTGAGCAGGGCAGTTTGGACATGGAGATTGATCCAAAGGAGCTCACGGGTAAAAAGTCATCACTCACAGGTGAACACAGGTACCGGCGTCAGTCAGGAGGAACCGGCGTCGAACAGACAGATGCCGATGTCAGTCATGTGTAGACCGAAGCCGGCAGTGTCGGGCAGGGTAAGACCGGCGTCAGTCATGGGACCAACGTCGGCAATAAGTAAGACCGATGTCGGTCAAGAGGACCGACGTCGGCAGCAGGGACACCGCAGGGTCGGTAGTCAGGTACAGACGCATGGAACCGACGTCAGTCGGATGTAGACTGTGGAGTGACCGAGGTCGGTCACTGTAACAAATTTTGGGTGGATAGCATGTTGTCAAGGAGTCTCAAACACCCATACGGAGGACTGAAGGTGTAAGTAGGCCCTCAAATTCGTTGTTCCTCTTCTTCATACTTATTACTGATTGTATAGCAGGAAGGATCCAGAAAACAGGTGTGAGCTTGGCAGGGTTATGATGCAGAACCAGACTGGAGTCTTGGTAGGTTTGCCAGCTGGATGAAAGCACAGAGACGAATGGATTCCTTACTAGAAGAATAGAGAGAACGGATACGTGAGACGGAAGACCAGGTATATGGTCTTGAGGAGCTGCAGGATAGTGGTACAGGTTTTGACAGGTGGAGGACGAAGCATGGCTTCAGTCAGTGTCAGGTAACTACTGTGGTTTGACTTACCAGGGGGATGATGATTGCAACATCATTTTGTTGCTGTATGTGGATAGTATGCTAGCTAGCAGGGGTGTACATACAGGGTTTTGCTGAGCTAAGGGTAAGATTAGTTCAGTGGCATGTCATGAGGAGTTTAGAGCAGCGGAATTCTTTGACATGAGAGGCATGGAGATCACAGGTTGATTTTGTCTCGAGTTGGAGCTGATGTGAATCAGGTATTGGCGAGGTTTGGGATGCAGAACCGGAGCACACTAAGGGCTGGATAGGTACAGTGTCCGAAATCACATGAGGTCTGGTATAGACCTGAGTATTCCCATGCAGTGGGAGCTGTCAGAGTTAGGAGCCAATTCGGGGAAGTGGGTTCTTAGGTTTTCTGAGAGGGACCGGCAGTAGGTGTTGCTATGCAGGGTCAGGACTTCACTACAGGTGTTGTAGGTTCGGATGTGGCAGGGTACTCAGATGACAGGAGGTACATCACAGGTTGTGTGGTGTGTTGTCTTCAGGGGGAGCTTAAAGAGGGATACAAACCAGGAAACAGATTAGACAGAGTACAGGTATAGGTACAGTGCAGCTATTTATCTCTAAGTGGGAGATTGTTAGGATTGTGGAGCTAAAAGCTTCACTAATGCAAATAGGAGAGGAGGTTGCAGGAGAGTTGCTGAGTGTCAGAGACACCGGCGTCGGTCAGGCCAACCGACGTCGGCAGGATAGGGCAGGAAGGCAACCGACGTCGGTCAGAGATCGGCCGGCGTCGGCGACCCCCAGGCAGATAGGGACCGACGTCGGTCGCCTGTGTGGTTCGACTGCGAGCTATTTACGGGCAGTTAGCTAACGAACCAAGTGTTTGCATGAAGAGATCTATTTTTAGACTGAGAGCTGCGGATCTAATTATTGTAATTAGATGTCTAATTATTATTTGGATGAGATCTATATAATAGACTCATGGTTGTATTGGAAAAGTGTGCTAGGGAGTAAGAGAGCATAATTATAAGCTCCTTCTGTGTGTGAGGTAGAGCAATGGTGTGTTCCTCCTAGTGCCTCAGTACCAGGTGTGTTGGTGCTGGATTGGAGAGCCAGCTGGGTTCTTCAGGAGTGTAGGATCTTGGTCACAGTTGCATGGCCTATATAGGAGATCTACATGGTAAGTAAGATCGTTGATCTGCAGGTGTATGTGTGTGCAAGGTCAAGGTTCACAGGTGAGCAGAACCGTTGTTTGATTTGCAGGTGTGCAAGGTCATATAGACAGCAACACAATAGGGAGCAGTATCAGGCAGGATCTACTTGGAGTACAGGTGTGTACTCAGATAGAGCAAAGAGGAAGGCAAGGGAGTTCCTTCCATAAGTATGGTCTGTTGAAGTGCAGGTTATTGCAGGTTCATGGGAGATCTACTTAAAGTACATTGAGTACTTGTGGAGCACGTGGAGTGCTTGTGGAGTGCGTGGAGCACTTGTGGTGTGCGTGGAGCACGGGAGGTGAACACCAACTCTGTATTTGAGTTGGGTGTTGAGACCTGTGAGAGGGAGAGCTTTGGGGAGAAGAATCACTGTTCACTTGAGGTGTGGGAAACCTCTGTAAGGTGGTGGAGAAGAAGTGGCATCTTCTTTATTGTATTCTTTTCTGTATAAAGTGTTAATACAAGTTGTGTATTGTCTCTCATATGCTGTGTTATTCTAAATTCTAGTTACTTGTTGATTCTGGTTTATTTCTGCATATTTAAGTTGCTTGAAGTTTGGTAATCAATTGTATGTTTTCGGTTTCGCATCCTGACAAGTGGGATCAGAGCATGTTTGTTGTTCTAGATTCCTGACAAGTTGTATCAGAGCTAAGGTTGCAGGAAGCAGGTTGTGTTTTGGTTACAGGGCACTCTCAGGGGTTTCTGATTGAGTGGGAGTAGAGCAACAGCAGATCAAAGTAAGCTAAGAATGGAGGAGTTGAAAAGCACAGATGATTACTCACGGTCCGATGGAAAGAAAGAGCAGGTAAAAGAACATTGTTGGTTGGTAACAGATCAACATGAAGAAATTGAAGATACAGATGTAGTAGGTGTTGTTGCACAGGATGTATTTGTAGGTTTCTTGGATAAAGTTGAATCTTGGATAAAAGATTCGGTTGCCTCTTTCCATGCAGCCCCAGGTAGAGGAGCTGGTAAGCCTTGCCAAAGAATTGGCAAAGGGGAAGTGAAGCTGAAATTGCAGGCGGCCAACACACAGGTGTTGATGAAGGTCATGCAGGTCCCAGGTTTCGAGATATGGCTAATTTCTTCAGAAAGATTGGGTGATGAGAGATGCACAAGAACTCTCACAGCAGTAGCACTTGAATTAGCTGGTGGTAAGAAAACAGGTATTCTTTATCTACTTGTTTATATTACTAATTCTTCTTCTGTTGCGGAGACGTGGCTTCGTAGGCTTGGTCACATGAGCAGGAAGGAGATGCATGCTCTTAAGCGGAAGATAGATATATTTGATAGGCTTAAGAATTGGAAAGCCTTGGTGTTCTTGGAGGAGATGGCGGACAGAGTTCAGTGGATGAGGCTGGATACATCTGAGCAGGGCAGTTTGGACATGGAGATTGATCCAAAGGAGCTCGCGGGTAAAAAGTCATCACTCACAGGTGAACACAGGTACCAGCGTCGGTCAGGAGGAACCGACGTCGAACAGATAGATGCCAATGTCGGTCATGTGCAGACCGAAGCCGGCAGTGTCGGGCAGGGTAAGACCGGCGTCGGTCATGGGACCGACGTCGACAGTAAGTAAGACCGATGTCAGTCAAGAGGACCGACGTCGGCAGTAGGGACACTGCAGGGTCGGTAGTCAGGTACAGACGCATGGAACCGACGTCGGTCGGATGCAGACTGTGGAGTGACCGAGGTTGATCACTGTAACAAATTTTGGGTGGACAGCATGTTGTCAAGGAGTCTCAAACACCCATACAGAGGACTGAAGGCGTAAGTAGGCCCTCAAATTCATTGTTCCTCTTCTTCATACTTGTTGCTGATTGTATAGCAGGAAGGATCCAGAAAATAGGTGTGAGCTTGGCAGGGTTATGACGCAGAACCAGACGGGAGTCTTGGTAGGTTTGCCAGTTGGATGAAAGCACAGAGATGAATGGATTCCTTAGTAGAAGAATAGAGAGAACGGATACGTGAGACGGAAGACCAGGTATATGGTCTTGAGGAGCTGCAGGACAGTGGTACAGGTTTTGACAGGTGGAGGACGAAGCATGGCTTCAGTCAGTGTCAGGTAACTACTGTGGTTTGACTTACCAGGGGGATGATGATTGCAACATCATTCTGTTGCTGTATGTGGATAGTATGCTAGCTAGCAGGGGTGTACATACAGGGTTTTGCTGAGCTAAGGGTAAGATTAGTTCAGTGGCATGTCATGAGGAGTTTAGAGCAGCGGAATTCTTTGACATGAGAGGCATGGAGATCACAGGTTGATTTTGTCTCGAGTTGGAGCTGATGTGAATCAGGTGTTGGCGAGGTTTGGGATGCAGAACTGGAGCACACTAAGGGCTGGACAGGTACAGTGTTTGAAATCACATGAGGTCTAGTATAGACCTGAGTATTCCCATGCAGTGGGAGCTGTCAGAGTTAGGAGCCAATTCAGGGAAGTGGGTTCTTAGGTTTTCTAAGAGGGACCGGCAGCAGGTGTTGCTATGCAGGGTCAGGACTTCACTACAGGTGTTGTAGGTTTGGATGTGGCAGGGTACTCGGATGACAGGAGGTACATCATAGGTTGTGTGGTGTGTTGTCTTCAGGGGGAGCTTGAAGAGGGATACAAACCAGGAAACAGATTAGACAGAGTACAGGTATAGGTACAGTGCAGCTGTTTATCTCCAAGTGGGAGATTGTTAGGATTGTGGAGCTAAAAGCTTCACTGATGCAAACAGGAGAGGAGGTTGCAAGAGAGTTGCTGAGTGTCAGAGACACCGGCGTCGGTCAGGCCAACCGACGTCGGTAGGATAGGGCAGGAAGGCAACCGACGTCGGTCAGAGATCGTCGACCCCCAGGCAGGTAGGGACCGACGTCGGTCCCCTGTGTGGTTTGACTGCGAGCTATTTACGGGCAGTTAGCTAACGAACCAAGTGTTTGCATGAAGAGATCTATTTTTAGACTGAGAGCTACGGATCTAATTATTGTAATTAGATGTCTAATTATTGTTTGGATGAGATCTATATAATAGACTCATGGTTGTATTGGAAAAGTGTGCTAGGGAGTAAGAGAGCATAATTATAAGCTCCTTCTGTGTGTGAGGTAGAGCAATGGTGCGTTCCTCCTAGTGCCTCAGTACCAGGTGTGTTGGTGCTGGATTGGAGAGCCAGCTGGGTTCTTCAGGAGTGTAGGATCTTGGTCACAGTTGCATGGCCTATATAGGAGATCTACATGGTAAGTAAGATTGTTGATCTACAGGTGTATATGTGTGCAAGGTCGAGGTTCACAGGTGAGCAGAACCGTTATTTGATTTGCAGGTGTGCAAGGTCATATAGACAGCAACACAACATGGAGTAGTATCAGGCAGGATCTACTGGGAGTACAGGTGTGTACTCGGATAGAGCAAAGAGGAAGGCAAGGGAGTTCCTTCCATAAGTATGGTCTGTTGAAGTGCAGGTTATTGCAGGTTCATGGGAGATCTACTTGAAGTACCTTGAGTACTTGTGGAGCACGTGGAGTGCTTGTGGAGTGCGTGGAGCACTTGTGGTGTGCGTGGAGCATGGGAGGTGAACACCAACTCTGTATTTGAGTTGGGTGTTGAGACCTGTGAGAGGGAGAGTTTTGGGGAGAAGAATCACTGTTCACTTGAGGTGTGGGAAACCTCTGTAAGGTGGTGGAGAAGAAGTGGCATCTTCTTTATTGTATTCTTTTCTGTATAAAGTGTTAATACAAGTTGTGTATTGTCTCTCATATGCTGTGTTATTCTGAATTCTAGTTACTTGTTGATTCTGGTTTATTTCCGCATATTTAAGTTGCTTGAAGTTTGGTAATCAATTGTATGTTTCCGGTTTCGCATCCTGACAAGTGGGATCAGAGCATGTTTGTTGTTCTAGATTCCTGACAAGGATGAAATGGATTTTTGGGAGAAGAGTATCAATAAATAATAAAATTTGGTTATTACTGCTTGGTTTTTTAGTGTGAGGGATAAATATTAATAGCTTATTAAATTGTATGACAATTTCTCATCTCTTCTTCTTTATTCTAGATTTGGAAAAAATTGAACAATAGTGTATACACACCACATATTTAAATATATTTAAGAACTTGGTTTTTAGGCTATCCCTTTCCATAATGTATCCATTATATAAATGTTGAAACCAATAAAAAATATGTCCATTTTGGGTTTCTACAAAAAATATCACAAAGACATCTTCTTTCATAACTTGTAGGATATCATAGGCCACATTGAAAACACATATGTGATCATTCACATCTTATCTAGAAAAATTTAGAATTTGAATCTAAAGAAAAATGATTGTATTAGGGAAGATTAAAAGGCTTGACACATTTTCCCTATGGGATGGGGATACAAATTTTTTTGTGTATAACTAACACCATTACTCAAATAAAAAAAGACATAGGCACTAGGTACCTTGCTTTAGCGGAGTCACCAACCTCCATTCTATGGGAGATTCCATGCAATCTTTAAAAATTGAATGAACAAGATTCTTTAATCCCAAACATAGTTTCCAAAAACTATTGGTAAGATTTTATGTCATTATGATTTTTTTAATTTATTTCACAGACTCACCCAACATGTAGTGACATAAGCTTGCTACATTAGAGAAATCGTCGTGGGATGGGTGACTTTCATTTGCATTTGAGAGGGGACAATCACTAGTATAATGGAGTTTTTTTTGGTTTTTTGAGTAATTTAACTCAAAATTAAAAAATTAAAAACAAAAATGGAAATGGAGAAATCTATAAATGGAAGGAGAATAACAGAGGTGAAAAGGAGAGTAAGGCACCCACAACAAAAAACATAGAAGACTCTGTGAATAACTTGGATTTGATTTCAATAGGTTAGAATATCTTTTCCAACATGAAAATGGAAATACAAATAAATGGATATAATGAGATAAAAATGTTTTTTTGAAAGCACAAAGTCCCCTCTCAAATCTAAAAGCATATATTTGGTACAAAGCCCATTCACCTAAGTTTGCAATACAAAGTTTGTAAATTATAGATTTTAACATGCAATAAATAAAATATAGGATGTAAATGATTTTTATATCTATGAAAAAAAATGTATAATTACATAAACAAAGAACATTAAAATGTGTTAGATATAAAATGATCTTATCTATTGCATTAACAAATTTTGAAAAATAAGTAGCTATACACTAAGTTACAGTAAGCCTTCTCATAGGATTGGGAGAAAATACAAGCATGCTTACAATCAATTTCATCCTTTTTGTACCCAAAAAGTATGAGGAAATTGAAGAGGACACAAGAAAACTTCATAATGAGAATATCCATATACACAAAAATTATCATATCATAAGGAAACAATTCACCAACAAAATCACATTATATTACACTAACATTATATATAATGTACATGTGTGTAATCAATAATGATTACACTAGAATAAGAATATATAAGACTACATATCCCCAAGCTCTAGAGATGACTCTAATCTATAATATCACTTTTTACAAGGACACAAAGGGTACTTATATAGGAAACTTAAGAGATGATGAGAGATTGTTATTACTTGAGTGAAAGATAAGATAAGATCATTCCCCAAGCTACACCTCACCCTTATCACACTTATAAGGATAACTATCACTTGAGTGTGCATATTAACTATGTGGTGTACCTGATACATGATACCTTGGTAATAACACTACCTAAGTTATAATTACCAATAGGTGTGAATATGATGCACACCAACACCCCCATAAATATTAGCTTAGGTGATGTTGTAAAAGATAAAAATTCATACGATCATAAGTATGGGTTCCAATAACTAGGCCTGATAAGGTACCCATGTACAATAATAAAGTAAAATAATGATGAATGTGTTGATGTAGATGACTACCAAATCTAATGAAGCCTCTAACATAAATAAGAAGGAAATATAATAAGTAACTTTCATGAATCTGGTTGTGTACACAAGAGTGACTATAGTTACATGTTCTATCTAAAAAATGCATGGTGAAAACCAAAGAGCATTGGCTAAAAAATTAAATGTTGAGAACCCATGAAGGATTGTCTTTTGACCTCAAAAAAAATACATAATGATTTGAAAAACACCAAATAGTTTGCATATAAATTCTTTGGCATGAAAAATAACCAACCTATGTATCCCCTAAGAACAAGCATAAGATACATAACATACTTGAACAACTAATGAAGCATTAAAAAAATACAAAACACACCCTCATGATCATGATTAGGGAGTGAAGACAAAGAAACTCAATATCTCCAAAAGTGTCAATATTGTAGGTGTGAAAAAAATCACAATAAAAATCCTCAAATGAGGGTGCCCAATATATCACATGATGAACTCAACAACTAAAATGTGAAAAGGGAATATGACAAAGTGCACACATGCATGAAGGTAATCAAATATAGTAAACCCCTCATGGAACTTTATGAATCATTGTGAGTACAAATATATCTAAAAAACCCACCCAAAATCTATATATTACACTAAATAGTGATCCCAGTTGAAAATGAGGTGGCACATCTAATTAGTGCAAATCAATATGATTCACAATTTAGAAATAAAAATTATTTTGTTGAAAAACTAATAATCTAAGTCAAAATTAGAATATTTAAACATTACAGTTGTAAAGAGCATGAAAAACACACACTTTTAAAAAAATCACACAAATATGAGCTACTAGTAAAACATTATGGCCTCCATCAATTATAAACTACATGATATGGCCAATAAAAATAGAAATAAACTACAAATTATAGAAATATGGGTTATAAAAATACAAAAATTATGACACCAATATGTAGATCTAAAAAAAATAGTGAAGTTTAAATAAGACAACAAGTGAAAATTCCAATGAACTCAAGATATGAGATTGAGAAGGTTATTTAATGAGGTATTCCATAGGATTACACTACAATAAATATTATACCAACAAATATAAAGCACCCAAAATGTATTGAAATCAACTTCACTACATCTGCATCATAAACACACATCCAATAAAAAGGGAGCTTCTTAAGCCTCCTAGATTGTGAGATATGCTTCCTAAAGTGAGGAAGGATCCAAATTACCCTATGAGGGCAATATGACTACCTTGGGGATAAAATAATCAAGATATTAGTCACATGGTGTTATGCTAGCTAGGGAATGTGTACACTAACCACTCGAATATATGAACGTGCCTTGTGGATAGGGACCATGGCTTCTTTTTGGTTAGTGGTTATTATACAAGATTGTTATGATGATATTCTATTTATAGATGGGATCATGTACATGGGATCTTTAGTAATAAAATATGGGTTAACATATTTGAATGCCAAGTATATACATCATGGTTACAGTAATATAGTTTTCAAGATTATGTATTCTTGTGAATTGTAGTAGAATAGGTTGGATAATGTTGGGTAATATTGTATGAGTGATATGTATTTAGGGATATGATATATTAATGTATATGGTTGATGAAGATGATGAAATATGGCACACATCCCCCTTAGTTAGTTATATGGGTCCAATATATTATGATAATGGAGCAACTTATGGAATTAGTGTATTGGGTAATGGTCAGTATATATTGGGATTAATAGGTTACCCATCCATTGTTAGTTAGATAGAGGTCTATATAAAGGAGATGATTATGATTCTAAAGGTATCAAGTAAGAATTGAGTCCTATTTTGTAAGAGGATATTAGAGGTTGTCCCCTGAAAGATACATTATGGAGTTATTCCTTCCTAAAGGAGTATTGTATGGTGTTGCCCTACCTTAAGGGTATTCTATTTCTACATATATTGATTATTTGGACATCTTAGTCCACCCATATCTATTATGTTGAGTTGATATAAATCATATTCTACATTATTTTTAGATATTATAAGTGTGGATCATAATATGTGGTATCAGAGCTTTGATTTGGGCAATTTGTGTGAAGCAAAACCTTAGGATTTTAGAATCGTCAATATCTTTCAATCCATTATGAATTTTTAAACAATTTTTTAACTAGCTATGAAGAATATTTCAAGTAAGTCTTTGTAAAAAATCAAGCCTTTTTGATCAGTTTTGAGGGAGTTATTCATATTTTAGGGTTTGTACTCATTTTTTCATATATTTTGAAATATAAGGAATTTTTTGGTGAAATTTTTATTGATGCTATATCATAAAAAGATACGGACAAAATTTCAGATTTTTTTGATATGTTTGGAGCGAGTTATTTCAATTTTAAGGTTTTTAATATATTCACTCTATAAACCAAAATTTGTGGATTTTTTTCACAAAATTTTTACTAGAGTTCCACTATCATAAGGCAAAGCTATAATAAAAATTTGGGACTATTTTGATCACTTTTTAATGATTTATTGAAATTTTAGGGTTTGTGAACCCTAGTTTTTTGTGTGGATCATGAAGTTGCAAGTATTTTCAGGGGAGGATGATATTAATTCTAGAGAATGGTGGATCATTTTTAAGGATAATAATAATAAAACAATTTTATGGCAAACAAAATTATCTCTTTCTTTATCTAGGCCTACACAACATTAGTTTAATCAGTTGAGCTTTGCACAAAAGTATTCTTCATGGGAAAAAATGGAACAAGTCTTCCTAGATCAATGGAATATAAAAGAAAAAGAGGATGAAGAAGAGGAAGAAAATAACGATGGTAGTGAAGAAGAACATGAATATGCTAAAGAATAAAAATTAGTGGAAGAAAATAATGACAATGAAAAAGAACATGCAATTGAAGAAGAAGAAGAAGAATTGGATGATAAGAGTTCAAATAATTTGGCTCTAAAAAAATTCGAGTCAATTTTACAATTTCATGGATTCATTAAAAAGAAGAAGGTTTTTGTGTCCATAAATCCTACCAAAAAATATAATTTCATCATCATGAATGTGACCAAACATCTACATGTTTATGTAAAGAATATCAAGGGGGTTCAAGTAGATGGTAAGAATATTCGAGTGTTTGAAGATTTGAAACTTATTATGGAAAAATATGTTTTAAATTCAGATTTTTATGCTTTGGATATGGATGATGTGGATATTTTTCTTGTATATCCATGGTTAAAGACTTTGGGAACAATAAATATTAATGTTTAGGAGAAGTTCATGAAGTTTTGGTATAGGAAAAAGGTCACTTTACAGTATATCATAGTGGAAAAAGCAAAATTAATAGTCAAGGTAAATCATGAGGATGAGATTAAAATAGGTGATGAAGAGCATGTGAAATATTTATATGAAGAAATAGTACAATCAAAGCAAAACACTTCATTTACTCAAGATACAAAAGAACCACCAAAGCAAAAGGTGGAAGAGGTAGAAGAAAAGGTTGATAAGGTCAAAGTGTTAGAAAAAGTTGAGGTATATAGAAATCCACATCATCATGAGAGGAAATAATAATGGAGCCATGTGAGGGAGTGTCATAATAATAGGCACTTTGTCTATATAATAAATTAGTGTTCTAATAACTATGGATATGCATGGAAGCCAAAGAATACCTACTATGGTCATGGATGGAATCAGATTAGGGCAATGGAATACGGTACATGGAATCACAAGAGGAATAATTATGCATGGATATCAAAGTAGTACAATTATGATCATGGATGGAATCAAAAGAGAACAAGGGAATTTGAAAACAAGAATGGAGATCTATCACCTGCTAAGATCACATATGGATGGCTAGATGATCGAGATTGGAGACAAGTGTGTAATGATTTAAAGCACACTCATTATTTAGTTTCTTCCTATGTTTTAGGGATGAAACATGTCAAGGAGGTAAGTAATGATATGTATTTAGGGACATGATATATTAATGCATATGGGTTGATGGAGATGCTGACATATGGCACACATCCCCCTTAGTTAGTTATATGGGTCCAATATATTAGGATAATGGAGTAACTTGTGAAATTAGTGTATTGGGTAATGGTCGACGTACATTGGGATTAATAGGTTACCCATCCATTATTATTTAGATAGAGGTATATATAAAGGATATAATTATCATTGTAAAGGTATCAAGTAAGCATTGAGTCTTCTATTATAAGAGGATATTGGAGGTTGTCCCCTCAAAGAGACATTGTGGAGTTATTCCTTCCTAAAGGAGTATTGTATGGTGTTTCCCTACCTTAAGGGTATTCTATTTCTGCATATATTGATTATTTAGACATCTTGGTCCACCCATATATATTGTGTTGAGTTGATCTACATTATATTTTGCATTATTTTTGGATATTATAAGTGTGGATCATAACAATGAGGACCTTTTGATTAAAGTTTACTATTAACACATGAAGGACTGAGTGTAGACTTTGGATATCTAGAATGAATGTGTAATGAGTGCCTGATAGTATAAAGAATGTAAGTAAGATTTAGTAATTATTTATTAATATGATGTCTCTATATTCCTTATTATATTTTCTTATGTGTTGATATGTGTTACAACATTAATTATCATGAAAAAGGCTTTGTCTTCTATGTAATACAATATGATTATTGTGATATTGGATGTTATTAAATAATATCTCTATGTAATGATAACATTTCTTAAGAAATATTTGTGATCTACTTCTGATAGTTAGAAGAACTCTTAGTGATCATATTTAATCTGCAAGTTGACATATGTGTAGTCATACCTTAATATTGTCATTGTATATTTGTCTAAGTAAAATTCTGTAAGATTACCTAAAAGTTTGATAAACATATACAATATTAGTATAAAATGAATACCTTGAAATTTTTTCTCCTTTCCTATAATCTCTTTCCCTAAATCATAGAATCTATACCTATAATTAGCATTTTTTGGTGAACCCAAGAACCTTTGTTAACAATGGTGTGGTGAACATGCAATTTACTATTTGAGGATATGCTAAGGTGGTCACCTAGTCAAAGAGACATAGAATGCTAGATAGATCATAAAATCACTGAGTTTACATAGAAGGAACCTTAAAAAATAAGGTGTTTTAAATAGTAGATTGTGCAAGAACACATTTATAGCAAAATTTATGAGATATTCTAGTGTGAACTACCTAGATTTTAGGCTGATTGGTTGGCTAATTTGGAAACCCATTATTTCATATCTCATGAGACCATTGACATTACATGGTTTGAGGAGAATATTTAACAACTTTAGGCCTTAGACACCATCTGGAACTGTGTGATAGATCATTGGCTAGATTTGATCATTGATGGGTATATCAAATAATTCATAGTACAAGGCTACATAACATTTGAAGTGGAAAAGGATCTATTTATGAGAGGGATAAGAGGAAAATTATTGTAGTGACTTCCTAAACTCATTAAAATGCTAGATGTGAAGAAAGTGATAATACCTATTACCTTCTATATGGAGTAGTTTCTTTGAGCACCATGTGGGTGTGTGTCACATAAGGGAGAATGAATAAAAGATGAAAAAGTAGATCTTGAACCTAAGTCCATAATGGAGAATCAAGAGGAGAAGGATCAGATTAAGACTCTAGAGTTAGAAATAGAGTTGCAAAAATAGAGGAGATGAAATAAACAAAGTATGCTTCAAGAATTTATGATAAGAGGAGTAGTAATAGTATTGATGATTTGGATGAGAAGATAAGACAAGGAAAAGTGTGTGATGAGGAGAGATAGATAGAGGAACCAAATAAAATTAAGGATAGAGTGTGAGGAAGTGATGAGGATATAGCATGGATGAAGGAAGAAGGTGGTAGTATAAAAGTAGATCAGATAGTTAAAAGCTCATAACTTCTAAGAAGGTTATTCCAGAGAGAAAAATAAGGATTGCCCTATAGTCATAGACATAATACCAATTTAAATTTTAAGAGACATATACTTAGAGGTAAGGATCATTTCCCAAGGGAACACACATCCATCAAGCCCCATTTTTTTAAAAATCATAGTAATTCATACACAAATTTAGATGATGACACTTGGCAAGGACCAATTCTAGAAGAAGTTCATAAAATAACCCTAGAAGTACAGAAGACCATGTATCATGAAGTTGAATAGATTTTATCAACCCAACACAAGAACATAAAAACATTATTATCAATAGAGATAGACCCCTTAATTCTTATGCAGGCCAAGGATTTCATTTCAAAACTTCAAATTTTATAAGAAGAGGAAGGAGATGATGGAGTTATTTCTATTACTACCATATCCACAAAACTAGAGGAGACATCACAACTGCCACCATCCTTGGAAGCACCTCAAATACCTATTATAGGATAGAATTGCACCCTTGTGAGAGATTTTTTTTGGCTCTCTCACTTCCAACTACAATATTAGAACAACCTCAAGTTGTGGGTATCTTTTAATGAGGTTGAACGTCTATGCTTTTTAATGAGGCTAGCTCTATAGATACTTCACTTTAACTTGTTTGCCACACTAAAATCTATTGTTGACTAAGGAAGAGGGAGAGAAAGATAACATGAAAGGGAAACCTAAGATAAGAATGATGATGCACTAAAGATGAAATGATTCACTTTCAGCCTAGAAACCTTAACCACTACTAATGAACCTAACCAAGACATAGACTAATATGATCTTATCTCAAGGCCACAAGCATAAGATTTTGTGTGGAGGTTGAAGGGAAACCATGAAATTTGAAGGATAAAAATAAATAGGTCTGTATGAGACACCATAAACTTGTGACACTTCAATAAAAGGACCAATGTCTAACACTTCAGATAACTTGCAAGGAACTAAAAAAATTAAAGCAAGATATGTAGAGAATTTATAGATGATGAAAAGGGACATACATTTACAAGTTAAAATCCAATAATGTATACTTGATTTCAAACCAGAATCAAAAAATTCATTTCATTACTTTAAGAGAGTATTACAAGGCAATTTTGATAGAGTAACTCTCTCACCAATTGAGGGATATATTTTTAGGCTCAAGAGTCTGTATATGTAGTAGAAAAGGATCAAAGAAAAGGGGGAGAGAGAAAGGAAGAGGGGAGCCTATTCGAGACATGATAGCTAAGCTGCTACCTTTTTTATAATGAATGCTCCACCATTCTTTTAACCAATTAGGGCACTATTTATTTTGTTCAAAAGAAACCTTGCTTTTTCCCAATAACCTCAAGCTACCTTGTTGATTGGCAAACATGATAGAAGACAATAACTTCTTCAAGAATGTATTTAATTCTTGAGCTACCTTTTCTAATCACTTGATTTTCATCTATCATCCCCATACCATCTTTCACTTGTCTTGCACATATAAGGACAAAATCCCCATAACTTTGAATCTGGACCAAGCCATGCTAATTCTATGTTAAGTGGCTATTTGTCAAAGGTGATAGCCATGTCGAAGGATGAGGGCCTCTCCATTAATTGCACGTACTAGCTCCTACTTTGAAACCTAGACTAGATCTTTCTTATAGATGGAAAACCAATCTAAGGACATTGGTTTTCCTATACCCATTTATGTCGATGTAAGTCCATACAAATCCAAATGGCTACTTGTAGGGGTTTAGATTTTGAAATTTGTAGGACCGTCATGGGATATTGAATCCCAATGACTATTTTATGAGCTTGAACTTTGACACTGACATGAATGTCATCAATTCCTTTGGATTTTTTCTCTTTGGCCATTTCCTATGGATAATTCCTTTAGAAGACTTTCCTCAGGATATTTTATTAAACTTATCTCTTTTGGATATTTATTTTGGACTTTTTTCTTGAAGAGATTATTTTGGCACTTTGAGATGAACTTTTCTTTTAGAATTTTTGCTTGGACCCTTCAAAACTTTGAAAATGGACCATTTTGCCTAGAAGTGCCTTTCAATTTTTTTTATAAAGGATCTTCTAGATTTTGAAAAGTGCCCCTCAGCCTTTTGAAATATCCCTTCAAATTTTTTGAAAATGACTTTTCAAAAAAAAATGAAATAGACCCTTCAAAATTTTTAAAAGCTCCTTTTGCTTTGAAAATACCCTTTAAAATTCTTGAAATGATCTTTCAAAACTTTTGAAATGGTCTTTGCCTTTTGAAAAGAACCCTTTAGTGAATTTGAAAATGGATTGTTTAGAACTTTCAAAATGGTCTTTTCCTTTTAAAAAGAAACTTTCGACAAATTTTTTGTAGATAAAATGTCTGAAACAATCCCTTCGAAAAGATATCCTTCAAAAAATTGCTTTGGACAAAATGTCTGAAATAATTCTTAAGATTTAGACAAAACCCTAAAAATAAAACCTCCAAAATAATAAAACTTGGTGAAAAAGAGTCTCAAAATAAAAGAAACACTTAGTCCCCACAAAGTTTGAAAGAATGAACAAGTAAAGACATAGATAAATAAAAGATTTTGCACTTAGCTTCTAGCTTGTAGGCTTATATTTGAATGCTACTTCATCAAACCATGTAAGATATTTATATGTGGGCCAAAAATGTCCAACATCTTTGGTAGCTCACAGGGGTTGCATGCCTATCAATGGAAGAGAACCTAGACCATGTTTCCTTGTCTAGTGCATTTGGCATGGAGTCATTAGCCTCTACAATTGAGCTAATCTAAAACTAGATACAAGGCTGACCCTTAATATAACCTCTTATTTAAGTAATAAGGACAAAAAGAATAGAATAGATACTATACCCAAGGCACTTAGGGAAGGGAAACACACAACTAAAAAGAAAAGTGCACAAGGCACCTAGAGGAAAACATGAAAAGTTATACAAAATGTGAAATATATATAATGTCTATAAAATATTCTAATATAAAGGATTTTGATGAATCCCATTGAATGGGATGGGTAGTACCTTTCCATCTAGTTGGGCTAGCTAAAAAACATTATGTTGTTTGTATCTATGGATCAAATAAGGACCACTCCACAACCTATCAAATTTGGTGAGGCTGCCTGGCTTGGCCTTGTTTGAATCCCACTTGGGGACTAGATCCCCTTCCTTGAAGTCCCTTGCTATGGCTCTCTTGTCAAAGGCCTTCTTGACTTGAGCTTGGTGTGATTCTAGTGTTTTCATTACAAGGTCTCTCATTTCTTCAAGATCCATAAGTTTTTCAAGTCTCACATGTATTGGCTCATCTTCCATCAATTCTAGATGGTGGGCTAGTTCTAGTACAAGCATCTTAAGAGAAATGGGAAACTTGGCCTCCCTTCCATATACTAAGACATATGGATAATTTCCAATGGCAGATTTAGGGGTCACCCTATCAACCCACAATGTTATCTTTAGTTTAGTGTGCCATGTCCTCTAATTTTCTTCCATAGTTCTCTTGATGATTCTTAATAAAATTTTATATATGGACTCAACCAGTCCATTTCCTTAAGGATAATAGTTGGAAGAGGTGCTATGGTAGATGCCCATCTTGAGATCCCATTCACTCATTTTAAGATTGAGGAATGCTAATGCATTATTAGAAATGATAGTGGATGGAATACCAAACCTAGTCACAATATTGTCATAAAATTCTAAGAATATACATTCATTAGCTTATCTAAATGCAATGGCTTCCACTCACCTAGTGAAGTAGTCAGTTGTAGTAAGCACCCATCTATTTCCTACACTTGATGGAGGGTTGATCATTCATATGAAATCTATCCCCCATTGTATGAAGGGTTGCTCTACTTGAATTAGATTGAGAGGAAGGGCTGGCAATCTTTGCTTACCCAAAAAGAAATCACACTTTTAATAATTCTTTACCCATGCATACACATCTTTGAAGAGGTTGGACTAGTAATAACTAACCCTAATTATATTTTTTGTTATGGTCCTTAGAACAAAATGGCCTCCTATAGGCCCATCATGAAAGTGATCCAAGAGCCTTGTCACTTGGTCATCATCTATGCACCGGAGCACTCCATTTAAGTCTCTTATAAATAAAACCCCATTAGCCAATGCATAAGGTATGGATTAAAGTCTAAAATACCTTCTTTTTGCCCTATCTAGACCCTAAGGGTATTCTCCTATTAGCAAAAAAGTGCCATATCATGGAGCCAGCTCTTATGAAGTAGAGATGCCTCTGCCTATGAGTTGTCTTGTATCACTATGGAAACTTCTTTATCCTCATGAAGGTCATCAACCATGTGCTCACATAAAACTTTGCCTCTCACTAGCTTAGTGACCTTGATCTCCATGTCATACTCCATGACCTTGGTAATCCAACTAGGTCTCTTTTCGTTTAAGTCTTTGTTAAGAAGTTTCTCACTCTTGGATGAGACACCATAAGAAAGATTTTTATATTGGAGAGCATTGGTATAAATTTTTTAAGGCTTATTACTAATGTAAGGACTTGTTTTTCTAAAAATTATACCTCACCTCATACCCCTTAATCCCTTGATTGAAAAATGCTATTGGCTACTCAATTCCTTCATCATTCTTTTGCATCAGCATAGCTGATATATTATTAATATTGGTGAAGACATGCAATATGAAATCTATTGAGAAATTAAGATTCATGAGTGTGGGTGCTTAGGCAATGGCTTGATTAATAGCCTCAAATTCTAATTTACCTTCATTTGACCAAGTGAACACTTGGTTCTTCTTAAGTATGGTAGTGATGGGTTTGACCAAGTTTGAAAATTTGGATATAAACCTTCTCACAAAGTTTATTTTCCCAAGGAAACTTTGGAGTCCCTTCTTATGCTTGGGTAAGGATAAGGCCAAGATGGCACATATTCTATCAAGATCAATAGCTAATCCTTATTTTGAAATAATGTGACCCAATAACTTACCTTCATGTACAACAAATACACACTTCTTGGGATTCAAAGAGATCCCATACTCTCTACATCTCTCAAAGATAAACCTCAGGTGGTTTATGTGTTCATTGGCATCCTTATAGAAAAATGTGATGTCATCCAAGTAGACCAGCAACATTTGATTCAATAATCATTGAAAGGCCATTTCCACTACTCTTTGAAAAGTGACCCCAACATTTGATAGGCCAAAAGGCATCTTATGATAAGCATATGTGCCCCATTTAGTGGTGAAGGTAGTTTTTTACTAATCTTATTTCTTTACTAATACTTGGTTGTATCCTGAATATCCATCCAAAAGAGAAAAATGTTTTGAACCTATAACTATTTGAAGAAGTTGGTACATGGATGGTAGAGAGTAATAATTCCTTAAGGAGACCCTGTTCAGATCTCTAAAGTCAACACACAACCTGATCTTTCCACTCTTTTTCCTTATAGGAACCAAATTGGCTACCCATGATGAGTGATTAATGGGAAAGATGATCTTGAATTCAATTAACTTGCTCAGCTCTCTCCTCATAAACTCTTCCATTTTGGGGTTAACAGGCCTTTATTTTTGCCTAATAGGCTTAGAATTGGCCTCCAATTCTATAGTATGCTAGGATAACTTTGGATCAAAACCCTTCATGTCACTATATTTCCAAGCAAATATGTTTGTTTACTCTTTACAAAGTGTTATGAAAGCCTACCTCTCTTCCTCATTATTTACATTCCCAAGCTTGAGGAGGTTGTCCTTGAAAATAAGGACTCTTTCATAATTATCCTCATTAGTTGACATCACTACCTTGTCTTTCCTCATATGGTCTCCCTCATGAAAAAGAATTTCAAGGGTGACTAGCCCTTCAAGAAGTTTGTTAGACTTTAGTTGAATAATTTGATCCTCATATTGATGTTGAAATTTAATTTGGTTGGTGAAGGAGAACTCTACTTCATGATATGAGAAACAAGCAATTTGTTTATCATTTTTGAAGACATACTAGTGGGCTTCATTATCTGGTGTTGATGGCCTCACCACCACCTTGACATGTGGCTAAACTTTGGCCTCTTTTAGAGTACTTAGAATATCAAACTAGGCTCCCACAAATACCACCCTATCATCATGCTAATTTTGGTTCCTTGGCATAGATTTAATGTTAAAGGCTTTGAAATATTCAATTAGGTCCCATACTCTATTTTTGTATGAACTCATCAAATGGTTCTTCATAATATTCAAGCCCCTGACTTGGTTCACTATAAGCTCACTATCTCCATATGCTTGCAACTGCTTGATTCCCCTCTTACTAGCCCATTGGAGGCCATAGATTAGGCCTTCATATTTTTCTACATTAGAGGAAAAACTAAAATGGAATGTATAAGAAGAGAAATACTTATCATCTGAAGGGGAAAATGACATTGACCTTGCACCTACTCCATTTTTACTCCTTGAACCATCAAAGAACAACTTCCACATACCATTGAGGTCTTCTTTAGGTCCAATGAGGGAAGGCATGGGTTGATTTTCTTCATGTAGTAAATAAACACCATGTCTCTTTCTTCAACTCCTTCCAAAGGGTTGAGAAATTGATTATCCCCCCTTAACTCATCCAAGAACAAGTATGGAATCTCCTTAGGATAAGTATTCAGTTCTTGACCAATTATAAATTCATCCTCATCAAGGATAGTATAATTGAGGTTTATGATATTTGGATGATGGGGTTCAATGTGAAATTGTGCCATGGGCTCAACCTTGATTGATACCTTAGTCCCATACCTTGTTCTGAATGCCATGTAGGACCAATCTACTACTAGATAACCCCTAATTTTGGCTATGAATTTTATAGAGAGGCATAACATAAAGTGAGGAGTTAAATCAAGGACCAACACATCTTGAACCACTAAAACACTAGGACAAGCATGCAGGTTCAAGCTCAAACTTAATGATTCTAGATGGTTTTATGGAAGAACCATCAAGTTACAAAACTCCCTTAGTATGTGGCTCATATTTGAGGTTCAACTGATCAGCTATAGACTTTAGCATTACTAAATTGATAGCTCTACTATCTACCAAGCAATTATGCACATAGGAATCACCAATGATTAATGAAATGTAGAACAGAGGTTTGACTGTCTTACTTGATCCTTCTCCCAGAAGACCTTGGGTTACATTGGTGAAGACCTTAGTTTCTTTGCTTGTTTGTTTGCATGCAGTTGTTGTAACACCTATCTTGGACATGCCTTCTTGAAGGATATCCCCTTGACTAGACATGGAAAACATGTTCCACATTAGTACAATCACATTATATTTCTTTATTTTCTCAAAAATGTTGATTGGTGGACCACCAACCTTTGCATGGGCTTTGGGAGCCACTATTGTTGTTTGTTGAATTTGCAAGTTTTGTGGATCATAACCTTTCTCTCAATTTTGATTTTTAGGAGGTGCCAAGACCTTTGGAGCAGTAGTAGGTCCACTTGGCTTTGATAGTAATGGATTAATAGTAGGGGGATCTTTGACTACCTCTTGATTACCATCCATATTCCTTCTTTCAAACCTTGTATTAGCTGCCACTAGAATATATGCTTGGATAGAACTACCCTATTGATTGAGTGCATAACACTCTTCTTTCTCACTAATGACCATTGTAGCATCTAACTGCTTTGGTACCTAATCAAATCCTTATTCTTGTGGAGATTGTCCTAGTTTTATCATCATGGGGATCTCTATGTTTTGAGCCATTAAGGCTTGATTGTATCCATAAGCAACAACATACTACCATTGGTCATTGAAATATTAGTTAAAACCATTAGTTGGGATAATGGATTGCCCAAAATATTGATCCTAAGATATGGTCCCTTCAACCTCTTGAGCCATATTATTTTGAATAGGAACCAAGGAGTTGGAAGAGCCTACAGTATTTGGGTTATAACTACTCTACTTATTATAGCTAGGTTATCTTGTCCTTGCTCATGGTTCTAGTTTTGGAAACTTCCCTTGTAGGGTGGCCTATTTTATTGATAAGACTATTGTTAAGGCTGATATGGAGCTTGATACGATTTATTAAACTAAGCTTTCTACCTTTGAACATTTACCACATCATTTCCCTAGGATTGGAACATGCTCTTAAGTTATAGGTAGTTTTTCTACTCTTGGGAATCACCTGATCCACTGGTGGAGGCCTTTCCCTGCTTAGGTGAAGGTATAACAAAAAATTTTGGATTTGAAAGAATAACATCAAGTGGGGGAATAACCACAGGGGTGGTCTGATTTTAGGGAAAAGAAGTATTGGGGGTTTAGGAGAAAGCTTGATAGCCTAAACTAGGCAATTTTCTACTTTAATAGCCACCCCATAAACATCTGGCAATATGTCCCCTCCCATGGATTGTATCATTACAACTATATCACTATTTAGAGCCTTCAAGTAGTATAGGAACACAAAGTTAGGGGATGGTATCATAGAGGCTATAATTCTATCCCAAGCTTTTTGGAATCTCATGTTGAAGTCTTGTATGACTTCATGTGGCGCTCTCTTGATTGTGGTAAGCTATTCTACTAGTAACAAATGGTCACTCTTATCTACAAATATTTTACACAAGGCCTCTCCTATCTAATTATATGATTGAATAGAATTAGGAGCTAAGCCTCTATACCAATCTAAATATTTTCCCTTAAGGGATACAACTAACAGTCTAATAGATATATTTTTGCAATGACATTATGGATATTGCAAAAATTGGCTATGTCATTGATGTGTTCAGCAGGGGTTATGGCTTGGTCTCCTGTAAAATATGGGATGCTTTTGAGGGCTACTACTAGCATAGGATCATATTGTGGTATATTCAAATTACTTTTGCCATTCAAGCCTACAAAATCCCTTTGGGGAATCATGGTAACAAAAGGGGATAACAAAGGTCTTCTTGTATAGGTATACCCCATGACTAGTTTAGGAAAATAGTTTCCTACATATGGGTGAGTATGGGTGAACCTTAACCTTCTTTCTGAGTTTAAAGGTAATTCAAAATATTAAAAAAGAATACCTATATAATCTGATCTTGTAGTCACCTTTGGCATGAAAAAATAGCTATTATTCTATCACTAGATTGTTGAGTGTTCTTCAGAGTCACCAGATACTGAAAGATGAAAGCTATAACCACTATAATTTAATCAAACCAACATCAAACTTGACCAATCTTCCTTGAAAGGCATCCCATTGAGCATGCCAACAAATATTGTAGGCTCTAATTTCACCCTTGTGAGAGAGTTTTTTAGGCTCTCTCACTTCTAGCTACAATATTGGAATAACCTCAGGCTGTGGGTATCCTATAATGAGGTTGAACCTCTAAGATTTTTAATAAGGCTAGCTCCTCAAATGCTTCACTTCAACTTATTTCCCACACTAAAATCTACTATTGACTGAGGAAGAGGGAGAGAAAGCTAACATGAAAGGGAAACCTAAGCTAAGAATGGTGATGTACCAAAGATGAAATGATTCACTTTCAGCCTAGAAACCTTAACCACTAATAATGAACCTAACCAAGACACAGAGTAATCTGATCCTATCTCAAGGCCAAAAGCATAAGTATTTTGTGTGGAGGTCGAAGGGAAACCCTATAATTTGAAGGACATAAATAAATAGGTCTATATGAGACACTATAAACTTGTGACACTTAAAGAAAATGACCAATGTCTAACACTTCACAAAACCTGCAAGGAATCAAAAGAATTAAAGAAAGATACGTAGATAATCTATAGATGATGAAAAGGGACATACATCTACAAGTTAAACTCCAATAATGCATGCTTGAATTTAAACTAGAATCAAAAAATTCATCTCATTACTTCAAGAGAGTGTTACAAGTTAATTTTGATAGAGTAACTCTATCACCTATCAAGGGATCTCTTTTTAGGCTTAAGAGCCTGTATATATAGCAGAAAAGGATGAGAGAAAAGGGGGAGATAGAAAGGAAGAGGGGAGCCTATTTGAGACATGACAACTAAGCTACTACCTTTTTTGTAATAAATGTTCCACCATCCTTTTGACTAATTAGGGCACTATTTGTTTTGTTCAAAATAAACCTTTCTTTTTCCCAATAACCTCAAGCTACCTTGTTGATTGGAAAACATGCTATAATATAAGAACTTATTCAAGAACATCTTTAATGCTCACGCTACCTTTTCTAATCACTTGATTTTTTTCTATCATCCCCACACCATCTTTCACTTGTCTTGCACGTAGAATGATAAAATACCCATAACTTTGAATCTAGATCAAGCCATGTTACTTCTATGTTGAGTGGCTATTTGTCAAAGGTGATGGCCATTTTGAAGGATGAGGGCCTCTCCATTAATTACACCTATCAGCTCTTACTTTGAAACTTGGACCAGATCTTTCCTATAGATGGAAAACCAATCTAAGGACATTGGTTTTCTTCGACCCATTTATGTCAATGTAAGTCCATACAAATCTAAATGACTACTTGAAAGGGTTCATATTTTGATGTTTGTAGGCTCGTCATGTGATATTGAATCCAAATGACTATTTTATGAGATTGAACTTTGACACTAGCATGAATGTCATCAACTCCTTCATATTTTTTTTCTTCAGCCATTTCGTATAGATAATTCCTTCAAAAGAATTTCCTTGAGCTATTTTCCCAAACTTATCTCTTTTGGCTACTTGTTTTTGCCTTTTTTCTCGAAGGGACTATTTTTGCACTTTGAGATGAAATTTTCTTTTGGACTTTTTGCTTGGACCCTTTGAAACTTTGAAAATGGACCATTTTTCCTAGAAGTGCCTTTTATATTTTTTTGCAAAGGATCTTCCAAATTTTAAAAAGTGCCCCTCAACCTTTCAAAAATGTCCCTTCAAATTTTTTGAAAATGACCTTTTGGAAAAAAATGAAATGGACCCTTCAGAATTTCAAAAAACTCCTTTCACTTTGAAAATACCCTTCAAAATTCTTGAAATGATCTTTCAAAACATTTAAAATGGTCTTTGTCTTTTAAAAATAACCTTTCGGCAAAGTTGTTTCAAATAACATGTCTGAAACAATCCCTTTAGAAAGATATCCTTTGGGAAAATTACTTCAGACAAAATGTTCAAAACAATTCCCAACATTTAGATAAAAACCTCCACTTGGTGAAAAAGAGTCCCGAAAGAAAATAAACACTTAGTCCCCATAAAGTTTGAAAGAATAAACAAGTAAAGACTTAGCTGAATAAAATATTTTGCACTTTTTGTCTTGCAGGCTTGTCTTTGAACATTACTTCATCAAACCATGCAAGAGATTTATATGTGGGCCAAAAATGGCCAAGAATACCATAGAATCCTTAAAAACTACAACCATCCTAGGAGCAACTTGTAGTAAAATCAACAATGATACATGTAGGAAACCCAACTATTGAAACTCAATTAGGGGCTCTAACCCACTTGGATCATTATGATGGGTCTGTGGACCCACAACAATACCTACTCATTATTGACTAATTTAACCACAAGTCAAATTAGGTCAACCCCCTATATAGTCAAACTTGTTATAGGGGTATCTTAGGGTGTAAAATGTGTCCCATAGTATTTAATCAGGTCAAACATATGTTTATGTTTGTCATATTTGTCTAAATTTAGTCTTATGTCATTTTAGGACATGTTTGGTGTCATTAAAAGAGATTTTATGGTTTTTATATGAATAAAAGTGTGTCCAAGTGTACTTTAACTTCCTGCAAGTCATAATATTTTTGGTAAACCATTTTGAGATTGACATCCTATAGTTTCAACATTGAAGACAAGAAGAACAATTAGTTTCAAGGGAATTTCAAGTAGTTATACAACATGTAAAACACATTTGGCACATGTAAGGACTTTAAAAATGTCTCTTCAAGTCTTCTCAATTCACATCCATGCTCAGATAGCTTTGACAAACCTAAAATTGATCAAAATCATTCTATCTTTCCTATCGCTCTCTTGGACAAGCTAAAATGGTCAATTGGTTTTAGATTGGTATGGATAGGAGGATGTGAATCAAAGAAAGTGAAATTGGTGGGTGGTATTAATATATTTTTACTTCCAATTCATAGAAATAGTCATAGGTTTGGTTCTTTGTGCTTTATAAATAATTTCTAAGTGTGTTAGCTCCTCAAAACTGCTTGAACATCCCCATGGCCTTCAGTTTTTTCCCCTATTTGGATTAGTCTGAGAAAACCAAGTGTTTTACATGATATTAAAGAGTATGATAATCCTTATCACATGTTTTAATTTTATTTTTCACATGTGAAGGTGAATAAATTGGTAGAAATATCTTGTTTTGCTAGTAGATAATGTTTTAATAGTTACAATATTTGTCTTCCTATTTTGGTATTCAGGACAAAGGAGATATGTTGACCCCAACCTCTCATAAGAATGGAAATTAGTTTTAATTTTAAAGGTTTGGTCTCAAAGTGTATCACTTGATTGGGTGAAAGGTATTAAACATTCACACACGTCAGGAAACCCTATGATTGTCACCTACAATCAAGTGAATCTGAGCCCTTATCAATCATGTTGATGACACATGAAGGATTTAAGAATGTGAGAGGATTATAAGGTGGAAATAATAAGAATGAGTAATTAATATTAGTAATATATTGGTTGTGTGACTAATTAAACTTATCACATAGTCCTATATTACACATTAACACCTACAGGCAGCCTGTAGTGGCATGAGTTCAATCCAAGAAGGCAGAGCAGTGTTGAGAGGAAAGTGTTTGAACCCATCTGATACCTTAAATAAGGTATAATAGCATAGATAATAACATTTTTATAATGTTGAGGTCATTAAGTATATTTTAACTTGTTTCAATGTTTACAATTTTGAAAAGTTATAATTGGGACAACTTACCTTAACTTCTTTGAACCAAGTTTTGCTCATATAATTAGTCTTTCCATGGTGAAATTCATTAAGGGTTAGATAGGCGTAGTAGTTTCCATATTGTATCCCAAAAATATGGGCAAGGTATTTGAATAATAATATGGTTTCTTGATTAATAAATGATTATTATGGAATGGTTCCTAACTTAGACAAGTTCTAACCAAAAAAACTCAGTAAACACTATGCTAAGATGATTTAAAGAAACCAAACTTGCAGTAACTTATAGTGGTGAGTGAGATTATGGTATCTAAGAATGAGAATGAGTTTAATAATGTGTGAAATGATATATAATTACTATAATATAAATATAATGAAAGGATATTCATGCATATGACCACTTATAGGTCTCATATTCCCCAAACAGTATCTATAGTTAGTCTGCAAACCCATAATGTATTGGTGATGGGAGTTGATAGCATGGTATGTAGATAAAGTTTTTATTTCAAGTTGGATATGAATATAATGACATCAAGATAAATTAATGTATTTTAGGTACAATTTTTTTAATTAGATCATCACCTACAGGATCCCCCTTTTTCTCTCAAATTATCACCTACAGTTTGATTGTAAACTCACAATTATTGGGAGTAGTGAAAAGGGTAAGAGCATGACCTATATGAAGAAATGAATAATTTAAAGTGTATAATTATATTTATAACATAGAAAGAGATTAATGGAATAATGTTTAGTTTTAAAAGGTCTATCACCACATACATGAATCCTCTGTATTCCTTAATGAAATAATCACAATCTAACTGCATGCTAGTTCAGGCTAGTAAAGATAGATAATTTGAAGGTTATTAGAGGTTTATAATGGATAGATCATATTAATACCACTATAAAAATGGTATAATCAACATCATATGATATTAATGATGAAAATATAGATCAAGGACAAGTTATGACTTGTCATTAAGTTTGAGGTTTCTAGACCTTGTAGACAGTACACAGTCTTGAGATGATAGTTTTAGGTTTTGTGATATTGGGAGATTTGAAGAGGTGAAAAAGCCTTAAAAATTATTAAAAATTATATCTAAGACCTAATATAACCTCGCACAGTCTCATTTTGGTAAGACAAATAGGGCAGATACCCTCTATTTTGTCTTAGATAGAGGGCACTCCCAATCAAGACAAAACTATAAGCATGGCATGAAAATGAAAAGAGAATGAAATGAAGAGTATTTAAAAACCATGAAATGATGTGTAAGGTTTATTTATATGTGAATAAATAATTAAGTTCATATACACTCAACATGAATATGTAAAGGTGGTCATAGGCCATCAAACACAATCAGGCCTAGAACTAGACCTAAGCCCTACAAGGGTTTAAATTCATTCACATGACCATGAAACTTTCCAATATAGTTGAGAGACTTTAAGGGGAGATATAAGGTTGTTAATATCCATTGAGTTGTAGAAGAAATTCTAAAATTGGTCATTTTGACCCAAACCTTCCTTAGGGGTACTTAGAATGTGTAGAAGAACCTGAGAGACCATATTCAAGCACTCATATCTATATAGATTGATTTTTAGGGGTAGTTGAGGGGGATCATAAACTAAAAATTTATGGAATTGGTTCAAGAGTTGGATGTCTATTTTTTATGAATTGTCCCTAAGAAGTAAAACCTTCTAAAATAATAGTTTTGACCTGATGGAGAAAATATGCAATTAGATGCACTCAGAGGGGTTAATCTATCTTATAAAGTGTTTGAAACTTATAAAATACTCTCTTAGGATCTTGGACATACATTTGGTCCATATTATAATTTGTATAGACAAGGTAAAATTTGGATTTTCTATAAGTTTTAGTGTGCATTGCAGGTGCAGAGGAGGATTAGTGGATGAAAGCTATTGAAGGAGGTATATAGGGACTTATTATAAATCCATATACTAATTTATAACCTTATTTGTGCATGAAATTCAGTTTGATACACCATTCACTAGAGGTAGTATTAGACAGATAGTGAAGATGACAAGTGACTACCTAGTAAGAAGATGATAAGCCTAATTTGGGATCTTTTTATGGTCTACTTAATGGAGTGGAAGGAAAAGGGGTTATAAAAATGTGTCCTAAAGCCTATTCCATCGATTTAATTAAGAAAATGAAGGCCAACTTAATGACAAATGTGAAGAATGAGGCTTAGAAGACCAATGAATGAATGAATGCAGTGAGTGAACACACATGTCAAGAAGAAGGCTATTAGTTAGGGAGGTATCTAATGATTGTCATATATTGTTTCCAACCTCACTAAGATAATGTATATGTGTCAAGTATTCCTAGTTTAGTTTCAAGTGGTCAAGATATGCTTTATCATGAAGGCAGTTTCAAGAAGGCTAGTTGAAGAGTCTCTACACCAGTTTGAAGAGTTTGTCATGCTTTAGATGGACACTTATCAAAGAAGAACTTCATGGTATATTATCCACTATATTATATTAATTTTTAACTATTTATCATATTTAAACACTTTTATTTTTGACTTTTTAACTTCTCTTCTTGATGCAAAGCATCAAATAACTTTTTCTTCTCCTTACACTTTTCTTGCAATCTTACCAATCTTTCTTGACCAACACTAGGTCTATCTTGTACAAATGGACTAAAAATTAAATTCATTATTATTAAAGTTTGAAATAACATAAAAAAATAAAACAAGTTATTTCAAACCATCTAAATCCACTTATATCACTCATCACCTTGCATTTCACTCAATATTCCACCTCTTGTCTTCTAAGCCTACTAGCCCTATTTCTAAGTAAGTCTCCTTATTGGGAGCAGATGACAACCTTTCTCAAGAAACCAAATACATTTTAAAGGACAATTTATGGACTTATTATTGTCTACAATCTCTCACCCTCTGACTCTTCAACCCCACTTTTCTAGTCCTTTTCTAAACTTTGTTTAGGCCTATTAGCCCTTTTGTTGCACATTGACACACACACACATACTTGTGTTCTTGTATAGACACATACCATATTACTATAATAACAATAAAATATTTCTATATTAATTTATTCATATCTAATGGAATTTTTTTCTCAATTTCACCAATCAAATTATTTGTTACATGCATTTTTCTATCAAACCCTAACATAGGGTTTGTTCTTGATAGTGAGATCCCGAGCAAGGTTTTAATACATTTAAATGCTTCTTACTTTCCTTAAAAGAAACAAATAATAAAATTAAGATTTATCCTACACTAATACATCTCTCTTAATATTTTTCTTAGCTTGACCAAATATTAGATTCATTCCACACTTGATTTCTCAAATTTTTATAGGTCTTGTCTTATACTATGCATGCTTGAGAGGGATAGAAATGATTTTAAGGGATTATTTAGGGTTTCAAATATTAATATATGATAATCATTATTTAACCTTTACACACACTCAAACTTCACTAGATTACCTTGCAGTCACATTCAAATAGGATTTTCATAGTATTTGAACAATACAATCAACCGGTGTTGAAACCAATATAGGTTTTATGGTTACTTGTATTGTCTACAATTATTTAAGAATTATAATAAAATATTATTACAAAAAATTGAGTCTCAATACAGTCTTAATATCATCACACACTCTAAATCACACTTTTTTCAAAGATTCAGCTGACTATTGGACTGAGCATTGAAATAGAGCACTCTAAACCATAACTCCTGTTATTATAACATTCAAACATGAAAACACAAAGGCCATATGAATTAAAATATAAAATATTTAATTCTCCATACATAACACATTTTTATAGTAAACATTAGATATATTTTCAATAACCATTAACCTCTATTCCATCTCAACATAAGATTCAAGCTTCTTGCTTGCAGACCATTAATAGACAGTCTTGACCTGTAACTATCACCTAAAAAATTCACATTAAATTTATACTAAAACTTTGAAAACACTAGTCTTGTTAATCTTGTGTATATTCATAAATCATAAATAATCAAGGAACATTCTTACAATCTAAAATACCATTCTTATTCATTATCTTTGTTCAACATGTATAATTCATGACAGACCATGACTCTGCCTATCACATCCTTTCATACAAGTCTCCTATATTCACTATGATATATTTATAATATCTAAATTGAAAGTAAATCCCATTATATCCTTTGTATAAACAATCTAGACTTATCAAAATGTGACTCTACAACCATTTATTGATCCAAAAAACCTCCACATTCCTTTCACCCACGTAGTGTGGTGGACATCCTAACTGTCACCTCACACCTTTAATTGACATATAAAATTATAACCACTTTAAGTACCTTTAATGAGACCTTAAAGGTATATTACAACATTACTAATCATTACATATCATCACCACTCACTTAGACCACTTAAAACATCTTAAAAATCCTTTTTTGGTGGGAAAATTGATTTTACAATTTAATTCAAAATTCACTCACAAACATGACTCTCAAGCACATATTAGACCAACCTTGAGCATTCCTAAGATGCCCATCACTTCTCCTCTCTCTTCTCATATGCTCTATAAATGCAAGCCATTTTAGCTTTTGTAAAACAAATCCACACCTGGTATGGGGAATCCCTGCTTGTTTAAATATTGTATTTACCTTTGAAATAAATATTTCCAATATGGTTTTGATTTCATCAAATTCTTATTTAAGTGTGTGAAGTGGTGTGTAGTGAAATTTTAAGTGATTAGTTTCTATCCTTACTTTCTCTTTGCTCTTCCATGTTTGATGCAAGCAGTTTCCCCTCTAACAGGTCATATGAAGTGTAGATAGTTATTTTGTCTATCTCTAAGTGTAAGGAGTATCCTTAGTGTTTGAAATCTAACCTTTAGTTCACTCACCTTGAGTAGTAAAATGCATATCACCTCCATGTTTTTCTAACATGTGTTGAGACTAGTTTTGTGAGTCATGTTTCTTAGTGCAAGTGTATGCTAGTTTAGTAGATATAATTCTAGTGTATCACCTCATTAGAGTATTTTAATCTCATGTCTCTTTCTATCTCTTTCCACCCAAGAAAATAAGTAGTGTAGGTGATAAGCTATCAAGGATCAATCTAAGGAGATAACCCTTAAACCTAGAGGTTTACCTCTTCTATAGGAAACCCATAGGCCTAAAGGTAATCCCATGTTTCCCAAATCTTGGAGTAGGCTTCAACTATCTCTCATAGGGTACAAGACTTGGTGACAATAGTTCTGGCATGCCTAATGGGATAATTGTCTCAAGTACATCTTGTCAAGGTGAATGTTGGTACTGACAACATCATAACTACATATGGTGTTCTACTCAACATTTGGTGACTCCATTCAAGGTAATATATAGTTGTGGACCAAGTGTTATTAGTTATTTTTTCATAATTCATGGTCCTTACTAGGTCAACTATTAGTATAAGTATCAACCCCATAAACCCATTCCTTCAACCTGAACTTCCTCTTGAAGTTTAAAATCCTTAGCCTATCTTGACCTTTTACGAATAAGAAGACTTTACAAGCCAAGAAGATCAATAAAGTGAAGAGTAAATTGAGGATAACATGGTTAGGAAACATGCCTTCCCAACCTTTAATATTGAAAATCCTATATACCTCAATGCATATGATGATATACCTCCTTATGCTACCAAGAGTGTTCCCACGCTTAATGGGGAAGGTCATGTCACCCCTAATGAGTATATTAGTGACATCTCTAACTTTTGTAGCTTTTATATAATTTAACATTGCCATTAGGTTATTTACCATGTATCTTAGAGGGAAGGCCCTTGACTGGTATAGGACATTGGAGGGAGGATGTATCACCACTTGGGTTGATTTCGAAGAGTTGTTGACATCAAGGTTTAAAGATAAGAGTGATCACACATCACTCATTAATCAACTTAATGTGAATTATAGAGTTCATAAGGAGATTATGTATGACTTCATTAAGATATTTAAAATAACTTGATATAGGCTGCCCCCTCTCATGAGACCACTTGTAAGCTCTGTCTTCCCTACATATCTAAGGGCTATTAAAACTGACATAGATATCATGTTTTAGTCTATGGGTGGTTACACCTTACCTGAAGCCTATGACCTAGCCATTAGAGCTAAGAATGGCTTAATACAAGCTAGAAAAATATGTCTAAAAGTCTCTATGACCATTTTTAAAAACATGTCTTCTACTACTCCAAGTGTTTCTCAAATCCCAAATGTAAATACTAAGTTTAAAGTTGCCCCTAAGAAGACAAAAGACACTACTGATTCAAATAAAAGGTACAAGGCCTTAGAAGCTTAGATTATGCAATTACATATATAGTATGGAGTTAATAAAAACCCCTAACCCTATCCTTAATAAGGAAATATGTTATCACCTCAGTAATATGGTTAAGGTAGATGACAAGGACAACCTAACTTCAATAAGCCATCTAATGCATACAACCCAACTTCCACCTCCAACACAAGAGCCATGGCCCTGGTTCATAGTAACTTGATCCAAGGAAAAGAATGGAAACAAGGAAAATTCATTGGTTCAAATGAATATGGAGTACATGCCTTGGTAGCTCAAAGAAGATTTATTATTTAATTATCATTAGAAGATGGGAACTTTATGTAATCAAAATTTAACGAAGGGTGTAGTAGCCAAAGAGTGAACCTTGAGAACTTCCTAGTGGAAGATACATTTATCCTCAATCAGATTAGTTAATTTTAAGATAATACTATAGTAAAGAGGAAGGATTTTGGAGATGTTCATGGTGTTGACTCAAGTGAAAATAGTCCTCCTACAAGGTAGTAAGGTGTGAGTCTAAGTGTGACAGTCCCTACAACTTCTACACCTCTCCAAAGTTAGAATGTTGGAAGGGTGACCCAAAGTGCTCCAATGCCTCAAACTCAAGGAACCTATTTTCTTTAAATAATGAAATAAAATTTAAGTGTTCTAGCTTTGAATATTATTGATTCTTTTAAGAGTGCTAAGACTAGTTTCTTTCTTTGGGAAGTACTTCACATGCCCAGTCAAAAGGAACTTTTACAAGAGTAGTTATCCCAAATCCATACAAGTCCTAAACCATCAAGACATGGTAATTTTTCACTCACTAATTCTACCAAGCACATTTTTTAACCCTCTTATAAATATTAAAATCCCCTACCCTTCTACCTTACTCTCATTTTTGGAGACAAGCTTATTCATAATTGTATTGTGGATAGTGGGACAAGTACCTCAATTATGCCTAAGCTTGTATAAGATAAGTTTGGTTTGAAATATGAACCATATAATAAGGGGGTGAGACAAATTGATGGGATAACATCTAAATCAATCAGAATAGTAAAAGGTTTGAGAGGTTTTTTGCATAATTGTCTTAGTTTCCCAATTCTTCAAGATATAGTAGTGGTTGGTTTGCCTTCTCACTTTGATATCTACCTCTCAAGGGATTTCATAGCCAAGATATGAGGCTACCTCTCAGTTGATTGGTTCTTCTTGACATTAAAGGTAAGGTATGGAGAAAACTTAACCATTATAACTCAACCATTGTCTAATTTTCATATTGATCCCTATGTGGAAGCAAGCTCTAATATAAATTATGTCATGAATGATCAAGAAGAACATGCTATGGATGATGGATCATCTACCAAAATTGAAGTTATATCTGACCTTTTCATAGATGAGTATGATGACACTTATGGACATGATTCATACACTTTATTTGAGTAGACTGACCTTAGCACATACATCATCCATGAGGAATGTGATGGACAATCTGAGGTAAAAATTGATGACTCTTTTCCACAAGCTACTGAGGGTAATTAACTTATTCATTTGCATGATGATTATTTTATTCAAAGTATGATAGATGAGGATAATCATGAAGACAATGCCATTTTATTTGCATAAGATGAAGGAGTCCATAAAGGTGGAAACCATGAAGAAGAGAATGACCTATGAAAATAATTATATGCTATAGGTCAACTCTCCTTCCTATTAAACATGGATCTGATAGTAAGTTTGTTGATGATCCTAACAAGCATGAAGGAGCATGTCTTATCAAGAATACGGATAAATATTTAACTAGTTCCAAGAAGGTTGTAGTCATGGAGTATAGTGAATCCAAATCAAAAAATCAAGTGTTTGAGAAATAGTCCAAACCTTAGCCTAAGGTTGAATCACTTTCAAATATGCTGAATTAGAAAGTGGTTAAGCTTGATGGTTCTAAACATCAGGTGGAACATGTTCTAAAAGAAAAAAAAGTTGAGGCAACTTTGATGATTCCTAACTCTCAATTTGAAAAGTACTAATTAGACATGTTAGAATTTAAATAATATGCAAATCTAAACAAGAATCTTGAAGGGAAGGGAAGATCATTCTTGAGAATTCCAAGTGACATTCTTGCAGTCAACAAAGAATATAAAGATGGTAAGTCTTTTAAACATCTACATAAGTAAGTGTTTATTGATAAGTATGATTCACATGGTGGATTTATTTCATGGAGTAGTAATGATAAAATAGGTACTATATTGGACCCTAGTTGAACCATGGTGAATTACTCTTCACCTCAAATGTGAGGTCTTTCACATACTACGATAGGTATGCATTGCTTATGCTGTGTGGGTTTTCCCTAAGTGTTCTTGAGAGCACATGTGTGTTTGCTTTGGTGTGCTATCTTGTGTGTTTGTTTTATATTATTTGGTTTGGTTTCAAAGGCTTATTAGTGTCAAGGATAGTGCATAGGTGATTCAATATCCCAATGGATATGAGAAGGCTATCAGTCTTTGGCATAGTTGGCTTGCCACCACTAAGAAATTACTAAAATGTTGACTAATTTGACCACAAGTCAAATTAGGTCAACCCTATATATATTCAAACTTGTTATATGGGTTCCCTAGGGTGTAAAATATGTCCCATGGTATTTAATTAGGTTAAACAAATGTTTATCTTTGTAATATTTATCTAAAGTTAGTCCTATGCCATTCTAAGCCACTTTTGGGTTCATTAAATGAGCTTGTATGATTTCCATAGGAAGATGAGTGTGTCCAAGTGTACTCTAATGTACTAAATGTTAGAATATGTCATAGAAACCATTTTGAGACTGACATCATATAGGTTTAACATTGAAAATAAGAAGAATAAACAATTTTAAAGGAGTTTTAAGTAGTTATACGACTTGTAAAACACATTTGGCATGTGGAAGGAATTTAAAAATGTCTCTTTAAGTCTCTTCAATTAAATTCCATGCTCATGAAGCTTTGATAAACTAGAATTCTTTCTTATCACTCTTTTGGACAAACTAAAATGGTCAAATAATTTTAGCTTAGTATGGATAGGAGTATGTGATTCAGATCAAGTGCACTTGGTGGGTGGGAGTAATCCATTTTTAATTCCAAGTAATATTAATAGTCATAGGTTTGGTTGATTTTGATTCATGAATCATTATTAAGAGTGTTAGCTCCTCAATACTGCATGCACATCCCCATGTCCTTCAATTTTTTCCCTTGTTTGGATTAGTTTGAGAAAACCAAGTGTTGTACATGATCTTCAAGAGTATGAGACTCCTTATCACAAGTTTTTAGTTTAGTTATCACATGTGAAGGTGAATAAGTTGGTAGAAACATCTTATTTTGATAGTATAAGACTCCATTATAGTCTACATATAATGTTTCAATAGTTACAATGCTTGTCTTCCTATTTTGGTCTTCAAGACAAAGGAGATATGTTTTACCCAACCTCTCATAAGAAGGGTGATCAATTTTATTTTTGAAGGTTTGGTCTCAAAGAGTATCACTTTATTGGGTGATGTAGAGATGAAATCTAAAGTGAGCTAGATCAAGTATTAGTCAAGAAAACTCAAGAAAATGCATAAGAACATAACTAACTAAGCCAACTCCTTTAATGGGGTTTGACAAAAGGAAATTAAGATCTATTTAAAGAAATCATATACATCAAACCTTCCCAAGAGCCTCCCATCTCCAAATGTGGCTCAAAATATGATTTTCCTTTGATTTGGTGCTCAAGTCTTTATCAATGATGAGTGAATTGCTCCTTTATCATCTAAAGTGTAGCGATGAACTAGGATCATGATATTTAATCAAATGTATGCCTTTAGTGGATATATATTATTACAAATTAAGAATTATAACACTACACAAAGATGACTTGTGGAAAGAATTTTGCATTAAAAGTTTAAACTAAAAGAGCTTAAAAATGGTGGTCTTGGCCCTCCTATTTATAGATTTTTGGAAATGATCAAAATGAATTGTGACTGTCCATCTTGAGATCAAGATGTGTGGACAAGAATCCATTTAATTTTGGAGACTCAAATCATAATTACCATCATAAATATTGGGAAGGAGGGGCATTAAAGAGGCATTAGAGGTCTTAAACCTGATATTTGTTCCATTTATGGCTTATGGATGCCACACCACAAATGATGCCACATAATGATGTAGATATTAGAAATTAATTTCCAATTAAAATATATTCAATAACTTTCATAGATTTTCCACTTAAGATCTTGATTTGTATTAATATTCCTAAGTGAGATTAATTAAATTTTATGAAATTATTTGGAAATTGGTTTCTCACTTAATAAAAATGGTGAAAATTTCATTTTACTGGGTCATAATTTGACTGGAGTATAATTAGGAGAAGGTGTTAGTTACATACGAACCAATATCCCATGTAAGACATTGTCAACATGAAATAACACATGCACATGTTGTGTGCTTTTGAATTAGAAGAATTTAATGGTTAAGAGTGTCAAATTATATTTTTGGTATTTTAACTCAAAATGATTTAAGAAAAGCTAATAATCACATAAAATTCATTGCCCCATTTAGGGTTACATTAGCCTAATTGACACTTGTATATGACAAGCTCAAACCATTTAGCATGTTTTAGTGATTTTGACCCAAATTGTGTGTTTGAGTGAATTTTGAGTTAGATTGACAATTTAAACACAATGGTGTTAGGAAATGGATGTCTATAGGTGAAAGGTCTTAAAGATGAACACATAGTTAGGAAACCCTATGATTTTTACCTACAATCAAGTGGAGTTGAGCCCTAGTCAATCATGTTGATGACACATGAAGGATTTAAGACTATGAGAGGATTATAAGTTGGAAATAATAAGAATGAGTCATTAAAAGCATTACGAGATTAGTTGTGATAAAAATAAAACTTAGTACACAATCTTATATTACATAGTAACACCTACAGGCAGTCTATAGTAGCCTGAGTTTAATCCAAAAAGGTAGAGCAATATTGAGAGGAAAGTGGTTGAACCCATATGAGACCTTCAATTAGGTCTAAGAGCATAGAGAAGACTATTGTGACAATGGTGAGGTAATTAGGTGAAATCAAACTTGAGTTAAATGTTTTCAAGTTTTAAAAGCTACAATTGGGACAAATTACATTAACTTTTCCAAACCAAGTTTTGCTCATATACTTGGTATTTCCATGGTGAAGTTCATTAAGGGTTAAACAAGTCTAGTAGTTTCCATATTGTAGTACAAGTATGGGGGAAAGGTATTGACATAATAATATGGTTTATCAATCAATAAAGTATGATGATTGAATGGTTCCTAACTTAAATAAGTTCTAACTTGAAAAACTTAGTAAACATTATGCTAAGATGACTTAAAGTAACCAAACTTGCAGTAACCTATAGTGGTGAGTGAGACTATGGTATATAGGAATGAGAAGGAGCTCAATAAGGTGTGAAATGATATAATATGACTAGAATATAAATAGGAATGTAAGGATATTCATTTATATGACCACCTACAATTTTCATATTCCCTAAATAGTATCTATAGTCAGTCTGCAAACCCACACTGTGTTGGTGATGGGAGTTGAGAGAATGGTCTACAAATCTCTTTGTTATTTAAAGTTAGAGATGAATATAATAAAATTAGGAGAAATTTAAGGATTTTAGGTACAATGGTTTGATTCAGATCATCACCTATAGGAGCCCCCTTTTTCTCTCAAATTGTCACCAATAGTTTGACTGTAGACTCATAATTATTGAAAGTAGTGATAATGGTAAGAGTATGACTTGTAGGGTAAAATGAATAATTTCAAGTATAGAATTATCTTAATGAAAAATATATATATCAAGGGCATATATTTTATTGTTTAAAGGCACATCACTAACTACAAGAATCCTCTGTATTCCTTAATGAAACAATCACAATCTAACTATAAGTTAGTTTAGGCTAGTGAAGAGAGATAATTTAAAGGTTATCAGAGGTGTATAATGGATAGATAATATTTATATCACTCTCATAGTGTTAAAATAAGCCTCATATGATATTCATGATGTAAAGATAGATCAAGGACACGTTTTGACTTGTCACTAAGTCTAAGGTTTCTAGACCCTGCATATAATACATAATTTTGAGAGTCTAGTTTAAGGTTTTATGATGTTGGGAGATTTGAAAAGATGAAAAAACATTAAAACTTAGTAAAAATTATCTAAAATACCTAATATAACCTCTAAAAATCTCATTTTTTTAAGGCAAATAGGGTAGATGCCCTCTATTTTATCTCAGATAGATGACACTCCTAATCAAGATAAAACTGTAGGCATGGCATGAAAATGAGAAGAGAATGAAATTAAGAGTCTTTAAACACTATGAAATGATGTGGAAGGTTTATTTTGATGTGAATAACTAATTAAGGTCACCTAAAATCAACATGTATTGTGTAGAGGTGGTTATAGGCCATCAAACACAATTAGGCCTAGTAGGCCTAAAACTATATCTAAGCCCTACAATGGTCTAAATTCATTCACATGACCATGGAGCCTTTAAAATATAGTTGAGAGCCTTAAAGGGGAGATATAAGGTTGGTAATAGCCATTAAGTTGTAGATGGAATTCCAAAATTGGTCATTTTGACCCAAACCTTTCTTAAGGGTACTCATAAGCGTAGAAGAGCCTGAGGGACCATCTTCAAGCATTCATATCTATACAGAATGATTGCATGGCACCTCAACGAGATAAGGTTAATTTATGGGGGTCATAAAATCCAAATTTATGAAATTGGTTTAGGATTTGGATGTTTTTTTAATGAATCATCCCTAAGAAGAAAAACCTTCTAAAACCCTCCTAAAACCCTAGTTTTACCCAATGGAGAAAATATGTAAGGAGATGAACTCAAAGGGGGTTATCTATCTTTAAAATTGTTTTTAAATTGTACAAGACTCTCTCAGGATATTGGACATCCATTTGGTCCATACTATCATTTATACAGACAAGGTAAAATTTGGGTTTTTTGTAAGTTTTGGTGTGTTTTATAGGTACAAAGGAGGATTGATGGATGAAAGCTATTGAAGGAGGACTGTAAGTAATTATTATAACTCCCTATGTTCATTTATAACCTCATTTGTTATTGAAAGGCCTTATAATACACCATTAAATACAATAGTCTTAGATAGATAGTGAAGATGACAAGTGACTGCTTAGTGAGAAGATGATAAGCCCAATTTAGGATCTTATTAAGATCTACCTAATGGAGTGGAAGGAAAAGGGGTTATAAATAGGTGTTATAAAACGTTTTATATGGATTTAATTTATAAATTTTAGGCCACCTTGATGATAAATGTGAATAATGAGGCCTAGAAGACCAATGAATGAATGCAAGCAGTGAACACAAGTGTCAAGAAGAAGGATATCAATTAGGGAGGTATTTGATGACTATCGTAGCTTATTTCCAACCTCCCTAAGATAGTGCATATGTTTCAAGTATTCCTAGTTCTATTTCAAGTGATTAAGAGATGATTCATCATGAAAGTAGTTTAAAAAAGGCTAGTTGAAGAGTCTTAAGCCAATTTGAAGAGTTTATCATGCTTCAAATGGACACTTATCCAAGAAGACCTTCATGGTCTATTATCCACTCTATTCTCTTGATTTTTAACTAGTTCTCATAGGTTTAAAATTTTATTTATGACCTTTGAACTTATATTATCTTCTCTCCTCTCACATTCTCTATAAATGCAAGCCATTTTGGCTTTTGTAAAAAAACTACACCTGGTATGGTGAAGCCCTGATAGTTTGAATATTGTATTTTACTTTGAAATAAAGATTTCCAAGATGATTTTTATTTCATCAAATCATTGTTTAAGTGTGTAAAGTGGTGTGTAATGAAATGTCAAGTGATTAGTATCTATCCTTACTTTCTCTTTGGTCGTCCATGTTTGATGCAAGTAGTTCTCCCTCTAATAGGTCACATGAAGTGTAGCTAGTGATTTTGTCTATCTCTAAGTGTAAGGAGTAGCCTTCATTTTTTCAATCTGACATACGGTTCACTCACCATGAGTAGTATAATGTATATCACCTCCATGTTTAAAATACTTATGTTAGAGCAATCTATGATATTGAGCCTACTTTTGTGAGTCATGTTTCATAGTGTAAGTGTATGGTAGTCTATTGGAGATCATTATGGTATATCACCTCATTCGATTAGTTTACATTTATGTATCTTTATATCTCTTTCCACCTAAGTAAGTAAGTAGTATAGGTAATAATCTATCAAGGATCAATCTAGGGAGCTAGCCTTTAAACTTAGAGGTTTACCTTTGTTATAGGCAACCCACATGCCTAGAGGTAGTCCCATGTTGCCCAAATCTTGGAGTAAGATTGAAATATATCTCCTAGGGTGTAATATTTGGTGATAAAAATCAATTGAATTATAAAATGACAAGCTAAAGGAATCACCAATGAAGTGGTGATGAAGTGCGATTTTATTGGAGCATTAGCTGGTAGAGAATTAGAATTTATATTTCACAAAGAAATGCTCTAATTAGACCATATAAGATCTCAAGGAAATTCAACAAGGATCCAAAGAGACTATCTTCAAATATGATCATATATTTCTATATGCGATGAACAAAGTCAAATTTGTTATGAAAGATAAAGATAAGGATGCTTAGTTCATAGAGGGATTGTGACCAAGGATAAGGTTTGCTATTACACAAACCTGGTTAAATAATAAAGCAAAAGTAATGACAACTAAAATTTGAGTGGAGTAGACTAAATACTATAGAGGAGATTCAACTCCTAGTTCATAGATAGAAAACACCTTGTAGCTACTTATAAAAATATTAGAACAAAAATAAGAAGTAACATAGAGACCTAGGTTAGATCTTTGGTGTATAGAGTGTGGAAATGAAAGGCACCATAAGAATGAGTGCATGAGAATAAAAATTGAGTTCTATGATATATGTCACTAAGTAGGACATACAACATCTCAATGTCACCTATTGCAATAGTACATGAGGAACCTATAGACATTATACTACAACTTTTACAAAGCCCATAATCATGATGAGAAAAACTACCAAGTGCTATAATAATTGAGAGAAGATGTTACCAAAAATGTTTTTGTAGTGGATACACATAAATCAAATATGAAAATTCAAGATATCATTAGACCTAAAGTAAATAGGCTTGGTACTAATCCTGTTGATGCACCTTGGGCATTGATGGTACCAACCTATCAACCTATAGACATACCTAGTTGGAATCCACCTATTCAAAACTAGATATCCCCTATGCAAAATTAGAATTTTTGGAATCCTATGATTTAATAGCCAATGTGGCCTAATTGGGCACTAAAACCAACTCAAGCCTAATACGATGGATATTGGGGTACCCAATAACTACAAGGGTGGAATCCATAGTAGAATTTTGGGAACTATGGATCATGATAGTTTGGTAACTGGGGTATCCAAGTGAATAGAGGAGGATACCAGGGAGGAACTAAGGGAGGTTACCAAGGAGAAAAATAAAGAGGTAGAGGAAATAGACCATGACCTCTAATTTAATGATATTTGTATGACAAGTTCAACCATGTATAAATTAATTTCCCTATGAATCCACAACATCAATCCTACTATGCTTATTGTAGGGTTTTTGAACAACATGATACTGAGGATTCCATGGTGTTGGAAAAATAATGAGAGGACAAGGCTATAAGAAACATAAATATGGTAATTGCACAACCCCAAGAGAGTGAATTATTACAAGCCATCACTCATCGATAATATGAATATTATATATTAATCCCTTTGAAATTACCACAAGATCATAGGATCAGGAAAACACAACTAGACAAGTATTTGAAACTAGTAATGAATAAAGGGTTAATGAGTGAAGTAGTGTAGATTCTAAAAATGATTCAACAATAAGAGACCACTAAAGATGATGTTGTATCCATAAATGCACAAATGTATGGGCAAATAGTGCACATCATGTGATAATATGGTGTTATCATCACCTTGACAGACTTGATTAAGCTCTTTAACACACTGTGAAATGAGGACATCTCACAAAACATCACCAATTTGCTCCATAATCTGATAGAGTGTGCATAATATATCCAACAATGAGTGGATTAGATGATCTAGTATCTCAAACCAAAAAAACCATGGGATGTTGATTTGAGAATGGACTTTGAGATAACATGGTATGAGTTACCCAATGCAATTTTCAATTTCGGTAGCACTATCAATATGATCCCTCGATCAACATCGGTCACTATCAGTAAATCTACATTAAATTACAACCTCATTACACTGAGTCTCATGGATTATGGGTGCATCAAACTAATTGGTCGATTGGAGGATGTGGAGATCAAAGTTATATAACTGCACTTGTGTGCTGACTTTAAAGTTATAGGTATGAAGATGGATGAGATGCACTATCTTATGATAATTAGAAAAAAGTGGACTTGTGATGGTTAAATGACCATCAATAGGATAAGGAACTAATTGGAATATCATCAGGGAGACAATATTCTAGTGATTCATTTAAATAAGGATATACAAAAGGCATACTGCATCCCTAAAGAGTTAGATTCCCCTATGTTTGTGGAGAGAATATCTAGATGAGGTGAACATTAAAGACAAATGATAGGTCCTATGAGCTACTGAATGTGACTTACTCTATAATCACACAATCCTACTATAGGTACCATTGTAGTTATAAGATTTACCTCTTAATCCTATGCTACCATATGTAGATATTCCATCATTAATGGTATATGATGTATGCTCCATGTTTGTAAGGTTACCAACTCAGTCAAACATAGATTTTGTATATCAATCTAGTCAAATAGATCAAGATTACATAGAACCAACAAGATAAGGCATTCTACTTTGGGATAGGGCTTCTTTGATAAGTGCAAATTTTTAAACTCACATCTCAATTGGATGAAGGGTGATCATGAGATATGACCTTTGTGAATGGTCCTTGTAATAGAATTCCAACTACCACACTATTTTACCACCAAATATGTTGGTTAGTTTATTCTCCAATTCTAATAATATAGGCCTAATATCGACCAAAAAGTTAACAATCTCACCTATGAATTTAAGGGGATTCTTAGGAATTGGTGGTTTATATATTAGAAGGCAAAAATCCAATGGGATGAAGCCTATGAAGTCCTTCTAGCTTAGTTCTAGTTATTAGAGGGAGTCAAAAGGGACTGGCCAATATTTCATGAAGAATATTTCCCAAAGATTCATATTTACCAATGAGTTGAGGTCTAGACTATATAATTTTTCACTCCAAAGTATTGGGTACATTTATTCCACTATACTCTAGGTACCATTTATATTGCTTGGTACATACACTAGGAATGCAGAAAGAAAACAAGACATTGGGCATAGAATCAAGATAATTTCATTCAAATCTTTATTTTAAAAGATGATAACCCCATAACACACAAGGAAGTTCATAAGCTAAAGGTATTTTTATGCCATGAGGATTGAATACTTAGATGGAATAATTGATTCTTCATCCTCTCATGATATAGCCTATGATTTGAATATAGCCTATAGGCCTATAAATTAGAGAAGGATAAGAGAAAGATCTATTGGAAATATTATCATTGATGTCAAAGGTCTAACACTATTGCTGACAAAGGCCCCATAACATTTAATATCTTAAGGTGTTTTTAATGTTCATATTTTAGCTAAAGTGTGTTAATATTTATTAAATATTAATGAATATATTTTTGGTTGTATAAATTCAAAAGAGGGCCCATGAAGAACTCAAAGAGTCATGAGATAAAGACAAAAGAGGGAAAATATGCATTTTCCCATTAAGGGTCACCTTGAGGAATTCAAAGAGACACCAAGTGAAGATAAAAGAGGGAAGGGAACATTGTTCCATGAAGAGTCACCTTGAGGAATTTGAAGAGTCACCAAATAAAGACAAAAGAGGAAAGGATGCATTTGCTCATGAAGGGTCACCATGTAACTTTTCAAATGAAATGATTTGAAGGGTCATGTAAGTTTGGCATCATTTTCCATGTGGATTGAAAGGTCACAAAGGGTGAATGCCAAAGGTCATTTGGAAAGCTATAAAAGGAGGCTTGGGAAGCCATTTGTAATATGCAAGAGTGTGCATGGTTTGTAATTATTTTATATAAGAAAAAATGAGAGAATAGAAATAGATATTGTAGAGTTCTGTCATTTGTAAAGAAAGCAACATTGAGAGATAGTTGTGTTTTACATAAGATGGGTTGGTGTTCTTGTGGGTTAGTGCTCACAAATATTTGTTGTGTTGGTGCTCAACAAAGGGGTTTGTGCTCCTACAAGTTGGTGCTTGAAAAGTTTTTAATTTGAGTTGGTGCTCATTCATATACTTGAGATTGTTCTCTATGGTTTTTCCCACATTGGGTTTCCACATAAAAATCTGGTGTCTCTCTCTCTCTCTCTCTCTCTCTCTCTCTCTTGTGTGGTGCATGTTATTGTTTAAATTTTATTGCATATCTTGAATGTATGGCTAAGTGGAGTTTGATTAATTAAAAGTTTTATAAAATATATGATATACTGATTCACCCCCCCTCTCAGTATATTTTGTGCTTAATAATTGGTATTAAAGTAGGTTCATTTGGAGATAATTTAATAGTTTGAAGGTAGATCAGGGAAAGCATGATGGCTAGATCACATGAAGGTCTTTCTATAAATAAGGCACTTTTGTTTGATGGAAAAAATTATGCCTTTTGGAGTGTAAGGATTAGGAATTACTTGATGGCCCTTGGATTTGACATTTGGCAAGTAGTGATAGAGGAATACGAAGAGCCACAGAAACTTGTAACTACTCCTACAAAAAAGAAGGCAAGTGAAAATAATGCTAAAAATTTAAATGTTATTTTATATGGTTTATGTGAATAAAAATTTGTTAAAGTTATGCAATGCAAATCTGCTCATGAGACATGAGTAAATCTTGAGAATATTTAAAAAGATGATGGAAAGGTTCAAAAAGCTAATCTCTAGAATTTTAGAAGACAATTTGAAAGTTTGAAGATGGAAGAGGAAGAAAATATAGCAAGTTATATTTTGTGGGTTGAACAAATAGTTAATCAAATTCAAGGCATTGGAAAAAAATTGGAAGAGTCAATGGTGGTATAAAAGGTTTTGAGATTCTACCATTGAGATATGATGCAAATGTATCAACAATTAAGGAGATGAAGGATCTAGCCAAGCTAAAGATGGATGAGCTACATGGTATTCTTATGGCATATGAGATGTGGACTGAACAAGAGAAACCCTCAAAGAGGGAAGCTACTTTCAAGATATCAAAGAAAGACAAGGCTAAGATTCAAGAATCAAGTGATAGATCTAGTGATGAGGAATCTGACAAAGGAGCTCTATTCATTTGCAAGCCTAAACAGGGCACAAGAAAATATCAAAGAAAGTTGCCATTTAAATGTTTTAAATGTGGTAAGGTTGGACATTTTACAGCTAAGTGCCTAGATAAGAACAATGGTGATAATGAATAAGGAAAGTCTACATACAATAAGAAATTCAAAGGAAAATACAAGAAGGGATTCAAGAAGAGTAGTTTTATTCTAAAAATCATAGCTCAACCAAAGGCAGTGGAATCAGTGACTCAGATGAAGAAGAGATTCTATTCATGACCATACATGAAGATGCCTCTACAAGCAAAATTATAGATGATCAAGAAGAACATGATGAAGCTGAAGTGAATTTGGAAGAACTCATTTGTGCCTTAGAAGAATTAAAAGCTCTTGAGAATAAGAATCGAAGATTGAAGCTCTAAATCGAGAAAAATGAAAAGGAGTCAAAGGAAATAATTGAAGATCTACAAGCACACATTGAAAAAGCTAAAAAGACTGAAGAATATCTAACGACTCAATTAAAAAAAGTAAGTGAAGAATGTGAAAACTATGTTGATGAAATTGCCTCTTTAAAATAAGATATTGAGAAAATAAATAAAGAAATCAATGATAAAGCTATCAATGATTCAAAATTTGAGAATAAAACTAACATGTTGAATAAGATATTAGAAAGTCAAAAATCAATATCAGATAAGATAGGTATTAGATTTAAAAAGAAAAAGAGATATGTTGAACCCTTAAAAAAGAGGAAATAAAAAGGGAACAAGTCAAGAATGCAAAGGATAGCTCAAATAAAGAAGGCTAGAAGGAACAGAGCTACAAAAGATAACTAGGTCAAAGATACACAAATTGGAACATGTTATATGTTCATGGTTATTGTTTTTATTGTAATGGTTATGGTTATAATAAAATAGATTGTTGGAAAAGAGCTAACAATTTTAGAAATGAGGAGAAGGAAACTCATGCAGATTCAAATAGAAGCCACAACTCTTTTTCTCCTCTATCAGGATTTGATGAAGAGGCCATAGTATGTTACAAGTACAATAATTTTAGACACATAGCCCAACATTATAGAAGTGTGTTCAAGTCAGTCAATAAGGACCAAAGTTTCAAGGCTTCATTCATCAATAAGAAAGTTTAAATAGGTTCATGGTAGAAGAAATAAACTAAAAAGTCTATGTTAGTCCAGACAGCTTTGCATGCAAGAAATGAAGAAAAGCTATGGTTCATTGACAATAGATGTTAGAGGCACATGATAGGAAATAAGAGCAAGTTCATAACTCTAAAGAAGATCAATGGTGACATAGTGAAATTTGGAGATAATACCACTTATAGAATAGCCAAAAAAGTACATTAATTTTGGATAATGGTAGAACTAAGACTAAAAATGTTATGTATGTAAAAAGTCTTAAGAATAATCTATTGAGTGTAAGTCAAATGTGTGATCAGAGACACACATTAAAGTTTTATGTAGAAGGTTGTGAAATTAGGAGAAAATATTTAGATGTGTTGATTACAGCTATTCAGTAGACATGTAATAATTTATATATAGATATCTAAGGTCAAAAATGTTATTTGAGTCAGGTTGAGGGAAGTTGATTGTGGCACAGGATAATGGGACATAAAATTTGACAATCTTGTCAACATCAACAAGAAGCAAGAAATTAGATATATTCTAAAGATTAAAAATCTCTCCAACATGCTTTATGACCATGTCAACATGGGAAGTAGGTCAGAAGATGGTTCAAGACAAAAGAATACTCAACCACTCAGATGTTAGAGCTTGTTCACACTGATCTATGTGGACCTACTAGAACTCAAAATAATCAACATGAGAAATAATTCACATTGCTTATTGATGATTTTACACATATGACTTGGGTGATGTTTTTGAATAAAAATTTAGAAGCTTTTAGCCACTTCAAAGCATTCAAGGCTTTAGTTGAGAATGAAACTAGTTTGAAGATTAAGTTATTGAGATCAGATCGAGGAGGAGAATTCATGTTAGATAATTTGATTGAGTATTGTGAAGACCATGGGATAAAGATACATTATTTAGTAGCTATAACTCCACAACAAAATGGAGTAGTTGAGTGGAAAAATAGAATGGGTTAGGAGATGGTAAGGATGATGCTAAATGAATCCAAGATACTAGATAAATATTGGAGAGAGGTAGCAGGCACAATAGTGCATATTCATAATAGAGCATTATTGAGAGTCAATAGTGACAAGACTCCCTATGAGCTATTGGAAGATAAACCAGATACTATTGATTATTTCATAGTTTTTGGTAGAAGATTCTTCATAAAGAGAACCAATGAAAAATTGGGTAAGTTTGAATTGAGAATAAATGAAGGAATATTTTTTGGATATTGTTTCAAAATTAAAGCTTATAAATGTTATAAAAAAATAACCAAGAAGATTGTTAAAAGTGCAATTGTCAGGATAGATGAAGATGTAACACAAAGAGCCAGTGAAATGATAGACACTTTTGAAATCATTGAAGAAGAAGATTTTTAAGAATCAGATGAAGATGAGAAGAAGGAGCAAAAGGTCACCAAGACCCCATCCAAATATGTCTAGAGAAATCATAATGAGAGTGACATCATCAGGAACATAAATGAAGGAGTTCACACTAGAAAGATGATGGTAAGTGAATCTGAGCAAGTTAATTTTTATTTATTATCTAAAATTTAGCTTATAAATTTTTCAAAAGCTAGACATGATGAGCATTGGGTTAAAGCAATGGATGAAGAATTAAAATAGATAGAAAAGAATGATACTTGGGAATTAGTGCCTAGACCAAAAGATTAAAATGTGATAGGAATAAAATGAGTATACAAAAATAAGTTGAATGAAGATGGTGAAGTTACCAAGAATAAATCAAGGTTAGTATGTAAAGGATATGCTCAGATTGAGGGTATAGATTTTTAAGAAACTTTTCCACCAGTGGAAAGGCTAGAGGCTATTAAAATGTTTCTTGCATATGTAGTGTTTAAGAAATTTAAAGTGTTTCAGATGGATGTTAAGTTTGATTTCATGAATGGGAATCTAGAAGAGGAGGTCTACATTGAGTAGCCTGAGGTATTTCTTCTCTCAAATGATAATAGCCATGTATGTAGATTGAAAAAAACACTGTATGGATTGAAACAAGCTCCCAAAGCTTGGTATGCAAGGCTTGATAAGTACATGTAGGATTAAGGTTTGAAGAGAGATTTTGCTGAGAATAATCTCTACATCAAAATAGAAGGTGAGCATTAATTGAATGTTATGATATATGTTGATGACATAATATTTGGAGGAAACATTAAAAAGATGATAAAAGAATTTTCTGATAATATGCAAAAATAATTTGATATGCCTATGCTTGGAGAATTGTCATTTTTATTAGGGTTGCAAATATTTTAGTCAAATAAAGGGATTTCATATCTCAAAATAAAAATGCTAAGGAAATGTTGAAAAAAATTAGTTTTGAGGATTGTGCACCAATTTTCACACTAATGGGTACAGGGAACAAGGTGAGTAAAGATGGAGATTCACCTATTATAGATCAATATTTGTGCATAAATATAATTGGTAGTCTTTTATATTTGATATCATTGAGGCCAGACATCATGCATGAATTAGGCATAGTTATGATATATCAGGCAGCCCTGAAGGAGAGTCATGTTCAGTTGGTGAAGAGAATATTCAGATATGTCAAGGGGACATTAGATTATGGATTGTGGTATCCCATAGGTAGATATTTCACTTTGGTTGCTTATATAGATTTAGATTGGGTAGTTTGTTTGGATGATAAAAATAGTAAAAGTAGAGGAGTTTTTTTCCTTGGTGATAGCTTAGTATCATGGCCAATCCATAAGTAGAACTCAATATCACTTTCTACAGCTAAAGCAAAATATATTGTAGCAATATTATGTTGTACTCAAGTTCTTTGGATGAAGCAAACTTTAGAAGACATCAAGGTAAAATATGATGAACCTATCTCTATTTTTTGTGATAACACAAGTGCTATTAATATTTCTAATAATATAATGATGTATTCAAGAATAAAACATATTCTTGTCAGATATCACTTTTTGATAGAGCAAGTTGTAGATCAATAGGTTAAGTTGGAATATATCAGTACTGTATAATAGATTACAGATATTTTCACAAAGGCACTACCAAAGGACAAATTTGAGTATCTATGAGAAAAGTTAGGAGAAATTTATTTTATTTCCTACCATTGAGGATCAACATCAGTTGAGGGGGAACTAAGTGTTAGCTCTAGGATATACCCTTTATAATCAATGTCAAAGGGGGAGAAGTATAGGATCAAGTTTAGGAATAGGTACAAGATGCTATAGTAAGGGGGAGTTATTGTATGTTTTTTTTTGGCAGGATGGGTAGGTTGGTAGTACATGTTTTAGGATGTGGCAGTTTTAGTTTAAGGTTGCCATTAATGATAAAAGGGGAGATTGTTGGAAATATTGTTATTGATGTCAAAGGTCTAACATTATTGGTGACAAAGCCCCCATAACATTTAATGTCTTAAGTTGTTTTTAATGTTCATATTTTGTCTAAAGTGTGTTAATATTTATTTAATATTAATGAATATATTTTTGGTTTCATAAAGTCAAAAGAGGGCCCATGAAAAAGTCAAAGAGTCACGAGATAAAGAAAAAAGAGGGAAAGGACACATTTTCCCATGAAGGGTCACCTTGAGGAATTCAAAGAGTAACCAAGTGAAGATAAAAGAGGGATGGGCACATTTTTCCATGAAGAGTCACCTTGAGGAATTTGAAGAGTCACCAAATAAAGACAAAATGGGAAAGGATGCATTTGTTCATGAAGGGTCACCATGTGACTTTTCAAATGAAAGGATTTGAAGGGTCATACAAGTTTGGCACTATTTTGCATGTGGATTGAAGGGTCACAAAGGGTGAATGCCAAAGGTCTTTTGAAAAGCTATAAAAGGAGGCTTTGGAAGCCATTTGTAATATGTAAGAGTGAGAGGAGAGAATAGAAAGATATATTGTAGAGTTTTATAATTTGTAAAGAAAGCAACATTGAGAGATAGTTGTGCTTTACATAAGAGGGGTTGGTGCTCACAAATAGTTTGTGTGTTGGTGCCACAAAGGGGTTGGTGGTCCTGCAAGTTAGTGCTTATGAACTTTGTAATTTGATTTGGTGATCATTCATATAATTGATATTGTTCTCTGAGGTTTTTCCCACATTGGGTTCTCTCTCTCTCTCTCTCTCTCTCTCTCTCTCTCTCTCTCGTGTGGTGTGTGTTATTGTTTCAGTTTTATTACATATCTTGAATGTATGGTTAAGTGGAATTTGATTAAGTAAAAGTTTTATAAGATATATGATATACTGATTCACCCCCTCTCTTAGTATATCCCATGCTTAACAAGATCTCTATTCAACCATGTTATAGAATATAAGATGAATATGAGTGGACAAAATATTTAGTCAAGGAGGGTGATTTGGCCCTTATAGAATTATTTTAACCATAATGGGAAGTTGAGATACTTCCAAGTCTAGTCACAGAATCATCTGAAGAAGAAAGGTTGTGACATCTTAATATTCTAGAGCAAGAAGTTGAATGGATAATGCAAAATTTCATTCCTAAGGAATAATAAAATATTTATCATGAAACCTTGAAATAACACATTAAGAACATTAGAATAGAGGCCATTCCAAAATTGTTACATATTGGTGATTACTAGTCAGAGGAAGATATATCCAAAGTACTGCAATGCTTGCAAGATTATCAAGATGTCTTCCCAACCAAATTCATAGAAGTCATGGGTGTGGAACCATCTTTGGGGGAGATTCACATTGTATTTAAGGAGTGTGAATGATTGATTAAAAAAAGAACATACTGGTTGAACCCAAACATGAAGCTAAAGGTCAAATCTGAACTAGATCGCATGTAAGAGGCAATAATTATCTTTCTTATGGAATAATATGACTGGGTGAGCCCTATGGTTATCCAACCAAATAATAATGGTGAGATCAAATTCTGAAATGACCATCACCTTTTGAATGAGGCCTATGTTAATGACCCTTTCCCCATCCTATTTACTAATGAACTTTTAGTAGTGTTTGCAGGCCATGACGTGTATTCATTTATTAATGGTTTTAGCGGGTACCATTATATCCCAATCATAGAAGAAGATAGAGACACGATAACCTTGGAAATAGAATGGGGTTATTTCACATACAAGTTAATGTCAATTGGATTGAAAAATGCACCTACATATTTCTCTAGGGTTGTTGTTGTTGCATTTAAGGATTTCATCCATAATTTCTTAGAAGTCTATTTAGATGATTGGGTAGTATTTTCACTGTTTAGAAATAATTTGTTCAAATTAAGATTGATGTTAGAAAGATGCAAAGCATTGTAGATAGGGATCAACATAAAAAAATGTTTATTTTTAACACCCATTGTAGTATTGTTAGGGCATGTAGTCTGCAACAAGGGTATCTTGGTATATCCAACCAAGATTGCAGTAATTATGGGAATACCACCACCCATAATTATGAAAGAGGTGAAATAATTCTTTGTACATACATGATACTATAAAAAGTTTATTAAGGGGTATGCTACAATATCTACCACTTTAGAGAAATTACTAAGGAAAGAAATGTGATTCATCTAAAAAAATAAATGCCATGCGATAATCATTAATTTAAAATAGAGATTGGTAACTGTCTTGATATTGAATTTCATAGATTGGAGTAAGTCCTTCCACGTACATGTAGACACATCAGGGATCACATTTGGCACTATGTTTGTATAGCTAGGAGAAGGTGGACTATATCACCCCATCCATTTTACCAGTCATAATCTATTTGTGATTGAAAATAATTACACTACCACATAGTGTTAATCCCTTGCGATAATATTCACACTATAATTTTTTTTCCATTATCTGTTAGCTATGTTGTTTGAGATGTTCACTAATCATCAAAATCTTTAATAATTGGTAAACAAACTGTTGTCTCCAAATCTTGCACCCTAGAAGAGGTTGTTCATGCCTCTTCAAGATTTGGCCAACAGGGGAATACTTCCAGGTGTGTGGGGCACCTATAGTGGAAGTAAACCTATATATTTTAAAGGCTATCTCCCTAGATATGACTTGATGTTCTTATGATACTAAAAATTCCTATTATGGGTGAAAATGGAGAGAAAGATACATAAAATAGATCTAAACTAGGAGGTGATACACCACGAGTTGATTCTATTCATACACTTAGAATTTGCATAATGAACTAAGACAATCAAACTAGCCTTAACACCATTAATAGAGCTACCTAACATTAGTGTTTCTCATGAAGGCACATAACAACTCAAAAAATGAAGTCAAGTGAATGGAATGTCAGATATGACACTACAAAACTCATTTATACTTCAAGAGTCTATTATAGTAACATACACTTCATGAAACCCATTAGGAGAGAAGTCATTTATAGCAACACATTCAAGGATTGCATGAAAACAACATGACCTAAATATATACTTGACATTTAAGATGGATAACTTTAAAATGTAGTGAAAATGGACTTAGAGTATAACCAACTTACTCCTCATTGGCTTAAGTGCAAATCAAGGTACAATTTTGGTAGGGCTTTGCCATACTAAGAGTTGGAATCCCCTTCAATAGCCAAAATGGCTCATAATTATAGAACTTGGAAGAAGAGAGAGAAGATAGAAGTTGAAGAGGCACAAGGACAAGTGTCCAAAGGTGAGAATCAATTAAAATAGATGTGGATGTAGTGTAAAATGAGTCATGAAACTGATTTACACATTATCTCATCCCAAATTAGCCTCTTCTCTGAGTGTGGCGTAGCAAATCTTCTCAATCATTCTCTCTTGTAAATTGAATTCATCATAGGCTTCCTTTTGAGCATTATAAATCAAGTTAGGACAAGTGTCTCATGTGTGATGAGGAGAGGGAGTTACAAAGAAGCCTTCACCTGAATTGGGAGTTTTCTTGATCATGACAATCTCTTACACAAGCTCAATAATCACCTATCATCAAGATCACTCTCCAATAGGCATTCCTTGACCCTTGGAACTATAATATTTGCATTATGTGAGGCATATGAAAGTAAAAAAAAATTATTGATGGAGTCCATAATTATAATGATGGAGTCCATAGTTCATTTGTAGGAGTTTGAAGCTAGATTGATGGAGTTCATAGTTTTGTTGTAGGCTTCAACATCTCTCCACTAGGCCTAGTGTCTTTGTATCCTATTTAAATTTTTTATAGATTGGAATGGATGTAAGATAGGTCATGGAACTTTTTAAAAAGGTCTCCACACTTACTAGTTCATATTTTAGTTCATTCCTCAAGACTTGTAGAGTTTTGTGTACTTAAAATTGCCTTGCCTCTGAGACAAAACAAAGGCATACTATACTCTTATCTTAGCAAATACAAGTGTTTGGGGAGGTTATATAGGTCCCAAGGATTATATACACCAATTTTTGTCTTTTGAATGCATCATTTTACCCTCCAAATCCTCAAATTCATAAGACAAACTTATAAGAAAGCACTGTCTGTAGGGGTGATATGATGACTATGTTTTGTTTGCTTGGGGACCTTTAATTTGTCATATGTTTTATGTAAAATGCATATTCCTCTTGTATGATCATGTTTTGAATGGATTAAATATCATTTTATCTTTTTAATCTCACAAACATCACATATGCCCTTTAGAAACTAGGACTAAGCTTACTCTGTCATGACTATGACTGTGTCGGCCCTGTTTGTAGGTGGTTTTGGGGTGACCTTGAAAAATTATATTATTTATATGAAATAAAATTAGATAATTAATATTATCAAAGGTTCCACTGAATCTATAACCAAACCAAGAATCCAAATTTTCACTCACTACCTTTTGATAGGTCACAAGGTTGGTTGTGTGTGATGATTTATGTTTTTAGGCCTTGGAAATAGTGTATATGATATCATAGAATTTTCAAAGACCTATTCCATATTATTCATGGGCATGATTCATGTTTTAGGCTCATTTTCACCTTGAAAGTTCATCACAAGGTTAGAAAATCAACCTTCCACATCACTAGTTAGAACCCCTACTGTAGATGTCACTTCCTAGGCTTGTGTATAGATAGGGGAGAGTGTTTAGGGGTCAAAACATCAAATTCCACCTTTTCTCTATCATCTTGGCTCATGAGTGTATTTTGGATTATTTGTAATCACTCCCTTATGAAAAACAAACCTATCTTGTAACTTTAGTTGAAAGAAGTTATTTTTGATTTCAGACCTATAGGACTTACTAAGGTATTTCAATATGTTTGGGCACGTTTTTGAGTTCTTCAAACACCATACTTCTCAAGTGTTTAATTCTCTTTCTCTTACCAATGGCTAGCCTCATGATGAGACTCTCCAAAACTCATAATTTATATTACCCAAACACACTCTTGGATTCTCAAACCAAAGACACAAAAGATGCAAGCTCTTTATTTTGTCTAGTTAGGGAAAAGGTCCTTGTAGATGTGCATGTGACTATAGATGAAGATATCTCTATAAGGGTTGACAGTCATGGAAGAACTATGCATTTGAGCCTTATTTTGACATTATATGAGTTTAAAACTTGTTCTAACACCCTCAAATGCATATTCATGGATTTAAACTCTTGAAGCAATATCCCATGCCTCCATCCAATGTGGAAAATCTCCTTCATGGTGCCTAAGATAGCTGTAAGTGTGGGAAAGCATAGTTGTAAGCATATACAAGCTTAGAAGAGGCTTCCTTAGGAATTTGAGCTCTTCAAAACCAAGAGAACCATTAAATGTCTTGTAAATCATGGAGAAACACTTGGAACAAATAAAACATCAATCTAAAGAAATAAAAATTGATACAAGTGCAAAAAGTGACCCCTTCATGGATTAAAGTACACAAAAAGCTTCCTAGAGTGTTAACAATGGTTCATAAAGGAGGATCCACCAATATAATAAATATTTATATTAAATTAAATTGGACTTAGAGTACTATCCACCCCCAAGACCATTCTTCCCAATTCCACTTGTACGGTCCACACCAAGCATAACAAGTTGACCTTCCTTGGCTTGCTGAGAGAAAATGGTAGGAAAATAAGTTATAGATGAAATTTCTAACATATTAATTTAAAACCAAGAATGGAAATGGGTGTGGGGAGGTGAAGATTCACTCCACCCATGTTTTAGCTGATGGTAAACTCAAGGAGTTCGTACAAGTGCCCAAAAGGGCCTATTTTTAAGGAGAAACTACCATTTCCTACTCATGATTGATTATTTAACTAAAATATAATAGATTTTGACATCATTTTACCCCATCCACATTGAGATTCACTTTGGTGACAAATATTGCCTCCTTGGAAGTTCGTACAATTGATTTAATAGGCTAGAAATGTGACCTAATACCCCCTTTTGCATATGAAACTTAGAAAAATGGCCAGACTTATAAACACATTAAAACATATAAAATACCAACTTAGGACATTTTCAGCCTGATTTTTCAGTTTGACTAAGTTTGACCATTATTGACCAATGTTGATTTTTGTTGACTAGGTCAGTACAAGGAGGATGGACTTCAACAGGTACTAGGGGAAGGGAAAGTGAGATATATAAGACAATAGGAGACCCCATAAGACATATAAAAAATTATTAAAAAGTTAAAAATAGTGTCGATTGACCCAAATTTTACTTGGGGTCAAATTTGGTCAACACAAACCTTTACTAGGAGGTCACATATATCAATGATTAATGATTTTACAAGAGTTTTAGTTTTGGATTAATGTCAAACCTGGTTGAGAGAATGTAAGACCAAATCATTTGAGTCATCTCAAAAATGGTAGAGAAATAGAATAAATTCTTAATGAATCACCTAACTCACACTTATTTCATATGTTTATGATTCCTGAATAACTAGAGGATATCACAGAGTTTCTAGAATAGAGGACATTCTCAAAACACTACATAGAATGAGAGAAGAAGCAGTTGATTATTAAGGCCCTTTAGTTTAATATCATTAGAAGATTTATGTACTATCTAGGCAAGGATGAAGGATTGTACAAAGTAGCTTTTGAGCATGAATGATCTTAAATAATTGAGGAAGCACATCAAGGCATTAATAGAGGTCACTTCATTGGAGATGCTACTTCAAGAAAAGTTTTTCAAAGTGGCCTATGGTGGCCTTATTTATTTCAAGATGCATATTGTATTGCACAATAATGTGATTTTTTTTAAAGGATAGGAAGGCCAAACTAGTGGGATGAAATGCCATTCCAACCAATGCTTGTACAATAACCCTTTGAACAATAGGGGATTAAATTTGTTGGGCCTATTAATATAACCAACAAACACAATCATGCATGGTATATAATCACTAGAATCGACTAATTTACCAAGTGGGTCAATGCTGCTCCAATAAATAGTTAGTTATAAAGGATATAATGAAGTTTTTGTATGAGAACATAATCACCAAGTTTGGATGTACAATCAAGTTGGTGAGTGAAAGAGGTATGCACTTTTTGAATAAAACCATAAATACACTCATTGCTGAATTTCTCATATCGCACCATAAAAGTAGAGCTTATCACCCTCAGGTGAATGGTCAAGCGAAGGCTACAAACAAAGTATTAGGTAAAATGTTGATGAAGGTCTATAATGTTTAGCTAGATAAATAGGAGGATAAACTTATTTAAGTCTTATGGGAATATTAAATGCATTAAACATGTGCCTCGGGGTTTACCCCCTTTCAATTGGTTTATGGTTTAGAATTAGTAATGCCCTTAGAGTATGTTGTACCCAATTTGACAATTACAATCATCATGTATATGGGAGACCAATAATAGTTGATGAGTAGGTTATTGGAGCTAAATATAATGGATTAAGACTATCATAGAGCAACCTAGACACAAGAGGTAAATAAACATAGATAAAAATCTTGGCATGATAGGAATATGTGGACTAAGGAATTTTAGATAGATCAACTAGTAATATTGTATGATAGCTCATTTTGAGCCTTTACATGAAAATTGAACATATATTGGAAGGGACCATATATTATTCATGAGTTACCTCAGCTAGGAATTATGGTCATGAGGCATTTACAAGGTAAATTTTTTCTTGGAAAGGTGAATGGTAGTAGGCTCAAACCCTACTGCCATTAATTTACATTCCCAAAAAAGGATAGGTGCTAAATCACACTAGTTTTGTGTAGGATTAATTTTCATTCATGTTGTGTGGATTAGGTTTAGGTTTTGTTATATTGTGTGTGTATCTCAGAATTAGGTGTAAATAAATTAGCACAAGTTACCCAAAATTAGGAGACATTGTTCATGATTGGGAGGAAGAAGTAAACACCAATGTTAAAATGGGTGGCATTGAGAGATAATTAAGTCTTAGAAAGTTATGTACAATAGAGATCATTGATGATGGCTAATGCCTAAGTGATGGTTATTAATAAACAAGCATGTGAAATAAGTAACATAGATCCCAAACCACCATACCGATCAACATCAGGAAAAGGAATAATCAATTCAAAGTACATCATTCCATCAAGTCATCACAAAAATATGCGACCTTGGCAAAAAGTGTACCAACTCATCAATTAAAAGATTTAGTTACCAATGTTTTTAAAAATAGGATCCAAAGACAAATTAGCACATTTAAATCAAAAGGATATAAATGGGCATGTGAAGACCTATATATATCACATATTACCAGTTGATCTACCATTTCATACTTAGTTAATTTCAAGCAATTTTATGCTCATATATCCAAGTCTCTTATAAAACTTTGTACTCCTTGTCTTCAACCCAATTTATCCACAATGAATAGGTATTCAATATGGCCACATTTCGATAGTCACAATTCACAAAAATTCTCTCTATTGCAAAACTAGAAGATATAGGGATTAGAGAAAACATACACCAAGATAAATTTTTAGATCTAGAGGTGTATGTGTAGACATCAAAAATTTGCACACCATGATTTCAAATATCAAAATTCCCCTAGAACACCTTAGGACCCCCTTGGGACCAATCTGACCCTTTGACCCTTAACCAAGCCTAACCCATGGTTAGTTTTCTTGACTAACTTAACCTAGCTTTTACCCACTTTTTTACCTTAACCCTTGATCACTGATGGTTAGGGTGCACCTCCTTAACCACCAACATTCAAGTCACCCTCATTGATTTTATAAATATAACTTGTCTAAATCTATGTGTAGGACATTACATACATGAGTTATAATTAGAAGTCCTAATTAATGTCTTGTTAAAACTTTATTACCTTGGCTATAAGAAGAGATGAGCAGTAAGGTGAAGATCATTTACAATTATTATCAACAACTTATGAATCAAGAGTTCCTTTATTCTAGGTCAATCATCATTAGCAATATAGTGATCTAGTCATCATGTTAGAAATCCAACTTTCTACCACAACTCTGCCAAAGCACCAAGTAGTGTTACTCTACCAAAATCACATTAGACTCCACCAAAAAATCAACCACCCGATCAACCTTATACAAGATAAGTATTTGCTTTTTAGTATTCAACTATTTTATTTACTTTCACACTCAACTCAACACCCACCCACCTCTCAAAATCAAACTTTGGGATCTTGTCAATCTGACCATTTATCAACCTAGATCTACACATACTAATCATCGATGGTTGTCCCAATCACTGATGGTTTGCCCAACCACTGATGGCTACCTTAACCATCGATGGTCACATCAGCCACCAACAGTCATTATGCTAAGAAATAACAAGTTATTTCCACCTATCCACCCTTAACCCAATATGATTTTCTATGTCCCTTCTTATTCACAGACCCCTTCCTAATTTTATAAAGTAGACTTGAGCCATTTAACACTAGTATTAACTTGCTTATTGCTATATTAGTTATTTCTAATTTATTTCTTTGGAAATAATTTCTTGTGTTTAATTTCAGTACCTTTTGATTATTGATGCAAGTAATTTCTATTCTGATTATAAACTTAATTGTTTAAAACATATGGATTGACATCCCTTGAGGAAGCTCTTGCTTTTGAGATCTAACTAACTCTAGGCAATCCCTTAGCTACCTATCTAACCAACCATTTACTTTAGTGTTGTTTTATTTATAGGTTATTCTCCCAAGCCAAAGATGAGTTCTTCACAATCATCTGATTCAATGTACACATATCCAAACAAGTTTTTTAACCATACCCATATTTAATTTCTTCTTCTTCCCTTTTCAAAATATAAGCTAAAATTCACTGAAACATTTTGACATACCTGTTGGGACCTTGAGTCTTTACTTTGGGTTTCTTTCCTTTGCATATGTATGTTTTTATCTGTATCTATGCTCATTAAGTAAAATAAAATCTCTTTGAGGTTTAAAATCAAGTGTATCCATTGCTTGCTTCTAATTTTATCTCACTTTGAATTAAGGCATACTAATTTTATCCTAGTATCACTTTTGTTACACACACTAAACCAAACAACCTTCATCAATTAGACATCAAACAAACTTTAGACAAGGCCTGACTAGGATTTCATCACTTAGTGGTCACCTTACCCTTTTTTGGTGATCCTAATTGGAGGTCATTACCAAGGGGAGAACCAACTCAACTCTCTAGTTGGGTATAAACTTTTAAAATCAATATATATTGGCTAAGCACCTGACACCCTTATCAACCAATGTGTGAAGTGAGGGGGTAGGCCCCAATACCAAACCATGTATTGATTCTCATTACATATATTTTTGATCACCTAAATAACCCAAAACCAACCATAGATTTATTTTATAGTACCTAATCTACAAGCCAACTTCTATCACACATTCTCATAACTTAAGGCATAAGCCAAAAGAGAGATTAAAATTAACCACAAGATTCTAATGCACTCTAGTGTGTGTTGGGTTTCCTCAAAAATTTCTTTCTTTCTCTCTATTTTGAGTTATAAGATTCTTTGTGTTTTTATCTCATCCTATTGGCATGGTACTTACTCATCAACAATAAAGAGACTTAGCAAGTCAGGACCCATCTATAGATTATCCAGTCTCATCTACCTCTTCATCTATGGAGTATATATCAGATGCTGAGAGTTTTCCTCATCATTTTAATGATTCTAGTGTGCCTCAAATAGTCTCCCAAGGTAACCCAGACTTTGGTTCCTTTTTAGATAATAACCTGATAGCTTTACAACATTATCTTAGCATAATAGCTCACTATACACCCATTTTAGCACCACCTACTGATCCACCCTATGGCATTCCATTAGGATTTTTAGATAGCTCTTCTATTACCACTATCACCACCCAACTATTAACTACTCAGGCATTTACCTCAACTAAAAAACCATATAACACAACCATGTAAAAACAACCAAATCAACTTTCTAACACCCAAACACCTCCTAGATTGACTAACAATTCTTCCAACATGGACACCACCCAACCTTTACCTACCCGTACCCCAATTAATATTGGAGTACCCACTACCACCATTACTACCATTCCTTTCGCTACCCCCACTCTTCTTTAAAATGTAGTAACACATATACCTTCTACCTTACCACCTATCACTACCAAGGTTACCACTTATCCCTTACCTCTAGCTCAACCATCCATTCCCATTCATCAGTACATACCCTCTAATGACCACATATTCATATGTGGGTTCAACCCAACTACCAATGGTGACTTACCCATATGTGGAAACTTCTCAACCTATAAAAAATTATCAATATGTCACTCAGCCCCTATCATAATATGCACCTTACAACCCTTCAGGTGCACAACCTAAAACAAACCTAATGAAGATGCTCATGGACAAGATGACAACTCTAGAGTCATCTATCTTTAGGGATCATAATCTTTGGTTATATGACTAGATATATAATGAACCCATTCACCCATCTATCCCTATTAGGCCATATCCTCTTCAATGGGAACTTCCCAAGTTCTCCAAGTTTTAGAGTAAGAAGGATCCCCAACAACACCTTAGGGAATCTAGGCATTCATGTTATTGATTGCCTATGATGATGCCCTCCTCCTCTACAATTATCTTATGTCTTTATTAGGATTGAAATTAGATTGGTATAGTGACTTAACCAAGCATATCATCTTCTCCTTTACCCAGCTAGCTCAAACTTTCTTGGATCAATTTTTGATAAATATCTCCAAGAAAGTTTCCATCATTAACCTTTACTCTATTTGACAATTTGATGATGAATCTATTACTAATTTTGTAGCTCATTAGCAGAACCTAATCAACCAACCCTCATTTTCCTTACCCCAACTCTAAATGATCAAACTCTTTGCTTTGGTATGTGCCAAGAACATCTCTTCCACATTGTGTGTTTAGAGTTTTTGAACTTTTGACAAAGCTTTCACCATGACACATAAATTAGAGAATAGAGCCATCAATGAAGGAAAGATAAAACTAAAAAACAATAACTCTACCTACAAAACCAATGAAGATTCCTCTAAAATGAATAACTAAATTAATAATAGGGCCAAAATCAAGGGAACTACAAATGCATTTGTCCTTAAATCCACTTCCCTATCATTTGCCAACCAACCAAATTCCTCTAGTTCCTCAAATCAAAACATGAGAAACCAAAACCAGAACACCAGAAGTAATTTAATCCACTTGGAGAGTCTTACGCTTCAATCCCTTCAATCCTAGAGAAGCTATTGAAATCAAATGTCATACAATTTCTTCCTATCAAACCACCTCAATAATTTGATTCTTCTCATCCTACACCTAATTGGTATAGAGAGAATGATTTATGCACCTTCCACTGAGTAATAGGGCATGATGTTAGTAGGTGCAACACATTCAAGAGCGTTATCCAATCCCTCATTGATAAGGAGGATCTTGTGTTGGATAACCTTAATGCACCTCAAAACCAGACCCTTAACATCTTTAGGTAGCCTTTCCATAATCATGTGCCTACCAAAAATGAGAGTAACATAGTTGAGTTATCTCATAATGCTCATACTATTAACATGGTTCTTGGTATGCTCTTTGCTAAAAATCATACCACCCAACCTATCTAGTTCTCACCCTCTTTGCTTATTGAGGTATCAGAGTTACCTTCTCCTCTTTTAGAGACCCAAACTAATGAAGCACCTCTTTTTCCTCCTCCACTTGTTGAGGTAGTGGATCCATTAACCCCTCCCTTGACTGACATTATAGAACAAGCACCCATTTTACCTTATCCCTTAACCATCGATAAAGTTACTACCCGTTTGAAGATTATCCTCAAAGAGGAAGCCCCCATGTCTGCACCTCCCACAAAGGAGTCACCCAATCAAACCTTGCATCCTTTGATTGAGGAAAAAGATGAGGTTACCACCCCTATGTCTCAATGTATGGGCTTATATTTTAGGTCCACTATCTAGGGAAAAAAACTAGCCTATAAACCATTCTCTAGGTTAGTGCAAAAATTAAAATTTGTCTCCAACCCTGACATGGATCAGGCCAACTTATAGAAATAATTAGGGCTACCTTATATCACCAAGTAAGAACCTAAAACCATGCCTTTGGTAGACCAACCCACCACTTCCACTATCCTAACTCCTACCCTATCAACCAAACCAATAGCAACTTCTACCAACCCAATAATTCTTAAGCCATCTAAAGCACCTAAACCCCTAGTAACCAAATCACCTTCTCCAACCAAACCAGCCAAGCCAACCAATAACCTTGGTACCCTCCCTAAATAGAGTCTTAATCACCTATTTATGAATTTGGAGCTTACTTGATTGAACCCAACAACCAAGGGAGTAGAGATACCAAAATTCTAGAGAGCTAAACTCTTACCTCCCTCCACCTTGCCCTCTATCTTGGGGCCTCATCACTCCACTCTGATTAGAAAATTGGTTATCACAACCAAGACCCAACCACCATTGTTGGTTACATCAACATACTTACTTTTTGACACACTTATTTTCATCAAACCATCAATAACTAAGATACCTATCCTAAAACCTCCTACCTTTACTTTCTCAACCTCTACCTTACCAAAATCAAAACCACCAACCAAGTGCACTGCCTTACCCAAACCTTCTATCACCAAAACCACTACCAAAAGGATCTCAGCCTTACCAACCAAGACCAAGACCCCTAAACCCTCTCCACCTTTAGCCAAATCCTACTCCACCATTTTCTAAGGTTATTTTAAGATTCTTGCCTAACCTTACCACTTATTAGGCCATTCGACCCTCTCAATTTAAAACCCACCTGGTATAATGACCACCAAATGTACTTATATTTTAGGACACCAGGGCATGACATGGAGAATTGTAAAGCTCTCCAAACTATTATACACTTGATCTATGATGAGGATGATCTATTAATAGATGAACCTCCCACAAGCCCTTTACCAATCTGACCAAAAACAACACCCTCTACCCAATGCCTACCTACTCCTCCACTCTTGCCTCAAAGTGATGAAGAGCCCAACCAATATCCTACCCCAATTCCTCCCTCGATCCATACCATTCATGTGGTTAAAAGAACAAAGTAGAGGGATAAAGGGAAGGTTAAAGTGTCCATTCCATAGACATACCTATCTTCTACCTCCCAACCAAAGCCTACCCAAACATATTCACCCAAACCCAAACCCAAGGTATCTATCTTAGGTGCTTCCCAATCCAACCCCTCCAAGTCCATTAAGAAAGTGGTACTTAATTAACTTCACTAGACCTTGATGAAGATGAGCTTATATGAGTTGATTACGACTTCACCTTATCATTTCCAAATAATGATATAGGCATTACAATTGGTATAGGTCCAACCTGAAGGCCCTCAACCTCTGGCAACCTTTATCAGTGCTCTCCAAATTTCTAACCTTGTCACCTTCAAGGATTCAAAAATACCTTCTATCTATTCAGATGACCAAGATCCCCCTCTCTTTGTTAATGCTTACATCAACAGAACCCACATTAAATAGGTCATGATTAATGGGGGAGCTAGTATTAACATTATCTCTTCCCATGCCTATAACCATCTTCACCTTTCAAATAATGTCATGTCTAAGACCTTAGTTATCCTCTTATCCTTTAATGACACCATGACCACTACCATAGGAATGGTGAATTACAATACATTCACTCTCTCTAAAATATTCTATATAGTGGAAGGTGAATTCCAATACAATGTTTTGTTGGGATGACCTTAGATCTGCTCCATGGGTTATATTCCCTCTATCCTTAATTCTTGCATTAATTTTGAGCATGAGGTCTAGGTCATCACCATCCAAGCTGACCCAAGTCCCTTCTTAACATGTAACATGACCTACTAAACCAATGATGTCCTCTTATCCCCATCCAACACACCCTCTTTAACCAAAGATGAGACCTCTACCATGAAAGATGAAGTCACCCATCTTTCTACCAATGAGGCATTAACTAGCTCATCCATTCCTTTTGATCAAATCCCTACCTTAGACATTTTAGTATCAACATTACATCACTTTTCTCTAGGGGTATATCACCTTTTAGCCCTTGATGCCTTCCCTACTCATGAGTATGGGTAACTTTCTAACCACCCAAGATATGACCCTAATGTCAAAACGATTGTTCCTTTTAGACCTCCCCAATGTCAAACCCATTTCATCTATGGGGGACTCAATTAACCCATTGGCACTTCCACCACATCTCTTTAACCTTGACCATTTACCATCAATTTTTCCTACCTAGATAAAATGAGCTTTGCCAAGACTTACCTCCATAAGTGTGCTTAGAAAGGATTTGGTCTTGGATGATATGAGCATGGCCCACATGAGTTGATTTCCATTGAGACCAAAAATACTCATGAAAAACATGGCCTCAGTTTCATCCTACCCAACAAGAAGCAAACCAAACCACCTACCATCACCATTACTGAGGAAGACATCCCCTCCTCACCAACCTCTACTCCACTTGCATATGAGGATGATGACATCATCCCACCCAATTTTTTTTCTTTAACATGATCAACCTCAAACGTTTAACTTATCAAAAGGAAGGGGTAACCATAACCATCCCTTTGATCTATCTAGAGATGATAATATACGACTCCCCTACTATTAACACTATTTAGTGTCAGGATGATGATTACATTCTCACCTACTTTGGTACCCCAAATTCTTCCATCTATAAATCCCTTCCTCTCAAGACTTTGACCATGTTAAACAAATCCACCATGGATATAAACTTAGGTACTCTAGAGAACCCTTGTATTATCAAAATTGGCCAATCACTGAATGCTAAGGAACTTAGGGATTTACCCTCTTTCCTCTAAGACCACAACATAGCCTTTAATTAGTCTTATAACAACATACCTCATATTGACCCCACCATTAGTACCCATAACATAGTTACCAACCATGACACCAAGCTCATCAAGCATAAGTTTTGATTAATCTACCCTTGCATAAGTCTTCTTGGCAAAGAATAGCTTCAACATCTTCTATCTGTCAATTTCATTAAACCCATTGACTATCCCCAATGGGTCTCAAATATCATGCTTATCACCAAAGCCATAGGATGACTACAAATTTGTGTGGACTTTTGTGACCTCAACCTTACCTACCCCAAAGATGGCTTTACTCTACTTAACATCGACCAGTTAATTGATCTTACATCTAGCTATGAGATGTTATCTCTCATAGATAAATTCTCATGTTAAAATCAAATCTTAATTTCCACTGAAGATCAACACAAGACCACCTTTACCACCCCATGGGGAACTTTCTGCTATAGAGTCATGAATTTTGAATTAAAAAACACTAGTACAACCTACCAATGTGGCATGACTTACATCTTCCATGACCTTATCCATAAGATTGTAGAGGATTATGTGGATGACCTTCTTAGAAAATCCAAATTCTAAAAGGATCATTTAGCCATTCTCAAGATCATCTTTTAATGCCTTATCCATTACCATGTCTGCCTAAACCCCAAGAAGTACATTTTTGGGGTCTTATCAAGAAATCTTCTAGGTTTTATTGTCTCCCTTCATGGAATCAAAGTCAATCCTACCAAGATCAAATCAATCCTCGACATGATTCCTCTAGTCAACCTTAAATAACTCCATATTTTATAGGGGAAGCTTCAATCCATTCATTACTTTATCTCCTAGATTTTAGACTGATGTCAACCCTTCCACTACCTTTCTTTTGGATTGATGTCAACACTTTCACCACCTTTTAAAGAAGGATGTGTCTTTCAAGTGGAATATCGACTATCAAGAGGCCTTTGATTCACTTAAAAATTACCTTTTGTCTCCACCTATCCTCACCCCTCCTAAGGATGACTAACCTTTATACATTTCTATCTCCACCACTGACCACTCCCTAGGGGAAATGCTAGCTCATCAAGATGAATAATACAAAGAGCAATTTGTCTACTACATTAGCTACATGCTTGTAGAGTATGAGACTCGATACACCCACACTGAGAAGCTTTGTTTAGATTTATCATTCATGTCCACCAAACTTCACCACTACCTTTTTAACCACAAAAACTATGTCATAAAAAATATCAACCCACTCAAGTACATGCACTCTAAACCATACCAAACCCATCATATATCCAAGTGGCTCATGCTCTTAGTAGAGTTTGACCTTGAATTCCTTCAACAAAATTAAATTAAGGGGAATGTCATTGTCGACCAATTAGCTGAGGCACCATTAGTAGACAACTAACCTCCTCCTCTTAAGTTCCCTAATGAGTTCATCATGACCCTCTCTTAGGTGAAATTTACCTATCAAATCACCATGTCCTTTGATAGATCAAAGTGTCAACTTGGTGTAAGATCTATTATCATCCTTATTCCTTTTGATGATGAGCCTCTTCCCTTATCCTTCAAGCTTGATTTTAAATGTAGTAACAATATGGTTGAGTATGAAGCCTTAGTCATAGGCCTTCAAATTTCCTTAGCCTTAGGAGTCAAAATAATCAACATCTTTAGTGACTCCTAACTTTCATTCAGTCAAATCAATGGCTCTTACCAATGTAAGAATGATGTTTTACAATAGTATAAATAACTAGTTGATGAACTCTTAGCATAATTTAAACACTACTGCATCCAATCAACCCCATGATCTACCAATTATTTGGTCAATATCATGGCTTCCCTCACCTCTCAGATCTTGTATGCACCCTATGACTCTAACCTATCCAACATTATCCATAGGCTTACCCAACCTTACTATGTCAAACTAGATTCTCCCGTCATTATCAATGTGGAGGAGACCCAACCCAACCTTTGGTATCAACTGACCTTTGGTATCAACAGACCTTTGACTACCTTAACCTTACCATCATTCCTTCTAACTTTTCTAGGCATGCTCAAAGAGCATTTATCTAGAGTACCTCATGTTATACAATTATGGGAGGAATTATTTATAAACATAGATTTGATGGTCTCTTCTTATATTGCTTACACAATCATAAGGCCTCTCATGTTATCAAGGAAACACATGATGGTATATATAGGGGATAATTTAGTGGCCTCACCATGGCTAAACACATCCTTTGCCTAGGATATTACTAGCCTACCCTTAACCAATACTATTATGATTATGTGAAAATGAGTGTTAAATGCTAACAACACACTAATTTACATCATGCACCTAGCCATAGTCTTTGCATTTCTACCAATTTATGGTCCTTCTCATAATAGGGTCTAGACCTTATTGGTGAAATTAATCCCCATTATTCATAGTGACACCATTATATCATCATTGTGATTGAATATTTTACCAAATGGGTAGAGGTTATTCCTCTAGTATCGACTAAGATAGAGAAGATTATAAATTTTATCAACCATCATATCATTTTCCATTTCGATGTTCCTCACAAGATTATCACCGATAATGCTAAATATTTTAAGAACAAGCAAGTCTAAGGTCTATGTGATGCATTCAACATTAAGTGAAGATTTTTCTCACCTGCACCCTCAAGTGAATGGGCATGTTGAGAACTCTAACAAAACTCTTAAAAACACACTAACTAAAATGGTTAATGCATCTAATTGAGATTAGAATTTGTATATCCCCTTTGCCTTATGGGAATATCATACTAGCATTATAACCCCTACATGTACTACACCTTTTTCTATTATATTTGGAGTAGAGGCCATCTTGCCTCTCGAAGTCCAAATACCTTCTATTCACATATCTTTACAAGATCTCATTATTGAGGATGATTATTGTCAGCATCATTTAGCCCATCTTAAGCTACTTGATGAGCATCACTTAACAACCCTTACCCATATTCATGTATATCAAGAGAGTGCCAAACATACCAATAAAAAACACCTTAAAGTGTAAGAATTCAACATCAAAGACCTCATCCTAAAGGAAAATTAACATGTCACCAATATGGAAAAAATAAAGTAGGGCAAGTTTGCTTTCAATTATCTTGGGCCCTATATCATAACCCATAAGTATGGATCAGGAGCTTATCAGTTATCTTTTCTAGAAGGTAACCTAGAACCTAAGCCCCTCAATGCATCACATCTACATCAGTTCTTTTGTTAAAGAAGGTTCAAGTTCACCTTTTTTTCTAACTTAACCTCATCCCTTGCTTTCAACCACATCCATCTCCCTATTTTAGGGGAAACTAGTTAAAACTAAGTCATGTGAATATCCATCATAGTCATGACCTAATATTGAACAATGGGTACCAAAACTCTACCCATGGCATGATTCTCATGGTAATTTTTACCCCTCCTAAGATGGATTCTCATAATCCTTTTCACCTAAACCTCTTCACACCTAGTCAACCTCTTATGTTTCTAGTTTTGCCTTCATAAAGGTGAACCTTTAAGCCTATATAAACTTGTATATGTAAAGTAAAATCAAATAATAAAATAGAAAAATCCAAACCAATAACAATCATGGGTCATTTCTAAGCTTTCACAGACTTCTCCCTTGAAGGATAGCTACATTATCATACTAAGAATTGCACAAACATAAGGTAGACTAATCCCTTGAAGGAAAAATATCACAAAGCCTTGAATAAAGTAAATAAACTTAGACCACTCCCTTGAAAGATGGCTGAGTAAATCATTTGTCAAAAGCACAATAATTTCTTGGAATATTCTCGCATTGATCAAATTCCTATATATAGCAGTAAAGCAAAAGACCCATTTCCAAAATCTAAAAAAAAAAAAAACTAATTTTGAAAGCTATAATCAGCACTCACACAACAAAATTAGGTAGAAACCATAATCAATTTTTACAAGTAGACTTCCTACATCAATCAATCTACACTTTATATGACATATAATTATTTATACTGACTCTTCAGACACCTATAAAAGAGGCATGCTAGTCTCACAAGAAGGTTTCATTTTCATCCATTTTCCCTTTATATACTAGAAGTAAAGGATTTTGAACTTACTTAACATTATGTGGTCAAGATACCTTTTTTTAACCAACTAATGAATGTTAATGCAAAGCATTCAAAGGGATTATGTTTGTTAAGCCAATCCATCTTTGGTTCTATATTTTCCCTTGTCAAAGAAGAAGCATCATGCTCTCTTCTTATCTTGTAATGACTAGTTGATATTTTTGTTATGGTGTTTGTCTCTTAATTATATTCTCTATCTTCCCATCTAGTGTTGTTATTTAAACTACCTCATGTGTTTTACCTTATAAAAATTAACAACAAAGCATATGCACATGTGTCATAATCATAAGAATAGTCATCATCACAACCATAAAAATCATAATAAAACCATAGAATTCATGAGCAATAAAATAATCAACCATTTTTCATCGCATGTCTCAATCTAAATAATGAAGCATATACTCATTAAAAATCAGCATGTCATAAACATAAACAAAAATTAAAGCCATATCATGCCTAGCTAGCTAAGTCTATATCAGTATCTAGCATCCATAACATAAGCATAATTAATAAATAACTTAAAAAATCACACCATAAGCATTAAACATCAAAATGAATCATAGACCATGATCATGAGCAATAATAAAAGATTACATATATATCTTACAAGTCAAATACACCACAATGTGTAAAAATAAACATACATGTCTCTCTTTCTCAAAATGTACATCTCACTACATTGACTCATAGGCTTGAATCAAAATGATATACAATAATATATAAATGTGTGAGCTATGTCATGCCTATGCCCCTGGGGCACCACTATTTCTTGGTGCACCACTATTTCTTGGTGCACCACTAGGTCTCGATACCTATCCACCTGTCACACCTATTTGTCCACCTATAGATGCTACCCACTGCCCTAGAATTACCCCACTAGAATTGCCTAAAAATCTCACTATGTACTCACCCTAATGGGGATCCTCAAGGTACCAACTCAAAACTATAACTTCATAATACCATAGCTCCTCTATTATGTCTAGGCATTATGCCATGGGGATAGTGCTTGGTGGTCCTATCATAGTTGTGGATCCTCTTCCTCTCTACATCAAGGAGTCCCTCTCTTATGTCACCAAGGTTAGTGAATCCCTTGCCTAGTCCCTATCACCTATGAGAGTCATAGCCTGACCCTATAGACCAACCATATGACCCTATAACACTATGACCTATGCTTTTGCAGTGGCTAGTGCTGCTCTTACCTATCTATTAGGGCCATCCCCCTTTATTTTTTCCCTTTGGACCCCTCTCCTAGATGGGTCCACATATGTAGGCCCCCTACCACCATCACCATCACCATCACCAAAATATACTACCACATATAATGCTTGGTACCATACCATGTATCCATCTACAAAGCTAACATCATCCATTTTTGCCCTAGCTAGGAGCTCCTCATAATCTAGCAATGTTAGCATAGGATTTGGCTCTAGTAATAAGATCTTTGAATCCTTGTGTTTGTACCTAAGAAGTACACCTAGAATGCCTTGTTTAAGGCTAAAATAACTTTTCACCCTATAAAATGGGATGATCTCCACCTCTCCATCCCTCTAACTGAGAATCCTATAACTCTATAAGGAGGTCTACCTCATATAGCTAGGCCAGACTAAAAACTAGACATAGGGCCTCCAAAAAATGTCACCAATCACTAGTTCACCTACTAAAACTCTAAACCAATCAATGTCATGGGCTCCTCTCCCTACACCTAAATCAATGAAGTCACATCTATACCACATGAACCTAACTAGGAACTTAATCTATGTATATCCTACCCATGGTGATCCCACTAGCCTTAGCACTCAGATGTGCTCATAGGCCCATCAATGTAAAAATAGGTTGACACTAATAACATACCTCTTATGGACCCTAAAACCTCACTTATCCTTATATATCTATACTAAGAGAACATGTACCTAGCTAAATATGGTCCATCCTAGTAACAACTCAACCAACACCCCTAATAGCAAATATGAGAACCTATCACTGCTCAAGTCGAGAAGAACAAAGCATGAGATAACTATCATAAGAATCATCATGAGTATTATCTCACTTAGATCCCTCTGGTAAAACATGATATAGCTAAACCCCCAAATATGCCATTTGAATTAGTCATTGTGATCTCCATACAATAACTCAATGTGATCCTCCTGCTCCTCTCACTCTAGAAGCTGTGTGATCTTATAAACATCCTTATGAAAGATTGTCATCTTATCGATCAGTAGTAATAAGGTGTTCATAATGGGATCCCATCTCTTAATGAGTTATATAAACATAGAGGAATATTGAGGCACATTCTGATAACACCTCATCACCCCCAACCCAACCTCCTCTATGTGGGCCTAGTTAACTGGGGTCATTTCTTGATAGATCTCTATGAATATGAGTGGTACTCAATCGTGCATCTATATTTACTCCCTAACCTAAAATAATTTTTTCAAAACACAACTTATTCACCTACACCATTATCGCCTACCAAAGCCTACCCTACCCTACTTTACCCTTTAAGCAATCGACCTATTTCTCTACCCATCTACCCAATACCCACCAAATTTACCCTCTAACATACGAGGCTAGACTATACTTAGAAAACATCATTTAATTTTCCTTAGCAATTCAAACACTTTCAAAAAATATTTTTTCATTAGTCAACCATCGATGGTCATGGTGACCACTAATGGTTAGGCATTTATTTTCTTAGGTATGTCAACCATCAACAATCAAGTTTGACTGTTGATAGTCACTATTGGTGTTCCATGAATGAAAAATCCAAAACCTACCCTACCCTAAAATTGACCAAAGCATAGAATAAACAACCTACTTTGGTTCCCTTACTTACCTTCCTACCTTTACCTACCTACCCACTCATTCAATTTTACCTTTCACCTATAAAATTACCCACATTTATAAAAACCCTACCTAGGGCATCACCCAAACATTTGATCAACTACCCTATAACCACACTACAATTAAAAAATAATGCTAGCTTATAAAATTAAGGGCACCCTTACCTCATTTCATGATTGCCATCATGGAGTCAGCCATAGACCCACCCATCCTCATTCACACCCATGTGCTCCCTACATCCTCATTGGTCCCCTTAGTCTCCACTCTCCACCTCAACAAAATCTCACCCACTAACACGCAATAATTGTTAGTACTCACCTTCACCCAAAACATGACAAATTCCTAGAGCTCCATGATAAATAATGATAATTTACAAAATGACTTTCAAATTTACTTTTGACTACCAAATTTTTAGGGTTTTCACCTTGACTATTAATGGTCACAATGACCATCGATGGTTTCCCTTGAGAATCCTGATCATCGATGGTCAGGTGGCCCACTTTTTGGATCTTACCTTAAGTAGTCACCTTTTATTAGAATCAAATTAACTCACCCACCCATTGATACTACCTTCTCCACCCAAGTCGACCACCTCATCACCTCACCATTGGTCCACTTCAACCAACTAATAGACATTTTGTAACAACTTTTGCCTGGTCCTTTTGATAGCAATGATAATAATTGCCATGTTGACCACATTTTGAATTTGTGACACCTCACACTTACCTAACCTACTTGTGTCTTATCGAGAGCACTTCCTACCTCAGATACCCACAATAATTGACCCATTTGTGTTTTCACTAGGAGAATTTCCTACCTTGAATACTCATTGAAATAGATACATAATTTAGGAGAATTATATTTATGAGTGTACCTAGCCACCACACCTAATTGAGATCATGTAGTCCACTTGTCACTTAGTTTTCTAGCATCAACCTTTTTTTATAACAACTATGATAACCTAGTCTATGCATGATCTCAACTATCACACTTTTATCTCACTTTACACACTTGTTTGCACTTCAATGCCCAACCTATCACCCACCTTCATGGTGTATGTGAACTAGAAATTTGACTAAGAGAGGTTATTAGTATTGTGTTAGTTTCAAAATTAAAATAAAATGAAAGAAACACACTAATTAGCATAACATCTCTAGGCCTAGATACTAGGGAGAGCTTAGTTAACAAACATGAATAAAACACACAACTAAAATACAAAATAAACTTTATTTTACCTTCCTTGGATTCTCCAAAATGCTTGTTGTAGTGGCTTTCTTGGCTTGTGCTCATGAAGTCTTCATCAAAGGAGGCTTAACTATCTCCTCTTCTCTTTGGCACCTTGTGGCTTTGGCTTGGCTTCGCTCAATATTTTGGCATCACAAATTTATCATGTGAGAGCTCTTGAAATCAGCTTGACATGGTAAAATTTCACAAATTAAGCTTTTGAAGATATTTGAGCATAATAACTTTACACCAAAATAGCTTAGAAATGATGTTCATGGCCTCTCTATTTATAGATTTTTGCAAATGGCTAGAATCAACCTAAAACATCCATCTCAAGATTGAGATGTGTGGCTAAGTATTAATCTAATTATGTAATTAAAATTCATAAATAGGCTCATCAATATTCAGGATAAAGGAACAATTAAGAGGCATGGAGGGCATTGATGAGGCATAAGAGGCATGAATCCTGATATTTGTAGCATTTATGGCCTAGGGATGTCTTCATAAGAAATGAGGTCACCTAATGATGCAAATATTCAATATTTATTTCCAAAAATAAGTATTCAACAAGTTTCTATGGAATTCTTAATTAGTCTCTAATTTGGTTTAATTATCTCTTAAGTATGATTAAGCACTTTATGCATAATTTACTCAAATTGATTAGAATGCCTTGTTATTGGCTTGAAATTTGACTAAATTGGAATTAGAAGTTAGTGTTAGATGTGTTGGATCCATTATCCCATTTAGGATGTTGCCAACACCAAATAACAAAGGCACGTATCTCATGCAAGAGATTTAATAGGAAAGAGCAATCTAGAGCATTGGTCAAAAGCCTAGTTGAAGGTCATTGGTGGCCAAATTTAGGTGTCTATAATTTTACCTTGTTTGGGAAGATGTTACAAACCATAGTCAAATAAATGTCTTCTCAAATAATGAGAGATGGCTTGTATGCCAAAAATAAGATGATGGTTGAAGAACAAAGCTCCAAATGGTGTTTGGGAAGCCTAGGATGATTCCCCCTCAAGGGAGTGGCCGTTACATTTGTTGATGGATGGTTCCTTGAAAAGAAATAAGAAAAAATGTGGAATTAACCCATGGTTGAGATTAATCCAAATAAGAAAATTCTTGGATGCATTGATTTAAAAAGGATGCAAATCTACCCAAAGGTGGTTATAATCAGGAATAAAAGTCAAAATAATGATTTTACCATAGGTGGTTATAGTCATTAAGTGGACATAGATTGGATAAAGATGATTGTGTTCTAATTAGGGTTGATTAGCAAGCATAACTCAAGGATACAACCTAAAATATATATTAAAGATGAGCAGGAATAAAGTGATGAAAGAGATGAATAGAGGAATGGGATTGATCAATAGAAAATGATTTAATTATACCTGCTAATGAGGAGATGCTCATCCTTATTAGCAATGATATAACTATAATGTCTAATGGGTTAATTTGATCAAGTGTGGGATGGGAGGATTTGCCAAGGTGCCAAGGAGAAACTTCTATGGTTCCATTGATTGTAGATCCTCTTGAAGCTAATTTTTACTATAGCATGTGATGGTAGGCATCATGATAGATAAAAATGAAGACTATCCTAAAATATGCATAAGGACTAACTCCCAATCTAAAAAACACTAAAAAATAATGCACCAATGATAAAAACCATGATGACAATGTTTACATATGAATATGGATAGACTCAAGAATAATGTGCTTGAGGAATCACCCAAAGAATGCATCTAGATCAAGTCAAGGAAATAATGTTGAAATAAAACAAACAATAAAGTGAATAAACAAATAAACAAACAAACAAACAACCTAAAATAAATAAACAAATAGAAAGCCTAAAAATAAAAGCAAAAAAAAACATCCTAACAATGGCAATGCCCCAATAAGGTGGATTGAGGATAACTGACTATGCTTAGACATGACAAATATTTTTAGATTTTGAAATATTATGAATGTTTTTTGCATTTTGAGGTATCTTAACTCATTAGTGAATGACAAGATACTTGCTTGTAAAATGGTGAGAGTGTTTGGCTTAGATTGCTCACAAAATGGTGAGAGCATATGGAAAGGTGGACTGAGGTGACCTCAACATGAATTGAGCATGACCCACATAGTCCTAAAATTATCTCAAGTCATATTAATTCCATCTACACAAAAGGCAAGGAAAAACCAACTAGGTCTCAACAAGTTCTCAAATCCAACAAAATTGCCAGTCAAATGAAAACAATAATGGCAAGATGATATGGCAATGCATGATAAACAAGTGTTTCCCCTAATTGTCCCATAGGTGGTTATAACTAGGATACAATGACATAGGTCAATGATACTAATTTTCCCATAAGTAGTTATAATTAGTAGCAAAACTGGTGAAACACTAATTTACCCATAGGTGGTTATAATCAGGCTCACATAAACAAACTTGATAGGATGAAAGATATCTTGCTAGATCAACTATCACACTACTTTTATAGACTATCATTATAAACATGAATTTGATTGATTATATAAACATGATTAGAATCCCCTCACAAAAAGTGTAGGAAGAACCAAAGTAACCAAGATCAAAATAGGATTAGATAGAATAAATAAAAATAGGCTTTGGTCTAGATAGGAATAGAATGGTTAGATGGCACTATCTTGCTAAGGATAATAATAGGTTTTGATAGATTAGATAAAATGGTAAGAGGGTTGGTATAAAGTTGGATATAATGCCAAGAGGATTTCCCCCAAGTGATGGGGTAAATGGAAGGATACATGATAATGGAAAAAGGATATGTAACAATGGCAATGACATGGTAATGTAATGTTATGGTATATGTTTGGTTCTATCTTGAGTATGGTAAATGTCATATGAACCTATTTTTACTATTGATGGAGAGATGCACATCCTAATCAATAAATTATATGAATATAATACCTGATCATGTTAATTTTTAGCCCACACCTCATTTGAATAACTGCTCCATCAAGAACTTTTTGTAAAATGTGATTTTGAGAATGTTGTTGTGATATTCATTGGTCATTAATTTTGATTCCTTAAAACATTGAGATAAGGTATATTTATATCCTATACAAAGGAAAGTGCAACCATGGATGGTAAAAAAGGACGAATAATAGATGGTAGGTTTGATTGTAAAATAGAATTGTAGATGATAATGGAATGTGAAATGGTTGGGAAATAAATGAAGATCAGGATGTTCAATCACACATAATGTTGTTGGTTCTGGATTAAACATAATTTTGGTTGTGGTGGGGATAAAGACTTGTTCTCTTGATAGGAACATCAAAATTTTCTATTATTTGGGCTTGAGATTAGCTACCATCTGATTAGGCTATAGATTGGAAGCTATTTTGATTTGATCTTTGATGTTGCCTTCATCAAGTAGTGAAGAACTTTTGGGCTCAGCTATTGGTGCCTCAATGAGGTTTTCACCAATGAAGTTATCTTGATTGTCTCGTAGCACCTCTGAGAAGGTTTCAATAATGAACATTGGATTTACTTTGATTTTATTATAGCACTTTTGAAAAAGTTTCACTAGAAGATGCTAAGTTTTGACTTTGATTGTATTCTAACACCTCTAAAAAAGTTTCACTAGGAGAGTGTTCTTCTACTACATTAATGTTGTCTTAGGCTCCTTACTCTTCTTCAAATTATATGTTACCATGGATGCATTTTAATAAAGTGTGATTTATTGATCCCAATTGACACTTGTAGGAGATGGAATGCCAATGATATGGCTATTTTGGTTGATGGTAATGGCCCGTGGAATGGTAATGGAATGAGGAGAGGCTGTAAAATCTTCATAGAAGATACTAGGATAACTTGTGTCAAATTTTAAGTAGTCATCCTCAAAAAACATAGAAGGATCACAAATTTATTCAAATTGATATGTAAGGCATGTGTAACCAATGTTGTAACAACCACAAACATATTCTTCTTCTGAGTCTAATTCTAACTCAAGGGACTCTAAATTTGATGCTGAGACTAATGTTGATTTAAATTTTGATGGTAAATCTAATGTTGGTTCAATAATAGAATCTAAATATAACTCTGATTATTCATCTAATGGGTACTCTATGACAATGATGTCTTGTTGAGTATTTTGTATTGGATAAGTAATGGCTTGTGATGGCATAATGGGCTCCACAAAAATTTATTTGTCAGAGTGGGACTCCTCTAGGATGGGAAAAAGGTCAAGAGACAACTCCTCAAAGAATGGCTTGTCAATAGGAGGCTCATGAAAAATAAGCACATGGTCTGGGTAATGGTTTTCCCAAAGGTGGTTATAATCATTAAGAAGTGACTCGATAAAGACTAACTCATCAATGTGAGACTCCTTAATAACTAATATAAGACCAATAGGTGATATATCACAGGTTGACTTATCATAAGTGGTTGGTTCAACAAAAACATCTTGGATTGGTTGGTTGTCTTGGCTTTGGTTTCCAATTAGTTAGAAAATACTAGTTTTGAACACATCTTGGTTTTTGAAGGATTGGATCGGTTGTGGTTTCGATGGGATTGGTTATGGATGAGGAATGGCTTATGGTTGGATAATGGTAAGGCATTGGGAATCATGATTACTCACATGAGCCAAAGGATGAATTCCTAAAATGGTAACGATAGGGAATTGTGGGGCTTGATTGCTTGTACAAGCCAAAGGACTAGGTCTTGGAATGATGAAGGGGCATTATGGAGCTTGATTTCTCACACAAGCCAAAGGATGAGGTCTTGGTATGGGAATGGTGAAACATTGTGGTCCTAAAATAGAAATGGTATGATATGGTGGATCTTGATTACTTGCATAAGCCAAAGCATCAAAATATTCCTCATAAACCATATCATCCTAATTGTGAGTTGGCTCATAAGCTAGTTCTCAACTATGTTCTACGTACTAATTATTGTAAAGAGGGTATGGATCTATATCCCAAACAACATTATCTATAGTTTAGTATTTAAATTCCTCCTCAAAATCCTCTTCATGAAAATTAAGGTCTTGATTTATATTTTTTGGATTTACTATGTTCCCCATATGGAGTATAGTAGGGAGAATAATAAAACTCCTTAGAAAATCTCTCTATAGGGGTTCCTAGTGGGATTTTGTACAAACATTCTATCATAAGTTAGATTCTACATGACTCCACCATAAGTGTAGCTAGACATATCCATGTAAATGATGAAAGCTCTAAAACAAAAAGGCTACTTAGAGTTATACAAACTCTAAAAAACTATCCAAAGGACAAATAGTTCAAACTTGGTCTAACTTGGTCAAAAGTGGAGTTGTATCCTCAATATGGTTTGAAAATGGAGTTGTATCTCCAAAATGGTTTGTGATAAGACTTGGTATAAAATAGTCTAACATAAAATTTCTAATGTCAAATTTCATATGCACAAAAGGTCAAGCATTTGAATAAAATTGACATGTCAAAGGTCTAGGTCAAAGTGTTCCAAACAAGGTATAAACTAGGAAAGGGAAAAGTTGAGTTACTAGGTCTTTTGTCCAAATGTGGAGTAAAAATCTAGGCTCAAACAAATAGGCATATGCTAAGACTTTTGTCTAAATGGTGTCAAAATCTAGACTTGAAACAAAGGCTGATGTGATTTGATTTAATCTAACAAGTTTGGAAATAAATTTGACATAAACTTGACACACATAATCAAACATAAACATGATCAGTTGGCATAAGGCATAAGATAAAAGTCTCTTTGAATAAAGAATGTGTTTTCCCAAATAAAGTCACAAACAATGATAAGGATAGGTATTGAATAAATAAACCATTAATAGTTTTCAAATTTGGCTAATCAATTAACTAAAGTTTTGCAACCTAAAAGAGAAAGATATGTGTATCATCCCCATGAATTTAGGCCTAAATAGAAATCAATCAATGTTTGAATCCAAACTTTACAAGGCTAATTTAAAACTCAACATTAAAAACTAGGATTTGACCAAACAAGATAGATAAAAGTGGACAGTATGACGATACATAAGACAAAGGTCCAAATGGTATACATGACATGGTTTGAAACCAAATAGTTTTTAATACAAGGTAAACTAGTTTTTGAAACAAATTGAGTAGCCTATGCATAATCATGCTCAAATAATGTGATTTATGTTATGTTTTAAAGACTTGAAAGGCTCAAAATGTTTTGACATGATTTGGGCAGCATAACGCTACCCTCCCAACTCAAATTGACACACACACAAACAAAGCTAGCAAAAATTTCAAGACACAAGTGTGGTGTAAAATGACTAGCATAACACCTCTTTAGACAAAAGAGTGATGCATAAACAAATTGATTTTGACATGGTTTATGAACAAGCAAACAAGTTTTAGTCTCAAAACATACCAAGTAAAAATGACCAAAATACTCTAAGTATAATCATTCAAATCTTAGCAAGGGTATGGTAATGTGGGGTTGACTAAACTATCAAGTTTTGAATGTCTCTAGGGGAATCAATTACATAATGACTTTCATGTCAAACAATGCAAAATAAGAGCATAAAAATTGGGTGACTACGACATTGGCTAGTTGTAAAAAGGTCCAGTCCTTTTTACAACCACTACATCCTGATATTTGCTCAGTGTAGTGCAATGTCAAAATATAGATACATCCCATGTGTAACTCAGAAGGAGTAAGTGAAGTTAATGTCGAGAGATGAAACCCCAAGTCAAATCTCTCCTACAGAACTCATAAGAGGTAATGGCTTCCCACTCACAAACCAAGTTTGCATGAGATAAAAGACTAAAATAGAAAGACTTTAGGGTCATTTTCAAGGTCACCCAAACTTTCATGAGTTTTTGGGGAGTGCTTTAGATGACATTCTTTCTAAGCCTTAGACTAGGATTTTTGCAATAGGAATGGTGTTTTTGATTCTAAGGGTTCCCTAAAGGGGACAAATAGAAGAGCATACATGTAACACCCCTCTTTTTGCTAAACAAAATTAGATCAAATAACTATTGAAGATAAAAATGACAAGTTTGTTCAATTTTAGTCCCAAATGAAAGATTTGGTGGTGTTCGTTTGAACCCTTGGTCTTAATTTGTAACTTTAAAAGCTAAATACAAGATTTAAGCAATAGCACCCTAAATTATTTTTATTTAAGCACCAAAATAAAAAGTTTGATTCATTTTAAAACACCCCAAAAGAAGTTTAAAAGGATATATTTAAGCATGTTTTGATGATTTTTCAAGTAAAACTTGAAAAAAAAATGTTAGCAAGATGTTTATCTTAGAATCACTTTTTAATATGAAATAACCAACTTAGATAAATAAGCTCTCAAGTTTATGTAAAAAAAAAAAACATAGTGACCGTCGATGATTATACTAACTAGAAATGGTGATGTTTATGCATATCAATGATGGTTTTACTAATTGGTGATGGTTATGCAGACTGACATTGGTTTTACTAACTTAATCGATGATGGTTATACTTAACTGACAATGGTTCATCGATAGTTTACTCAACTAGTGATAGTTATTATGTAAACCCGTGACAAAGAAAATGGCCAAATGAAGTTAGAATATCACTTAAAAAGAGTTTTAAGCATCCAAATTAAAATTTTAAAGTTACCTCATGATATCTTTCATACGTGAGATGTGTTGGGTCCCACCAGGCATGCCACTATATGAACTAGGAATTTGACTAAGAGAGGTGATTAGTATTATGTTAATTTCAAAATGAAAACAAAATTAAAGAAACACACTAACTAGCATAACATCTCTAGGCCTATACAATAGGGAGAGCTTAGTTAACAAAGATGAATAAAACACACAACTAAAATGCAAAAGAAACCTTCTTTAACCTTCTTTGGATGCTCCAAAATGCTTGTCGTAGTGACTTACTTGGCTTGTGCTCATGAAGTCTTCATCAAAGGAGGCTTGGTTATCTCCTCTTCTCCTTGGCACCTTGTGGCTTTGGCTTGGCTTGGATCAATATTTTGGCATCATAACTTTGGCATGTGAGAGATTTTGAAATCAATTTGACACGGTAAATTTTCACAAATTAATCTTTTAAAGATATTTGATCATAATAACTTTGCACCAAAATAGCTTAGAAATGATGTTCATGGTTTTTCTATTTATAGAGTTTTGCAAATGGATAGAATCAACCTGAACCATCCATCTCAAGATTGAGATGGGTGGATAAGGATTAATCCAATTATGTAATTACAATTCATAAATAGGCTCATAAATATTTGGGATTGAGGAGCAATTAAGAGGCATGGGAGGCAAGAATCTTGATATTTATGGCATTTATGGCCTAGGGATTTCTTCCCAAGAAATGAGGTCACCTGATGATGCAAATATTTAATATTCATTTTCAAAAATAAGTATTCAAGTTTCCATGAAATTCTTAATTAGGCCCTAATTTTTTTTAATTAGCTCTTAAGTATGATTAAGCACTTTATGCACAAATTACTCAAATTGATCAGAGTGCCTTGTTATTGGGTCAAAATTTGCTTGGTTGGAATTAGAAGTCAATTTTAGATGTGTTGGATTCATTATCCCATTTAAGATGTTACCAAAACCAAATAACAAAGGCACGTGTCTCGTGCAAGAGATTTGATAGAAAAGAGCAATCCTGAGCACCTAGGTGCAAAATTTGAATTTTGACTCAAAATGATCTGATTAAAATTAGCTATCCCATAAATTTCATTATCCCATTTAGGGATACCCTAGCCAAAATTGACACTTGAATATGTCAGTTTCATATCAGTTAGTGTGTTTTAGTGTTTTTAAGCCAAATTGTGCACTTTGGTGGAAATTGGTCAAAAGCTAGTTAGAGGTCCTTGGTGGCTAGATTTAGGTGTCTACAGTGTCCACCTTCATCATCACCTTCATCTAGCTTATCAAACCCATACACAATTATATTTTATCTCATCAACTCCTAGTTTAAGGGGGAACACCTCCTCCCATACTTGGGGTAATCAGACCTTTGACCAATAATCCATTTTTGTTTTACAACTTGTTGATTCAAAGATGCATAATATAAAAGGGAAAAATATAGACACCATAAATATACACACCATGATTTTAAATGTCAAAATTCCCTTAGACCACTTTTTTACCCCTTTGGGACCAATCTAACTCTTTGACCCCTAATTGAGCTTAACCTATGGTTAGGTTTCCCAACTGACTTAACCTAGCTTTTACCCACTTTTTAACCTTCATCCTCGACTATCAAGATGACAATCGATGGTCATCCTAACTATTGATGGTTAGGGTTCACCTCTTTAACCACCAATATGCAAGCCACCTACCTTGATTTTTCTAAATATAACTTGTCTAAATCCCTTTACAATCTATTGCATGCACAAGTTATAATTAGAAGGCCTAGTTAACATCTTGTTAAAACTCTCTTGCCTTGCTTATAAGAAGAGAGGAACAAGAAGGTGAAGATCATCTACAATTGTTATCAAGATCTTGTGCATCTAGAGTTATTTTATTACAGTTCATCATCATTAATAATCCAATAATCTAGCCATCATGTTAGAGAGCCAACTTACTACCACAGATCCACAAAAGTGCCAAGTACCATTACTTTGCTAAAATCACATCAAACTCCACCAACATGTTAACCACCTCAATCAACCACTTGATCAACCTTTTTTAAGATAAGTATTTATTTTTTAGTATTTAACTAATTTATTTGATTTTACACTCAGCCTAGTACCAACCCACCTCTTATAATATAATTTTGGGATCCCATCAATTTGACCATTTATCAACCAAGATGTACACACAATAATTGTCAATGATTATCCCAATCATTGATGGTCACCCTAACCATCAATGGTCACCTTAACCACTAATAGTTACATCAATCACTGATGATCACTGTGGAAAGAAATAATAAGTTATTTCTACCTACTACCCTCAGCCCAATCTAATTTTTTATGTCCCTACCTATTTATAGACCCCTACCTAATTTTTTGAAGTAGAACCAAGCCATTTAGTACTAGTATTAACTTTCTTATCACTATATTAGTCATTTATAGTCTATTTCTTTAGCAAGCATTTATTATGTTCAATTTTATTACCTTTTGATTATTGATGTAATTAATTTCTATTTTTATTATAAACTTAATTGTTTAAAATGTGTGGATTAATAACACCCAAAAAAGCTCTTGTTTCTAGGATCTAGCTAATGCTAGGCAATCCACTCAGCTACCTATCTAACCAACCATTTGCTTAAGTCCCATCTTATTTGTAGGTCATCCTCCCAAGATAAAGAGGATTTCTTCACAATAATTTGATTTAACACATGCACAACCAAATAGGTTTTTCAACTATACTCGTATTTAGTTTCTTCTTCTTCCCTTTTCAAAATATATGTTGAAATTCACTAAAACAATATATTTCTATTAAATGTGCTGAATAAAAATTATTTATCCATAAAGTAGCCCTAGATGCAAACCCTTGGCAATTACACAACTGTATAGGCTCTTCAACATTGATGTTGAGATGTTAATTTGGTTATTTATGCTTGTCCAAATGAGTGAGATCATGGAAATTATTTTGGGAAGATTCAATGATGGAAATTATTTTGGGAAGATCGCCATCTATGTGAATGAATCTATGATGGAAAGGGATATAGGCATGATGACATGAAGACACTCTCTTGGGCCTTATAAACGATTCTACTTGAGATTAAGGAGGTCTATACTTGAGGAAATCATGGAATTCCATTAGATGGCATCTTAGATGAAGTAGTATGTAATTTATTAGATTAATTACTCTATGGTTTTGGTAAACAACAAAAGTCACTAACAAGGCCAAAAAGGGTTCACTGATATTTATCATTGCATGATTCATAAGGAGGAATAATTTAATTGGCTAGAATTTCTTGTTGCAAAGATTACAACCAATATTGCAAAATTCATAGAATCTACATGATAGCCTTTTCAAAATAAATTTTTCTTTTTATTGCTCGTGTTAATATAGTGGAAGTATTTAGAAGGCACAATCCATCTAGATGTGGATTACTGGCTAGACATTGCATTCTAGAACATAATTTGGAAACATATCAAAAGCAACTATCTCTCACATCAATAGTTATTGAATGCATGGTAGGATGAAATTGTGTAATTGGTTCTTAGTAACCTAATAATCCCACCACTTGTGATGCAATTTTTAAACCAACATGTAGTGGTCATGAAGATTCTAGATAGAATTTCTATCTGCATTCATGAGCTCCAAAAGGCTCAATTTGTGCCTTTGCCTTTATTTATTGGTATGCATATGGTGCAGAAGGAAGTAATGTAGTAGAGAACTATGGATTCATACATAATGACTCCACTACAAATAAATCTAATTAATGTTCCCATTATTGTGGATATTGCATAACCCTATGCGACAACATCTGGTCCATTGGATCAAGAGAAGCATAAAACTCCTATGAGTCATAAAACACCTTCTCCTCTAAGAAGGAAGACTCATAGTTAGAAGACATGATTATATGATCCCTATGTTCCTTGGATCACTTTGGAATATCATTGGTAAATCATTCAAATTGATTAACATGAAGTTTATCAAGCTATGCTCAAGACATGGCCGGTGACTGTATGAGAGAGAAGAAGAAAAAGAATTTTTCTTATAGAAAGTAGTGTGTATAGTAAATTTTTTAAAGGTGCCCCAAAATTTATGGGTTGAATTCCTTCCTTTCCTATAGTCTATTATTATTGACATTGTGGGTGAGGAATCCAAACTCCAATAATTACAAGAAAAAATTATTGTAGAAGGTAGATTTGGTAGTTCCTCTTAGACCCAGTAAATTGATTATCTTTTCAAGAGTCAACCAATTTCTCTTTAGTACAAGAGTCACACTCTATGGAAATAAAAACCTATTTATAAAGAGGAAGAGGAGGAAGTCATACCTGCTATCCAAAAACTCCAACATCTTTAGGATAAACTGAACTATCAATTCATGAGGAATCACCTAGCTCAGGGTGCTAAAAGGGTTATGTGTTATGGGAAATGTTGTATGGGTCCATTGTGAATTATTATTTATATTATTTAGATGAACCTATCACTAATATTAAAGAGGTGGTGTTGGATTCATAAATGTCTGATTAAAAATAGGCTATGAAAAAATAAGTACAATGAGCTTCAGAGCGTAGAAAATAAAATAAGAGAAGAAACAACAAAAATAAGTAGCAAAATAAAAGTATTTGGAGGCACATCATAAATATTGGATAAAAGTGCCACTACAATTGGTGGGGCTATAATAAGTTATCAAGTAAAGGGAGCCAACAATAATGACTATGGAGGAAGTTTCATAACCAATTGCACAATTAGTTCAAGTGTCACTAGACACCACAATCTAGCCCACATAGATTGAAGAAGCTAAGGTAAAATAGAGGAAGTTAACTGAGGATTAAGAAGCATGGAAGTAGAACAACACTACCGATTTATCTAAGACATAGGTGAAGTATGTGGCTACATGCAAATTTATTGTGGAGGTAGTGCAGACACAACTTGACATTTAAAAGCACACACACAAGAGGTAGTGAAAGTCTTGGATATGGTGACATTAAAACTTGTACTTATTAATAATTGATACCATTAATAACCATAGAGACCAAAACTATTCAAATGTTTTTAAATGATCACACTACTCCACAATAAGTTGTAACTACATTGAAAGCTCCTCCATAATATCCATCTGGGACTCTACCTACTACCTCTTCCACTTCTCAGTCCTTCCCAACCAAATTTTAGTCCTCACCAAAACATGATTTAGATGTAATATCTAGATTCCATTAATCAGCCCTTATGGTTGTTCCTTCTATACCCTCCCATCCTACCATTTTATAATTACCCTTTGCTCTCTTGAAGTGCCTTCTCACCACTACCTCCACTATTGTCTCTACCATAGCTCCACCAACCACCAAAGCATATTTTTATGTTTTGAATGTTTCATTGGCCAAAAATTTGGAAGGTGATTCAACATTTTATGAGTCCATCACACAGACTATTATTTATTTAGAAAATAGGGTGTCTTGATTACATAAGGATAACTCTAACCTATAGAGTGTGCTCACCAACACTATTAATGTAATTAAAAATGCCTGTCCCACCCTCTACTACTAGGTTGTGGGCCCTGGCTTTATGTTGGATTGCACGAAACTTCCAAAGCTAGTGACCCAACTTACACAAGATTGGGTGAACATCTAACAAGTCACTAGTCTTTAGTTGCAAGGTTAGACCATCAAAGAAGATTTGACTAGGTTATGTGAACTCCCAGAGATTTATCAAGCTAACCTCACCACTACAATAGACTAGGCCATGACTATATCCCATTGGTTGATTGACTAAAAAACATTAGTGGATGCGATATGGAATGGTGTGTTGTCTGAGTTTAACATAAGTTATTATAAGGCTACAATTGATCCCTTTGTCACTTATAATGAGTTTATATCTACATTTCAAGTGTTTATGCTAGCTTAAAACTCTTCATGCAATAGTTTTAGACTTGGAAGACTCAGATGCTATGAAACAAATTTTTGAGAATCCAAGCACAATGCCATGTTGAGAATCTCACCTATCTTCATGCATATATCTCTATAAAAATGACTACTACTAAAATCACTCTTGTTTTTATAGCTGATAGTGATATTTATCAATTATTATTGATCTATAAACATGATTTAGCCCCTTAGATAAATCAAATACTAAAAATCTCAATTCTTTAAGTACATATAATTAGATGCAGAATATTCTCCTTTTCTTGATTAAATCAAATATAAATTAGATATAGTGTTCTAGAAATGAATATGAGTGATTGAAAACTCTAAAAAAACATTTTCAGATTAAAACTCCTATTTTTGTGTTATTTTTATAATTTCCTATTATTAGTTTTAGTGTCTCATTAATTCTTTTCCAAAATTGAATTAATAATTGAAACATAGAATACTGAAAGGAAAATTGATACCAATTTGATAACGAAGTTCACCCATTTAGGGGCTACATCTTCAGGTTCATAAATCATGAATCGATCTATAAAAAATGATGCAAATATCAAAAAATTTACAAACTTACATAAAACTAGATTTTAGAACTACATATTCATGCCATCAAACCTTTAGAAGACATTGATGATGCTTAGTAATCATCGTCCACCTTCTTAAATCACTTGCATAATCTCTTCCCAACTTTCTATGTCAAAGAATCACTTCCATTACTAAAAAATATGTCAAAAGGACACCTAATTGGGAGAAAAAATATACCAAAATGAGAATCTTAGAATTATGAACAATTTTTTAGTTTACACCAAGACCTGAAAATGCCCTGGGATTAGCCAAAAATGCAAATATTTGCATTCTACCATTAAAAATCCTTTACATAGTCATTTTTAATACCATGTACAAATAAAATTTCATCATTTTAATAAAAATTACAAATATGTGGTGGGATGGTTAGGATACTTAATTGTTTTACCATGTATCATGGGTTTGAATCCCATGGTGGATGCTTAGACCAAGCATTTGGCCCATAGATTTTGCTATATAGGGATTAATATCCCACATGTATCAATTTATAAATCAATGTAACCCTAAAATAGGCTATCATTGGTGCATATAGTGTGGCATAGGCCATGTATTCTCTCCATTTTTATTTGGTATAGAATATCCAAATGACTTTGCTAAATTTGGAGGAGCTCGAGATGTTGGTTAGTTGGATAACAGTCTGATCCACTTGCTTAATAAGATCCCAAACATAATAGGCAAGGTTGGTTTAGAAGATCCATGGTGTGTCCTTCGAGCTTGGTTAGAATAATGACTTGAGATGGCACTCAACCTGGGTATTGATCTCACCATAGCATTGGTGACTTGGAAAATACATGGAATTTAATAATTTAGGATTATTAGTCCCACATAGAGGCATATATATGAAAAAATGTAACAATGGTAATATAAAGTAACCAAAGCAAAGGCACCTATCTATAAAAAGAGTGTGTCAACCCTAGATGAGGGTACCCAACCAAGAAATAGTGAGGCCCATTTTTTTGAACATGATTATCTATGATCAAAGGTGAAAACCAAACACCTTTTTACCATTGCACTACCATGCATCATATGCTGATTGGTCCACTTGGCAGCCATTTGACTGTTGACTATTTTTTCCAAACTTTGACCAATGATATCTAGAGCATGTGATGTCCATTTTATGTATTCTAATAGGCATTATAAATCTCTCATAATGCTCTTTAATATTGTACTAATTTTAAGAGATCTTAGGAACTATGAAGAATTAAAAATCCTCTAGATCAGTTATACACTCAGATTTCATTATGGGCACTTTTACAGAGTGTTCAAGAGTAATTAATTGACTAGAATAACTATAAGATAGACATGGATGAGTTTGATATTACTGTCACTCCACTAGTTGATGTACCTATCTTTATCCCTCCAAGTCAACTTCAACAGTAGCTATGCCAGAAGAAGACTAATGCTCCTAGTTCTTCATAGAGTGATCCATTGGCTTCAAAACCACCAACTACCTATATTTCTATATAGATGCTTCCTCCATCTAGCAAAGTTTTTTTTTCCATGGGGAATTTTAAAATTTTTCTTATTAGTTTTCTATTTACTAGGACCACATGGACACACAGGTCTAGGGTAGTTTAAAACCCGTAAAGGGTGACCATCTATTTTTACTAGTCTATTGAAAAGCCTAAAGAGTGATAGAATAGATTTATATTTAGTTGAAAAACCATGAGGGTGGATAAGTAGTGTATAATGGGTAAAAAAAAACAACACCTTGATCAATCTGTGGTTCATGTGTGTTCTACCTATATTTTATTCTACGAACTCTAATTTATTTGTGATGTTGTCTCAGGATGAGACAAAAGTTTAAGTCTAGGAAAGGATTAGCCAGGGAATGTGTACACTAACCACTTGAATATATGAACATTCCACATGGATAGGGATCATGGATTCTTTTTGGTTAATGTTTATTCTACTATATTATTATGATGATATTTTATTTCCAACTTGGATCATGTACATAGAATCTTTAGTAATAGAATACAAGTTGACATAACTAGATACCAATTATAGACACTATGCTTATAATAATATAGTTTTAAATATTATATATTCTTGCATATTTTATTATAATAGGTTGGATAATGTTAGGTAATATTGTATGAGGACCTTTGATTAAAGTTTACTATGAATGCATGAAGGATTGAGTGTAGACTTTGGATATCTAGAATGAATGTGTAATGAGTGCCTAAAAGTATAAATATTGTAAGTAATATTCTATAATTGGTGATTAATATGATGGCTCTATGTTCCCTATTATAGTTATATCTTTTATGTGCCAATATGTGTTACAACATTAATTCTCATAAAAAGGGCTTTGTCTTAAATGTAATATAATCTGATTATTATGATTTTAATCATAATATCTCTATTTAATGATAATGTTTTTTGGGAAATCTCTAAAATTTAATTCTAATAGTTAGAAGACCTCTTAGTGACCATCTTTCCTCTATAAGCTAAAATCTATGTAGTCATCCCTAAATATTGCCATTGTATATTTGTCCAAGTAGACTTCCATAAGATTACCTAAGAGTGTGATAAACATCTATGATCTTAGTATAAAATGAATACCTTGCAATGATTTCTACTTTATCATAAGCTCTTTCCCTAAATTTCAAGATCTATCCCTGTAATTAGCATGTTACGATGAACCTAGGAACCTCTACTAACATGCTAGAATCTAGCTTAAAGGTTTGACTCCTAGCTAAACTACTAAAGGTCTATGCATGTGTTGATCACATGCAATGTCTTGGTATGGATGTATATATGGGGTAGTGGGTAGGACAGTAGTTACATGGAGTTAGGGAACTAGTGACTACATGTTGGAGTGTAGGCTTATGCAGGTCTATAGATAGAGTACAATCTACCATATAGAGTGCCATATAACATGATCTAGTGTTAGGGCCTATATGTGTAGGGTATGTAAACTTTTAAACCTACCACATAGAGTACATTAGGTTTATGGTTGTTGAAACATGTAAAGGTTTGAAGGTACTACACAAACATATATAATTTGGCATGGGATGATACCATATGGGTAGAAATGGTCACCACACACTTAGAAATTCAATGTAGCCCTAAAAATAGGGTCAAGCATAGGTATGGCCTCCATGTAGGACCTATAGATAGGGATAGATCATAGGTTCATATATATTGCATGCCATGTCATAATTCTTTTGATATATACCCAAAAAATTTCACAAAAAAACCTATAAAATCTATATCATCCATATAGTATGGATTATACCATAGCATGATTTGGGGGACCCCAAAAAACTTGTTCAAATTCTTGTCAAAAACCCCTATGGTTTTTATAGTCAATCCATATATTTTGAGTCTTTGAATAGAATGGTGAGGTTAAAATTTCTCCAAACAACTCCAAAAAATGTTTCCCTCTAAAAATGCCTCCCAAAAAAATTTAAAATCCAAAAAAATACTCAAAAATGGAAAAAATGTAGAAATATCTTTAAAAAACTCTTCTCATTTAAATCTAAAACCAATGATATAAATTAATTTAAAGAAAAATACAAATTTGAGACACTTGAAAGATGGATATTATATATATAGCTTTGATACCATATAAGGAAATTGAGGAGGACCCATAAAAATTGTGTAATGATAATATCCATCCAAACGATAGTGCTCAAATCATAAAAGAGATTCACAAAAAAAAATATATTGTATTACACTAATTAAATATAAAATGTACATGTGTGCAACCAAGAATGTTTTCACTATAAAATGACTCTCTTAGACTACATTTACACAAGATCTAGAGATGAATCTAAGCTCTAATCTCACTTTCCACAAGGACACAAAAGGTCCTTGTATAGGAAATGTAAGAGGTGAGTGAGAGATTTTTATTAGTTGAGTGAAATGTGGGATATGATCATTCCATAAGTTATAACTCACCCTTCTCACACATGTGAGGATAACTACCACTTAAATGTGTATATTAACTATGTGGTGCACATGATACATTACACCTTGGTAACAAACACTACATAAGGTGAAATAATATGTGTGAATATAACTCACACCAACACAAAGTAGTTGTGTAACTACTTGGACTTAACTAAACCAAAGAGTTCAATTTGACCCAATTAGAGTTGGCCCACTTTTCACTTTTTGATTTATTATTCAAAACACTCTTTTGAAAACACATTACATAATAACAATATTAAATTGTCTTTTGTGAATTTTGACATAGCCATATGAATTGCATGTAGAAAATAATAATAAATTTAAAATAACTAATTAGTTCCACTTTATAATGTTACTTAGTGTCTAACTTGGGCCCACCACACTACTAACCTTTTAACAAAATTTATTTGTTCACTTTCAAGGATTTTACATATACTTATATTTTACAAATGAAAAATATACAAAGTAGCCATAAAAGAAATTCAATTGATCTAAAAATAATTAATATGATTTATTACCATGAAGTCATTTAGTGTTAAATTTGAATCAATAAATTTTTTTCCTGTGATTCATGTAAGATGACAACATGCCCTTTAACGAACATTGCATTCTAAGGTATGTATGAGAATAATGAATCATTTCATGACAAGCAACATTTCTGAATACTTAATGAGATCCACTGAGCTTGATACATCTTCAATTATATATAACTCAATTTTGATGTTAAATAAAATTAATTAAAAATTGAATTGATGTTAATTGCTTGACCTTGACATCAACTTCTTGATTTTCACCTTTTGACTTCAGTTCAGACTCATGACATTAAATCTTTAATGTTTGATTTTGATTTTAGTTCCATCCTGATGATAAATCAAATTGATGATAAACCAATTTGACATTTACAATTTTACATTAAATCATTTTTATCATTGAATCAAGCTTATATTTAAATCATACTATTGCAAAATTAAAATGATTCTAAATGCATAATTCTAATGTTGATTTTATTGATGTCACATTCATGGGAATTTGTACCTGATAACATCAATTTATGTTTTTGGTGAACTTGAACTACTCTATATCATGATATTAAATAAAATAAATTATTTTGAATAGAATTAATAATATTTCATATCATAAAATTTATCAAATTTGGTTTGAGCCCATGAATGCCAATTATTGAATTTTATCCATGGAGAATTTACCTCTATGGATTTTATTGGGAATGACCATGAATATGTTCATCAAGGTTTTTCAATTAATTAATATATCTATCATCCTTGTATTGTAATTTAATAATTTACCCTATCCCTAATTTACCTCCAATTTCATATAAGGATCTCAATTGAGGGTGTTATCTAGAAGTTAAAAAATATGAGATAACATAGCTGCAATAAATCTAATAAATGATGTTGATGATTCTAATATCCATAGTTTTTTTTCTCTTGATGATCTCATTCTTATTATTTTCACAACATAATTTCTATATCTTAATGATACCATTAAGGTGACCCCTTTTCTGTTGGAACACCATTTACTTCTCTCTTTTTTATAGCCATTTTTTTTACAGATGCAATACTTGTACATAATATCAATGCTATGAATACAACCATTTTGATTCTTTAGTAGTAATATAATATGAATTCCCTCTTCTTTGTAGCCATTTTTATTATAGATATAACACATTTTATGGACAATATCGATGCTATAAATATAACCATTTTGCTACTAGAGTATCAATATAATACAAATTTGTTTTGTTTTTCAGTATGCCGACCACTACATTCTTAACAAAACCAATATCATCATATTGGATATGTTGTATCTTTATTGATATTCTCACACGTTTTACATAATCCATTCATTATATGATGCAATGAGATTGATCCAAAATTGATTATTGTTGAGGCCACATACAATCCAATAGTTTCATCATTTTTTACCATCACTGACATTTTGATTGGGGAAATGTCAATATCAATGTTTAGACAAGATTTTTTTTATTTTATTAGTTTCCCCAAGCTATCCTTGAAACTCCAACCATTTAAATATTTTTTCATTTTTTATAACTATAATTTTCTACTACCAACACTTTTTTGTGACTACCACACATGTTATATTGATTTCACCATGGAAAGCACCATTACCTATTGGTAAACCATTTCACGTAACTCAGGTAAAACATTATATTTTTCTTATTTTATCTTTATTTTATTCTATACACTATGTTGGGTAGATTTATCATATGCCTACCATTAGTGTGCACCACTCATGCTTTACCCTAACACTGATACTTACATGCTCATCCGAGGCACAAACATAGACATTTGTGGGGCAAGGTTGGGTTAGTTTCAAAGATTACAAGTCATTAATTTGGTTTTTGATATCAAGCGCATAAATAACACTTGAATTATTTAAACATAAACTGAAGATCATGTAAAAGACTTAATAACAAAACATTAACATAAAAATTATAACTCAGTTAATAAATGAAAATACATTAACCATGTATGAAAGCTCAACTTATTTTCATAAATGTTTAGAATTACATATGTGCTCTTAGACAATAAAGTTCATAGTGGTAATTATATTTGATTCAAAAACATAATGATAATAATAATTCAAATAAAAAATAGTAACAACAACATAATCTAAGAAGAATGGTGGGATTTTATAGAACTAATCCACCACCTTGTCATTACAATAAATAAATGTGTTCTTAACATAATGTGAAACAATTTTATAAAAATAATTATATTAATTATTTTACATTGAATATAACATATTTTTATAGATAATAGTGTTAATTTATTTACATTGGATTCCCTTGATTAAATAGACTCTTATATTCACACCACATTGTGGTATATTTTATATGAATGTTCTAGGTAACAACTTATCTTAAAGATGACATGCTTGAAGACTTACTCTACTAGGTTCCTTAGTTGATGCTTCTCTTTTTTTGACATATGGTTTTCATAACCTCCTTATATTTAATTTTTAAGTTACCCCCTTAGTTGGCACAAGGCCTCCCAAGATCATACAAAATGTTAGTGCAGTTATGAGTTCCCAAGTGCTTTAGGTAGAAGAAGTGCAGATGCTTCCCATCTACACTCAAGCTTAAACCAGAGGCATAAATTTGTGCAATAGGGTAGTAATGATTCATGCCAACATAAGGATATCATCACATATCTTTGTGTAAAGTTTTTTAGTGTATAGGTTAAAAGGTATGCAAATATTTAGAGTGCAGGTCCCTAAACTTTGAAATGACCAAGTGAAAAAGATGGTGCAAGAAGTGGTTATGGGAACACTCTAGCACACCTATAATCTTAATATCAGTACATGCTCTACTTTAAAAGATTATTTGTTCCCATACAACATGGTTCTATGCTCATGTGTAGGATCTCACATATGTACCCTTGAATGGTGTAGCTTGCAACATTTCTTTTGCCATCACCATATGGAAACCCTATGCTCACTTAAGCATAAGGAAGTTTTTAGTTTCCCAAAATAAGAACCCTCAATCCATTTATCACACCCATGCCACACCTATCCAGTAGTTATAAGAGCTTCCTTGAAAGTCCATTGAAACACTACATGTCAAGATGTTGGGAGAGTTAATGAAGGCCATTAGAGGTAGTTGAGATGAACTCAAAGTGTTGTTATAATTAAATGCAATAGTGCCTACATGGTATCAATATTTGAAGTACACATAATCCTTTGACACAAATAGGTAAATCTCCTATTTTATAATGCACATGAATCTAGAAGCAATGTTATCATCAACCTAGGTCCAATCATCGAGCAAACTTCAAAAAATATGGCCACAGTGCCATAAATGCATTAAATATTTCACCCATCACCCAATTGGTGCATTTATTGTAAAACTAGCTTGATTTTATATAAAATCTTGGTTCTTCCATTATAAAAAGGGTTGACACATTTTAGCAACCTCAAACTACTAGAATTACCCTCCATGAGTGTTTATATTGGCTAAGTCTTATGAATTAATCTCACATGTTTTTATTCTTTTGATGATTTGTGTGTTATTTACATTTTTTAATATTTGATTATTGGTAATGTTTTCGCCTTTCTCTATTTTCCATTCCTTATACCTCCTCATTGAACTCAAAACTCATTTATAGGTCATATCTTGTGTGTATTCAGGTCTGTGTTGATGCTGCCTGTGGACCATTTATCATCCCTCTCATTGTAATTCCATGTTCCCATGCCTCTATGCAAAACACTTATGCATCTGGAGTGTCTTTGGTAGAATTTATGTGGAAACATCTTATTCTCAAGCATTTGTATTATGCTTATGGCAGTATGAGTGCTCACTCTATTCGAGGTACATCACATTTTCATTTTAACACTCTTTTACCTTTCCCATCCCTTTTCCATCATGATCTTAGGTTTAGAATAGTGATAGATTACCTTTCTACTCTTTCGGCCTATGCACTAGTCTTAAACTAGGTGCGCTTATAATAGAAATAATCTAACCTACTTCGAAGACTCATCCTAAGGAACATAAGGGTCCCACACCTTGGGCATGTTTCCATAATTAAGGTTAGGTAACCGATGCTCACATGCATAGCTATGTGATAATACTTTCTCACCCAGTGCATAAGATTCTTGCACCTCGTGTAAGGCCTTCATGCTCAATGCCCCACTACAAATCTCCTTGTGCTATAGAGCATCCATGGGTACATGTTTTGAATGATAATAGTTTCTAACATGCTTGATAGCATCAATATTAGAAGTTAAATAATCAATGTTTTATTTATCCATCGAGTGTAGCAGACATTAAGCAATAGCACCTAGAAACTCCCAACATCTTTAGTTTGCAAAGGATAACCTCCCTATTTACATGCCAAAAATAATGTCATCTACTAGAGGCATCAATTTTCATTTTAGTGACCTTCCAATGCCATTTAGAAGGAGAGTTAGAGCATCTTAATTCCCTATTAGAAGGTGCAACATAAATCAATCTCCATCTAGAGCCTAGTCTACATTGTCATTCAGAAGGTTCTATTTTAGGTGAAGCCTATTCCCTATCACATGCATGATGTTGCCAAGAAATCAAGTGTTTGTACCTTTTAATGGTGGTAGCCCATTGGTTTTAGCATAGTATGATGACAATCCAGTGTCTGATCTCAAGATCTTGCCCTATTTCATCGATGAAAATTCAATCTTCCTTATAGAGCATATCCAAGATATTTCAAATATCTGTGCAGTGCACCATGTCACCCAGGACAATGTTATAATAATACTACTGGCTTCTTCCTTGAAAAGAAAATCTATTCAATGGTACCAAGGCTTGCAACCAAATTCCATTCATAATTGGGATGAGATCGACATAAAATTATGTAAGTAGTTCAATGATTAGAGTGATCACCTATCCTTGATAGATCAGCTCATGACCATAAATAAAACACTACATGAAATGATGGTCAACTTTAACTTTAGATTCTAGAGGGTCTAGGATAAAATCCCTACACTATGTAAGCCATTTCCTAACATCGAATTTTTGCATTTCCTAAAAGCTCTTAATATTAGTATAGCAATGATGATTCAATCTATGGGAGGCACGATTCTCCCTAATGCCTATGAAGTGGTTGTGTGCATCAAGAATTACTTAATCCAAATAGGCAAGATTACACTTAGACCTCCTATGCCTATATTCATAGAGCCTCCTCTTAATAAAGTAGCTATAGAACCCATCCTAGTTTGTCCCTATGATAGTGAGCATACTTACTTTATACTCTACACCTTCTAATGAACTACATGAAGTGAAAGTGCTATTGTAAAGTCTTGGGAATGAGCTAGTTGCCCTCAAAAGACAAAAAGCACAATACCCTAGACACTAGTCATTTACTTAGTAATACCAATAAAATAAACCTACCTACTAAGGTGGAATGTAAGCACAAAATTATGTCACATATAATAGATCACCTAATGTACTGAAATTTGATGTTACTAGCACCTCCACAGTCCTTATTCTGGTATAAAACAATCTAGCACATGATTCTAAATGGTGTTTACCATATAACTAGCCACATGATTAGGCTACATGCACAAATGGAGTTATGAACCAAGTGATTATGGTGAAAAACATGCCTTAGTTGTAGGAAGAAACAAGTAGTGAAACTCCATAAGTGGGAGAATCCATGATGCCAAATCAACCATAGGATGGGTTTGCCTTTATCAACTAGCAAGAGGAGGATTTTGGCTATATAAAATAAATAATCATACCTACTGAAAGAAGCACTCCAATTTATTTCAATATAAGGTTCAAAAGGAGAGATATAGACAAGGCCACACTTACTTTAGTGCCCACATCATCATTGCCATAGGTTACCCATGCAAGCACATAAGCTAAGGTACATGTGCAAGCCTTACACCTAGAGAAAGCTATGCAAAAGGAAGGACCACTTCAAATCATTACACCAACAATAGGAGAGGCTACTACTCCAAAGTCACAACCTAGGAGATCTCAGGTTCCCTTAAATATAGTGGAGAAAGTAAAGAAGATGATTCTCAATGTCATAATGTGGGATGCACTTAAAATTTCATCCTAGTGGAATTTATTACAAGATATGCTAAAAGGATTTCAAGAGTATCATGCCCCTAAATTGACACCTACCACTTCTACAAGTTTTTTCTAGCCAGAAGAGGAAGCACAAGTATGTAATGTCAATAATAAACCACCCCCATTCTATGTCTCTTTGATCATTGGACAACACCTAGTGCACAATTGTATGATTGATTCTAGTGTAAGCAACTCAATAATAACAAAGAATATTATAGACGCACTCAATTACATATACCCCTATTTTAAAAGGAGTGATATAACTTGATGGGATAACATTCAAAGTTGTGGGTGTAATCAAGGATTTAAATCTAATGCTGCATACATGACCAAGCCTTTATAATGCACATGACATCACTATCATTGACTTACCTTCTTATTTTTCCATCTATCTATCTCAAGACTTCATGAAAAATATGGGTGGGTATTTGTCTTTTGATTGGTCACATATGATGCTAAGAAATAGGTATAGTAAAAAATTAACCATAAAGGCATAGCCCATATTTGAAAGTCATGTTGAGCCATACACTTCTAGCCCAACTGAGTAAAACTATGCAATGTTCAATCAAGAGGAGAACTTAATTCTCCATGAAATCATGACACTACTAGAAGAGGTCCCAGATGACCTACTCAATGAATGGGCATGTGATAATTTTGAATGTGATCCATATGATAATTTAGGGACTGGGATTGGCACATATTACATCATGGAAGAGAATCTAGCAATGCCTGAACTGATGAAGGTGTACAAAAATCTTGAAGGCATATGGTAGTTACAATTTGATGGATCCCAAAGCAAGAATGGTGTAAGAGCTAGTGTCATGTTGGTCTCACCCCAAAAGGAAAAATACTTCCATGCCTTTAGAATATAGTTCACTTTCATAAACAATGCTTTTGATTATGAGGTACTAATTCAAGTTCTTTAACTTACACAGAAGAAAGGATCAAGGCACTGCAATCGCTAGGTGATAGTGAACTAGTTATCAAGTAGGTCCAAGCATAGAGCATGACCAAAAATGGATTGATGAAAGCCTAAAAACATAGGGTATGGGATATGATTGCAGGTTTTTATGCATTCAACATCACCTCCATACCAAGAGCACAAAATACCAACATGGATAGGCTGAAAACCATAGGTACACAATATGACATTCCATGTGACATAATGAAAGGGTTTGAATAACTCGTCAAACTTGTGGTCAAAATGGTAATTTCTAATAACATAGAAAATTAGCAAGTATTTGAGAGAGATGATAAAATAATAAATTTATTATAGGATGAGGCAAATTTTTGTGCCATAAACTAGGCACAACTGTAGGCCTAATACAAAGATCAAGTCATCTAGTTGAAAGGAAACAAACTGCCTAAAGGGCTAGTCACCCTAGAAAGTATCTTTGATTCTAATGACTATTTCAGAGGATAAAGGTGCAACATGATAACCAAGGAAGATATCTCTATGCCTGTAACTATGTCATAAGGAAATAATCTTAAAGTTGGTAAGGTTTGCTCCATATTGGAAAATAAAAGCTTCATTCAATTCAGTAGGAGATATGATGACATATTCGCATGGAGATACAAATATCTTAGATCTTTTAATCTAGGTATTATGTAACATATAATTGAGATAGACCCTAAAATGTAGTCCATGCACCAAAGATAGAGGCTCGTTAATCTAAAGATAGAACCATTGATGCATAAGGAACTCTTGAAACTCATTGAGGCTAGTATAATACTTCTAATCAAATACTCCTCATGGGTCACCAACTTGGTACCAATGAAAAATAAGAATGGGGAGATACATCTCTATGTTGAATTTAGGGACCTAAATAAAGTTTCCCTTAAATACCATTATCCTCTTCCACTAATGGAGAAAATATTACAAATGGTTATGGGTATAGAGATATTTTCATTACTAGATGGTTATTCAGGTTATAACCAGATCCAAGTGTAGGAGTATGACTAGTACAAAACCATGTTTACCACTAAATGGGGAACCTTTTCATACCAATTCTTGTCATTTGGCTTAATTAATGTAGGTGAAACCTTCTAAAGATCAAAGGACATAGATTTAAAATAATTCATCAATAAGATCATCTTGGTTTACCTAGATGACATAACTATTTTCTCTAAGTGCATAGAGGATCATTTGGGTCATTTAGAGCAGGTCTTTTAGAAGTGCCATGGATTTGGAATATTCCTAAACCCAAGAAAATTTATCTTCATGTAAATGAAGGTGCCCTTCTTGGGCATATTATTTCTCAAGATGGACTTGTAATTAATATATAGTGAGTCAAGGCTATCTCATCTCTTCCCATTTCAAGCCATAAAAAGAGTCTCTATACTTTCCTAGGGAGAATCAACTTTGTGAGAAGGTTCATGCCTAGCTTTGCCATCTAGTCAAACCTCTCATTGCAATGCTAAAGAAGAACATTTTTTTCAATTAGATGCACAAAGGCAAAGATAGTTTTGATTCCATCAAGCACACCATCATGCAAGCTCCCACCTTGATTAACCTAGATTATAATAAGGATTTCATACTTTATGTATTCAATGGAGCTAAAAGCATCTCAACCATCTTGATGCAAAAAAAAAAGAGCATATAGAGTAACCAATCACCTTCTTCAACTAGGCACTAAAGTATTTTGAGTTACACTATAGCTTCATAGACACACACTCGCAGTCATAAGGACACTAAATAAATTTAGACATATGATCTCTAACAATAAGATCCATCTCATGGTCATGTATGCAAGAATCAAATAGTTCTTGCTCAGTAGGGACATCAGTGAGAAAAGGGCTATTTAGATCACTAAAGTGATGGAGTATGACATAGACATCTAAGTCACCAAGCTATTTTGAGGAAAGGGACTATGCAAGTAGTTGGTAGAAGTAACAAGGTTAGAAGATGATGCAGTCTTAGTATCATATGAATAAAAACACACAAATGAAGAAACTACTATTAACTAGGCACAAGACATGAATACCTTCCTTTAGCATAATGTATATCTACCTAGCCTTGACAAAGCCAAGTATAGACATTTCTATTTACAATCCATTCCTTATGTGCTAGTAGGAGGTGTGCCTTTTCATAAAGATATGTGATGTCCCTTACTTAGGGGCTCTTTTTTTTCCTACAAATGCTCTGATACCACTGTGATATCCCCTTCCAATAGGGAATATAGAAACACAAACAGTTCCTAACAAAGATACAATCTTGCAGAATAAATTCAGATAACAATAAACCACAGTAAATCTCTTATCTACCAATCAAATATCTTATCCCTTGTTCAGATAATTACAATTACAATCTTCTGTCATACATATCAAAGAATATTACAATATGGTCTTAAAACCCTGATCTTTTGCAAATCTAGAAATGAAAACTGAATTTTGGAAGGTCTCGGCCTTTTTGTGTCGACACACAGACGCCAACGTCGGTTATACTACCGTCGTCGGTCGACTGGGCGTTGTTAACCTGTCGACGTCAGTCATATGTCGACCGATGTCGGTCTCTGTGGATCTCTCCCTGCCGATGTCGGTCTCTGTGGGAACCTGTACGGATCTGTACGGGCTTCGTACGGCTGCCAATAAAGTACACCCTGTTTGTAGGACCCCTATTCTCAAGATATATGACTCTAATACAGAATATCTCTATCTGTATAATTTATTGAATCAAAAACTAAATAAAGAAATACCTGAAATACTGTGATAACTTTTGTGTGAAGTTATCTCTCAAATATCTGTAATACTATGATAACTTCTGGGTGAAGCTATCTCTCAAACCTGAAACCTCTGTGATAACTTCTGTATGAAGTTATCTCTCAATTTGGCAATAGATCGGCTGATCTCTCACAACCTCTGAATCGCACACAATGAAGAGTTGACGTTCTTAAATGCTAATGGAAATCTTTGATAACTCCTGTATGAAGCTATCTCTCAATTTGGCAATAGATCGACTGATCTTTCACAACCTTTGAATCGCACACAATGAAGAGTTGACGTTCTCCACTGCAGATGGAATCCTGGAACCCTTGGCTCAGTCTTCACAGAAGAATTTCTTCAATATCAAAATCAATAATCAATTCATACTTCTCCAAGTCTCTCCCATGAGAAACTCTTATACCCTTCCAAAGGTGTGCTTGCTAAAATTAGATTTCCTCAAATTAGAACTTGGGCTTCTAAAATTAGAATTCCTCAAATTAGAACTTGGGCTTCTTAAATTAGAATTTGGGTCTTAAAATTAGACCAATTAATTAATAATTAATAATTAATTAATATCTAATTTTAAATTAGAGATAATAATTAATTAATTAATTAATAATTAATTAATATCTAATTTAAAATTAGACCAAATAATTAATATTTGATTAAATCAATCAAATATTAATATCTCCCTCAAAACATGTCGGATCCTCGAACTGTCTGAAGCTGGTGAACCAGGGAGTGATTCTGCACATGACCATATCAAAGTAAGGGTGCTCCACTATATGTCAAATATCCCTAAATAATAGGAGCTGAGGCCCAATGTGTCTGAAATAACCTAAATGAGAGACAACTATAAGAATTCTGTAAATCAAAGCCAAGCCAATCTCCATCATGACCCTCTATCCATCCAATCAGCCTACGAAGGTCGCATGATAGGCTAATCATCAAGCCTATCAATGTCCACAAAAAAGGGGACATGACAATCCGCCCCTCCAAAAATTGCTTGTCCCCAAGCAATCTCAGAACAGTGAACCACTCGATCCACCTGGATCCCAAATGTAATTATGCTCTGCACTGCTATAAATCAATGCAAATACCTGGAATATCATCAGAAGTAGAACAAAGAGAAACTCATAATCAAATTGGTGAATGCAACTCAACCAAAATCTAAGATCACAAATATCATATACACCTTCCACCATGCTATGCAGAAGGCACGCTCCAACTCTGCAACAACTCCCAAATGGAACTATGCCCAGTATGGAGAATCCACCCACTATACCCCTACTATGGTCAGCATATCTGATCAACTAATGCTCTAAATCATGCACCGACAAACTGTCAATCCCATCTACAGAAGATGGTGCCAATCCATCCCATAACTGATCCCTCTGTAAAGGTAGCACAACCAATTGTACCACACTGTCAACTATGTGAGAAGAATCACTCTAGAAACTCGACTCCACTGGTATCTCAAACTCATCAGAATCAGGTACTCCCAAATCATGAACATGTGTGTCAGTACCAACAACATGTTCCTCAGCTACAACTGTAGGAATATACTCACAATCAACACTCAATGTACTAACCTCTGAGTATACCTCCACACTCTGAATGCTAAAATCGGACTCATCCTCATCTAACTCTGAAGAAGCTGCTGCTGAAACTATCTCAACATCACCATCTCTCGCTCCCTCATCCTCTGCAACTATCTGAGAGTCCAAATCCTCATGACTAAGCTTGACCACATGTCTGTCAGAATCCTGGTGAGTCACCTTCATTGCCTCTGCCTTTGACTCCTCGGAACTATCATGCTATTCGAAATCTTTGGATTTCGAATCCTCATAATACTCCCATATTATACGATATGCCTTGCCCTTAGGCCTCAAATGACAATTGTGATTGGCATCATATGGATCTTTGTAGTATAAGCAAATCTTCCTCCTATGTAGACCATTAAGAGCCTCTCGATCCAAAGGTGATGTTGCTGGGTTGGCCTTTGAATCATTCTTAACAAATGTAGGCCGTGTAGGCCTATCGGCTGTCCTAGAATGGGCCAGTTGTGGTCTCTGATTAACAGTAGCACTCCTTTTATCTCTTTGCTCCCCATTCTGTCGAACAGGTGTGTTCATCCTCTTTACCATAGTCATAAGTGCTTGTAGTGTCTGATTCATCTGTTGCTAGCCTGTAACCATAGCTTGGTAGAATTCTTTAGTGTCCTGATCACCATTATGTCTGTCACTCATGGTGACTTCACTGATTCAATCTACCCACTCTACCCAACAGGATGGCAGGACATTAGCTCTGATACCACTGTGATGTCCCTTACTTAGGGGCTCTTTTTTTTCCTACAAATGCTCTGATACCACTGTGATATCCCCTTCCAATAGGGAATATAGAAACACAAACAGTTCCTAACAAAGATACAATCTTGCAAAATAAATTCAGATAACAATAAACCACAGTAAATCTCTTATCTGCCAATCAAATATCTTATCCCTTGTTCAGATAATTACAATTACAGTCTTCTGTCATACATATCAAAGAATATTACAATATGGTCTTAAAACCCTGATCTTCTGCAAATTTGGAAATGAAAACTAAATTCTGGAAGGTCTCGGCCTTTTTGTGTCGACACACAGACGCCGACGTCGGTTATACTACCGTCGTCAGTCGACTGGGCATTGTTAACCTGTCGACGTCGGTCATATGTCGACCGATGTCGGTCTCTGTGGATCTCTCCCTGCTGATGTCAGTCTCTGTGCAAACCTGTACGGATCTGTATGGGCTTCGTACGGCTGCCAATAAAGTACACCCTATTTGTAGGACCCCTGTTCTCAAGATATATGACTCTAATATAGAATATCTCTATCTGTATAATTTATTGAATCAAAAACTAAATAAAGAAATACCTGAAATACTGTGATAACTTCTGTGTGAAGTTATCTCTCAAATATCTGTAATACTATGATAACTTCTGGGTGAAGCTATCTCTCAAACCTGAAACCTCTGTGATAACTTCTGTATGAAGTTATCTCTCAATTTGGCAATAGATCGGCTGATCTCTCACAACCTCTGAATCACACACAATGAAGAGTTGGCGTTCTTCAATGCTAATGGAAATCTTTGATAACTCCTGTATGAAGCTATCTCTCAATTTGGCAATAGATCGGCTGATCTTTCACAACCTCTGAATCGCACACAATGAAAAGTTGACGTTCTCCACTGCAGATGGAATCCTGGAACCCTTGGCTCAGTCTTCACAGAAGAATTTCTTCAATATCAAAATCAATAATCAATTCATACTTCTCCAAGTCTCTCCCATGAGAAACTCTTATACCCTTCCAAAGGTGTGCTTGCTAAAATTAGATTTCCTCAAATTAGAACTTGGGCTTCTAAAATTAGAATTCCTCAAATTAGAACTTGGGCTTCTTAAATTAGAATTTGGGTCTTAAAATTAGACCAATTAATTAATAATTAATAATTAATTAATATCTAATTTTAAATTAGAGATAATAATTAATTAATTAATTAATAATTAATTAATATCTAATTTAAAATTAGACCAAATAATTAATATTTGATTAAATCAATCAAATATTAATATCTCCCTCAAAACATGTCGGATCCTCGAACCGTCTGAAGCTGGTGAACCAGGGAGTGATTCTGCACATGACCATATCAAAGTAAGGGTGCTCCGCTATATGTCAAATATCCCTAAATAATAGGAGCTGAGGCCCAATGTGTCTGAAATAACCTAAATGAGAGACAACTATAGGAATTCTGTAAATCAAAGCCAAGCCAATCTCCATCATGACCCTCTATCCATCCAATCAGCCTACGAAGGTCGCATGATAGGCTAATCATCAAGCCTATCAATGTCCACAAAAAAGGGGACATGACAAGATCTCAATGGGGTCCTCCTAAGTTGTATAGAGCCAGAGAAAACAAGCATAATACTTAAATAATTCCATGACAACCTTTTAGGAGGCTATTATTTTCCTAAGACCATTGTTGTGAAGATCATGCGAGCTGATTATGTTTGGCCAAATCTATTCAAAGATGTGCATACTTACATGTGAGATTACAAGAAATGCACCTTTTTCATAGGTAAACAAAGGCTTGCATCCTTACCACTGTGACCAATTCAAATTGACAAACCCTTCGTGTAATGGGGCCTAGATTTCATAGGCATGATTAACCCACCATCAAGTGAGGGGCATAAGTGGATTCTTATAGCCACCGACTATTTCACATGGTGGATAGAAATGGTTGTGCTTAAGGAAGATAATGAGACATCCATCTTCAAATTATATGAGGGAATTATAAAAATATTTGGCATTTTGGACACCATTATCTCTAATAATGCATTGGCTTTCTGATGTAGATCATATACAAAATTATTACTCACTTAACTTGTTTTAAAACAACAATCCTTTTTAATGATTTCTTGGCTCTATTCCTCATATAATTATTTATAGATTCATCTAGTAACCTTGTACCTTAATATGATTTGGTATTGATTTACAAAGTCTCTTCAGTCCTATCTATACACTCTTCAACTCAAAAACACTTTACAACACTCAATTCCTCACATCAACCTATTCTATCCTCTTTTACAATAGTCTTTGGAGCCCTTCTTTTAGAGTTTTCTTATAAGTCCATACATATATGATAATATATATCAAAATTAATCACCAATATAGGTACCCTCTATCACTATTTTCATATTCTCAAAGTTCTAATCTCACATTCAACACTTAAGTCCTTTTTCTAAACTGAAATAGCTCTCTATTTACCCTTCATTATGCCTCTTAGGTCTTTATCACTGTCTATCACACTCAGTCTTAAATATTAGTAAAAAAACTTGATTATATGTACTATAAATGTTTTAATCACTTTAAGCACTTGAATATTGGCAAGAATACAAATTTTTGGATAATTTGACTTTTTAGATTAGGAGTTATTCAACAAACCCTAGTTTAGGGTTTTTACCATCGTGAGACAACATGAGAGTATAAAAATTTCAATTGTGAGTGATTTATTGAGTTTCAAGGTTCCAAATTAGATTGGTTAGGTCTGTATTTACCTTGACCATGTTATCCAATCATTATAAAGTACTATCCAATCCACTATCTTCAAAACCCAACACTAAACACACTTGACTGTGCTAAATAAACATATGTCTATAGGTCTATATATATATATATATATATATATATATATATATATAGATATGAATTCAATACACTTTACATGTAAGACAAAGCATCAAGTACCTTAAATAATAACCAATAAACTTACCTCCTATCTCTAATCACCTTATCATCAAACTAAAGGTCACTCCTTTGCAATAAGACACTCATAATCACAATGCATAATCTCTGTTATAGGAAACATAATTCTATTCTGATCCTTATTGAATGATTGAAGGGTTTATTTTATGGTATTAAAAAATTATAGGTTCACATAAGTATCAATGTTATTTATACATGAATATAAACACAAATCCAATGTTACTAATCCCTTATCAACCAACATACAATCTACATATAAAGAAATGTTCTTCCAAACAAGGACCTATTCATAACAAAGTCTAAATACCAGATGACTCTATAATATTAATCCTTATATAAAAAATCTTTCTTCCATGATTCAAAATCATGTACAACAATTACCAACTATAATTTGATCAATTACTAAACAAGGTTCAGTCTATAACTACAAATAGACTACTTAAGAATAGGGTTTGAATCTTATTCCTCTAAAAACACGGATCAATTATGAATATACATAAGCATCAGATGATTTAGTTATTTTTACTTGCCTTTCATGGATTAAAAATAGAGTCAATAAGCCTTATAAATCAATTTGAATTATTATCAAGATTCCTTTGTTTGAAAATTTTGATAACATAGTTTGTAACTTAAACCAAAAAACTCAATAAACAGGTTGTATGTTTTACCACACCAAATAGGGGTTCTCTCTCTCAATATATTTACAGTTCCTTCCCCTTCTAAACCAACTTGTTCCATACATTATATTCTACATTCCCCTATTTGAATTAAATATCTATCTAACAACCTCAAAATGACTCCTCACATCTCTAAAGGATCCATAACTAATTCTTGAAATCCTTTTCCACGTAGAGGTTACTTTCTAAAGATAACAATATAACTTGATTTCACTATATGCCATATCTATCCCATGATATTGAAATCATTACACTTTATGAAATTCTATAGGGTCTAAACCCTTTCTACTTGATTAACACATATTTATATCTTTCCTAATACACAAAATTCCTTGGAAGAAGGATTACAAAATTCAAATATACTTTTGGTAGGAAAAGCACAATTCAAATTTTAAGAACGTGTAGACCAACTAGACATTACCCAAAGACTACTACTAACCTCTAACACCTATAAAACACCTATTAGACTATCTATAGACAAAAATATATCTTTTTTGGGTCCTCATAGGATGCCTCTACATCAATTTCCTTAAAACCAAAATAAATGAATGAGCTGTCAAGCACACCATCTACTTGAGTGCCTCATCGAACTATTACCCTCAAGGTAATGGTCTAGTCAAATCCATGAACAAGAACCTGATCCACATAAAAAAGAGGACTCTAGAGGATAACTAAAGAGCTTAGCACACTAATCTCAAGACCATGCTTTGGGTTGATCGAATCATGCCCATGAGAGTGTTGGGAAATTTGCCCTTCATGCTAGTCTATGGAAATCACACACTAGTTAGAGCTGCTTGAGAGTGATTCCATTGAATAAATAATGATAGAATTCATGGAGTTAAAAAAACTAGAGTGCAAGTTACATGTACTATGGAGCTTCAACAAGCATAGACTAAGAGTGTCTTTGACATGAAAGCTAGTGTTATAAGTTTCTAAGGGGACTTAGTGCTCAAATGGGATTCTGATAGAGTGAACACTGGAAGGCACACCAAGTTTGATGCAATATGGAGTAGTCCATATACCATCACTAGTTACAAGTCATCTAATGCCTTCCATCTTTCCAAAATGAATAGAGAAGAGCTACCTATCCCAGTCAATGGGATTCATCTCAATCACTATCTCTATTAATTCTTTGTATATATTTGTAAATAATTAGATTAGATGCTTTTTGTTTCCTTAAAAATACACTTCCTATGCCCTTATTTTTAGATTAGTTTTATTTCCTCCAAGCACTTGTGCACAGTGTTTTCTTAGCTTAGGTCTTTTCCTCTAAGCACCTTTGGCATAGTTTTTGTCTTATCAAGTGAATTTCAATTCATTTTAAGAAGCCAAAAGCATGCAATTAGTGCATCCATAGGAGGAAGAACTAGAAGTTCTAAAAGATCCATACCTATTAGATTGATCAAAATCTACTAGGTTCCCACTTAGTAGGCAAGTGACCCACAAAGGTTGTTAGAAGTGTTGAATTTCTAAGTCACCCCATTTATTGGTGTGAGACCTCCCAAGATCATATAAAAAGTTGGCATAGTTATGAGGTCCTAAGCACTTTACATAGAAGAAGTGAAGATTCTTCCCATCTACCCCCAAGCTTAAACTAGAGGTATAGATATGTGCAACAAGGTAGTAATGCATAAGGATATCAATGCATATAGTTTTGTAAGGTTTTGTAGTGCATGGGTCAAAAGGCAAGCAAATCTTTAGAGTATGAGTCTTGAACTCTAAAATGACCAAGTGAAAAAGATGGTGTAAGAAGTGGTTATGAGAACACTCTAGCATGCCTATAATATTCATCTTGATTCATGTTATACTTTAAAATATTCTTCATGCCCATACAACATGGCTCCATGCCAACACGTAAGATCTCACATTTGTGCCCTTGAATGGTGTAGCCTATAACCTTTCTTTTTCCATCACCATGTGGTAGCCCTGTGATCACTTAAACATAAGGAAGTTTTTAGCTACCCAAAATAAGCACCACCCATCCATGTGTCACACCTATACCACTCCTATCCAATAATTTGAAGATCTTCCGTGAGATTTCATCAAATCACCACATGTCAGGAGGTTGGTAGAGTTAATGAAGGCTATTGGAGGTAGTTGAGAAGAAATTGAGGTGTTATTAAAAGCAAATGCAAGAGCAACACTTGGCATTAGGATTTGAATTACATGTCATCCTATGACACTAATATGTAAATCTCCTAGTTTCCAATGCACATGCATCCAAAAGTGATCCTATCATCAACCCAGGTCCAATTATTAGGCAAACTTTAAAAAGCATGGCTATGGTGCCAAAAATGCATTAAATGTTTCACCCATCACCCAAGTGGCACATTTATTATAAAACTAATTTTATCTTCTATAAAATCCTAGTTATTCCATTATAAAAAGGGTTGACACATTTTAGCAACCTCACACTCCTAAAATTTTCCTTCATGATTACTTATATTGGCTAAGTTTTTAAGATTAATGAGAAGTAAGTTCACCTCTTTCTATTCTTTTGATGATCTATGTGCTATTTGTGTTTGTTGATCTTTGATTGTGGCTAATGTTTTCCCCTCTCTCTATTATATATGATCTATGAATTTGACTCAAGAGAGGATGGTTAGTATGGGGTTAGTTTCAAAATGAAAATAAAATGAAAGAAACACGCTAATAACATAACATCTCTAGGCCTAGACACTAGGGAGAGCTTAGTTAACAAAAATAAATGAAAAACACAACTAAAAAGTAAGGAATAAAAAAAATAATTCATTCACCTTCGTTGTATGCTCCAAATGCCTTTGTAGTAGTGGCTTGCTTGGTTTTGTGCTCATGAAGCCCTTGGCAATGGAATCTTGGCTACCTCCATCTCTCCTTGGCACCTTTGGCTTATGGTTTGGATTAGATTGGAATAAATTTGACATGGTAACACTAGTTTCATGAAGCTTTTGGAACCATTGTGCATTATAACTTTGCATAATCAATACTTAGAAATGATGTTGTGAGGCCTCCTATTTATAGATTTTTACAAATGTCTAGAATCAACTTGAATCGTCCATCTTGAGATTGAGATGTGTGGTTGAGGATTAATTAAATTTTTGGAATTAAGTTTTTAATTATCCTCATCATGACATTAGAAGAAGGGGTAATTAATAGGAATGAAGGGCATGATGGACGGCATTGATGAGGCATGGAGGGCATGAATCTTGATATTTAAGGCATTTATGGCCTATGGATGTCTTCCCAAAAAATGAGGTCACTTGATGATGCATATATTCAATATTCATTTCCAAAAATAAATTTTCAACAAGTTTCCATGGAATTCTTAATTATGCCTTGATTTGGGTTAATTAGCTCTTAAGCATGATTAAGCACTTTGTGCACAAATTACTCAAATTGATCAAAATACCTTGTTATTGGTCCAAAATTTGAATGGATTGGAATTGGAAGGAAATTTCATATGCATTGGATCCATTATCCCATTTAGGATGCTAATAAAAACAAATAACAAAGGCACATGTCTTTTATAGAATATTTGATAGGAAATATCAATCTAGAGCACCTAGGTGTAAAATTGGCATTTTGACTCAAAATGATCTGATCAAAGTTAGCTAGTCTATAAATTGTATTACCCCATTTGGGGATACCCTAGACAAAATTGGCACTTGAATATGTCATTTTCACATCATTTATCATTTTTCAATGTTTTTAGGTGAAATTATGCACTTTAGATGGAAATTGGTAAAAACCTAATTGGAGGTTATTGGTGGCCAAATTTAGGTGACTATAGTTTGCCCCTATTTGGGAAGGCATTACAAGCTATAATCATAATAACATCTTCTCAAAAAATGAAAAGGTCCTATATGCCTACAAATGCAATGATGATAAATTAAATATATGATACCCCTCGAGGGAATGGTTGGCATAAGTAGGTCAGTAAACGGTCCCTCAAAAAGAAAGAAGTGAAATGAGGGGACAAAAGAAAGGAAAGATGATGGGGTGAAAAAATAATGATACCAAAAAAGTAATCAAAATCATTGAGAATTCAAGTGGGATGGTGTACAATGGTTTTCCTAAAGGTGGTTATAAGCATTGTACCCTGATAGTGGCAACATGGTATGATAACACAATGATTTTCCCAAAGGCAGTTATAATCATTGGGAAGATGGAGCTGCCCTAATTAGGATAGACAAACAAGATAACAACATGCCCCTATATAGGCAAAAAAAGTAAAGTGATGATAACACAATGATTTGCCTAAAGGTGTTTATAATCATTGAGAAATGCAGGTGGGATGGTGTGCAATTATTTGCCCATATGTGGTTATAATCATTGGACCTCGATTATGAAAAACATGATAAACATGGTTGAGGATGATGATAACTTAACACAAATGGTAATGATGAATTGGAATAACCTACTAGTAGGGATATGCTCATCCAAAATAATAAAGGTTGAAATTCTTTTGTGGTTAATTACTCTATGTGGGATATGATTGGGATTGAATCGAGATGCCAGTGCTGAAGAGATGCCACCATTGCTAAATAGACTTATTGAAGCTAAGGTTTTTTTAGCATGTGTCAGTAGGCATCATGGTATAACATCATGAGGACTTGGTAAAATATGTAGGAGGACTGACTCCCATAATCTAATACTCAATAAAAATAATGCACCAATGATAGAAACCATGATGACAATGTAAATATATGAATATGGATGAATTTGAGTATAAGTGTGGGTAATGAATAACCTAATGAACACACATAAACTAAATCAATGCAATAGTGTTGGAAGCAAACAAACAGATAAACAAATAAACAAAATAAGAAGAAATAAACAAACAAACAATTTAATGAAAACCATATGAACATTGCCCCTAGAAAATAGGTGACAACTAAACAAATGAACAAAATGGGAGAATAGAAGAAAAGGGAGTGGTTGAGATATCTCCATATGCACTAGGCAAGTGGATGCTACCTACATAGTTCTATGGATGTAATATACAATAAAAAACTTTAGGTAAATTTAGTTCTCCTAGGAAATGGGAAGAATGTGAAAACTAAAGAAAAAAAATAAAATGGATGTGATAAAAGAATAGGAATGCTCTTGAAAAACAATAAGTGCATGAGAGAAAAAGGCCAAAAAAGATGGGGAAACTAAATGATAAGTGATTTTCTTGTAACTTAGTAAGGATTCCTAGAATCCTTAAGGCAAAGAAGTGGTTAATGTTTTTATTCTTTTCTAATGATTTTTGTAATTTTTTAAATTATCTCAACTCGATCAAGAATGATGAGACACTAAATGGTTCAAGCTGGAAAAATGATGAGAGTGTGGCTTAGGTTTCTTTTAAAATGGTGAGAGTGTGGTGGAGAAGGGTGACTGATCTAACCTTAACAAGTATTGAGCACTACCTACATAGTCCCAGAGTAGGACCTCAAGTAACTATAGTTCTACCCTTACAGTGGAGAAATTTGACTAGTGTAGTAGTCAATTCAAATAAAATAGGCATAGTTGGTAAAAAAATGCATAGTATGACATATGAAGTGGTGATTTGGTACATCAAGGCTTAATGTTTCACCTAGTTTTTCCATAGGTGGTTATAACTAGGACACAATGGCATATATCAATGGTATTAATTTTCCCAAAGGTGGTTATAATTAGTAGCAAGACCGGTGGTAAGAAAGGAATAACAAATGAAGGATGCAATTGCCAAAACTTTTATCATACTATCCCAAAATACAATCTCTATCTGAAGTAATTAAACCCATTTATGAGACTAATTAGATACCTTGATGCTAAAACTGCATAACAAATGATAAAAACCAAGGTCAAATGGGCTAGGCTTTAGAACACACTAGACTGATAAAATGGAAGCAAAAAGTGGATACAACAAAGAGACAGATAAAGATGGTATTTTCATAAAGAATAATAGTGATAAAATGGCATAACTAAAATGCTTCTTATAGATAATACATCTTAGCATTCAATCATAGTACCACTTGAGATGAATAATATTCATTGTCTTATAAATTTCATCTCTGTCTGGTGTGGCAAGCTTGTATGCTCTTGATACATAATCTATAGTAATGATGAAATACCCTATCTAGTTTGGTTTTAATTTCCCTTTATGCTTCTTCTCAGCTATGGTATTCTTTAAGAACAAGATCACCAAGTTTAAATGTTATATACTTAACATATTTATTATAGTGGCCTTTGAGTCAATCCTAATATGCTTGAAGATTGTTGAGGATGGATATGCATTTCTCATCAAGTAGGTCTAGCTCTTGCAGGCAAGGTACTTGATAGTCATGATCATCCAAGACATGCTTGAAAGAGATACACAATGAAGGCAATTCAACCTCAATGGGAAGGATGGCTTTAGTATCATAAATAAGTGAGTATGGAGTGGCTCTTGTGGGGGTAAGATAATTGGTATGGTATGACCAAAAGGTAGGGAATATCTAAAATTTCCAATCATGACCGACATCATTGATAATATTTTTAAGAATATTGACAATGGTTTTGTTGGATACCTTGACTTGACCATTACTTTGAGGGTAATATTCTATGGAAAAATGTTATGTGATGTTGTATTCAATACATAACTGGTTTACATCTTTTTTCTTGAATTATCCTCCATTATCAGATATAATGTTAGAGGGGATCTATAACAGCAAATGAGATGGTTGAAAATGAATTTGTAAATTTGCTTTCCAATTATATAAGTGAGGGGTATAGCTTCAACCCACTTAGTGAGCTACTCGATGGTGGTAAGGATATGTGTATGGCTATCAGATGAAGTGGGGTTGATCTTCCTAATGAGGTCAAGTCCCCATGTAGAAAATGGCCATGGTTTCAACATCAATTTTAGAGTTTTTGCTAGGGCATGAATCAAATTAGTATTCCATTGACATTTGTCACACCTTTTTACATATTCAGTGGCATCTACATCTATTTGAGTCAATAATAACCAATATGTAAGATATTTTTGGATAGGACTACCTCAATAGAATGAGCTCCACATACTCCTTCATGAATGTCTCTTAACACTAGTGTAGACTCTATCGAAGTTAAACAACAAAGCAAAGTTTCATCAAAATTATGATGGTAAAGGGTGGATCCAAGTAGAGTATAATGAGTGGAATGATGAATGAATGATTTGGTTTGTTTTTGAGATAGGTTAGGTGGTAAAATTTGGTCATGAAGGTAGTTGTAAAGGTTTGAGTACTAGATAGAATTAAGACCAACAATATCATAAATCATAGCAATAGTTGAAGGTTCATGAGCTGCTATTGATAAAGTCTCGATGAGGAAATGATACTCTCTAACTTTATCTATTTATCAAATCAAAGAGCCAATAGTATCCATGGCATATATGGTTATGTTACTATCCCTTGGTATGTGATCAAATTGAAAATTAGTATTTTGTTGATTAAGAGTCTCAACCATGAATTCATATGGAACTAGCTTGTTATCTTTGGTCTAAAAATGATTTGTGACCTGATTGATGATTAACTAAGAATCACCATAAACTTGAAGATGAGATATATTCCAATGCACTACTTATCGAAGTCCTATAATAAGTGCTTCATACTTGGCCATGTTGTTTATACAAAGAAAGTTGATTCTAAATGATTTAGGGATTAGATCCCCCTATGGTATAATAAATAATAGGCCTGACCCTGATCCATGTGTAGTAAATGAACCATAAAAATATAGCTTCTAAGGATGCTCCTTAATGGGTGCATCAATGATGGTCATTATGGATTCATCAAGAAATTGAAATGTAAGTGGTTGTGTGTCTATGAGAGGTGCTTCAACAAGTTGATCCACAAGAACTTGTCCCTTGATTGCCTTTTGATTGACATACTCTATGTCAAACTCACTGATAAGCATGATCCATTTAGCCATTCTACCTTGAAAATATATTTTAGATAGTAGATACTTGAGTGGATCTACTTTTGAAATGACCATGGTCTTATTATTCAACATGTAATGGCACAGTTTTTGAGCTGTGAAGACCATGGCTAGACAAGTTTTTTCAATAGGTGCATAGTTATGTTTATATGTAACCAAGGTATGACTTAGGTAATATACAATGTGTTATTTTCAATTATGATCATGTTGAGCCAAGAGTTCCCCCAGAGCATGGTCGATAGATGATAGATATAACAAAAATGGCTTTCCTAGTATAAGAGGTAATAAAACAAGCAGATTAACAAGATAGACTTTGAGTTGTTAAAAAGCTATTTAGCAGTGATCATCCCAATGAAATGCAACTCCCTTTTTCAAAAGGTTTGTAAATTGATGGCACTTGTCTGCTAACTGAGAGATGAAGCATCAAATTGATTGGATCTTACCCTACAAACTACAGAGTTGCTTTAAATTGGTTGGTGGTGGCATCTCAGTTATAGCATGGACTTTAGCCAAATCGAATTTAATACCTCTATGGGACATGATGAAGCTAGGTAATTGTCATAAAGTTACATTGAATACATTTATATTTGTATTGAGTCTAACTTTTTACTCTCATAATCTTTCAAATATGCTACACAACACTATTGGATGGTTAGCCCTAATTTTAGATTTTCCTAATATGTCATCGACATAGTCTTCAATAATATCTAGCATCATATCATGGAATATGATAGTCATATCCCTTTGATATATATCTCCATCATTATTAAAGCCAAATGACATTACCTGATAACAAAATGTTCCTCATGGAGTGGTGAACATTATTTTATGTTGGTCTTTTGGTGCTATTCTAATCTGGTTGTATCCTGAAAAGCCATCTATGAGTGAAAGAATTCCATAACCAGCTATGGATTTGATGATCATGTTGATATTAGGCAATGGAAAATCATCTTTAGGACAAGCTTTGTTGATGTCTCAAAAATTAGTACAAATTATGATCCCTTCAAGCTTTTATTAATAGGTACTGCATTAGAGATCTAGTCATTGTAGTCAATGGATCGGATACATCCTACTTCTAAGAGTTTTTCCAACTCTTTATTTAACAATATAATAATGCAAGTATGAATCTTACGTAACTTTTGTTTAACCAATTTGGCATCAAGATTAACCAAAATGTGGTGTAGAACCAAGGCAGGGTCTAAACCTGGCATGTCAGAATAGGTCCATGCAAAGATATCTACAAATTCTCTCAATAGACTTGTAAAGACATCACGTTCCTCCTTAGTGAAGGATGATCCTAATTTTATCCATTTTAGGTCTGATGAAGTCTTGATATTTACCTCTATTATATCTTCAACTAGAAGGGTAGAACCATCTTCTAGGAGAGTAGGCAACGACTTGAACTATTTAATTATGTCAGGGTCATCTTTTAGGACTTGCTCTTTAGCTTCTCCTAGGCATGATGAATTTGAGTCCCCTAATAGGAGATCTAATCATGTGAAAAAAATAGTAAAAAATTATTGAATAATTTTATCAAATAATTGTTATTTCTCAAAGCTAAACTTGGATCCATAGACAAGTTTATCGTTGGTGGTCTCTTAGTCTAAATTTGAAGAAGAATGAACACCCCCATCTAATGGTGCATGAAATAAGTTTTCACCACTAGATTAGCCTTTATCTTTACTTTTTCCTTTGTTAAAAAGCACCTCAAAGAGGTTTTCATTTTGGGACCTCAATGTTTTTCTTATTTTTTTTAGCTAAGGGTGTTCACTTGCTCTCCAAAATAGGTTGTAGGATCCAATGTGATTGAGAATCTTGATTTGTGATCTCCCAATGAAATGTTGTCTCTAAAGCCTAAAAATTCATAGAATGACTAATCATTTTGGATCTCATCAATCAGTAGACTAGATTCTTGTTGGTCCCAATCTGTCAATTAGGGATAATATAATGGCAAAGGGTTGTGATAAATGGCCAGGATAAGGGTAAAAATGGAATTGTTATGAAATAGGTTGGTTTGAGGAAGGTATTCAAAGGTGAGGCTATGATTGGAATCTAATTCACTGTTGGCATCATCATCACTAGTCGTTGGTGATGGATTTTGAATAAGATACATGGGGTCACCCTCAGGTGGTTTAAATCCAAGTCCATAAGGTCTTTCATACTTAGTCATGGAAATTGGCTTGATAATTCCTTGCTGATTTGGTATGAGGCCTCTTCATTCATATTTGTGATGCTCCATGATCCTATTGGGAATATGATACTTTACATTTTTATAAAAATCATCTTGGTTGTCATTGTACAACTAGGATTCATCCCCTTCAAGAGGGTCAGGTCCTAGGCTAGATGTTGGTACAAATGTGATACATCCCTTATCTTTGTTCTTTTGTTGCCAATGCATATGTGGGGTGACTTTAAGTCACCCAAAGGTTTTTGGATTCTGAGGAAGATTGGTAATATGAAATGTATCATGGGTCACATACTCTCTTAGTCTATTATCTGAAATGGTGAAATGATTAGAAGCTTCATGAGGTGGCATGTAAGAAAGGGAATTCAAGGTATTAAGATTTATCAAATTATCTGGTAAAGGATCAATAAGTATAGCCTTTCCTTTATCCTTTTTGGAACTTGGATTCATGTTATACTGATAATTATAGCTTTGGAATTCAGCCTCAAGATGTTTGCAATGCTCATATGGGTGTAAATCTCCTAGAATATTCACTTCCATCCCTAAGTGGGAATACTTGATACGTTGATGCAACATTGATGGGACTGCATGAATCTCATGTAACCAAGGCCTGCCTAGAAGTATATTATATGATATCTCAATATCAAGCACATGGTAAAGTGTATCATGGGTCAAAGTCCCAATGATAACTGGTAAACTAATGGTGCCTTATGATTCTCTTTCTTGATTATCATAAGATTTGATGGTTAATATTTTTGGTTGGAGATCTACCATTGTGTACCTAAGAAGCTTGATGAGCTTTAGAAACACTATGTTGAGGTTGGATCCATTGTCTATAAGGACACATTTCACTTTATGCTATCTTATATAAACTTCTATGTATAATGGATTATTATGAAATGGGTCAAGAGAAGACATATCACTTTGGTTGAATGTGATTTGTTGGGCTGGAGCTAGGTGTCCAACCAAAGCTTGAAATTTATTTAGGGATATGTCACTATCAATAATGGATTGGGTCAAAAACTTATTCAAGATGTTCTTGTGGGCTATTAACGTTCACAACAAATCTAAAATAGAAATTTGTGTTGGTGTCTTCTGTAATTGTTCGATAATATCAAACTTCTTATCTTGGTTAGTAGTGAATAGTTTATTCTGAGGCTGAATGGTTGGTTGAATGATAGGCAAAGTGGTAAATGGTTGTGGGCCTGGGATAGTAATATTTGACCTTTGAATTATGATTTCATAATTGGGATTAAATATTGGACCATTATTTCTAATCAATGTTGAGAATGGTGTGGGACTAGATAAGACAAGTCTCAGTTGCTGGTGCACTCAAATATGGTCATGTGGCAAGGATGAGTTGTCAATATAAGGTCCAAAAGGGGAAGTCCTAGCTTATTGGTTTGCCTATATGTATTCCCAAATCAAAGAAGGATTATCCATGTAATTTGGATAAATTTTGTTGTTTAGCAATGGTCTAGGTTGATTAGTGCTTGGCCTAAGATTAATGGAAATGGTATTAATAGTACCCCCTATAATATGACCTACAACCCTATTGTAGTCATGTGAAACTACATTGTAGGTTTGTTAGTTTTTACCATTATGACCTTGGTTTTGTCCATTATTCTGTCATTATGGGTTCTACTAATTTTGTTGATTTTGCTAGTTTAGATTTTGATTTTGATATTATTGATTTTGCTACTACACTAGCCATTATTGTTGTTGCTGCTAATTATTTTACTACTACTGATTGTTATAAATCCCAAGAGTTTGATTGAAAGTGGTGACACCATTATCTAATGTTATCTCCCCATTCTCTAACATACTCTTAATTAAATGCTTGATTTGGATACATCTTCATAGATTATGCTCATTGACCCGATGATAATCACAAAATTCATTTTCACAGTATAGGAATGCCCTATGGATAATGCTTTGGTATATGCCAACTAATTAGATTATCAGTAGCAATCTTGTGAAATAAAGACTTAGTAGGTTCTCCTAGGTCACTAAAGACATGATGTGTGGGTACGGTTCTCCTAGGAGGAGGGGTTTGCAATGGTAAAGGCTACTATATTTATTGTGTAGGTGTTGGTTATTGTGCTTGTAGCATTGATTAGAGAGGTTTTTGGGTAAGAATAAGCTAAAAAGGTGGTACAGATGATGTTTGCACTATTTAGACATGATGGGATTCAATTACTCTATTTCCCATAACATTCTTATTATAGTTGAATTGCTTTGGTCTTTCATGGTTATTGACATATACTGATTGTAATTCTTGCACTTGAATGGGATGTTGGTCATTTCCCTAATTAGTACCTTGATTTTTATTAGTTGAATTAAGATTTATAGCTCCTTTATTTATGAATGCTCTCTCAATCAACAAGCCTTTGTCAATGATTTCCTTAAAAGTATGGGCACATTGTAGTTCCAAATGATAAGCTATCTCACTATGAAATTTTTTGGTAAACATAACGGTTAATTTTTTATCTGGTAAACTATGGGGGAAATAGCTTGCAAGGGCTCTCCATCACTATAAATAACTTACAAAACTCTCACCAACTTTTTGCTTTGCTTACGTTAAGTCTACTAATGAAATCTAATGCTCAAGATTATAGGAAAAGTGCTACACAAACTTGTCAGAAAGATCATCAAAATCTATTATTAAATTTTTGGGCAACTTTAAAAACCACTCCAAGGCTTGTCTAGCCAAGCTCCTTAGAAACAAAAGCAAAAGGTATATGTCACTCTATGCCACTAGTTGACATGCGATAAATAATTTGGTGAAATGAGCCTTAGGGTCACCTTTCCCTTTGTATTTATCAAATTTTGATGGTTCCTATCTTGGAGGAAATGGTATCTACAAATATTCCATGTTGAATTAATAGGAACATACATCATCCAATTTGAATTTTTTAATCTACTTACCAGCTTGAATGGTAACAATTTCATCCTTCATTTATTGCAATTCTTTGGATAGGAAACTAGAAGGAACATTAGTTTGAGGGAGAATATTGGTTTGGGTAGATGGTTGAGAGGTTACAAGTGAGATTCTTTGACCAAGGTATGATGGAGATACTTGTTGAGGTATATTGGTTTGGTTGGGGAATAGACAGGAATACACATGTGTGGATTAGGATGTACTTGAAATTACACACTTGGTTGCATGATATTTTGGTTTGGGTTGGTGATAAAGGTTTGAATTAGAGGATTTTGTGGTTGGGATGGAGGGATATAACTATATTGTGTCTGCTATGGTTTAAAAGGGACATGTTACTGACTAATCAAACCTTGTTGTTGAGTGCAAACTTGTGGACTAAGCCCTTGTCTCTAGATTTGTGGCACATTTTGAACCAATAGTTGTCTAATAGGTACTTGAGAAACATGGGGATCTCCTTGTTGCATGAAAATAGGTTGTAGATTCGATATATATTATTGACCAATATTTGCATGTTGTTGACTAGTCATTGCTTGGTTTTAGATTGGCATATTAGTCTATGACTAAAGAGGTATGTTCATCATTACCTAGTGAGGTAGAACATTTATTTCCCCTGATTGAGGTGGTAATGTATTTGTCCTCTATTGTGTTGATATACTAGATTGTGCCTATTATTATGGAATACTACTCGTTACTTGTTAAGGAGGAGTAGGATTCATCACATTCTGTCATTGAGGTGTGACATTGGCCATTGTTTGATTACCTAATCCCATAGGTTGTACATTTAAAGAAGTAGTCGATTGAGGTTGGGGTGTAGAAAGTCCTATTCCTTGGTATGACAACCCACTCATGGGATAAACTACATGCACATGTTGTTGGTTATTTGTTCGTGTGTTGGTACCACTTTGATTTGGATTGGATGTTATTTGCACATTTTCCACTACATTTGGATCACTATTCTGTGTAGAGGCCAAAGACATTTCTTCAATAATGAGCATATGCATCAAGTTATCTATCGAAGTAGTTTGTACAAATGGGTATAAACTCAAATTCTCTTATCCAATTAACTTTACCGACACTCTTGTTGAAGGAATTAGGTCAATGAGAGGCTTATTTACCATGTTCATTTGATTGAAATCATATGCTAGATTTAGGTATGTTTGATATACTATCTACATTTATTTAAAGTGATATTCCATGATGTTTTTGCCTTGATTAGATATATTAGGATCTTGGTACATTATTTGGACTAGAGCCATAAGATTGCTAGAAGAAGCCTGTTGATCATAAATGATATTATGGGGCACTCTTACTAGACTTGGTAAATTTTCATGGGGGAAGCCTAATGGAAACTTGGCCTTAACCTCTATGGATCTAACCAAAATCTCATCTTTGTTCTGTAACAAATGTCACTCAAACAAAAATGGATCATACATGGAAGCCATATTAGTAGAATATGACTGTTGAAGTACTGGCTCATCCACCATGGGTATTGAAGTTAGGTATTGTGTAGTTTGTTCTTAGTCTTGTTCTGAATAAGGTGGTGTGTTAACCAGATAGTTAGCTAATGGATCTTGGCTTTATGCCCCTGATTGAGTATTATAAGAGGGATAAGAATCCATCTCATAATTAATATTATCCACATAGGAGTTTTTCACCATTTCCTCCTATGCAACTACGTTACTAATCCCTAGATTATACATGAGTCCACTATGATTTTAGGAATACGTGTTGGAATCCATAGTCAATGCTTTATGATAAAAGGTCAAAGAATTATACAAACTCTAAAAAGGATAATGTCTAAAATAGATGATGTTCTAACTTGGTTTAAATTCATCAAAAGGATCAAAAGGTTTATGAAAAGATTTATGAGGAAATAAGCTAACATGAAGTACCTAATGTTTCACTATTCACACAAAGATAAGCAAGTAAATAGACCAAAAATAAACATGCCAAACTCTAAGGTTGAAGTGTTTCAAATTAGTCTAATCTAGAAATTGAAAAGTTGCTAGGTCTTTTGGCCAAATGTGACATCAAAATCTAGGCTCAAATAAGGCATGCACTAGGACTCTTAGCCAAACAACATAAAAATCTAGACTTTGAAATAGATGAAAGTCTTAATCTAATAGATTTGAAACACTTCTAACAAACACTAGGAATTTGATTATCGGGCATGAACTTGATCAACTAGGTATAAGGTATGAAATAAAAGACACTTTAGAAATTATTTTCTCACAAAAAATGGTATAAAACTTGGTTCTTTTGACAAACAAGCTAGACAAAAGTGAATAGTATAACTATTTTAGACAAAAGATCACAAGTATATTTAGATTGGTCTAAAAATTTAGGAAAAAATTTGGAACTTTATGCAAGAGGGTCTATGAAACAATATTCAAAATGTTTTGGGTAGCATAATGATGCTATACTACCTAAAAGGTGTGACAAAAAGGTTTGTTTCAAAAACTCTCTAAGGCAAAGACATTTTGCTATAATTTTGACTCCATGACACTACTTTTCTTGACTCAAAATGTTATGGTGCATAGACTCAAAGTTCAAGTGTTTAGCACAAAATGGCTTAAGTCTATCAAGTGATGATAATGATTATGAGTCTTGAATGGCCTTCAACCCAAATTAGAAATTAAACCTAAGTTCCCTCAAGTTTTTTGCAAATGGCGAACCCACTTAACACATCAACCCTATGAACTTGTAAAGGTGCAATTTTGAATTTAGATTATAAGTGAAGGACTTAAACAACTTTGGTAAAGTTCTAGACTTAATTTGGTAGCATAACTATGCTAAAGTGGATGATATGACTCTCAAGCTTTTGATGAACTTTTGAACAAGGCAAATTGATGATCTCACATGGGTAGTATAACACCTCTTTGTTTAAAGGAAAATTCCTATGTGTTTGGTTTGGATTGTTTGTTTACACCAAGTTTTTGACTCCAAACAAGACTTTAATCTAGGATAAGACCAACTATTTAACTACTCTTAGATCCCAAAATGACAAAGTTACTTGGTATTGTTTGAATCTATCAATATACATCATTTGAGAGGATTTTAAGTGTTCATCCAAAAGTGAATGTGCATTATATAGTAGGGTTTTTACACCCCCCTTATCTCAAATGATAGTACTGCAACATGAACCTTGAGGTGCACCTTGCACCAATAATACTTCCATGGTAAGTGGGGATTTGTCTAAGATCTAACAAGTTTTTGAATGCTCTAGGGGAATCAATTGCATAATGACTTTCATGCCAAACAATTAAAAAAAAAACATGGATTTTGGGTCCATATCACTTGGCTTGTTGAAAAAAGGTCTAGTCCTTTTTACAACCACTACATCTTGTTATTCACTCAATGTAGTGTGATGTCCAAAGTGCCACTACATCTCATTTGTAACTCCAATTAGGAGCCAAATGAATTCAATGCTAAGAGGTAAAACCCCAGGTCAAAGCTTCCCTAAAGAATTCAAGGGAGGTGATGAAATCTCCCTCACAAGCCAAGTTTTTATAAAAATAAAGAAAGCATGAAAGTAGAAAGACTTTAGGGTTATTTTCAAGGTCACCCAAACTTTGATGAGTTTTTGGGGAGTGCTTTATATGAATTTATTTTTAAGCCTTGGACTAGGCTATTTACAATAGGAATGGCACTTTTAATTCCAAGGGTTCCCTAAAGGGGACAAATGGAAGAACATACATGCAACATTCCTCTTTTTGCCAAACAAAATCTAATCAAACAACTATTGCAAAAAAAATTTGACAAGTGTGTTCAATTTTAAGCCCAAATGAAAGATTTGGTGGTGTTCATTTGACCCCTTGGTCTTAAGATTGTGAACTTTGAAAACATACATCTAAACATCTAAATTTTTCATTAAACACCAAAATAAAGTTCCTAATTGATTTTTAAACATGTAAAAGGTGGTTTAAAACATGTTTTTAGCAAATGTCAAGCTTGGTCCTATAGAAAAAATGTTAGCATGTCCTTTAGCTTTGAATCTCTTTTTAGTTTGAAATAATAAACTTTAGAAATAGAGCTCTCGAGTCTGTGTTTTAAGAAAAACATAGTGACCGACGTCAGTTCATATAACTAATAACGGTTACATTTTCTAACCAATGTCAGTTATCTAATTGAGATCAGTTATACCAATGTGATCGATGACAAGTATACAAATTATGTCGATTTTTCTAATCGATGTCAATTAATCTATACAACTGATATCGGTCTTACTAGCCAATGTCAGTTACTGTGTAAAATTGTGGCAAACAAAAATGACAAAATAAAGTTAGAAAATTAATTTTCAAGAGTTTTAAGGGTCCAAGTGAATATTTGAAAGTTTCAGAATGATCTTCTTTAGGTGTGAGATGCATCTAGTCCCACCAGGAATGCCATAATGTGATCTAGGAATTTGACTCAAAAGAGGATGGTTAGTATGGGGTTAGTTTCAAAATGAAAACAAAATGAAAGAAACACACTAATAGCATAACATCTCTAGGCCTAGACACTAGTAAGAGCTTAGTTAATAAGAAAATGACAAACACAACTAAAAAGTAAGGAATAAAACACAAGAATTATTTCACCTTCTTTGGATTCTCCAAATGCCTTTGTAGTAGTGGCTTGCTTGATTTTGTGCTCATGAAGTCCTTGGAAATGGAAGCTTGGCTACCTCCATCTCTCCATAGCACCTTTAGCTTATTTCTTGGCTTGTATTGGAATCAATTTGACATGGTAACACTAGTTTCATGAAGCTTTTAGAACCATTTATGCATTATAACTTTGCATAATCAAGACTTATAAATGATGTTGTGAGGCCACCTATTTATATATTTTTACAAATGTCTAGAATCACCTTGAATCATCCATCCTGAGATAGAGATGTATGGTTAAGGATTAATTCAATTTTTGGAATTAATTTTTTAATTGTTCTCATCATGACATTCGAAGAAGAGGAAATTAAGAGGCAAGGAAGGCATGATGGAAGGCATTGATGAGGCATGGAGGGCATGAAACCTGATATTTATGGCATTAATGGCCTAGGGATGTCTTCCCAAAAAATGAGGTCACTTGATGATGCAAAAATTTAATATTCATTTCCAAAAATAATTTTCAATAAGTTTCCATGTAATTCTTAATTAGGCCTTGATTTGGGTTAATTATCTCTTAAACATGATTAAGCACTTTATGTACAAATTACTCAAATTGATCAGAATGCCTTGTTATTGGTCTAAAATTTGACTAGATTAGAATTAGAAGGTGGTGTCAGATGCGTTGGATCCATTATCCCATTTAGGATGTTACCAACAATAAATAATAAAGGCATGTGTCTTGTGTAGAAGATTTGATAGGAAATATCAATCTAGAGCACCTAGGTGCAAAATTAGCATTTTGACTCAAAATGATCTAATCAAAGTTAACTAGCCCATAAATTGCATTGCCCCATTTAGGGATACCCTAGCCAAAATCAACACTTGAATATGTCATTTTCACATCATTTATCATGTTTCAGTGTTTTTAGGCCAAATTGTGCACTTTAGGTGGAAATTGGTCAAAACCCTGATTGGAGGTTATCGGTGGCCAAATTGAAGTGTCTTCATTATCCATTCCCTACACCTCCTCATTAAACTCAAAAATCACTTTCAGGTCATATCTTATGTGCACTCAGGTTTGTGTTGATGCTACTTGTGGATTGTTTGTCATCCCTCTTAATGTAGCATTGTGTCTCCTCACCTCTATACAAAACACTTATGCATCTAGAGTGGCTTTGGTAAAATCTGTGTAAATGTATTATTCTAAATCATTTTAGTGTGATTATGGTAGTATGAGCACTCACTCTATTCTAAGCACATTGCCTTTTCATTTTAGCACTCTCTTACCTTTTCCCTTCCTTTTTCCTCATGATCTTAGGTTTAGACTAGTGGTAGATTACCTTTCTGCTCTTTAGGCCTGCGTGTTGGTCTTAAACTAGGTGTGATGAGAATAAAAGGAATCTGGCCTACTTCAAAGACTCATTCCAAGGAGTGTAAGGGTCCCTTGCCTTGGGGACATTTCCATCATTATGATGAGATAATTATTGCTCTCATGCACAACTGCACGATAATACTTCTATGCCCAATGACTATGACTCTTGTGCCTTATGCAAGGCCTTCATACTTATCACCACATAACAAAGGTCCACGCACTATAGAGCATCCATGGGTGCACATTTTGAATGACAACACCTTCTTAATCATAGTATTCCATGTTTTATGTTGACTAGATTTCCCTCTTTAACACATGCTAAGACTTGGTAAAACCTTTAGTTCTAAATTCTCATAGGTTCATTATTACATTTATGTGACCACCTCCTCGTGTACTAGTGATCCCAATGGTGCAATATTAGATTTCATCAAAACTAGGGCTTTGTTTGATCCTCCTTTATTTTCCAACCATTTCATTTTCACTTTATTATTTAAAAATGAATGCATCCCTCACACCCTTTGATTATTACACAAAAATGAGTGCATTCCCTTGGCCAAAATTTGATTCCAATATCACCCCACACTAGTCCTATTGTCTGACTTCGAATAACCCTTTTAAAGCTTATTGTTATTCCAAGAATTTAAGTCTATTAATTTAGAACTCTTAAAAAATAATCAATCTCTTGAGCATGGATTGCATTACATCTATTATGGTGGACATTTTGATAGGTAATATTAAATCACTTGTCACTGGTCATTTATTTCCTATGATTTCAACATAACACCTATTTTATTGAATCCATTTTTTCTTAGAACTTAGTTAACATCTTATCATAGCTTTGTAGTTGTTCAATGAATTCTTTCTATGAAATTTATTTTTCTTCCTATTCTCCCTTATCTATGTTGTGCTCTTACACTTCCTCTTCAATAGTTGGTCGACTATTAAAATTAGTTTGTCAATGTCTTTTACCCCTTCTAAGTCAAGTCATCTATTAAACTCAATTCTTCCTTGAGGATTATTTTACAAAGCTTCAAAAATTTTAACTCCATTATTTCTAAATTTTACTTTGTGTTTAACCTTAAATTGATATGTAGATTGGGTTATATAGGCTTAAAGGGGTATAGATAGCCTAGGGAATAATGATGATAAATTATCTCTAAAGAAGGCCAATTAGATGTTAAACTCAATTATAACATATATTGAATTCATTATGCTAAGAAAGGCTAAAAATACTAAGTACAACTATGCTATATATAGAGATGAAAAAGAAACAATGTACTTAATTGGTTTTGAAGATAACATAATTATGGATCTAGAATAAGTAGAAAGTAGACTAGAAGATGATTCTAAAAAAGTTATTAGATTATGGATTGAGTGATTCTGGAGTTATGTATAATAGCATAAACTTTGGAGAGTTACATTGACACTACTATTTGAACATGATGCATGTGTCCTGAATGAAATACCTACTAGAAAAAGATGTGACCACCTAGATGCTTCTAGGTTTATCTTTGCCTTCACTCTGGTGCATTCTTATTTGGGTCATGGATTTTCATTCCTCATGAAATTATAAAACCCTAATTCTTAATATTCATAGTGACCTTTGGGAAAAATGGATTAGTGGGCACATAGTGTCGAGCTAACCCTAAATACCCCTTTATCAATGAGTGCTACCTATATAAAAATATTCTGAAGAGGGTCCTAGACTTATGCATTTATCTCTTATGTGTTAGCTTGTGTGTGAATCATGAAATATGTGAAAAACAAGTACAATAATGACCTAGCTTGTAACTTGAAAAATATAGCTCTTGGGCTTACCCTTCATTAATTTAGACCTATGTATGTGATATACCTATGATTGATATGAAAATAGGAGAAAATATGGAAGTTTTACTCACTTGAGTGCTTGATTAAATGCCTTTTGTAAGTTGCCTAATGAGTAGGTAAAAAGTTTATAAGTTATGAATGAATGAGGGTTGATCTTGTATTGATATTAATATTTTTAGAGAATTAACTCACATTCAATCACTTAAGATGACCATTAGGATTCATTTCATTTGAAAATTATATGAATTTAGAGCAATGTACACTTGTATTAGAATAGGACACCTGCATCGACACAAGTATCTATCCTGGATGCTAGTGTCTAGGGAGTAAGAAAGTAGGTATCGACTCAGAACTTGTAGAGGTAGTAGATAAATAGGTTTTAAGCAATCTAGACAAGATAGAAGGTATGGGTCATAAACATAATATTGGTTAGACCAAGATATAGGACAAGGGGTACAAGATAGAGTAGGTGTGAGACTTCAAAAGGTGATAAAGGTCTATAACTAAGAGGAACAACCAAGGTCTAAGTTTGGAAAGTGTATAAAATTGAGGTGCTATATAATCCATAAAATAGTGTCTACATTTGACCCCCTTTAATTTAGTAATGGAATTACTAGTTTAAAGGAAGGGAATATGTACCTGGGTGTGTATAACACACCTTGTCTTTATGAGTCTAACTTGAGTGCTTTTTTGGTGACTGAACTACAACCAACATTATTCTATAGTACATAATCAGTGCATATGATATGAAAATGAAATTAATGAAAATATTAAAATTAAAATAACAAGCTTTAAGAGTACACTTGTGTGTCAATGTAATCACCTTACTTATTGGCAAATTGATATGAAAATATATATCATTATAAGGGTTTGAAACTAAAATTAGGAAAAATATGTATAAATATATAAAGTACATATATTTAAGGATACAGAGAGACTGGAAGGCACATATCCCCAACCTTGGGGAAAAGGTGAGTTTCCATTTGATAGTTGAGATTAACTCAATTATGAAACCTAATCATACTTATAACCTGGTGAGCATGAATGAAAAAAATTCAACTCATACTATAAAATTGATAAGTTTGGATGATACAATCAATTCCAACCTAAAAATTTGGCAAGATTAAGTGATTTAATCACCTCAACCATACCAAAAGTGAACCAACTACTACAATGGATTGGCTTAATACAATCCATAATAGTATATCCTAGTAGGTGATGATAGTACCTAAGAGAATTTTTAAATATTAAAATAATTTATATTTTACAATATTAGGTGCATATTTCATAGCATATATGCCTTAGATATGTCTCATGTTGAAACTGTTTATAACAATGGTACCAATGTATAGAATTTTGCCACAACTATGAATCTGAATTGTATAACTATGTGCTTTGGCCAATTTATAAAATTGTGTAAGTGTGGATAACATGATTCCAAATAATTACTCCATTATATATTTAAATTTAAATAAGTGATAATGTGGAGGACATGTTTCCAAAACATGCCCCTACTATAATCTTGAGATGTTAAATACTGAATAAGTTTAGAGAACTAATGCAAGAACATATGCTTAGAAGATTAATTTTGTTTATTATTATTTTTTTCATTTTAATTAGGCTTATATAGTCTTGTTTAGTCATTTATAAGGTTTTAAAATCTCATCATATCAAAATTTTATCATTTGAGACATATATCTTTTTGAAAATTTGAATTTGTAAATAACCTTCAAATAATATTGTCTTTTATCACTTTTTAAGATTGGTTAAGAGATAAAAACAAGTGAAAAGGAAAGATAAATGTTTAGGAAATGTTTTAAAAATTAAAAATTTCAAACTTGAGATTAAATCTTAAATTTCCATTGAATATTAGCTCACTGCCTGCATACAGTCAAGATAAGTGTTTCTACAGTCAATAAATGTTGATTTTCATCATGTTTTAAGACCATTCAAGGTGTTAAAATGAATGACATGTTTGGATATTTGTATGAAATACTTTTTAAAATTTAAAATATTCAAATTCATGTATTAAAACTTAATTTTCTATGATTTTTATGCTCTCGGCCTATGTGTAGTCAGGAAACCCTGAACTAGGGGTTTGAAGGACAAAATTCACTATAACTTGAAAATAAACCAACCAAACTTATTCAAAAAAATTCAAGAGTTTTATTATGATGTATATGAAGCTATAAAAATGTTTTTAGTAAATTTTATCCCTTGTTTAATATGATATCTAAGTTTATCAGTTTATAGGCCTAATTTGAAGGTCTAGAAACCATGTTTTAATATTTTCTTGTATTTACAAGTTTGAGAAAAGGTATATATCATTATGGTGGGTTGAGTAAAGATTAAATGAATGTTTAATAGGTAATTTTAGTATTAAAAAACCTTATTTTTTTTAAATTTGTAGTCAATAAAGTGTTAGACCTAATTATCTCTCTCTTAAGCAAGTTACAAGTTTGAGCTTCCTTAATCCTTCCATCATTTTTGGTATTAGAACGAGGATTGGTTTTAATTAAAAGGTCATCTAAAGAGAAATATATTTAACTTAAAATATTGAATATAATTTTATGAAAAATAATATTGAAAGAAATCATAATAATGGCACTTATAGGAGGAACACTTAGAGATGGTGCTAGAAGAGGTCAAACAAGACAACCAAGAGAAACATTACTAGAAGATATTTTCTGCTTTAAACATATTTACTGAATTGTTTTCACAATTTAGGGGACTCATTTTATAATCACATTTAGAGGCAATATAAATTATTGAAAAAAGAGGTGTTATGGTTGGAGATGTAAGTGAAATAGAAGAAAAACCATAAGAAGAGGTTGCAGAAGAAGAAGAAGAGGAAAAAAATGGAAGAAAGACTCTTGAAATCAATCATAGGAATAGGTTCCAAGCCCAAATTATAGGTTGTAATTTATGGAGGAAATATAAATTTTGAATAAATTATGGATTAGATATCTACAATGGATAAATGCTTTGATTTTAAAGGAATAACTAAAGATAAGAAGGTCAAGTTTGCTTGTACAAAGTTGAAGCGACATGCATTTTTTTAGTAAGAAGAAAGAAATAAAAAAAACAAAGAGAATATCAATTCATGGGACAAAATGTTATAAAAAATCAAATCAAAATTCATTCATGTAGACTATAAGACAAATTTGTTCAAGAAACTCCAAAACTTGAAGCAGAAAGACATGACTGTAAAAAACTACACTAAGGAATTCTACAAGCTTATAATTAGAGATGGTCATGTAGAAGAAGATGTTGATAAAATAACAAGGTAAATCAATAGATATAGGTTTAATATTCAAGATGAGATCAATTTGTTGTCACCATAATTAGTGAAAGAGGTTTATCAATTTGATCTCAAGGCAAAAGAGAAGCTGGCTAAAAAAGAAACTCAACAATCTAGCGGAAGAGGCATAAATTTTAGAGCTAGAGGACATCAGGGCATAGAAGTCAATTATAGGTTCATAATGAAGAATCAATCAACTCTCAAGGTTAAAAAAATAGTACAAGATGAGTCTATTCATATAGAAGAAGACCATATAAAAGAGGTAGAGGAGAAGGATTTTGGGGAAAATATTTCAAATGTAATAAGTATACTGGTCATAGATCATATGAATACCTTGATAATCCAAAAATAAGTTATACAATAACTGAAGGTAATAATCAAGTTGCTCAAGCCAAAGAATAAAGTGTAGGATCACCATCACATGTGGAACAACCCAAAGTGAGAGTCTTTATTGATGAAGAGAGTACTACTAATGCCAAAAAAGAAAGTGAAGAAACCAACCCAAAAGAAGACCTTATTTAGGACTACATGAAAATCCAAAGGTAAGTGTTATAAATTTATTATTGATAGTGGTATCATAGATAACTTGGTTTCTTCAAAAAAAATTGAAAAACTAGGATTGAAAATACTAACATATACTACACTATATAAAGTATCTTAACCCCAAAAGGGACATTAAGTACCAGTCAATGGGAAATGTAAGGATGATTTTTAGATTGGTAGCTATAAGGATGAAGTATAATGCAACATTATGTCTATGGATGTTTACCATGTGTTGTTAGGTATAACTTAGTAGTTTGATAGTGTAGAAATCCAATTCTTATCACTATTGTGCTAAAATTGTAAATCTAAATGATATTCCACAATAATGCACAATCTAGACCAAAATCACTAAAATGCTCTAAATCATTCAAACTTATAATGTATAAGTACCATTTTTTACTCATGTATCCCTGAATGGGGAAATACATTTTATGTGATTATTATCTTTTTTTAAATCACTTTGAGTCAAATTGCAATAACATAAAATGACATCTTGGACCATTGAAATCTTCTAATTCAGTAGCACACATCATGTGCATGTGTTATTTCAAGTATATAATACCTAAACTAGGGTATTATCCTATACGTAACTGACATATTATTTTTATTATACTCCAGTGAAATTATGACTTTATAAAATGACACTTCTAACCAAGTTGATTAAATGTGCAAAAAAATTACAAAGAATTACAAAAAATTAATTAAAGTCATTAAGTAAATCAAAACCAAATTAGGAACTTAAGCGAAATTCCATGAAATTTGCTAAATATATATTTACTATAAATTAATTATTCAATTCTGCATCATCCCATGACATCATCACAAGGTTGTCATCCATAAAATATTAATGGGATAAATATCAGGATTATGCTCTCCCATGCCTCATCAATGCCATTTTATTCTAAATATTTATGACATTATTTATTGCTTGTCCCTCCAAGATTGAATCAATCTATGGACACACATCTTGATCTAAAGATGGGTAGTCAAGGTTGATCTTAAATTTTTTAGAAAATCTATAAATAAGAGAGCCAAGGCTATCACTTTTAATCTTGAATTGTGTAAACATATTATGCAAAAATACCTTAAAATAAGCTTAAATTGAGTAATGTTATTATGAAATAATATTGGTAGAGAAATTTTTACTCATTCACTTAATTAGACCAAATTTAAGAACCTAATGTATTGATGAATTAAGAGATGACAAAGGCTCTTGCTACATCTCATTGACAAAGAATTGAAGCACCAAATCTGGGGAAAAGCATGCTTATTAACCATTTTTGAAGGAGGGACTCTACTTGGAAGGTATTGATTGTATTGATTTTTTAATTAGCTTCTTGAATTCATTAGCACCAACCCTTGAGGGAGTAGGCTTAACATGTTAATTATTTATGCTTATTTTGAGTTTTCTTAGCTAAATGCATGGTCTAACTTGTTTCATAATCCTATTATATATTATGGCATGCTTGATGGGACTATGAATATTACACATCATTTTATCCCTTACAATTTAACACTCAAACCCTCTTTTGAGGCTACTTTACTCTTTTTTCCACTATTTTTTGTGTTTTATGACTTCTAGACCAAATGATAGAATCAACTTGTAATCAGAAAATTCATCTTGAACATCAACAAAAATATCCTATGGAATGATGGGATTACCCTAAATAATAGTGATATCACCTTTGCAAATAGTGAAATTAACTTTTATGTTTTTTGTCTCTATCTATGTTTTTATAGAATGGCAAAATTGACCTGATTATTGGTACGTTTGACATGTGGAATGACAAGGTTACTAAAGATCAATGAGATCATCTTAGACCAAACCTATACTTAACTAATGTTTTCTTTATTTTTATCATTTTGGCAAGTTTTCCCTACTAATTAGTGATATCATCTTTCTAATCGGTGAGATTGATAGATAATGTGTTTACTTCTCTATGTAATAGTGAAATTCTTATTGAATGGTGGTATTACTCTGTAGAATGACAAATTCACTCTGTAAAATAACTAAAACATCCTGTGTCAAATTTTAGAGATTTAAAATAGTAAAGTTCAAGTTTATTTGATATCATACACCTCTTTTTTAGACTTATAACTCTTTATTTTACAAAATTAAGACACTTATTTTATATTTTACAATAATTAAAGGCAAATTTTACTTCATATTTCATTTGGTGTTCTAAAATGAACTCAAAATTTAGATAGTGATCTTAAGAGCTTTTTCTTTTTTATTGTTATTTGTTGTGTGTTTGTTTTACAAACCAAGTGTAGCATGTATGATCTCATCTCATCCCTTTTAAGGAACTTGGGTGATCTAAAAATGATTCAATTATTGCTTTTGTTGCTTAGTCTAAGCATGGAAAGAATGTCGTAAAGGCACTCCCCAAAATCTGATTGATTTGGGCAATCCCAAAATGACTCTAAAGTCCTACAATTTTTATTTCTTACATCTTGGCTTGTGGGTGGGAGTTCATAGACTCCCCATAAGTTCTCGAGGGAAGTGTTGACCTAAGAATTCATCTCCTAGAATCATTTCAACCCCACTCCATAGTAGGGTATGAAAATTGAGGTTAACTTGATGGGATGCTTATTTGAGTAATTAAATAATATTTATTAGTAAAACTTGCCTCAGAATGAATGCTTAACATCAACATCACACTACATTGAATAATTGATGGATGTAGTGGTTGTAAAAAGGGTAAGACCCTTTTATAACAAGTTGGTTAACTTAGATCTAAATGACATGTCATGCCTTAGTGTTAATCACACATATATGACCATTTAGATTATGTGATACTTATAGTTTATAGATAAACCTCATTTTCCATAGAATACTATTGGTGCAGGGTGAGTAGCTTAAAGTTTCATGTCACTATATGATATATTGAGAGAAAAGGGGGACTAATTACCCTAATTTTCATGTGCATATAAATTTATTATATTTACAAATTATTTCCTCTCAAGAAGGAATTTATTGATAGAATCTATGAGTATGAAGACACCTTGTTAGTTTCTAAGATAGGATGCACACTTCAATGTTTTTCTTATTCTTGTTTACTTTCATTATCTTTTGAGTCTAAAAACTATTTGTCTGTGAACCAAAATATGTCAAAAACCAAACAATTTTTATAAACCATATATTTTAAACAAAGGGGCATATGCTGGTCAAATTCAAAACACTTTTAGACTTGTTCAAAATTCAATCAAATCATTTATGTTTATGTTTCCAAAATAAAATTGCTATGTTGTTTGTTTGAGTCCATACTATTTACCACTCACAAAATTTAAATTCATTTAAATCCAAATTCAAAAAATTACCTTTCTAAGTTATAATCCAAAATGCTATTGGTATACATTGGAGTCTTGCCTAGAACTTGGGCTTGGGTGGTTCATATTTCGTACTTGGTTTGAGTGACTTGGGTGAAATTTTTTGTTTGGTTTAAGGTTTGTTTGTCTAGACACATGTCTATTCTATTATTATCTTGAACTTAGGTCATCTTGAATTCACTCACACTCTAAGTTCCTATAACATTCTACCTTATTTTCCACGTAGCACTATTTTGCTACCTATTTAATTTTGGCTTTATACTTAGGAGTTCTTGTGTTAGTTCACATCTTGAGCTTCTTATTTTGCATCTTAATCTTCTTGATCTGAATGTTTTTCTTATAGATTCTCTAGCCATGAATCACCACAATTGTGCTTATTTTTTTTACAGTATTGACATACTTTGAACCTAAGTTTTATTGTTCTAGCCTACACTCTAGGTTCCAATATTGTTTTACCCTCTTCTAAATTGATGATTTAGACCAACCAAGATTGAGTAATCTCATAACCCCTTTCTTCTAATTATGTGGCACTATGTCATTTCGTTTCTAATTATTAATATAATTATACTTTGTGTTTGTTTGATTAAAGAGTCTAAAGCACCTTTTAAATGTTTGTGAACCAAACTCCACATCTTAGCAAACATAGAAAACCATCTTCAAGCATGACACACATGTATACTCATAGTGGGGTATCTTACAACCCTAGTTACTAGGAAGAGCATTATTATGATGGAAAATAATAATCCATTATGTTTGATGATATCCAAATAACATTAGAATTTTAATAGAGTTATTATGAACACCAAAATTTAGAAGACAAAGATGAATCCCTTTTGAGGTTGATAGAATCAGGCCCAAGATTACCAATGGATCTCTCAATAGAATAATTGCACATGCTTATTCGATTAGAGGAGCAATAGCTAGAGAAAACTCTCACTTATGCTACAAAAACCAACATTACTTCCACTAGTAAGGAAAAATAAAAAAATGTAAATTCCTCCTAAGTGATCAGGATCTTGCTAGCAAGATTCATAAAATCAATCAATGGTACCTAGATCAATTTGTCACAGAACTAACAGATTCTTTAGCTATGACTTAAATTGAAAATATCACATTTAAAGATCAAGAAAAAATGACAGACCAAATACAACATACCTTAGTTGATCCTACATCTATGATAGACCTTGGAGTTTCTCTTGAACATAAAAAACCTATAGATGTTTCATAACATATTTCACCTGATACAGAGCATAATTTTTTCAACCATCAGGATACTCTTGCCCCTTCACAATGGAAATGAATGAAAGACTCATTATAAATTGGGTTTTTTTTCAAAACACTTTAGCAATTTCATCTCAACCATAAAACCTTTTGGTAAAATGACAATAAACACCCCAAAGCTAATAACATGCCTATAACTCACAATGGTAAATTTTTAGGGACTCTACATTAACCACTTAGGAATCAATGACAAACCTAATCAAATCAAAGATTAAACCAAAACCAATACTCTAGCTAAAGGGTTCATATCCCTAATAGGACCATGCATGGGGGATACATTCCACCCCAACAAAATTATATTCCACCAATAAATGCACCAAAAATACAAGAGTGAAATTTGATGAAATAAATAGTCTCAAGGCTTGAGACAGGAAATCAAATTAATAAATATAAGTTTAACAAGATATGACCTTATCTATTTGAATTAAGAACTCTTTAGGTCCCATTTACAACTCATTTTGAGGTACCCAAGTTTGATAAATACAAAGGGAAGGGTGACCCTCAAGAGCACATTCAAGCCTTTTTTGTACTATGCCAAAAGGTAGTCTACAATAGTGTTTATTTGCTCCACTTTTTCCATGTAGTTTGGCTGGACAAACTCTTGATTGGTTCCTCACATTGCTTAAGGGATCAATAACAGATTGGAATAATTTATCAGATAAATTTCTTAACCACTTATCTTATAACATTGATCATGAGTTAATAATGGATGACTTATGAAAATAAAAAAAAGAGATGGAGAAAGATTTGCAACATACTTACAGTGATGGAGAGCATTGACTAGTCACTTTCAACACAACTTTCTAGATAAGTATTTGGTTGATATTTTTACATAAAACTTGTACCCTAAGGTAGCTCATAATTTGTGACTCACTTGTGCTAACACATTTGAGGACATCATTGACAAAGGTGTGAAGATTAAGAAGGCACTTTTTACCAGAGGCCTTTTAAAAAATTATTCACATGGTCAAACATCTAATTATAACTAACCATATATTCAAACTACTACTTAAAAAAACCTAAGGTTTCACAAGACTAAGAACCTAGTGGTAAATGGAGTGACAAAATCTAGACATGTGCAAGCAATGTAGGCTCTATTGGCTCCAAATATACAACCAACCTAACCTAATCCATCAAACACTTTACAAAGGACTCTTCCACATAGGGAATTTAATAAGTATAAAACATTCAACAAATTGGGAGAACCTGTTAAGGTAGTATTCTAGAAGCTAGTGGTAGCCAATTTGATTATGTGGTCTATAACAAAACTATTTATAGAAGATCAACATAAACCCAATTGGTATCATGAAGATGAGTTTTGAAATTTCCATTGTGTTATCAACCATGCCATTTACTAATGTGTATAATTAATACATCTTATTAAGGACCTGATTGAAATTGATGAAATCAAAGTGAAATAAATAATGCAAAACACTAATCAGGACATAGGCATCTATAAGGACCCATTTCTAAAACATAATCAATAGAAATAGACGAATAGTCAGAATCAAGTTTCAAGCTAAAGTCAATAGGGACAAGGTCAAAATCCTAATCAGTATATTCATAATCAAGCTCATAATACCCAAGATGATAACATGGGTCACAACAACATGTTGTATTATTATAATAACATTGTGGGATGGATTTATACAAATCACGTCGCTACTATTACATTTAAAAATCATGAACCATCTAATGATTTTTGAAGTGTTGGTACCCATATTTTAGGGATAATACCCTATTCTTCAAGTAATGTTATACTAATTTTAACCAATTTCATCATGCCTCAATTTTTGTGGGTTACTATTTTTGTATTTCTCCCCTATTATTTTAATTATAATGACTCCTTACCAACTCAAAATTATACAATCACAATTAGATGCTCATGAGTCACCCTCCAAGGCCCTTTGCCTTCTTCCAACATTAAACCAAATATGAACACTGTTTCTTTTGATCCAAAGTTGGACATTGTACTAACCAAATCCAAACCTTCTCATTCTTTTATTGAGAAGCCATATAACATTTAGGACCAACTATGTAAAACCTCTACACAGATTTCTATCTTGGACCTCTTTCATATGTTGGAAGTCCATAAAACTATATCGAATGACTTATTTCAATAGTACATTATTCCCAAAGATATCAAGCCTAACCAATTTCAGACATTTATCTCTGATCCAAAAACTTACATTTGATTAGAGAGATATGTCTTCCCTTGGTCTAAGCCATAATAACCCCCTGTACATTAACGTCATTATAGAACATCATAAAATCAATCAGATTCTTATAGCTAATGGTTTAAGGCTAAACATAGTGTCACTAAAGTTGATACAATGGTTGGGTTATACCACCAATGACATACAACCTGTAATAATCATGATGAAGGCATACAATAATACCAAAAGAGAATCTTCTAAAACTATTCATTTACGCATCATTATTGGGTTTGTATCCCATGATACTTTGTGCCATGTCATGGACATTGAGTTGTCATATAATAAACTTCTTGGTAATCCTTGGATCTATGAAGTATGATATATTCCATCTCCCTTTCACTAATGCCTCAAGTTCCCCCATGCTAAAATAGAGGTTACCATTTATGTTGATTTGCAACCCTGCCAATATTGAAAACATCTAAAGGTTGAATACTATAACTATAACTATTGCCTTAGTTATGAATTCATAGTGAATAATAATAAAGAAGTATTTTCTAAACTGCCTAATTATATCAACCCTAATGAGCTTACTTCCAATTCAACCAATCCATTTTTCATAGCATTTGCAAACTAATTCACTATTGAGGATGCAGGCATTTCCATGTACCATTTGAAAGATGAATTTCATATTGTAAAAGTGTCCAAATATCCAAGTCTTATGGTAGAACTAAACCTTGTGAAGGCCCTTATAGGCCCAACATGATTTGGAAAAAGAATAAAAACATGCAAAAAGCACCAATGGTATTTGTATCAACAACTTTGCTAAATCATGATCAAGAAACCTTTACTGAATGAGATTAGTTATACTCTGATGACCTTGCCAATTATTTTTATAATCCCAAGTACACTACCCCTAATCACATTATGTATAGTTTGGATTATGAAGGAAAAGGCCTAGGGCCACAAGAGCAAGGTATTCTAGAACTGTTATCAGTAGGTAAACCTACTATGAGTCAAAGTCTCAAATTTATACCACCTAGGGGTGACCTCATGTATTTTGATAGAGATTCTTCTTTATCAAATGATGAATAAATTTGTAGAAATAATATAAAAACCCATTATAGCACTTACAATGAACTATTCTACACTAATTTATTCGACTCTAATTCTATTATGACTATCACAACTCATTATTCACTTAACCTTTGCCATACCAACCTTATATATGGGACTAGCAAAATTATATTATACCCCTATATGAATTTTAGAATAAGGAGTCTATTAATGACTAGATGGGCCTTAGAGATGGATTTCCAATTAGTGACCACAAGCAAATATTTGAATTCGCCTTGGAATCTACTATTGGAAATATTGTCATTGATGTCAGAGGTCTAACATTATTGGTGATAAAGGCCCCATTGCATTTAATTTTATTTGTAATAAATATAGCTTGGCTAATATGAGTTAATATTTATTTAATATTAATGAATATATTTTTGGTTGCATATGAGACAAAAGAAGGGCCCATGGAGAAGTCAAAGACCACGGGATAAAGACAAAAAAAGGATGGGATGCATTTTCCCATGAAGAGTCATCTTGGGGAATTCCAAGAGTCACCAAGTGAAGACAAAAGAGGAAGGGCACAATTTCTCCTGAAGGGACACTTTAAGGAATAAAAAAGTCACCAAGATGAGGACAAAAGAGGGAAGGACGTTTTTGATCATGAAGGGTCACCACATGACTTTTCAAAGGCTTGAATATGAAGAGTAATACAAGTTTGGCACCATTTTCCATGAGGATTGAAGGGTCACAAAGGGGGAAGGCCAAAGGTCATTTGGAAAGCTATAAATAAAGGCTTGAGAAGCCATTTGTAATATGAGAGATAGAGGTTGATTTGATATTATAATATCTAGCTTAGAAGAGCAATTATGAGAGATGAATATGATTTGTATTTATTATATCTAGCTTAGAAGAGCAAAGGTGAGAGAGAGAGGAAAGAGATGTTGTATTGATCTATCATTTGTTGAGATAGCAAAATTGAGAGATAGGTTTGTGGTATACACAAAGGGGTTGGTGCTCATATGGGTTGGTACTCATGAATTGTTGCTGGGTTGGTGCTCATGAATTGTTGCTGGGTTGGTGCTCCTGTGGGTTGGTGCTCATGAATAGTAGATGGGTTGGTGCTCAGTAAAGGGGTGTGGTGCTCCTGTGGGTTGGTGCTCATGAATAGTTGTTGGGTTGGTGCTCAACAAAGGGGTTGGTGCTCTTGTAAGCTTGGCTTGTGAATATTTTTTGGGTTGGTGCTCATTCATATACTTGAGATTGTTCTCTATGTTTTTTCTCACATTGGATTTCCATGTTCTATCTAGTGTCTCTCTCTATCTTGTGTGGTGTTTATTGTTTGATTTTTATTACATATCTTTAATGTTTGATTAAGTGGAATTTGGTTAAGGAAAATATTTATAAGATATATGATATACTAATTCACCACCCCTCAGTATATCCCATACTTAACAATTGGTATTAGAGCAGGTTCCTTTTTGAAAAGTTTTATAGCTTGAAGGTAGATCAAGAAAGCATGATGGCTGGGTCACAGGAAGGATTTTCTACAAATAAGGCACCTTTGTTTGATGGGATGAATTATGCTTTTTGGAGCATGAGAATGAAGGTTTATTTGATGGCCCTTGGATTCGACATATGGAAAGCAGTGGTGGAGGAATATGAAGAGCCACAGACATTTGCAATTACTCCAGCAGAAAAGAAGGCAAGTGAATGTAATGCTAAAGCTTTAAATGTTATTTTATGTGGTTTATGTGAATCAAAGTTTGTTAAAGTTATGCAATGCAAATCTGCTCATGAAACTTGGTTGAAACTTGAGAATATTTACAAAAGCGATGGAAAAGTTCAGCAAGCTAAGCTGCAGACTTTTAGAAGGCAGTTTGAAAGTTTGAAGATGGAAGAAGAAGAAGAAGATATAGCAAGTTATCTTTTGTGAGTTGATCAAATCATAAACCAGATTCAAGGTCTTAGAGAAATGTTGGATGAGTCAACGGTGGTGCAAAAGGTTTTGAGATCTCTACCAATGAGATATGATGCAAAGGTTTTAGCAATCAAGGAGATGAAGAATTTAGCCAAGCTAAAGATGGATGAGCTTCATGGTATTCTCATGGCATATAAGATGTGAACATAACAAGATAAACCCTCAAAGAGAGAAACAACTTTCAAGACATCAAACAAGGAGAAAGCTAAGATTCAAGAATCAAGTGATAGTTCCAGTGATGATGAAGATGACAATGGAGCACTTTTCATTAGCAAGCTAAAAAGAGGAACAAGTAAGTATCAAGGAAAATTACCTTTTAAATGTTTTAATTATGGAAAGATTGGACATTTTTCAGCTAGATGCCTAGATAAGGTTAATGATGATGAAGAAGAAAAGCCTACATATAAGAAGAATTTCAAAGGCAAATCTAAGAAGGGATTCGAGAAGAAGAGCCTGTATTCTAAGGATCCTAGCTCAGGCAAAGATAGTGGAGTCAGCAATTTAGAAGAAGAGATTCTATTCATGGCCATACATGAAGATGATCAAGAAGAAGAAGAGGAAGAAGTTGAATTGAATATGGAAGGAGAGCTCATTTGTGCCTTAGAAGAGTTAGAAGCTATTCAAAAGAAGAATCAAAGATTAAAGTGCCAGATCGAGAAAAATGAACAAGAGTCAAAGGAAATGATTGAAGATCTACAAGCACACTTTGAAGAAGCCAATAAGAATGAATAAGACCTCACAGCATAGTTGGAAATAACAATAAAATAATGTCAAAGGTATGTTATTGAAATTGCCTCTTTAAAAGAAGATATTAAGAAAGCAGTCAGTGATAAAGTAGTCAATGATTCAAAATTTGAAGATAGCACTAACATGCTAAATAAGATATTGGAAAGTCAAAAAGCAAATTCAGATAAGACAGGGATTGGTTTTGAAAAGAAAAAGATCTATGTTGAATCTCTTACACAAGAGGAAACAAAAAGGGGAGAAGTGAAGAATACAGAGGACATTTCAAACAGAGAAGGCTAGAGAGAACAAAGCTACAAAAGGCAATCAGGTTAGAGATATATAGACATGTCTTATTTTTATGGCTATTATTTTTATTGTAATGGATATGGTCACAAGAAATTAGAATGTATAAAAAGAGCTAACAATTTTATAAATAAGAAGAAAATTCAAGGAGAGTCAAGCAGAAGCCACAACTCTTTTACTCCTCTATCAAGCTTTGATGAAGAAACCATAGTATGCTACAAGTGTAACAACTTCAGACACATAGCTCGGTATTGTAGAAGTGTATTCAAGTCAGTCAAGAAGGATTAGAGTTTCAAAGCTCCATTCATCAAGAAGAAGGCTTAGACATGTTCATGGTAGAAGAAACAACCTAAAGATTCTATGATGGTTTAGACAGCTCTACATGTAAGAGGTAAAGATCAGCCATGGTTAATTGATAGTGGATGTTTGAGGCATATGACAGGTGATAAAAGTAAGTTGACGACTCTAAAGAAGATCAATGTTGGTACAATGAGATTTAGAGATAAAACCACTACTAGGATAGCTAGAAAAGGTACTTTAAGTTTGGATTATGGTAGAACTAAGACTAAGAATGTTTTATATGTAAAAGGTCTTAAGCATAATCTGTTGAGTGTTAGTCAAATATGTGATCAAGGATACACATTAAGGTTTCATGATGAAGGTTGTGAGATTAGAAGAAAAGATTCAAATGAGTTGATTGTAGATGCTCAAAAGATAGGGAACAATGTATATGTTTTGTCAGATATCTTCTCAAAAGCACGATCAAAGGATACATTCAAAGATCATCAAGAGGAGTTGGGAGTAATTTATATTACTTCCTACCATTGATGTTTAGCATCAGTTGAGGGGGAGCTAAGTGGTAGCTCTAGGTAGGCCCTTTTCCATTGATGTCAAAGGGGGAGAATAATAGGTATAGGTATAGGTGCAAAAAATAGGTACAGGGAACAGGTACATGTTACTACAGTAAGGGGGAGTTACTGTATGTTTTCAAATGATAATATGTGTAGGTGATAGGATGTGGCAGTTTTAGGATTGAGGTTGTCATTAATGACAAAGGGGGAGATTGTTGTAAATATTTTCATTGATGTCAAAGGTCTAGCATTATTGGTGATAAATGCCCAATTGCATTTAATGTTATTTGTAATAAATTTATCTTGGCTAATATGAGTTAATATCTATTTAATATTCATGAATATATTTTTGGTTACATATGGGACAAAAGAAGGGCCCATGGAGAAGTCAAAGAGCCACAGGATAAAGACAAAATAAGGATGGGATGCATTTTCCCATGAAGAGTCATCTTGGGGAATTCCAAGAGTCAGCAAGTGAAGAAAAAAGAGGAAGGGTGCAATTTCTCATGAAGGGACACTTTAAGGAATATGAAAAGTCACCAAGATGAGGACAAAAGAGGGAAGGATGTTTTTGATCATGAAGGGTCACCACATGACTTTTCAAAGGCTTGAATATGAAGGGTCATACAAGTTTGGCACCATTTTCCATGAGGATTGAAGGGTCACAAAGAAGGAAGGCCAAAGGTCATTTGGAAAGCTATAAATAAATGCTTGAGAAGCCATTTTTAATATGAGAGATAGAGGTTGATTTGATATTGTAATATCTAGCTTAAAAGAGCAATTGTGAGAGATGAATATGATTTGTATTTATTATATCTAGCTTAGAAGAGAAAAGGTGAGAGAGAGGAAAGAGATGTATTGATCTATCATTTGTTGAGATAGTAACATTGAGAGATAGGTGTGTGGTATACACAAAGGGGTTGGTGCTCCTGTGGGTTGGTGCTCATGAATTGTTGTTGGGTTGGTGTTCGACAAAGGGGTTGGTGCTCTTGTGGGTTGGTGCTCATGAATTGTTTCTAGGTTGGTGCTCGGCAAAGGGGTTGTTACTCCTGTGGGTTGGTGCTCATGAATAGTAGCTGGGTTGGTGCTCGGCAAAGGGGTGTGGTGCTCATGTGGGTTGGTGCTCATGAATAGTTGCTGGGTTGGTTCTCAGCAAAGGGGTTAGTGCTCCTGTAATCTTGGCTTGCAAATATTATTTGGGTTGGTGCTCATTCATAAACTTGAGATTGTTCTCCATGGTTTTTCCCACATTAGGTTTCCACGTTATATCTGGTGTCTCTCTCTATCTTGTGTGGTGTTTATTGTTTGAGTTTTATTTCATATCTTGAATGTTTGATTAAGTGGAATTTGGTTAAGGAAAAGATTTATAAGATATATGATATACTGATTCACCCCCCCTCTCAGTATATCCCATGCTTAACATCTACTTCTTATTGTGGAGAGTAGCCAAACCTTTTTGGTCACAAAAAAGATAAAACATTGAGATCTTTGAGTGAAAACCTCTTTAAGGCACTCATTTGTCAGGGAACAAGTAAAGAAAAAGATGAGCCCTTAACTAAAAACCTATTTCAAGTTCTCTTAGATGGGGAAGTTTTATCATCTCTTAAAGAAGTGTAGTGCCCACCAATCCTAGCTCTAAAACTAGTGTGAGTATCACATCTAATCAAGATATTTTTTTTGAGCATCTTGATCTAGACTTTCTAGAGTTATTTGATAATTGGCCATTACCTGAATTGGTAGACTTAGATTCTTGTAATTATCCAAAGCTTCAGGGTTCACAACTAGAAGTTGAAGCAAAAGAAGAGGATCATGATCAAACCCTACCCACTATTTTATTATATGGTTCTACACTCCTTGTATAAAATATCACTGAAGTGAACCTAGGAACTTATGAAGATCCAAAAAAAATTTATCTGGGAACATCCCTCACTAATGAAAAGAATGATTATATTATAACCATTCTAAGGGATTTTATTGATATCTTTACATGGTCTTATTCATACATGCTAGGCCTGGACCCTAATTTGGTCATGCATTACCTTGTTGTACATTCAAATGTCAAGCCAATCAATCAAAAATTGAGGAAAATGAATCCATGCATTTTTATTTTAGTGAATAATGAGTGGGAGAAATTATTGGGAGCTGGCTTCATTAGAGAACTGAACTATTTTGAATGGATATCAAATGTAGTCTCAATAAGTAAAAAGCCATAGGGCATATGGATTTGTACTAATTTTTGAGATATCAACAAAGCACATCTTACAGATGATTTCCCTTTACCTAACATCAACTTGATTATAGACTCTATTACTAGGTATGAGATGTTGTCCCTCATGGATGGTTTCTCTAGATACAATCAGATTAATATAGCTCTAAAGAACCAACACAAGATACATTCACTACACTATGGGGAACATTTTGTTACCAAGTCATGCCTTTTGCTGTAAGAATGTTGGTGCCACTTATCAATGTGATATGAATATAATTTTACATGACATGTATGATATTTTTGAGGACTATGTTGATGATATTCTATCCAAATCAAAAATATGTGGCAAACATCTTGACGTTCTATGGAGAATCTTTGAGAGACTTTTTGAGTACAAGGTTTGTTTAAATCCTAATAAGTGCATATTTGGCATCACTAAGAGAAAATTTCTATTCATTGTATCACAAAGATGGATTGAAGTGGATCTTACTAAAGTAAAGGATATCATGGAGATGCCTCCACTTTCCAATTTGAAATAGCTCTGCATCTTGCAAGGCAAAATTCAATTTATTCATAGGTTTATTTGGAAATTGGCATATAAGTGTAATCCTTTCACATGCCTATTGAAGAAGGGAGTCACTTTTCAATGGGATACTAAATGCCAACAACAATTTAGAAAACTCAAAGCATACTTGGCCAACCCTCTAGTTTTGAGACCGCTAACACTTGGACAACCATTACTCCTTTATATCTTAGCCATAAGACATGCACTAGGGGCACTCTTGGCCTAACATGATAAATAAGAAAATGAACATGCAGTCTATTATTTTATCCAAACACTTGTGACATATGAGAATAATTATATTCTATTGATAAGGCTTGTTTGGCAACTGTGTTTGCTTCCCAAAAGTTGCAACATTGCATGTTGAATAATAAAATTATTGTTATTGCTAAAGTGAACCCTCTCGAATATTTATTTTCCAAAGTAACTCTTACAGGGTGCATGGATAAATGGGTTATGCTATTGATTTAATTTGATGTTGAGTACCAAACTCAAAAATCTATTAAGGGGTAGGTCATTGCATATCAACTTGTAGAGATTCTTATTGTAGACACTCAACCACTCATGTTTGATTTTTTAGATGATTCTATCATGATGATAGAAGAAGTGGCTCATGAACCTAAATAATGGAAGTTATACTTTGATGGATATTTTAATTCACATGGATCTAGAGATGACATCTTAGTAGTTACATTTCAAGGGGACCTCATCCCCAAGGCATTCCACATTAGCCTCAACTACACCAACAATGTGGTTGAGTATGAAGCTCTCATTATAGGACTGCATCTTGCCATAGAATGGGATATATAATAGTTAATGGTTTTTGGAGACTCTCAATTGATCATTAATCAGACCATAAACCAATATTAGACTCAAGATGACAAGATTATACCCTAAAAACATATTGTATACAATCTCTAGTCCCATTTCAAGTCCTTATAATTTAAATAGGTGTCATGGGCCAATAATAGATCAACCAATGCGATGACAATAATTGGGTCCATGGCACAAGTTACCAATGATTCCAAAGAGTATCAATTTCTCATCAAGAATATTCTTTATTATACTTGAATATTTACAAATTTAGAGAGGGTATATACAATTATTGGTCCCAATATCCCACTTAAACTCCTTTGGTATCAGGACATTTATAATTATTTTCACGACCAAGTTTTTCCCTTGACCTTTCAAACAATCACCAAAAAAACTTCCTTCATCACCTAGATTTTTATACCCTCTTTGGAAACACACTTTATCATAAGGGATATGATGGAATGCTTATTCATTATTTATCTTCAGGAGAATCGATGACAATGTTTAAGGATGTCCATGAAGGAATGTGTGGGGCCCACACTAGTGGTGTAGTCTTAGCCAAAAAACTCATCAAAAAGGGTAATATTAGCCCAAGATGGAAATAGATATTTGTAATTATGTCAAGTAGTGTGTTTCCTATCAATGTCATGGTAATTTTATACACACACCTTCCTTACCGCTACAGTCGATCACTACACCATGGTCATTTTCTACATGAGGTCTTTATCAAGTCAGGAAAATAAACCCAACCTCTTCTGATGGCCATAAACACATTCTCACCACTACTAAGTATTTTAATAAGTGGATTGAGGTTATTATTTTCACTGACATCACCAAGAAGTAGATTACCAAGTTTATCCATTACCATATCATCTGTCAATATGGTATCCCAGCCTAGATTATATTTGATAATGGTAGCTCATTTGTGAAAAAAGGTGTAAAATCCTTTTGTACCATGTTTGAAATTAAACACAAAAAGTGCACACCATATAACCCACAAGGAAATGGTCTAGCTGAGGTGTCTAACAAAACCATAGTCATAATCCTAAAGAATATTTTCAATGACGTTGGTCATAATTGGCATTTACAAAATTTTCTTTCCCTCTAGTCTTATCACACTAATCATAGAACCCCCACAAGAGCCACTCCATATTCCCTATTATATGGCATAAAAGTTATTATCTCGATCGAGGTTGAGTTACCTATATTGTGGGTATACTTGGAGAACATTATTGATGATGAAGATTATAGGGTTTCTAGGTTGTAACAACTAGAACTTCTTATTTGGTTGTCTAGGATAACTTGAGTGCATATTAGAACAAATTGCATCATAGCTATAACAAGCACATTCTCCCTTATGATTTTGAAGTTGGTGACTTGGTATTGAAGGATAATCAAAATAAAATTAATGTTGAACATAATAATAAGGGCAAGTTTCAACCCAGTTGGTTGGGCCCATACATGGTTACAATGAACTATGGATTAGGGGCATACATATTGGCTACTCTATATTCATGTTCATTGTAGCCAATATATTTGCCCTAGTGTTTTTTTTTTCATTAATTAGTTTATATTCATGTTTTGTTATGTATTTATTTCATTTATTGGTGTTTTATTGTGTATTTATTGCTCTTTTGTTGTGTTTTGTGTATTGTTTTTTTATTGTATGTTCATTTCTTTTTATTGATTTTTTTGTTTTTCTATTTGATTTTATTTGTTGTTTTATTGTCTTTAGTTCTTTTTATTGGTGTTTTGTTGTGTGTTTGTTTTATTTATTACATTCTTTGTTTTTTTTTCTTGTTTTATTTGAATACATTTTGTAAACATTTTGAGTCCAACCTTACCTTAGGATTGACTTGTTTACATTTATATTTAAATTATTTTATTATTATTTATTTATTTTAAGTATACTTTATTACTACCTAGGTCTTGATCATTTATATTGTGATTCTGGGTTGTTAAACAATTTTTTATTTCTTTGTTTTTATTTTTTTGTGTTTCAATAAATTCTTGTTCCTACTTAAGTCTTGATTATTCATATCTTGATTTTAAGTTGGGTTACATTTTTGTATCTTATCTTCTTTTTATTTATTTTTTATATAACCTTTTTTTTAATTTTTTAAAAGTAAATAGTTTTAACTTTGGTCTTGATATTTTTTATCATTATCTTTAGTTGTAAATATTCACATTTGAACCGGTCAATCACAAATGAAATACAATGTTATTAAAAGTTATTAATACTTATGATGCATAATTTTATTTTTCTAAATTAAACACCAAGTGTTCCAAACTCTAAAAGTCAATGTAGCACCAAGGAATATCTACGAACACACTATCCTACATATCTGATACCTAAATAAGATATTCTAAGCCAAACATTAGAAACAAACTAGACTCTATATGCAGAATGTGTATCTCTTGGCATACACTTTGAGTCTAGTTGACTATTTATATGATTAGTTTGGGACATACATATTCTAAAATATCCTCTAGCATATATTCATACATGAAACAAAGTAATAAATACATCAACATCCACTTGCTAACTAAGGAAGTGCATCTCCTAACAGTATCATTTATCATAATCTCATAACAAGAGCAAGATCAATGTAAACATCATGTGATATAAAATAATATTAGGAGTCTATGTACAAGTAGAAATAGGATAAAAAATGAATGTCATATATATGTCTCAAAATATTTTCTTATACATTGTGAGAATATCTATACATCTCATAATATTGAAAAATAGATCTATAACTATCAAATCTAATCATGGAAGTCCCTTGGGGGACTTTTCTAGAATATTTGACCCATTTTTGATGGTAGAGATCTTAGTGGATGTGGTGGTGAAGGCCCCATGATTACCCATTATGATAATGGTTGTTTCATTAACCACTTGATCTTGGTAGCATATATAGACTTGGAGGTCTCGTTGGTCCATTGGGATCTCATGTAATCTATATAGGAAGGATATTTCCCTTCCATAGGGATTTTGCCTCATGTAACCTATGCTAATAAATCATATCATATTTCAATCATAGGACATCATCCTTCATGCATAAGTCATCATCCTTGGGTAAAATCACTTGACCAAGGATCTAGCTAATCTTGAACCACTACCTATCCCAACTTGTTGAGCCTCATCTCAATCTTCTATGAGCTTCTCCATCTATGATACTAATCACTTCCTATACACATGACCCCTATTTATCTCACCAACTACTATCTATAAACCTACATCTTTGATAGCTAATTGAGCCCAAACTCCTACTAACTAAGCCACCTATCCTCTTAGATTCATAATCTATGCATCCTTAGCTATAATCAGACATTGTAGCCTAGTGGTCTCCCCCATGCCCTCACCAAATATACATATAAACTATCCATGTCACCCTATAGGCCTATTATCTATGATAAGCATGCTATAATCTCTCTTTTTAACTTATCTATCAGTCCCTGGTCCTCTACAAACTTACCTATACTAGAAGACCTAACTTATCCTAAACTTGTGCCTATACCTATGCCTATAATTATCTTAGAGGACCTAACCTCTAACTTGTGGACCTCATCACCACCTGGGGCATCTCCCATATCTACATCTTATTTATCTAACTTGGTTATCTCTACATCATTTATTAGATCTTGATGTACTTGGGTATGCACAACTTGTAATGAAATTTCATGTGGAATAACCAATTGAATCAACACCTGATCCTATCTCTATAAAAGGGCCTACCCCTAGTTTCTCTTTAGTCTCACCAAGCATTGATGTAAGGCTAGCTATTATGGTTATAACCTAGTTAGTTGAATCGATCAAACCCCATCCCACCATGATGCATAAGCATCTATAACCCCTACATCTATAACCCCTCCTACATAATCCTATAGCATATGTAAGATCTTGAAATAACCCAACACTACTTCATCTTAGGGCATAGGTGGCCCCCAATCTCGAATCTCCATAGTCACATGCACAAAATAATGAGGAACCTCTAGAATATTATACTGAAAGCTAAACTATCATTGTACTTGATCTAGTCTATATCTCTCCACTAAAAAATCATGATGACCTGTAATATATCATGATGTGGTTATATAATTGATCAAGAAAAAATCCTAAATCCAAAACCATTGAGTAGATATATATGATTTTCAGATACAATCCCCACCAACCATCTCATCTATCACTTGTCTATAATAAGGCAAGTCTCCTAGATGGCTACACAAACCAAGACCTATCAGATACCACCCAAATTCCACTATGTCCTCTAGCCCTTGATGATATCTCAACCCCACTGGCTACGTAATGGCCATGTGCTCCCAAGACTAGACCTAGAGAAGTGTGTTGTGGTCAATGATATACCTTTTATGAAATGATATCATGTGTAGATCTATATATAACTAGGCCAAGATGATCGACCCCCATGAAAATTATGTTATATGATTCAACATCTCCTACACAACCTTAATCAATCCAAGTAGAAATATTCATTGACTCTTGTTAGGGAGTAAAAGTTTGCCGATAAGAGACATTAGTATAACTAGCTTTAGGGAGAATTACCCCTATTTTGGAACCACTACTAGAGCTTCTACTACTGTTGTTGTTGCTACTCCACCATTTGGAGGCCAAAATAGGTCCTTTAATGTGTATATATTAATGCTCAAATAAATGACCTCAAGGTCAACCACTCTGAGTAAGTAATCTAAAATATACCATCGACCTACCTACATCTAGGTAATCTATTGACCCTATATCGATACTTGTAGTATGCAGTGAACATCTTCTAGCATAACTATGGCTTCCCTAGTTGGAAAATGAAATATAGAGGTATCTGAGTTTTGCCTCTCTACAAGCACTAATAAATAGGCCCTATCTACATAAATCATTGGAAATTGTGCCAAGTGATATAAATTCACTACCTCTATGATGCTTATGAGATTGTCTATTTATATAACCTATCAACATAGTAGTCAAGAGTGTCATTCCTATGTCATGATCACTTTGAATCACTTCTATAAATCAAACATAGAGAACCAAATCAATTATTTTTCCTTTCATTACTATAATCTATCAAAATTATTATAATTTTTGTCCTAGACTAATCATATATGGGCCCTACTTTCTCTTATTCTAATTTTGGGCTTGGATTAACCTCTCAAAGGCCCCCAAATCCCTTCTTCTGTAAACATCACCATTTTATCATCTATATCACCATTTCACATAGTGATTGTTCCATTTAACAAGGCATTATTGCCATTTTTACCACTCTCAATAATACATAAGGCATTCCCATTAATTTGTAGGGTGATATCTCTATTATTAGTGACATCATTATTTGACCTGGTGAAACTACTATTTGACTAATGATTTTTTCCCAAATTTGTGAGTTCATCAATGAAGTGGCAATCTCGCCATTTTGACTCACAAAAATATTAAGTGATCTTGATGGTGAATTTACTATTATCGAGGGTACCTCATTGATTACAAATTTGGGTAATCAATGAGATCACTAAAGTCCCTAATTTTACCCATAATAAATGCCATTAATACTAAAATTAAATACCAAAAAGGGTACTTATCAATGGCCCGCTACCTAGTGGTCTTTGATACTCTAGCACGTGCATGCCACAGTGTCGATGGTGTGGGATATTTTCCATTTTCTATAGTTATCTCACACATAAATCTTAGAGCTCTAGATCACTATAGCCAAGGTTGAAAATGAATTATTTTTACCTTATTGGGGTCAAAATATAGTATTTTTTTTCAAAAATTTCACCCTCCTTGGGCCTATAGTTAAACCATTTATCTTTCATGGGCTACTCTTTTAGCCCCATTATCCCATTTTTCCTCTCATTTTATTATAATTGAACCATTTTCATCCTTCATTAATAAAATTAATAAAATTATTATTTCTTCTGATCAAGGGTCACCCTATCAAATATTTCAATTTTTTTGTCCTCCCCTTAAGGCAGCATCATAGGTTGTCAAAATGCTATTTGGAGCATTTTTCATAACCCTATTTCTCTATGACTCATTCAAAATTTAGAAAGAATTAGGAATGAATCTATTTTTTAAAATTATAGTGACTTTTTTATTCTTTGAAAATACACTTCTTTGACCAAATTCTTGCCATGCCTTCTTAAATAGGGGCAAAATGTAGACATCCAATTCATATCACTATTATATTAAAATTATAAATATGAATGATATTCCACAACAATGCACAATCTAGACCAAAATAACTAAAATTCTCAAAATCATTTGAACTTGTCACATATAGGTGTTGATTTATGGTCATGTATCCCTAAATGGGTCAATGCATTTTATGTGATTATGATCTTTTATTAAATCATTTTGATCAAAATTACAATCACATAAAATGATGTCCTAAACCATTGAAATCTTCTCATTCTTCAACACACGTCACATGCATGTGTTATTTCATGTCTATAATACCCTAACTGGGGTATTACCCCATATGAAACTGACATCTTCTTCTAATTATACTTTGGTCAAATTATGACTCAGTAAAATGACACTTCTGACTAGGTTGATTAAATGTGTAACAGATTTCCAAAGAATTGTAGAAAACTAATTAAAGTCACTTAAGAAAATCAAAACCAAATTAGTAACTTAAGTGGAAATTCCTTGAAAGTTGATTGAATATCTATTTACTGGAAATTCATTATTCAATTTTGCATCATCCCATGATATCATCATAGGTTTGTCACCCATAATCCATTAATGTGATAAATATCAGGATTAAGCTCTCCCAGGCCTCATCAATGCTCCATTATTCTAAAAATTGATGATAATATTTATTTCTTGTCCCTCCAATATTGAATCAATATATGGCCACACATATTGATCTCAAGATGGATGGCCATGGTTGACATTCTAGAAAAGCTATAAATAAGAGAGCCAAGGCTATCGCTTTAAGCTTGAATTGTGTAAACTTATTACATAGAAATACCTTTAAATAAGATTCAATTGAGTAATGTTATTATGTAATAATATTTATATAAAAATATTTAATCATTCATGCAATTAGACTAAATTTAAGAACATAGGCCATTAGTGAACTAAGAGATGACGAAGGCTCATGCTACACCTCATTGATGAAGACTTGGAAAACCAAATTTGGGGAAAAGCATACTTATTGACCATTTTTTAAGAAGGGACACAATTCAGAAGGTATTGATTGTATTACTTACATAATTATCTTTTTGAATTCATTATCACCTTCCCTTGAGGGAGTAGCCTTAACACGTTAGTCCTTTATGCTTATTTTGAGATTTCTTAACTAAACGCATGAGCTAAATTGTTTTGTAATCATATTATATAGATAGAAGGGATATACATGATGGGAGGAGTAATATATACACACTAGATAAGTATGGTAATAATCATATATACACACTAGATAAGTATGGTAATAATCATACTTTTACACCATTGAAAGATGTTAGTGAAGCTAAAAACTAAGGTGTTGTTAGTGAGAGTAAAAGTGATGTAGAACATCACTAAGGAGCAAAACATGTAAATAGGTTTTAAAGTTCATTATGACCATTTTTTTATATATAAAGAGTGTTAGAGGTATTTCAGGGACCATTATGTGATGTTAATGATGTTAGGATCTTTATAAGTCATTAAAGTTATGTTTTTGTAGGCATTCTAATTTTTCTCACCAAAATGCTTCTTTTGAAATTTAAATTCTAAAGTTAGCTTTTTAGGGTATTTTTAGATCTTGAGATGAAATAAAACGTTTTTGAATATTTTTTTAGATCTTATAATGTCCTATGATGTGTGTTAGGGTGTCTTGGATGTGAATTTGATCAAGAAAGTAAATGTAAGCCAAGAATAGAAAATTTGTAACTACCCCTTGCATGGAGGTGGCAAGAAAAGATGGTTAATTACATGTTGGTGTGAAAAATAAGAGGTATAAAAATGAATTTTAATATATTGGAAGATGATATTATGATAGGAGGAATATAACCTTGGATAATATATAGGAAAAAGTATAACAAATTCCAAGAAAAGATCAAATTGATAGAGAACTTTGTCCTTCTCCATAAATTTTGTACATGATTATATATAAGAATGATATGAATGAAAATAGTATTTTAAGTGATTTATGATATGTGTTAAATATTAAATTATTGTATATTTATATTTTATAGTTATTTTAGGTTATTATTCCATATGTTAGGAACATAATGCATTATCTAGAAAATATTTGACACAATCTCAGTTGGAAGCAAATTCTGAGTTTGCTCAGTCCAAGAATAGAACAAATAAAGTGCCAATGAGTTTGGTAAGTATTTAATAATATTTTATAAGTTTTTTTCAATAGTGTATCATATTTATTAAGTTTTTAAAGATACCTGAAGACTCAAAAATACATTTTAAGTGCAAAAAGACAACTCAAACTACACACATAGTCCTATAAAGAATTCAAAAATTCTACAAATAGTTTGTTAGAAATGTTTTAAGGTTGTGAATGAATAAATAACCATTGGATAATGTCAAGGGATTTATTTAATACCTTAAATAGGTCATTTAAGTGTTTAAAAATAATTTAAAAATAAAAAATTGCTCAAGATATGCTCCTAAACTCAATCAAGCATGTGTTTTTCATATATAGTAAAAAAGGTAAATTGTATTTCCCTTAAGATACGTAACTTTTGGGAAGTTATTATAAAATAAATAAGTGAATATGATGTCAAAAAAAAAAAAAAAAAAAGGAAAAATAATGGGCTTTTTAAGTTCCCTAATACTCAAGTTATGAATTTGTTTTGCTTGTTGTCAATGATAGTACCCCACCTAGGTCAAAAGTGAGATTTTGGATTCTAAGAAGTTTTAGCACATGGGTATCACTCAAATTGGATATGTATATTTTTTATAAAAATTTTAAATAGGTTTTTAAGGTTTTAATTTTGAAAATTATTGTACACTATGGTTTAAAGTATTGGTGGAGTGTCTAGGTCTAAAGGGGTTCTAATTGATGAAAGAGTGTTTAGAAAGTGGACTTTCCTAATTAGTTAAATAATTAAACTTATTTAAAATTATTATGAGGTAATGGGTTCCCAAATATGTGCTAATGTTTTTAGTAAACCTAGTGGTTTGATCAGAACTAGGAGCTTTACATAAAAATAGGGTTATTAAAAGAAGGCCTAATTGGTGAAAGGGAGTGTAAAGGAAAAGGGTTAACCTGAGGAGTTGGAATATGAAACTTGATGAAAAGTAGGATAAAGATAATGGGTACTCAAAATGATTTTTACTTTATTTCTAAGCCTTACATATTGTGTTAGATAATGAGCTTTTCATGTTTAGAGGGCTACAAGGAAGAGTAGTCTTCTTACGAGTAAAAGGTGTGTATATGAGATTTATATAATGAAAGAAAGATAAAAGTGAGTTGGTACAAGTTTTTTATTTCAAATAGAGTATAAATATGGTGAATTATTCTAATATTGGAGTTCCAAACAAGATTTGGGGTTATAGATCAAAGGAGAAACTAGTAGAGACTTATGATCTATATGAAGCCTAAGAGTGGGCATGCAAGGATTGCATAAGTAAGAGAGGAGAGGGTATTATAGGAGTTGGAGAGGTTAAATGATATATTTTAAAGGATTTTATTATAATAGATCAATTTATTCAAGTTAGAGGGTTAATACCAAGTGGAAAAGAAAGAAATAAGTACCTATATGACAAGTACAAAGAAGAAGACTAGAGATCAGAGAAGAGATATTAGGAGATCAAAATGAAGAATTAGAGATAGGGTATGATGATGTTATATGAACATGACTAAGGTATACATAAATTAATATCATATAAATAATATTCTACTGGAAAAGAAGAATAAACAAGAGAATAAGCAAGAAAAGGTACATTTATTTGATAATTTATTATTTTGCTTATGAAGAATGTTCAAGTTGTGAAGAGAATTTGTAAGTTGAACTAAGGTTAAGGTATGACCCATTGAGGTCATCATAGAGAATAATATTAGTGAGAAAATAATCTTGAGACCCTAACTCCAAGGTGAAGGACTTGAGACTAGGTAAGAAGATCTTAGAGAAGATAGTGAGAAAAAAACATAGAAACTTAAAAAAATAGAAGTTGTGGCGGCAGCCCTAAAACCATTAAGGCTTGAATAAGGTAAATAATTATATTAGAATCTAAATTAAAATATAAATAAGAGAAGATAGAGAGACTCCAAATGAGAGTCAAGAGAATAAGGGAAAAGAGAGTGAAGGAGACCCAAGTGAGGTCTTAAGGGGAAAGTAGGCAAACTTGTCAAGAAATATATGTCCAAGTAAGGCCTAGAAAGTGAAGAAAAAGATAGAAAATGAAAATAAAAGGTATGACATGGCTGAGATAAAATAACACAAAAATAATATGGTGAAATAAGATACTAAAATAGAAAATATGGATATAGAAGAAGAGGTGAAAGAGATACAAAAAGATTTGGGTCAAATCTTAGAGAAGATAATGCTCATAGTAGAGAACATGCATGAAGATCAGATCCAATGGTATGGTTGGGTTATGAATAAGAAAATAATCAAGTGGCATATAAGGCTACTCATGGAAAGAAGAAGAAAGATGGTCATGAGAGGCAAAATAAGTTTCTCAAGGAGTTCATGTGGGGTGAAAAATTTGGTATAAAAGAGGAAGGTGAGAAACATCTTGTGAAGAATAATGAGATAGACATGGATGAAAATAAAAATAAAAAAGAGGATATGAAGGTAATCAAGCCTCACATTTTTTAAACTAAAGATTTCTTGTCATGCATGTATGCATGTATAATAGTAAAGAAGGAATAAGAACTCTATTTGGAGGACATAGAACATGAAAGCATGAATAAAAAAAGCATGAGCAACATGATTATGTTAAATAAGAGGATAATAGGATATAAATGTATAGAGGATGCCTCATAAAAGGCATAAAATAAGAAAGACTGAATCAAGAGGATGGAAACAAGAGGTATGAAGGTCAAGACTTAGAAGTTATTGAAGTATTCAAAGAGGTAGAATACCAAAGTATGTTTTTGAATCATGATGATATTATACATTTTAATAAGAATACTTCAATATTTGATGAATAACATCTCTTGGAAGAGATAAATCAATTTGAATAGGATTATGCTAGTAATAGAAAGCTACTAGAGGAGCAACAAGACTAGCTCTTTGTTTATAAGATTTGGGATAAACTAAAAATATAAATGGTAGCCTTAAAGCATGCCATCCATTATGAATAAAAGTAAAAAAATTGTCTTATAATAGTTTCTCAAAAATATGGAGTCCAAGTATAAGAGATGACACAAGTTATGAGAGATTACAATGGAGAAAAGGAGATTTTTAAGACAAAGAGCCTATTCCCTGATAAAAATTTGGCATCCCAAGCCAAATATCAACCCCGATAGCCAAAAAAATTTCATGACAACCATCTAAGCCTCTACATAGTGATTTTTTGCATGATGATGTATCCTAAATTTCTTCTTGAAGTCATTCAACACTGTTATAGGTGTCATAGAGTCTGCTTATGATCATCATATCTCCTAGATGTCTTGGGTCCTTAGGTGATATGTTAGATCATCATGTTGTCACTGACTATCATATTAAGGGAGTAGGTCTAAATGTCTTATCATTTTCATGTATATGTTTCAACTTGTGTTAAGTATCTTCACAGTGTTTGAGTATGTTTGATATCTTTGACAAGGGTTTGAAGTGGCCATAATAGTCTAAAATGCCTTGATGGATATGGTTGAAGGTTGAAATTGATGGCTCACCATGAACTTATTTGGTGTATTCAATATATGCAAGGTATGGTTGACTATAAACTTTTTAAGTATGATAAAGATTCATATAAACCTAATTGAAACTTTTAAGAAGGCTATAAGGTTCTCTTTATGATAGTCATTAGCAAATCTCCTTTTGAATAGTGTCCTTTTGAGGTTGAAATTTATCATTTTGAGACCAAAACCTTTCTTTTAGATAACATATATATATATATATATATATATATATATATATATATATGTTATCTAAAAGAAAGGTTTTGGTCTCAAAATGATAAATTTCAACCTCAAAAGGACACTAAAACATAAATAACATCTTTAATTACCATCATGATCATTATGTTGCTTTAGTCAAATGGTTTTATGCTTTGAAATTGTCCCCTCTATGAGTCTAGAACATTTTTTTGCCATTAAGACAAATCAAACATGTGAAAACATGCCCCTTTTGCTCTCCAAAACTTATTACTTAATTTGAGATGACCTTTGACTCAAATTTTACTTCATATTGCCCTAAAATAGTGGTTTAGAACTGAAACATGAGGAAGTAGAGGAAAATTTATAGGATTTAATAGTCTTTTTAGGTGGTACGGATCCTTACAATATGGATTTACTCAAGAGAAGTCATGGATATGCAATAAGGTTTTGTTACAAGCACATGGTGAAGATATTAGAGTTTTTTAAGGCTGGAGAGGTCAAAAACCAATGTAATTTCCCTATTGAGTTCATTGACAGACAATAAGAACACTTTAGGTTTGTGTTCAGTCAATACAGGAGAGAGAAAAAGAGGATTTAAGCTCTTGATCAGAGGAACTAGACCTTATGACCTTAAAATCATGGGTATTCATTTATGCTTTAGTCTTCTCAACTTTATGAACAAGTTATAAGAACTTAAGGAGTCTGGTCACCATTCACATCTGTACAAGGCAAAAGAAGTAGTATGGTTTTATTGAGTTTTTGACTTGCTTGATTAAACCAATGAATGTTCTTGATTTTATATGCCTTGAAGAGACATTTCATGACTTCCTCAACATTTTGACCCACATGTGTGAGTCTATAAGGCTGAGGAACATCTAAATTTCCAAATCTATAGTTCGTAGGCAAGTTTGAATGGTTATATAGTTCAATTATGGATTTAAGGTTACAAGACATAGTAAGATATTGTATGCATGTTTCATTCATGACAAGTGTCCTTATTTAAAGTTTATCAAACTTCATCAAAGCCTCATAGACTATAAACTACCAATATTTACTCAAAACTCTCATAGTATCAGTTAACATATGTTAATGTCACTTAACATATTTTAAGTTATTTTAAGAATGCTAAGTTTTTGTTTTCACTGTGTATGCTTCTTTTAAAACCTATAAACTTATATATTTTGTTAGGCATATGCATATAATTGTATAGGATCCTTTTAGACTATCTTGATTTTGGATTCATGATTAATTCCAACCCCCTCATTATTTATTCCATTTTCATAGCTTTATCACTACTATTCAACCATTTTTGTGAGCTTAACACTCCATTCTAAGTTTCCATATATCCCATTATCATCATATACATATCACTACTCCTTATTTAGATCCACATCATGAATCTAATGTTTTGGTAACCTTTAGAGTTTTTAAGGATCATAATGGTCATGAATCTATGTTATACAACATTAAACCATACTAAAATAGTAAATCTTCACCTACAACCAAGTTGAATGTACAATCAAGTATATTGCATGGAAAGTGAGTTATAGAGAAGGATATAAGAATGTCTCAATGAAAGGAGTAGATTTAAATAACCCCTAGGTTATTTTCAATATATGATGAGATTTATAAAACATTTCATTTAAATTCTCAATGTCTTATTATCTTTGTCTGTACAAATAATAGTGGATCATCACCTATAGTCATATGCTAGAATACTGTCAAACTACCTTTACAATGTAAGTTTCTTGCGTATTAGGTTTGGAAAGGATAAAATAATGGTTTTAAATGTTGTGATAAAATTAAAAAATTTCATCATTTTTGACCAAGGAGATATAACCTACAGTCAGTCATGAATAATGACTCAAAATCAATATCTCAGTTATAACCTATAGGCTTTTTAGAGAACTAGTAGGTTTGTTCCAAAGAGAAAAGACAAAGTTTGTATGAGTAAAGAGTTTTGAGTAAATTTAAAGTAAAAAAAATTTAAATTATTGAGAGGGTAAAAATGTTAGTAATGAGTTATTATACCCAGATGATATAACCAATGTGCATCTATAAGCAGTCTATGCATTCACAAGGTTAATGCATATAGCTAGTCTTAAGAAAGTTTGAGGTTTTAAAGCCTCTATACATGTAATTAGGCCTTAAAATTTGGTATAAATTATAATTTTAAGTAGGTTAATATGTTAATTTTATATATAAGGTTATAAAATTAATGAAAACATTCACTATTTTGTCTCAGACATACCTCAGTCTATTAACAACCAATAATGAAACTGAGTGAACTATTTGAAGGTTTGAGAACAAGATAAGAAGATTATACTTCATAAGGGGGTTCTTGAGGAAACAAGAGGTGATGGTAAGTTTATTAAAATAATATATGGGGTAGATAACACTCAAGTTTTAATTCAAATTCCCTTGAGGGATAACTAAAGAAGATAAACCTAAGACATGCATGTACACTAGTGTTAATGGCATCCACATGTATTGAGTTATGTTTGAAGATAACAAATACATTATAGGGAGTTAAGGAAGGTGAGATAGGTATAAAAATGTTTTTTTAATTTTAGGAGACATAGGTGATGTTTATAAGACTCTCACATTGTCATTAAGGGTTATACAGACCTAATTTCTTGCAAACCCTAAGCAATAAATGAATGCATAGGAGGTAGAACTAATGGAGAAGCTTGGACCTGGGGAGATTTTCCACCATAAGAGCATATTATAAGATTTAAAATTACATAAAACCTATATTGGTAAGATAAATAGATATTCATACCTTTTTCTTACCCAAACACTCAAACTGGTAGAGAAACCTATAGGCACAATCATGAAATAATAAAGACAAAGTAGGGTTTTGAGTAGTTAGAAAATATGTCAAAAGGTTAGAAATATGTAATAAATAATATTATATGATGATAATTGAACCCATAAAGTCACCTATATGTATTTTATATCCTCAAATTTAGTCAAGACCAATTAGGCCTAAAAGTCTCTCTTAGGCCTAAAAGACCCACCCCACCATGTAGGTATACTCATAGCCTCCCAAGAAAATCCAAGGCTAGGAAAAGGTATAGTAATATATTTATAGGTCATAATGATATGTATAAATTAGATAAAATCAAGTATAAGGGATAATTCAATCTTGAAGACTAATTCAAACTACATAACCTTAAACAGTCACTTCAAGCCATCATGTCAAATGCTTAGATCTTTTATAGCATAAGGACTTGGGGAAAATAATCTTAGTAGGAGTTAGGAACCCATACTTACTTTATATAGATATAGAAGTGAGTTGGATTGAGGATCCTAGGTTTATAAATCATTGTTAAGACTAATGATAGGCCTAGAAGACTTGCAGAGAGCTCATAGCCCATCTTATGCTTGTAACTCCACACACAAGTTGCATGGGAACCAAAGATTTTAAATATTTTAAGGGGGGTTTATGGAATAAAAATACATGACCATAAGTTTTTTTATTGGATGTCTTATATTTATGAAACATCGTTAAAATGGTAAACCTCCAAAACCCTGATTAAACCTTAAGACATACTAGATCTGATAAAAATGGAGATAATTGCAATCATCCCCTCATGAATGACCCTAACAACAATTGAAACACCTGTTACAATCAAAGATGGTCAGGATCATGGTAATTTATTGTTTGTAAACTTTACAGGCCTATCAAAAAATAATAAATTTTCAAGAAAAAGGGCAAAAAATGAGGTACAAGTTAGTTTAAGAAGTTGAAAATTATTAGAAGTGTTTGCATGAGACTTATCTCACTTCCTCAAATCATGAGGTGTTCACCCATTTTTTTGGAAGTAAATCTACTAGCCTTCACTAATCATCTAGTCTATGAACCTAGTTAAGATGGCCTAATTGTTTAAAGAGGAGTAAAATTACAGATGGAGTTATTGGGCATAGAGAGGTTACATGTGGTTAATGCAACATATATAAACATCCATATTTTCCCATTGAAGTAATAAATTTCCATACTCATAAGAACTGATGAAGTTTTTTTGGTAGTTATTTGGTTATAGTCAACCCATAAGAAGAGGTATTCAGTTGATGCTTCATGGAAGTTGGTTATTTATGTCTATTTAATGTTTGTAATAGATAAAAGAGAGGGAATTTAATGAATATGGAATGCATAAACGTTTCATGGGTCAAATGTTACTAAAAATAGACTTTGACCATCATAAGGACATTCTTTGAGGACACTTCCATGCATGGAAGACTATTGTAACTATCATGTGGAATAAGTCATGATATTTTGACCTCTTCAAAGACTTCAACACCGCTCTCCCTCTTATTCTCTCCACGTACTTATATTTATTGAGGAGGGAAGGCCTATTTTTTGTAATCCTTCTCTTTGGCATCAGGAGACTCTACCTAGATTGGCACTTTGTAACCTCTTAAGCTAATGCAAATGACTATTTTCAAACTCTTTGATATATTTTTAGTGTATTTTATTAGTTTTATTTACACATGTGGTAGTTTTTCTTCCTTGGTAGGTCCTAATATCACCTAGTTGCTAGTATATGATCTTATGCAAGTCACATATAGTGTTTGAATATTAAGTGGCTAAGCTTAGGGTGGAGATTTGATTGGTTAGTGACTTGATCTAGGCCTTCCATCATTACCCTCATGTTTTGACCATTTAGTGAAACATTTATGTGAAACACTTTTACATAGGATTCCTTGGAGGTAGAATATTCAATCACTTGTATTGCTTACTAGTGTTTGTTAAAGTCCAAATTGAGTGGATGAATAATCATATTGGTGCATCACCACCCCTTATAATATATTTATTTTAAACACTTTATATCCCTTTACACCCTAAAAGTAATAGATATTATTAAACTAAGGCAAATAGATGCATCAGGGGAGCTAGCCCCATAATCTAGAGGTCTAGTCTAATGATAAGGTTACCCACAACATTTAGGCCATTCCCATGTTATTCTAGGTTTAAAAAAAAATTAACACTCTCCTTCATAGGGTGTAACTTGGGTTGTTAATAATTTTGGCATGATTGGTAGGACCAGATTCAAGAATTTGAGCCTTCATAGAAACATCTTGGCTATCTCAGGCATATTCAAGCACTTTTAGACTAGGTTACACTCAGAATTTCATAATGAGGGTTATCACAAGGTCGTCATATCATGGTAAGAACAATATCTATTAATATTTTCTTTGATTTTCATATGGATTATGATGAATGATGGATTCATATGGGGTATAATTCTATCACACATCTCCTTATCAACAGCCCTATGACTCATATAAACCTTATTATGGAACCTACTAGCCCTAAATATATCCTTATAAACAATATGAGATCCCTTATCAATCCTATGATCATTTTCAATAAAAAATACACCAATTTAACCTTTTTTGTGAGCCTCATTCACTTCATTGGAAGCATCCTTATCAATTTATCAATCATGGGAACATCATGACATTCCTAATTAGCCCAACCATGTCCCAAACTAATCCAATCAAGCCTAAAATAGACCTTATTGGGATATGAACAACACATGGTGAGCAATGACACTTAAAGAGATATGGATAGGAAATCCCTAGGGTTGTGATTGAGATCATGAGAACCTCATTACAAAAAGCTAAGGAAGAATAGGAATTTTTCATGAGAAAAGGTCATTCAAGATTCAATGGTGGTATGCTTGACATAAGTGGTTTAGTTTCAAGCATTGGAGAGAGGTTGATAGTCCATGAGATACAACAAGTCCAATCTTACTAGCAACATATTCCCTCCTTCATTACATATTAATACTCCATTTAACATCCCTTATCCCATAAACAGTCTCAAATAAACATGTGTCACAACCCTCAAAATTCTTTACAAGCCCTGCCAACTTTTCCTACTTGGAGGTCTATCCAATAGAGAGTTCAAAATGAGAGAGAAGTGTGTCTTGAGAAGGCCAATTTTTATGATTCACAACAAACTTTGCAAGGTCATTCACCTACTAATCAGCTTGAAGAGACCTCCAATCAAATGGTGCTTGATTTTGAGGATCACCATGCTAAACAAATTGAAATTATAGATAAGCATATACATTATTTAATAGCAGATATAGGATCAACACAATCTTAGCTAAAGATACCTTAATTCCTTCCCCAAGTGGTGACACATATGAAGGAAACCCCTACATCTAAATTTCCAACTTGGAAACAAATGTAATAGTTAAGGGGAAGAGGAGATTAGTAAGGTAAAAGGCAAAGTGTCAAGGTATAAGAAAAGTCTGATATCATTCAAGAGTCAAAGGCCTTTCCCTCATGGAGGTCTATTCAAGACAATGTGTAATAGAAAGAGGAAGTGATGGTTGTCAAAGGTGGGAAGTTTAATGAGTATGATAAATCATCTACAACACCATTGGATTTGAATCACCTTCTTGATCTCTTTGAATGATCCACCATACCATTCCTTAAGAAGGAGCCTAATCCTTGTGAGACAAATGAAAAATAAATAGTTTTAGTTATAGAGGATGAAAATGGTTTGAGTGAACAAGAAGAGGAAATCACCTTTGATACACCCCTTGCCAAAGATAGGTATGAATCAGTATATCACAATGCAAAAGAGGATGAACTCCAAGAGGTTTCTTGGGTAAAAGATAAGCTACAATAAGAAGACACTTCAATTTGATAAGAAGAATATGGTTCCCAAGAGCTCCTTGATGGCATGGTAGCCACTCTTTGTCATGATAACCCTAATGAGTGTGAGAGTGAGGCATCTATTCAAATTTAAATAGTTTCAAGGCAAGGAGGTAGCCTTATAAAGTGTTCAAAAATCCAATAAAAGCAATATATGAACATTTACAATGAATACTAGACCCTTCAAGGACTCACACTTCTTATAGATCATGTTGAAGATGAATTAGCTACTGACCCTATAAAATTTTACCCACAAGAAGAGCAGACCCAAAATGATGGAAGCAATGATGAAGTTTTTATTATAGTAGTGCATCAAGGTGAAGGTACCAACAAATACATGGAAGATCAATAGAAACTCAAGAATGAGGTAGAAATGAGGCTAATCATGTAAGGTAGATGGATATAGGATGATTATGATTGGGTGCTTGACCTACCTAGCCAATTTGTTCACCTGAGAGTGGAACAAGAAAATTTAGATGCTTCCCCAAGAGGCCATGAACATACCAATACCCTTAGCTACAAGTTGGAATCCTCATACAATGAGCAATGCTTGATTAGATTCAAATCAAGACATGATAACTAAACCTCATGGTGCTATAGTGATTAAACAAGTTTTCCATTTTATCGTAGAGGAAAGAAGTTAACCTCAGGTTAGTTTGTTTATAGTGTTTTTTTCTTATTCCAATAAGTGGTTAACACAAGTATATAGTTTGGTCTTCCTACCTTGTTGCTTTGGTGTCCTTGTTGTTTACTTCTTAGTGTAGGTGTGTTTTTTTAGTTGTATTTTTTGTGTTATGTTAGTTTGTTGTAGTCCTATAGGTGTCATAAAGTACTAATTATTTGGTAGTCCAAGAGGATAGTCATTAAATCCATGTTGTCATGTTTTAATTCTATCATTATCATGAAAAATGAGTGGGTTCGGTTGACCATCAAGCTGGTCAACTCCTGAGAGTCACCAAAAATGTTAGTAATTTAGAATCTTAGGATAAATGCCAAACCCTATAGCCAAAAAAATTTCATGGTACCCACCTAAGCCTATATATAATGCTCTCCTACATTATGATGTCTCATAAATTACTTCTTGAAGTCATTCAACAATGTTAGAGGTGTCATAGAGTTTGCTTGTGATCATCATATACCCTAGATGTCTTGGGTCCTTAGCTGATGTGCTAGATCATCATGATGTCATTAATTATAATATGAAGGTAAATGTCTTGTCATTTTCATGTCTTTATTTCAACTAGTGTTAAGTATCTTCATAGTGTTTAAGTATGTTTGATGTCTTTGACAAGGGTTTGAAGTGGCCTTACTAGTCTAAAATGCCTTTATGGATATGGTTGAAGGTTGTAACGGATGACTCACCATGAACTTCTCTAGTGTATTCAATATATGGAAGGAATGGTCAACTATAAACTTTGGAAGTATGGGAAAGATACATAGAATCCTAATTAAAACTTTTAAGAAGTATATAAGGTGCTCTTTATAATATTCATTAGCAAATATCCTTTTGAAGCTATACATATGCTGTCTAAAAGAAAGGTTTTGGTATTAAAATGAAAAAAATTGACCTTAAAGGCCACTAAAGCATCAATAACATATTTAATTACCCTCAAGATCATTATATTACTTTAGTTAAATGGTTTTAAGCTTTTAAATTGTCCCCTCTATGAGTCTAAAACATTTTTCCCCCATTAAGATAGCTCACACGTGTGAAAACATGGCCCTTTTGATCTCTAAAACTTATTACTTGGTTTGGGATATCATTTGACTCACATTTTCCATAATATTTCCCTAAAATTGAAGTTTAAAATTAAAACATGAGTAAATATATGAGAATTTTCAAGATTCAATAGTCTTTTTAGGTGGTATGGATTTATACAGTATGAATTTACTCAGGAGAAGTCATGGATATGCAATAAGGTTTTGTTACAAGCACATGGTGAAGATATTAGAGTGTTTTAGGGATAATGAGGCCAAAAACTAATGTACTTTCCATACTGAGTTCATTGGTATACATCAAGATCACTTTAGGTTTGTGCTCATTTCATATAGGAAAGAGAGAAAGAGGATTTAAGATCTTAACCAGAGGAGCTAGACCTTATGACCTTAAAATCATGGGTATTGGTTGTTGGTTTAGTCTTCTCAACTTTATGAACAAGTGATAAGAACTTAAGGAGTCTAGTCACCATTCACATTTTCACAAGGCAAAAGAAGAAGTATGATTTATTTGAGTTTCTAACTTATTTGATTAAGCTAATGATTGTTCCTAATTCTTTGTGACTTGAAGAGACCTTTCATGACTTATTTAGAATTTTGATACACATGTGTGAGTCTATATGGCTGATTAACATATAAACTACCAAATTTGTAGTTTGTATGAAAGTTTGAATGGTTGTATGGTTCAATGATGGATCCAACGTTATCAAGACATAGTAAGATATTGTATGCATGTTTTATTCATGTCAAATGTCCTTATTTAAAGTTTATAAAACTTAATCAAATACTGAAAACCTAAAAAATACCAATCTATCCTCAACACTCTCATAGTCTCACTTAGTATATGTTAAGGTTATTTGAAGAATCCTAGGTTTCTCTTTTCACTATGTATGCTTATTTGAGAACCTCCAAAATGATATATTTTTTAGGCATATGCATATGCTTATCTAGTATCCTTTTATACTATATTGACTATGGATTCATGATTCATTAAAACCCCCTCATTATTTATTCCATTTTCATAACTTTATCACTACCATTCAACCATTGTTGTGAGCTTAGCACTCCATTCTCAATTTCCATATATCCCATCATCATCATATACATATCACTACTCCTTATTCAGACCCACATCATAAATCCAATGTTTTGGTACCCTTTAGACTTGTTAAGGATAACCATGGTCTTGAATATGTGTTATATAGACTTAAACCATGTTAAAATAGTAAATATTCACCTACAGCCAAGGTGAAAGTACATTCAAGTATACTACATGGAAAGTGAGTTGTAGAGGAGGCTATAAGAATGTATCAATGAAAAGAGTTTGATTTAACTACCACATAGGTTGATTTAAATGGATGAGGATGTTCATAAACCATGTCATTGACCTTATCAAGGTCTTGTCATCTCAGTTCTTACAAACAACAATAGATCATCACCTATAGTGATATGATAAAACACAATCAGGCTACCTTTACAAAGTAAGTTTCTTGTGTATTGGGTTTGGAAAGGATAAAAAACATGGCTTTTACTATTTTTATCAATGTAAAAAAAAACCTCATTTTATAAAAAGGAGATATAACTTGTATTTATTCATGAACAATTACTCAAAGTCAATACTACAGTTGTAACCTACAGGGTTTTTGGAGAATCAACAGGTTTATTCCAAAGAGAGAAGACAAAATTTGTATGAGCAAAGGGTTGTGAGTAAATTGAAATTACAAATAAGTTAAAATATTTATATGGTTATAATTTAATTAATAAGGTCTTATACCCAAATTATATATCCAATGTGCATCTATAACCAGTCTATGCATTCACACAATTAATGCATATAGCTAATCTTGGGAAAGTTTGAGGTTTTGAAGCCTCTATACATGTAATTTGGCCTTAAAATTTGGTAAAAATGATTATTATAAGTAGGTTGATATGTTAATTCTATTATCAATGTTAGATAATCAATGGAAACATTCACTATTTTGTTTTAGACATACCTCGGTCTATTAGCAGTTAATAATGAAACTGAGTGAGCTATTTGGAGGTTTAACAACAAGACAAGAAATTTATACTTCATAAGGGGTTTTTTGAGGAAATAAGAGGTGATGATAAGTGTCTTAAAATAATATTTTGGGTATATAAAACTCAATTTTCAAGTCAAATTCCCTTGAGGGCTAGCTAAATAAGATAGACCTAAGACATGCCTATACACTAGTGTTAATGGCATCCAAATGTGTTGAGTCATGTTTGAAGACATAAAATACCTGATAGGGAGGTAAGGGAGGTGATATAGGCATAATTTTTTTTTATAATTTGAAGAGACTCAGGTGATGTTGATAAGACTCTCACACATTCATTAAGGGTTATGCAGACCTAATTTCTTATAAACACTAGGTAATAAATGAATGCATAAGAGGCATAATTGATGGAAAAGCTTAGACCTAGGGATATTATCCACATTAAGAGCATGTTAAAAGAGTTAAAAATCCATAAAAATTTTATTTTAAAGATAAATAATTATCTAAACCTATATCTTCCCCAAACACTCAATCTAATAAAGAAACCTACAAGCACAATTATGAAAGAATGAAGATAAAGTAAGGTTTTGAGCAGTTAAAACAACCACAGAAGGTTGTAAGTAGGTATTAACTAATATGATAATTAAACCTCTCAATTAACCTATAGTTCACTTAGACCCTCAATTTTAGTTAAGACCAATTAGGCCTAAAAGTCTGTCTTAGGCCTAGAAGGCCCATACTACCATGAAGGTATACTCAAAACTTCCCAATAAAGTACAAGGCTAGGATAAGGTATAGGAAGATGGTTATAGGTCCTAATAAGATGTATAAAGTAGATAAAATCAATTATGAAGGACATTTTAGTCTTGAAGAGTAACTCAAACTACACAACTTTTAATAGTCACTTCTAGCCATCATTTCAAATGGTGGATCTTTCATAGCATAAAAACTTGGGAGAAAATACTCTTATAAGGAGTTAGGCACCCATATGTAATTTAAATATATATAAGAATGATTTTTATTGAGGAGCCCAAGTTTATGAATCATTTCTAAGACCGATGATAGGTCTAGAAGACTTATAAAGAGCTCATAGTCTACCATTTTTTGTTTGTATCTCCACACACAAGCTGTATGGGAACCAAACATTTTCAAGAGTTTTAGGGGGGTCTATGGAATAAACAGCCATGACCATAAGTTTGAGATTTTAGGTCTCATATTTATAAACCATTTTTAAGATGGTAGACCTCCAAAACCCTAAGACAGACCAAACCTAAGAAAAATGGAGATAATTACACTCATCCCCTCATAAGTGACCCTTAAAACACTTGAAACACCTGTTACACTCAGAAAATGTTAGGACCATGGTACTTTATTGTATAAAAACTATATAGACCTATCAAAAAATAATACTTTTTTCAATAAAAAGGGTATAAAATGAGGTACAATGTAGTTTAAGAAGTTTTAAATCATTAGAAGTGTTTGTCTGAGACTTGTTTCACTTCCTCAGATCATGATGTGTTCACCTATTTTATTGTAAGTACCTATATCAACATTCACTACTCATCCAGTCTATGAACCTAGTCAAGATGGCCTAATTATTCAAAGAAGATTAAAATTATTTATGGAGATCTTGGGCATAGAGAGGTTATATGTGGTTAATTCAACATCTATAAACATCCATAATTTCCACTTTAATTAAGCAAGTTCCATACTCATAAGCATTTATGAAGGTTTTTTTGTAGTTCTGTGGATATAGTCAACCATAAGAAGAGGTAGTCAGTTGATGCTTCATGGAAGTTGGTTATTTGTGTCTATTTGATGCTTGTAATAGATAAAAGAGAGGGAATTTAATGAATATGGTGTGCATAAACATTTCATATGTCAAATGTTACTAAAAATAGAATTTGACCATCATAAGGACACTCTTTGAAGACACTTCAATACATGGAATACTATTATAACTATCATGTGGAATAAGTCATGATATTTTGACTTCTTCAAAGACTTCTACGCCACTCTCCCTCTTCTTCTCTCCATGTAATTCTATTTGTTGAGGAAGGAAGGCATATTTTTTTAATCCCTTTCTTGGGAATGAGGATAATATACCTATATTAACACTTTTTAATCTCTTAAGCTAATGCAAATGTCTATTTTTAGACTATTTGATATAGGTTTAGTGTGTTCTATTAGTTTGATTTGCACGTGTGATAGTTTTTCTCCTTTGGCAGGTCCTAATCTCACCTAATTGCTAGTATATGATCTTATTCAAGTCACATATAGTGTTTGAATGTTAATTGGTTGATCTTGGAGTGGAGATTTGATTTTTTAGTGCCTTGATCTATGGATTCCATCATTACACTCATGTTTTGACCATTTAGTGAAACCTTTATATGAAACACTTTTACATAAGATTCTGCTATGTATCTAGAGACATGATATATTAATGTATATGGGTTGATGGAGATGACAAAATGTGGATAAATGACTCAATACTTACTTGATACCTTTATAATGATAATCATCTCCTTTATATAGACCTCTATCTAACTAACAATGGATGGGTACCCTATTAATCCTAATGTAGGCTGACCATTACCCAATACACTATTTTCACAAGTTACTCCATTATCCTAATATATTGGACCCATGTAACTAACTAAGGGGGATGTGTGCCACATGTTAGCATCTCCATCAACCCATATACATTAATTATCATTTCCTTTGACACATAGCAGATTACTTGGAGTTAGAAGATTTAGTCACATGTATTGATTACTAGTGTTTGTTGAAGTCCAAATTGAGTGGATGGATGATCATATTGGTGCATCACCACCCATTATAATAGATTTATTTTCTGAAATTTCTATCCCTTTTCACCCCAATAGTAATATATATTAGTAAACTAAGCTAAATATATGCACTAGGGGAGCTAGCCCATAATATAGAGGTTTGGTCTAATGATAAGGTCACCCATAACCTTTAGGCCATTCCCATGTTAGTCCAGGTTTGAATCATAATTGAACACTCTCATTCATAGGGTGTAACTTGGGTTGTTAACATTTCCCTTAAGAACATTTATATAAAAATAAAGTATAGATCATACAAGGACATAACATCAAAAGAATTCAATAAGTTGCAACCAAAGAACTAGCCAAGAATTAGTACAACATGATGCAAACAAGGTTGCAAGACAAAGTGAGTTGAATATAGATTGTTGTGAAATAATCAAGGAACAAGAAAGGATATACAATGGTGTAAATCAAGAACAAAGGATAAGAGGATGTGATGGAAAACCCAAGAATATGAAAGATTAGCCTAGAGAGGCTTGGAAGAAGAAGGTCAAAGCAAGAAATGATATCAAGAACCATGAGGTTATAGAAGAGACTATAAAGTCTCATGAGTCCAATTTGATGAATTATAAATATGATGGTGTAGGTATAAATATCTAAGAGAGATATCCACTCCATGATCTAATAGATAAGAGAATCATGAAGGTATAAGAACTTATGATAGAGCCAATACAAGAGGAGGACAACCATGATCCTCAAAAACGAATTGATTGGAAGGATAATGCATGTTGTGAGGAGGAAAAGATCAATCCTAAGGTAATACAATGAGAGAAAAAGAGTAATTTATCATGGATAAAATGAAGAGAGGGTAATCCTAACCAAATGATCAGCCCCAAAAACATGCCTAGAGATGAATATCAAATATTTATGGAAGAAAAGATACAAGTGAGCAAACTATAGAGTAAGAAAAGAAAGCATGATTAAGGTAATAAGGTAATATATTGGATGGTTAATGTTACATCTGAGTTAGTTTTTGATATATTTGATGATTTTAAGATAATAAGTTTCCAAACAATATTGTATTATGATGAAAGTGAATGGGTCAATGAGTTTCAATGCATGATGAACAAGAAGGTCATGTGAAGACTCACCATGAGATGGTGAAGTGTCATGATAAGGAAACCAAAGAGGATATGACTGAGAGTATGACCAATATTGAGATGCATATGAATCCATTAAATCATAAGGATAAAAGATCAAGAATTTCCAATAAGAAAGAACAACCAAGAGTTCATGAACCAAGTATGACTAATGAACAAAAAGTTATGGAGTAGAAATAAGAGGGAAGAATGAGAATAAATAATTAGAGGCATAGTATGAGAAAGATACATCTAATATGGAGGAGGTATAATATGTAATTAATAAATAATTTCAATAGATCCTAGACTTCATCAAGATATAAGATGAGTTGGCAAAGAGATAAGGTAAAGCAAAGAGGCAAATATAAGACACTAACTAAAGAGAGAGGAGTAAGACAATAGAATAAATAGCTAAAAGATATCATAAGATCATAAGAGAAATAATTGGAAATTTATAAATAAGTTGGAACTAATGCATTTGAACAGGAGCTCAAAACATTTTCCCCTTAGGGAGTATGATGCAAAGCATCACTAAAGAGAAAAGCATGTAAATAGGTTTTAGAGTTCATTGTGACCATTTTTTGTGTGTAAAGAGTTTTATAGGTATTTTATGGACCATTAGGTGATGTTATTATCCTTATAATTCATTGAATTTGTGTGCTTATAGGCATTCTAAGTTTTCCTACCAAAATGCTTGTTTCGAAATTTGAATTTTAGAGTTAGATTTTAAGGGTGTTTTGAGGTATTGAGAGGAAATAAAAAGTTTTGTAATTTTTTTTAGGTAATATAAGGTCCTAGTAGGTGTGTAAGGGTGTCTTGGATGTTTAATTCATCTAGAAAGTAAATGTAAGCCAAGAATGGAAAATTTGTAACTACCCCTTACATGAAGGTGGCAAGAAAAGATGGTTAATTGCATGTTAGTGTGAAAAATAAGAGGTATAAAAATGAAATTTCATATATTAGAAGAGGATAATAGGAGATTATTATAAAATTGTATAATATAGAGGAAAAATTAGAAGAGAGTCCAAGAAAAGATCAAATTGATAGAGAACTATATCCTTCTTCACAAATTTTGTACATGACTATATATAAGAATGATATGAATGAATGAAAGAAGGGTTTTAAGTGATTTATGATATATGTTAAGTATTAAATTATTTTTTATTTATATTTGAGAGTGATTTTATATTATTCCATATGTTATGAACATGATGCATTGTCTAGACAAGATTTGACATAATCCCAGTTGGGAGCAAATTCTGAGTATGCTTAGTCCAGAATAGAGAAAATAAAGTGCCAAGGAGTTTGGTAAGTATTGAATAATATTGTATATTATTTTTTCAAGATTTTATCATATTTATTAGGCTTTTAAATCTACTTTAATTCTCAAAAATCCATTAGAAGTGCAAAAAGATAATTCAAACTACACACACAGTCCTATAAAATGTTTATAAATTATAGAAATTAATTTATTAAAAATGTTTTAAGGTTGTGCATGAATAAAGAGCCATTGGATAAGGTCAATGGAGTTATTTAAGACCTTAAATATGTATTTAAAGTGTTTAAAAATAACTTGAAGATCAAAACTTGCTCAAGATATGCTCCTAAACTCAAGCATGTGTTTCTCATATATAACAGATTGGTAAATTGTCATTTACTTAAGATCCACACCTTTTGGAAAGTTTTTGTCAACTAAATAAGTGCGTAATAGGTTAAATCAGACCTTTATAAAAAATAATTGTATTTTGAAGCACACTAAAACTCTAGTTATGATTTTTTTCACTTGTTACTAGTGATAGAACCCTACCTAGGTCAAAAGTGAAATTTTGGATTTTAAGAAGTTTTAGCACATGGTTATCACTAAAATTATATATATAGAGTGATTATAACATGTTGAAATATATTTTTAGAGTTTTAAGTCTAAAAATTATCGTACAATATGGTCTTTAGTACTGTAGGAGTGTCTAGGTCTAAAGGAGGCCTAATTGGTGAAGGAGAGTCTTTAGAAAGTGAACATTCCTAATGAGTTGTGTCATGAAACTTACTGTGAATTAAGATGAGTAGAATAGTGCCAAAAAATTTTATCATATTATTAGTAACACTAGTGTTTCTCAAAACTAGGAGCTTTATATAAAACTAGGGCTATTAAAAGGAAGACTAATTAGTGAAAGGGAGCATAGAGAAAGAGGGTGAGCCTAAGGTGTTGGAATATGAAAATTGATGTGAAGTAGGATAAAGATAATGGGTACTCAAACTAGTTATTATTTCATGTTTAGAGGGTTACAAGGAAGATTAGTCTTCTTATGAGTAGAAGGTGTGTATATGAGATTTAGAGAATGAAAAAAGGTCAAAGTGAGTTTATAAAAGTTTTTTATGTAGAATAGAGGCCACATATGGTGAATTATTGTATTATTTGAGTTTTAAACAATATTTGGGGTTATAGAGCAAAAGATAAACTAGTAGAGACTTATGATCTATATTAAGCATAAGAGTGAGCTTGCAAGGATTACAAAAGTAAGAGAGTAGAGGGTAGTTGTAGAGTTGGAGAGGTTAAATAATATATTATAAAGGATGTGAATGTAAGTTAAAGATAAAGTTAGGCAAGCTATAGGGTTAAGACCAAGTGGAAAAGAAATAAATAAGTACCTACATGACAAGTACAAAGAAGAAGATCAAAGATTAAAGAAGAGATACTAGGAGATCAATATGAAGAATAAAAACTAGTGTATGATGATGTTATATGAGTAGGCCTGGGGTCTGCATCAAAAATAATTATTACAAAGAATACATTAAGAATAAATTAGTTATGCATTGATTAATAAACCCAAAATAATCATTATAACTACTAAGTTGATTGATTTGTCATTAGAAATTTAGAATTTATTAGATGAGTATTATTGGGCCCCAAATCCATCTAAGTATAGGATCTATGCCAATACAATATACACTTGGGTGTGAGGTAATCACTTGGTATTATTTTTTTTTTCATCTTTTTGTACCAACTGGTAGGCATCTAACTAACTCTCTTTTGACTCAATTATCATCAGGAAGCAGGCACATGGGACAATCACAACTCAATAGAAGCAGGGTATTGGAGCTGACACAATGATCACATCCAGTGCCAACTTAGTAACCAACATGATCCATCCAAAATGGACCTAAGATGCCCTAAAAAACTATAAAGTTTAATTGAATCTAGTTAGTGAAGAAGGAGGAGATTAGAGTAGCAAAGCCCTGTAGGACTGATTTTAGATGATAGGTTTGCCATTAGAGTTTAGAGTTTAGTTTGGGATGCCATTAAGGCTCCCCATTTTAATTCTCAAGGTCACCTATGAGCCTTTAGGCCTTTAATAGATTCAATATGAGAAAATTTTCTTAGTTATATATTGTAAACCTTTCACAAAGCCATTCATCATTAAATAGAGTTTAAATACATTGTGTGTGTGTGTGTGTGTGTGTGTGTACACATACACACACACACTATATATTTGAACTCTATTTAATGATGAATGGATTTGTGCAAAGTTTACAATAATTATAAGGTTTAACGTTATTTTATGAATACTAATTTTTATTGAGTTTTTGACCTAGCCTGTTCATGGCATTCTTATAGATCATGATGACATAAACACCTTATATAGAAAATACTTTAAGTATATGAAATAACCCACACATCTTAATGATACTTGCACCAAATCATGAGCTCAAGCCTAAGTCCTTCATCTAAATACCCCTTTGAACCCTCCAAGTGCTTGAATGGTACTAAGTTAAGGAAACTAAAGGCTTGCACCCATGAAGTTCTAAAAACTCATTATATAGGCTTTCACCTAATAGATAGTTGGATGCTACCTAAAATGTCTTACACCCGTGAATTTACCACTGCTATTGAATTAACCAAAGTTACTAGATGATAGAGTTTCACCATGGCAAAACTAGCCCAATATGGGCCCTGATCCTTTATCCACTGCACTTTGGGTAAACACATAAGGATTAATTTTTATGTGAAGTGATGCTAACATGATTGAGTGACAAACATTGAGTGTTATAGGATTAGTCAAGGCTTTCACCACATTGTAACAAGTCAAGATCTAACTTGGACATCTAGATAAGCACTTGACAAGGCCTATAACTTAAGACCCCAAATTTTCTACAACGTTTTGGTTTCATTACCAAAAAGTGTTGAATTTTATTATTATTGGTGTACCAAAACAATTATTTGACTCTCCCTTGAAAACATCGAGCACTGGATGGAGTGAGTGGAAGACATATTTATGTTGATGCATCCAACTTATAGAGAATAGAAACTAAAGAACTAGGTCTAAACCCACATGTATGATGCCTTGTATAAGGTTTTATTTTGTGAGATACCAAAGTAGGTGTACTGATGGTTGGATGCGTATGCAACACAAAAAATTCAAAGCTATGGATAGTACCTCAAGTGGATGGAATATCACCTATAAAGTATTGAGAACTTAGATGCCACTTGAACTAGAACCATAGATAAATGGTGGCAAGGGGCACTAAAAAATGACCTACTTGAATTTACATTATCAACATACTCTTACCTTGAAGAAGTAGAATATTAGTTCTTACATGAACCTAGAGACACATTTATGAAAGAGTTTAGCACAAAAATTAAGAAGCTAATGGTGGATTACAACTTTGAAACCATGAGGATGGAAGGCTAAAATCCTCTCACGTATGAGTAGTACACTGGGGAAGAAGGGGGAATGTAGGTGAGGTGTAATGGAAGGGGATGAAAAATTTTACACTTGAGAGATTAGGAGATAGGATTATAATAAGAGAAGGCATAGGTTGATGGAAGATCTGGAACTTAGAAGTATCAAGAAGACTTATAACATGTGGGTAAGGCATGGAGAAGAATCTCTTAAATGGTAGCAACACTTAGAATTAGGAAACTTTGAAGCCATAAAACAAGTTCCATAGTTGACAAGTGAAGAATATTTAGGGTCCTTATAGAATTTGACCATTGGAGATTCATTGGATGCACCTACGCCCTTTGAACCTATAAATTGAGCTCATGTGTTGGATCCCTCACAAGAAGATAGAAAATTGATAATTTATCTTATTAACCTAAAATTTGACCATTTTGTAGACTTATACCTTAATTTTATGATTGAACAAGTTATTCCTTATAAGTAACTAAGTGAGGATACCTCTATACCTTGGGGCACTAGTTTGACTAGATAGATGTGAACACAAGCATTCTAGTCTAGCCAATGTTAGATGTATGTCCTAGGTAACAACCTAGAGGAAGTGGCCCCGAACCACTAGTTGATAGTACATCACCATCATCTTCTATGACACTAGTGGTAATGATAAGACCAACACCTAGCCTAGTGGTTGGAGGTATTGAAGGACCACCACCAGCATAAGTACCAGGGGAACAAGTGCCTTAGATAATGGTTGCTACCCCACCCCATATTTATTATGAAATGGCCATACATTTGCCTAAATATTGAGGTGAAGAGAATTCCATAGAGCAAGTGCTCAAGTGTGAAATATAATGGCATGTTTAGGGTATAACCTAATTTAAGCACAAGGAAACCTAGTTCATGATAACTTTGCTTGATCATGCCCATATTTATTATAAGAAGTTTGATCCTAACTAGGCTATGGTTGATTATGACACCCTAAAGGAAACATTCTTGAAATAATTTTGATATACCCAAGTTTGAGAAGTAGAGCATCATCATGCTTAAGGAGATTAAATAAGGGTTATTAGAGAGCATGCACTTATACAATGCTAGATTCAAGACTCTTATTTCTAAGCTCCCTTATGATATTAACCACTCTTAGCATGCATAATGGTTTTTTGGGGGATTGCTGGTACCATTTAGAAGGGTGTTATCCATGAAAACATTCATGAAACCTTAGCAAGAACCTAAATATGTGCTTAGAGCCAAGGTAATCAGGAGCACTGACATAGGAATTATCCCTTTCATGGAGGCACAAATTATGTTTATGGCCTCCCAAATACAAAAGTTTATTGCTAGCTCATCGCAAGCTACTTAAAGTGGGTTGTGGTGTACCAACTATGAGATAAAAGGCCATAATAGGAAAAAATGCCCTTGAAATAATGTGCATACATTACTTCTTAGCTAAAAATTTTATCATGAAGCACATGATGTTCTCAACTTCCCTTTATTGTAATGTACCAATTAGGTTAGCATAACCACTATTATTAGTTATGTGATACTTATACTCACACCACAACTAATTACTGTGTAATTAATGAGATGTGTGAGAATAAGGGGAAAGGTGCATGATAGGCAACAATAATAGAAGGAGGGTAGGGAGCCCAAATAAATAAGGGCTATGACCAGTAGAACATAGGCTATGAGATGAAAAGAGGCACTCTAAGATAAGGTGGTGGATGTAGAGGAAGGTTCCCACTATGATCATGTTACAAATGAGATTCAATTGAGTATCATTAGCATGAATGCCCCATACATCCAATGTGTGGGTATTGTCAAAGAACACACAGGGTCAAGGAATGCCTTGACTTGTATGAAAAATTAACCCAAGGTAGGCCCAATGTAGACAAGGGAATGAGGATGATTAGGCATGAGCCTAATGCAAAAAATGGAATCCAAAGGCACAACTGGTCTGCATAGAGCCAATCAAAGTGTAGGTAACTAATTAAAGTGGATTCATAACTCAACCATTAATTATGTTAGTACCAGAGTTATGCCTAGAATATGGGGAGTTGAACTACACTGAGCACATAACATAGCATGAACCCAAATATGAACCTTATCTAGACCTTACACACCAAAAATATGTGTTATAGTAGGCTATGAGTGTGATGTTTAACCTACAAGGAGATTTACAATTGGCAAGAGACCTAGAGGCACATACTACCACCTCTTGAAATTAATAAGATGGTCCTAAGGCTAAAGTGCAAGAACTAACAGAGATATTTCACCTCCTAAAAATAGAAGGGATGTTGCCCCTATTAAAGAATTTGATTTTAAAACAAGTAGGGTAATAGTAAGTTGAAATTTTTGTGACATACATGAAAAGGGTGTGAGAGGTCAAGCATACCCAAAATATAGGTAGTTAACCTTAAACACCACTAATGTTGTGTGAGATAGATGGGTCGAAGAGGCTTATAAGGCCATTGGTTAGATATGTTGCCTTGTGCATGAAAAGGCACTAAAAACTGTGAGGACTAGCTGGGTCTAGATTGCTCACACTCTAAAATGATGGGTCCCTTATGGTGAGAAGAAAGGAAATAAGGTACTCCACCTAAGCAAAGGTAAGCTTTTGGTGCTCCAAAAATTTGAAGGAAGCAACCCAGTGGAAAAGTATGTCCATGATATTAAATTATGCATCCCTAAAGAAATATATAGAATGAGCACACTAGTGTATATATTAAGAATCACTGGCGCTCATTGGTGGGCAGTACAAAATTTTAACTAGCCAACCTAGTAGGATGTGAAGGAAACCGTTTGCACTAGATTCTATAAAAGTAACTAGGATTGGATATAACAACATATTCTGGTGACTTTGTTCCCATAGCATATAGAATTTTGAAGACATAGGCATGAGCATGATATGTGGTCAATGAAATGCACTATGAAATAACCAATAGTGATGCCCTTAAGGAGAAGTTTATGCACACCTTATCCTTTCCTTTATATAACTTAAGGTTGATAGAGCCACTATAATTAATTTAGAGGGTAGTGTTCAAGGACACCATAATCCTTGAGGAGTGCCAAAAAGACATGTTTGGGAAGAAAGGGCTGGTGCCTCTGACTTTATTTGAGTAAAAAATGATTAACACTGATTTGAGTGAAGAAGATGGTGAAACTTAGAAGGATCACCACTAGAAAAATCTGATTGGCAAAAGAAAGCTCATATACCAAATAGATGATAATGTTCTTGGTGAAGAAGACCTTACTCATATCAATATAAAGATAACTAAGGGAACTCAGTAAGTCAAAGACTCAAACTAGGTAAATAATAATCCCTATAATGCACCACTAAAGACCATCAAGGTAGACATTAATGTAAAAGGACATCTAAAGATGGCTACTCTGGGTGCCTATTGGTCTAACATAGAACTAACATGCATTATGGATCTCCTAAAGGAATTCCAAGACTTGTTCCTAAGAATTATCAAGATATGAAGGACACCCACCCATCCCTTAGAAAGATGAGCATAAATCTAATTGATAGCATAAAGCTAGTTAATAAGTGCCCCTACAAAATGAATCCCAACCTTCATGCCAAGGTTAAGATAGAGATCAATGTAATGCTAGCTACAGGGGTCATTTACCCTATGTAGGAGTTTAAGTGGGTAAGACTAATGGTGATAAGCATCAAGAAAGATGGGCACATTTGTATTTTAATTAATTATAGAATTTTGAATGTTACCTGTATCACTAACCCCTTTCCAAAACCATTCACTAATGAATACCTGGATGGTGTCACATGTTGTGAAATCTACAACTTCACTAATGGGTTCTCTGAATACCATCAACTCTAGATTGAGGAGGACAAGCCCAAAACAATGTTTACGACTAAATGGGGCTATTTTTATTATAACATGATGTCCTTTAGACTCAAAAACATGTTAGTCATTTCCTCCAGAGTGGTGATCACCACATTTAAAGACTGCATCGACAAGTTCCTCTAGGTTTACCTAGATGAGTAGACAGTGTATGGCCTCATGAAGGACCATTTTGATAACTTGTGCCTAATATTTGAGAGGTGAAAGCAAATTCAAATTACTTGAACCTAAAGAAGTGCATCTTTGTAACACCATTTAGAAACTTTCTTAGGCACATCATCTATAAATATGGTCTACTCATCAATCCCATGAAGATTACAATAATCATTCATCTCCAGACTCATTCCACACAAAAAGATGTTTGCACCTTTCTTGGACATTATGGTTATTATATAAATTTCATAAGGAGATATGAATTTTTTTTGGTGATGATATAAGATATCTTGCATAAGGATGGCCCATTATATTGGGGTGAAGCACAAGAGGATGCCTTTAAGACTTTAAAGCTCAAGTTAGCTAGCATGCCTATTTTACAATTTCTTGATTGGATGATCTCATTCCATGTCCATGTTGATGCATCTAGTTTTTTAATTGGTGCAATCCTGATGTAGCTTGGTGAAGGTAAAATAGATAACCCCATCTCCTTCACTAGTATAAAATTGATAAAGGTAGAGCAAAACTACACTACAATCGAGCATGAAGTACTCGCCATGGTCTATGCCCTACAAAAAATTAGATAATACTTGTTGGTGATCCCATTAATCTTATTCATAGATCATTAGGTGCTTAAGTACCTCATGAATAAGCTCATTATCCATGGATGCATTTGCATATGGATCATTCTATTCCAAGAATTCCAATTCTCAGTTATCATCAATCCTAGAAAATAGAACTTGGGCTTAGAACATTTGTCCCATATACACTCTGGTGTTATAGTAGTGTTTTTTTAGGATGATACACTAGATGCAAAAATTTATAGAATCTAGCATGACCTTGAGGACTTGGCAGAGATAGCCACTTTTCTAACATCTAGATATGCACCCTAAACAATGACCATTAGAGAAAATAAATAACTCACTATTCGTACTACCCCTCTTCATCTTATTATCAAGGAATTATATAAAATAGGCTGAGATGAAGTCGTACATTGATTTGTCTTAAAACACAAAATGGAATCCATATTACATGAGGTGCACAAGGGGGTAGTAGGAGGCCACTACATAAGAGACACAATGATGCATAAGGTATTTTAATTAGGCTTATGGTGGCCAAGTCTATTTTAAGATGTGAAAGATTGTGATAAGGAATGTGACATATGCTAGTGCATAAGAAAACCCAACCATTAGGATGAGATTCCTCTCATCCCCATTCTTTCCCAAGCACCATTTTAAAAATAGGCCATTATCTTTATTGGACCAATTGCTCTTGAAGCATGGTGCATAGGTGCACGATATATTCTAACAACCATTAAATATTTCACTAGGTGGGCTAAGGCCATGCCAACCAAAAACTACACAACCATCATAGTTTTAAGGTTCATATAACATAACATCATAAGCTACTATGGGTACCCACTCATCTTTATTAGTGATAGGGGCATGCACTTAATTAATGAAACTATGTAGATCCTACTGATAGAATACATGGTAGTGCACCACAAGATAATTCCTTATCATCCCTACGTGAATGGCATAATTGAGGCATTCAACAAGATCTTAGGGATGTGCCTTTAAAAGATATGTGATTTTGGTCATAAATATTGGGATGATCGAGTGTTGGTAGTGCTATGGGCATATCTCATAACCTATAAGTGCCTAAGCAAAGGTATACCATTTCAACTAGTGTTTAGTGCTAAGGTGATTCTACTATTGTAGTTCTTAGTGCCATCATTACACATCATGAGAATTGGTCTAGTAGATGACCAAGAATCATTGAATAAAATAATGTAAGACTTGGAGCACTTAGATGAGGTGCACACCCAAGCAAGATGGAGCCAACAAATATAGAAGGCACGCTAGAATCTCTAGCATCCCAAGCATATAAATCATAAGGTACTCACCAAAGGGGCATTAGATTTTCTTTATGACTCCAAGTATATCAAGTACCCATGCAAGTTGTAAATAATGTGGATGGGTCCATATGTCATCTACCACATATTAGAGACTGACACAGATAAGCTACACATATTATTGGGTGAAATGCTCCCTAAGAATTTCAATGGCAATCGATTGAAACTATATCAAAAACAGGGTGGTACTAACACCATTGGACACTAACTTCCTGGTCATGAGTTAGTTGTGTTGATCAAAATAAAGTTTGGTGCAAGCCAAACAAGTTCCTTATATTTGTGTTGTTTTATATTTTTGATGTGTTAAGTAAAAAAATGGCACATTGAGGTTACCAGTAAAATTTTTATGGCATTTTCATGCATAATTCAATTAAAGTGAGTCAAACACAGATGCTCTCTAAGCACTTGAGGCCTAACACCTAAGTTACGGGTATGTAAAGTTTTCCATATTTTGACATAATGTGTACTAAATCTTCATGCAAAATATTTAGGAAGTGAGACATTGTTAGGCCCATAAAAGGTCTAGTTTAGTGCTTCCAAGAATAATACTATTCAAATGAGCTGAGTGAGGTTTATTTCTAAGCACCTATGGATAGACATCTAAGTTTCTAGGTGCATGGAACTCATCACACTTAGAGCATATGTGAACTAATAGAGGTGCATAAGGTATAAGTACACAAAATATAGAATGAAGATACATAAAATGATTTTACATAAGAGATCAAATGAGACTGTTATATTAGAGGGCTAGTGTAAGGGATTTGTATGGGGTAAGACAAGCCAAGGTAAGAAGAAAAAAGTAAAGTGAAATCTACCAAGATAGATGAGAACACTTGAAATAGAAGCATAGTAGGAAGAGGAAATTGGACTGAGGAGGTTGAATCATATACATGTGAGGCACTATGCCCAAGTTACCATATTTGAGGTAAATTTCATGCCAAGTGATTAGATCACAAGAGAGTATCATCAAAACAAGATGGCATCCACTGAAACTAAGGCTAGAAGTGACTGTTTTAACTACACATCACTTCAATAAAAATCTATTAGAATAATTTAATGAGGTGATGGTGGAGGCATAAATATTTTCCTTAAATACATAAATGACAATATATTTTCTTAAATTTTATTGGTCATAGTGAATCCCAAGGAATATAGGCACCGTCACACCATTAATAAACCATAATTAAGATGGTAGATGAAAGTAGAGGTATTAAATAATGAAAAGCTAATTGTTTCTAGTTACAAACCTTATGATAATTTGAATTTAGAATAGAAAACTAGAGCAAAACCAATGAACTAGAGAGCTAAAACATGAAGACCCTACTAAAATTTAATAGTTAAATAGAGAATCGAATTGCCCTCTTTATAAAATTGGCATATAGAAGCAAGGCGCACAAATTGTACATTAACTACATAGTAAAAAAGTTAGAGTCACATTGAGGCCACCATTTGTAGCCCACTAATCTCAAAATCTAAAGACATAGTTCTAGACCTCATGACTATGAGAAGTGCCAATAAAAATTGAAGACTTTGGCAAGATAAATAGACCACATTTTAACACTAGCTGGTTCAGGATGGGGAAAAGTGAATGATTTTAGGTCCATAGTAGGTGCAAAAAGAAGCCAAGAAAGTATGAGTAACAATAGAATCCATCATTGTAAAAATAGTAACACCATTAGTAGAGGGAGTAAGCATCACCAAAGTTGATCCAGAGGCACTTGAGAAGATGTCATACTGGGATAAGTAGTTTCTTGAAGAGGTCTTGATGGGAGAAACCTAGGTGCCATTCACACACAACTGTTTCCTATAAGAGTATAACCACTATACTTCATTAAATGTGTAAGACCTAGTACAAGACTTGGTGGTAGACACAGGGGTAAAGACTACATAAGGTGTAGCACTATTCGATGTCTCAATCTGAGACAAACTGGTGATAACTGATGTACCTCAACTCTATGAGTTACCAAGATTTAGGAAGTTAGAGGAATTTGAGTAGGTCCTCCTCTCATACATCTAAAAGGACTAATTCTAATTTTTAAGGAGGTGCATGAAGATGTATATAAGACTTATCGATTGAATCACCAGACTCTTAGACTCTAGCATAGACATTTGCTAGATGATGATGGACGATGTTGAGTTTAAAAGGGTTAAAAAACTCCTAAGATAATATAAGGGAGGGTTCATGTTCCCAATCAAGTACATCTAGGTGCCAATAATGAGGTTATCTTCATACCTCATAAGCTCAAAACTCTATTTCAATGGTTGATGTTCAGATATTATAAAGGCCTACCTATGCATCACCTACCACATGACACATGGGTGAAATTTAATATCACCAAGTTAATCATAGAAGACATAATAAATAATGTGCTCAAATTTCATATAGTGGGGGTCCATATTGATACTAATTATGATGGAGGAGATCAACATGCTTTATGGTGGTGAGGATAACCTATGGGTCTTCCTAGTATACAATGATTCCTTAGTGCTCAAATACCAGAATTATACTTGCCCCCCTTCCTTCACCTCAAAGTACAAAGCTCAAGTAATGGGATGATACATGTAGTATATCAATGCATTTGGAGAGGAATGACACATCCACAAGAAGATCCCATAGAGCCTAATTATAATGATGACTTTCACCATTATGAAACACTTTTGTGTAGTATAATTGACACTCACAGACAATAATCACTCCAGCTAGCTAAAACTTCCTTATGTGTTTTCAACCAACTACCTCAAAGATGCATTGATAAGAATCCCCAATTAATAGTAAGTGGACATCTTGATGCAGGTTGTGGATGCAAAAATATGTAAGTTGAGGTGCCAATACATGCACCTAGGAGGAAAAGCAACCGAAGACATGGAAGACAACTTGGATGGAGCCAACATCTATCCCCTTGAAAGAGAAGTCATCCCTGGGCACATCCATAGGCTTTTGTATGAGATGAATCCAAGGAAAAAGGGGCATGCACATGGATAAATATGATGACTTCCCCCTTTGAGTCAGTGAATAAGGAGAGTTGGCACCAGTGGCACAGGGAAGATCCCCCCAAAATAAGTGGGGAGAAACCCTAGAGGAAATATAAGAGCACATCAAATTGAAGATCACCTCCAATGATGAAGCCACTCCTTCTACAGCTAAGAAGAAGCATGTGGTCTTCACACCAAGGATTTCTTCACCCAAGCCAAAGGAGAAGAAAAAGAATTCTAAGGGGCTAGTGGAAATTCCCATGATAACCTTGGTAGAGATAGAGGCACAAGAGGAAGTAGAATCACAAGAGGTGTATGAAGAGATGAAAGAGGAAGAATATGGAGGTATGAATGTATACATCATCCAATAAGAAGAAATAAAAGAAGAGACTAACACTACATAAATTCATGAGGCGCTCTAAGGTGGTACTATTGCCATGCTTGGGGAAGTAGAAAATCCATCAAACACCCCACCCACATAACCCATGATGTAACCTAAATGAACTAAGGAGGAAAAGAGGCACTGATGGATGGGCATGGGCCTTAGTAAGGACCATATAGAGGAAACTTTGGAGCTAGATTAGAAAAGAGAGGCCATGAAGGCTAAAGGCATGACACTAGAGGAAATTACATAAGTATAAGCAAGGAGATAAGGGTCAAGGAGGAAAATATAGTCGTGATAATGAAGAAAAGGAAGGCAAGAATAAAGAAGGCCCAAAAAAAAAGGCCAAGAAAGAAGAGGAAGAAAATATGGTTGTCACAAGTAAAAAACCCTTAAAGGAAAAATTAGTAGAGGCACCTAACATCCCCAACAGCATAGCAAAAGAATCTGTACCATAGGTGTGCCCAAGTATTGAAGGGGTGACTAGAGATAAGGAAGGCAATACTAGCACATTAAGAGAGTAAACAAAGGGCACAATAGAGACCCAACAAACATGAGAGGGTAAATCTGGCACTGATGAAGAAGAAAAAATGAATGAAGGGGATAATTCCAAAGAACCCCTATAGGATCAAGGAGGAGAGACATCAAACAAGGGAACTACAGAAATCACTAGCACAAAAGAAGAAGAATATATGGAGCTTGCCATTGATAAAGAAGAGGGAACTAGAACGAGCCTATAAGAGAAAGTATAGGAGTTGTTTACTGATGAGGATTATTATATGATGAAATACTAGCCCTCCAAAACCACCATGATAAGGCTGCACCAACAACTATCCTTTACCTTTGATATTATATAGATAAGCCTCATTTTGAGGTACCATAAAAGGCAATCCTAAACATAGATCAACCAGAGGAAGGGCATGAATCCATTATTATCAACCCTTGTGTAATGAATCCAATAAATTCAGTGAATGCCCTCATCTGAATACCCTCTAAGGTAGTGCATAAGAACATCATTAATGATGTTAGAGGATCAATTTGGAAGAATATCATGCTAGAGGTAGAGGATGAGATCAAGGCCATGGAATTTAAGTTGTAACAATAGGTTGAGTGGGTAGAAGAAGCTGAGCCATCGCTCCCAGATGATGTTGACACTTTAATTTTTTTAGAGGTTGATAAGGTGTGTGTACTAGTGGAGCAAATTCTCCCAAGATTGAAGGTGGAGTCAATGATATAAGAAGAGGATGAACCATGCACCATTATAAAATAAGAACTCACCACAAATCTTAAAGAGGTGGAAGACCTCTTTACAAATCTTGAAGAGGGCATAGAAGTAGTCAACACAATATTTTGAAACTTCTCCACCCAAGCATCAATCATTGATGCATGCTTTAAAAAGGTAAAAGGGGAGATGGATTCACTTATGACACATGAATACACTGTGAACAAGGCTAAGTGCATGTAGATAATGGTGTAGGTTAATACTTTGAGTTCCCAAATCAAGACCCAAGAGCAGGACCTAGAAGAACTCTTTTGCACCTTGAAAACAAGGAATGATCTTGGATGGAGGTGTAATAAAGGAAAAGGAAAGGCTAAAGGCCATTAGGAAAGAGTTGGAGAAAATTGATTTGCTTACTCTCGACATCACCTCCATATAAATAGATAACACCATAAAAGAAATCAAGATCATAATCTAGGACTTTGAGGACTTTAGAGAAAAACTAAAGGAGTGTGCACCTAAGTTTTGCACACCATAAGCATGGCAAGACTAGTTTGAAGATGGACTAATAATTTTTTATGGGGTAATATTGGGCCCCAAATCTGTATAAGTATAAGATCCACACTAACATAGTAGACACTTGGATGTGAGGAAATCACTTGGTATGATTATTTTTTTATCATCTTATGGTACCAACTGGCAGGCAACTAACTAACTCCCTTCTAACTCAATCATAATCAAGAAGCATGCACATGGGACAATCATGGATCAATGGAATTAGGGTAGTGGATCTAGTGGAATGATCATATCTAGTTCTAGCTTAGCAACTAGTGTGCTCTATTCACCATGGCCCTAAGATGACCCAAAACACTATAAAGTAGAGTTGAATCTAGTTAGCAAAGGAGAAGATTAGAGTAGTGAAGCCCTACATGATTGATTTTAGATGCTAGTTTAGTTTGGGATGTTGTTGAGGCTCCCCATTATAATTCCCAAGCTTGCCTATGAGCCTTTGGGACTTTTACAACTTTAAGATGAGAATTTTCTTAGTTATATTAACATATATACTATGTATTTGAAATCTATTTAATGATGAATGGTTTAGCGCATGGTTTATGATAGTTGTAAGGTTTAATGTTATTTTATGAATATCATGTATTAGTGAGTTTTTAACCTAGCCCATTCATGGTGTTCTTATAGCTCATGATGACATCAACACCATATATAGAAAATAATCTAAGTATATGAAAGACCCCATGCCTTGCAATGATACTTTCACCAAAGCATGAGCCCAAGCCTAAGTCCTTCATCTAAGTACCCCTTTGAACCCTCCAAGTTCTTGAATGGTGATAAGTTAAGGAAACCAAAGGATTACACCCATGAATCTATAAAATCAAATCACATAGACTTTCACCTAAAAAATAGTTGGATCCTCCCCAGAATGGCTTGTGCCCATGAATGTACCACCTCTGTTGCACTAACCAAAGTCTCTGGAGGATAGAGTTGCACCATGGCATAACTAGCCCAACATGGGCCCCGGTTCTTTCTCCACTGCACATTGGGTGAGCACATAAGGATTTTGACTTATGTGAAGTGATGCCAACATGACTGAGTGACAAATTTTTAGTGTTATAGGATTAGTCAAGGCTTGCACCACATTGTAACAAGTCTAGATTTGACTTGGACAACTAGATAAGTGAATGACAAGGCCTATAACTTAAGACCCCAAATTTTCTACAATAAGTATGTAGATATAGTGGTTTATGAGTAGACTAATGAGTTGTCACCAATGAGGATCATAAGCCATTATATGGATTTCATTCTAGGAGCTAATTTTACAAATAAAGTAGTCTATAAAATGACACTTAAGGATAATGAACATAACAAAAGGCACACATAGGAAATGTTAGATAAAAGAAACCAATCAAAGGAAGTTTCCATAAAAGGAAATATGAGAGGGAAGTTAACAGGTGAGAAACTCAAATATATTTTAAAAAGTATCCAATATAATCATGTGAATAAGGAATAAAAGGTTGTTTTGAAGGACAACAAGAGAATAAGGCTCTCATGTGAAGAGCCCAAAACTTATTTTAAATACAACAAAGAGAAAAAAAGTTATGAGTAGACCATTGAGGAAGGAGTTATCATGAAGGAGAAGATATTTCTGATAGAGTTGGATAAAGAAGATGACATCTATGTAGAGATTCATATAAAGGAAGAGAACAACTAAGTAGACTTGGATGTTTTCATGGTGGAATCATTGGATGTAGAGGTTATGCAAGTAAGTGAACATAAGGATATAATTGATAAGGTTTAGTTACAAAAAGGCACTGAAATCAAAGGTGTGATTGAGGAGAAGGTAGCCTTGGAGGTGCCTGCTATAGATCTTTTGAGAGCCCATAGTGAGAGTGAAAGATGTGAGAAGCATGCGAATAACATACATTTGGATCATGATGAAGCAATTTTTGAGGTGAATGAGGGGAATATTATTTTTCCTTAATATTATTATGCATTATGCAAGTCCAACCATGGATAGGATAGTGAAGATAAGGAATAAGTGTGGTTCATTTGAGCATGTTCATATATATGATAAGCAAAGTGAAGAGATAAAACAAGAAGATATTATTGTTAAATGCTATAACAATAGAAACTATAGATCAAATACAAGACTTTAGAAAGTGGGAAAAGTCTAAAATTGAGAGGAATAACTGAGATCTAAGTTTTCAAAGTGTATAAGACTGAGGTACTATATATTCCATAAAATAGTGTCTACACTTTATCATTGTCTAATTTTTTTTATCCTCATCCAACTACTTCTTCTCACTTCTTGTGGTTGAGCTGATAAAAATATTTTATTGTGATACTTATACAACTAACCACAATAGAGCACACCCTAATTGAACTTTTTTCATCTAAGTAGGGTCTATGTTTTGTAATCATATATGGATCCTTATTATACACAAAATTCATCTATAATTCAAATGTTGGATCTTATAAACATGTTTTAAGAATGTAGGTTACCTATTTGAGAATTTAATTTGAGGTAATTTCCTCACATAGTAGGTTCTACAAAAATAAATATTCAATAGGTACATTCTTATGAAATCTTTATATTATTATTATTTATTCATGTCATGTACTTTCCTCATCTTTAACACATAGATATACATAGGTTATGATGTTGAGGATTCATACCCCAATTCACATGGCTTGTCCTTCCAAAAAACATCCTTAGTTCCTATGTGCTAAAATGATTCAACATCATGTATTTATTTCTTTCCCTCATTCATTTCACCCCCATCATTTCATATTTATCTTTTTATTTTTATTCTATTATTACTCTTCACCATCCTCTTATTCTTATATGTGGAATTATTTTAACCTGTCCAACACCGTATGATTTTACAGTGCATATATTTCCTATTCCAATGCTTTATCAATTTTCTTTGCACTTTCATTCCTGACCATAGGATCATTATCTAATGTAATCTATTCTATGAAAGGGACCTAGGAATCTGATGCTTCCTTATTGTCACATGCTACAACATCTAATGGATTATCTATAAAATATTTCACCTTTAGTTCTCTTGTGGTTGGGGTATCTACCTTAGGGGATGGTGTAGTGATATCCTTTATTGGTGATGGATCCTTGAGAGACCCATTAATGATTCTATTTTTTGTGGTGGTGTAAGATACTTAGATGTTAAAAACATGGGATGATTAGATGGTGATGGAATAGGATGATTTGGTGGAGACAACATGGTTGATTTGATGTTGATTTTATTAGAGGTAGAGATGATCATCTCAATTTATTAATGGGGACATCATACTCATCATTCATAGCTTGCCAAAATGGAGAGTGCCCTGAATCCTTGGCCTCAGATTATGCCTTCTTCTTAGTTTCTATGAATTTATTTGCTTGTGTTTCCTTTTATACCATGTTATATGATACCATGATTTGAAATCAACTTAGGTGAGATATATTATTTCTCTTTGTGATGAGTGGTGATCCCTCATATACTACTAATTCAACCCTTGGGTTCTTTGCTAGTGATTCCACTACTGTTGGTGCTAATTGGATTTGGAACTCTCCCTTGAACTTCCTAAGATTAAATCATATGAAATACATCAAATATCTTTGTTGAATGTCCTAATAAGAATGGGGTTGATTATTATTGAGTCGTCATCTAGTTCATTTTTTCACTTAGCATCACCTTATTAGAATACTTATACAGAGCCTTGAGTAATAAAATATATTCATAAAATTTTTGGTGTTACATTCTTTTGTCACATGTTGGGCACCCTATTTATTACACCTTAAAAATAGTATATAGAGAAAAAATTAAAAACTTAATCCATGTAGACATGTTTCCACTCACCAATAAAATATTTTCAAGTGAATGGTACCTCATTACAACAAACTCAACATAGTCACCATATGCTTCTAGCATTCCTCATGGAATGTACCACTCATCACCAAAGGCAAAAACCATGTTGTCAAACCAACTATCCATTTTAATTTTATATGACTTGTTATATGGACCAATGTGCATGTTCTTGTTATATATTTTGGCTAGTGATAGGTCATATACTAGATGGAACCATACCTTATTACCATATGCATCCATAATTCTAATTTCATGAAGGACCAATAAAATTAGAATAACACCCCACCTAAATGTATCCATATTTTTTTGGTATCTCTAAAAAATATAAATAATATCATCATAAATGAATTTATAAATGTTGAATTTGATGTTATCAGCACCCATCTAGTGCATGATGTAAAGGAACTACTTACTATCCCACCTATTAGTTTCACACAAATTGGTGCTCACCTAGCATGATTTCATACATGTTTCCTTATCATTCAAGTGATTAATGAGAAAATTAAAAATTTACTTATTATATTCAATTACCTTTGTAGACATGAAATATATGCACACCTATGATTCCAAATGTCAAACTAGCCCTAGAAGTACCCCTAGACTTTCTTAGGACACACCTACACCTATCAGGCCTAAACCAACTAATCTATACCCAGTTGCACCTAGATGAGTAACCCTAACCTTCAAGACCCTATTCTTATGGACCCTGACTGTCAATGGTCAGGGTGACTATCGATGGTCTCTACCTCTTCACCAAGAGCATGCAAGCTCTACTAACCCTTTTTTAAATATAAACTTGTCTAATTTATGTTGTAAGCCTTTGCATGCAAAAATTATATTTAGATGACCTAGTTACACTTTCACTTCCACCTCTTACTTATGTTTATAAGAGAGAGAGGCCTAGGAGGTCAATCATATATAGTAATTATTAGCTCAAGAATTTAGGAGTTTCTTTTATAGGTTAATAAGGTCAAATAAATCAATCAAAATCATCCACATTGTCAAACATTATTAGCCATCTTATTGAGATCCAACTTACCATCATCTCTTAACCAAGTTTTTAGGTACTGTTACTCTACCACAATCAAGCTATATTCCACCAATAGGCTAACTTCTTCAACCACCCACCCAACTGACTTTTGGTGACACAAACACTTGTTTGTTAATATTCACATACTTTTATTCCTTTTCACAATCAATCTAGCCCTCACCTAACTTCCAAAATTCATCTATAGAATCCCATCATCTTCTATTGATCAAACCCATAATTCCAAAATCAACCACCAATGGTTGGATCCTAACCATCGATGGTCAAACCTAACTACTGACGGTCACCCCAACCATCGATGATCACCTATGGCAGAAAAACTAGCAAGATAATTTCACCCACCTACACCCAACCAAATCCACTTTTCTATGTTTCTAACCACTCACATACTCCTTTATTATTTTTTTAAGCATACCCCAACCTATTATAACTAGTATTAATTAGTCTATCACTAATTAGATCATTTCTAGTCTATTTTTCTAACAAGCTTTCTTGTATTGATTTCAATACCTTTTAATTATTGATGCAAGTAACTTATTTCTAGTTTATCAACTTTATTTTTTAAAATATGTGGATTGATAGCCCCTAAGGAAACTCTCACTTTTGGGATCTAGTTGTTGTTAGGCAATCCACCCAACTATCTGTCTAACAAACAAGTTTGCTTTAGTGTTTTCTTATCTACATGTCTTCCTTCCAGGACAAAGAGGATCTCTTCACAATATTTTGATTCAACATGTGCAAAACCAAATAGATTTTTCAACCATACCCATATCAAGTTTCTTTTCTCTCTTTCCTAGAACTTAAGTGAAAATTTACATGAAACATTTTGGCATGCGCAGTGGGACCTAGAGTCTGTATTTGCATCTATATGCTTTTATCTCTATCTATGCTCATAATTAAAACTAAAATTTATTTTGGAATTAAAATCAACTTCATCTATTGCTTTATTTTAACATTACTTCACTTTGAATTAAATCACAATAATCTTATCATAGCACACTTTTTACTACACACATTATCCAAACCACATAATCAATCAAACATCAAAATAATTTGAGACAAGTCCTGACTAGGATTTCATCACCTAGCAATCACCTTACCCTTTCCAAACAATCCTAATTAGAGTTAATTATCAAAGGGAGAACCAACTCAGCTCTCTGATTGAGTATAAACTCTGGGTATCAATATATATTGGCTAATCAGCCCACACTCTTATCGCTATGGGATTGTGAAGTGAGGGGGTAAGCCCCAATACCCAGCCATGTATTGATTACAATACAAATTATTTTGAGAACTTAAACAACCTAAAACCAGACATATACTACTTCTATATTACTTGATCTACAAGCCAACTTCTATCATGCATACACATAAACTAAGGCATAAGCTAAAAGCGAGATTAAAACTAACCTCTAGGCTTAAATGTATTTCATAGTGTGTGTCTTGATTGCCTTGATCATTTTTTTGTCTTCTTCCTTTTTGATTGGTGAGATTGTTCTTGTTTTCTCTCCCCTTTTTCTTGTATGGTTCTCACTCACCAACAATGAAGAGACCTAGTAAAGCAAAATCAAATAGCCTCCTCTACCTCCTCATCTATGAAGTATGTATATGAGGTAGAAGATGGACCTCATCTATTGGGAATCCCTACTTGTCATCAAGTATTTCCCCAAGGATACATGGGATTTTATACTATTTTGGATAATAACCTAATTTCCCTTCAACACTACCTTAATACCTCCCCTCACCATGCCCTAATTTCAAGTCCATCTCACGATCCTCCTTATGGCATGCCATCCCACCTTATGGGGGATGTTCCTATTCCATGGTCACTACCCAACCTTCAACCACCTAAGCATATTCATCCACTAATCCCTTTAACACCACAACTAAAAACCAACCTATCCAACCAACTGCTACCCTTACACCTTCCACCCCTACCAATGACTCCTCTACCTTGGAGATAACCCAACTATCAACCCATCACACTCCACTTATTGTTAGAACATCTACCATTAGCACCACTAAAATTTCCTCTATCAAACCCAACCTATTGGTCAATACCCCTTTTCCAAGCTTAGGGGTACCTATCCCTTCTAATTCACCCCCTCTTAACATGAAGGTCACTACCTCCCCTCTTGTTACCAACCCAACAATTGTACATTCCCAATCTATAGCAACCCCCCAACAAGTATTTATTGCACCCAATCTAGGATATATCCCTAACCCATAAGGGTATGTACCTACTACCTAACCACCATCATCCACCTAGCCTACCCAACCCCTAGCATCTGCATTCTAATATGTGGCAGTCTCTCAACTACCAAATAATTACCAATATGTTTCCCAGCCTCAACCACAATACTAGTCTTACAATCCTTTTAGTGCACTACCTCAAATTGACCTAATGAAAATTCTCATGGAAAATATAACCAACCTTGAGTCATCCATTTTAGGGGCTCATAACATCCTATCCTATGATCGGAATTGTAACAAACCTATTCATCCCTTGGCTCCTATCAAACCTTAGACTCCTCAATGGAAGATTTTAAAAATTACCAAATTTCAAAGCAAGGAAGACCCCTAGTAACACCTTGGGTATTTTAGGCATGCATGATACATGATTGATTATGATGATGCCCTTATCCTTTGAACTTTCCCCATGTCTTTATCTGGTCTAACACTTGACTGGTATAGTACCCTTACCAAGAATTCCATCTTTTTTCACCCAACTAGCACATGTATTTTTAGATCACTTCACCATCAACATTTCCAAGAAGGTATCCATCACCAACCTATATTCTATTAGGCAATTAGATGATGAGTCCATTATTGACTTTATCACCCATTGGAGAAGCTTGATTAATCAACTTTTGTTCTCCTTACCTCAACCTAAACTTATAGAACTTTTCACTCAAGCTTACAACAAACATATCTCTTCTATGTTACATGTCCAAACATTTATAACTTTTGATGAAGCTTTTACCATGGCACGTAATTTAGAGAACTGAGCCATAAATGAGGGTAAACTAAATTTACAAAATAAAAACTCGACCTTCAAAACCAGTGAAGTCTCCTCCTCTAAAACAAGCAATCAAGATAACTCTAGGACTAAGAGTAAGGGGACTACAAATACAGTTGTCTTTAAGGATGCCCCACCACCTAATATCACTCAACAAAACTCTCCCAATCCTTTTAACCAAAGATTTCAGAACCCAAACTGAAGCAACCAAAAATAATTCACTCTTGGAAAGTCTTATGCCTCAGTTCTAGAAAAGTTATTGAAAGCTAAAATTATATAGCTTCTGCCCATTAAACCTCCCTAATAGTTTGATTATTCTCATCTACCACCTACTTAGTACAATGAGAATGACCATTGTGCCTTTCATTGGGTAATTGAACATGACATTAGCCGATGTAATACCTTTAAGAATGTTTTACAAAGCCTCATTGACAAGGGAGAACTCACATTGGATAACCCTAATTCCCCTCAAAATCAAGCTCTTGACATCTTTAGCCAACCTTTTCCCAACCATGCCCCTATAAAAAAAGTTGACACATAGGTTGAATGTTTCCATGATACACCTACCGATGAGGACCCAATCATCCAATTTACCCATTCCTCCCCCACCTCACTTATTAAGGTAATAAAGTCACCTTTCCCTCCTTTAGATAGCTAAACAAAAGAAGTTTATTTCTCCTTATCTACCCTCATAAATCTTTGGAATCATCACATATTAACTCAATTAGCACATCTAAACAAATAAATGTTCTTGATTCACCACCTCCACCAACTACCTAATAAACCACTACTCCTATGGATATTATTCATAAAGGATAAGCATTTATACCAACATCTCCCATGGATGAGCCATTTATCTCAACCTTAATTCCCTCACCTTAGGAAATCAACCAACCTACTAACCATCTTCCCCAACCTACAAGTCTATCTTTTAGATCCACTACACATGGAGCAAAACTAGTACACAAACCTTTTTCTACATTAGTGTAAAAAAAATTCCCTAAAATTAGGCATAAATCACACCACTTTTTGGAAACACTTAGGGCTCCCTTACATCAACAAACCTGAACCTTCTAGCACACCTTCAACCAACCAATCTACCACCTTTCCACCACCTCTTAAACCAATCAGAACTTCTATCAAACCCTCACCTTCTCAACCAATCGAAGCAATCATACCTCAAGTAGTCAAGTCACCAACCAAACCCTTTACAAACCTTAGTGTCTTCCTTTATCAATGTTTGGTTCACCCATCCTTGAAAGTGGAACTAACCCCTTCCAATATTATACCTAAACCTCAACTCAAACCAACCAAAGAGGCCAAAACATGGAATGGCCACATGGCTAGGTTTTTACCTCCCTCCACTTTGCCTTATATCTTGGGCCTTTATTCATAAACCTTACTTAAGAAGCAACCCCCTTTAACATATGTCACCCACCATTGTTGGTTACACCAACCCATTTACTATCGAATACACCAGTCATTCCTAAACTACTAGTAACCAAATTATCAACCCCAAACACCCCACCTACCAACATACCTAGACCAAAACCATAACCAAAAGCACCACCTTACCCAAACCATCTCTCACTAAAAATTTTTCCACTAGAACAACCCACCTACCCACCAAGATAACAACCTTTAGACCTTTCTCACCTCTAGTTGAGTCTTATTCAACCAATTTTCAAAGGTTGTTTCAAGCCTCTTGCCTCACCTTACCACCTATTAGACCTTTTGATCCTATTAGTTTGAAAATAACGTGGTATAATGACTATCAAATTTATTCTTATCATAGGACACCTAGGCATGACATTGAAAAATGCAAAGCTTTCCAAGACATTATCCATCAACTCTATGATGAGGATGATCTTTTACTAGACGAACCTCCCTTGAACCATCTACCAAAACACCCAAAAACTAGTCACTAACACATTCTTGATCCCCCACTCTTACTTCAAAGTGACCAAGAGCCTACCTAGCCTCATATCCCACCTTTCCCCTCTATTCATACCATTAATGTGGTCACATGATTAAAAAAAGGATAAAGGGAAGGCCAGAGTGTTCATTCCTTGGACATACCCACCAACTCATCCTAAACCAAACCAACCTAAACCTCCACATCTTTAACTAAGCCCAAATTTACCATTTTAGGCACATCAAAGGCTAACCCCTCTAATCCATTAGGAGGGTCATTCTTAAACAACTCCATCAGACCTTAGCTAAGACGAGCCTTTAAAATCTCATTTACACCTTACCCCACCATTGTCTGACCATGATCAAGGCTATGCAGGCCATTAAAGTTCGGCTGGGTGATTCCTAACCTATAGAGGCCTTTATTGGTGCTCTCTAACTCTCCACCCTTGTTACCTTCAAGGACTCAGAGATACCTTCTATCCACCTTGAGGACCCAAATCCCCCTCTCTTTATTACCACCCATATCAACCAAACCTACATCAAATGGCTTATGATCGATGGGAGAGCCAGTATCAACATTATCTTTTCCAATGCCTATGACCAACTCAAGCTACCAGATAATGACATGTCCATAACTCTAGTGATCCTTAGCTATTTTAAGGACACTATGATCACTACCTTAGGAACTTTCATCCTTCACATCCATCTAGGACATCACATGCTCCTTAAACCCTTCTATGTGGTCAAAGGTGAATTTCAGTACAATGTTTTACTTAGGAGACCTTGGATCTATGAAATGGGTTATTTACCCTCCACCCTCCATCAATGTGCCAAGTTTAAACATGAAGGTCAATTTGTTACCATATAAGATGACCCTATCCCTTTTATATCATTTAATATAACCTACTGACATAATAATGTTCTTATACCTCCATCCAAAATGCCACAAGCATCCACTACCATGCCCTCACCCACAGAAGCCAAAGCCATTACTTCCCCTTCCACTGAGGCATATATCATCTCATCTATTATTGCCCACCAGATACCCATAATTAATCTCTTACAACAAATCTTCTAACACCTTACCCTTGGAGAATATCATCTCCTCACTTTTGATGCCTTCCAAACTCCACAAGAATATAGAAAGCTCAACCATCAACTAGGTTATGATCCCAACATCGGTGCTATTATTCCTTTAGGACATCCCAAATATCAAACCCACTTTATCTATGGGGGAATTAAAAAACCACTTAACACTACCACCACCTACCCCTCACCTCAATCATTCACCTCTAACTTCTCTTGCTTAGACAACCCTAACTTTGCCAAACTATACCTTCACAAATGTGCTTAGAAGGGATTTGGTTTAGGATGATATGAGGATGTCCCACACACATTAACCTTGATTGAGACCCATAAGACTCATGACAAACACAACATTATATTTAGTCTACCCAATAAGAAGAAATCCAAATAACCTACCATTACCATTGTTGAAGAAGAAACCCCTTCCTCACCAATAACCCCTCCACCTGAGTGTGAGGATAAGGACATCATCCCACCTAAATTTTTTTCTAACAATATGATAACCCTCGACCCTCTTACTTATCAAAATGAGGGGGTACCCATATCCATCACTTTAATCCATCCTTAGGGGGTGGCAGAAGACATTCCTATCGTTCACACCATCTAGTGCTTAGATGATGATTCTATTCTCACCTACCTTAGTGCGCCTGATTCTTCCATCTAAAAATACTTACCTCTAGAGACCTTAACCATGTTGAATGAACCTACCATAAACATTGAAATAGGTACTCCAAATAACCCCCATGTCATCAAACTTGGCCAAACTCTCACCCCTAAGGAACTACAAGACTTCTGTACCTTTCTCTAGGGCCATAGTATTGCATTCACCTAGTCATATGATGATATGACCAGTATTGACCAAGCCATTTCCACCCAAAACATTGTGACTAACCATGATGCCAAACATATTAGATAGAAATTATTCAAAATGCATCCTCACATAACTCTCCTTGTAAAGAAGAGCTTCAAAGCCTCCTTTATATAAACTTCATTTAACCCATCAATTATCCCCAATGGTTTTCAAACATTGTGATTGTCACTAAATCCATATGGGGAATATGTATTTATGTGGACTTTTGTGACCTCAACTTTACCTACCCAAAAGATGACTTTCCTCTACCTAGCATTAACTAACTTGTTGATCTTATAGTAGGCCATGAGATGTTGTATTTCATGGATGGAATTTTAGGTTATAATCAAATTTTTATTACCCTTAAAGATCAACACAAAACTACCTTTATCACCCCATAGGGAAATTTTTGTTATAAAGTCATGCCCTTCAGTCTTAAAAATGTTGGCACAACCTACTAACATTTCATGACCTATATTTTCCATGACCTTATCCATACAATAGTTGAAGACTATGTGGATGAACTTCTTGGGAAGTCCAAGCTTTGCAAAGACCATTTAGCCATTATCAATATTATCTTTGAGTGACTTATCAACTATCATGTCTGCCTCAACCCAAGAAAAGCATTTTTTGGGTCTTGTCAAGAAAACTTCTTGGCTTCACCATTTCTATTCAATGAATCAAGGTCAATTTGGTAAAAACTAAAGCCATCCTCAAGATTCTACCTCTAACCAATCTTAAAACACTCCATAGTTTACAATGGAAGCTTCAATCCATTCATCACTTCATCTCCTAGCTCTCTAATCGGTGTCAAACCTTCCATCACCTCTTGAAAAAGGATGTCTTTTTAAAGTGGAATATTGATTATCAAAAGGCATTTGATACAACTCAAAGAGTATCTTATATATCCACCTATCCTCACACCTCTTAAGGATGACCAACTTTTCTACCTTTACATATCTACCACTGACCATTCCCTAAGGGTAATACTTTCCCATCAGGATGAATAATGCAAAGAACAAGTCGTCTATTACATTAGTTACACACTTGTCAAGTATGAGACTCGATACACATATATCAAGGAATTATGATTAGATCTAGTCTTTGTGGCCACAAAACTTCACCACTACCTTATTAACCACAAAACATTTGTCATAACTAATACCGATTCACTCAAGTACATGCACTCTAAACCATACCAAAACCAATGTATGGCTAAGTGGCTTAAACTACTAGCTAAGTTTGACCTTGAGTTTCTATAACAAAAATTGATCAAGGGGTAGGTTAATGTTGAACAAATATCTGAAATACCCCTAAAAAATAACCAACCTCTTCCTCTTGAGTTTCTAGATGAGTTTATCACAAGCCTATCTCAAGTAGATTTCACCAATCAAGTAACCATGTTTTTTTATGGTTCCAAATGTTAACATGGTGGGGGAGCTAGTATCATCCTTATCCCCCTTATTAGTGAATCACTCCATTTATAATTTAAACTCAACTTTGAATTTACCAATGATATGGTTGAGTTTGAAGCCCTAGTGATAGGCCTACAAACTGCTTTAGCCTTGGGAGTCAAAACAATCAATATCTTTGGTGACTCCTAACTTGTGGTCAACCAAGTCACTGGTATTTACTAGTGTAAGAATGAGGATTTACAAATGTATAGGTAACTAGTTACAAATCTTTTAGCATCATTTGAACACTACCATATTTAAACCACCCCATGATCTACCAAAAAATTTACTGATACCATGATTTTGCTCACCTCTTAGATCTCATCAGCACCCTCAAAATCCAAACTATCAATCATTATCCATCACCTCACCGATCCCTCCTACACCAAATCAGACACTCCAACCATCTTTAGTGTGGAGGAGATCCTACTTGGCCTTTGGTATCAGTAAACTTTTGACTACCTTCACCTTGGCATAGTTCCCTCTAGTCTCTCTCAGAATGCCCATTGGGTGTTTATCTAGAGTACGTCACATTATACCATTTTGGGCAGAATTCTCTACAAACATGGTTTTGATGGCCTCCTATTCTATTTCCTTCATAGTCTATAATCCTCTCATGTTATCAAAGAGACACATGAGGGTATCTATGGGGGCCACTTTAGTAGACTCACTCTAGCTAAATGCATCCTCCACCTAGGCTATTACTAGCCTACCCTTAACCAAGACTACTATGATTATGTGAAAAAGTGTGTCAAGTGTCAATAACATGCTAATTTACATCATGCACCTAGAAATAGTCTTTGCATTTGCACAAAATTTTAGCCCTTTTCATAATGGGGTCTAGACCTTATTAGTGAAATCAACCCCCAGTCCTCATAATGACATCATTCTTTCATTACCTCAACCAAATATTTTACCAAATGAGTGGAGGCTATTCCTCTTGTCTTGATAAAAGCTAAAAAGATTGTCAAATTTATCACCCACCATATCATCTATGGTTTCAGTGTTCCCCATAAGATCATCACTGATAATGGCAAATATTTTTTTTAAAAAAAAATTTAAGGCCTTTATCACGTATTTGGTATTAAACTTATCTTTTCATCCCCTTATTGCCCATAAGCAAATGGACAAGCTAAAACCTCTAACAAAACCCTTAACAACATGCTTATTAAAATAGTTAATGCCTCAAGTTGGGATTGGCACTTGCACATCCCTTTCACCTTATGGGCATATCACACTAACATCCAAAATACTATAGGTGCTACACATTTTTCTCTTGCATTTAGAGTCGAGGTTGTATTGCCTCTAAAATTCCAAATACTTACTCTTCACATATCTTTGCACAACCTTGTTTCAAAAAATGATTATCATCAAGAAAGTTTAGCTTAACTTGAGCTACTTGATGAGAATTATTCATCTTCTCTTTCCCATCTTCGTGTCTATCAATAATAAATCAAATGAGCCTATAAAAAACACCTAAAAGTTTGATAATTCAACATTGGATATCTTGTCCTCAAGGAAAACCAACATGTAACTAATATGGAGAAAATGAAAAGGGTAAAATTTGCTTTCAATTGTCTTAGACCCTATATCATTACCCATAAGTACGGATCAAAATCTTATCATTTGTCCTCTCTTGAAATCAAACCAAAACCTAAGCCTCTCAATGCTTCATATTTTCATCCCTTTTATTGTTAGATAGGGATCACAATCATCATTTGTCTAACTTAAGATCATCCCTTAAAACCACATTCATTTCCCTCTTTTAGGGGTAATTGACTAAAATTTAATCATGTGATTATTCATCACAATTATAGCCCAATATTTAATTGTGGGTATCATGGCTCTATCCATGACATGATTCTCATAGTACTTCCCATCTCCTTGAGATTGGTTCCTTTGGTAGTTGTCACCTATACCTCTTTTTCACCTACTGAACCTTCATGTTAGCTTAGTTTTGCCTTCATAAAGTTAATCCATTGAGCATGATGGGAAAGTCTATGTCAAGAAAAATAAAATAAAATAAAAAACAATATCAAATAGCAAAAACAAACTATGGGTCATCCTTAGGATTCATAAACTACTCCCTTGATGGATAGCTATTGAAAATCCTCTAAAATTGCCAAACTTAAGGTGGACTTCTCCCTTAAAGGACAACTATCAAAAGCATTTGAACTAAGCACATAAACTTACACCACTCCCTTGAAGAATGGTTGAGTAAATCATTAGTCAAATTCAACCATTTCTTGGAAGCTTCCTGCATCAATCAGCTACCCCAACCCTCAAGCAAAAGCAAAAGAATTTTGAAATCTATAATCAACTCTCATAATAATAATAATCTTGGAAAACCACAATTAACTCTCCTTAGTAGACTTCTCACATTGATTAATCTACACTTTATATATGGACATAGAATTATTTATACTACCTCTTTTGACACCTATAGAGAAGGCATACTAGCATCACTAATAGTTCCAGTTTCACCCATTCTCCCTTCACATATCATATGCATGGGACTATGAGATTACTTTATATAATATAATCTGGATCCCTATTTATCAACATAAGCATGCTAATGTGAAGCATGGGAAAGGATTATTTTTACTAATCCAATCCACCTTTGGGTTTTGTGTTGGTCTTTACCAATTAAAAGGCATCATGTTCCTTTTGTTATATTTTATTAGTTTATGTAGGCCTATCACTATGCACATGAACAATAAAAATCACATCAAAAGCATGAACATCATGAACTCTGTCAATAATTAATGGCATATATCTATCAATAAGTCAAACATAATGTAAACATATCATAACAAACCATGAACATCAATCACATGATATGCACCTATAATCATGTCATTACACCATCATAGGGATAAACCAAATCAATGAGCAAAACATCAGGGCATATAACATTTCCCATTTCACCTATATAACCATAAATAAAGCCACAACATGTATCCATCCATAACATATCCTATCATAACCATGATAAAAATTAGATAATCATAGCTAACTTTCTAGCATCACATGCCTAATCTACTAAGTGAAACATTATAAATATGAATTGAAACCACAAGCCATAATCACAAACCATAAACAACTATCATATATAACATCATAAGCATCCATCATATATATTGAATCATCAAAAAATAATACATGTCATGTTATGTCAAGATCTTTTAAAACATATACATCTCACTGCATCAACACGTAGGCTGGTATCAAAATAACATATCTCAAAATAATCATGCACTTGCACCACTACCACTAACCCCATCTATGCATATACCTATACCTAGTGGTGGTCCCCCTGTCCCCTTACCTATATAACTATCGTAGCCCACTAAGCTGGAGTAGCTATCGATGGTCCACCATCTAATATTTCTCTATACTTTGCATACCTCATAGCCTAGGATGGCTGGTCTAATACAATCACCTCATAATATCTAATCTCTACCATGGTAGCTAGATAACATGCTCAGGGAACTATGTTCAGTGGCTCTCTTATTGCTATTACACCTACCCCAACCCTCTATCTGAGTAGATCTCTCTCATCTATAACAGTGGTGAGCTAACCTTGTAATGCTTGAATATAGCCCTATAATGTGGCCACCTATCCCTATAGAGCCTATACTTGAGCTTGGGCCATGGCCAATACTACCCCTACCTATACACCATGATTGGTTAGATCTACATCTATTAGTTCCACCCCCCATCATCTCCACCCACATCCGTAGCTACATAGATAGGCTAGTGCCAAGTCATGTATCCATCTATGTATCTTGTATCATCTATGGGATCCCTAATAGGAAGCTCCTCAAAGCCATCATCTAAAACTATCTAAATAGGTTGGGGCACTGATAGCTAAACCTCTGAGTCCTACCTCATATACCATAGATATGGAATTGATACACCCTATAACAAGCCAAATTGGTGCCACACTCAATTGAATGGAATCAACTCAACCTTACCCTCTCAGTGGCTCATTATCCACTTGTAACTCTGTATAGCAAGGGTCACCCTCTTGTAGCCTATCTAGATAGGGAAATATAGGTATAGTCTTCATGTAATGTTTTTAGCTGCTAATGCCCCTAGGGTAGCACTGAACCACTCAATGTCATGTGCTCCACCTCCAGCCCCTAATGCAGCATAGTCATCCCTCCACCTCATAAAGCCAATAGGGAACTCTATCTACATGTACCCCACCCATGGAAATCCCATAGGTCTTATAACCCAGATGTGTTCATAGTCTAGTAGTGTAGGACCATACCCATGCTAACACCATACCTCTTATGGTGCCTAAATCCCCATAACTCTCTATGAATCTAAACTAACAACATTGAGACCCAACCAAATACTATCCTCCCCAATACTATCGCAACCAAAAATATCATTAGTATATAGGGGAATCTCCCACTACTAGAATCTAGGAGCCTAAAGCAAGTAACCATGATCATTAGCATCATCGTAACTCTCCTTTCCTTGAGATCTCTCTCATATAGTTTTGTATAACTATACCCTTCAGAGTGCTAGTGGACTTGGTCACTATCATCTCCATATAGATACTTGACATACTCATCCCACTCTTCCTACTTAATTTGGTAGATCACCTTATCACATAGTGGGAGATGAGTGATCCTATGGACATCCTCTGAGAGAATAATCATCTCCTTGATTGGTAGCAAGAAGGTATTAGTAGTGGGGACCCATCTCTCAATGAATGCTACTATCATGGATGTATCCCTAGGCATGTACTGGTAGTGCCTCATACCTCTTATCCCTACTACCTCCATATGTGCCCAATCATCTGTAGTTATCCCATCAAGTAGTGTAGGGAAGATTCATAGCACATGATCACACATCTATATCTGCTCCTGAGCCTAAACCAAATCAAAATGCTTGGTTTAGACCCCAATTGGTCTTGTCTACCCTATCTTTTAAACATGCCCCTAACCCTAACATATTTGACCTCATCATAACCATAACCCATTTACCCCTTGCACCCAACCTAGCTGACCAAACTTCAAGCCTAACCACTAAGCTTAGCCCTAACCATTAGAATCTAGGCTAAAACCATGCCTAATCCCTAAACACCATTAAAAAATCCACCTTATCATGACTAACCATTGGTGGTCATGTTGACTGTCGATGGTTGGGGACCCCTAGTTCCTAGGGTATCAATCATTAATGGTCAAATTTCATTGTCAATGGTCACTTGTGGGTGTTCCATGGCTGAAACACCCAAACCTAGTAGTACCTAAATTAGGAAACAAATTCAAACACACTACCCTACATAACATCCCTAGATAAACATGCTACCCAAATCACCTACCCACCCTATCAATTTTATGCTTTACCCACCCCATGTGCCCAAAACCCTCAAAACCTTATCTAGGGCATGTAAGCCCAAATAAAAAATTTATAAACCCTCCCCCCATACAAACACAAGCAAATAAAAATCAAACCTATCTACCAATTTCATGCACCCCCTACCTCATTTTTCAACCTCTTATGTGGTATGATCCCTTGAGTAGGTGTTAATTCAAATCCTCATGCTCCCTACATCCTAGAACCACATACTCTACGACACACCCTAGCTAATGAGTATCATCCACCTCAGTATGCACCCTCCTCGCAAAACACCAAAATTACTCAGATCTTGATCAAATAAAGCCCAATAGTAAAAGTGACAAATTAACTTTTGTTTTTTACTTTTACCCCCTAAAATTTTAGGGTTTACTCTAATCTTTGATAGTCAAGGTGATCATTGATGATCACCTTTTGGGGACCCAGATCATCGATGATCAGGATACCCTAAAAACCCAATTTTCACCTTTTATCAATAATCTCTTAATTTTACGCAATTTACATTAGACACTTACCTATTTTTGAGATGCCTTTCTCCCACCTACTCAACCACATCACCACCTCACCTTTGGTCTCTTTTGTCCCATCGAACATGCAATTTTGTGACACCTTTTGCCCAGTCTTTTGACCACAGTGACAACATTGCCATGTTGACCCTTTTATATTTTACACCACCTATATACTGACCTACTTGTGTCTCATTGAGATTAATTCCTACCTTATATACCCATGACACTTGACCCATTTGTGTTTTCTTGAGGAACACTTCCTGCCTTAGATACCTACTGGACATGCATAGATCACTTAGTAAACTTGCATTTATGAGTGTTCCTAGCCACCACACCCATAGGTGATCACGTAGTTCACTTATCACTTGTATTTCTTAGCATTAACCCTTATTTTTACCAACATTGGTATTATCATCTATTCATGATATTTTATATCACACATTTCATCACATTCTATCTGCACATTTGCATCTCAAATGCCCAACCTCATGTCACCACCTAGTTACTTACCATCTACCACTTATCAAACCCATCCCCAATTTATCTCCACCTCAAAAATTCTTGTTTGAGGGGGAAAACCTCTTCCTACTCTTAGGGCAACTAGACCCATGACCCATACTCCATTTTTCTTATAGCTTGTTGATGCAAGTTGCACAATAAAAAGGGGCTAAATGTAGACACCAAAAATCTACACACCTATGATTATTAGGACTGACCTACACCTATCAGGCCTAAACCAACAAATCTATACTCAATTATACCTAGTTGAGTAACCCTAACCTTCAAGACCCTATTCTTGTATACCCTGACCATCAATGATCAAGGTGACCATCAATGATTAGCCTTGGGAACCCCTGACCATTGATGGTCAGGATCCACCTCTTCACCAAGATAATGCAAGCTCTACCGACCCTTTTCTAAATATAAACTTGTATCATTTGTGTTGTGAGCCTTTACATGTATAAATTATATTTAGATGACCTAGTTACACCTTCACTTCCACCTCTTGCTTATGCTTATAAGAGAGAAAGGCTTGGGAGGTCAATCATCTGCAATAATTAATAACTCAGGCATTTAGGAGTTTCTTTTGTAGGTCAATCTAATCAATTAACATCATCCACATTATCAAGTATTATCAATGATCTTATTGAGATCCAACTTACTATCATCTCTCAACCAAGCTTTCAAGTACTGTTACTCTACCAAATAACCAACCACCCAACTAACTTATGGTGAGACAAGCACTTGTTTGTTAATATTCACATACTTTTGCTCCCTTTTACAATCAATCTAGCCCTCACATAACTCCCATAATTCATCTATAGAATCCCATCATCTTTTATTGATCAAACCCAAAATTCCATAGTCAACCATCGATGGTTGGACCCCAATTGCCAACGATCAGGCCTAACCATTGATGGTCACCCCAACCATCAATGGTAACCTGTAGACAGAAAACCAACAAGCTGATTTCACCCACCTATACCCAACCAAATCCATTTTTCTATATTTTTGACCACTTATAGACCCCCTTCTGATTTTCTAAATCATACCCTGACCTATTAGCACTATTATTAATTAGTCTATCACTAATTAGATCATTTCTAGTCTATTTTTCTAACAAGCTTTCTTTATTTCAATTTTAGTACCTTTTGATTATTTATGCAAGTACCTTATTTCTAGTTTATCAACTTTATTGTTTATAACATGTCGATTAACAACCCCTAAGGAAGCTCTCACTTCTAGGATCCAGCTATCACTAGGCAATCCACCAAACTATCTATCTAACAAACAAGTTTGCTTTAGTGCTTTATTATATATAGGTCTTCCTCCCAAGCCAAAGAGGAGCTCTTCATAATATTTTGATTAAACACATGTACAACCAAAAATGTTTTTCAACCATACCCATATTGAGTTTTTTCTCTCTCTTTCCTATAACTTAAGTGAAAATTTACATGAAACAACCTTGGACACTTTATCTACCTTCTTGGTATTGGCTAGTATAAGTTCCATGTCCTTGATAATGCAAGGTAACCCTGTAGACCTACTTATGCACCTAGGTGATATATTCATGTGATTCCATGTAAATAAAACCCTATTTAATGTATGTGCAAGAGGAGGAATCAAAATAAATTATCTAATTTTTAAAAATAAAGCATCTCAAATAGTTGTAATACTCTACTATTTTCTAGGGATATATTCACCCACACATCGAATGTGATCATCTCATATGTGACTAATATTTTGACCTCTACTATACAATATTTATTGAAGTTTGCCCCGTTTTTTGATACTCAATGGTTATAATCCTCAATCCTATGTTGATGTAATTTTGATTCCTACTCCTCCCTACATAACCATAAGTTGAGAAATTATATTTCTACAATTTTAAGTGGCACATATTCATCCTTTCCTTTCAAAATCTCTAATGTAACCTATATAATGATGATTGAGTCACCTCCCTCTAGATTTGTGAATCACGTGTGATTTTTTATTGTTAAAACCATAATAATTGACATAATTTTAAGTGGCATTCTAAGTTTATGTTATCTTTTAATAATTCTAGGTCACTTAATTCTCTCATAATCCTTTATCTTTGTTATGGATCTAAACTGAAGGTTAATTTAATGGTATACACATTCTTTGTGAACCCTGATTTAACAATTTTGTCCTTCCTTCCACTCTTATTTCTCTGAATCAATTTTTAAATGATTCATGTTCCCTTGTAAATCTAAATTATATCCACAAATTCACTCAAAGTCTACAATTTATTTGTATTTTTTATTGCCCAAGGATTTTCAATATGATATGCACTTCTATCTCATTCAAATCTTTGTGAAAATGATAAGTGATGAAAAATACATGCAAGGGACAAATTATACCACCCATCAATGTTAAATTTTACTAACAACACATCATTATGTTTAGTTTGTCATTACTACCATTTTAATACTTCCATATTAACTCCTAGTGACATCATCTCTACATGATTCCATTTAAGTGTGACCCATGCTTTTAAATCTTTTTTATATTCTTGGGCACAATGTGTAACCCTCTTATTTTTTCTTATTCACCACATACCTCACTTATATAGATACTTGGTTGGTTTTTTAATCATATCCACTAGATACCTATAATGATTTGATCCTTTCTCTACCCCATAATATTTATGTGAATGGTCCTCTAATGTAGTAATTAGTTTACTCTATCTTATTTAAACCATGTTCCCATATATTTATGTATTGGTCCATTCTTACCATTTTGTTAATGTGTCCATGACTCTAACCTTTGAAAATATTTATAAAACTTCATGCTAAATAAAGATGATGGATGGTGAATTATTTTTAGAACTTATGTTACCTGCTCACAAAAAATGGTCCAATATTGTACTTGAATTAAAAAGATCTATTATTATCATCAAAGAGAAATAAAGATTTCAAAATAAAATGGTGTGATAAAACCCTCTCAAAACTACTTATATGTTTGACATTAGGATCTCAAAGAAATCCCTCACTCAACTAAAAATACAAGGTTATCTACTTCATTACTAACTCTATTAGCACAACAAAAAATATGATTATTTGTAAAAACAAAAACTATAAATAAAATAAACAAAACATGAATTAAAATTACAATTTGGGATAAGCCTTATTATTAAGTAGTTTATACAAATTACACATTGAATATCTTGAGCCTACTCCCATTGACATGTCCAAGGATAATTTATCCATATAAAGTACAAATTTTTCATGTTTTTGTCTCTAGAATATCATGGATGAAGTAGGGTCCCACCAATAGATATGAATCTTCCTTGGATGTGTTTCATAATTAGAATCATATGACAATACATGTGCACCCTTATATAATTTTTTCCCTTAATATGTTTATCATGCCATATATTTTTCCTTAAACTTTTGACCCCTTGATTCCTTTTCAAGATAAGGTACTTATCATATAGCTTCATGATCTCCTCCAATCATGTGTCAAATTATTCTTTATCACCTATCCTCTTATCACACACAATATGCAAGGAGGGCACCATGAACTCCATGGAAAAAATTGATTCCTTTAGAAACACTACTTAAAATGGAGTGGACTTATAGAACCTCTTTTAATATGGTCCTATAATCCCATATCATGATAGATATCTGATCATCCAATTATTTGCATCATACATCATGAATCTTGGTCAGGGTCATTTCAATAATTTTATTAAAGGCCTCAAATATTCCATTGGCCTATGGGTAGTATAAAGTGGGTTTCTGGTGTGATACCATAAAATATACTAACAAAATGCACACCATTTCATTCAAAAAGTGTGTACCCCAATATATTATGAGGCATAAGGGGAACCCATACTTGATTATAATGTAAACACCACTACTATGTTAGTGGTGCAATTTTGTGTTAGAGTTACCTCTACCCATCTAGTAAGGTAGTCAAATTTTATTATAATGTATTGTACACCCACCCTTAGCATGATAGGTGATATGGACCCAATAAATTAATTTCCCATTTATCAAAAGGTTATTTCATAACAAATGGGATCAAATAAATTCCATCATGCCTATTTGGCTTCCCAACTTGCTAATAAATGTCACATTTTTGCACATTTTTATTAGTTTTTTTATGTTAACCACTAAATGCCAAAAAATAAGATTTTACATATGGTGGGTTCTCTTCTATAGTGACCACTAGTGATTCCTTCATTCCCTTATGCAATTCCTCTATGAACTCATGTCTCATGACACACTAGTGCAATATTTTATCATGTCCCAATTTGTATAGATCTCTTCTAATGACTTGGTAAGGGGTAGTGTGAACTAATAGTTATTTTTTATATTTTATCTTTCAATCATTAGGGGTAACACTCAAAGTGGTTAATATCACAATATTATCTAGGTCCTCTAATTATGTTGAATCTTATATAACTAGGTATCAAACATCCCATCTTTAGCATTTTTTTCCTCCTTATCTGATCTGATGTGAGACAAGTGACATAGTAAGTAGTTTTGATTACTTTATTTTAATACCATAAAAAATGGGACTCTTGGAACTATACAATTCATATGCATATTCTCCCATGTAATATCAACTTTCACAAGGTACTTTAATGCTTTTGGATCCATGAAGAACATGGATGGCATGAAAAGGAGGTATTATCAAATATTTAGAGCACATTTACCATTGCAAACATTTCACACTCAATGGTCATGTAATTATGCTCAGCTAATGTAATATCTTGATTAAAAAATTAAGTGGGATGGTCTACCTTATTTTTCCATGTTTACACTAAGATAACTCCAATGGCCAACCTTGAAATGTTGACTTACACATGGAATGGATTACTCCAATCTTGAAATTGAAATTTGATGCACTAGTAAGTTTTAATTAAGAATATCCAAAGACTATTATTGTTTATCTCTCCAAATGGTCCATATTTAAAAAATATCTTCAAAGTAAAAATAATGTTTTCATAGTTCCTAATGAAGTTGTGGTAATAAATGGTGTGGCCAAAAAATGTGCATATGTCATGCTATGTGTTTGGTGCTTCAATTTTTAGGATGATGGATTTCTTAGGACCCAAAAGCATACCTTATTTAAAAATTACATGGAAATTAATCATTTAAAAAGGTGTGGTGAAGACACATTTATTTAGACTAAGAGATATGTCTTAACCATATCTAGACATTGTGACCCATAGAAAAGGTAGGTGTTGATTCCCAAAGGATAATTTATCATATGTTTAGCTCTAGAACATATTGATAAGTTAAGAATGAGAATGTTATGTTGACTGATCTCCTACTTCAACTCAATAATTATGGGATGATAACACAAATTACTGTGCAAAATGGGTGAATAAGCAATTGTAAGCAAAGCTTAAGCATTCAAAAATAAGGCTCCCAAAGAATGTTTCTAGGTTTGAATTATAGAATGAAGTGAATGACATGATCACACTCTTACACAGAGTGGGAGATCCCAACTGCAAGAAACTTCAAATTTTAGATGTATAGATACATATGGATTATTTATCAAAACATAAAATACATTAGTTAGGGTCAATTGATCGATGAATCAATCTATAACCAATTAATTGAATTTAAAACAAATTCCAAATTCTACATGACTTCATATCTAGTATATGTATTTATCCAGGAGGATATTCTATAGTAGATTGAATCAAGTAGGAAACATCAAGACTACAAAGATATATGAGTTATACCCTCAACTCATATTAAAATAAAGTCTTCATCATTTCCAAAGAGTAAATGATGCATTCTTTTAATATGTCATCTAAAATTTTGAAAGATAACCCTAAAAGATGAGAACATTTATGAAGTCAATGAAAAAAATTGATAGATATGGAGCTTGGTTCATTCAATTTACCACTGTTTATTATTTAAGAATTTATGGATGTGAGTTGTCACCATATATGCTTCCTAGGTATGTTGATAACAAGTGGGATTTAAATCAACTGGTAAGATAATTGGTTGAAAGTCACAAATTCTTAACCAGTAACCATAAATCTAGAGTGAAGTTTCTTATCTCCATAGGCAGGTACACATGCTCATCAATTGCTAAAGTAATATTGTTTAAAAAGAGATGACATGCATTAATTTAAAGACAATTGAAAACAAAGATTCATTTGATATAAGAGGTTTAGTGCCACATGTCATTGGTTCTTTATATCAACATGTATCTCATTTTGAGGATTATTGGTTGGATTGTAATGATGAAAAGGATGTGAGGATCAGATATTGCTCATGGTTCATATTCAAATAGTTAATAAATTTGGGATTTAAAAAATCCCTAATAAAATATTGGATGATGAGGATACATTGGATCCCAATTATCAAAAAGAAAAACTTGAACATGAACCAAGTCCCAAGGTTGATTAGAGCAAGAAAAAATCAACCTCTCTTGTGAGAAGAACTTAACATGTACTTGAAAGGACATTAAAATGGTTGAGAGATAGAGGATTCAATGTTGACCAAGTAGGGTTCCCACCACCACCAATAATATAAGATTAATTGGGAAGCTTTCATAAACAACAACAAACTAAAGCCAAAACATCTCAAACAACTAATGAAAGTCAAGACATTCCTAAAACATAAGGAGAAGTTGAAAAATAAACTATCTCAATAACTGATTCAAGCTTTAGACCTCTCAAACTAAAAATAAAAAGGTTTATAAAGAATTCTTCTTATTTTATAGTTATCTATATTTCTAAAGATGTCCCTCTTGATAGTTTTTTTCAATCTCAAACATTGGTACCAAACACTACTCAACAATTTCTTACATTTGATTTTTCATTGTTACCATCATACCTTACTCAGCCTAATATTATTTGTCTTTACCCCCTCTAATTTTTTTAAAATTATTTTTGGATCCTTCACTCAAAACTCTAAGTCATTTGGTTGAGAAATAGAAAGATGAGATAATATTAGAGGAAGCCCAACCTTTAGAAACTATTCTCCCTTCTCATGAAATATCCACAAAATTTAATTCTATTCAAATGCAATAGCTTCTTACTAGTATTTAAATCTTTGATTGGCTTGACGAAGTGTTAAAGAAAAGAAAGAAAATTGTGGAACCCTAAGATATTGATTTTAGTACAATAACTTCTATTCCTGCATAGATAGTCAAAAATCCTAAAACTGTGACAAGGATAATCACATATAAAATGGAGATAGATATGCATAAGTAGTTACTTATCCTATAGAAAAAGATAAATATAGTGTCAATGGTTTATACTATCAAATATCAAAAATATACTTGGGAAAAACCACAAGAGAAGGAATGAAGGAAGATGTTCAAACTGCTATTGGCACTTTGTTTGAAAAGATGGATCATGATAAAATAATTAAGGATCAACTCAAAGAAAAAGTTGAGAAATTAACAATAATGGTTTAGGAAATGATAAATCCAATTCAATTTTCTTCTTTAATTATTCATCAACTTCTAGATACCAAAACACTAATTGTAGCAGAAGAACATGGAGTCAGTTCTATCTAGACTATAATGGATCTATGTTTTGATATCCAATTATACTATGATGATGCAACAAAAGTAGAATATAAATATACTATGAAAATGCATAAATGGAATGAGTTATTTCCTGAGTTAAGATAATTTTATAATGCTGACTTAGATGATCTTATTCAATTAGGAGTCATTAAGAAAGATGAATTTATATACCTTACTAAACTTTTTAGAGCTACAAAGTTTAGAATTTACATCATCAAGGAAGGTACCAAAAATTTATATGATTCTAAATCCATGGGAGGATAGGCTATTCTTAAGATAATATAACTTTAGAAACTGCATTGCACAATTACTAATGATGATAGTAGGGCATTTTCTCCATAGATTATCATCAATCAATTTAATACAAAATTTAAGGATATTCTAACTCCTAAATTTGCATTCAATTCTAGATCAATTCAGAAGTTGATAAAATACTAGCTTAGCTTAAATAATCTCAATGTAATGGCAAAAAGACTTTATGGAATAACTGACAAAATGACAAAGCTACATTATGATGCAGAGATAGATTTCACATACTCAGATGGTCTTGATGAAGAAAAGTTTCTTGAGATCCTACAAAAATTTAATAAATATCAGAATGAGAAAAAGAAGCTACAATAACAGAAAGAAGAATCTCCCATGATTCTCAGTGATGAAGAAGTAAGTTGATTTATCAATAATCTTTGACCAAGCTTCTAGCTTAGGATTTTCAAGTCATATTATGTGTTAGTGATTCACACATTGCATTTCATGCAATTGTATTAAGTTATTTTTAAAAAATTGAGTCATACAAATTTCCATTACACTTTTTTCAAGTCATGTAAATTTTCTAACATAATTTTACAAGTTATAAAAACACTAAAGTAATTTTATAAGTTGTGCAAATTACTCAACTCATTTTTATAGATTTTAAGTTGTGCTAATTCCCTAATGTATTTTTACAAGTCGTTAAATCTGCAAAAATGAGTGTATGCTCAGTAACCACCCATTTCAAGATATAAATATGAGTTAGGGGTTCATTTGTAAAGATTTTGATAGTTAGAAACCTCTAAGAGAACTTTTGAAAGTGGAAATTGTACCTGAAATCCATCTAAGATCAATACAAGGAGATTTTTCAAACTTTGCATTCAAGATTTCTATGTAGATAATGTATGTATAAACTATTTTCATGTATTCAATTTTTTCTTAGAATTTTGCCATATTTGTTTTAAACTAGTAAAAAAACTATGAAAAAATCATTATAGTATCTATTTTTGAATTTATATTTTCTAGTTTTGTTTTGGTGAAAGATTAGTGGAGCTATAAAGAAATTATTTACTTTATAGAAAGGAAATACAAAGTGATCATTATTTTCTGTTATCAGTTATGTGATTAACTTTGTGTATGTTTTACATTTATATAAATGTATGTTAGTATTTCCTATCCATTTAATGATAGAGGTTTCCCATCAAAGTCATATCCCAATTTCCTTAACAATGATAATAGGTTTTTGATTTTTGATTATGTTATATTTTTCATCTTCCAAAACATATTTATCTCCTTTATATCTCTTTGTCACATTTTATTTTCTTCAACCTTTTATAATTTTTGCTTAAAATTACTACCTTGATAAAAAATAATTTTTACTATAAATAATTTACTTTACTACATCCTTTTAAATTTCAATAAAGGTAGTTCTACCTTCTAATAGAAGAGGGATTTCTCCCCTGACTATTGATGTTAAATGTCAATTTATATACCCTAAAAATTTTCATGTAAACAAGTCACATTCCTTGAATTGAGCCACTTTTAAATTGTAGTGGGATTTGATCTTCCTAGCCAAATTGAAGTGTGAACTCACCACAAATTAGAGATGCCCAATGCTCAAAGGGGTTTTATAGTAATAAGCATGATGTTTAAGGCTAAGTTATTCATCTATATTATTGTATATTTGGTGTTCCACCTCTTATTTTACAAGCTTTTATATAATGTGGCATGGTAAAAATTGGTGGGGTGCCCTTCTTCCTTCAATTTAGATTATGGTACAATTTGGGTATTAATAGTAATAACCCATTTTACCTATGGTTTTTCTCAAATTATTAGATATGAGTGTCATGAATGGATTGGTAAACTTGAAGATGAATTTACTCACAAATCCTTGTAATCTCATTTTTATATCTATATAAAAATAGAAAAGAATGATCTTCATAGATTCTGTTATCTACATGCTCTACATGTGGCTATCATTGTTGACCATAGGCCTTGTAGACCATCCCAAGGACTACATCTAATAAATATGACATCATGTAAAAGTTGTCATCAGTGGGAATTTATTCATTTTTAAAAATCTATGCCTTCAACCTGATAGTGATTATCTCTTCTAGGGTAACAATTTTGTTAGAAGTTAGGAGAATATCCAATAATAGGACCCATTTCACTTGTACATAAGTAACACTAGAAAAATGATATAATCTATTTAAAATGGCCATGGATTTTTTAATACCAAGATTGAATTTTATGATGTTGTTAAATGGAATTCCTCCCTTGGGGTTTAACCTATGGACTTTCACTAGAAAGTATTTAAATTTTCCCTCTACAGTGTTGTGCTTGAGCCATATGTTGGCCAAGACTTAGTTATAAGTGACTTCAAGGCACTGAGAGCCTAAACTATCTCTTAACTACTCTTCCAAAAACATATTTAATTACATTTTTTCCTTTTTTAAGATACAAACACTCCCCATAATAAGTACCATTGAAGAATAAATCATCGACAAATCGATATAGGGAATTACTCTTGTTTCAATGTCATTTGATGGAGTCCCATGGTCTTGATTGGTAGAAGGCCATAAATGTATTTCTTCTCCTCTTAAGATATATGATATTATGAAGAGTATGGCATGATAGATTTTACTACATTATATATGTCCAAATAATATGGAAACATAAAATCCATGACACTTTTGTCAAATATTGTGTTAATGTAATCAGTGTTCTAAGTAATGGAGATATAGAAGGAGCCTAGACATGTGGTGGTATTGGATATGTCATTTTAATAATTTAGAACTCTATATTTCCTTTGAAAACTATCTAGATGCCCCTGTATATTTATTTGAAAAAAATCTAAGGATTTTGGTCACTTGAGGGTTTATGATTGCAAAGTTTGATTAATGGTGAATTTACTCTATTTTATTTAGATTTTTCATATATTTCCAAAGCCTGTGCCTTGAATGCATAATTAATATGGCATCAATGTGAATAATGAATTTTAATTTTATTCTTATTTAAATTTAAATATGGTAGTTAGCTTTGGCAAGTTTGTGTTTTCCATATGGAAACATTTCATTAATTGATGTGTATCTAGTCATCCCATTTAAGACAGGTGTCAACCTCTCACTTACTTGGGTATTTAGATTGATGATCCTAATTTATATTTTTTTAGGTTATGGGCTAACACAATTTATCCATGTGGAGTTCTCTCAAGGTTACTAGAACTTAGAGACTTAGGTCCATGGTTGTTTGAACCTTTGAACTATGTACTTACCTGGGAAGGCTCTAAGTATCGGGAAGTTGATGTGTGGCATGATCTTGGAGGGTATAATGGCTCAGAGAACAACATCCATAGGACCATTAGGATATTAAATTTAAATTTATCCTTTGGAGCTTTGGGTTAATAATAATTATGCCAACTATCAAATCCTTAGAGCTTGAAATCTTAGGGCCATTATACTTGACGGCCAAAGGGCCATTAAATTTTGTTTTAAATTCATAGGTTCTGTGTTCACAAAATTATGCCAACTGTCAAACCATCAAAGCTTAGAAATTTGGATCCATTGGACTATAGGGTCATGGGGCCATTATAATTTGTTTTAACTTTTCATGTTCTGTGTTCACATAATTATGCCAACCATCAAACCATCAAATCTTAGAAGCCCAAGGTCATTAGATTTTTTTTAAAATTTCTAGCTTCAAGTTTCATGGAATTGTGTTAATTGTCAAACCCTCAAACATCATAACCTTAGGGCCATTAGACTATGGGGCCACAAAGAGATTATAATATTAACTTTACTTTGAACTTCCATGGTCTTAGGTAACATGGTTACACTACATAGTGTGTTCTTGAGGATCAAAAACTTTGAAGACTTAGAATTTTTTTTGAAGTGAACTTCATCCTAGTTAAATGTGGTTCTACCATGTGGATGTTATTAGTGACCCGATTGTTGATAAAGTATGAAACTTTTGGAAAATTGTGATAAGTTTTGAGTAATGTGGTAATTCCATCTGTCAGGGTCTCAAGGATTAGAAACTTTGGAACACTTATAATATTTTTTGAAGGCTGAAGGGCTTTGGGTAATATAATCTTACCACTTGTCCTAATATTAGATAATAAAGGTAGGGCATGGATGTGAATAATTTGTAAGTCCTTATCAATAGTCATGTAAACATATAAAAATCAAAGAGACACTAGGACATGACACATTAGTTCCATTAGTCCATAAAAATCATAAAGTAAAATGTAAAGAATAATTATAAAAACCCAAGGTTTAAAATGAATTGAAATGAATGTCCAATCTTTGATTTTCATAATTCAAATTTTATAACTTTAGGCTTCATGAGTAAAACTTAGAATTATGTATATTAGAACTAATGTCATGGATATTTAAGGCCTATAGGACCATGAATATAGGATATTCAAACAATAGTGGGTCCTTATTTGAACTTTAAAAATGGGATGTCTGTGTTAGGGCATAATAAATGGTGATTCAGTGAGGAAATACTCCTAAGTATTTGAGAACCTATAATCTTAGTAATGCATCATAACAAAATTTTAGCTCTAACAAGAAAAAATAAGTAAACTAATCCTTTAAAAATACTCCTACTTCCCCATGCAACATACTACTCCCTTTAACTCCTTGGAGTTGTGTGTGTGATTTTATGAAATTTATTTTCCCCTTGTTATGATATTTTTGACAAAGGCTTGGATAAAAACTATAGGTTTTATTTTGGATTCATATTTTATAGCCAAATAGAAAGGGAATATTGGGAATTATAGGCATCCATAGCCATGATATAAATTACTTACATCACCCATCTTCTATAAGTTTGCATGATGAATTTTTTAAGAACACAAATAGAAAAAAGGTTGAGAACCACCATTGGTTGGGTGTATGTATAAGAAAATTTATTTTAATCAATACGTCCTTGACAATGTGCACCCATTTCTATGTTTATTATATCTCATCCAAGCTTTAACATGTAATAATGTAGTTAATATTTGGAAATAGAAAGTCTTTATAAAATTTACATGAGTATATCAGAGTAAATGCCAAAGGTCTAGCAAACTCACTCATTCTAAGCAGAGCCTAATTTAGTCATAATACATACCTTTAAGCACTACTAAAATAAATCTTGGTGAATACCAATTATGTTACCTTTTATATCATCCTATGATTTTTAAGTCTTTTATAACTCTATCATAGGAAATTAGTTGGTCTATTGTAAAATTTTATAAAAACTAATATAGTAGTCATAACAACTAATCTACCCAAAATAAATGTAGAAAGCAAGAAATACTAATCGAATAAAATAAGAAAGACTACCCTAGAAAGCATGAAATATACTTTAGAAAGTAGAAAAACTACTCTATTATTACACACACACACACACACACACACACACACACACACACGCACACGCACACGCACACGCACACGCACACGCACACGCGCACGCACGCGCGCACACACACACACACACACACACACACACACACACACACACACACACACACACACACACACACACACACACACACACACACACACACACACACACACACACACACACACACACACACACACACACACACACACATATATATATCTACTTATGATCATTCAAAAGCATCTCTAGTTGGAGCAACTATGAAATAATGTTTCAAAAACTATTCATGGACTAAAAAAGTGAGGTCATTACCTTGGAGGTATTTTAATAAAAAAACATTGTTATCTATAATTTTAGATATTTGATATGGGCTAGTCCATAAATTAGTGAATTTATTATGTCATCCTTTCTTCTCATGTGATTTATCCCATAAGAGAACTAGGTATGAAATATTAAAGGCTTTGGTTTTGGATCTCTTGTCAAACCACCTCTTAACAATGTCTTGGTGTTTGTTGAAGCTATGTTGTTCTTCAGTTCTTACATCTTCCATTTAGACTATGTCAAGCATTTTAAACTATACTATTTCATCCTCCCCCATGTAATCTTGTATGAACTAGTACATCAAGATTTTAAGAGTAATATGGAATATTGGTTTCTATCCATATACTATTAGAAAAGGTGAAGCCTTAAGGGATTTCTTGTGTCTTATTTTGTCTACCTATAGTACACTTTAGTAGAAAATTCCATTCTCTTGGTTTATCTTGTGCTTACATCTTGATGGCATCCATGATATTATTGTTGGTAGATTAATCTACTCCATTCCCTTGTAAGTAGTAGTTTGAGAAGAACTTGATGGTAATTTTGTTGTTATAATCCTATTATGTAAATTCAATAGATTGGAAACCTGTACCATTATAATAAACTAAATAAAATAGAATGGCAAACCTGGTTAGTATGTTTTCTTCTAAAAATTTGATGAAATCTAGTACTTTGGATTTTTTTGTAGTCATAGCTTCTATCCATCTGGTATAATAGTTAGTAGCTATTAGGATAAATTTATGCCCTAATAAAGAATTTGAGTTAATCAATGCAATGTATTCAAGATACCGTTAATAAAAATGGTATCCTTTAATGACTGGTTACAATAGTGTGACAAAATTCACTTCTATCTTTTTTGATCACCTACCATTCATGGTATGTTTTGACATGGTTATGGAATTTTTTTAAGATCATAGGCTAGTAATATCCCATCCTTAATATTTTATGGGATATTGCATTGCCTAAGGGATGTCCACTGCCTATCTTTTGATGTAGATTATTCATCATGTCTGTAACTTTTTCTTTTGAAACACACCTCAAGTATTTGCCTTCATAATTCTTTTGATTTGGGACAAACATGAAGTTATGGATTTTTAGACAAACCCTAATAATATAAGATTATATTTATTAAAATAAAACAAAACCTAATTGTAGTAGATGCTCCAAAAACACAAAAAGTTATGGAAAACCCTCACAATAAGTTATAAAAATAATTAAGCAAGTATCAATCCTTGAATTAACAAATCTCCTTGAAACCCTATGTGCCAGTATTGAGGGAAAATGATTAATTAATTACTATTTTTATAGACTCAACATCACCTCAAATATACAATAAAATTAACAATGAAATACAACCAATAGTGCCAACTCATAATCCATAATTTAGGGTATCAAACCCTATTGTATGCCTCTACAAATTATGAGAATAAATAAATATTAAAGCCCATGAAATATATCCTAAAACATGATTTTACCTTTAGAAAATAGCTATAAAAATATCAATAAAATTCTTGTTATTTTAAAATACCAAATAGGTCAAGTTTGACCATTCCAAGTGAATGATTCAACCCCTAAATGTGGTGCCTAGCTACAAAAATGAATTACTACCCCTTAACAACCCTTAACCAATCCATTATCACTCATAAATGTAGAACTAACCCTAGGAGAAGGTTTTATTCCCTTTCCAAACACTTCACTACCCTTATGGGGTCTCAAAACCACTAATTAATGTAATCTAAGTTCAAACCCTAGGTGCTACTCTAGGTGTATTCACTATTCATAAATGATGTTTGTTGTAAATAAAATAAATGATACTCAGTGTAATCTCCTAGATGAAAATTCCCTTGTTTAATGTAATGGTTTTTGTCCTTACTCTAAATTCCATTGAAGCATTTCATCTTCAATGTCTAAGCCAAGAATTTTTGTGCTCAAGCTTACTAACTCAATTATCCAAAAATAACATACCTCCAATTGAATTCCAAACTCTTTTAATATACTCACCCTTTTAAGTTATGAAGGTAGAGTTAAGATCATAAAGGTTGGTTAGATTTTAAATCCCACTTAAATGCATTTTATATCTGTTAAGTCACAAAAGGGCTCTCCTTAATGCAAAAATAGAACAACCTAAGTGAAAAATTCACTTTTACCTTTCAAGGAGGGTGATGTGTGATTCCTACTTATTCTCTTTTCTTTAGCCTAGGGAAAACACCACTAATTAGGTTAGGGTGAATTTACATGGATTTTTATGCCAAAAATGGGGACATGATAATCTTCCCCTCCCAAAATTACTTATCCTCAAGTAATTTCAAGATATAAGGAGATGTCCTAGCACTCCTTATTATGAAATGTCCACCTATAATTATTTCCCAAGGAATGAAAACCATCTATAAACTCTCCTTACTAATGTACCTATTATTGTTTGGTATGGATCAACTGTAGTCAACCTCAAAATCAGTCACCAACCTCATTCTTCTTTCACACCCATGGCTGCCCCTATTATAGTTTTCCATGTGGAACTAATAATAGTTGTTAACCTCCCTAAAACCATCTTCTAAGATAGTAATTTCAAGCTCCAAAAAGGATATAAACTTCCTTATAAGGGTTGTCATCCAATCCTTATCCCCTAAACTCAATTGATCCCCAATCAAGAAGAGAATCATCCCCCAAAAAACCCTATAATTACTAATATGTATGTTATATATGTGATGTACAACCATGAATTTGCCCCCAAAATTCAACAAATTCACTATTAAATTAACCTCTCAGGTGCTCTCCATATCCATATACTTTGAGGATGCCAATATGAACAAAAACATCATACAAAAATAACTAGAACTACTAAAAGAAAAACATTCATAAAGTGATACCTTGCTTCCCCAAATGGAAAGATCCATTTGATATTTATTATTCATGTGCATACTAATATGTTCACCCTTAAATAATTCCTCAGTATCTCTTACATTCCATAGTAGACTTCTCCAAGCTTGTAACAAAAGGATAACAAAAAATTTCCTAGGAAACATACCTTGGAAACCACTTCCAACAACTTTCCAACCCTCTTGGATGATCCTTTCCATGCATGTTATATGTTCACCCATAGGATACCCTTTTTTCACACCTTCATGCATTTATAGGACCAAATGTGAGTTGAAAAGGAGCTCATTGTGACCAAGAGAATAGTGTTAAATTGTCACTTCCTCCTTTTCCCTTCTTCCATTCAAGTTGTGTCCCCAAACATAGAAACTTTCAAAATTTGATAAAAAATATACAAATTTATACCTATTACCCATGTGAAGTGGATGTAGTAGTGTTACAAGGTCTGATTTTTATAAGTGATAAAACTTATATCTAATTGGTGTACTTTTCTTGCCCAATGCGAGTTGTATTTTGTCAAAAAAATTAATATGTGGCCTCAATAGGTGGCTAGAATCTTCTTACCAACTCAAAGATTTATGAGTGCAAAAAAATAGTCCTTGTAAATATATTTTAAGAATCCATGTAGGACTGTAGCATGCCAAAAAATTTAAAGTTTTTTAGTGTGTGACCAGTTGAATTTGCAACCCTCTTTTCATTTTTAGAAATCACTAAGTTATTTAAACACAAAATTGGGTGTTTTCTTCCATACCCAAGTGGATGCCCATGTAAAAAAATCACAACACTCTTTGCCCCTCTCATGCCATTAAAACTAGCCCTACTAAAGGTCCTACACATGAACTAAAAAAGCTATTGAAAATCATAGTGTTTAACAACACTTTTCCACTCACTCCATCATGCCTTATGAACATGATATGGAATTTATTTTTGTGTTTTAAATTTTTATTATCATGGTTGTAATATGCCTTTTTCCTCCTTCTAGTGGTTGTAAATCCACTAATACACAATTGGACCATCAATATAGTGTTTAGGTGTGAGAAACACACCTTCTTAGGGCCCCTACTCACCATGGTGACAATAAACCTTAAAGAAAAAAATTGAGAATGCTAAAAATATAAGTCATTATGATCTTGGGACCATGGTAACCCTTGCTTATTCCCTTATTTATGTTGGCATAACTTGTATTCTTTGTCTCACAACATGACATGATAATAATATTATGCTTGTGGGACTCAACAGGATTTATATCCATAATGGAATCTTGTCGTGCTCATTCGTTGAATTTAATTGGAGGAATTTTCTTCCCCATTGAGTGCCTTTCACCTCAACCTTAGTGATAGCGCAATTTTTTCAACCAATATATTTAAATAACTAAGAATGAGGAGAAATTAATGAGCACTTACAAATATGATAGCTCAATTACTTACCCATATACAAATCTAATTTTAATTTTTCCAAATGTAAAATGAAATTTTCTTTCTTTCTATTTGGAATTACTATTTAAAATAACCCCATTTCCTCATCCAATCTTGTTAGGACATGTGATTCCTTTCCAATTATTAATTATTTCTTCCAAGCTTCCTCTTAAGACCTAAAATTAGACAAAGATAATGGTTTATGAAAAGAAATAAAGCAAAAATTTTATGTCATCACATACCTTTCCACTATGGTTTCCTTATCCATCTTCAACCTTCCTTTTTGATCTTTCAATTTTTCATGAAATTATTGAACAACATTTCCTTGTTTTAGCTTTGGAATTTATGAATTTTCTATTACTTCCACCTTAGTGTCAATTATTTTCAACCCCATTAGTTGTCCCATAGCTTATTTGAAACCCTCACTAGGCTGCACTTGAATTTATGGTTCTTGTGGCTCAAAAAATTCAATCATTGGTTGTCCTTTACTTACTTGAAATAACTCTTATTTCTGCTCTAAAATCCATCTTTTGTGAAACTTTTAAATTTCATTACTTGGCTGCCTTAAATTTTCTAATTTTTGAAGCTCATCATTCACATTGCTAGATTGCCTTTTATATAGTTAGAGGTTATTTTTTAGATATCCTACAATTTAAAATTTTTTAATCCCCATATTCCCCTATAGTTTTGATCTTATCTTCTTCTAGGATAAACTTTTGAGGTTTAGGGATTAACCAAATAAACTTTGCCAAAACCTTGGGACTTTTTACCTTTAGTTCCCTCTAATAATTATCCATTGCTTGCAATAAATTATCATTGGATTCATCCATTATCCTCTTCTTCATCCCCACATTTTAAAGGGGATCTTCATAGTTTTATTTTGGAGAAAACATAGGTTTCCAATCTATTGAAGTCACTCACACCCCATAGTTGGCCAAGAAACTGGCTTTGATACCATAGTAATGTCCCCAACTTGGGATAAATTTGTAGTTATGGATTTTTAGGCAAACCCTAATAATCTGAGATTATATTTATGAAAATATAATAAACCCTAGTTGTATTATATGCTTCAAAAACACACAAAGGTGTGGTAAACCCTCATAATGAGTTATAGAAACAATCAATCAAGTATCAATCCTTAAATTAACAAATCACCTTAAAACCCTAGGTGTCAATATTAAGGGAAGATGATTAATTAATTACTATTTTTATAGACTCAAAATCCACCTCAAATATTTATAAAAAAATTACCAAATAAATATATCCAATAGTGCCCACGTACAATTCAAAATTTAGGGTACCAAACCCTATTTTATGCTTTACAAATTATGACAATTTAATAAATATTATAATCCATGAAATATATATTGAAACATGAATTTTCATTCAAAAAATGGCTATAAAAATAATATAAAAATACTATCAAAATGATTATTATTTCAAAATTCAAAATAGGTCAATTTTGACTCTTCCAAGTGAATGATTCAACTCCCAAATGGGGTACCAAACTACAAAAATGAATCACTACACCTTAAAAGTCCACCAACACTTATAAATGTGGTGCCAAAACTAAGAGTGGGTTCATTGCCATTGACAAATACTTTTCTTCCCTTGCGGGGACTCAAAACCACCATTTTTATCAATCTAACTTTCAAAACCTAGGTGTTGCCCTAGGTGTATTCATTATCCATAAATGATGTTTGATGCAAAGAAAATCAATTATACTCAGTGCAATCCCCTGGATGAGGATTCCCTAGTTAAATGTAAGGTTTTTATTCATTGCTCCAACTTCCATTGAAGGGTTTCTTCCTTAATGGCTAATTTAAGCATTTTCATGCTCAAGCTTACAAATTTAATTATCCAAAAATAGCATACCTCCAATTGAGTTTCAAACTCACTTTATATACTCACCCTTTTAATTTATGAAGGTAGAGTTAAGTGTTGGAAATATGATTGGCATTGATGTCAAAGGGGACATTACAAGCATGTCATTGATTTTCAAGATTGTATATGGTGATTAGAGGATATGCAAAGGATCCTATCAAAGGTCAAAAATGATTGAAATGCTTGTGTGCATGATTGGAATTCATTTGGTTCTTCACATTAATCATCTAGACATTTTGGGTCTATGACAAAAAAGATGAGAAGGCATTTTTTGACATCAGCATTACCATGTGTGAATGAGTATGAGGGCACTGATCACATGGTTATGATCATATTAGTCCCTACTAGTTATGCACTAGATTTTAAGACATGTTATGAAGATTAGTTGAGGATATGGGCATGAAAATTTGTCTACTAAGACAAAAATTCACGAAGTTTCTATACTTAGCCAAATTTGCAAAAAGGGATAAATAGATCCAAGTAAGCATATTGATGAGGTTAGTGTTTACACACATAGAGGTGTTAGGGCAAAATGATCACATGGGTCTATTAATTTTTGTGCCTAGTTTATATTCACTAAATCTTAGGTCACACAACATAGCATGACAAAAGATATGCTTGAGAAAAGTAGGGCTTCAAGGCATTTTGATAGTGTTTTCCAACACAATCAAATTTATAGGTTACAAGAATAAGCTGAGAAGGCATTTTTATGATGTCATATCTTACACATATGAAGGCTTTAGGAATAAATGGATATATGGATGGAATCCCCTATGTAAGAGGATCATATGTACTAAATTGTAGGGCATGTGACTAAGCATGACAAGAGTTATGAAAGGATAAAGTTGGCCTTCTAGGCAAGTTCTAGGCATAGATAGCTTTGTGTCAGAATAATCTAAGTAAGTTGATTAATGGAATTATGTCTTGCATGTGTGAACAATTCAAAAATAATTTAGCATATAGGTTTGTTCACTTTCATGCCTAGTTTATATGGTCTAAATTTCAGACTAGGTGGTTGAGTGAAGTAGAAGATATGAAGGTGCAAAGTTAGCCTTCAAGGTATAATTGAGATGGTCCCCATACATAGTAAAATTTGCACAAGGTAAAGTTTGAGCTAGTTGGAAGATCAATGGTTCATGCTTAGTTAGACATTGGAGATCCAATGGAGCATGATGAACTCAAATTATCAAAATGACCTCTAAGTTAATGCACAAGTGACAAGTGTCATGATCATAGAACTTGGATAGTTAATATATGGTGCAAGTTAAATTCAAAAGGTCAACAAGTAATGTGAGGATGCCAAATGTCTCAATAGTGAGAACTAATAGCTATGCACAAAAGGCACGTGCTTACACCAATTTTTGTATCCTTGAGGGTTAGACATTTATAAATATTGAGTTTTTCATAAGATCTGAAAGTGTATGGGTGATCATAAAAAGGAGATCCAATGGAGTGAATAGACTCAAATTCTATAAAGATATTGACATTTAAAAACTATACAGAAGTAAAAATCATGCATGTTTAAATATCCAATGACACATGGAAGCTTGGATGAGAAATATCTAATAGAGCAAGTGGACTCAGATAGAATAAAGTGATCAATGTTTATTGACATAGTGGAAAGTTAAAGATCAAGCAAGTTCAATAAGATCGACGGAGTGAAATCAATCCAAAGATATAGGAAGCATCAAGATGAGGTTAAAGTGTCAAATTTTAATGACCAAGTTAAGATAAATAATGTGCATCTTCAGAAATCAAATGACACGTAGGATCTCAGATTAAGGTGATCAAATAGATGAATTTTAAAGCTGAGCTATTTGAATATAAACCATCAGATCATGGCACCAAAGGTAAGATCAATGATCGATATTTAAAGTCATGTTTAGACAAATGGTTAGTTGTAAGAACATGTAAGAACTTATGTATAAGCTCTATATCTTGACACAAATAATATGATTGATCGATCTAATTGATCAAATATACATTAAAGAGCATGTGCATCAAAACTTGAGTCTAACAGATGATATAAATAGTAAATATACTTAAAATTATATCATAATGCATGGAATAGAGATGCAAGAAACTAAGAGTTCATGTAATAATAAACTAGAGTCCAAAATTGGCATGATGTGTTATAGTCTGAGTGTGAACACATAGAAGATATAAAACCCTAGTTCATGTCATATATATAGTCCAAGTATAGATTTTATTTATATGATGGTTTATATATATGATATTTAGGACAAAGGATAATCTATTGGAGTCATTCAAGTTATGTCAAATAGAAAATATAGACACAGAACCAGAGGGCAGAGATGAAATGAAGAGGTTATAAGAGAAAGATGAAGTATGTCAAACAAATACATATCTAGACACAGAGAGAAAGGGGTAAAGAGGAAGAAAGGCATAAAGAGAATGTGTAGAGAATGAGCAGTTATAGATTAGACTTGTAATAGAGAGAATAGAGTTAGATTCATTTATCAATATCTTTTATATATTGAAGTTGTAGCTCTATAAATCTAATTGGTTGGTGCCATCAGACAAGCTAAGTTGGTGCTCAGTTAGGGGATTGGTGTTTCCTTAGGGTTGGTGCCCTTAAACATTATACCCAGTGAGGTTAAGTAGATTTGGTGTTTCCTTAGAATTGGTTCTCATAAATTAGGGGATTGGTGTCTCCTTAGGATTGGTGTCCTTAAAAGTGTAACCAATGAGGTTTTTTAGTGAGGCTTTAAACTATGAGGTTGGATTAGAATAGTAGTTTCTAGTAGATATTCTCACTATGGTTTTTCCCTTTGGATTTTCCATGTATAAATCTAGTGTCATGTGTATTTGTGTGTATGCAATCTTTGCATTTATCTTTTAATCTATATATGCTTTTGAATTTACTTTAAAAGGATTAAAGGATTAGTTTTATTTGATCTACTAATTCACCCCCCTCTTAGTAAATAGTTGTGTTCCAAAAATTGGTATCAGAGCCTAAGGTTCCTTGAAATAATCTTAATCAGCTCAGGTAGATCTTGGAATAGTGAACACAATGGCTACTCAAGAAGGATCTTCATCAAACAAATCACCTATCTTTGATGGATCTAACTATGCATTTTGGATCATAATAATGGAAGCATACTTATCCTCATTAGGTGTTGATGTATGGATGTCTATGATAAATGGATACACAACCCCTACAATAACTCCTACTGATCAAGCTGCCAAGAAAGCATATAAAAGCAATGCCAAGGCAAAGAATGTTATTCTTTATAGATTTTCAAACTTAGAGTTTGTCAAAGTTATGTGCTGTAAAAATCCACAATACATCTAGGACAATATGAAGATCATCTGTGAAGGTGATGATAGGGTAAACTAGGTCAAGATACAAACATAAAGAGGTATGTTTGAAAGTCTTAAAATGATTGAAGATGAGAAGATTGTAGACTACCTCCTAAGGGTAGATTAAATAGTGAATGCAATGAGAGGCCTAGGAGAAGTTATGAAAGAATCAATCATTGTCAAAATAATCCTAAGAGATTTTCCCTCAAGATATGATTCTAAAATCTCTATAATAGAGGAAGCAAGAGATATAGATAAGCTCATAATAGATTATTTACATGGAACCTTCACTACCTATGAGATGAGAATGGGAGAAGCAAATACTTCTAAGTGAGAAGCTACATTTAAAGCATTTAAGCATGCAAAAGTAAAAGCATTTACATATAGATCTAAGGAGACTGATGAAGAATAAGCCAACTTTTTTAGAAGATTGAAAATAGGATCTAGAAAGTACAAAGGTAAGCTACCCTTTAAATGTTTTAATTATGGTAAAGTAGGACATTTTGCTACTAAATTCCCTTATGAGAAGAAGGATAATTTTGAGCAAGAAGAGGATGGAAAAAGAATGAATCCACACTATTACAAAAGGATTAACTTATTTAAAAACAAGAAAATCTTGTATATAAGAGAAGATAGTGACTCATTGGATGATAATGATAGCTCAGAGGATGACCATGGCTATGCCTTTGTGGTTGAGGGAAATTAATCCCTGTTCATGGCATTATAATCAAATTTTATAGTTATAGATCAAGAAGAATTTGAAAACTCTGATGAAGAAGAGGAAGGAGAATGGACCTAGAAGGTGAACTCATCTATGTTCTAGATGAGATTAATAATCTAAGAAAAGAGAACTCAAGGTAAAAGAAGCTTGGATTAAAAAAAATTGAAAAACTATCCAAAAGTCATGAAATATCTAATCAAATGATAGTAAACCTTAAGAATCAAGTTGAATAGGCTGTAATAATAGAAGACGTAGTCAAAATTAAACTACAACTTAAGTCTATTAAGTGTATGAGGCTAGAAGCAGAGATAGTAGCTTTAAGAAAAGAGCTTGAAATGGATAAAGTATAAATAGACAAAGGTTTAAAGTTGAAAGTAGGATAAAACATCCTTGATGAATTGATCAACTCTCAAAATCCATCAAAATGGAAATCTGCTCTTAGTTATGAAAAGGGAAAAGTCCCATAACCAGTATATCTGCTAAGTTATATGACAATTTCAAAGCAAAAGGATCAAGATAAAAAAAGGAATGTCTCCAAAGATACAAATATAGATAGTAGCACTACTGATGAGAAGAAGACTAAAGGAGAAAAGAAGCCTGAGGAAAGGAAAAAGAACAATGAGTCCATCTTTTCAAACTCAAGGAAGATGTAAAAGACAAAGGCAATTGATGCAGATGGTTACACAAGGCTAAGAAACCTGAAGAAGCAAGAGTTGAGAACTCCCCATTCTACACAATGAAAAGCTATAACCATGTATTTCTCATCCTTTTATGGTTATTGTTATAGCTTTAAACATTTTGGTCATAAGGCTCTTAATTGTAGAGTTGTACCTATAAGGAGAACTAATTTTGTAAGAAAAAAATCATTTTCACCCTTGTTAAATACAAATGCAATGTGTTATAATTGCAATAATTTTGGTCATATAGCTAAACATTGTAGAACAAGCTTTGTAAGATCAAAATTATAGAGTAAGAAGAGAGACATGCCTCCTAGTGTGAACACAAGTTCACAAGTCTCTGAAAAAGAGAAAAGTAAGCCCAATAGGATATATAAGCAACCCAAGAATGTATAGAAAGTGAAAGATCAAGCCATGATGAAGAATGTTATAGAGGTTGGAAAATGTCAAGATCTCTCAATATTTGTACATGTTGATAATGAGAAGACAAAGCTTAAGGAGAAGTCTAAGGTGATGACTAAGGATACTTTTGAGGTATGTATAGATTAAAGTGAACATCTTTTTATTACTTAGCAAGTTTCATGCATAAAAAATTAGTCTTATGTGCCTAGTGATGAGATTCTAAACTGTAAGGAAGATTCATAAGATGAATAGGTATGTCATAGATCCATATTGTCTCCATGTATTGTTAATCCCATTATATAAAAAAAGGAGAACAATGTAATGGATGAGCATTTTACTTCTCTCAAGCCTAAGAAGAATAGAAAGCAAAAGATGACCAAGGAAGAGAAGGAATGTGAAGAGTTATGGGCAACTCCTAGTTTCACATTATTCTAGGACATTGTGAAGTAAGGTGTCGTTATCTGTTCTTCTTAAGAGACCCTTGTTAGTGGAGAAGCAAGTGATGCCTACTATAGATGTGAACTCAAGTAGGTTGTGATGATGACTTGATCAAACCAAGTCAAGTGTTGTGTATACAGTGTCTATAGGGACAAAATGAGTGTTTCAATATGACATAATGAGATTGTTGGAGTACATCTCATATATATATGTATATGGTCTATAGATTCATTTGGCATAAGGATTCTAATGTAATAAACCCTTGACATTGTGTATCTTGGGTTGTGGAAAGAATTTAGGCCACCAAACTCAGTGAACATGTGTAAAATGATGATATATATGTGATAAATGAAGTTATGGTGTGCTATAGGTACTCTCTTAGTGCAAATATGGAGCATGGAGTTAAGGGGAGCTAACTCAGATAACATAAATAGCTTAAAAAGCTATGCATAGTGTAAGGGGGAGTTAGATTATTTAGTCTGTCAGGATTAAAAAAGTCTTCGAGTAGAAGAGCTTTACAATTGGTTGGGTCCTAAGATCAGAAGATAATAAAATATTGATAGATAAGGATAGTAAGCCTATGTGGTAGCTCCTACACCACATCACTAAATCACTAGTGATAGTACATGAGTCCAAGGGGAGTCTCATGGAAGCTTTATTAATCCCTAAAAGAAAAGAGAAAATTCAACTCAGGTATGTATATTTTGCAAATTTCTAATGAGTTAATGGTTGCAGGTTCTTGGACAAAATCCCTAATCTGATAAAGAGGGATAACACTTTGGACAAATAATAATGAGTCCCTTTTCCATTGATGTCAAAGGGGGAGAAAAAGGGCATATTCTTTTTGTAAAATTTTGGAGAAAAAGTGAAAATTCTATTTGTAAAATTTTGGAAGAGCAAAGTAAGTGTCCAAGATGAGTTTAGGAAAATATGCCATTGCCTAAGGGGGAACAAGTTTGGTATGAACAACTTTAGTTCATACTCATCAAAATCTAATGCAAGCAATGCTAGAGAAAGAATAAATTATTAAAAGATTAGAACATTAAGTTTTCATTAGAGCATTTAGTTTGAGAAAAATCATTTTCACCCTTGTTAGATACAAATGCAATGTGTTATAATTGCAATAATTTTGGTCATATAGCTAAACATTGTAGAACAAGCTTTGTAAGATCAAAAGTATAGAGTAAGAAGAGAGACATGCCTCCTAGTGTGAACACAAGTTCACAAGTCTCTGAAAAAGAGAAAAGTAAGCCCAATAGGATATATAAGCAACCCAAGAATGTATAGAAAGTGAAAGATCAAGCCATGATGAAGAATGTTATAGAGGTTGGAAAATGTCAAGAGCTCTCAATATTTGTACATGTTGATAATGAGAGGACAAAGCTTAAGGAGAAGTCTAAGGTGATGACTAAGGATACTTTTGAGGTATGTATAAATTAAAGTGAACATCTTTTTATTACTTAGCAAGTTTCATGCATAAAAAATTAGTCTTATGTGCCTAGTGATGAGATTCTAAACTGTAAGGAAGATTCATAAGATGAATAGGTATGTCATAGATCCATATTGTCTCCATGTATTGTTAATCCCATTATAGAAGAAAAGGAGAACAATTTAATGGATAATCATTTTACTTCTCTCAAGCCTAAGAAGAAGAAGAAGAATAGAAAGCACAAGATGACCAAGGAAGAGAAGGAATGTGAAGAGTTATGGGCAACTCCTAGTTTCACATTATTCTAGGACATTGTGAAGTAAGGTGTCGCTATCTGTTCTTCTTAAGAGACCCTTGTTAGTGGAGAAGCAAGTGATGCCTACTATAGATGTGAACTCAAGTAGGTTGTGATGATGACTTGATCAAACCAAGTCAAGTGTTGTGTATACAGTGTCTATAGGGACAAAATGAGTGTTTCAATATGACATAATGAGATTGTTGGAGTACATCTCATATATATATATATGGTCTACAGATTCATTTGGCATAAGGATTCTAATGTAAGAAACCCTTGACATTGTGTATCTTGGGTTGTGGAAAGAATTTAGGCCACCAAACTCAGTGAACATGTGTAAAATGATGATATATATGTGATAAATGAAGTTATGGTGTGCTATAGGTACTCTTGTAGTGCAAATATGGAGCATGGAGTTAAGGGGAGCTAACTCAAATAACATGAATAGCTTAAAAAGATATGCATAGTGTAAGGGGGAGTTAGATTGTTTAGTCTATCAGGATAAAAAAGTCTTAGAGTAGAAGAGCTTTACAATTGGTTGGGTCCTAAGATCAGAAGATAATAAAATATTGATAAATAAGGATAGTAAGCCTATGTGGTAGCTCCTACACCACATCACTAAATCACTAGTGATAGTGCATGAGTCCAAGGGGAGTGTCATGGAAGCTTTATTAATCCCTAAAAGAAAAGAGAAAATTCAACTCAGGTATGTATATTTTGCAAATTTCTAATGAGTTAATGGTTGCAGGTTCTTGGACAAAATCCCTAATCTGATAAAGAGGGATAACACTTTGGACAAATAATAATAAGGAGTCCCTTTTCCATTGATGTCAAAGGGGGGAGAAAAAGGGCAAATTCTTTTTGTAAAAGTTTGGAAGAGCAAAGTAAGTGTCCAAGATGAGTTTAGGAAAATATGCCATTGCCTAAGGGGGAACAAGTTTGGTATGAACAACTTTAGTTCATACTCATCAAAATCTAATGCAAGCAATGCTAGAGAAAGAATAAATTATTAAAAGATTAGAACATTAAGTTTTCATTAGAGCATTTAGTTTGCCATCAATGCCAAAGGGGGATATTGTTGGAAATATGATTATCATTGATGTTAAAAGGGAATTATGATCATGTCATTAATGTTCAAGATTGTATATGGTGATTAGAGGATATGCAAAGGATCCTATTATAGGTCAAGAATTATTGGAATACTCATGTGTATGATTTTAATTCATTTGGTTCTTCACATTCATCATCTAGACATTTTGGGTCTATGATAGAAAATATGAGAAGGCATGTGTTGACATCACAATTGCCACATGTGAATGAGTATGAGGTAGTTGGTCACATGGTTATGATAATGTTTGTCCCTAGTAGATATAAACCAGATTTGAAGACATGTGATGAAGATCAATTGAATATATAGGCATGCAAAGTTGGCTACTAAGACAAAAATTCATTAAGTTTTTATACTTAGCCAAATTTTCAAAAAGGGCTAAACAAAGCCAAGTTAGCATATTGATGAGGTCAACATTTTCACATATGGAGGTGTTAGGATAAAATGATCACATGTATCTATTTATTTTTGTCCCTAGTTTATATGAACTAAATCTTAGGTCACATAACATAGCACAATAAAATATATGCTTGAGAAAAGAAGGGATCCAAGGCATTTTGACAGTGTTTTCCACAGTCCAATTTGTAGGTTACAAGAATAAGTTGAGAAAGCATTTTTATGATATCATATCTTGCATGTATCAAGGATTCAAGAGAAAATGGATATATGGATGGAATCACCTACGTAAGAGGATCATATGTGCTACATTATAGGGCATCCAACTAAGCATTACAAGAGTTATGCAGGGACAAAGTTATCCTTCTAGGCAAGTTCTAGGCATAGCTAGCACTATGGTAGAATAATCTGAGTAAGTAAATTAATGGCATTATAACTTACATGCATGAAGTATTCATAAATAATTGAGTATATGGGTTTGTTCACTTTTATGCCTAGTTTATATGGTCCAAATTTTAGACCAGGTGATTAAGTAAAGCAGAAGATATGAAGGTGTAAAGTTAGCCTTCCAGGCATAATCGAGATGGTCCCCATACTTAGCCTAATTTATACAAGGTAAAGTTTGATCTAGTTAGAAGATCAATAGTTCATTCTTATTTGGACATTGGAGATCCAATGGAGCGTGATGAAGTTAGATTGTTAAAAAGACCTCTGAGTTAATGCGTAAGTGAAAAGTGTCACAATCATGGAGCTTGAATAGTTAATTTATGGTGTAAGTTAAAGTTAGAAGGTCAACAAGTAATGTGAGGATGCCAAATGTCTCAATAACAAGAATTGATAGTTATGTACAAAAATCATGTGCTTATGCCAAGTGTCATATCCTCGAGCGTTGGACATATATAAAGATCAAGCTTGTCAAGAGATCTAAAGGTGCACAGGTGATCATGCAAAGAAGATCCAACAGAGAAAATGGACTCAAATTCTATAAAGAGCTCAACATTTAACAACTAGATAGAAGTAAAGATCATGTATCTTTTAAAATATAATGACATGTGAAAGCTTGGATGAAAAAGATCTAATGGAGTGAGTAACTCAGATGGAACAAAGTGATCAATGTTTATTAACATAGTGGCAAGTTAAAGACTGAGTAGGTTTGAGAATATTGATGGAGTGAAAGTGATATAAAGACATAAGAAGTAGAGGGATGAGGTCAAAGTGTCAAAGTTTAATGACCAAGTTAAGATAAATAATGTGCATATTTGGAGATTAAATGGAATATAGGAGATCAAATCAAGGTGATCAAATGAACACATTTTAAAGTTGAGATATTTGAATATGGACCATTGGATCATGGCACCAAAGGCAAGATCAATGAAAAACATTTAAAGTTATGTCCAGACAAATGGTTAGTTGTAGGAACATGCAAGAACTTGCATATAAGTTACATATCTCAACATAGATAATGAGATTGATCGATCTAATTGATCAAATATATATTAAAGAGCCTATGCATCAAAACTTGAGTCTAACAGATGTTATAGATAGTAAAAAGACCTAAAATTATAATTTGATACATGGAATCGAGACATGGGAAACTAACAGTTCATGTCATAATAAACTAGAGTCCAAAATTGGCATGATGTGTTACAGTCAGAGTGTGAACACATAGAAGATATGGAACCCTAGATCATTTGTTTATATATATGATATCTAGGATTATGGAAAAGCTTCTAGAGCTGTTTGAGTTGTGTTAAATAAAAAATTTAGACATAGAACTAGAGGTAAGAGAGGAAAAGAAGAGTCTATAAAGAGAGATGAAGTGTGTCAAATAGATACATATCTAGACACAAAGAGAAAGGGGTAGAGAGGAAGAAAGGCAAAAAGAGAATGTGCAAAGAATGAGCAATTATACATTAGACTTGTAATAGAGAGAATAGAGTTGGATTAATTTATGAATCTATTTTATATACTATAATTATAGCTCCATAGATCTGATTGGTTGGTGCCATCAGATAAGCTAAGTTGGTGCTCAGTTAGGGGATTGGTGTCTCCATAGGGTTGGTGCTCCTAAACATTATAACTAGTGAGGTTAAGCTGATTTGGTGCTTAGTTATGGAGTTAGTGCTTCCTTAGAGTTGGTGATCTTAAATTATGGAATTGGTATCTCCTTAGGATTGGTGTCCTTAAAAGTGTAACCAGTGAGGTTTGCTAGTGAGGCTTTAAACTGTGAGGTTGGATTAGAAAAGTAATTTCTAGTAGCTATTCTCACCATGGTTTTTGCCTTTGGGTTTTCCACATATAAATCTGGTGTCATGTGTACTTTTGTGTGTATGTGATCTCCATGTTTATCTTTTAATCTATATATGCTTTTGAATTTGCTTTAAAAGGATTAAATGACTAGTTTTAGTTGATCTACTAATTCACCTCGCCCCCTTTCAGTAGATAGTTGTGTTCCAACATTAAGATCCTAAAGGTTAGTTAGCTTTTAAATCCCACTTAAAGGCACTTTATATCCTTTAAGTCTTAAAATGGCACTCCTTAATGCAAGAATATAACAACTTAAGTGAAATCTTCACTTTTACCTTTTAAGGAGGGTGATATGTGCTTCCTGCTTATTCTCTTTTTCCTTAGCCTAGGGGAAACACTAAGATATAGGCTAGGGACCATGTCTATGGATTTTTAGGCCAAAAAGGGGGACATGACAAATAAATTGATGGCAATTTTGTTTTTATAATCCCATTATGTAAATTCAATAGATTGGAAATCTAGACCATTATCACAAATTAAATAAATTGGAGTGTAAAAGCTAGTTACTATATTTTATTCCAAACAATTGATGACATCTAGTGCTATGGATTTATTTATGGTCATAGCTTCTATCCATCTAGTAAAATAGTTAGTGGTTGTTAGGAAAAAATTGTGCCCTATTGAAGAGTTTTAGTTAATAAACTCAATGGAGTGAAGACTCCATTAAGCGAAAAGGTGTCCTTCAATGATTGGTTGCAGTAGTATGAAAACATTCACTTCTCTTTTTTCTAAACACCTAACATTCATGGTAGGTTCTAACATGGTTATGGGAATATTTAAAGATTGTAGGCTAGTAGTATCCCATTCTTGATTTTATATGGGATATTTTATTACCTGAGGGATGTCCAATGCCTATCTTCTAATGTAGATTGTTCAAGATGTCTATAACTTTTTATTTTGAAATACACCTCAAGTATATGCCTTCATAATTATTTTGATATATAAATATTTTATTTATCATATAATGGATTGATTTCAAGCCTAATGGATCATCCATATTCTCTATTTATCTTAAGGGGACATGCACCCATGAGTAAGCAGAAGATTATTTGAGCATACCATTCACCATTGGCTACCTAATTCCCATTAGTTTATTCAATAAAAATGTGTAGATCAATCTCAGACATGAGTTGGATGATCCCTTAACATCTCACCATCTTGGATGGTTTAATTTGATGATCAAACTCATATAGTGTTTCCATCCATTTACCTCTTCTTTCGCCCAATTTATTTTAGTCGAGTGTGAGCTTGATAGCTAGATCAAGAATGTCAACATATGTTTTCTTCATCAAGATGTAATGCCTAAATGTTTTGATAGATTTGATAGGTGCATATATCTATTTATATAAAATTTAATATTTCAACTCTACATCCTTTAGATTGGTACTCATGAAGGCAATTACATGTTCATTGTCATCTACATTTTGTGTGAGTACAATTTCTATATTATGCTCTAAGAAAAATGAATAAAGGTAGAAATCCTTAGTGAAATTTGAGTTGATTAGAACTGGAGCTTAAGTAATGGTATTTTGGATATCTTGTAAAGCTTTATTGGCTTCTGTTTTCCATTTTATTTTGGCATCTTACTTTAACATGACATTCAATGGCTTGATAATCTCTATAAATCCAAAGTTGAATTTCTTTACAAAGTTTATCTTACCAAAGAAAGACTTCAACTCCTTGATATTAGGAGCTGTCAGCTTGGAAATGGCCTATATGTATTTTGGTTCAATGGAGATCCCATCCTTAGTGATGACATGGCCTAACAATTTTTCTTCAGTAACTCCAAAGATGATCTTCTTTAGATTGAGGGATACTCTACCTTATACAATAGTTAAATACTATTTGTAGATGATCTTCATGATCAACTCTATATTTTGAATACATTGTTAAGTCATCCATATAAATTATGATGCACTTTCTTACAAGTCCCTAAAAGGCAAAGTCCATGACTCTTTGTTAGATTACTCTTGCATTGATTAGGCCAAAAGACATCCTTTTGTAATTAAAATTTCCCCACTTGGTGGTGAAGATAGTATTCATTCTATCTTGTGATTTCACTAAGACCTGATTGTAGCTTGAGAATCTATACAATAATGATATCATTCCAAATCTACTAGCCATATGAATTACCTCATCTAGGGAGGGAAACATATAGTTATCATTTTTTTATGCTAGATTTATATTTATGAAGTCAACATAGAGCTTGATTTATACATTCTTCTTCCTAAATGGCACTAGGTTGGCTACCCAGGTATATTACTTGATTAGAAAGATAATCCTAACATCCAATAACTTTTATACTTTTATTTGGATGAGAGGTGATAGAATTAGATTTACTATTTTATGTCTCTGCCTAAAGAGCTTATGCTCTAGTTTCAGTGGGATGGTAAGTGTGATGATCTTAGGGTCAAAAACTTCAAATCTTCATATGTCTAGGCAATCACATCTTTGCAATCTATCAGCAAACCCCTCAAATTTTATTTCTCACTTTTAGTTCAACTAAGACCAATCTTCACATACTGAGGATGTTGACCAGTGCCCATATTCTCCTTGATAAAATCAAACTCAGTTACTTTAAGTTATTTTTACTTTTGAGCTTGTGGATCTACATTGAAATCTCACTTTAGGGAAACCATCCCCATGGGACTATGGTACTCTTTTATCTTTAAGATGCTATATTCTCCTAGTTATTCAATGTGCATGGGTTCAATATCCATTTCATCTATTATTTGGGATTTAAAGGCTCTAGAACTATTTATAAATTGGATAATCTACTGATCATCCTCAAATACTTAGAAATTATCCACATTATCTAGGATAAAGGTACAAGGAATCAGATCCACTAATAATTTATAATTTTAGATTCTTTGAGCAATTTTAGATTGGTAGATAAATATTCTAATGAATATGCCATCTAGTTTCTTTCCCTTAGGATGGTTCTAATGTTGAATACTTCAAAGGATCTGATCAGGTCCCATGATCGATATTTGTACTTATTTAAGTAAGTGATTTTACATTGGTTTTTATTTATGATTTGTTTGATAACTAGTTATAAATCACTGAATAAATAATTGATTAATATTATGCTTTAGTGATAACTATAATCCAATGATTAGGGCTTCATACTCAGCTTAGTTATTAGTGCAAGGGAGTTTATCCTATAAGTATCTAGATATTGCTTCTTGTTTGGATCTTTTAGGGATATGCCAACACCTAAACATTAATTTGATCTAGCTCCATTGAAATGGAGAGTCTATAATTGATAAGGACCTTCAAATCACATCCTATCCCACTCTATAAAAAAATATGTACATATTAGTAGGGGTTATAGAATCAATGATTTGTAGTTATTATTTTTATGTCTAATCTAGATATGTATGTCATACAATTGACAGTCATATTATTTATTTTTCATGATTAATTATATTGGAGGATATTAGAATATATTTATATTATGTTATATGATCATGTTGACTAAGATTCACTGTAGATGTTTTGAATTACAATAATTTATTAATCCTTATATATTATTAGTATACGATTACTTTTTATAATCTCAGACTAACTACCCTTTGTTTGATCAAGGTGGTTTTAGGACTGTTATGCCCTCATAAGTGACACTTATGGGGAGACTATCATTGGAGAGGAGGGTGTAGATATCAGAATTATGGATTTAGAGAATTGAACCGAACCCACACACACCACATTCTTACTTTAAGTAGGTGAAATGAATGTTAGTCAGTATTCAACTAAAATGATAAATGTTTCTTACTTTATTCATATTTATAGATATTAAGATAGTTTGAATTCATTTTAAATGGTTAGTTGATTGGATATCTAATTACCATATTATGTCAATTTTGTGTTAGATGTCATGTTTCTATTAAAGCTTGTCATCAATTAAATCATGTTGAATTATGGGCAAGGTAAACCAATTATTTGTTTTAACACTAGGAGACTGTTGATTTTTATTGATATTGTTTGATTTGGTTACCTTATTCCCCTTTTTGGTGTTAAGTGAGGGGGTAAAATAGGGTAAAAACACCCCAAATCAATTTAATTAAAAAGGAACTTTAAAACTTTGGATTTTATTTAGTTATTGTTATTAAAAAATGCCACAAAGTTGAAAGGAAAAGGAATTAGAGTTATATGTTGATATGATGATGGAGCTGACTTCACCATTTAGAAAATGGAGGGTTGCATGCAACTACCATGCCCATAAATATGGTGAATGACTTAAATTTAATGGAAAATGGATGAGTTTGAACATTGATTAATTTGAGTTCTATAATGATGAACTCATAGAGTTATAAGAGAGTTACTTGGTCATACAAAACATGCATAGGATTTAGGAACATGCATAAGAGAAAAAGGGAATTGAGATGGTGAACAAGAAAGTAGATTTTGGAAAGGAGAAGAGGGAGGCTACCAACACTTGTAATTGGAATGGTAGATGTTGATATAAATAGGCAAGTAAAATCTTTGACATTGTAAATTAAAAAATATATGGGTTTTGCTTTGTAGTCTTACATCTATTTGGTATCAAAATAATGAATGGTTAACTTAGGTTATACCCTATTTGATTACATATGTTGGTATATCTCTATACAAAATTTAGAACATCATAGTTATAGACCTGGGTATGGAATTTGGTTCCATCCCCAGGCCTATAAAAATGATATTATTTTCTTAGTAAATAAGGAGTTCTATATTTATACTTTACCCTAGACTAGATATTGGTTCAACTAAATTTTAGGGTATACTTTTATTATAACTATTAGTGAAATACCATAGATGGATTTAATATACATGAAACAATAAAATCCTAAATTGATGTTCTAAAAAGGGATAAATCCCCTCAAGGGCATTAGTAGACTTTTATATGAAAAATTTAACTATAAATTATTTTACTATTATGATGTATTAGTTTCATATAAACATACATACATACATGTGTGTGTGTGTGTGTGTGTGTGTGTGTGTGTGTGTGTGTGTGTGTGTGTGTGTGTGTGTGTGTGTGTGTGTTTCTATATATGTATACAAATAAATATGTGATTGGATTTTATATTCTTGTGAATTGACTAAACTATGAAACTTAAATTGGTTCATCTACAATTGTAGGAAGTTAGTAAAACCCTTGGTGGTGTTATTAGTATTGACCTATGTGGGAAATGGATACATTTATCTATGAATGCAAATCAAAGGTTAAGAAAAAATTGAGATATAGAACCTACGCAAGTATTGGTTTCCTTTTGGATACATTTTTACAATCGTAGGTTATAGTGAGAAAATTTGGGTACATATAAATGAGTTACAATAACTAGTTTCATTTTATTGATGGCCTGGGCATTTGTGTTGATAGTTAAGTTATGAAAGGGTGATATACAAATGTTTTTTTATGTAACATACAAAGACAATTATTGTATGATGGATCTATTTTTATATGTGTTTATATAATAAAAAATCAAAGACCTACAGGTGTATATTTTAGACATAGATATTTGGTTAAGACATTCGATCTTAAGACAAATTTAAGTTATTAAGTGTGTGTGTGTGTGTGTGTGTGTGTGTGTGTGTGTGTGTGTGTGTGTGTGTGTGTACATACATACATACACTTAATAACTTAAATTTGTCTTAAGATCGAATGTCTTAACCAAATATCTATGTCTAAAATATACACCTATAGGTCTTTGATTTTCTATTATATATGTTCGATCTTAAGATAAATTTAAGTTATTAAGTGTATATATACACACACACACACATACACTTAATAACATAAATTTATCTTAAGATCAAACGTCTTAACCAAATATCTATGTCTAAAATATACATCTGTAGGTCTTTGATTTTCTATTATATAAACACATATAAAAATAAATCCATCATACAATAATTGTCTTTGTATGTTGCATAAAAAAACATCCATCATACAATAATTGTCTTTATATCACCCTTTCATAACAAAGACAATTATTGTATGATGGATTTATTTTTATATGTGTTTATATAATAGAAAATCAAAGACCTATAAGTGTATATTTTAGACATAGATATTTGGTTAAGACATTCAATCTTAAGATATATATATATATACATATATATATATATATATATATATATATATATATATATATATATGTATGTATATATATATATATATGTATACATATATATATATACATATATATATATATACACATATACATATATATATATATATATATATATACATATATATATACATATATATATATATACATATATATATATACATGTATATACATATACATATATATACATATATATATATATACATATATATATATATATACATATACATATATATATATACACATATATATGTGTGTGTGTGTGTATATGTGTGTGTGTGTGTGTGTATATATATATATATTATATGTGTGTGTGTGTATGTGTGTATATATATATATGTATATGTATATATATATATATATATATATGTATGTATGTATGTATGTGTGTGTGTATGTATGTATGTATAATTATACCAACAGGTATTCATGTACACACACACACATTTGAGTATTTTGGAGATTTTGTATGTTATCAATTCAAATGATAAATTTGAGCTTACATAATGGTAACACTAGTACTTGGAAAACTTACCTTAATTGTATGCATAAATGAATGGACATGTATATCTATTTATATATACATATTAAGATGATTATATTTAACCATGTATAAAAATTTGTAGTCAAATAATATTGAGGTATTAAACTTGAGCATATATTTATCTCCTTTTTGGATGATTGTGAACAACTGTAGGTTATGATAGGAAATTCTGAGTATGAATTATATCAATGACTATGTTTATTGATGAGAATGATTGTCCATGGGTTGTATGAATAGTAATAGGATCTCAAACAAGTAAAATTGTGATGATAAAACTTATGTATATTAAATGTACATTCTTAGACATTACATTGTTGTAATGGCTTGTTATTATATGGATTCAGTATGGCAAAACTAATATATATATATATAACATATATAGGTTGTAATGGTGTATTAGGTAAAAATGTGAGAATTTATTGTATTAATAAATGTTGAGTTGTGGAGCTAAAAGCTTCATTGATGAGCTAGATTGAGGTTGTTGAGTTTACCAATAACTGGCATCGCCAGTATCACTGACATCGATCAAGCATGGATCAGAACCGATCGACATCGGTCAAGGATCGGCCGATGTCGGTCATATGCAGACCGACAGTGATCGACATCAGTCACCTGTGTGTGTGTGCATTTGCATGTGTTTCCAGAATTAGATTTGTTTTAATTTTAGGAGAATAGTTGGTTTGCATGTAAAGACTAATTTTAGTCTTGAGTCTATTTTTCTAATTATTATTTGCCTTGGATCCTATTTTAGAGACCCATGGGGCAGTATTGTAATTAAGAAGAAGAAAGAAAAGAGGGAATAACAACTCGGTTATTGAGTTGATTGTAATTGATTGAGAGAGAGAGAAATACTGTACACCCAAGAGGTGTGGGAAGAGTGAGATTTCTTCATTGTATTCTAGAAGAGTTTAATGCAAGATTGGTTGTTTCTTGTATCTCCTATTATTTGTTGTTTCTAATTTCTAGTTACTTATTACTTCTGGGTTAATTCTATGTTTAGTTGCTTATACAAAAGTAATCAATTGTAATCCAAGTTCCTAACAAGTGGTATCAGAGCGTGTTAGTGTTTGTTGATTACAAAATTCACTCACAGGGGTTTCTGATTGAGTGGGAGTAAAGCAATGGCAGAAGAAAGTAAACTAAGAATGGAGAAATTCAATGGCAAGAATTATCAATTATGGAGAATGCAGATTGAAGATTATCTGTATCAGAAAGATATATACTTACCATTGGGTGGGTTTGCAAGCAAGCCCACAGATATGGAAGATGAAGAATGGAATGTTCTTGATAGAAAGGCTCTTGGAGCTATAAGGTTGAGCCTAGCAGCTTCTATGTTTTCAAACTTATCATAGGCAAAGACAACGGTAGAGCTAATGGATACTTTGGCAAATTTATATGAAAAACCCTCAACTTCGAATAAGGTATATCTTATGAAGCAATTATTTAATTTGCGAATGTAGAAAGGTGGATCTGTATCTACTCATCTTAATGATTTCCATGGAATTGTAAATCAGTTAAATTCAGTCAAAATAGTTTTTGATGATGAAATTAAGGCTCTCTTATTCTTATGCTATTTACCTGAAAGCTGGGATAGCTTGGTAATGGCAGTTAGTAATACTACATTTGCTTCAAATATCTTGAAAGTTGATGATGTTGTTAGTGTAATATTGAATGAATAAATTTGCAAGAAAATCATAGGGGAAACATCAGGTAGTGCTTTATGTTTTGAAAGCAGGGGAAGGCAAAGAGAGAAGGGCAAGCAAGGGAAATCAAGGTCAAAGATGGGAAGAAGATCCAAATCCAGAAATGAAAGAATAACCTGTTGGAATTGTGGAAAGAAAGGGCATGCAAAGAAAGATTGTTGGTTGAAGGATAACAAAGAAAATCAGCATGAAGGTGATAAAGAATAAAAAGTTGCAGGTATTGTTGCATAAGATGCTCTTATATTTTCTTTAGATAATAAAATAGAATCTTGGGTTTTAGATTCTGGTGCCTCTTTCCATGCAACCCCAAATAGAGAATTTTTCAATGATTATGTCCATGGAGATTTTGGAAAAGTTCATTTAGGGGATGATGAGCCTTGTCAAATTATTGGCAAAGGAAAAGTGCAACTGAAATTGCAGAATGGCAACACATGGGTGTTGAAGGATGTCATGCATGTACCCATCCTGAAGAGGAATCTAATTTCTATAGGAAAGTTGAGTGATGAGAGTTGCACAGTAACTCTCACAGTTGAATCTTGGAAAGTTTCCAAGGGTGAACTTGTATTAGCTAAAGGTAAGAGAGTAGGTACACTTTATCTATCTACTTGTATTACTGATTATTCTCCTTCTATTTTATCTACTTCAGATGTAGATGCAAAGTTGTGGCACTATAGGCTTGGTCACATGAGTGAGAAGGGAATGGATATTCTTAAGTCAAAAGGTAAGCTTTCAGATTTGAAAAGCATAGATCTAGATTTCTATGAGCATTGTAATTTTGGGAAACAGAAGAAAGTGAGGTTTCTCAAAATTGGGTCAACAAAGAAGAAGCACAAGTTGGAGCTTGTTCACACAGATGTGTGGGGACCAGCTCAAGTAGCTTTTATTGGAGGATCACGGTATTATGTTTCTTTCATTGATGATGCTACAAGAAAGGTATGGGTTTATTGCATAAAGAGAAAATTTGATGTTTTTGACACATTTAAGAAAGGGAAAGCTTTGGTTGAGAATGAAATAGGTTTGAGATTGAAGTGCCTTAGATCTGACAATGGTGGTGAGTACTACAGTAATAAATTCAATAGTTACTATTCTATGAGTGGAATACGCAGGGAAAGGATGGTTCCAAGGACACCTTAGCAAAATGGAGTTGCTAAAAGGATGAATAGAACAATAATGGAGCCTGCACGGAGTATGAGGTTGCATGCTAGTTTGCCCTTATAGTTTTGGGTAGAAGATGTAGATGTTGTGGTTTACCTGATTAACAGAGGACCTTCTACTGTACTGGATGGTGGAATTCTAGTGGAATTCTAGAAGAGACGTGGATAGGTAAAAAGGTAGATCTTTCATTTCTTAGAGTTTTTGGTTCTGAAGCTTTTGTGCACATTGATAAAGAAAATAGAAAGAAGATGGATGCTAAATCTATGCGGTGCACTTTCATTGGTTATGGTTTTGGAGATTTTAGATTTTGATTGTGGAATTTGGAAACTAACAAAATAATTAGAAGCTGGGATGTAGTTTTTAATGAGAAGGTGATGTACAGTGATCAACTCAAGAGGTTGAATAATTCTGAGCCGGGCAATCTTGATTTAGAAAAGGTTATGATCCAAAATGAGCTCACAAATAAAAATCATCACCCACAAGAAAACATAAAAACTGACGTCGATCAGGTGGAAACCAACATTGGTCAGGCAGAGACTGACGTCGGTCAAGAAACTGATGTCAGTGACCAGGAGGAATCGATGTCGATCAGGTGCAAACCGACATCGGCCAAAGATGACCGAGATTGGTCACTGACAGAAAGAAATTTGGCCGGACAGCAAGCTATCAATGAGTCTCAAATGCCCATAAGGAGGTTTGAAAGGGTAAGTAAACCTCCAATTCGATATTCCTCTTATTTATACTACTTGTTGCTCACTGATGGTGGAGAACCAGAAAGTTTTGATGAGGCAATGCAGGTAGAATCCATGAAATAGTGGGAGCATGGCATGAATGAGGAAATTGATTCCTTGGAAAAAAAACCATATGTGGGATTTGGTTGAGTTGCCAGCTGGAAAGAAAAAACTAAAAAATAGATGGGTTTACAAGTTAAAGGAGAGAATGGACAAATGAGACATAAGGCCAGGTTGGTAGTAAAGGGATTTGCACAAAAACTAGGTATTGATTATGGTGAAATTTTTTCTCCTGTAGTAAAGATGACTTCTATTCAGACTGTATTGTCTTTAGTTGCTATTGAGAATTTGCACCTTGAGTAGCTTTATGTTAAGACAACATTTCTTCATGGAGATTTGGATGAAGAGATATATATGGATCAGCCGGAAGGTTTTGAGGTTAAAGGTAAGGAGAAACTTGTGTGTAGGTTGAAGAAAAGCTTATATGGTCTTAAGCAAGCTCCAAGACAATGGTATTTAAGGTTTGACAGGTTTATGATAGAGCATGGCTTTAGTAAATGTCAATCTGACCATTGTGTTTATTTTACCAGATTGGATAATGGTAGTTATATTATCTTGTTGCTATATGTACATGATATGTTTGTTGTAGGTTCACACATGCAGGAAATTACTGAGTTAAAGGTGAAATTAGCTCACACATTTGCCATGAAGGATTTAGGAGCAGCAAAGAAAATCCTTGGCATGAGTATTAAGAGAGACAGGAAAAATCACAGTTTGATTTTGTCTCAAGTGGATTATGTGAATAAGGTGTTGGCGAGGTTCTATATGCAAGATGCAAAACCAGTAAGCACACCTATGGCTGGACACTTCAAGATGAGCAAAGAACAGTGTCCTAAATCACATGATGAGGTTGAATACATGAGCAACATTCTATATGCTTTAGCAGTTGGGAGCTTGATGTATGCAATGGTATGTACTAGACTAGATATTGCCAAAGTAGTGGGAGTTGTCAACAGGTTTATGGCCAATCCAGGAAAGGAGCACTGAAAAGTAGTTCAGTGGATTCTCAGATATCTGAGAGGGACTAGTAGTAGGTATTTATGCTATGGAGGGTCAAACACTTCTCTACATGGGTATGTAGATTCGAATATGGTAGGTGACTTGGATGGCAGGAGAAGCACCACAGGATATGTGTTCATTGTTGGTGGAATGACGGTTAGCTGGATTTCAAAGTTGTAGAAGGTTGTTGCCTTGTCTACTACAAAGGCAAAATACATTGCAGTCATAGAGGCTATTAAGGAAATGAATTGGATGACTTGGTTCATGGAAGAGTTGGGAAAGGAGCAAGAGAGTTGCAAATTGTACAGTGATAGTCAAAGTGCAATTTATTTGGCAAAGAATTCAGCCTTTCATTCAAGAACCAAACATATACAACTTAGGTACCACTTCATTAGATAGGTATTGGAGGATGGACAGTTCAAGCTGGAAAAGATTCATACGGATAAAAACCCTGTAGATATGTTAACAATGTTGGGGGATCAAACCAACAATAGCTTACACTTGTGAAAGCAATAAACGCGGAAATAAATTAGATAGATAAGTAACTGAAATGATAAATAGCAATGAACAAGATATACAAGAAAACACCCTGAAAACTTTTATTAAAACTCTTTACAATAGGAATACAATGAAGAAACTTCGTTCTTCCACACCTCTCTCAGATGCACACAAGATCTCTCACTAGATCTCTATTCCTCAAGAGCTCTCTCTCAAGTACAATCAAATCCAATAACTTGGATTGATGCAACTCAGTACTGTCCTTCAAACATTCACAATGTTCTACTCTTATTGATACATTCTACAATTATGAGCTAAGAAGATCTATCCTAATATAGAATTAGGAGACTTGAGCATGCTCTTACAACAAATAGTTAAGCCTCTTCAACAAGGGCTCTAAAAATAGTAATGCTAATAATAGAGGTGCAAGCTTGAGTCCACAACTCAAACTTATCATGCAAACACTCGCTTCTGTCCATGGAAATAGCTTTTTGGACACGCAGGTAACCGACGTCGGTTCTTGCCTGTTCGCCTGTGACCGTCGCCGATCGACCCTACTGCCGACGTCGGCACCTCTGTAACTGCAATTGACTGACGTCGATCGCTCCTGACCAACGTCAGTGTCTGTGTAGACCCAAACCTATTTTAGTATGCTCCTTGGTGAAGCTTTTAGCTCCACACTCTAGAAATCTCCCACTTGGAGATAAACCAGCTGCACCAGTACCTGTACAGAAACATCTTCTAGCTCCACCATCTTCAACTCAATCATGAAGACCAATAGAAGTTGAATGAAGATTCAACTTCTCCTTCGTAACTAGCTTTGTTAGCATATCAGCAGGATTCTTGTCTGTATGGATTTTCTCCAGCTTCAACTCACCATCTTCCAATACCTGCCGTATGAAGTGGTACCTTAGCTGTATGTGCTTGGTTCTTGAGTGAAAAGCTGAGTTCTTAGCTAAATGGATTACACTCTGACTGTCACTATACAATCTGCAACTCCCATGCTCCCTTCCAAGCTCTTCCATGAACCGTGTCATCCATATCATCTCCTTACTAGCTTCTGTGGCTGCAATATACTCTGCTTCTGTAGTTGACAAGGCAACAACCTTCTACAACTTAGATATCCAGCTAACCGCCATTCCACCTACAGTAAAAACATAACCTGTAGTGCTTCTTTTGCCATCCAAATCACCTACCATATCTGAATCTACATAACCATGTAGAGAAGTATCTAAACCTCCATAGCATAAGTGTCTACTACTGGTTCCTCTCAGATATCTAAGGATCCATTAAACTGCCTTCCAATGTTCCTTACCTGGATTAGCCATATATTTGCTTACTACTCCCACTGCTTGGGCAATATCCGATCTAGTACACACCATTGCATACATCAAACTCCCTACTGTGGAAGAATATGGAACCTTACTCATGTACTCTACCTCTTCATGTGAATTAGGACATTGTTCTTTACTTAACTTAAAATGTCCAGCCATAGGTGTACTTACCGATTTTGCATCCTGCATATTAAACCTCTCCAACACCTTGTTCACATAATCTTCTTGAGACAATATCAACCTGTGATTTTTCCTGTCTCTCTTAATGCTCATGCCAAGGATCTTCTTAGCTACTCCCAAATCCTTCATAGCAAATGTTTGAGCTAATTTTACCTTAAGCTCTGAGATATCCTGCATGTGAGACCCTGTAACTAGCATGTCATCTACATACAACAATAGAATAATATATCTACCATTATCAAATCTCTTGAAATATACACAATGGTCTGATTGACACCTACTGTAGCCATGCTCAGTCATAAACCTGTCAAATTTCAAGTACCATTGCCTTGGAGCTTGCTTGAGGCCATACAAGCTTTTCTTCAACCTGCACACAAACTTCTCCTTACCCTTGACCTCAAAACCTTCTGGTTGTTCCATATATATTTCTTCATCTAAATCTCCATGAAGAAACACTGTCTTAACATCTAGCTGCTCAAGATGCAAATCCTCAAAAGCAACCAAAGACAATACAACCCTTATAGAAGTCATTTTAACAATAGGAGAAAAAATCTCACCAAAGTCAATACCTGGCTTTTGTGCAAATCCTTTCACTACCAATCTGGCCTTATATCTCATCTGTCCATCCTCACCTTCCTTCAACCTATAGGTCCATCTGTTCTTCAGTGTTCTCTTACCAGCTGGCAATTCAACCAAATCCCATGTTTGGTTCTCTCTTAAGGACTCCATCTCCTCAACCATGACACACTCCCACTTACTCCTGGACTCCACCTGTAATGCTTCTTCAAAACTCTCTGGTTCTCCACCATCAGTTAGCAATAAATAATATAAGGAAGGAGAGTATCTAATTGGAGGCTTACTTATCCTTTCAGACCTCCTGATGGGTGTCTTGGACTCGTCCTCAACACGCTGTCCACCAAAACTTTCTGACAGTGACTGACCTCGGTCACCTGCAGACCTGTTACTAGCCGATGCCTATTCTTCCTGGCCGACGTCGGTGCCTGGTCTATCGATGTCAGTCTCTGTATGACCGACATCAGTTTCTGTACTGCCGACGCCGGTTCCTAACCTGCCAACGTCGGTCTCTGTGTTTTCCTATAAGTTATTATTTCTTTTTCCCACGAGCTCATTTTGGACCATAACTTTGTCTAATTCACTATTGCTCTGCCTAGATTGATCTAGCTTCCTTATCTGATCACTGTACATCACTCTTTCGTTGAAAACAACATCATGACTCCTGATTACCTTGTTAGTTCCTAGATTCCAAAATCTGAAACCAAAATCATCTAAGCCATAGCCAATAAACGTGCACCTCATAGACTTAGCATCAAGCTTCTTTCTATTTTCCTTATCTATGTGCACAAAGGCTTCACAACCAAAAACTTTGAGATATGAGAGATCTACTTTTTTACCTATCCATGCCTCTTCTAGAATTCCACCATCCAGAGCTGTAGAGAGTCCTCTGTTAATCAGGTACACTGCGGTGTGAACTGCTTCTGCCCAAAACTCTAAGGGCAACCCTGCATGCAATCTCATACATCTTGCATGCTCCATGATAGTTTTGTTCATCCTTTCAGCAATACCATTCTGCTGAGGTGTCCTTGGAACCATCCTTTGCCTTTAGATTCTGTGAGTGTAACAATACCAGTTAAACTTAAGACTGCAAAACTCATCGCCATTATCAGATCTCAAGCACTTTAATCTTCTGCCTGTTTCATTCTCAACCATAGCTTTCCAAATCTTAAAAGTCTCAAAAACATCAGATTTCTTTTTAATACAGTAGATCCATACCTTTCTTGTGGCATCATCTATGAATGTAACATAGTACCGTGATCCGCCAATAGAGGCTACCTGAGCCGGTCCCCACACGTCTGTGTGAACAAGCTGCAACTTCTGCCTTTTCTTAGTAGACCCAGTCTTGAGAAAACTAACCCTTTTCTATTTTCCAAATACACAATGCTCACAAAATTCTAGATCCATACTTTTCAAATCTAAAAGCATACCTTTAGACTTAAGAATTGACATCCCCTTCTCACTCATGTGGCCAAGCCTTGAGTGCCACAATTTAGCATCCACATCTGAAGTAGATAAAACTGAAGGAGATTTGTTAATAACACAATTACACAAATAGAGAGTACCTTCTCTCTTACCTCTGACCATAACAAGTGCACCCTTGGTCACCTTCCAAGAATCTGCTGTGAGAGTTACTGTACAACCCTCATCACCTAGCTTACCTGCAGAGATCAAATTTCTCTTCAAACTAGGAACATGCATCACATCTCTCAACACCCATGTGTTGCCATTCTACATCTTCAGCTGCACTTTACCTTTGCCATTAATCTTACAAGGCTCATCATCCCCTAAGTACACTATTCAAAAATCTCCATGGATATAGTCACTGAAATATTCCCTGTTAGGAGTAGCATGAAAAGATGCACCAGAATCTAATACCCAAGATTCTATATTATTATGCAGAGAGAAAATTAAAGCATCCTGTGCAATACCTGCAATCTTGGCTTCTTCCTTTCCTTCGTGCTGATTGTCCTCCTTAGGCTTTGACCAACAATCTCTGCTTATGTGCCCCATCTTTCCACAATTCCAGCATTGTGGCTTCCTGCCATTTCTGGATTTAGATCTGCCTTTCCCCTTAGACTTGGATCTTGCTCTGCCTTTCTTGCTCTTCTCTTTTTGCCTTCCCCCGCTCTCAAAACTTAAAGCGTTCCCGGATGCCTCTTCTATGCTTTTCCTGCATATTTCCTCATTCAAGATAACACTAACAACATCCTCTACTTTCAAAATATTTGATGCAATGCAGTATTACTTACTGCCATTACTAAGCCATGCCAGCTTTCAGGCAAAGAACATAATATTAAAAGAGCTTTTATCTCATCATTAAACACTATATTTACTGAGCTTAATTGATTCACAATACCATTGAAATCATTCAGATGAGTAGAAATAGATCCACCTTCATTCATATGCAAATTAAATAACTGCTTCATAAGATATACCTTATTTGAAGCTGAGGGTTTTTCATACATATTTGCTAACGTAGTCATCAACTCTACCGTTGTTTTTGCTTGTGACAAATTAGATATCACAGTGGAGGCCAGACTCAGTCTTATAAACCCTAGAGCCTTTCTGTCAAGAACTTCCCATTCTTCATCCTCCATGTCCTTGGGCTTCTTTGCTATCCCACCTAACGGTAAGTAAAGATCCTTCTGATACAGATAGTCCTCTATCTGCATTCTCCAATGTTGGTAGTTCTTGCCATTAAACTTTTCCATTCTCAACTTACTTTCTTCTGCCATTGCTTCTCCCACTCAAACTTAAATCCCTGCAGAAACCCCTGTGAGCAACCTGTAATCCAAACACACTACACAGATCTGAACCACCTGTTAGTGAACCTGAGCTTTGATACCAATTATCAAGCTCTGAACCTGTAACCAAGGCTTTGATACCACTTGTTGGGGGATCAAACCAATAATAGATTACACTTGTGAAAGCAATAAATGCGAAAATAAATCAGATAGATAAGCAAATAGAATGATAAATAGCACAGAACAAGAGATACAAGAAAACACCCTGAAAACTTGTATTAAAAATCTTTACAATAGGAATACAATTGAAGAAACTTCGTTCTTCCACACCTCTCTCAGATGCACACAAGATCTCTCACTAGATCTCTATTCCTCAAGAGCTCTCTCTCTCAAGTACACTCAAATCCAACAACCTGGATTGATGCAACTCAGGTTTGTCCTTCAAACATTCACAATGTTCTACTCATACTCACACACTAAGCTAAGAAGATCTTTCCTACATATAGAATTAGGAAACTTGAGCATGCTCTTACAACAAATAGTTAAGCCTCTTGAATAAGGGCTCTAAAAATAATATTGCTAATAATAGAGACGCGAGCTTGAGACTACAACTCAAACTCATCATGCAAACACTTGCTTTTGTCCTCAGAAATCACTTTCTGGACACACAGGTAACCGACGTCGGTTCCTGCCTATTCACCTGTGACCGTCGCCAGCTGACCCTACTGTCGACGTCGGTGCCTCTGGTTTACTAGTAACCGACATCGATAGTATCACCGACATCGGTCAAGGATTGGCCGACGTCGATCATATGCAAACCAACAGTGACTGAAATTGGTCACCTGTGTGTGTGTGTGTGTGTGTGTGCATTTGCATGCATTTCCAGAATTAGATTTATTCTAATTTTAGGAGAACAGTTGATTTGCATGTAAAGACTAATTTTAGTCTTGAGTCTATTTTTCTAATTATTGTTTGCCTTGGATCCTATTTAAGAGACCCATTGGGCAGTATTGTAATTAAGAAGAAGAAATAAAAGAGGGAATAACAACTCAGTTATTGAGTTGATTGTAATTGATTGAGAGAGAGAGAGAGAACTCTTGAGAGAGAAATATTTTACACCCAAGAGGTGTGGGAAGAGTGAGATTTCTTCATTGTATTCTAGAAGAGTTTAATGCAAGATTGGTTGTTTCTTGTATCTCCTATTATTTGATGTTTCTGATTTCTAGTTACTTATTACTTCTGGGTTAATTTCGTGTTTAGTTGCTTATACAAAAGTAATCAATTGTACTACAAGTTCCTAATAATAAAATGGTGGAAAAAGTTTGTTATTGATAAAGTTTTCAAGGAAGTATAAAATAAGTTTAGGATACATTATTTGTATTTTATAAGCTATTTTTAAGACTCATTAGTTTATATTGTTGACTGAGTTTTATACCACAAATATATATGAATGGTGTTTAAAGAAAGATATGTTGTATGGATATAGTGTTATTAAATTATTGTTTTAGCCTTTATGAATTTTTGATTTGCATATAGAATAACCTATATATGACTTTCATGAGTTGAAAAAAAGAAATTTTTGAATGATGATTATTTGTGTCTTTCATTGCATAATTGCATGAATTGATGTATGCTACACTATGTATTAATGTACCATGATTTATTATGAGAAATCATTGGCATGTTTTATATAGCTAGTGATAGATATATGAGGATGTTATCTTGTAACTCATATATCAACCTCTTAATATCATCTAATAGTTTATGATTTCATTAGCAGATAATTTTTATGATTGGAAATGGAATGAATCCCTAGATCCAATTTCTATAATGAAAACTTTGGCCAAATTAATGTTATAGAACATACATTGGCATTCCATTATATTTTATAGTTTATACGTGTTTGTTGATGTCATATTAGATAGAGGATTAGTTTCCATGGTTTATGTGACTACTACATGTATTAATGATTATACACACATGGGTTTCAATTGATTTATTAATAGCTATATTGCTCTTATCTACACCTCTATGAAGGGAAGGGACACCTCTAATGGGGAGGTGTGAAAAATATTGATGGTATATGGTTGGAGGTAAAGCACTTAGATGATACTCTCCCTCTATTCAACTATTCAACCATTTGAGATCATGCTCATAACTATATATACATATCATTAAGATGATTTGGAGGCTCATTTATATTGTTGTACATGATATATTATATGTATGACTTTGTAATAAAATGTAATATGTATTACATTATTATATGATGACTATTCAACACATTAATGGCTGTGAGATTTATAATTACATCTAAATATTGTAACATCAATGGATGTATGCTTATTTATAGTTTTATTATGGATTATATAAATGGTTTGATGTACTTGACTCTATATACTATTCATTTTATGATAAATATTCATCTTGTAATTTGTTATATAATGTTTGAAAACTAAATAGATGATTTTATTAACTAGTGGATTGATATATTTATGTATTTATTCATTTAATACATTTATAAGTCAAATAATGATTTTAAAGATAGTTATGGATGGTTTTATAAGTAAACCATTTGAAATTTAAATTTTTTTTGGTGTAACATTATGTATCCTACATGGGGTTCTAAAAAAGTTCTTGTTCATGAGGTTCTTGCTTGGTAGTGAAAGTGTACACACATACATGTGAGGTTGTAAAATCAACCTTTTCATCCTTAGCATTTTATTATGTGATTAGGTACTTCATATTGGGTTCATGCTCTACTATAATCTTGTTGGATACTATTTTCCAAGGAAATTACATGTGATAAATATATAACCATGTACCTATTTCATGTCTTTGACCAATCATGACTGAGCAACAAGCCTTCAACTTCTAAAATGTCAACAACCAAAATATCTATATATTTTTGTACACATATCTCAAATATAAGTTGGATGTGTACATTTGTAAGATCTCCAAAATATGCATTAGAATAATTTTCCAGTTATAGGACCACTCTTTGTAACTTATCTATGGTCAAACCTAGTTTCTTACGTACAATTGTAAGCATCACACTGGCTAAGGCACCTGAGTCAACCAAAACATTATGCACATTATTTTAAAACATTATGATGGTTAAAAAAAAAGGTGGTACTTCTAGCTTGTCCTTATAAATAACCATATTTGCATGTGTATTTTTTTATTTGTCAGTAGATGATCTCCCAGTCAAAGCTTTGAGTAACAACTCTCTTTGTTCAATGATCCAAGTTAACTCATGAAGACAGATATTATCCATGATTTTATTCTATCTTCAAAAATATTTTACCCTTTTATACTCTATATGTAGACACTAGAAAACCACACACAATGGTTCTAGATGTCAAAATACCCTTAGACCACCTCAGGACCCCATAAGGACCATCCTCCAACCCTTTAATGATAAACCAGAGTTAGGTTAGTTGATTAGATAATTGGTTCACTAACCTACCTTGACCAAACTTATCCTTTGACCCTAAACCATTGATGGTCACCCTAACAATCAATGGTTAAGCCTAACCACTGATGGTTAGGTTCCCACTACTTGAACAGTCAAAATTTAATCAACTCTAGCTTGATTTTTTATATTGAGCTCATCTAATTCATGTGTGAATTAATGCATATAAAAACTAAATTATAACTACTTTTTAAACCTCCTGTTAACCTATTGTTTCACTTATCCTTCCGTCCTATAATAAAATAAAAAGAGATGGTGAATCCAAATCCAAAATTTATCAATCATTCGCATCCAAATCCAGAATCAATCAATCTATTGTATCCAAAGCCAGATCCTCTTCTATCAACACTTCCATTTCTAGGTATTCCACCAATGAACTAATGAACCAATAAGTGTGATAGAGATCTAAAGTGTTTCCATTCATTTACCAATAGCCAAGTATTGTTACTCTACCAAAATTGCTCTAAGTTTCACCAATAGATCCTTTGACCCTCTTCATATCAACAACCAATAAGTTAAGTATCTATTTTCAATCATTCAGTTACTTTATTTATATTTCACAATCAACCCAACCCAAACCCATCTCTTAGAATTTCATTATGTGACCTCATCAAAATAGTCTTTTCTTGACCAAACCCAACCCATAATAACTGTCAATGGTCACCCTAACTGCTGATGGTCTATCCCAACCATCGATAATTACCCTAATTACCGACATTACCCTAACTATTGATTATCACCCCAACCACCGATGGTCATTGTGTGACAAAATAACAACAAACTATTTTCACCCATCAGACCTTACACAAATCTACCTTTCTTTCCCTCTACCTGATCAAGGAACCCTACCCTATTTTCTAAACCATACATGACCTATTTAACATTAATATTGACACACTTATTACTATAATTAGTCAATTTCATCTATTTTTTTATCAAGCACTTCTTGTACTTAATTTCAGTACCTTCTAGGATATTTGTAAGTACTTTATCTTTCTATTTTTGAACTTAATTATTTAAAAATCACAGATTGACAGTGTCTTGGGAAGCTCATGCTTCTTGGATCTATCACTCACTAGGAAATCCACCCTACTATCTAACTAATCAAACCATTTATTTCAGTGCTTTCTTATTTATAGGTCATTCTTCCCAAGCTAAAGAGGAGTATCTACAACCATCTGGATCAATGTGTGCACAACATATCACACTTTTCTACTGTACCCTTCTTGAGTTTATTTTCTCTTCCTTATAAAAAACATAAATGAGATTTATCTAAAACATTCTAGCACACTCAATGGGACCATTGAGTCTTTTCTTAGGTTCATAGTTGCATTTAGGTTCTCTACTCATACAATGAAGTCAAAGTTTCATTTTGGGCTTCAAATTGATTGCACCTATTGTTTTGCTTTCTTATTTTAGCTCACATAGATTAATTAATCAAGTGAATTAACTATAAATTCACTTTTATCACACACACAAGACCAAATCACTTACACCTAATCAAGCATAAAATATTGACATAAGGCCCACATGGGATTTTATTACCTAGTGGTCACCTTTACTATCCATCCTACTTAGATTTTATCACCAAGGGGAGAACCAACTCAGCTCTCTAGTTGAGTATAATCTCTGGAAATCGGTATATATTGGATAAGCAACTGACACCCTTATCTCTTTGGTGTATGAAGTGAGGGGATAAGCCTCAATATAAATCCATATAATATTTCTAATACATATCCTTTTGATAGCCTAAACACAACTTGAAACTAACCATAGACTTATTTTCCAGTACCCACTCTACAAGCCAAGTTCAGTCACACAATTCTTAAAACTTAAGGCATAAGCCACAAGAAAGACTAAAAAGAACCTTAGGATTAAATGTGATTTAGTGTGTGTTTTTATTCATTTATTTTTCTTATCTTCTCTTTGTTTGAGTTGTGAGATTGCTTATATCTTATTTTCCTTGTATGGTTTCAACTAGGTAATAACTAAGAAACCAAGCCAACCAAGACCCACCTCCTAATCATCCATCTTCTTCTTCTCCCTCATCCATGGAGTACATCTCAAATGTAGAGATATCTACTCATACTTATAGGATTCTTACCATCCCTTGAATAATTACCCAAGGTGATGCAAACTTTTCCACCTTTTTGGATAATAACCCCATATCCCTATAACATTACCTTAACACCATATCCCACCATACCCCTACTTCAGTTATGCCTATTGACTAGCCCTACGACATGCCATCCCACCTTATGGGTGACACTTATATTTCCACTATCTCCACCCAACCTTTAGTCACCCAGGAATCCTCCTCTATCAATAACCCTACTGATACCACCATCCAAAACCAACCCATGCAACCAAGCAACACCCAATCACCTTCTTCCCCAAATAATAATCCTCCTAGTATAAGAACAACCCAACCTTTGGGCACTGATACTTCCCTTATTATATGAGGACCCTCTACTAGTGCCACCACCATTCCTCTCATTTCTAACCTACTTACTTCTACTCTATTTAAAATCTTGGTGGTTCCCATACCTTCTACCCTTCCACCCATTAGTACCAAAGTTACCACCTACCCTCTATCTACTAACTTTACCATACCTTCTACCCAACCTATGTTAATCTCTCAATAGCTACCCATCATACAAAACCTAAGATATGTCCCTAACCCATAAGGGTACGTACATATACCTTCTATCTAACTACCTATCTCCACATATTCATATGTGGAATCATCCCAACAACCCATATCCACATACCAACATGTGGAAACCTCTCAACCTTCCACCAATTATACATATGTTACACCCACCCAAACCCAACACAACCTACCTTATAACTATGGGGGTGCAAAACCCCAAATTGACCTTGTCAAAATTTTAATGGATAAAATGACTACTTTGGAGTCATCCATTTTTAGATCTTATAATATTTTTTCATATGACAAAATCTATAATGAACCAATTCACCCATCCATCCCCATTCAACCATACCCTCCTGAATACAAACTCCCAAAGTTTTCAAAGTTTTAGAGTAAGGAGGATCCTCAACAACACCTAAGATCATTTAGGTATTCATGTTATATGATTACCTATGATGATGCTCTCCTTCTTTGTACCTTCCCCATATCTCTATCAGGTCTGACACTAGATTGGTATAGTTATTAGAAATCACTCCCTCTTTTCTTTTGCCTAGCTAGCTTAGATTTTTTAGATCACTTTTACATAAACATCTCTAAGAAAGTCTCCATCATTAATCTTTACTCTATTTAGTAATTTGATGATGAATCCACTACTGACTTTGTGGCCCATTAGAGAAGTCTGATCAACTAAATCTCCTTATCTCTACCCTGAATCAAGCTTATTGAACTCTTTGCCTAGGCTTGCACCAAACACATATCTTCTACCTTATGATTTCAGAGCTTTAGGACCTTTGATGAAGATTTTACCATACCATGAAAACTAGAGAATAGAACCATTGATGAGGGGAAGTTGAAATTGAGAAATAATAATTCTACCTTCAAATTAAATGAGACTTACTCCTCTAAACCCAAAAATCAAACCAACATTAATTATAAGAATAAGGGAACCATGAATGTGGTTGTCCTTAAGACTTCTCCTCCACTCATTGTCAACTAATCCAACTCTTCCAATTCCTCTAATCAAAACACTAAGAACCCAAACCACAACACCCAAAAATAATTTACTCCACTTGGGGAGTCATATGCTTAGGTCTTGGACAAATTGTTAAAGTCCAATATCATACAACTCCCTCCAATTAAACCTCTACAATAATTCAATTCCTCTCATCCTATACTTGGTTGATACAAGGAGAATGAATTGTGCACCTTCTATTGAGTCATTGGACCTGACATTAGTAGGTGTAATACCTTCAAGAATGTTATCCAAACTCTCATTGATAAAGGGGAACTTGTGTTGGATAACCCTAATGCACCCCCAAACCAATCACTTGACATCTTTAGACAACTATTTCCCAACCATGCTCCTTCTAGCAATAATGAAAACAAAGCAGAATCCTCTCATAATCATGAGGCACATACTATCAATATGGTTCTTGGTGAACTCATTTTTGAGAAAACCATTGACCAAATCACCTCTTCCCCCAATCCACTTATTTAGGTAGTGGAGTCACCAACGTCTCCTTTGATATGCACATTTGAAGAGGAAACCCTTCCCATTTTATCATTTTCCTCAATCATACAATAATCCACTCTTCCTTTAGCAATCATTCATAAGGAAGAAACCACTTTGCCTACACCTCCCACCAAGGATTCACCTTCCCAAATATTCAAATGTTTTAATCAGGAAAAGGATGAGGTAATTATTTCCTCCACTCAACACCTAAGTCTATCCTTCGAGTACACTACCAAGGGATTCAAACCCATCTATAAAACCTTCTCTTCATTGGTTAAAAACATATAATTCATAGCCAACCCTAACCTAGATTAGGCCACCTTTTGTCAATAGCTTGGGCTCCCTTATAGAACCAAGTAGGGGCCTTCTTTATCAAAACAACCTACCCTTTCCCCTAATAAATCCACTATCTCCATAACCCAACCTTTGGACACCTCTTCCCATAAAACCATAATAACACCACCAAAACTACACTCACCCAAAATCACCAAATCACCTTATACCATTCTAACCAAACCCACTAAGAACCTTGGCACATTTCCTACTCATAATATTACTCACCCATCAGTAAATCTGGACTTAAGCCCATTAAACATATCAAACAAACCCCAAGGTAAGCCAACAAAGAAGGTAAAACCACCTAGTATCCTAAAAATCAAAACTCTACCTCCCCTCTCCACTTTTCCCTCTATTTTAGGACCCCATCCCTCTACCTTAATTAGGAAACAAACCATACTAATCAAAACCCAACCACCACTTTTGGTTATGTCCTCACTCTTACTTTTATCCACACTTATTTTTACTGATCCACCCATGGGTATACCTCCTATCTCCCAACTAGATATAAACAAACCGCTTATCTCCTAAATGTATACCCTATAAATTACTAACCCCAAACCCTCAAAATCTCTACCAAAACCCAAACCATACACCAAGGGTACCCCTTCACCCAAGTATTTGACCATAAAAACCACTCCTAAAATGGATTCCACCCCCAATGTCAAACCTAATCCTTCTATTCCTCTACCACCATTGTCTAAGTCTTACTCTACCATCCTATAGAGGATATTACAAAAGTCCTACTTAACCTTTCCACTTATCAAAACATTTAACCTAGATAGTCCTAAACTATCTTGGTACAATGACAAATTAGTATGTTCATACCATAAGACACCTAGACATGACATAGAGAACTATAAATCTCTCCAAGTGATAGCTCATTAGATATATCACAAGGATGACTTATTATCAAATGAGCCCCTTATGAGCTTGACATCGATCTAAGAACCAAAAATCATCAACCAACACCTACCTACCCCTCCACTCTCACCTTAGAATGAAGAGGAACTAAAGAAATCACCTAGCCTAACTCCTCCCCCAATCCATACCATCCATGTGGTCACATGATCATAGGATCAACCAAAGGATAAGGGGAAGACAAAGGTGTCAATTCCATGGACATATCCCTCTTCCTCTACCCAACCACCCAGCCAACACCAAGTACCTTTACCTTAAACTAAACCCAAAGTGTCCATCTTGGGACCCTCTCACTCTAATCTATCTAAATAAATCTAATGTGTAATTCTAAAATAGATTCACCAAATGCTAGCTAAGATGCATTTATATAAACTAATCAATTCCTCACCCCATCATCACCAAGTAACGATAGAAGCATTATAATCCATAGAGGTTAGGCTAAAAAACCCATAACCTCTAGTAGCCTTTGTTAGAGCTCTCCACATTTCCAACCTTTCCACCTTCAAGGATTAAAAAATACCCTTCATCCATGTAGATGACCCAGATCTTCCCCTCTTCATTACTACATATATCAACTAGACCTGCATCAAGAGGGTTATGATTGATGGAGGGGCTAGTATCAACATCATCTCCTCCCACACCTATAACCAGCTCAAATTACCTAAGAACATCATGCCAGAATCCTCCATAGTGCTCTGATCATTCAATGATACCATGGCCACAACTCTAGGACTATTGTCCATATTTGCCTAGGACCCCACATGTTTCCTAAGATTTTATATGTAGTGGAAGGAGAGTTCTATTAAAACATATTTTTAGGACACCCTTGAATTCATTCCATGGGTTGTGTACTATCCACTCTACATCAGTGCATTAAATTTTAGCATGAAGGTCAAGTTGTTACTATAAAAGCTAACCCAATCCCTTTCACATATGAAATAGGATGCACCAACCAAATGACATTATCCTTCCTCTATCCAAAAAGCCTTCACTAGTAAAAGATGAGGCTACATCTTTTTATACTAGTGAAATATCCACTAGTTCATTCGTTCCTTCTACCCAAATCCCCATAATGGACCCTTTAGAATCAACATTTCAACATCTTTCATTGGGAGAGTATCACCTTTTGAAAAAAGACTTCTTCAAGGAAAATATTGGTAAGTTTTTGTGAGGTAAAAAATAGTAAAAATTTATTATGATCTTATTCATACACCTTTGATATTATTTGATTCAGATATTCAAGGATTTTATAAACCCTATTTACATGATAGCATTCACACTCTATGTTTTTTGTAATGGAGATGTTTAGTGTCTTACTAATCTGAAAATGAGGTGCCATGATACAATAAATGATTAAAATTATTTCAAGGATGGTTAGGTGTTTATGATAATAAATGGGTATTGAGCTAGGATCTAATAAAACCTTATATACAGTGAAAAATTGTAATGATTGTATGTAACCCTAGTTATTTCCACGATGATTGATGAAAAAAATTGTCCCAAAAGAGGATGCAAGAGAGTTATTATTGAATATTAATGTGAATTAATGAGTAATTATAGTGTTCACTAATGGTATTAAACATTTTAAGTGAATGATTTGTTCCCAAATTGATCAACAAGAGTGTTAACCTTGTATTGAGAAGTTGTTTAGCAGACTGTATTTAAAAACCTATATATTTCATGATTTGAATGTGTTTAAGATTAAAAAGGTAGGGATAAGTGTTTTTAACACTAATTTTATGTGGAGAATTTTTTTTAAGATTTTGGTGTGTTCTAATCCATTGGTTAGTTTAACAATGTCCAAAACCCTAGTTATAAGTTGACAGTAAGCAGACTATGCAATATAGGAACCTATAGAATCTATGTTTGACATGTGAATGGAGATTTGTTATGAACATTAGAGGTTTGGAAAGGTTGGAGGATGGATTTAAAAACCATTTATAGGTATTTTTAGGTTTTGGAATTCAAAGAAGAGTCCAGCAAATGATTTTATGCCCTCTCAGTCTTGTAACAGACTTATAAACCCTAAAATAGGGTAGTGATCTATAAGACCATATTCCATGGAATGTAACTAGTGAAAAAGATTGATTTTTGGTCATTTTATATGGGAAATACCATATTAAAGTATTTTGATGTTGTTTCACTAATTGGGTATGTATTTGTATTTATATTATTGACTGTGTGTATAAATAATACAAGAAGACCTAATAGACCTAATTATAGAATGAAAAAGGTCTAGTTTAGTGATCTAATGAAAGAGGTTTGTCTTGAAACTTTATAGACAATTAAAAGAGGATAGAGGGTTTTCAAATTGGTGGTTGGTTTTCTAGTAGTCTATCATACATGTCTATAAAATAGAGAAAACCCTAAAAATAGGGCTATAAAAAGGGACTGAAATAGGGATAGTGGAAATGAAAGTTGCATGGATTATCTAAATAGACTGAGGATGGAATGAATAGAGTGATAAAGCTTTGTCAAACTTGATTTAAGTTGGTGATTATTTATAATGGTTATAAAGAAGAGAATAATATTACATCTTATAACCATTTTGATAGGAATAAAGGAGATTGAGAGTTTTGAAGCATGAAAGTGTGATAATAGGTGATAAGGCTAGTATTTTTAGGGTTAAGGGAGTCATATATGCATTAAAACACCTCCTCTCATACTTGGGGAAACCAAAAATTTGACCCTCACTCCATTTTTTGTTTTGACACTTGTTGATCTAAATTACATAACAAAAAGGGGCAAAATGTAGAAACTAAAAAACCACACATAATGGTTCTAGATGTTGAAATACCCCTAGACTACTTTATGTCCCACTAAGGACCATCCCCCAACCATTTGATGACAAACCTACGTTAAGTTAGTTGATTATCTAACTAGCTCACTAACCCACCTTGACCCAACTTAGCCTTTGACCCTCAACCATCGATGGTTACCTTTACCATCAATAGTTAGACTTGATCACTAACGGTCAGGTTCCCACCACCTGAATAGTCAAACTCTAGTCAACTTTAGCTTGTTTTTTATATTTATCTCATCTAATTCATGTGAAAACTAATACATGCAAAAACTAAATTAGAACTACTTGTTGAACCTCTTATTAACATATTATTGCACCTCTCCTTCCTTCTTATAAGAAGAGAGGAAGAGAGGGCGAATCCATATATATAATTGATCAATAATTTATATTTAGATTCAAAATTAATTAATTTAATGTAGCAAACCAACAAGTACAACATAGATCTGAAGTGTTGCCACTCATCAACCAACAACCAAGTATTGTTTTTCTACCTAAATTATTCCAAGTTTCACTAATAGATCCTTTAAACCTCTTCAAATCAGAAACCATTAATCTAAGTATTTATTTTCAATCATTTATTTACTTTAATCATGTTTCACAATCAATCTAGCCCAAACCCATCTCTTAGAATTCTATTATGTGACCTTGTCAAAATAACCTTTTCTTAACTAGACTATTAGGGTGTGGAGCTAAAAGCTTCACCTTGTTGCAAACATGGAAGATGCTGAGTATGTAGTCACCAGCATCAGCAGGATCACCGAAGTCGATCAGTGGACAGTGTAGAAGGAAATCAACCTCGGCAGCAGTCGACCGACGTCGATCACCTCCAGTCAGACAGGGACTAACGTCGGTCACCTGTGCGGTTCCAGAACTGTTGTTGACGAACAGTCAGTTAAGTGAACAGGTTATTTGCATGTTAAAGACTGAGTCAAGTCTTGAGCCACAAGTTTAATCATTATATGCATGAGATCTATATAATAGACTCATGGGCTGTATTGTTAAGTGTAGAACTTGGAGAGTTCTTCCCATGGTAGAATCAAGTAAGATTCTTCATGTATGTAAGATCAGGTTTGGTCTGCAGGGTGTTACAAGATCATGGTGGAGATCTACATGTGATAAGTAAGATCAGGTTGGTCTACAGGGGTGTGTGTATGTGAGGGTCAAAAGGAGATTGGCAGGGGAGCAAGATCCAAGGTGACAGCAATACATCAAGGAGCAAGATCATGGTGAGATCTACTTGGAGTACCGGTTCGTACTCAGTTGTACTGGTAGTACAATGAGGTGAACAACAGCTTGTGTTAGCTATGTGTTGTGACCTATTGAGAGAAGATTACTCTTGAGGGAAGATTACTGTAAGCCCACGAAGTGAAAGAAAGAGTGTGATCTCTTTGTTGTAATTTCCTTCTAACTGAGTTGAATACAATTGTGTGTTGCCTCTCATATTCTGTGTTATTTATCATTGATAGTTATTTGTTCTTCTGGTTATTTCCACATGTTTAAGTTGCTTATACAAAGGTAATCATATGTGCTCTTAAATCTGACAAGTTGTGTCAGAGCTTTGGGGAACCTAGGTCCTATCAAATGGTATCAGAGCGAGGTTGGACGTTCTCAGAGTGAGTTTGACTAATAGATGGCCCAGATCTGGTTAGTGTGTGTTGATTACAGGTTACTCATAGGGGTTTCTATTTGAGTGGGAGTATAGCAATGGCAGAAGAAGGTAAGCTGAGAATGAAGAAATTCAGGCACAGGATTAACACCACAAGGAGTGTGGTGGGTAGTCTTCAAGATTGAGCTTGAAGAGGAATACAAGCCAGGATGTAGATTAAACAAAGTACTGGTATAGGTATAGGTGAAGCTATTTATCTCCAAGTGGGAGATTGTTAGGGTGTGGAGCTAAAAGCTTCACCTTGTTGCAAACATGGAGGATGTTGAGTATGCAGTCACCGGCATCTGCAGGATCACCGACGTCGGTCAGTGGATAGTGTAGAAGGAAACTGACCTCGGCAGTAGTCAGCCGACGTCAGTCACCTCTAGTCAAATAGGGACCGATGTCGCTCGCCTGTGCAGTTCCAGAACTGCTGTTGATAAATAGTCAATTAAGTGAATGGGTTGTTTGCATGTTAAAGACTAAGTCGAGTCTTGAGCCACAAGTCTAATCATTGTATGCATGAGATCTATATAATAGACTCATGGGCTGTATTGTTAAGTGTAGAACTTGGAGAGTTCTTTCCATGGTAGAATCAAGTAGGATTCTTCATGTATGTAAGATTAGGTTTGGTCTGTAGGGTGTTGCAAGATCATGGTGGATATCTACATGTGATAAGTAAGATTAGGTTGGTCTGCAGGGGTGTGTGTATGCGAGGGTCAAAAGGAGATCAGCGGGGGATCAAGATCCAAGGTGACAACAATACATCAAGGAGCAAGATCATAGTGAGATCTACTTGGAGTACTGGTTCGTACTCAGTTGTACTGATAGTATAATGAGGTGAACAATAGCTTGTGTTAGTTGTGTGTTGTAACCTATTGAGAGAAGATTACTCTTGAGGGAAGATTACTGTAAGCCCATGAAGTGGAAGAAAGAGTGTGATCTCTTTGTTGTAATTTTCTTCTAACTGAGTTGAATACAATTGTGTGTTGCCTCTCATATTCTGTGCTATTTCTCATTGATAGTTATTTGTTCTTCTGGTTATTTCCACATGTTTAAGTTACTTATACAAAGGTAATCATATGTGCTCTTAAATTTGACAAGTTGTGTCAGAGCTTTGGGGAACCTAGGTCCTATCATAGACTCAACCCATACTAACTATTGATGGTTACCCTGATCACTGATGATCTATCCCAACTATTAATAGTTACCTTAACAACCAACAATTACTCTAATCACTGACAATCACCCCAACCGCTAATAGTCATTATGTCACAAAATAACAACAATCTATTTTCACCCACCAAACCTTAAACAAATCCAACTTTCTTTACCTTTGCCTGATCACGGAACCTTAGACTATTTTCTAAACCATAACTGACATATTTAGTATTAATATTGACCCACTTATTGCTATAATTAGTCAATTTCATCTATTATTTTATCAAGAACTTCTTGTACTTAATTTTAGTACCTTTTGTGATATATGCAAGTACTTTATCTTTCTATTTCTAAAATTAATTGTTTAAAAAGCATGGATTGACAACCTCTTAGGAAGCTCATGCTTCTTGGATCTAGCTCTTGCTAGGCAATCCACCCTACTATCTAACTAATCAAACCATTTATTTGAGTGCTTTTTTATTTGTAGGCCATTCCTCCCAAGCCAAAGAGAAGTATCTACAATTGTCTAGATCAATGCATGAACAACATATCAAATATTTCTACCATACCCTTCTCAAGTTTATTTTCTCTTCCTTCTAAAGGACATAAGCAAAATTTCTATGAAACACTATGTCTCTACATTATGATATTGATCATTCCATTTTGGAAGGGAGGATTTTTATTGGCCTTGTGGTCTAGAGGAGCAATAACACTATTATTAAAGGGCATAGAGGTAGTAGTAGGCTGCTTGTTCCTCAAATTTTAATTATTCCTATGAAATTTTTGGAAAGCATGGATCTCATTAGTATTATCCTTTGGTTAATTCTCATCATCCATTGGAAATGGGAAGTCATATGTCTCAAATACCATCGCTGTATTCGGATAATCTAGAGCAGTGGAAGATGATGGTTCCAATTAATTTACAAAGCCTTATTTTCTATCCATTTCCTTTTGAAAAATATCATAGGTAGTGTATAACTCTATGTAGTCTATCTCACCATATTGTATTATGTTGTGAACTAAACACCAATTAGGAAGGGTTGCTTCCAAGATGTTTATCTTTGGTATATTGTTACATGGCTACTATTCTACATTATTTCTAGGTCTATTGAAAGTCCTATTATACCTCTAAAATGAAAATTTATGATTATAATTCTAGTCCATAGTATTTCCCTTCACTTCTATATGCTCAAGAATTTATTTCACAAATTTTATACCATTCACTAAATGGCATCTAATTCTAACTTTACGTAATTAATAATAATACCCTATGTAGTATCAGTATTAACTAGTATCAAATATTGGTTCAAAAAAAATAGTTGGATGTAGACAAAAAATTGGTTAGGAAGCTAAGATGATGGTTAGGTGGAGCATGGGTTAAAGGCATTGAGAGTACCCTTAGTTCTGATTTTGGGCCATAACATTTTGATTAGCATTTAGAATTGGGTTGAGGGATGGAAAAATATGACCTAGATTGGGGGTTTACAACTAGGTATTCAATTGTTTGTCAATGTTAATAGCTTCATTTTAGGCTAAAGGCAGTGTGTCAACATTAAGTTCTGTACATATAAATATAATAGTAATAGGGTACAAGGCATTCTTGTATATTTCTAGGGCTAATGCCTTAATAAGATTATAGGAAGTTGTAAGTTAGTTGTATATATTTTAAATCTTGCATTAAAGGCTTAAACTAGTTCATTAAGTTCTCTCCTCATGCTTTCAAAGTTTTGGTATACCACACTTTGTGTTGGTGACTTGTCCAAACTATGCCAAAAAGGTAATTTAACCTTCTAAGACATTAAGGAACCAATCATAGGCAACATTTTACAATGTAAAGGGAAAAACCCTATAGGATAATTTTTTATGGTTTATATTTAATATCCCTAAAGCAATCTCAAAAACCTTTACGTGTTCCATAGTAGTCCTACCTCTTGAGGTAGAAAAGGAAGGAAGATAATTTTTAGGCTTTTTGGGCACATCATCCATGTCTTTAGGGGCATCAATAGTAGAACATGTTAGTCAAATTTGTGCCATTGGGTATAGAGGAATATGAGGTCATCTAATTGGAGAGTATGATTGAGCCCAAGGTCCTCTTAAGACACCTTTATCTGACCTAGATTTTATATGGATTTACAAAGGTGGGTATAATAAGTTATAGTATGAGGTATAACTTGTTAATATTCTTAGTATATCCATTACAACTCAAGTGATCTTTTTCAAGAAAAAAAGGGGGCCATCCTTCTAGTGCTAGTTAAATTCCTATTAATGTGGGATTTATACAGTCTTGGGAACCTTATGAGGTATCCTCTAACATTTTAAGATTACTGAAGTGATATTTAATCCAAGGCATGATTTTCAAGGTAATAGGTTTTGTAAATAACTTGTTAGTGGAATAAAAATAAATGGAGTATTTTTTACCTTAAATGGTTTATATATGGTATGAATATAGATCTAGTTGAGATGGGTGGATTGATGATGGATCTAACCTAAGGTGGACCAGATCAAAATAAACTAAAAAATAGGGAAATTTAGGGAAATAAAGAAAGTTTGTGGACAAAACAAGATGAAACCTTCTAAGCTGGCTCTTGTACTAGGGGTTGGATAAACAATCAGGACCCAATGTTTGCTATAAGTTACTGTAAGCATACTAATAATCAAACATAGTTAAGAGTCTAAGGGAATAATAATATAGGAAACTTTAACATATATAATCAAAGGTTGTTGCATTTTTAAGATTTTAATTACACATATACAAATGGAGATTATCATTATTACACAAAAGGAACTCAAATTAACAATATCACAATATGAATAATTGTATCTAAAATAAAAATTAATCACAACCAAAATACTAAGATACTAATTTGATGAAATTTATTACAAGATTCAACACTTTGGAGAAGAACCAAATTTACACATCAAAACTAATTACAAAACAATCCTTAAAATTTCTTATTAATCTTAACCAAAATTTTCCTTGATTTAGGATTCAGAGGATACAAATATATAGGCTTGGGGAGGGCTTGACTCATCCTCCAAGTGAAGTATAAATTTACATATATAATAATAGAATTATGTGTCAAAATCATGAAAAGCATGCATGCACAAAAATTTTCACATAAATAAAATATAATATATATGTGCCAAATAAATTAGGAACCATCAGTTCTACCTTAATTAAAACATGTAAATACACATTCATATTTAGAGTGGTGCTAATATGGCACCACTAGAGGAGGAAAATAGTTGAGTGATAATTTTAGAAACATAAATAGACATTGTATCCACTTGGGGAATCAAAATTGGCCCTATTAGAGCATGGCTACATATCTATAAAATTAGTAACCCTGTGTCAGCGTGGTAGCATTTGTAATTGAATACATATTTAGTATTGACCCTAATTTTCCCTCTATGGCCTTGAGTTTTTAAAATAATGCATGTACAACCTCAAACTCTTTATTAATAATATCAAAACTAAGTAGGGAAAGTTTAAAGATTTTGATGGCTTCAACCATCAACCTTGTGTGCTTTGTTTTTGAGCTCTTGAATTCAACTCCAAGGGCTTAAAATTTTGTCACTTGGTCCTTAATTTTTTTGATTAGTTATAAGATCTCAACATTAATCTTATAAAAAATTCCCTTAACTTCTTTAAATATATTTGAAACTGCTTTAAGGAGTGTCTCAAAATTGAGCCTATTTACCATCTCTTTAGTAGAGGCTATCACATTCATGACCCTCATATCTCTAAAAAATTCCAAGGCCTCATTTTCATGGCTTATAAAATGTCCTATTAAAGTATTCATTTGTGTATGCTAGTTAAGGGTGCCATCCCTTTTTACAATTACATAACTCAGGGCCCATGCAACATCTTGCATGGACATAAAGTTTAGATGATAAAATGTGCTATTTTTGACACACTAAACCAAAAAAGGTAAGACTTTTATCAAGTTATTTTAGCTGATGCTAGAGTTTAAGGACCTTAATCCTCAATGTATATTTATCCCCTAAAAGTAATAATAGTGTTCATAATGTTGTAGGAGTATAACTTAGTGGTTGAACTCTATATGCTATCTATAATTTCTTGAGGAGCATGGATAATTTGTCTATGTAGTAACTTCCATTTTGCCTCCTCCTTGATTTTATAGATTTCCTTCATTACTTATTAGCTAAATCCACAAAATAATATAAATTATATCTATATTTTGTTGGGTTAGTTGGACTATTTTAGCCTTTTTGACCAAGGCAAACAAGTTTTTCCTTTGTTCAAACTCTAACTCCTCTATTGTATTTATGTTCACTGCCTTCCTCTTCTTCACCCTCTAAATTGTGACACTTTACTTATAAAAATGAGTGGATACTATACATAATTTAGTGATAACCAAATTCTATCTATCATCTCTTTATCCTTGCAAATCTTTAACCCATTAAGAAATAATAATTTCCCCTTCTTTTTGTCAACTTGGGTTTTCATTGGTAGAGGTGGAGTGATCATTGGAGGGGGATTTATTGATGGAGGTGATAATGAAGCACTTATTTGAATAAGGTAAAATAGGGGAGGATATGTAAGCCTTTTCTATGGTGAGGTTTCCCTTTATCGGGTGACTTCAACCACATCTTTAGTCAAGCTTGGGGTTTTTACAACTATCATTGTGGCTGACTATACATGAGTAGATTGTGTCAATTGCAAATTTAATTGAGATAAATATTTTAGAGGGAATGGTGACCCTTTAGGATTAAAAATGGAAAACTAAAACTATATTCTCAAAATAAATTCTTTTATTTGGAGATTTTATTTGTGTTGATGTTGAAAGAATGTAAGAATCACCTAAACTAGATAATGGTGGCTTTAGAAGGGACAAAGTGTTGAATGTGGAGCCTACTTCAACACCCCTAAGGTAAAGATAAAATTACCAAGGAAATTTTAACATGTAATTTTTACTTTCACAAATGGTTTAGTGTATTTTTGAGTTTGCTAACCAATTCCCACATTTTTGGCACATTTTATGGAGAAGTGGGTAAGGTGTTGAGAGAATCAAGGGATTATGTTTATCCTGAGTGGTTGTAACCTCCCTTATTTGGTGGGGATATGGTTATCTCCATGGTATGGTGAATTTTTCATGGGATTTTGGAAATTACAAATAGGGGTGAGTCGAAACACATTAAGCATTGCATTTTGCATCTCATTTTGAGCTTTGTATTCTCTGTTCGATTGATGTGATTGGGTTTGAGGTGTAGCTTAGCATCTCAGTAGTTCTGGTGTGAATTCTAGTTGGAGAATGTTATCTCTGTGAGAGGATTCTTGTTGAGAGTTGTCTTTTACTCTTTTTTATAATATTATAGAGATTTTTGGTGGATGTTGCCCACATTGGGTGAACCATGTTATATTAGTGTTATATGTGTATTTACTTAGATCTGAGTTTTCTTTCATATGTCTTTGCTACTATAATTCTGAAAATGAATTATATCTTACATATTATTTCATAATTAATCACTTATTCCTAACAACTGGTATCAGAGCTAGCTTTAATGGTTTTGCTAAAGTGGTGAATCATAGGGAAAGACATTAGCTTAAATGGGAGCTATGGCAGATAATGGTAGATTTAGAATTGAAAATTTTAATGGGAAGAATTTTAGATTATGGAAGATGAAAATAGAGGATTACGTTTTAAAATTATCTTCATCATATTTTGATGGGGAAATTAGGCCAACCTTTAGGTATGGATTAGGCTGATTAGAATTTGCTCGATAATAAAATAGTGGGAAACATATAGTTGTACCTTGCATCTTCAGTTGCCTTCAATATTTTAGAGGATATGACCACATTTGGTCTAATGAAGAAACTAGAGTTATATGAAAAATCCTTTGCCTCTAATAAAATATTTTGATGAAAAGGTTATTTAATATGAAAATGTCTAAAAATGGTTCTATAGTTGATCATTTAAATGATTTTAATATGGTTGTTAGTATGCTAACTTATATTCATATTAAATTTGAAGATGAAGTTAAGGATTTATTGACTTTGTGCTCCGTACCTGATAGTTGGGATAGCCTGGTTATAGATGTGAGTAATGACATCCCTAATGAGGGAAGTTTAAAGTTTGAGGATGTTATAGGTGTGATTCTTAGTGAGGAAATTCAAAGGAAGAGCATTAGGGAATCATCTTCAAGGAATGATTTGATAGTGGAGACTAGAGGGAGATAAAGGGATAGAAGCAAAGGAAACTATGAAAAGTCAAAGGGTCAGGGAAGATCTAAATTTAGATCCAAGATGGTGTGATGGCACTATGGTAAAAGTGCACACACAAAGAGGGAATGTTGGGAACTTTAGGACAAAAACACCAAACATGAGGATACCAAGGAGGTAAATATAACAATAGGTATTGTTAGTTAGGATGATTTAATTATTCCTTGGATAATATTTTTGAATCTTGGGTATTAAATTTAGGGACTTATTTTCATGCCACCCCACATAGGAATGATTTTATTGATTATGTTCAAAGATATTTTGGACATGTTTATCTTGGTGATGATGAGCCATGTGGTATAGTAGGGAAATATTATATTTAGGTAAATATAAAGGATGGGAACACATGGATACTAAATGATGTCAGACATGTTCAATAGTTAAGGTAGAATTTAATATTAGTGGGGTACTTTGATAGTGAGGGATGTTTGATGTTGTTTATAGCAGAATCTTAGAAAGTTACCAAGGGTGCTCTTTTGGTTGTGAGAGGTAAGAAAATTGGCACTTTGTATTTGATTAGTAGTGATAATCATTGTAATTTAGTTTCTACAGATGGAGATGAAACTTTTTGACACTATAGGCTTAGTCATATGAACTATAAGGGCATGGAGATATTGAAATATAAGTTGCCTAGATTAAAACATGTTGATTTGCACTTTTGTGATGATTGTGTGTATAGAAAGCAGAAGCAAGTTAAGTTCTTAAGGGTTGGACCTATGAAGAAGGAGAATAAATTAAAGTTGGTTCACTCAGATGTATGGGGGTCATCTCAAGTATCTTCTATTAGTGATTCAAATTATTATATTACATTTATTGAAGATGTAACTAGGAATGTTTGGGTTTATTATATTAAGAAGAAATCTAATGTGTTTGAAAAATTTAAGAGATGGAAAGCTCTGGTTGAGAATGAAATAGGTCTCAAGTTGAAATGTCTCAAGTTGGATAATGGAGGTGAGTATTATAGAAAATCATTTGATGATTAATATTCATAGAATAGAATTCATAAGCAAAAGATAGTTTCAAGGATGCCACAAGAGAATGGAGTGTTAGAGAGTACGAACAGGATAATCATGGAGCGTGCTAGGATCATGAGGTTACATGTAGGGCTACCCCTAATATTTTGGGTGGAAGCAATTGCCATAATAATATATCTGATTAATAGAGGACCTTCAATGCCTTTGGATGGAGGCATACTTGAGGAAGCTTGGTCTGGTAAGAAATTTAATTATTATTTTCTTAGGGTATTTGGATGTGAGGCATTTGTTCATGTTACCAAGAAAGATAGGACCAAGTTAGAGCTTAAGTCTAAGAAATGTAGATTTATTAGTTATGGTGAGGATGAATTTGGTTTTTGGGTTTGGAGTTTTAGAGACAAGAAAATATTTTGGTCGAGGGATGTTATCTTTAAAGAAAAATTCATGTATAAGGATTAGTTATAGGAATAGGAACAAAAAAAGTACATAGTGTTGGATGATATTATGAATGGTAAGGTGTCCAAGGAGATAGTTTAGGAACCTATTACACAAGAACCCCAAACTTATATAGTAAGAATGTCTTCTAGGGTAAGAAGAGCTCCAAAAAAAATCCTTGGTATGAGGATAACTTTGGATAGGAAGGAAAGGAAGCTAATCTTATCCCAGGAAGAGTACATGAAGAAAGTTTTGGAGAGGTTTAGTATGCAAGATGCTAAGCCAGTTGGGACTTCTTCGATAGGCCATTTTAGATTATCAAAGGAGCAATTCCCCAAGATAGAAGAAGAAAAGCTAAAGATGTCCAAGGTACCTTACTCATCAATGATTGGTATCTTGGTGTATGTTATGGTTTGTAGTAGTCTAGATATTGCCCATGCAGTGGGAGTAGTAAGTAGGTACATGAGTAATCCAGGTTATGAGCACTAGCAAGCAATGAAGTGGATTATTTGATATTTTAGAGGAACCATGGGTACAACATTGTGTTTTGGTGGATTGGACACCACTTTGTATGGTTATGTGGACTTAGAATGGCTAGGGATGTTGATATTAGGAAGAGTATGATAGGTTATGTATTTAATATTAGGGATATAATGGTTAGTTGGATTTCCTAAATATAGAAGGTTTTGGATTTATCAACCATAGAGGCTGAGTATGTTGCTACTACAAAGGCTAGCAAGGAGATGATGTGGTTAAAATAGTTACTTAATGAGTTGGGGCATAATAATAAAGTTGGGGGATTACATAGTGATAGTTAAAGTGATATAAATTTAGCCAAGAACTTTGCTTTCCACTCAAGGACAAATCACATATAGTTTCAATATCATTTCATCAAGACAACATTGGAGGAAAACATGGTGAATATAGATAAGATACATACAAGCTAGAATCCTATAGATATGATGACCAAGGTAGTCACATTAGATAAGTTTAAGTTCATCTTTAGTTGGTCTTCATGAAGATCATGGAAGAGTGTTAAATTTTGTTCTAGGAGAAATGAACTCCAAGTGGGAGATTGTTGAATGTGGATCCCATTTCAACACCCCTAAGGTAAAAATAAAATTACTGGGGAAATTTTAACATGTAATTTTTACTTTCACAAATGGTGGGCTGTATTTTTGAGTATGCTAACCACTTCCCACATTTGTGTCACATTTTATGAAGAAGTGGGTAAGGTGTTGAGAGAATCAAGGGATTGTGTTTATCCCAGGTGGTTGTAACCCCCTTATTTGGTGGGGATATGGTTATCTCCATGGTATGGTGCATTTTTCAAAGGATTTTGGAAAGTATAAATAGGGGTAAGGGGAAACACATTAAGCATTGCATTTTGCATCTCATTTTAAGATTTGAATTCTCTCTTCGGTCAGTGTGATTAGGTTTGAGGTGTAACTTAGCATCTCGAGAATTCTAGTGTGAATTTAGGTTGGAGAATGTTATCTCTTTGAGAGGTTTCTTGTTGAGAGTTATCTTGTAATCTAATTTATAATAGTATATAGAGATTCTTGATGGATGTATCCCAAATTGGGTGAATCACATTATATCTATGTTATGTGTGTATTTACTTAAATCTAAATTTTCTTTCTTATGTCCCTATTATTGTGATTCTGAGGAATGAATTTTGTGTTTCATTTTATTGTATAATTAATCACTTATTCCTAACATAGAAGAAAATTTGTATCTTAATTAAATAGTAATAGAAGAATAAAGAGAATAAAATAACTTATCAATACTCTATCTTTCCTTTTTAGTGAGGATCTACTAGCTTAATGCTCCAAATGGAGTTTCTTGTTCTTATAAGCTTCCTAGGCTCATAAATTTGGCCTTTTCTAATTTTGCCTCCTTTTATGTCTCATATTGGGACTTCTCCTCACTTAAGATTTGATCAAGCCTCATCATTTATTATACATTATATTCCTCCTCATTATTTGGATAGACCACTAGTGATAAGACATGTTTGTGTTCTTCTTCCTCTGCTTCTTTAAAAGGGATTCCCATGGAATTTCAAGACCTAATAATGGTATTTCCTCTAGTTCTTAGACTTTAAAGGAGGCAAGGAATAATTTTTATTTCCTTTGGTAGGTGAATATGGTGGGAATGGTAGGTAAGGTAGAAGGTGAAATGAGTGAAGGAACCATAGTATTAGGGATTACCACTATAGGTGGTGGTAAAGGAATGGCCAATATCATAATAGTGGTGGAGGGAATAATGAATAGAGATGGACCTTGTTAAGGTGATTGAGGGGATGGAGGAGTGGATGAGAGAGATGAGAGGGAAGCTTGGATAAACTATTGGGTACTTATGTGTGTATGTGTTTTATGTGGATGGAGAGGTGTCAAAGATAATGTGCTCTTTTGTATATCTTGAGAAAGTATAGTCCTCTCAACCATAGTAGTTGTGTCCAAAATGGTGGTAGCAGCCAGATGTGTGTAGGCCATATGGGGACTAAGGATAAATCTAAGAATTTCATTTTTGATTTGGAGGTTTTCCTTCCTTTGATAGTGGGACTTTCCCTCTTTTAGATTAGTTTATTTTCTCTTTTAAGAGAGGGAGGTTGGTTCTATTATACTGAGTCCTATGGTTATGTTGGAAGCCACTGATAACTCCATGCTCTTTGGTAATCTTAGGGTCATAATAAATGGCCTAGGAAACTATTATGGACATTTTATTTTCCATAATATGGGTCCATACATCTGAGTCATATGATGCATTTAAAAAATAGAACCATGTTTGTATTATTAGTGACCCCCTTATTAGAGTTGGAGATAGTTTATGATTTTTACCTTACATTCTTATTATCATTTTAATTTTCACCCTTCAAGGAGGTGATTTAGGTCTCCTCACTAAATTGACATAATGGTAAATATCTAAGGCTATGGGTGGCCTATAGCTAAAGAGAACTTCCAAAGAGGGTTGGCTCCCTTGATGTTACACCTATATTATCACACCTACTCAAATTACAATGAAAAGAGGAGAAAGATGAAAGCAAACACAAAAGGGGTGATGCACCAAATTTCAGGTCTCATGCTATGGTCTATGATTTGATAAAAAATCTAAAATAAGATTGAATCTAATCACATAAGTTCAAATATTTATCTAGCATAAGTATTTAAATATGGAAGTTATAGCTAATATATCAGCTAAGAGGGGCAATCGTGAGGCCTAAAATGAAGCACTAATGAATGTTTCTCACACTTAGCATTTGCATAACCACTTAATACACATAATATGACCTAAAAAGAGATAACTTACTCACAAATAGGTAAGAATGAAGAGGACAAATGCAAGGAGATTAAACATCAACACTATCATTCATCAATAATTCACCATGAGTACACTAAATATGAGATGAAGAAGGAAAAATCAATTTGCATCCACTTAAAAATAAACAAAAAGTATCAATTTTAGTAGGGATTCACCATAATAACTTGGATAATGTTAGGTTTTAGAGCTAAAATCTTCATTGATGCAGACATGGAGGAGGTTGCTGAGGTTGCGAAGGATTGCTGAGTTGCAGAACGAGTTGCAGGGCAACCAACGTCGGTCTGATCAATTGACATCGGTCATATTACAGTGTAGAAGAAACTGACGTCGGTTATGAGTCAGCCAACATCGGTCAGGAAGGAGCCAACGTTAGCAACCTATGTGTGCATGTAGTTTGCATGCGGGTTTTAAACAGGTCTATTTTTGGACTGTCAGTTTGCATGTTAAAGGCTAATTATATTTTTGGAGTTGCATGTCTAATTATTGTAATTAAGAAAGTCTAATTATTGTATGCATGAGATCTATATAATAGACTCATGGGCTATATTGTAAAAGTGTGCTAGAAAGCCATTGAGCTTGAAGAGAGAGCTAGAGTAGTTCCTCCTAGTTCCAAAGGGGTGTTGAGTGTGTATGATCAGGGAGAGTTGTAGGTTGTGCAAGTTCTACTAGGAGATCCACCAGGGTACTAGTTGAAGAATCATGAGGACTTGGTGAGGCAAGGACAAGGGTTCTTTAGGTTGTAGAGATATCTACATGGTAAGTAAGGTCTGTTGATTTGCAGGTGGCAGCAAGGAAAGGGAGATCTACTTGGAGTACGGTTGTGTGCTTGGTGTACTAGCAGCATTGTTATTGACTGGTGGAGGTGAACAACAACTCTGTGTTGGAGTTGATTATTGTGATCGTGATGAGAGAGTGAAGTGAAGAAGGAGAATTATAGGTGAACCCTAGAAGTGTGGGAGCTCTAGAGGTGTGGGAAGAAGAAGTGGCATCTTCTTTATTATATTTTCTTCTGACTGATTATTAATACAATTGTGTATTGTCTCTCATATCCTGTGTTGTTTCATATTTCTAGTTACTTATTCATTCTAGTTAAATTCTATGTTTAGTTGCTTACACAGAGGTAATCATATTGTGCTCTAATTGAGGAGTAAGATCCTGACAAGTTGGTATCAGAGCATGTTTGATGTTTTAGGTGCCTAACAAGTGGTATCAGAGCTTTTGGTTGGGTTGACTAATAGGTGGTTCAGATCTGGTTAGTGTTTGTTGATTACAGATTACTCACAGGGGTTTTTGATTGAGTGGGAGTATAGCAATGGTAGAAGAAAGTAAGCTACGAATGGAGAAACTAAATAGCACGAATGGTCAGATTGATGGGAAGAAAGAGTAGGTAAAGGAAGATTGTTGGTCGGTAGAAGATCAGTGTGTAGAAGCAGATGTTACAGGTGTTGTTGCACAGGTTGCTCTGGATAAACTAGAATCTTGGTCTATAGATTCTGTTGCCTCTTTCCATGTAGCCCGAAATAGAGCATCTTTTCATGGGTATGTCTTTGGAGACTTTGGAGAGATTTATTTAGGGGTTGATGAGCCTTATCAGATTGTTGGCAAAGGGGAAGTGAAGCTGAAATTGCAGACAGATAACACACAGGTGTTGAAGGAGGTCATGCAGGTACCAGTCTTGGAGACAAGTCTAATTTCTTCAAGAAAGTTGGGTGATGAGAGATGCATAGTAACTCTCATAGTGGATGCACTTGAATTAGATGGTGGTAAGAAAGTAGGTATCCTTTATCTATCTACATATATTACTAATTCACCTTCTGTTGTAGAGATGTGGCTTTATAGGCTTGGTCACATATGTAGGAGGGGAATGCATGTTCTTAAGCAGAAGACATATATCTTTGATAAACTTAAGAACTAGAAAGCCTTGGTGTTCATGGAGGAGATGATGGACAGAGATCAGCTAAGGGGACTAAATTATTCTGAGCAGGGCTGTGTTAATTTGAATAGGGTTTTGACCCAAAAGGAGCTTGCGGGTAAAAATTCATCACTCACAGGTGAACACAGGTATCGGCATTGGTCAGGAGTCGACTGGGAGATGTCAGCGTTGGTTATGTTCAACTGATGTCGGTCAGGTGTAGACAGGTAGGGACCAACGTCGATCACCTGTGCATCCATAATGCTATTTCTGTGGATTTAACAGAATGTTTACATGGTAAGATTAAGTGTTAGTCTTAAGTCTGCATCTCTATTTTAAGTAAGACTGTTTAGAGCCCTTGATTAGGAGGTGCATCTATTGGTTGTAATTGTATTGCTCATGATCCCTAATTCTATATAATAGGGATAATTCTTCATAGCTTTGTGTCTGTAATGTTGAATTGAACAGTACAAGAATTGTATATGTGTATCAATCCAAGTTGTTGGAGTTGATTGTAATTGAGAGAGAGAGCTCTTGAGGGAAAGAGATCTAGATAGAGATCTGTACATCTGAGAGAGGTGTGGAAGAAAAGAAGTTTCTTCAATTGTATTCCTTCTGTAAAGAGTTTAATACAAGTTTTCAGGGTGGTTTCTTGTATCTCTTATTATTTGATGTTTTTTTATTCTAGTTACTTATCTTTTTGGTTTAATTCCACATTTTATTGCTTTCACATTGTAATCAACATTGTTGGTTGATCCCCAACAAGTGGTATCAGAGCATGTTTGATGTTCTAGGTGCCTGACAGATAATCCATTTACAATGTCATTTTAAGGAATATTTATATAAGAAAGAAAAAGAAAGAGAAGGAGAAGACTTGGAGGAAGTTCATCATGACACCATTTACAATGCCAAGATAAGTGAAAAAATAGCTCTATTATTCATCCTCAACATGTGTTGTATTGGCTTGATGATGTCTTCATGAGAGGTGGCATAGAAGTGTCGCTTTAACTCCTATGACTCGTCTCTCGTCACTTGAAATTATCCTTTCTTAGATGGAGGAGTTACAAGTTGCTATCTTGACACATGGCCTTCTTGACCTCTTTGACATCTTTATACACCATTATAGGCTCTTTAAAATCATCAATGATCTTGGTGGGAATGAAACTTGAGACGTATACCTCCTCATACTGTTATGTTTGTCATTAGAACCTACAATTTTATTTCAAAACTTGTTTGACCCAAAATAAAATGAATAAGGAAAGCCTATCTCTCATAAAAATCTTGGTATTATGCTTTAATATTATTTCAATATTTTTGTCAAATCCATGTATTTATTGTATAAGATCATACAACCTCTATACAAGCTTATAGATCACCTCCAATTGATTTTTCATAACTTACATGACATGGATTTGGAGAGGGTTGTATTCTTTCTATAGAAGCTCCAAATAGGCTTGAGAACTATATTAATATCTTGTCTAGGTTCTATGATTTCAACATTGATATTACAGGTGTTTTAGGCCTTATTAAGAGTCCTCAAGAGCATTTCCAATATTGATACAATCTTAAATAGTTGATAGAGGCTTGTGTGTTGAATTGAAGGATCTCAACCACATGAAACTAGTGGAATGCCTATGCATTAGTCCTCCAAAACTTTATGTAGTCTATGAAATTATGTTTATTATGAATATAATAACCATGCAAGAGGTCAATTTGAGGTTCACAAAAATTATCTAAAGTTTCTTATGCTCTTGACGACCTTAAGAAGGTTTGTAACCCTAATCCTCAATGTAAATATGAAAACATTCTTCATTTTAGGCCTGATTAATGGCTTGAAACTTGTCACATCATCATTTAGAACTTTTATATGGATGGTATAAGGTTATTAAACCTTTTTATAATCTTGTAAATCCTCTTTAACTGATTAAGAAGTCCAAAGATACTCAAACTCCTAAAAATCAATTAAAATGGGTAGTTTCAAGCCTCTTTCTTATGTGTTTCTCTTCATACATGCTAATGTATTACTCCAATAGGTGCCTAAAAGATGTGAAGATTATCTTATAATATTTTTTAAGACATTTCTAATTCATTGAAATTCATTATAGGTCATTCACAATCATCAAGCTCTTCTTAGGGTCATAAAGGTTATTTTTAGCTCTTCAACTTCTTAACGATTGTTCATAGAGTATAGTCACTTAATGGATTGAAAAATGCCATGAAATTATACTAGACAAACCTAATTTACATCCCATAATGTAATTTTGTCCCATTAATCTAATCCTTTGACTTCTTATGTAAGAAACTTAACTTTCCTGAGCTTTGTAGGCCTCTAGGTGAAGGTCGAGAAGACTGTTTGAGGAAAAAGGGTTCCAATTGCTTGTTTTTTGGTTTGAAATGCTTATTATAGGTTTAGATCATGTATCATGAGTTATAAATATGGTTACAAAAATATTTAACACCTCAAATAGTCTTGAAACATGATTTGTCCATGCTTAGGGTTTATAACTAGTTTAGCAATCTTGACCCTAATGGCCCATTTTTTATGATTTCATATCATATAAAAGAGTATAATTACTCTTGATATCTCTTTGGAAACATATTCAATGTAAAACATTCATTTTCTCTTCATATCCCTTTATGCAGGACTATAACATTGATCTTGACTTTGATCTTATGGTTTATCTTTATGATAAGGAATCCAAGCACTATAGAAACTTACTTCAGGGTCCCTCACATAAACTATGAACATATATCCCTTAAATTCAATATAAATATGTATATTATTCCATATTTTTTGTGTATAGTCCTATAGGCATGCACTTCAAGTCAAAACCCATTTTAAACCTACTATTTGATTGACCTCCCTATCTTTGATGTTCTTAAATGGTCTTGGAAACAATGTGGGGTTCATTCTAGTTTGTTTGAATAGATTTTATACTAAGAAACATCAAGAAATTCCAAGATCTTTTCTTCTCGGCCTACAGACTTACACAGTCCACTTTTGTATGCATAACTTAGCCATTCCCTTATCATTTTGACCATGGATGTTTTTGAGGGAGTTTGAGATATTTTCATTGAGGTATGATCATAAAAATAGATAACTAAATAATGCATTAAAAATATTATTTTCGGTTTCAAACCTATACTTTCTATTTACCTTTGAAACCCTGTTCAAGAGTATTGGACTAATGACCTTAAGCTTGCCAACTAAAAATTCTTGTCAAAGATGATCCTAGGGTTTGATAACATCTCATATGGATCATTATCTAAAACATCAAAAATGCTTGTTTATAGAACCGTGTTTCCTTTACTTGAGGCTTTCATGCTTGGAAAATAAAGACACTTTGGGGATGAGTATGGGCTTAGATAAACATGTATAGGGGAATGAGGACTTGGTAAAAGTACATGACATGGGATTCACACCTTTTCATAATCTCTATTTTTTTTAAGTGTCTTTCAGCCTAAAACTTACATTGTTCAACCCTACAAACCTATACGTTGATATTTAGCTCATTCATACATATGAATATTGTTTGTAAAAGTGTAGGAGAGATATTATATATTTTTTAGGTTTTATGCATCATTAAAACTTTATTTTAATTCCCATCATGCTAGGAAACACCTCATAACCCTGTACAACCCTACCTATCATGTCTAGAACAATAAAATAATGACATTTTTATTAATACCATTACCATTAAGAATTTTTAGATAAGTTTAATATTTTAGGGACTATTAGACCTCCAAAAAACACTTTTCAACCATTTCCATGCATTCATCAATATTATCTATGCCATTTAAAGAGGAAAACCATGACAATGGGGTTTAGAAGGGTTTTAGAGAGGTTTAACTTCTTAACAATGGTTCATAAAAGTTTGCATGGAGAGATATTATATATTTTTTAGGTCTTATGCATCATTAAAACTTGATTTTAATTCCCTTCATGCTAGGAAACACCTCATAACCCTGTACAACCATACCTATCATGTTTAAAACAATAAAATAATGAAATTTTTAATTAATACCATGACCATTAGGAATTTTGAGCTAAGTTTAATATTTTAGGGACTATTAGACCTCCAAAAAACACTTTTCAACAATTTCCATGCATTCATTAATATTATCTATGCCATTTAAAGAGGAAAACCATGACATTGGGGTTTAGAAGGTTTTTAGAGAGGTTTAACTTCTTAACAATGATTCATAAAACTTTTCATGGAGAGATATTATATATTTTTAAGGTCTTATGCATCATTAAAACTTGATTTTAATTCCCTTCATGCTAGGAAACACCTCATAACCCTGTATAACCCTTCCTATCATGTCCAAAACAATAAAATAATGACATTTTTTTATTAATACCATAACCATTAGGAATTTTGAGCTAAATTTAATATTTTAGGGACTATTAGACCTCTAAAAAACACTTTTCAACCATTTCCATGCATTCATCAATCTTATCTATGCCATTTAAAGAGGAAAACCATGGCAGTGGGGTTTAGAAAAGTTTTAGAGAGGTTTAACTTCTTAACAATGATTCATAAAAGTCTGCATGGAGAGATATTATATATTTTTTATGTCTGATGCATCATTAAAACTTGATTTTAATTCTCTTTATGCTAGGAAACACCTCATAACCCTGTACAACCCTACCCATCATGTTTAAAACAATAAAATAATGACATTTTTTTTATTAATACCATGATCATTAGGAATTTTGAACTAAGTTTAATATTTTAGGGACTATTAGACCTCCAAAAAACACTTTTCAACCATTTCCATGTATTCATCAATCTTATCTATGCCATTTAAAGAGGAAAACCATGACAGTGAGGTTTAGAAGGGTTTTAGATATGTTTAACTTCTTAACAATGATTCATAAAACTTTGCATGGAGAGATATTATATATTTTTTAGGTCTTATGCATCATTAAAACTTGATTTTAATTCCCTTCATTCTAGGAAACAACTCATAACCCTATAAAACCATGCCTATCATGTCCAGAACAATAAAATAATGACATTTTTTATTAATACTATGATCATTAGCAATTTTGAGATAAGTTTAATATTTTAGGGACTATTAGACCTCCAAAAAATACTTTTCAACCATTTCCATGCATTCATCAATCTTATATATGCCATTTAAAGAGGAAAACCATGACAATGGGGTTTAGAAGGGTTTTAGAGAGGTTTAACTTCTTAACAATGATTAATAAAACTCTGCATGGAGAGATATTATATATTTTTTAGGTCTTATGCATCATTAATACTTGATTTTAATTCCCTTAAAGCTAGGAAACACCTCATACCCATATGCAACCCTACCTATCATGTCCAAAAAAATAAAAATAATGACCATTAGGAATTTTGAGCTAAGTTTACTATTTTAGGGACTATTACACCTCCAAAAAACACTTTTAAACCATTTCCATGCATTAATCTTATCTATGCCATTTAAAAAAGAAAACCATGACATTGGAGTATAGAAGGGTTTTAGACAGGTTGAACTTCTTAACAATGATTCATAAAACTCTACATGGAGAGATATTATATATTTTTTAGTTCTTATGCATCATTAAAACTTGATTTTAATTCCCTCCATACTATGAAACACCTCATAACCATGTACAACCCTGCCTATCATGTCCAGAATAGTAAAATAATGACATTTTTATTAATACCATGACCATTAAGAATTTTGAGCTAAGTTTAATATTTTAGGGACTATTAGACCTCCAAAAAAAACTTTTCAACCATTTTCATGAATTCATCAATCTTATCTATGCCATTTAAAGAGGAAAACCATGACAGTGGGGTTTAGAAGGGTTTTAGAGAGGTTTAACTTCTTAACAATGATTCATAAAACTCTACATGGAGAGATGTTATATATATTTTAGGTCTTATACATCATTAAAACTTGATTTTAATTCCCTTGATGCTAAGAAACACCTCATAAATATGTAAAACCCTACCTATCATGTCCAGAACAATAAAATAATGGCATTTTTATTAATACCATGACCATTGAGAATTTTGAGCTAAGTTTAATATTTTAGGGACTATCAGACCTCCAAAAAACACTTTTCAACCATTTCCATGAAGTCATCAATCTTATCTATGCCTTTTAAAGAGGAAAACCATGACAATGGGGTTTCGAAGGGTTTTAGAGAGGTTTAACTTCTTAAAAAAGATTCATAAAACTCTGCATGGAGAGATATTATATATATTTTAGGTCTTATGCATCATTAAAACTTGATTTTAATTCCCTTCATGCTAAGAAACACCTCATAACCTTGTACAACCTTCCCTATCATTTTTAGAACAATAAAACATTGACATTTTTTATTAATACCATGAGCATTAAGAATTTTGAGCTAAGTTTAATATTTTAGGGACTATTAGACCTCCAAAAAACACTTTTCAACCATTTCCATACATTCATCAATCTTATCTATGCCATTTAAAGAGGAAAACCATGACAGTGGGATTTAGAAGGGTTTTAGAGAGGTTTAACTTCTTAACAATGATTCATAAAACTCTGCATGGAGTGATATTATATATTTTTAAGGTCTTATGCACCATTAAAACTTGATTTTAATTCCCTTCATGTTAGGAAACACTTCATAACCCTTTACAACCCTACCTATCATGTCCAAAATAATAAAACAATGACATTTTTTATTAATATCATGACCATTAAGAATTTTGATCTAAGTTTAATATTTTAGGGACTATTAGACCTCTTAAAAACACTTTTCAACCATTTCCATGCATTCATCAATCTTATCTATGCCATTTATAGAGGAAAACCATGACAGTGGGGTTTAGAAGGGTTTGAAAGAGGTTTAACTTCTTAACAATGATTCATAAAACTCTACATGGAGAGATATTATACATTTTTTAGGTCTTATGCATCATTAAAACTTGATTTTAACTCCCTTTATTCTAGGAAACACCTCATAACCTTGTATAACCCTGCCTATCATGTCTAGAACAATAAAATAATGACATTTTTTATTAATACCATGACCATTAGGAATTTGGAGCTAAGTTTAATATTTTAGGGACTATTAGACCTCCAAAAAACACTTTTCAACCATTTCCATGTATTCATTAATCTTATCTATGCCATTTAAAGGGGAAAACCATTAGAGTGGGGTTTAGAAAGGTTTTAGAGAGGTTTAAGTTCTTAACAATGATTTTATAAAACTCTGCATGGAGAGATATTATATATTTTTTAGGTCTTATGCATCATTAAAACATAATTTTAATTCCCTTCATGTTAGGAAACAACTCATAACCCTGCACAACCCTGCCTATCATGTCCAGAATAATAAAACAATAATATTTTTTTATTAATACCATGACCATTAGGAATTTTGAGCTAAGTTTAATAATTTAGGGACTATTAGACCTCTAGAAAAACTTTTCAACCATTTCCATGCATTCATCAACCTTATCTATGCCATTTAAAGAGGGAAACCATGACAGTGGGGTTTGGAAGGGTCTTAGAGAGGTTTAACTTCTTAACAATGATTCATAAAACTCTGCATGGAGATATATTATATATATTTTTAGGTCTTATGCATCATTAAAACTTGATTTTAATTCCCTTCAAGCTGAGAAACACCTTATACCCCTGTACAACCCTACCTATCATGTCCAAAATAATAAAATAATGACATTTTTTATTAATACCATGACCATTAGGAATTTTGAGCTCAGTTTAATATTTTAGGGACTATTAGACCTCCAAAAAACACTTTTAAACCATTTCCATACATCAATATTATCTATTCCATTTAAAGAGGAAAACCATGATAGTGGAGTTTAGAAGGGTTTTAGAAAGGTTTAACTTCTTAACAATGATCCATCAAACTCTGCACGGAGTGATATTATATATTTTTAAGGTCTTATGCATCATTAAAACTTGATTTTAATTCCCTTCATGCTAGGAAACACTTCATAACCTTGTACAACCCTACCTAGCATGTCCAGAATAATAAAACAATGACGTTTTTTATTAATACCATGACCATTAAGAATTTTGAGCTAAGTTTAATATTATAGGGTGATCTAGGCATCAATTTAGGCGACAATTCGGGTGTCAGTTCCACCCCAATTGATGACGGAACTTCCAGGAGCCATAACTTTTGCACCGTAGCTCCAATTGACTCGCCGTTTGAACCGTTGGAAAGCTAAGAATGAGGGGAACGTCGTGAAATGGCATTGAGCTTAGATCAATTAAGTTTTACCCCCAAAAACCCAACGGAAGTGCCTCAAATTTCAATTTTAATAGTGCTGTCTAAAAATAGTAAGTTTCTAAAAATAGTAATTCCTCGAATTATGTATTGTTTTAAATATTGGAAGTCGTACCACTTCATATCCCTCGAGATTGGTGACCTTCCACATCCTTCCCATGCTTTCAAATTGTGTATAAAAGAAGAGGTAACCTGAAATGTGAAGACAGACATCTCTTCCCAGAGATAAGCATATATTTGTATTGCGATTTTGAGTAATACTACATCTCTTCTCAGAGAATTCATTGTTACTGTGTTATTTCTATGTTATTGTGATATTTATCAACCAAAACTTCTGAGTTTTGGATCATAGGGACTATTAGACCTCTTAAAAACACTTTTCAACCATTTCCATGCATTCATCAATCTTATCTATGCCATTTAAAGAGGAAAACCATGACAGTGGGGTTTAGAAGGGTTTGAAAGAGGTTTAACTTCTTAAAAATGATTCATAAAACTCTACATGGAGAGATATTATATATTTTTTAGGTCTTATGCATCATTAAAACTTGATTTTAATTCCCTTCATATTAAGAAACACCTCATAACCTTGTACAACCCTACCTATCATGTCCAGAACAATAAAATAATGACATTTTTATTAATACCATGACCATTAGGAATTTTGAGCTAAGTTTAATATTTTAGGGACTATTAGACCTCCAAAAAACACTTTTCAACCATTTCTATGCATTCATCAATCTTATATATGCCATTTAAAGAGGAAAACCTTGACAGTGGGATTTAGAAGGGTTTTAGAGAGGTTTAAATTCTTAAAAATGATTCATAAAACTCTGTATGGAGAGATATTATATATTTGTATGTCTTATTCATCATTAAAACTTGATTTTAATTCCCTTCATGCTAGGAAACACCTCATAACCCTATACAACCCTGCCTATCATGTCTAAAACAATAAAACAATGACGTTTTTTTATTAATACCATGACCATTAGGAAATTTGAGCTAAGTTTAATATTTTAAGGACTATTCGACCTCCAAAAAACACTTTTCAACCATTTTCATGCATTCATCAATCTTATCTATACCATTTAAAGAGGAAAACCATTACAGTGGGGTTTAGAAGGGTTTTAGAGAGGTTTAACTTCTTAACAATGATTCATAAAACTCTCTCTCTCTCTCTATATATATGGTCTTATGCATCATTAAAACTTGATTTTAATTCTCTTATGCTAGGAAACACCTCATAACCCTTTACAACCCTACCTATCATGTCCAGAATAGTAAAACAATGACATTTTTTATTAATACCATGACCATTAAGAATTTTGAGATAAGTTTAATATTTTAGGGACTATTAGACCTCTTAAAAACACTTTTCAACCATTTCCATGCATTCATCAATCTTATCTATGCTATTTACAGAGGAAATCCATGACAGTGAGGTTTAGAAGAGTTTGAAAGAGGTTTAACTTCTTAACAATGATTCATAAAACTCTACATGGAGAGATATTATACATTTTTTAGGTCTTATGCATCATTAAAAATTGATTTTAATTCCCTTCATACTAAGAAACACCTCATAACCTTGTACAACCCTACCTATCTTGTCCAAAACAATAAAACAATGACATTTTTATTAATACCATGACCATTAGGAATTTCAAGCTAAGTTTAATATTCTAAGGACTATTAGACCTCCAAAAAACACTTTTCATTCATTAATCTTATCTATGCCATTTAAAGAGGAAAACCATGACAGTGGGATTTAGAAGGGTTTTTGAGAGGTTTAACTTCTTAACAATGATTCATAAAACTCTACATGGAGAGATATATATTTTTATGTCTTATACATCATTAAAACTTGATTTTAATTCCCTTCATGCTAGGAAATACCTCATAACCCTATACAACCCTGCCTATCATGTCTAAAACAATAAAACAATGACATTTTTTATTAATACCATGACCATTAGGAATTTTGAGCTAAGTTTAATATTTTAGGGACTATTCGACCTCCAAAAAACACTTTTTAACCATTTTCATGCATTCATCAATCTTATCTATACCATTTAAAGAGGAAAACCATTACAGTGGGGTTTAGAAGGGTTTTAAATAGGTTTAACTTCTTAACAATGATTCATAAAACTTTGCATGGAGAGATATTATATATTTTTAGCTCTTATGCATCATTAAAACTTGATTTTAATTCCCTTCATGATAGGAAACACCTCATAACCATGTATAACCCTACCTATCATGTCCAGAACAATAAAATAATGACATTTTTTATTAATACCATGACCATTAAGAATTTTGAGATAAGTTTAATATGTTAGGCACTATTAGACCTCCAAAAAACATTTTTCAACATTTTCATACATTCATCAATCTTATCTATGCCATTTAAAGAGGAAAACCATGATAGTGGGGTTTAGAAGGGTTTTAGAGAGGTTTAACTTCTTAACAATGATTCGTAAAACTCTACATGGAGAGATATTATATATTTTTTACATCTTCTGCATCATTAATACTTGATTTTAATTCCCTTCATGCTAGGAATGACCTCATAACCTTGTACAACCCTGCCTATCATGTCTAGAATAATAAAACAATGACATTTTTTATTAATACCATGACCATTATGAATTTTGATCCAAGTTTAATATTTTAGGGATTATTAGACCTCCAAAAAACACTTTTCAACCATTTCCATGTATTCATCGATCTTATCTATGCCATTTAAAGAGGAAAACCATGACAGTGGGGTTTAGAAGGGTTTTTAAGAGGTTTAACTTCTTAACAATGATTCATAAAACTCTTCATTGAGAGATATTATATATTTTTTAGGTCTTATGCATCATTAAAACTTGATTTTAATTCCCTTCATGCTAGGAAACACCTCATAACTTTGTACAACCCTATCTATCATGTCCAAAATAATAAAACAATGATATTTTTTATTAATATCATGACCATTAGGAATTTTGATCTAATTTAATATTTTAGGGACTATTAGACCTCCAAAAAACACTTTTCAACCATTTTCATGCATTCATCAATCTTATCTATGCCATTTAAATAGGAAAACCATGACAATGGGGTTTAGAAGGGTTTCAGAGAGGTTTAACTTCTTAACAATGATTAATAAAACTCTGAATGGAGAGATATTATAGATATTTTTTGGTCTTATGCATCATTAAAACTTGATTTTAATTCTCTTATGCTAGGAAACACCTCATAACCCTGTACAACCCTACCTCTCATGTCCAGAATAATAAGACAATGACATTTTTTATTAATACCACGACCATTAGGAATTTTGAGCTAAGTTTAATATTTTAGGGACTATTAGACATCCAAAAAACATTTTAAAACCATTTCCATGCATTCATCAATATTATCTATGCCATTTAAAGAGGAAAACCTTGAGAGTGGGGTTTAGAAGGGTTTCAGAGAGGTTTAACTTCTTAACAATGATTCATAAAACTTAGCCCCCTAATCCAAAAATTATTTCCATGAATTTGAAGGGCATAGGGTTGCTAAAAATACCTTAATGTCATATTTCTTGTCACTTTCTCTCCTACATGAACTAATTATAGCAAATTGACCTTCTTGGTTGTACCTATAGACTTATAAACTTGATGGAGGAATTGAATAGGTTTTTATCTTGTTTTGACCTATATTATCTTATTGAGCATGATGTTGAGATTGGGGAAGCTGAAGAAATCCTTGGAGAGGTTTAGAATACAATTATCATATTAAAAAACCTTTCAAAGAAACCTCCATAGACCCTTATTCATCATGAAAATATTCATTTATCAAAATGCCCTATTGTAATTGATATAGCTACGTACAACACATCAAATAGAGTTATCACTAACTTACCTTAACTAACATTTTAATGTAAAAAAATCTCTTTGCCTATCCTTCTTTGTATGATGTTATATTTGGACATTATACAATGAGTAAAACAACATCAAATATGAGTGTACATTAGCAAAATAACTTTAACACCTCTTGGCTAAGTGTAGAGACAACATGAGATGTAATATGCTTGTGAACAAGTGTCAAATGACCCCAACAAGATCTCTTTGACCTATATGTATGATATCTTACCTTCACACTTGATGTTTCATAGCAAGTTTCTTTTCAACATTAGAACGTGCAATAGGACCACAAAAAATGAATACCTTAAACTCCACAAAATTACCTTAAACTTTGCAAAGTCCTAAAAAGGTAATATTTCCATCTTACTAACTCTTCCTCTTGATCCATTTTTTACTATATATCACCATGTCATATTTCAAGTTCATAACACCATATCATAGTTTTCACCATGTCACTGATCTTGACTTTTATAGCTAACCTTAATCTTTCCAAAGTTACCTTAAACTTTGCTAAAATGCATTACAAAAGACCTCCTCAAATATCATGGCATGAGATTGGTTAGACAAGACACATACATGGACTCTATCATCTTATTAAGACCTTATTTATACCTTGAGATGGCATTCAACACCACAACCATGACACCAAGACATGATTTCCGAAAAGACCATTTCAAGGTTAGATGACTCAATTACTTGAGTTTGAAAAATCCTTGGTCATGGTGATTAATTAGCTAATATTTTTTATTCCTTGAATTGGGCCACCTTGAAATTGTAGTGGGTTATGATCTTCCTCGCCTGATTGAAGTATGCCCTCACCATAAACTAGAGATGATAAATACTTAGAGGGGTATTATAGTAATAAGCCTAATGTTTATGGCTAATTTATTCATCTATACTATTGTATAGCTGGTATGCCACCTCTTATTCTATAAGATTGTCTAGAATGTGGAATGGTAAAAGGGGGTGCCCTTATTACTTCAATTTGGATTATAATACAATCTGTTTAGTACTGGTATGTTAGTGTAGGTTTTTATTTTGCCCTATTATTTAATTAGAAAAATTATATATTTGTGCATACATGGAGTTTTCCTTACATTCGTGGGATATGCTAGCTTATGTGGAGATGTGTGTCATAGATGTGTCATAAGAATGTCATAAGTAACTCCTTTGACCGACTATTCTGGGTATGGGAGTTACTTCTCTATTCTTAGCACCTTATCACCACCTTTCATGGAGGAGTTAAAGTCTATTCTTGGGGTGCTTTGACCACGTTTTGTGGAGGAGTTACTTAAGTGCTCTCCTATATGTATTCTTCACTTTGGCCATCTTATGTTAAAATAGAACATTGGCTTTTCTCCAAATTGTCTATGCAATTGTCTTTTGTTTGATTTCATTTACTTTAGCATTTTGTGGTTTTCACTTGATTTGTCTTGTGCAACCACGACTCGTGCATCCTCATTATTCAGACCTTGGCGAATCCTCTGATATGGTATCAAAGCCACCCCGGTAACTGGTTATCTATCTTGCTATTGCTTTCATTGAAATCAAGAGCTTTGTTAAGGCATTTTTTTTGTGAAATTTGAAAATTTCTGGGAGATATTGATAGTTCTCCATGCTCTTGTTCCTTCCATGGCTTGTTTGGTCTCTCCATATACATGCAGGCGAGATTTTGCAAGATCCAATAATCTTGTTTCTGTCAATCAGCTTGATATTTTATGTTTGAATCAAAATTGCAGGTTTTCACATGCCTTTGCAATCTCTTGATAGCTGATTCTACCTTTGCATGCCATTTTTTGGTTGCTGAGGTCATTTTTTCAAGCTAAAGGCCTCTGTTTTACACTAGATCTACATCTTCTGTACATCAACAAGAAAAATGTCTTCTGGGTTTTGTTCACAGCCCAAAAAAACCATCTAGATATCTTTCAATTTTTGCATACATTTTGTATACTTTGTAGAAACGTGCTCAGAAAGCTACAGCAGGACCCCTCTCCATTGGTAGTTGAAATTTTGAAGGTAGTTTTCAAATGCTCCGTTCTTGCTCATACGGACTCCTTTTCCCACAATTTTTTTTTTATTTTGGCTATTTTTTCATGCTCTATGCACTAGTGTAGACATTTTTTGATTTTGATGTTAAGATTTTTTAGAAATAGCAGATTCTCAATCGTGACATTACACAGTGCTCATTTTGGGAACTTCAGAGGATCATAACTTTCACATAAGACCTCGTATCAAGACGATTCTTTTTTTTAGAGTGCATAATTTTTTGAGTAGATCATAGTGGTGCTATTTATTTCTCTGGATATTATGCAAAAGTTATATTTTCAGCATATGCTCTTCATGAGGGTTTTGTAATGCATTGAAATCAAGACCACTTAGTATTTCTTGCTAGTGGCAGTTGTAAACACACTAATATAAAGTGCCAAATCATATTTTTTTTGGGGGGTGTTTTTTGATTGAGCAATATTTGAGTTTTTTTAAAGCTTGTATATTCAATTATCGAAGACGAAGGGTGAGACCTAGGTTGGCAGGAGGCCAATTCCCCCTCACAAAGACCTTCTTTGGATTCCTCACTCTATGTCGAGTCCAACGAGTGGTTGGAAGGCCACTTTTTCTCTCAAAATAGGCATTTTTTTAATGTTTTAGTGTTGTTTTTTGCAAAAACACTAGTTTACGAAAAATTGAATCTTTAATATCTTGCAAATGGTAGCTCAGATTTAGGTGCCATTTTTTTCAAAAGTATTTGTATCTCAATTCTCTAAAGCTTAGGATTGTTATTTTTTAAAAACTCACTAGTTTATAAAGTGCCTAAAATTTGGGTCTCTCGGGACACATTTTCGGCTGAGTCTGACGTCTTGTTTGCTTAAAGTCTTGCACTGATTACTCTAAGACGCATTCTCAGCTGAGCCTGACATCTTTTAAGAGTGAACTTGTATATTTAGGGGGGCTCAAAATTTTGGGGGGGTGTGATTGCTTTTTAACACTTGTAATCTTTGCTTTCATTCTCCTTTCTACATAATTTCACAACTTGCAATCAGCACAACTTCACCTAAATTTAGCTTAAAATGGATTCTTTTCAACTTAAACCCCTAACACCCTTCAACTATCATGAATGGAAGGTTAAAATGTCAATCATTCTTAGAAGAAAAGGGTTGTATAGGATCACCATACTGAAGTAGAACCCAACATTGATGTTGAAAAGGTCAAGTGGTACAACCGTAGTGATGAAGCCTATAGATTACTGAGCGTGTCCATGTCTCCAGAACTTCTCTTCTATTGAGAAACCTCCAAGACTCCCAAAGACATATGGGACACCCTAGAAACCTTATTTGGAAAGCTTGATGAAATGAGAGGTCATGAGCTCGAAAACAAACTCATAAGTCTAAGTCCTAGCAACTTTGACACCCTACAGGACTTCTTCACTAAGTTTAAGGCCCTTATATTGTAATTTAAAGAATGCAAAATAGAGAAGAAAGATGATCAATTCATCCTTTCTATTCTTGCTAAGTTAGGTCCAAGTTATTCAGTCTTTGTCTCCACTTTCTATGCCACAAAAAGTGCCCTTGGCACTACATGGAAAATGCCTTCTTTAGATTCCTTCATTGTCGACTTAATTAGGGAGCAAGATAAGCTAATTTAAATGGGCATAATTAAGTCTACTCAACCCCAAGCTTTGATAGCTAGAAATGGTAAGGATAAGACTTCAATAAAAGAGAAGAAGAAAAAGAACAAGGACCAAGAGAAGAAGAAAGAAAACCACAATCCTTCCAAAAACAACACTGAGTCTTCCTCTTCTAATGCTAAACCTAAGAAGGAGAAGGTTAAGTGGGCCTATTGTAAAAAGATAGGGCATGATGAAGACAAATGCATGAAGAAACAAATAGATCACTTAACTCATCTTATAGAGAAACACAACATAGGTGTTCCTGAGTCCATCAAGCAGAATTCATCTACCCAAGATTCTACCAAGGCAAAAGGCAAGGGTAAGGAGAAAGAAAAGGGCAAGGCCCTTGTAGGAACTACAGCTTTTACAACATCATGGGTCATTGATTCAGGTGCTTCTCACCACATGGGCTCTTCCCTAGTTGAGTTTTCATCTTTAGAGCCTTGTAGCATGACTTTAATTAGTTTGGGTGATGACACATCAGTTTCCATTACAGGGAGAGGGTCAGTTGAAATGGAAGGAGGAACATTCAATAATGTTCTAAGTTTTCCTTCTCTTTCAACCAATCTCTTATTAGTGTACCAAATCACTCACATTAGTCAGGGTATGAGAGTTGAGTTTTTTACTAGATTTAGTGGCTATTAGGGAATTGCATAGTGATACTACAGTGGTAGTGGGTAGGGTAGATCACCAAGCAAGGTTATACACCTTCTTACATTTTGCACCTGATTCTTCTCCAATAGCATTACTGACTCATTCAGATGGAGTTATCAAATTATGGCATGAGCGGTTTGGCCACCTTAACTACCGCTACCTTGAGAAACTTTGCAAAAATGACATGGTCATTGGCTTACCTCATGTCCAATTCTCAAAAGGACTTTGTGAGGGGTGCTCCCTTGGGAAGCATCCTGAAGCAAAATTTGATAAAGGCAAAGCTTGGAGGCCTTTACAACCTTTGGAGTTAGTCCACAGTGATGTATCAGGACCCTTTCCCAAACCATCTTTCACAAGGGCCAAGTACATCCTCACTTTCATTGATGATTTCTCTAGGTACACTTGGATATATTTTCTCAAATAAAAGTCTGAAGTGTTTGAAAATTTTCTAGACTTCAAGGCTCTTGTTTAGAAACAGAGTGAGAAATCCATCAAGGTTCTTTGAACTGATAATGGAGGGGAGTATGTCAGCAACATGTTTGAGTAGTTTTGCACCACAGAGGGGATTGATTTGTAGCACACATTCACTTACAATCCTTCACAAAATGGGGTTGTAGAATGCAAAAATAGGTTCTTGAAAAAGATAGGTAGCTGTATGATTCACTTCAAATCCTTAGCACCACAGTACTGGGCCGAAGCCATCAATTATGCTTGCTACATTCAAAATAGAGTTCCTCACAAAGCTTTAAAATGGATAACACCCTTTGAAGCTTGGCATAAAAGGAAACCTAATGTTGAGCACCTTAGGGTTATTAGATCCCCAGCCATGGCCCACATACCGAAGAAGAAACACAAAGCTATGGAATGTCAATCCAAGCCTTGCATCTTTGTAGGATATTCGGATGGTGTTAAGGGGTATCACATTCTAGATCCAGTCACTCATGAGTTGTTCATCAAGAGAAGTGTCTATTTTAAGGAGAGTCCTAGAGACTCAACACTTGGCACTTCTTCTCCCTCATCAGATCTACTTCTTCATGATGATTCCTCATCAGATTCAGATCAGCCACAATAGGTTCTTGAGCTAGAGACATCTTCTTTTTCTTTAAGTTTAGACAGTGAGGATAGTGATGTAGAGTCATCCACCTCTAGTCAGTCAAAGGATGAAGAGTTAGCACTTGACTCACCCACTTTCAGGCCACTTTGGGCCAGACAAACACTTGAGAGTGATGGCACTTGGGTAGGAGATCCTGCAAATGATAGACGAACTAAGGGAGATTTTTAGAGAGATCTACATGCCTTCTTTACTTCAGTTTTGGATCCACAAACTTTTTGAGAGGCATCAGGGGTACTGAGTGGGATAATGCTATGGAAGAAGAATATTCTTCCTTAATCAAAAATCACACTTGGGACTTGACTTTACTTCTTAAGGGAAGGAAGATGGTTCGATGTAGGTGGATATATCATACCAAGTTTGCAGTAGATGGGTCAGTTGATAAGTACAAGGCATGATTGGTTGCCAAGGGTTTCTCACAGGTGGCAGGCATTGACTACTCAGAGACCTTTGCACTCATTTCAAAGATGACTTCTATCTAACTCACCTTAGTTATTACTACAACACATGGTTGGGATGTGCACTAGATGGATGTGAAGAGTGCCTTTCTTCACGGAGACCTAGAAGAGGAGATCTACATGGATTAGCTGCCAGGATTTATTCAGGATTCTTCCTTAGTATGCAGACTTAGGAAATATATCTATGGCCTCAAATAGCCCCCTCAAGCTTGGTATGCCAAGATGGATTCCTTCCTTCTCATAGCAGGTTTCACTAGGTGCCATTCTAACCCCAATGTCCACTTTTTGCAGCAGGATGATTCACTCCTAATTTTGGTTCTATATGTTGATGACCTTTTGATCAATGGGAGCTCTTCATCAACTATTGCAGCAGTGAAGGCATCTCTCTAAGATATATTTGACATGACAGACTTGGGTTTATTGCACTACTTCCTTGGCATCGAGATCTCACAGTCAAATTTAGGGATTTCTCTTGCACAGCCTAAGTATGCTCTTGACTTATTGGCTCAGTTTCACATGGCTGATTATAAGCCATCTCTGACTCCCTTTCTATTAGGAGTCAAGCTTGAGGCTGACTATTCTTCACCATTGGTTGATGCCACTCGGTATCGACAACTTGTTGGTAGTCTCATCTACTTGACTCACACCAGGCCTGACATGTCATATGCAGTGGGACTTGTCTCTAGATTTATGTAAGAACCTCACGAGCTGCATTAGAAAGTAGCTAATAGGATCTTACATTACATACAGGGTTCACATAAATATGAGATTCATTACAAATTTGGCATAGAGGTTGACTTGGTTGGATATATAGATTTAAATTGGGATGGTGATTCATAGACTCACAAGTCCACTTCTGGTTATAGTTTCTCTCTAGGTTCTGGTCCTATCAGTTGGTCTAGCAAGAATCAAAATGCTATTGCTATATCATCCACAGAGGTAGAGTACATGGGAGCTATTAATGTAGCTACTGAGGCTATTTGGCTTCAAGGGATTCTTTTTGAGTTTGGCATTCCTACTAGGCAGCCCACCATCATTTATTATGACAACCAAAGTACCATTTAGATTTGCAAGAATCTAGTTCAGCACCAGTAGACCAAGCACATAGAGATTCACATGCATTTCATTTGGGAGCTTATTCATAGTCAGGTCATTGACTTAATCTTTTGCCAGTCTTCAGAGTAAGTTGCAGACATCTTCACCAAACCTTTCATTGAGAGCAAGTTCATTCATCTATGATCTCTTTTTGGGGTGTGGTCTACATTTGCAGCATCATCATCTTCGGGGGGGCCTTCTAGCCTCTTCATTTATTTTATGTCTCTCTTTTGGGGGGGAGTTTTTTCCTACAGGTTTTCTCCTTTTCTCTATCTTATGGGAGATTGCATTTGTACATGGGTACCTCATCAGGCCTAATTGTCAGGACCCATTTTATATTACCACACTGCCCACCTAAGCTACGCTTATGGGGGGGTGTCAGTGTAGGTTTTTATTTTTCCCTATTATTTAATTAGAAAAATTATATATTTGTGCATACATGGAGTTTTCCTACATTCGTGGGATAGGCTAGCTTATGTGGAGATGTGTATCATAGATGTGTCATAGGTGTCATAATAATGTCATAAGTAACTCCTTTGACTGGCTATTCTGGGTATGGGAGTTACTTCTCTATTCTTAGCACCTTCTCACCACCTTTCATGGAGGAGTTATAGTCTATTCTTGGGGTGCTTTGACCACCTTTTGTGGAGGAGTTACTTAAGTGCTCTCCTATATATATTCTTCACTTTGGCCATCTTATGTTAAAATGGAATATTTGCTTTTCTCCAAATTATATATGTAATTGTCTTTTGTTTGATTTCATTTACTTTAACATTTTGTGGTATTCACTTGCTTCATCCTGTGTAACCATGACTCGTGCATCCTTATTATTCAGACCTTGGTGAATCCTCTGATATAGTAATCCCTCATTTTACCTATTCTTCTTCTCAAATTATCATATATTTTAGGAATATGAGTGTCATAAATAGATTGGTAAACTTGAGGATAACTTTCTAAAAAATCCTTATAATCTCATTTTTGTATTTGTAGACAAACAAAAAATACTAATCTTCACAGATTCTATTATCTACATACTCTAAAGATGGTTATCATAGTTCTACATGGGCCCTATAGGTTATCCTAAAGATTGCATCTAATAAATATGACATCATGTAAAAGTTATCATCAACGGGCCTTTGTTCATATTTGAACATCTGTGCCTTAAACCTGACATTGATTATCTCTCCTAGGGCAACAAATTTATCAAAAGTTATAATAATGTCCTATAATGGGACCCATTCCACCTATACATAAGTAATGCTAACAAAATTATATAATCTATTCAAAAGAGCCCTAGCTATTTTGATACCAAGCCTAGATTTTATGATGTTGTTGGAGGGAATTCCTCCATTGGCATTCAACCTATGACCTTTCACTAACCACTATTTAAATTTTCCCTTTATAGTGTTGTGTTCGATCTATACATTAGTCAAGACTTGGTTATAGGCAACCTCAGGCACTAGGAGCCTAAGGCATCTCTAAAACTATGTTCTAGAAACATATGCAAATGTATTTTTTCATTTTCTAAGATGTAGATAGTCCCCAAAATAAATACCATTAAACAACAAATCATGAGTGAATTGATACAAGGCATTACTTTTGGTTTCATTATTGTTTGATGGAGTCACATGGTCTTTATTGATATAAGGTCGTCAATGTATTACTTCTCCTCTTGAGATATATGATCTTATGTAGAGTATGGAAATATAGATTTGACTATATTCCAACTGGCCAAATAATATGGAGACTTAAAATCTAGGATACTATTCTCAAATATTATGTCAATGTATTCAATGTTTTTAGCAATGAAGTATATATAAGGAGCTTAAATGCATAGTAGTCTTGGATATGTCATTTCATTAATATATGACGCTATATTTCTTTTATGAGCTATTTATATTCTCCTGTATATTCATTTGAAAAAAACTAGGGATTTTGGTCGCTTAAGGGTTTAGGATTATAATATTTGATTAATGGTTAATGACTCTCCTTTGTTTAGATTTTTCATATATTTAAAAATAATGTGCCATGAATGCATAATTCATGTGACATCAAAGTGAATAATGATTTTTTATTTTATTCATGTTTAAATTTAAATGTGTTAGTTAGATTTGGTGAGTTTATGTTTTCCATATAGATTTTTTTGTTAATTAATGCATGTATAGTCATACCATTTAAGAAAGGTGTCAACCTTTCACCTACCTAGGTCTTTAGATTTATGATCCTACTTTATATGTTCTAAGATTGTGAGCTAACATGATTAATCCATGTGGAGTTATCTCACGGCTAAGAGAACTCAAAGACTTAGGGCCATGGCTATTTGAACCTTTAAACTATGTCATTACCTCTACTTTCATTTCCACTTGATGGAATCCCATGGTGTTGATTGACAATAGGTCACCAATGTATTGTTTCTCCTCTTGGGATAGATGATCTTGTGCAGAGTATGGCACTATAGATTCTACTACACTCTAGATGGTTTAATAGTATGGAAACTTAAAATCTAGGGCATTTTTGTCAAATAATGTGTTAGCGTATTTGGTGTTTCCACAATGGAGTATATAGAAGGATCCTAGACACATGGTTGTTTTAGAGATGTCATTTGAGTAATGTGGGGCTTTGTATTTCCTTTGAAAACTATTTGGATGCTCCTACAAATTAATTTGAAAAAAGTATGGCTTTTGGTTACTTGAGGGTTCAAGATTTTAATGTTTGATTAATGGTGAAGTGACTCTTCTTTGTTTATATTTCACATATATTGCCAAAGCCTATACCTTAAATTCATAATTCATTGACATCAATACGAATAATAATTTTTTATTGTGTTCCCATTTAAATTTAAATGTGAAAGTTAGCTTTAGTTGGTTTGTGTTTCCCACGTGGAAACTTTTCATTAATTGATGCATGTTTAATCATCCTATTTAAGACAGGTGTCAATCTCTTGTTTACTAGATTTTACTTTGTTTTTAAACTCACTTATTCTTACTTGGCCATGCATCTCCTATATCATGACACTTATTTACTTCTTTCTTACCTAGGTTTTTAGATTTATGATCTTACTTATATGCTATGGGGCTATGGGCTAACGTGATTAACCATGTGGAGTGATCTCAGGGTTGTGATAACTCAAATACTTGGGGCCATAGTTGTTTAAACCTTTGAACTATATACATCCATGGGAAGGATTCAAGAACTAGGGTGTTGATGTGTCGCATCATCTCAGAGGCTTGGAGGCTCAAATCCATAGGATTATTGGGCTATTAAATTAAAATTTTGCATTTGAAGCTTTAGGTTAATAAAATTATGCCAACTATCAAACCCTCAAATCTCATAACCTTGGGGCCATAGTGTCATTAGAATTTATTTTAACTTTCTAGGTTCTAGGTTCATAAAATTGTGTGAAGTGTAAAACCTTTAGAGCTTGAAACCTCAGGGCCATTAGACTATGAGGCCAAAGGCCATTAGAATTTGTTTTAAATTTTTAGTTTTTAGTTTCACAAAATCATGACAACCATCAAACCCCTAGAGCTTGAAACTATTGGTCCATTAGAATGAGGGGCCATGGGGCCATTAGACTTTGTTTTTACTTTTTGGGTTTTGGGTTCAAAAATTTATGAAAACTGTCAAACCCTTAGAGCTCAAAACCTTGGGGCCATTATAATATTAAATTTTCTTTGAACTTCCATGTTTTTAGATAATGTGGTTCTACCATGTGGCATGTTCTTGGGGATCATAAAATTTGAATACTTATAACTTTATTTTAAGTGTAATTTGTCCTAGATAAACATGGTTTTGCCATGTGGATGTCCTGTGTTAACCCAACTATTAATAAAGTACAAAACTTTTGTCAAAATATGGAAAATTAAGATTATTTTGGTAGTGTCATCTATGAGGGTATTGAAACTCAAAAACATTGGAACACTTATAACCTATTGTGAAGGTTGAAAGACTTTGGGTAACCTAATCTTTCCACTTGTCCTAATCTTAGATAATAAAGGTAGGGTCTGGAAGTGAATAATTAGTAATCCCTTGTCAATAGTCTTGTGAACATATGAAAATCAAATAGACATTAGGACATGACACATTAGTTTTGTTAGTGCATAAAAACTACATTATCATTTTTCAATTATAATTATGTAAACCCAAGGTTTAAAATGAATCAAAATGAATGTCCAAGATTTGATTTTCATAATTTGAATTATACAACTTTATACTTATGGGATAAACCTTAGAGTTAGGTATATTATAACTAATTTCATGGATATATAAGGCCTATAGGACCTAAATATAGGATATTTAAACAATAGTGGGTCCTTATTTGAACTTTAAAAATGGGGTGTGTGTGTGTTAGGGCATAACATCCATTGTAATATTTAGATAATTTAAGCATGGATGAATAAAAAGAAAAAGTATGAAAAAAATCAACCTTCATTCCTTCACAATCATTTGTATCTCTACGTGTTTCATAAATAATATAATATGGATGGGCCCAAATATTTAATGTGCCATAAAAAGCATGGACCCACAATCCCTTTAGAATATGGTACACTATTTTCATCTATCCTTATTCATAGCTATGTACATGATTTTCTAGGGATGAATTCCCACTATAGGTAGACAACTCATGATTGATGTTACTATGCTTGAAAAGGGTAAAAATTCTCTCCTTCACTATAACCCAAAATTGGAGAGAGATTTTATGTGACACCTACCAATGTGTAAATTTACTCTTTCTTATCACAATACAATTTTTTGATGAGTTTGTTATGACTCTAACTGAGGACAAAGAATGGAAGATCTATTTTGATGGTTCTTTCACATCACATGGTTTAAGAGTATGATTATTGTTCATCATGCCATAAGTCATTCTTATTACTAAATCTTTTCACATTAATTTTCCATGCACAAACATTATTGTTGAATATAAATCTTTATTTATTAGACTTTATCTTGTTGTGCAATGGGATATTCAAAATTTACAAGTGTATGATTATCCTTAGCTTATCATCAATTAGGTCATTGATCAATATCAAACAAAGGATGAAAAGTTGGTACCTTAAAAAATTATGCTAGATGATCTCAAAGTCAAGTTTGAAACTGTTTAGTTCAAGTAGATCTTAGGAGCCAATTATAAATCAGTTGATTCTATGGTTATTATTAGATCAATAATTACACATTCCTTTTCTATTCTAAATTATGATTTTTTCATCAAGCATCTTTTTATTTCAGCTTACAATTGTTCACATTCAGAGATGATATGTGTCATTTTTGGTCCCAAGTCCCCTTGGTACCATGACATCTTATCCTATCTCCATGATTACATCTTTCCACCTAAATTATCTTGAAACTAAATGAATTCATTTATATAAAATACTTCTTGATACACTATAATTGATAGCTCATTATATTATATAGGCTATAATGGAACTATTCTTCATTATCTAAATAGAAGATAATTTGAATTAGTACTTAGGGAAGTCCATGAAGGGATTTTTAGGTCCCACACTAATAATATGGTCATAATAAAGAAGCTCCTTTTTATTGGTTACTATTATCTTACCATTGAAGTAGATGCCTGTGTGTATGTTAACGAATGTATATCATGTCAACAACATAGAGATCTTATCCATGCTCCATCATAGGCATTTGACTAATTATGACTCCTTGGCCATTTTATACTTGGGAAGTTGATCTCATTGGAAAGATTAACCCTACTTATTATAATTTCCATAAGCACATTCTTACTGTAACTGAGTAAACTAAGTATTTCAAAATATAGGTAGAGGAAATCCCTCTTAAATATATTACCAATGAGTAAATTTCAAAGTTTATTTTTTAATCATATCATCTGTTACTATGGCATTCCATCCACGTTTATATCTGATAATGGAAGATCATTCAAAAATAAAGATATTTCTACTATCTTTCTGAATTTCATATCAATAATAAGTTATCTACGCCATATTACCCTCAAGGCAATAACCAAGTAAAATCTTTTAATAATACATTGGTTAAAATTATGAAGAATATGTTTACCACTAATGGTGGTAATTGGCATTTGAAAATTTTCCCAACCTTGTGGGGATAATGTACTCATGTCTACACCCCTATAGGTGAAACACCCTATTCTATAGTCTATGGGTCAAAATCCATTCTTTCTATTGAGATCGAGCTACCTTCTTTGTTCATTGCCTTATAGGATATTTTGGATGAAGAATACTATCGAGTGGATAGATTAGTAGAACTAGACCTTTTGGATTAAAAATGGTTAGCCATCCTCAATCATCTAAAGACATATCAAAATTGACTACTTTGGCTCTGACAAGAGAATCATTTCTTGAAATTTTGAGTTTGGTGATCTTGTGATCAAGGATAATAAAAAGAATACTAATTTTTAATGGGAAAATAAAGGTAAGTTTGAAGAAAATTAGTTAGGCCCCTTTGTTGTTATAGCTAAATATAGGTCTGGTGCTTATAAATTGGCTACTGATGACAGTGATGAATTTTATGAGTGAATGAATATTATTCATCTTAAGCGCTTTCATGCTTAAGGTATTCACACTTTGGTCTATAAATGTTCCTACTTGGGGGAATTTTTTATTGTTATACATTTCCCTATTTTTGTTTGGCCATACTTGGGGGAATTCTGGCACTCTTCCATGCCTTTTATCCTATTACCACCCAAATTCAATTACAAAAGCAAATTAACAAATGAATCCAACCAATATTTAGTATCATTGAATATTATAAGTGTATTGTGGTTTTGTGTTAGACTCTCTTTTTCATAATAATGTTTTAATTATGGAAAGTTCTGATCTACTGGCTTGTAAGACTTATAAGTTCCCTTTAGTCCTTGGCAAATTCCTATTCACATTCCACCATATGACCCATTCAAACCCAATTTCATTATTTCAAGGAATAATTTTTACCCTATTATCCATTATTTTTGAGTGGTAGCTATAGAATGTTTCATGTTTAAACACTCCCCTTATTCATGTCTCATGTCCATATTGAGAAATCACACCCATGATTACCTTTCTCTTTGATAGGTGTTTCTGGATTTGTCATTTGTTTTACATTCTCTAGTCAAAGTAATCTTGTTAATATCCTATTATAATAAAAACTATGAATTTTATTAAAAAAATATTGAAAATGTGACTAAAACATAGAGTACACTCTCTTATTTATAAATATATCAATTTTAATTTTTTTTATTAATTTTAAGTTATTATCTATATTTATTTCTAATTATATTTTTATACTACTATATACCACAACTATACATGTTTATTTTTTTATGTATCTTTCCTTTCATTGATTCAAACTGGAAAAATATTATAGGGTTACAACCTAGACCTAATTCTATATACATTTAAAAAAATAAAATCCAATTTTTGATATATTTTGAGGTAGTTGGGGGTGCGGGAGGGAGGTAGTTGGGGGTGCGAGGGGGGAAAAGGGGGAGGGTACAATTGGTTATGAATTATTGATCATATTTCAGGTTCTATTGATTTCTAAAATTAGTAGAAAAAATATTCATTAATTTTTTTTAATATAAATTACAAACTAGATGATATTATATAACTTTCCACCAAAGGGTTTAAAACAAAATTAAACGATGCTCAAAAATTGATGGGGTGTATGGTAGGCCATCTACTATGATTTTTATATAAAAAAATTAGTACCTCTTAGAATTTTTGATGTTTTACCTACTTATGCTTGATCATTTAAAAAAAATAGTATTTTAGAAACTAGACTCGAAATGTTGTTAGTATAGGTTTTTATTCCATTTAATTATTTTTTCCTACACATGTTTGTTTAGCTTATTTAGGTATCACTTAGATGTCTTTTTAGGTCATTATGAGAGATAATCCCACATTCATGAGGAAGTGAGGACATGTTTATCTTTCACCTATATAATGTACCTTCCTAAAATTTTTATGGCTAATGATGTTAATACTAATATTTTAGTCTTTTGGTTGTTGAGCAATTACTTATTTATGATTCATGTTTGATTTCACTACTACACATGTGTAATTTATTCATTTATTTAATTCTATCTAGTAGATCCTCAATTATGGTCCACTCTGACACGGTATCAAAGCATTTCTAGTAGATGAATTCCATTGTTCATATTGTGAAATCTTGAGTTTTAGTTTGCATGTTAAAAATATGCCATTCATTAAATTTAACATATTGAAGACTCACCATCTCTCAGATTTTGCTCTTTGTTTGGGATACTCAATGGATTTAGATTCAAAAAAAGAATAAGGGAGAAGGCATATTTTTATGGTCATATATCATTTGGTATATTTTCATGTAAAATGGTTTGTACCATTAGATTTAGAATGTGTCTAAACCCTAAGATTTACTATAAATAAGTTTTATGACAGTTAATTTTTGCCAATTTTAGAGGCTTTCAAGGCTTTTTAGAAATTTTGCATAACTTTGTATAATCTATAGTCTTCAAGGAAAAATAATGTTTAGGTTTTTCTAATTTTTGGAAATATTTAGTGCGTCTTTGGTTAATTTTAAAGAGGCATACTAGATATATGATTTTAAGAAAATTAAGGTTTTCATACTTATGTGCACTACAAGAAACTCAAGAATTTCTAGCACTATGTGAACCATTGACATCTCTAGTACCTACAAGGATGCCTCTTACCTCTAACACACCAAACCTTGACAATTATAAATATAGGCTATATCTTTGATAAAAAATCTCAACATTAGGACCTTTCACTATAGGAGTAATTGATATCCTTGAGATCTAGACTTTTGACTGTGCACATAGTCAACTTCCCCAATATTAGAGGCTCAGACTGTAGGAGTAGTCCACATCCCTCACATCTAGATTATAAATTATGGGATTAGTCATAAACCTTGAAAGTTTCATAGAGGGGCTATAACCCTGATGCATTTCCTTACTACAATAATTATCAAACATCTTGACATCAGGACTTTGGGGTGCATGTGAAGTCATCAACCCTGATGTAATAGGTTCATGCAACTCCAACACAAAACTTTAAAATTGGAATTATAGGCTACATGATAATTCTACAACTTTGAAAAGTACATAGGGTTCTCCAAAGTCTAATGACCATCATGAGAATGTAAAATTTAAGTTCACAAGTTGTGACACTTTATTTTCAAAAAGTGGTCATTTTTTAGATGATGTCACTCAACCACCTATCACATCAATCAAAGTGATCACCAAAATTTGGTCTTATCCCCTAGTCATATGGGATTTAATCCCTTGGTCACATCCAATCCAAAATTACTTAAATTTTGATCTAAGGGGGTGTAAGTTTTTTTGTGGGGAATTTTCACACCCAACTTTTTATGCAAAGTGGAGAGCATTATTTTTTGCTAGAAAGAAACATTTGAACATGCATAGATTTTTTTTTATTATTCTTTTTGAGGTGTTTGATTTTTAAAGGTGTAATTTTTTTATCTCTACATATTGGTAATATTCTCATGCTTGTAAATTTGAAACTGTGTATATTTAGGGGTTATCATATTCCTAGTCTACAACACATGTAATTCAACACATAATTCATTTTTGCACTATGGATCTAAGTTATGTTCTAATTATTACACCATTTAACTATCACGAGTGGAAATTCAATGTGAATATCCTCTTGAGGATAAAATTCTTGCACCAAATCATGATGGGTACAAAAATAGAACCAAAATCTAAAGTAGAGAAGGTGAGGTGGTACAATCGAAGTGACAAAGCCTATGGTCTATTGTGCCTATTTATATCTCCTAACTTAATATTTCATATCTAATCTACATCTCCAAATTAAGTATGGACCTTATTGGAAAAAATATTTGGAAAGTAAGACATCATGAGGGGTCATGAGTTAGAGAATGAGCTCATTAGTTTGAGCCTAGGAAACTTTGATATGATTAAATACTTCTTCACCAAGTTAAAATCACTCAACTTAAAGTTAAAACTATGTAACATTGACAAAAATGATGATCAATTAATTATTTCCATCCTTGATAAATTGGGTTCTGAATATTCTATCTTCATTTATACCTTTTATGTAACCAAACATGTTATTAGAGATACATGGATCATGTCATTATTGGACAATTTTGATGTTGAATTGACTCAAGAGCAAGACAATATTATTCAAATGGACACATTTAAGTGATCCAAATATCATGCCTTAATTATGAGTCATAACAAACATAAGGATTCTAGTAGTAAGGAGAAGCAATAAAATAAGGACCCAAAGTAAATAAAGGGTCAAAAATTTGATGCTAAGTCAAAAGCATCAAAGAGTCCTCCTCTTTGGATGATAAATCCAAGAAAGAGTGACTCACATGAGAATACTATAAGAAACTTAGATATGATTAATCCAAATGTATGAAGAAGCAAATTGACCAACTGATAAATATGCTTGAGAAACATAATATCAGTTTCCATAATTATTCTAATTAGAGTTCATTAGCATAGGAGTCTTATAAGCTCAAAGATAGTAAGAATGGAAAAGATAAGGGAAAAACACATGTTCCTATTGTGTCTTATACTTCTAAATGGATTATTTATTTAGGTGAATCATAACACATGGATTCATCATTAGACATTTTCTTTTCCTTAGATCTTTTTTCTATGTCTCTAATTTTATTAGGTGATGATACTTCCACAGAAGTTAGTGGGAGTGGATCAATTGAAGTGAATGATGGGAAATTTCATGATGTTCTATGTGTTCCCTTGTTATCCACCAACCTTGTATCTATTTATGATATCACTCACATCAGTTTGGGTAAAAGAGTTGGGTTCACACCCAAATATGTGGTTATTAGGGAAGTAAATACTAACTCCATGATTGCACTTGAGAAATCAGATCACCAATCATGATTGTATACTTTCTCACATTTTTCACTTGATCAACCCTATACTATATTACTCACTCATTCAAATGGGGTGAGTAAATTATGGCATGAGTCATTTAACCATCTTAATTACTACTACCTAAACCAACTCAATTTTGATGACATGGTTTCAAGGTTTCTATGAGTTAAGTTTTATGATGGAGTTTTTTAGGGTTGCATACTTGGTAAGCATCTTGAAGATAAGTATGATAAGGAAAAATAAATAAGAGCTGAAAATATATTGATATTTTTCATAGTGACATTGATGGCCTATTTCCAAAACCTTCATTTAATAGGATAAAATACATGCTTAATTTCATCGATTACTATTTGAGGTATACTTGGGTGTACTTTATTAAGCATAAATATAAGGTATTTGATCATTTACATGAATTTAAGGTGCTTATAGATAAATAGTCAGGTAAATCCATCAATATTTTATGCATCGATAATGATGGTGAGTATGTAAGTAACTATTTTGAGAAGTCATGTACATCAGAGGGGATTAAACTATAGCATATATTTTTATATGTTCTTTAGAATAATGGTGTTACTAAGTGTATGAATAGGTCCTTAAAGGAAATGGTCAATTGTATACTACACTCCAAGTCTCTTTCACCTTAGTGTTAGGCCAAAGCCATTAAAAGTGCTTGTTATATATAGAATCATGTTCCTCATAAAAAAATTAAGGGAGTCACTCCTTTTAAAGTATGGAGTGATAAAAAACCCACAGTGAAACACTTCCAAATATTTGGATCTCTTGTTATGGCTTGCATTTGTAAGAAGAAATGTAAGTCAATGGAACCTTAGAGTTAACCTTGTATATTCATTAGATAGATTAAGGGTGTTAAGTGATATATGATTATCCATCCCACCACTAATGAGTTATTCATTAAGAGGATTATTCATTTTTAAAATGGTCCTTCAAACTCCACACTAAACACTTCTTCCCCTTCCATAGATGCATTAGGATTTAATGATAGTTTTGACAATTCAAATCTGCCTAATCAGCTTCTTGATGATCCTTATTCTTATTCTAGTTTTGATGATGAGAGAAGTGATGAGGATTCCCCTCCTCCTTCTCCCATAATATATTTAGAGGATGATGAATCTCCTCTTAAATATTTGATCATTAGTCTTATTTGGTTAAGATAGACACTAAAAAGTGTTGTCCAATGGATTGGTTATCCATTAGACACCACTAAATAAACCCATTCATAATTCTAGGATGCCCCACATGATTTCATTGTGTCTAATTTAAATCCAAAATCATTTCATGAGGCATTAGGAAATACTAAGTGGGATACTACTATGGAAGAGGAGTATGGTTCCTTTTAAAGTAACAAAACTTGGGATCTAGTCCCACTTCTTAAGGGATGGAACCTTGTTTGATGTAGGTGGATCTATTAAACAAAATTTGTAGCAGATGCATTTGTAGATAAGTTTAAATTACATTTGGTAGTAAGGGGTTTTTCTTAGGTACCTAATATTGACTATACTAAGACATTTGCATCAGTTTTGAAAATGAACTCAATCCAACTCACTTTCACCATTACCGTAACACATCATTGGGATGTTCATTAGATGGATGTGAAGAGTGTCTTTCTTCATGGTGACCTCAAAGAGGAAATATACATGGAATAACCACAAGGATTTTTGGAAGTTTTTTCCTTAGTTTTCAAACTTTAGAAATCTATCTATGACGTCAAACAAGTTCATCAAGTTTGTTATGCCAAGATGTAATTATTTATTATTTTGGTTGGGTTCTCTAGATTTAATTCTGGTTTAAATGTCTATACTTTATGATAGGATGATTAATTATTGATTCTAGTTCTCTATGTAGATGACCTATTGATCATAGGGAGTTCTTCATCCACCATTGCAATAGTGAAAACTTATTTGTCTGATAGGTTCTTAATGACTAACTTAGGCTTGTTGCATTACTTCCTCAGGTTTCAAATTTCTCAGTCTAACTTCAAGACCACTATTGCATAATCCAAGTATGTTCTTGATTTGTTTGTACAATTTAACATGGCTAATTTTAAGCCAACTCTGACTCTTTTTCTATCTAGTGTGAATTTTGAGGTTAATTATCCATAATCTTTGGTTGATGCTACCTTATATCGATAAATCATTAGTAGTCTCATCTTCCTTACACACACTAGGCCTGATATTTCATATACAATGGGCATGGACTCTAGATTCATGCAAGAACCACATGAACTACACTGAAAAGTAGCTTATAAGATTCTCCATTACATTAAGGGTACTCATAGTTTTGGGATTCATTATGGATTGGGCATTGACATTGACTTAATTGGTTGTACATATTTAGATTGAGATGGAGATATTTGGAATCTTAAGTCTACTTTAGGCTATAATCTCTCCCTTGGTTAAGGTTTGATTAGATGGTCAAGTGAGAAGTAGAATGTTGATTCATTATATTCTATAGAGGTAGAATATAGAGGAGTTGTTAATATTTCCACTAAGGCTATTCAGATTTAGGGGATTCTCATTAAGTTTGGCATCCATTTTTAACAACTAACAGTCATCATCTATGACAATCAAATCACAACCCAAATATATAGGAATTTGGTCTTTCATCAATAGACCAAGCATATCAAGATTCACATGTATTTCATTTGGGGCTCATCTATGAGAAAATAATTGATCTCTATTACATCTATATAAAGGATCAAATAATTGATATATTCACCAAACCCTTCACTAATAGCAAGTATCTTCATTTATGCACTTATTGGGGTTTGGGTAGCTCTGGCATCCTCCTCTAGGGGTATTTTATTGTACTTGAGTTCCTCATCAATTATTTATGCTAGGACCCAATTATAATACCCACCTAAGCTACTCTTAAGTGGTGAATGTTAGTGTCAATTTTTATTCCATTTAATAGTTTTTCATACACATTTTTGTTTAACTTGTTTAGGTGTTACTTAGGTGTCTTTTTAGGTCATTGTGAGAGATAATCCCACATTCATGAGGAAGTGAGGACATGTTTATATTTCACCTATATAATGTACCTTCATAAAGCTTTTATGTCTAATGATGTTAATGATAATATTTCAATTATTGAGAAATTACTTCTTCCTTGCTCATGTTTTATTTCACTACTACGCACACATAATTTCTTCATGTATTCAACTCTATCCAGTATATCCTTAATTATGGCCCACTTCAATAAATTCTACAATTCATTTTCTTAGAGCATATTCAATTTTTTTTGTGTAGGTGTCCCAAATAATACATACAAGTTGAGGTTTCTTGTTTTTAGGAAAAACATGTCCACTTAATGCCCCCTTTTGGCCCCCAAATTCTATGCACTAACCCTTCAAGCCACCCCATATGCCTACTATACCATAGGAAAATGCTTATAAATTTTGTGGGAATATTACCAATGTCCAAGCATGGCCATGACTAAAAGGTGTGTTTTAATTTCATGCAATAAAAAAATAACAGGGTATTTAAGAGATGAAATTTTATTTTCTAATGTTTGGATTAATTTTGGGTTGCCTATGTCCATTGTTTAAACAAAGATTCCAAAAAAGAGTTTGTGTGTCTAATTTAATATTAGACATGTATGTTTGTTTATACAAACAAATAAATTGATCTCCTATACTTTATGTAGACAAATCTATCTAAACATTAAATCATTATTAATCTATAGCAGCTTAGTTTTATTATTAGCTTAGCATCACAACTAACTGAATCTAGTCTATGTCAGTGTTGCATTAGTAAATATCAAAACCACTTACATTATATAATAGACTATGAATTAATTATTTTAACATTCCCATCCCTTAATTAATCATAGTCTTGAGAATACAAGAGACAAATTTTTGGAATACCTTAAACTTCTCACATGAAAATTTATTGGTGAATATATCCATACACTTATCTTGATTAGGGAAAAACTAAATTTGAATATTATGTTTCTAAACATGATTATGTATGAAATGACACTAAACATCAGTGTGTTTTGTGTGCTCATGTAATAATAGATTACAAATAGGTTATAAAACATCCTGATTATCACATTATATAGTCATCATTTATTTATGTGGCACTCTTAGTCCTATAAGTATGTGATGTATCCATATCGCATTGCAAATAACTCCTCCTAATACATAGTATTCTACCATAGTGGAAGATCAAGAAAAAATGTTCTACTTCATTTTCCCCATTGAGATAGGACTATATCCTATAAATAAAATAAAATTTAAATATGTATTTCTTATCACCAAGATAAACTGCATGATATGAATCCATGTATCATGTCAATAATAATTGATCATTATTCTTTTATTCTAGGCCATATTACATAGTACCTTGAATATATATAAATATTCACTTTACTTCTCTCTAATTATTCATCTTTGGTTCTTGAATGAATCATTAAATATAGGTAAGAGAATATATGATATTTGGCCTAATTCATGTTGAGTAAATGGGAATCTTGATCAACTAAAAATAGAGAGTGGAATTTACCTACCAATATGGATAAAAAAGAGGCAACTAAAGTCTTGTCTCCATAGGTGTTGAAATATACTTAAAATTTACCATCCATAATTTCTAAAGCATAATCTTGGTAGACTTCATTTGAGATAAAGATGCAATATCCCTTTTTATATACCTCAAAAATAAAATAGTAGTGTAGAATACAAATATTTTTCATGTCAAACCATTTCTTAAGATCATTTTTTATGGAATCAATTATCTTCATTAAGTTGCCAGTGATGACCATATTATTTACATGCACAATGAGATTCACAAACTCTCCTTTGATATTTGAGGTTTATATTTGGATCATATGGGATCTATTGGAATCCATGTTATATGAGATGTTCATTAATTTTAATGTACTAGGATCGAGGAGCTTTCTTTAGACCATACTGAGACTTAAAAACTCTACACACCTTTTTTTATTGACCATGTATGATAAAAACCTCTAGTTGTGTCATATAGATTTCCTCTTTCAAATATCCATTTATGAAAGCACTTTTCACATCCATATAATGAAAATTTTAATCAAACCATACATCCATATCAAAGACCATTTTGATAATAATTTTCTTGGTTTTAGGAGTAAAATATTCATTGTTAATGTCTTATTTCTATGTTTATCCCTTTTCTACAAGTCTTGCCTTGTACTTTTCAATATTTCCATCATATTTTTTCTTGGTATTTAAGACATCCTTACAACCAATAGGCTTATTCCTTGTAAGATAAATAAGTTTCCATTTATTGTTCTTCATGAGTGTTTGATACTTAAAAACTATAGCCGCTTTCCAAGATTTTGATTCCTATGCTTCACAAAATATTGAGGGCTCAAAATATTTTTCAACTATGTTCATAATGGCTAAGTTTATTTCCTCACAATCCATGCTATGAATCCTTGGTCTTAAAGTGGAAGTGTCTAGGACTTCATTCATTTTTGCATCTGAAATAGTATTGGTATACCATTTTGGTATATGTTATGTAGATGATGGAGCTAGAGGACTTGGTTGAATATCTCACCATAATTATCTTAGTTATCATAAAAAAGAAATAAAATATATTTTTATTTAACATATGATGATATGAATTTATACTATACTTACCCTTCTCATAAAATACAACATCTATTTTGATGTATATATTCTTCGTCTTAGAATCCATGAGTCTATAGGCCTTAGAATATTTACTTTACCCAAGTAATATACATTTCATAAAAAATTTATCCAAAATTTTCCTCTTCGTATTTGAAATGTGAATATGTGCTTTGTATAAAAAAAATTAAGATGTAAGATAAAATGCTTATACCTATACCACATTTATGATGGAGTGTTACTGTTAAGAACTATGGTGGGGATATGTTTGAGTAATTAAAATTTGATGACAAATTCTTATGCCCACTATGCATGTATTAGGTAGTAATATTTCAACATGAAACACATTATTTTATTGATGTTATGACTACATCACTCAACATCACTATTTTTTTGCAACATATAAGAAGCAATCAACTTATGACAAATACTTTACACCTCTATAAATGTAGAGATCTCATTGTTGGTGTATTCCCTCTTGATTTGTGTAGAGAACATATATACAATGACCAAACTATTACTCTACTATATATTTTAACTTGTTGAATACTTATAAGGCTTGATATTTTTAATTCAAACAATATACCTATATCTTTTGTGAGTAATCATAAAAAAATAGCTTAAAATATTTATATCCAATAACACTAGGACTAAAATTTCCACACATAGTGGTGTGAACCAAATATAATGGACCAGTTGTCTAATATTTACTAGTAACGAAGGGGGATATATATTGGTTTATAGTTAAACAACTAGAGCATAAGTCAGTGGTTTTATTAAGTGAGGTAAGGCATCTTATTATATCATGTCTATCGAGTGCAATCAAGTAGCCAATATTGAGATGTTCATATATCCCATGCTTTAGATTCATAGATTTTGTATATTTTACAATTAAATATTGATTATATTTGTGGAAAATATCAATTTGGAACATTTTTCCCACATTGGCAGCTCTTGAAACAAATTTTAATATTCTAGATTTGTCTCATATGAGACACATTTTTTAGTCATTTTTTGGATCACATTAAACCTTAAGGTTATGATCAAATGATTTTTTTATAGATAAAAAATATTTGTTTAGTCCTATAGCATATAATTTTTTTAATATAGGAATGATTACCAAGTGGCAAGAAAGCATTACCTATTCCTTAGACATGGTGTATCATCAAGCCAAAGACACTTACCAGTGGTGGGGTGTATAATCTATATTATTGAACCAATCTCTTTTCCTAATTATGTTGATTAGATAAAAAGTCCATGTACTAAATATAATTTTGCATAGGTATCTCATAATTATTTTATTTAGCATTAAGATAATCATCATTAGAAGAATGTCTTAGGAAACATTGTCATGTTTCTGATATTTGAAAGACTTCTTCCATGTATGTGTATTCTAAGGCGTATTATTCACTCCTTGTGGTACTGGATGCAATTTTAGATTATTATGATTATATGAGCCATTAATAAACACATTATAGTATTAATATTTGAGCTCATGCATAGGCTTCCCATAAATGAGGCATGTCTTCTGGGAATGAGAATTATTCTGTTGGTGTTGTAGTTGTTTAGGATTTCTATTGGAGGACCTCATCGGATTCTTTCCATTTTGATGTATAACCAATGCATGATCATCCTATATTTCATCTTCACCATGAATAGATCTTATTGATACACCATATTAATTATATTCTCAAAAGTAGGCTTTTGATCAAAGATGTTCAGTGAAGTCATAAAAATATTATAGGCAAGGGGTAGTGATCTTAAAAAATAGGTACTAGATATTACCCTTTCACATTCTCATTAATGCTTATTATGAGACCCACAATTCAACAATCTAATGAAGAAACACTTCAAAATTTTCTCCCATTTTCAATTTGAGAAAATGTAAGTAGATTTAGAGGTGCATAATCATATTTTGACTCTTGGACTCATAGATTATGCTGAGTTTCTCCCAAAAATATTTGGCAATGGTTGAGTCATTAATTGAGTCACATATATGATATTGGACCTCATATGACACCCTTAACATAATGATTAACTTTCCTTTCTAGTTCTCTTTGTCAAAATTTCATTGTTGGTTAGTGTAAAACACATGACGAGTAATAGTTCCATTAAAGCCCATCCAAATATCCTTAAATCCAAGGTGAGTCTTTACCTTTATTTTCCATGCTGAATAATTGTTGCTAAGAAGTAACTATGTGTCAAGAAGACAAATTTTGGGGGACTTGCACCTATTATGTGTTACAAATAACGTAATTTTTTTTTTCAATTTAACACTATTAAAATAGAAATGATTTCACACTTATGATTGATGCACTATTTTAAACTTCCAACTTTTTTTATTTTCTTGGTATTTTTCATTTGAAAGATATGTACTTTAAGATAAATTATGGATTTTATAGAGCCTTGAATCACCTAATTTGTAAAACTAATTAATATGGGATAAATTTAAGAGCTATAAAAAATATATATGTAAGTTTATTTACAATGATATTTTAGACCTATTGATATGAATTTAAGAAAAAATTCAATTTGGATCTCCATACATCAAATAAATTCAATTCTAGGCAATTATTTTTTAAAATAATTAAATCTAAAAAATATTTATCACTACAGAAAATATTTTTGATAGATGTTTTAAAGTAATATTACAAACATCAATGCAAATTCTTGGCTTCTAATTCTCCATGTTTTAGTGAATTAATTTGTTCGTGTTGATTGTAGGGCATTGATTAAAATTTAATTATGAAGTTTTACAAAATAAATTAAATATTAATATAATTTTATTAAATAAAAATAAAAAGCACATAATTTATCTATATTTTTATAATTCCCATACTTTGGCATAATATTGACATACTTATTATTGGAACATTTTAGAATAACTTTATTATACCCCAAAAAAAAGTATAGAAGGTTATATAGAAACATAGTTGGTTGGTATTCATAGCTCAAACTTCAAACCAAAATACAAAACACTAGCTCAAAACATGACACCAAAAAATAAGAAACAAATTTGGACAAGACATGATGCTCAAAATCACATTACATTAAAAAAATCAATCAAAATCATAACCCATAACAAATAAACTTTTCATTTATAGTGCACAGTGTGTGAAATTATACCATTTGCAATTGTTGCTTATTTCTTATTGGTTTAGAATTGAACAATGAGATTCATAATGGTTATTTTTTCTTGTGTATATGGTTTCACTTGAAAAAATTGGTGCTCACATTCTTCTTCACAAAAGTGTATATAGTATGAGCTTATGAAAAAAAAATGGTGGGTACTCTTCTTATCTAATTTTTACACTTATGGGAAGAGTTTTGTATATTTTGAGTTGGTGTTATTATATTTGAATTGTTAGATGCACTAAAATAAATTTTTGCACACCATATTTCCTACTACCTTAAAATAAATTCTCCAATTCTTTATCTAATTTTGCCTATGCCTTTGTTTGCTTTCTAGGCTACAAAATTTTCTTTGTTTGGGAAATATTGAATGGAATCTCTCTTTTGCAGGAACCTATTAAATGAATCTAATAACCAAATATATAACCAAAAATTATGAAACACCTCTCAAATATAATATATGGTAAATATATATGCCATATCTAAGCTCTAACTATTTCAAATATTATTGGTAGCACCATTTTATAGGTACATGAATGGGAAAACATAATTAGATGAAATATGATGCTTATGAAGCTTGCATAAAAATAAAAAAACTAGAGAGTTTATTTAAGATTAAAATAAAATAAAAATTTATTAGAGACTGTTTCTTGAAGCTTGATCCTCCCTTTTCTTTCTTTCTCCTCAATCTACTTGATTAACCTAACAAAAGAATAAATTACTACTAACAAACTCTTATTCTACAAAAGCTTAGTTTTATAATTATCTTAGCACCCCAACTTACCCAATCTAGTTTATTTGAGTGTTGCATTAATATATATCAACATCACTTACATTATTTAATAGACCTGAAATTAATTATTCTAATAACATTTTATGGAGTAAGATGTATATCAAGATATAATGAAGCATATCTTTTCATATACAAACTGATGGACAAATAAACATTATAAATAAGAATTTCATATCAGTGATAAGAGGTTACAATAGTAGGTATCCAAGGATCTGGGATATGTCATTGGCATGTACATAACACTCATACATCTACTAGCAAGTGACCATTTCAAACATGTTTGGGATACTGGCCAACTAATTTGCTTGATATTGATATAAAATAGTGGGTAGAGGTGGAAAAACAAGATTCAAAGTTGAAGAGAAAAAAATTCCATTGAGAGGATTAGGAAAATTTATTTAAAATTATAAGAACAATAGGAAAATTTTCAAGCCAAGTACAAGTCTAGACATGACATGCACAAAAAAGACCATATGTTTAAAGTGGGAGATAAGGTGTTGACCACCAAAATTCGATAAGTACCAAATAAACACATGTTTATGCACTTTAGGTGAGTTTAGCACCACTAGTAGAAAGGTGTGTGGAATCTAAACCACACAACTTATGTGTGCACCTTAGTTATATTTTATATTAAAGTATATATTAGATGTCCAATTCATGTTGACATGTTGTACATGAAAAAGTGGTAGGACATAGGTAAAAACAACCACATGGGCATAAGAACTATAGAGGAGATTATAAGGGAAAGTGATAGGTGTATTGGCTAGCTATAGATCTTGACATAAATTTATGGTGGTTCAACATTAGATAACATGGTAGTTGACCTCATATTAAGTTATAAATTTAAATATGGGAATGGGTAGGAAATTTCCAAGAGGGAAAAAGGTGAAAAGCCTCAAATAAGGAGAGAGGAGAGAAACTATTAGCTACGTCAAGGAGAGAAACCATCTAGAGAAGTAGGAATGAATAATGATGGACAAAAAAGAGTGAGAGATAATGAGATACAAAAAAAATCAATAGGGTAGAGAACTACTACTGTATTGTATTAGGGAGATATAAGATTTATGAATGAGCTCTATATTATAGAGTGAGGGCACTAGGTGTATTGTGTATAACAATTCATCCCCTTATAAGTAAAAAGAGGAAATATCATAAAAGAGAATATATTGAGTACTTGTATATTGCATGAGCATCTGATAGTATTTTTGTGTGTGTTCTTTGAGTTATCTAGGTATCTCCCTCCCTTGATATCACTAGACATTACTCTCTTGTTACATGTAACTAACATGACCCCAACCTAGATCCTTCATATTTTCAAACATTAGGTGAGATCATAGGGATTTTATCCCTGCATGATATGACAATGTGAGAACTGGCCCAAGTTATGCCAAACTATAATAACACTATGTTTTTATCCCTTGGTGACTAGAAATTACCAACATTTTTGGTTTTGTTGCTAGGACTAGGTTGTCTTTCATTATTGTGATAGTACAATGGAATGTGAAATTTTCAATAATCATTGGTTATATCTATGCATGTACAATATATATAGCGAGTGGAACATCATTTAACATGGAAGTACTAGATAGTTGATAATTTATAGGGCATATATATGATAGGAATCGATATATGAGAATGGCCAAGTAAGACCCTAGAAATAGGGAAGAGTCCACCTTTAAAATTTTTGTGAGGAAACTTAGAAGAAAGGAAGGGTATGAGGTTGATTCTTGTGTATAGAGAATACACTCTAAGGAAAGGATCAAACATGCCATGGAGTTGGAGTAGAATCCACAAAGAGATAAAGTAAGGACTAGGTGTCAGGAGACTAGTGGAGAAAACCCTGATGTCCTTAGTCCCAAAATATAAGCCCATATGACCCTCACATAATTGGAAGAGATATTTCAAGATCTACTAGGAGTGGAAATTGAGGAGGTAAAAGTGGGGACTCCACATGAGTAGGTGTTTCATGACCCCCTACTTGAACCATAAGTTGTTAAGCATGAAATATACTAAGAGGGGGGTGAATCAGTATATTATATATCTTTTACTTAATCTAATTTATTTTCTTTAACCACTTAATCAAACATTCAAGATATGCAATAAAATTGAAATAATAACATACATCAAATGAGAGAGAGAGAGAGAGACCTGATTTTTATGTGGAAACTTAAAGTGGGAAAAACCATGGAGAATAATCTCAAGTATATGAATGAGCACCAACTTGTAGGACCACCAACCCATTTGCTAAGCACCAACACAACAACTATTTGTGAGCACTAACCCCTCTTATGTATAAAACACAACTATCTCTCAATGTTGCTTACTCAATAAATGATAGAACTCTACAATATCTCCTAATTTTCTCTCCTCTTTTCTTATATAAAATAATTAAAAAACCATGCACTCTCTTGCATATAACAAATGGCTTCTCAAGCCTTTATTTATAGCTTTCAAAATGACCTTTGGCATTCACCCTTTATGACCCTTCAATCTTCATGGAAAATGGCACCAAACTTGCATGACCCTTTGTATCCTTACATTTGAAAATTCACATGGTGACCCTTCATAATAAAATTCATCCTTTCCTCTTTTGTCTTTATCTTGGTGACTTTTCATATTCCTCAAAGTGTCCCTTCATGGAAAAATGCACCATGCCCTCTTTTGTCTTCACATGGTGACTCTTGGAATTCCTCAAGATGACTCTTCATGATAAAATGCATCCCATTCCTCTTTTGTATTTACCTCATGACTCTTTGACTTCTCCATGGGCCCTCTTTTGAATTATATGCAACCAAAAATATATTCATTAATATTAAATAAATATTAACACACATTAGCCAAGATATAAATATTAAAAACACCATTAAATGCAATGGGGCCTTTATCACCAATGCTAGACCTTTGACATCAATGACAATATTTCCAACATAAGTAACACATTTAGTTGGAGTGTTGCATCAATTGAGGAGGCTTAGGATAAGATTTGATTTAGAAAGACGTGGTGTGAGATTAACCATCATAGGAGGAAGCCAAGGAAACACCCTCCCAATGTAGATCATGATCACACCAGTCTAACAAACCTTTTTATGCCTTAGCTTTGAACCTTCAAGAGTATTATGGGATGGAAGACACTTCATAACATGTGCATAGGTGTGAGATCCTTTGGAGAGCTCAAGGGATTATTTAGTTGGACTATAAGGTGTATTAGTTTGTTACTAGTTTGTAAGGGAAAATATAGACTTGGTATTATAAGTATAGTCTAATGCAGATAATCATAAAGTTTGCCCTCCTCAAGGCCACATTCATAAGGGAGTTTGATTTCCCTAAGGTGGAACATCATGATGATATTATGCTTAAGGGCATAAAGTAGGAGTCTTTAGAGACTGTGCATACCTATGTCATAATGTTTAATACCTTAGTATCAAATCCCACATATGCCCTCTAGCCACTTAAGCATAATCAATGGTTTTTTAGTGGATCGCTCCCCCTGATCTTATGCATTTTATCCAAGATTGAGTTCTTTGAGCCCTGATGGACACTGGAGGCCATACTTAGAGTTGAAGTCATGTATTGGATGGATGAATAAGCTTGATTGGGCTTGAAAACATCAGTTATAATAAGGAGACCACAATTTTAATGGGTTATAACTATGCAAATTTTTAGAACAAAGGATGATGATGGCGGCCCAAGCACATGGAGTACACAAGTGTTCACACATCCATAAGCAAAAGATTTATAATGACACAAGAATTTCATATCATGATGGATAGAAATATGGAGTAGAAGCAATTCTATGAACTACCAAAAGGCATTCACCTAAAAAATCTACCTGAACATAGGGTCAAAAAGGATAATGGTGCCACCCATGCTCATGCTAAATGTGTGGATCACTAGATCATTTCTAGTTTGATTCCCCCTTCATTTTTTTGCCTACTTCCAAAAAATACATAAGGATGATGAGTGTCTCAACCTATATTTTAAGATTATAGGATGATGTAATCTAGGGAAGACAACTAGGTAGGCATGTTACATGCATAAATCATTAAATAAACTTAGGGTTGATTTTTCACCCCAACCTAAGAAAAGTGAGTGTAGTGCTAAAGTCTAAGTCATTACATGAGGATGTATGCATTATCCAAGACTTTTGAAGTGAGATCTAGTTGGTCCATATAAGAGAAGAGCTACTTTAGTAAACTAGAAGGTTAGAGCATCAGTAAATTTCCCATATGATCAATGCAATTAGGAGTTCATAAGGCCTGATCTAATTAAGTTTGAGTGCCCATGACTAGGTAGTATCATAAGAATTGGAATAATTTCCCCATGCACAAAAAATGGGAACCCAATGAAAAACTACAATCTAAAAAAGTATTTCTTGGTAAGCACTACAAAGCATGTAACAACTTCTATCAACTTTATTTAAGATACAAGCAATATGGGACCTACACTAGTGTTGGTTGAAATTAAATGTGCCCCTTGGGTATGAGAATCCTATAAGAAAAATGATTGGGGATGTAGTAAGGTATACTTCAATTTCTCCCTTGATCTTGATACATTTAAGTATCTAATTCAAACCTTGAGAAAACCATAAATATCAAATGGTAATGGTCATGGATTTGCAAAGACAACACTCTCAAGGAACGAGATAGAACCCCATATTTTAGAACCACTCTAGAACCAACAAAGTTTTCCCCCATTGATTGGTCTCATGCCTATTTTAATCCCTTTCATAAGGATTGGGATACTAGAGATGCATGAGTCATTATTACGAATAAGTGATTGATTATGCAATAACATGAAACATGGAATTCATTCCTCAAAATCATAGTAGTAGAGACATATGAAAGAAAATTTAGATCTAATAAAATACACACATAACAATGATATAACTTGGTTCACCAAATGTAGACTACATCTACCAAGAATCTCTTTATAATATTATAAACAAGAGTACAAAACAACTCTAAAAATTAAACCTCTCATAGAGATAACTTTCTCCAACCCAGATTGACACCAAAATTCTCGAGATGCTAAGCTACACCTCAAACCTAATCACACCGACCGAAGAGAGAATACAAAGCTCAAAATGAGATGCAAAATGAAATGCTTAATGTGTTTCCTCTCACCCCTATTTATAATTTATAAAATCCCTTAAAAATTCACCATACCATGGAGATAACCATATCCCCACCAAATAAGGGAGGTTACAACCACCCAGGATAAACATAATCCTCTGATTCTCTCAACACCTTATCCACTTCTCCATAAAATGTGCCACAAATGTGGGAAGTGGTTATCATACTCAAAAATACACCCCAAAATTTGTGAAAGTAAAAATTACATGTTAAAATTACCCTAGTAATTTTATTTTTACCTTAGGGGTGTTGAAACGAGCTCCATATTCAACAATCTCCCACTTAGAGTTCATTTCTCCTTGAACAAAATTTAACACCCCTCCATGATATTCACAAACACCAACCAAATATAAACATAACCTCAACTTATCCAATTTGATTACCTTGGTCATCATATCTATAGGATTTTTGATCATATGTATCTTCTCTAGCATCACTATGTTTTCCTCTAAAGTTGCCCTAATGAAATGATACCAAAATTGTATATTCTTCATCCTCGAGTGAAAAGTGGAGTTCTTGGCTAAATGTATAACACTTTGAATATCACTATGTAATCCCCCAACTTCTTACTTATACCCTAGCTCATTAAATAACTATTGTAACCAAATCATCTCTTTGATAGCCTCTGTAGTAGTGACATACTCAACCTTTGTGGTTGATAAAGCCATAACCTTTTGTATCTAAGAAATCAAACTGACCATTGTATCCCCAATAGTAAATACATAACCTATCATAATCCTCCTACTATCAACATCCCCAGCCATATCTGAGTCCATATAACCACATAAAGTGGTGTTTGATCCACCAAAACATAATGTTGTACCCATGGTTCCTCTCAAATATCAAAGAATTCACTTCACTGCTTACCAGTGCTCATAACCTAGATTACTTATGTACCTACTTACTACTCCCACTACATGGGTAATATTTGGCCTAGTATAAACCATAACATACATCAGGATACCAACTTTTGATGAGTAAGGTACCTTAGACATATTTAGCTTTTCTTATTCTATTTTGGGATAGTACTCCTTTGATAATCTGAAATGACATACTAAATGATTCCTAACTAGATTAACATCCTACATACTAAACCTCTCCAAAACTTTCTTCACATACTCTTCCTAGGATAAGATCAGCTTCCTCTCCTTCCTATCTTGAGTTATCCTCATACCAAGTATTTACTTCACTACACCCAAATCTTTCATAGAAAAGGAATCACTAAGTTGCTTCTTGATTACTTGAATCTATTGCATGCTCATTCCTACAACTAACATGTCATCTACATACAAACATAGGATAATATAATTACCATCCTCAAATCTCTTGACATACATGCAATGATCAGAATGACACCTGGAGTGACCCTATTCCAACATAAAACTATAAAACGTCTTATATTATTACCATAGAGCTTTTTTCATGTCATAAAAGCTCTTCTTTAGTTTTCACACCAATTTCCCCTTTCTTTCAACATCATAACCCTATGGCTACTCCATATATAAGTCTTCCTCCAAATCACCATGAAGGAATGTAGTCTTTACATCTAATTGTGCTAAGCGCAAATCCTCTACTACAATTATACCAAGCATAGTTATAATAAAAGTCATCTTAACAATAGGAGAAAAAATCCAATCAAAATCAATACATTTATTCTTTGTAAACCCCTTGACCACCAACCAACCCTTGTACCTTTTCCTTCCTCCATCCTATTCTTTTATTTTATGTACCCACTTGTTCTGCAATGCTCTCTTGACCTTGGGTAGCTTCACCAAATCCCATGTATGGTTCTCTATGAGAGAACTATGTTCCTCTTCCATGGCTTTCTCCCACTTCTTCCTAGTATTTGCCTGCATTACCTTCTCAAAAAAATTTGGTTCTCCACTATCAGTAAGTAACAAATATCATAAATATGGGGGAAAATGTTTAGGATCTCTTCTTGCCCTAGAATACCTTTTTACTATAAGATTTTAGGGTTCTTGTGTAGGAGGTTCTAGAACTATCTCCTTGGACACCTTACCACTCATAATATCATCCAACATTGTTTACTCTTTTTGTTCATATTCCTGCAACTGATCCTTATACATGAATTTTTCTTTAAAGACAACATCCCTATACCAAAATATTTTCTTGTTTCTAAGAATCCAAACCTAAAAACCAAAGTCATCCTCACCATAACCAATAAAGGTGCATCTCTCAGACTTAGCCTCTAACCTGGTCATATATTTATTGACAACATGAACAAATTCCTCACATCCGAAGACCCTAATAAAAGAATAATTAACTTTCTTACCAGATCAAACTTCCTTAGGTATGTCTCCATCCAAAGGCACTGAAGGTCCACTATTAATTAGATAAACCACTGTGTTAACTAATTTTTACAAAAACATTAGGGGCATCTCTACATACAACCTCATGCTCTTAGAATGCTCCATGATTATCTTGTTCATCCTCTCTAACACTCCATTCTCTTGTGGCATCCATGGAACCATCCTTTGTCTATGAATTCCATTCTATGAATAATAATCATCAAGTGCTTTGCTACAATACTCACCTCCATTATCTGACCTGAGACATTTTAACTTGAGATGTGTTTCATTCTCAACCAGAGTTTTCCATTGTAGATTAGGAATTTGACTCAAGAGAGGTGGTTAGTATTGGGTTGATTTAAAAATGAAATCAAATTGAAAGAAACACACTAACAAGCATACATTTCTAGGCCTAGACACTAAGGAGGAGCATAATAACAAACATACATATGAAAATAATAACTAAAACATGAAATAAACCTCCTTCACCTCTCTTGGATGATCCAAATAGCTTGTTGAAGTGGCTTGCTCAGCTTGTAGTCAATGAGTCTTCATCAAAAGAGGCTTGGCTATCTCCTCTTCTACTTGGTACCTTTGTGATGTATTTGGCTTTGGCTCAACAATTTGGCATTATAACACTAATTAAAATATATTTTATAATTATTTGTGCATTATAAATTTTCATTATCCAAGATTAAAATTCAATAGGCAAGGCCTCCTATTTACAAATTTTGTAAAATGGTTAGAATGAACCTAAAACATCCATCTCAAGATGAAGATGTGTGGCTAAGAATCCATTCAATTTTTGAGGTAAAAATCAACAAATACCTTCATAAATATTTGGGATAAAGAGGCAATAAAGAGGCATGGAGGGTCTTAATGAGGCATAGGGTAGCTTGATGAGATATTTTATGCATTTATGACATAGGGATGTCTTTCCAAGAAATGATGTCACTTGATGATGTAGTTATTCAATATCAATTTCTAAAAATAAATATTCAAAAATCTCCATGGAAAATTAACTTAAGATCTTGATTTGGTCTAATTATCCTTAAACATGATTAGTCAATTTTGATGCAAAACCTTGGCAATTTGTGCACAAATTAATCAAATTGGTTAAAATGTCATATTATTGGCTCAAAATTTGACTAGATTGGAATTGAAAGTTAATGTTAGATGCATTGGAACTATTATCCCATTTAGGATGTTTCCAATGTAAAATAACAAAATCACATGTCTCATATAAGAAATTAGATAGAAAAGAGCAATCCAAAGCCCCAAGGTGCAAAAATGTCATTTTGACTTCAAATGATTTGATCAAAGTTAGCTTTTTCATAAATTGAATTGCCCCATTTAATGATACACTGGTAAAAATTGGCACTTAAATATAAAAATTTCAACTCTTTTAATGCATTTTAGTGTTTTTAAGCTAAATTATTCACTTTGGTAGAAATTGGTCAAAAGCCTAGTTAGAGGTTATCAGTGGCTAGTTTTAGGTGTCTATAGTTTGCCCATATTTGGGAAGTCATTACAAGATATAAACAAAATAATGTCTTCTCAAATAATGAAAAGGTCATGTATGCTTACAACTTCAATGACAACTGATGAACTATATGATGCCCCTCGAGGGAATGATTGGCACAAGTAGGTTAGCAAACGATCCCTCAAAAAGAAAAAATTGAAATGAGGGGACCAAAGGAATGAAGATGATTGGGTAAAAACATAATGAGTTTGAAAATTTAGTCAAAATCATTGAGAATGCAAGTGATATGATGTATAATGGTTTACCCAAAAGTAGTTATAAGCATTCTACCCCAATAGTGGCAACACGGTATGATAACACAATGATTTTACCAAATGTGGTTATAATAGTTGAGTAGATAAAGCTACCCCACTTAGGACAGACAAACAAGATAATAACACACCCCTGTTTGGGAAAAATAAAGTAAATTTGGTGTGAACACAATGATTTTCCCAAAGGTAATTATAATCATTAAGAAATGTGGGTGGAATAGTGTACAATGATTTACCCATAGACATTTATAATTATTGAACCCTGATTATGGCAAACATGATTGATTGGATAATGATGATGGTAAATTAACATAGAGGGTAATAATGAATTATAAAAACCTAATAATAGGGAGATGCTCATCCTAACTAACAAAGGTTAAAATTCCTTCATGGTTAATTACTCTGTTTGGGATATGATTGGGATGCCAGTGCCAAGGAGATGTTGATACCATCCTTACTGAGTAGACTTATTGAAGCTAATTTTTATTGTAACACTTTGATGGTAAGCATCATGATAGAATACCATGAGGACTAGGTCAAAATATGCATAGGAACTGACTCTCAAGATCCAATACTCAATATAAAATAATGCACCAATGATAAAAACCATGATGACAATGTAAACACATGAATATGGATGGATTTAGGTATAAATACATAAAGAATCACCTAATTAACACACATATACCAAATCAAGGTAACAGTGTTGAAATTAAACAAATAGGCACATAAACAACAAACAAATAAAGAAAGAAATAAATAATAATTAGTCCTAATGTTAGTACAAACAACATGACTTAAATGAGACAAACATTGCCCCTAGAAAATAGGTGACAACTTAGAAAACAAACATGATGGGGGAGTAGAATAAAAGGAATGGGATAGCTGAGCTATCTCCATATGCACTAAGAAAGTGGAAATTGCCTACATAGTTCTATGGATGTAATATCCAACAAAAACTTCATGCCAAATGTAGTTCTCCCTAGAAATGGGAAGAAAATGATAGCTAATGAAAACAAACATGATGGATGAGATAAAAGAATAGGAATGGTCTTACAAAATGACAACTACATGAGAAAAAAGGGAAAAAAAGGATGGTGAAACTAAGTGATAAGTGATTTACTTGTGACTTAGTAAGGGTTCCTAGAATCCTTAAGGCAAAAAAGTGGTCAATGTTTTTTGTTTTTTCTAACAATTTTACAAATGTTTTTGGAATTTTTAGAGTATCTCAACTTGATTGGGAATGATGAGACACTAGATGGTTCAAGCTTTCAAAATGGTGAGAGCATTACTTATGTTACAAAATAGCGAGAGTGTGGCTTAGGTTTCTCACAAGAAAGTGTGGCTTAGGTTGCTCACAAAATAGAGAAAGCATGGTAGAAAGGGTGGCTGAGTTAACCTCAACAAGTATCAAGCATTGCCTATATAATCCCAAATTAGGACCTCAAGTCACTATAGTTTTGCCTTACAATAGATAAATCTAACTAGTGTACCATCCAATTCAAACAAAATAGGCATAATTAGTATGATGGCACAATGTAACATAGAGAATGGATAGTTGGTATGATCAAGGCATAATAAACAAGTGTTACCCCTAGTTTTCCCATAAGTGATTATAACTAGGATACAATAGCATAGGTTAATGATACTAATTTTCCTATAGGTGGTTATAATTAAGATCAATACAATGAGAGAGAATGAAATAAGAAATGAAGGATTCAACTACCAAACATCTATCTAACTACTTCAAAATACTGCCTCTATCTATAATGTATGAAGCAACTGTTGAAACTAAATCTGAATCCTCTTATTGAAAGTGGTGATGGAACCAAATAGAATGGAACCAAGGTAACATGGCTAGGTAGGGAAGGAGGGATGAAGTTTGTTAATGGGGAAGGTATGGTAAACATACAAGTGATATGAAAAGTGATAGGTTGGTAGGATGATAAAATGGTATTATTACAAAGAAGATTGATAAAATGATACAAATTGAAATGGTCTTTATAGACAATACACCAAATCACTCAAGCATAGTACTGATTGAGGTGGATAATGTTCATTGGCTCATCAAGTTCATGTCCATCTAGTGTGGCAAGCCTATATGCTCCTATTCTAAAATTTGTTATAATGATGAAGTGACCAACCTAGTTGGGTTTAAACTTACCTTTATGTTTCTTTTCATCCATGGTATTCTTTTGGTTATTTTTAAGGACAAGATAACCAAGTTCAAATTCTCTATGTTTCATATACTGATTGTAGTGGCCTCAAAGTTGATTTTGATAGGCTTAGATATTATTCACTGCATTCATGCATTTCTCATCAACTCTTTTTCTTACAAGCGAGCTACACAATAGTCATTATCATCTAGGACATGTGTAAAAGAGATGCGTAGAGATGGTAACTCAACCTCAATGGGAATGATGGATTATATACCATAAACAAGTGAATATAGAGTGGCTCATGTGGGTGTATGGTGATTGATATGACATGCCCAAAGGGCATATAATATATGAAGGTGTCAATCATGATCGACATCATTGACAATCTTTTTTAGAATGTTGATAATGGTTTTGTTCGATGCTTCAACTTAGCCATTACCTTGAGGGTAATATACCATATAAAAGTGTTATGTGATGTTGTATTTAGAGCATAACTTTTCAACATCCTTGTTCTTGAATTATCCTCCATTATCATATATAATGTCAGAGAGAATACCATAGCATCAAATGAGATGGTTGAAGATGAACTTGGAAGTTTTCTTTCCAATCACATGAGGGGTATAGCTTCAACCCACTTAGTGAAATAATAAGTGGTGGTAAGGATATGTTTATGGTCATTATATGAGGTGATATTAATATTTATAATAAGTTCAAGGCCCCATGTAGCAAATGGCCATAGTGTCAACATTGGTTTTAAGGTCTTGGCTAGGGCATGAATCATATTGGCATGCCATTGACACTTGTTGCACTTATTTATATATGAAATTGCATCTACATCCATCATGGGCCAATAATAACCAGTACACAAGATATTTTTAGATAGGATGGCCCCGTTAGTGTGATCTCCACATAATCTTTCATAAACTTCTTGTAATGCTAGTGTAGATTTCGCTAGAGTTAAACAATGAAATAAAGTTCTATCAAAACTACAGTGGTAAAGGGTTGATCCAAGTAAGGTAAATGAGTGGTTTGGTGGATGAAGGCTTTGGACTATTTTTAGGATAGGCCAGGTGGTAAAACTTAGTCATGGAGGTATTTATAAAGGTCTGAATACCAGATAGAACTAGGACCAATAATATCACAAATCATCATGACAATTGAAGGTTCATGAGTTGGTGCTAGAAATTACTTGATAAAGAGCTGATACTCTTTAGTTGTGTTTATGTTTTGAATTAGAGATATAATAGTGGCCATCACATATATGGTTTTGTTACTTGCCCTTGGTATATGCTAAAATTGAATGTCAACAATCTATTATTTGAGAGTGTCGACCATTGCCTTATATGAAACCAGCTTATCATCTTTGGTCTAAAAATAGTCTGTAACCTGATTGATGATTAACTAAGAATCACCATAAACATTGAGATGAGATAATTTTCATTTTACCTCTTGGCAAATCCATAAAATAAGTGATTCATATTCAGCCATGTTATTAGTACAAGGAAAACTGATCTTGAATGATTTAAAGATTAGATCCCCTTATGGTGCAATAAATAAAAATCTTGCCCCTGATCTATGTGCTATGGATGATCCATAAAAATATAACTTAAAGTGCCACTCATCAAGAGGTGTTTCAATGATGGTCATTGTGGATTTTTCAAGAAATTGGAATATGAGTGGCTCTATATCAGTAAGGGGTGCTTTAGCAAGTTGATCTACAAGAACTTGCCCCTTAATGAATTTTTGATTGATGTATTTAATGTAAAAATCACTTAGAATCATGATCCACTTGACCATGTGACCTTTTAAAGTTTTTTTAGATATTAGATACTTGATCGGATCTACTTTTGAAATAACCAAGGTCTTATTGTTTAACATGTAATGGCACAATTTTTGAGCTACAAAAACCATGGCTAAATAAGCTTTTTCTATGGGTGTATATTTATGCTCATACATGAACAAGGTATGAATTAAATTATACATGTAATTCTCTTTTCCATTATCATCATGTTGAGCCAAAAGTGCCCCCAGGACATTGTCAGTAGCTAATAGATATGATAAGAATGGCTTTCCTAGCATATGAGGCAACAAAATAGGTGGATTCACTAGATAGTCTTTGAGTTATTGAAAATCTATTTGGCAGTGATCATCCTAGTGAAATGTGACTCCTTTAGAAGATGTGTAAAAGGATGACATTTATCATCCAATTATGATATGAAGCATCAGATAGACTGGATCTTGCCCTACAAATTATGGAGCTAATTAAAAGTGGTCAGTGGTTTCATCTCTGTTATAGGTTGGACTTTGGCTTGATCAACTTCAATGCTTTGATGAGATAGAATGAAGCCTAGAAATTTTCCTGATGTGACTCTAAAGACACACTTATTTGGATTAAGTCTGGCTTTGTGCTCATGTAATCTTTCAAATATTCTACATAACACTGTTGGGTGATTAGCTCTGGTATTTGATTTTCCAAGAATGTCATCAACATAGTCTTTAACAATATCATGCATCATATCATGAAATATTATGGTCATGGCTCTTTGGTAGCTGGCCCTTAGATTATTAAGACCAAATGGCATAACCTAATAACAAAATTTTCCCCATGGAATGGTGAATGTTGTTTTATGTTAGTCTTCTAGTGCTATTCTAATTTGGTTGTATCTTGAAAATCCATCCATTAATGAAATCATTTCATAACCCACTATGGATTCAATGATCATGTCAATGTTTGGCAATGGAAAGTCATTCTTAAGTCAAGCTTTGTTGATATCATGAAAATTAGTATAGATTTTGACTCCTACTTTTTTTTGCTAACTAGTAGAACATTAGATATCCACTCTAAGTAGTCAATGGATTGAATACATCCTAATTCTAAGAGTTTTTCTAAATCTTTATTTACTAATATAGGAATGCAAGGATGCATCTTACGTAGCTTTTGTTTTACTAGTTTGGCATTAGGATTAACCACAAGGTGGTGTAAAACTAAGGTAGGGTCTAAACCTAACATGTCAAAATATGCCCATGAAAAAATATCTACAAACTCCCTCAAAAGGGCTGTAAGGACTTCACACTCCTTCTCAATAAGAGAAGTGCCTAGATTGATTTACTTTAGGTCATCTAGGGACTCGATGTTAACCTCTATCATATATTACACTATAAGAGCTGAACCATCTTCAAGGATAATGGGCAAAGATTTTAATTGGTTGGCAACATTAGAGTCCTCTTCTAGGACTAGATCTTTAAGTTCCCCTAGGCATGATGAATCAGAGTCCCCTAATGGAAGGTTTGGCCATGTAATAAAAACTATTGGAAACTCTTGAATGATGCAATTAAAATCTTGTTGTTTTTCAAAACTAAACTCAGACTCATAGATAAGTTCATCATTGGTGGTCTCTTGAGCTATGGTTGAAGAAGGTTGAACACCCCCATCTAATGGTGCCTAAAATAGGTTTTCACCACTAGACTAGCCTTTTGCTTTAAATTTACATTGGTTAAAAAGTGCCTCAAAGAGGTTTTCACTTTGGGACCTCAATGTTTTAATTATTTGCTTTTACCTAAGGGTGTTCACCCACTTGGCAAAATATGCTAAAGGATCCAACTTGATTGAGGACCTTGATTTACAGTCCCCCAATAGAACATTGTCTCTAAGGCTGAGAAAATCACACAAAGCCTCATCATTTTGAAACACATCAATTGATATGTTGGAATCTTGCTATTCCTAGTCTATCAATTGGGGATAATACAATGGTAGTGGGTTATGATGAATGATTGGGATAAGGGTATAAATGGAATGGGTGTCAAAAAATGGGTCCCAGCTAGGTCATCAAAAGGACTATGATCAAACTCTACTTCACTATTGGCATCTTCATCACTATTTGATAGTGATGGAACACGAGTAAGGTATATGGAGTCACCCCCAGGTAGTTTAAATCCAAGTCCATAAGGTCTTTTGTATTTAGTCATGGAAATTGGCTCAAGTGTTCACTATTGTTTAGGTTTGAGTCCTCCTCCTTCATAGTCTTGATTCTTTATGATCCTATTGGGAATAGGATATTTTGCATTCTCATAACAATCATCTTGGTTGTCATTGTATAACCATGATTCATCCCCTCCAAGAGGGTTTGGTTATAGGCTAGATACTGGTATAAACATGACATGTGCTTTACCTTTGCTCTTTTGTTGCCATTTTGGATGAAGTGGCTTAGATTTATGTCTTCCAAAGGACTTTGGATTTTGTGTAAGGTTTTCAATATGAAAGGTATAATGGGTCACATACTCCCTTAGGTCATTAGGCGAGATAGTAAAATGATTGGATACTTCAGGAGGTGGCATGTGAGAAAAGGAATCGAGGGTATTAGGATCAATGAAATTATCCTCCAATAGATCAAGGAGGTATTACTTTTTCCTTATCTTTCTTGTCTATTAGATTCATGCCAAACCAATAGTTATAACTCTTGAACTTAGCCTTTAGGTGCTTGCATTACTTCCATCCCTGAATGGGAGAACTTGATACATTAGTGCAATGTTGATGGGACTACACACATTTCATATAACCAAGGTCTTCTAAAAATCATATTGTATGACAAATCAAGATCGAGCACATGGAAAAGTGTATCATGGGTTAAAGGCCCAAGGATAACTGGTAAATAGATGGTGCCCTATGATTATCTTTCCTCTTTATCATAGGCTTTGATGGTTATTAACTATGCTTGAATATATGCCATTGTGTACTCAAGAAGCTTGATGAGCTTAAGAGACACTATGTTTAGACTTGATCCATTATTTATAAGGACACATTTCAATTTATGCCACTATATGCAAACTTCAATGTGTAATGAGTTATAATGCAATGGGCCAAGGGAGCACATATCACTTTGGTTGAAAGTGACTTGTTGGGCTGGAGCTAAGTGTCCAACCAAAGTTTGGAATTTATCAGGGGATATGTCATTTGAAATAGTGGATTGGCTCAAGAAGTCATTTAAATTTTTTTTTGGATTTTTTAAGTATGAAAAAAATCTAAAAAGGAGATTTGTGTGAGCATATTTTTAAATTGTTCCATAATGTCAAATTTCTTCTCTTGGTAAGTGTTAAATGTCTTATTATAAGGTTGAATGGCTAATTGGATAATGGGTGAAGTGGCAAATGGTTTTGGGCCTAGATGGTAATATTTGACCTCTAAGTTGTGATTACAATCAATATTAAATATAAGACCATGATTTCTAACAAATGATGGTGTTGGTGTGCGACCAGATAGGATAAGTCTTAGTTGTCAATGCACTTATGTGTGTTCATAGGGAAAAGATGATTTATTGGTATAAGGTCCAAAAATAGGAACCCTATTTGTTGGTTCACTTATGTGCGATCCTAGGTCAAGGAAGGATTGTTGAAGTGATTAGATTGGTTTGGTATGGTTAGCAATGGTCTCATCTAATTAGAATTTTGTCTAGGATTAATGGAGATGGTATTAATGCTACCTCATGCAATATAGCTTACAACTCTATTGTAGTCATGTGTAAATGCATGGTAGGTTTGTTAGTTATTACTATTCTGACTTTGGTTTTGTCCATCATTCTAGAATTATTGGTTTTGTTGGTTTGGCCTTTGATTTTGATTTTGATTTTGATACTATTGATTTTGTTGTTGCATTAGCTAGTGTTATTATTGTTGTTGTTACTTCTAGGGCTAGTTGTTATGTTGGGGAAAGGGGTTTTGATAGATTCCAAGGGTTTGATTAGAAGTAGAAGCACCATTATCTAATGTTATCTCTTCATCATCCAACATATTTTGAATCAAATGCTTAATTTACACACATCTTCACAAATTATGCCTAATATTCATAAAATTCATTTTCATGGTACTAATCAGATAAGGAATACCCTAAAGATAATGTTTTGGTATAGGCCAACTAATTAAATTAGTGGTGGTGAGTTTTTGAAACAAAGATTCAATAGGATATCCAAGGTCACTAAAAACATGGTGAGTAGGCACTATTCTCCTTAGAGGAGGGACTTGCAATGGTAAATGTGGTTGTGTCTATTGTGGGGGCCTAAGCTATTGTGTTTATGGCACATGCTATTATTGAAGACGTTGTGTGGTAGGAGTGATATGAAAAAGTAGTGTTGGCTGAGAAGATGGTGTTTTTACTATTTGGACATGATGCAACTTAGTTACTCCATTTCCCACAACATTCTTATTATGGTTGAATTATTTTGGTCTATTTTGGTTATTGGCCTGTGGTAGTTATGATGTTTGCACTTAGATTGGATGTTATTTTTTACCATTTCCTTAATTGTTACCTTGATTTAGATTAGTTAAAGTAAGATTGATGATTCTTTTATTAATAAGGTCTCACTCGATCAACAAACATTTGTCAATGATCTCCTTAAAGGTATGCACACACTATAGTTCTATATAATAGGATATCTCACTATGCAAATTTTTGGTGAACACAACAACTAATTGTTTATCTAGTAAACTATAGGTAAATCATCTTGCAAGAGCTCTCTATCACTATAAATAACTTGTAAATCTCTCACTAGCCTTCTACTTGGCTTGTGTTAAGTCAACCAAAGAAATCTCATGCTCGAGATTGTATGAAAAGTGTTGTACAAAATTCTCTAAAAGATCATCAAAATCAGATATAAAATTCTTGGGAAACTTTAAAAACCACTCCAAGGCTTATCCTACTAGAATCCTTGGGAACAAAAATAAAAGGTATATGTCACTATATGCCACTAGCTGGAATGCAATAAATAAATCAGTCAAATGAGATTTAGGTCACCTTTCCCTTTGTATTTGTCAAATTTTGGTGGTTCATATCTTGGAGGAAACGATATCTACAAGTACTCCATGCTGAATAGATAAGAACACATGTAATCTAACTTAAACCTTTTAATATATTTTCTATCTTGGATGGTAGCAATCACATCCTTCATCTATTGCAATTCTTTGGATAATAAACTAGAGGGAATATTGGCTTGAGTGGGAATATTGGCATGGGTAGATGGCTGAGTGGTCATAAGTGGAACACTTTGATTTGGGAAAGATAGAGGTATTTTTTGGGGTATGTTGGTCTGGTTGGGAAATGAACCAAAAATATGCATGCATAAATTAGGGTTTGATTATTGGAATTGCATTTATGATTGCACAATATTCTGGTTAGAGTTAGATATGTAGGCTTGGTTTTTAGGATTTTGAAGTTGGGATGGAGGGATGTAACTATACTATACATGTTGAGGTTGAAGAGGTACATTTGGTTGACTAATCAAACCTTACTATTTAGTGGGTACTTGTGAACTAAAACCCTATCTTTGAACTAGTGGCACATTCTACATAAAAGGCAAAGGTTTCCTAATTGGTACTTGAGGAACATTAAAACCTCTTTGTTACATGAGTCCTAGTTGGGAATTGGGTGCATATTGGAGATTCAACATTTATTGACCAATAATCATATTTTTTTTATTAGACATCATTTAGATTTGAAGTGGCACATTAGTCTATGAGAAAAGAGATATGTTCACTACTACTTAGTGAGGTAGAACATTAGTTGCCCCTATTAAGGTGGCAACATATTTGACATTAACTTCATGGGTATATTGGATTATGCCTAGTATTGTGGAATACTACTTGTTACCTATTAGGGAGGAATAGGATTCATCACATTTTGTTATTGACGCACAACATTAATAACTGGTTAGCTACCTAATCATGTTGGTTGAGTGCTTAAAGAAGCAACTAGTTGAGGATTAGTGGTAGTAGTTGGTTGAGGTTTAGATATAGAAACTCCTACTCCCTGATTTTGAGAACCACTCATGGTTTAACTAAAGGTACACTTGCTTTTGTATTAGTTATCTATGTACTTACACCACTTTTTTTTAGATGGGGTGTTGCTTGCACATTATCCACTAAATTTTGGCCATTGCTTTACGAAGAAGCATAAGATGCTTCTTCGATGGTTGGCATATGAAATAAGTTGTTGATCAAAGTGTCCTACATGAATGGGTCTACACCCTAATTGCCTTGACAAGTTAACTCTATTAACACTCTAGTTAAGGGAACTAAATCTATGAGAGGCCTATTTGACATGGTCATCTAGTTAAAATTGTATGTTAGGTTCAAGTAGGTTTGGTATGATGTCTGCATCTTTACAAAGTGATCCTCCATGGGGTCCTTGCCTTTAACAAGCATACTAGGGTCCTGATACATTGTTTGGACTACAGTTAAAGGATTGCTAGAAGTCTGTTGATTGTACAATATGTTATGAGGTATTCATACTAGACTTGGTAAATTCTCATGGGGAAAGTCTACCAAAAACTTTGCCCTTACCTCTATGGATCTAACCAAAATCTCATCTTTGTTCTCCAATAAGTGATGCTCAAATAAATTAGGATCATATGTGGATGGTGTAGTAACATAGTATGGTTGTTGAAGAAAAGGTTCTTCAATAGTAGTTACCATAGCTAGGTATTGCTCTATTTGTGCTTGATCTTGCTATGATTAAGGAGGTGTGTTTACCAATTAATGGGCTAATGGGTCTTAGGTCTATGCCCCTATTTGAGCATTATAAGAGGGATAGGCATCTATCTCATAAGCAACATTATCTACATAAGGGTATTAAACCATTTCTTCTTGTGTAACCACATTACTAAATCTTAAATTGTACATGAGGCCACTACGAGTGTAGGAAGATATGTTGGGATCTATCGTGAATGTTTTTCAACAAATCAAAATAAAATAGAGTCTTACAACTTTGAAAATGATATGTCTAAAAAATATGTACAAACTAGGTCTAACTTAGTCAAAAGGATGGATAGGTATATCCAGAAAGGTTGATGCAATGATTTATGACAAAACTAGCTAACTTCAAGTGTCGAACACTACACATCTCACACAAAAAGGTCAAGTAAAAGGACTATAACTCAAAATGCCAATTCTAGGTCAAAGTGTGTCAAATCAATCTAATCCAAAAATAAAAGTTGCTAGGTCTTTTGGCCAAACACGACATCATAAACTAGGCTCAAACAAAGTGCATATGCTATCACTTTTGTCCAAATGGTGTCAAAAGTTAGACTTTAAAAGATGAGATATTTAATCTAACATATTTGAAACACTTCTAACAAAAACCAGGCATTTGACTCTTGGTCATAAAGCTTGATTGATAAGTACAAGGTATGAAACAAAAGGTACTTGGAGAAAGTTTTTTCTTCTCCCAAATAATGGCACAAAGCTAGGTCCTTTTGAAAAATAAGCTAGATAAAGGTGAATAATGTAACCGTACTAGATAAATATTTACAAAGGACACTCGGATTAGTTGAAATTTTAAAAGACTTGAATTCTGTGCAAACAGGTCTATGAAACAAGTCTCAAAATAATTTGAGTAGCGTAACAATGCTAAACTGCTCAAAAGATGTGGCAAATTCTTGTTTCAAAAACTCTAAGGCAAAATGGCTCTAAAATAATTTTGGAAATGTAGCACTACCCTCCTCAACTCAAATGATACCCACACACAAAGTTAGACAAATTTATCTAAGGCATGAGTGTGCTATCAAATGGATAAATGGCAAAATAGGATGGGTAGTCAAAGTCTAGGACTCAAAGTGTTAGTAAACATGCAGGATGACTTGATTCTTATCAAATGAGGATAATTATGTTGAGTCTAAAAATGGTCCTCAATTCAAATTATAAATTGAACTCAAGTTAAATCAAGTCAAGTGCAAAGTGGTGAACCCAATGTAACACATCAACCTTTAAAACTTATAAGAGTCTAATTTTGAATTTAAACTATCAATGATGGAATTAAATAAAATATGGAAAAAGGCCTATAATCAAATGGGAAACATTACTACACCAAATTGGAAGATATGACACAAAGTGTATGGTGATGAATTTGAACAAGGAAAAAGATGTTTTCACTTACGCAGCATAATGCCTCCTTTGTTCAAAGAAATTTAGGGACAATGTGTTTATTTATGTCATTTTGTTAACACCAAGTTTTGACTCTCAAACAAAACCAAGTACTCTAAGACCAAGATATAAAAACTAACTAATCATCTTAAATCTTAAATTGACAATGTATGGAAAAGTGGGGTTAAGTAAATTAATTAGTTTTCAAACATTCTAGACGGATCAATTACATAATGACTTTCACACCAAATGATGCAAAAGAAGTGTATTTTAATTAGGTGTCTATGGCACTTGGCTTGTTACAAAAATATTTTGCACTTTTTGAAACCACTTCATCCATTACTTGTTCAATGTAGTGTGATGTCCAATGTGCAAATATGTCTTGGTGCTTAACCCCAACACTAAAAGGTGGTTTAACCACTCAAACCTCTGATCCTAGTGGGGGTGATGAAGTCAATGCCAGAAGATGAAACTTTGGGCAAAGCTTCCCTATATAACTTATGCGAGGTAATGAATTCCCCCTTACAAGCCAAGATGCACTGAAATAAATGACTGAGTGAAGGATATTTAGAGGTTGTGTCTAGATCACTCAATCTGTGGGTCCTTGAGGAGAGCCTTAAGAACTTCTCTTTTACACCTTTGACTAAGGCACTTTGCAATAAATGTAGTTCTTTTGATCCCAAAAGTTTCCTAAAGGGGATAGATGGGAGAGCATACACGCAACATCTTTTTTTTTCCAATCAAATTATATTTAAGAAACTATTAAATACAAACTTTGACAAATGAGTTCAATTTTAAACACCAAATGAAAAGTATGTTGATGTTTTTTTACCCCTTGATCTTAAGTTGTAAAAACATGTAAAGATTAAAAAAGACTAAATGAAACAATAAGCACCTACATTCATTTTAAACCCAAAGTTTGAAGTTTTCAAGACATAGCATGATAATGATTCATTTTAGGCACCATATTTGAAGTGTGCATGATTTTAACCAAGTTCTTTTTAAAACTCCAAATTAAAGTGTATGATTAGTTAAAACACCCAAATTAACTTCTAAACCATCCTTTCAAATTGAAAAAACAAGATTAGGACTACCTACTTTGAAGAATTTTAGAGGATGAGATAAATACTTTTGAAAAATGAGTTCTTAGGTTTCACATAGTTGAGTTGGGTTACACAAGTGAGTTGGGGTCGATTCAAGGTGAGTTGAGGCAATTTGGAGTCAAGTTAGGGTTGAGTTAGGGTGAGTTGGGGTCTAGTTAGGGTGAGTCAAGGTGAGTTGGGGTGATTTGGGGTCAAGTTGGGGTGAGTTGGGGCTGAGTTGGGTCCAAGTCAGGGTTAAGTTGAGGTTGAGTGGGGGCTGAGTTGGGGTGAGTTGGGGTCGAGTTGGGGTCAAGTGTGGCTGAGTTGGGGCCAATTTGGGTTGAGTTTGGGTTGAGTTGGGGCTAAGTTGGGGTGAGTTGGGGTTGAGTTGGGGTCAAGTCAGGGTGAGTCAGGGTAAGTTGGGCACACAGTCAAGTTGGGTTACTTAGTCCTAAAAACAAAACTATGGCTTATAAAAAATTGATTTTTTCTTTAAATGTTTTCCTTGTTTGCTTCCACACTCTAAAATTCTACATAACAATGGTTATTAGGTTGCTTATCGGTGAAATTTGACCAAATTTGTGAGGCTAAGTCCCACTGAGAATGTCATTATGTATATTAGGAATTTAACTCAAGAGAGGTGGTTAGTATTGCGTTAGTTCCAAAATGAAATTAAATTGAAAGAAACACACTAACAAGTATACATCTCTAGCCTATACACTAAGGAGGAGGATAATAACAACATACTTATGAAAACAATAACTAAAACATGAAATAAAACCTCCTTCACCTCCCTTGGATGCTCCAAATAGCTTGTTGAAGTGACTTGTTTGGCTTGTACTCAATGAGTCTTCATCAAAGGAGGCTTGGATATCTCCTCTTCTCCTTAGCACCTTTGTGATGGATTTGGCTTTGGATCAACAATTTGGCATTATAACACTAATTTCAATGGCTTTTGGAATTATTTTTTCATTATAACTTTACATTATTCAAGCTTAAAATTTAATAGGCAAGGCCTCCTATTCATAGATTTTACAAAATGGTCATAATGAACCTAAATCATCCATCTCAAGATGAATATGTGTGTCTAAGAATCCATTCAATTTTTAAGGCAAAAATTAATAAATGCCTTCTTAAATATTTAGGATAGAGAGGCAATAAAGAGGCATGGAGCGTCTTAATGATGCATAGGGTGGCTTGATGAGTATTTTATGAATTTATGGCCTAGGGATGTCTTTCCAAGAAATGATGTCATTTGATGATGCAATTATTTAATATCAATTTCTAAAACTAAATATTCAAAAATCTCCATGGAAAATTAAATTAAGATCTTGATTTGGTTTAATTATCCTTAAACATGATTAGTCAACTTTGATGCAAAACTTTGGTAATTTGTTCACAAATTGATTAAATTGGTCAAAATGTCATATTAGTGGCTTGAAATTTGACTGGATTAAAATTGTAAATCAATGTTAGATGAATTAGAACCATTATCCCATTTAGGATGTTACCAATGTAAAATATTAAAGGTATGTGTCTTGTGTAATAAATTTGATAAAAAATAGCAATCCAAAGCACCTAGGTACAAAAATGTCATTTTGACTCAAAATGATCTGATCAAAGTTAGCTACTTCATAAATTACATTGCCCCATTTAATTATACCCTAAAAAAAATTGGTACTTGAATATAAACAATTCAACTCTTTTAATGCATTTTAGTGTTTTAAGTCAAATTGTGCACTTTGGTAGAAATTGGTCAAAAGCCTAGTTGGAGATTATCAGTGGCTAGTTTTAGGTGTCTACATCCATCTCTTAAATTTTTCAAACACATCAAATTTCTTATTAATGAAATAAACCCAAACTTTCTTAGTTTCATCATCAATAAATGTAATATAATAATTTGAACCACTAATAGAAGATACTTGAACTGGCCCCCATACATCCGAGTGAACCAACTCCAACTTATTTTCCTTTTTGTAGGTCCAACCCTCAGGGACTATTGTCTCCAAATCTTGCACCATAGAAGAGGGTTGTTCAGGCCTCCTCTAAATTTGGGCAACATTGGGACATTTCGAGGCTTGTGGGTGTGCCTCTAAGTGGAAATAAACCTCTAGGTTGAAAGGGATAGCTCCTTGTATTAGCTTTTTGTGTAATAAAACTATTGAACCAGTTTGTATGAGTGAAAAGAGTCATAAGTTTGCATAAATGAAAAGCCTAGTCTAATATGGTGATACACCAAGAATTAGTATCCACTTGTATGCTCTATACTTATGTACAATCAATAGAATATAGTCTATAACTCAAGCTCTGGAAGATTCCAACATAATTATTTTAATGTAGAGACAAAATTAATGAGATCACACAAGGTAAATAACTAGAAAAGATAACCTATATAGTCTAGAAAAGGGTTACACATGTGCAAAATCTCATACAACTAGGATGCACTCTACATGACCTATTAGATCAACTCTTTACTCAAAATCATGAAGGATAGAGAACAGAAGGATAAAACATCACTTGCTATCACTCTGTGTCTCTTGTATGCCCAGGAAAATGTCTAGAACTTAGAAAGAAAATAGACTTATGATTCTTTGCTCAAAGGCAAGAAAATGGTAAAACATTCCAGCAGGGCTTCATTATACCATCTATGGATCATAAAACAAGAGCCCAAGGGTCCTATTTATAGCAAAAGAGGGAGATAAGAGAGAGCTCTTGGGTACCAAAATAGAAGCCTCTAAATAGTTTGTAGTCACCATCCTAGTGAAACTAATTCTGGTTGTTCTCTCATTCAGTTGGAGTTTGTCCTTCTCTTTGATTTGCCCTCTTGAAATGACCAAGATCATTGAAAAATCAATGATGAGATGACCCTCCATAATAAATGGATTAAATAACTAATGTGAACCTTAGATTCCTCCTAATATCTCCCATATTTTGCACTGTAGACCTATTCGGGCCTTCTAAATGGCTTTACTTATAAACCTATAAGTCAAGTATGTTGGGAAACTTGATTTACACTATCTTTGCCCTTTTGGGTTACTCAATTGATTTTACTTATAAAATTCATAATCAAAGCTTGTTGGGAAACTTTATTTATGCTATAGAGTCATTTGGGTTTTCTAAATGGCTATACTTCTTACTTGCTCCTTCAAGTTCTTTGATTATTTTTACTTGTAAAAGTCATAATCAAAGCTTATTTGGAAACTCGATTTTCACTACAGAGTCATTTTAGTTTTCCAAGTGAATTTACTTATTATTTGAAGACTTTAAGCATGAATTTGACATCTTGCAACATGTCACCATGTTGCACCTCAACAGCTAGTTGGCCACCCTAAATTTGATGTCCTATGGTAGGTCATGTCTTTGAATCTGAATGACTAGTTGGCCACCCTAAATTTGACATCCTATGACATGTCATATTTGCACCATAATAACTAGTGGGATTTATTAAAATTGATGCTCTATAGCATGTCATGGGGATCCATTGGGTCAGGTTTATTGTTTTGTGAAATTTTCTCAATGTAATTCCTTTGGACAATTTGTTCGAAGGAATTATTTTGAGAATTTTTCCTAAAAGGCAATGGCTAGTTCCTTTGGTAACTTTTCTCGAAGGAAACTTGGGGAAGGCACAAGGTCCCTTCATAAAATTTTGAAGGGCATTTCCAAAGGAAATGTCCCTTCAAAACTTTTTTGAAGGGCATTTCCAAAGACAAAGTGCCCTTCAGAAAAGTTTGAAGGGACACTTGGGTAAAAAATTGCCCTTCAAAACTTTTTCGAATGGTCACTTGGACGAAAAGTACCCTTCAAAAAAGTCAAAAGGGACACTTAGGATAAAAAGTGCCCTTTGAAATTTTTTTGAAGGGTCACTTGGAAAATAAAGTGCCCTTCAAAAAAGTTAGAAGGGACACTTGGGCTAAAAATTGCCCTTCAAAAAAATTCTGAAGGGTCACTTGGAAGAAAAGTGCCCTTCAAAAAAGTCCAAAGGGATACTTGGGCTAAAAATTTCCCTTTAGAAAATTTCCAAAGGGTCACTTGAAAGAAAAATGCCCTTCAGTTTAGTCCAAAGGGACACTTGGGCTAAAAAGTGCCCCTCAAATTTTTTTTGAAGGGTCACCTAGAAGAAAAATACCCTCTAGAAAAGTCTAAAGGGACACTTGGGTAGAAGGAAAGGTAAGAAATTCCCTTAAAAAACATTTTGAAGGGCACTTTGGGGCAAAATGAAGCCTGACAGTATAAGGCAAATAAGGCAAAGGGAAAGAACAATTAACAAGGGAGAAGAGCCCAAACTAGGCAAAGACAAGCAACAAGGTAAGAGACCAAACATAGAAAATGAGCAAGGGTGAAACAAAAAGAGCCAAAGGGAAAACACAAACTTGTCACGCAAAAAATGGTCAACATTCTAGCCATTTCTAGGGGAGGCATGCCTACTATGTCATAAGACCAGTCTCTTAAATCCTTCCATTGGGCATGGAGTCACACAAGGTAAATAAGAGTTGAAAGAACAAGTCATGGTCAAACACACAAGTTAGAGAGGCACACACACAGCCAAAAAAAAGAAATAAAACACCAAAAATGGAAACACTGTGCTCTAAAGCACTTAGGGAAAAACAAACACAATAAAGGAAACACACCACAATAAGGTATATACAAGACATGGCTAGTAAGGGTCAAAAGTAAGGCTTCAAATGGATTTCATTCACTAGAATAGGTAGCTTTTCTCCATCCATTTTGGATAGCTGAAAGGAGTTTCTTTTCTTGCACTTATTGATCATGTAAGGACCACTCCACAAATTATCACACTTTATATGTTTACCTGGTTTTGCTCTATCTTCATCCCAATTCAAGACTAAGTCACCTTCTTTAAACACTCTTGCCCTTTTGTCAAAGGATTTATTCATGAGATCCTAATGGTGTTCCAAATATTTATGTGCATCATCTCTTTCCTCTTGTAGCTACATTAATTTTACCAATTTGACCTCCATGGGAGTGTTTTCAAGTAATTCCAGCTGTTGTGTAAGTTCTAAGGTAGGGAGATCTTGTGATATGGATAGCCTAGCTTCTCTCCCATAGACAAGTATAAAGGGAGAATTACCAATTGACTTCTTGGGAGTGATTTTATCTACCCATAAGGCTATCTTTAGTTTGTTATGCCATACTATATTATATTAGTTTCCAATGTCTTCTTGATGATCTTAATGAGGTTATTATTGGTAGACTCAGCCAATCCATTACCTTGAGGGTAATAGTTGGATGAGGTACTCAAATGAACTCCACTCTTTGTTGTCCAATAAAAAGTTTTAACACTTACAAAATCAAGTGAATTATCTAAGATGATGACATGAAGAGCTCCTACCTTATTATAATGTTGTCATAGAACCCCAAGATGGCATTTTCATTTGCTTCCTTGAAAGAAACAACCTTTACCCATCTTGTGAAGTAGTTTGTAGCATTCAATATCCATTTGTGTCCAACACTTGATGGATGGTTGATCATGCCAATGAAGTCAAGGCCCCATTGCATAAAATTCTAGTCCACTTCGATAGGATTCAATGGAAGGGCAACAAGCTTTTGTTTTCCAACAAAGAAAACACATTGAGGACAAACCTTAGACCAATGATAACAGTCCTTAAAAATGCTAGGGCAATAGTAACCAACTCTCATTATTTTTGTAGCTATTTTTCTAGGAGAGAAGTGACCACCATCTACACCATTATGGAACTTTTATAGTAGCATATCAAATTTTTCATTGTTAATGCATCTTAACAACACATTTCTCACATCCTTCTTAAAGAGAATGACATCCAAAAGACAATAAGCAATAGCCTACAGCCTAAAATATCTTCTTTGAGATTTGTTCAAGCCATTGGGACACTCACCATTTTGAAGAAAATAAATGATGTCTTGTGTCCAGCTTTGATTCTACATTTGATCATTTGGTTGGTCTTAAACTTAATTCACCAAGGCTTGCTCTTTTGGCTCTTGAAAGTTGGATACTAAGTTCTCACATAAGCCTCTTCTTCTTACTAGGCTAGTTACCTTGATATCAATGTCATATTCCATAACCTTCATGATCCATCTAGCTCTCTTCTCATTGAGATCCCTACTTAGGAGAAACTCCTTGGTGCTAGGATGGGAGACTATGACATAGATCTTTTTGTTCTAAACCATATTCTTGAAATTTTTCAAGCCTATAATGATGGTTAAAGCTTACTTCTCAACAAAATAATATCTCACTTTGTAGTCTTCTAAGCCTTGGCTAAAGAAATCAATTGGCTGCTCAACATCTTCATCATTCTTTTGCATAAGCATACCTAAGATTTTGTCAATATTAGCAAAAGTATAAAGAATGAAATACTTAGAAAAATTTGGCTTTAAGAGAGTGGGAGATGCTTTAATTACTTGCTTGATTACCTCAAATTTGCCTTTACCTTCCTTTATCCAAGTAAAAACTAGGTTCTTTTTTAGCATGGTTGTGATAGGCTTTACCATAGTTGCAAAGTTTTGGATAAACCTCCTTAAAAAATTTATTTTTCCTAAGAAACTTTGCATCCCTTTCTTGTGTTGAGGCAAAGACATGCCTAGAATATATTCAATCCTTTTAGGGTCAATAGATAATACTTATTTTGAAATAACATAACCCAAAAGCTTACCTTCATAAGCAACAAAGATGCACTTCTTTAGATTGAGGAATATGTTTTACTGTCTACACTTCTCAAACACTTGCCTTCGATGTCCCATATAATCAATTATATCCTTTGAAAAAATAGTTATATCATCAAGGTAAACAAGCAAAAATTTATTGATCAAACCTTTGAAAGCCATGTCCATTTCCCTTTGAAATGTAGTTCCATCATTAGATAAACCAAATGACATATTCTTTTAGGAAAAATTCCCCCACTTGGTGGTGAAGGCTATCTTAAATTGATCCCCTTCATTTACCAATATTTGATTATACCCTGAATAACCATCAAGATGTGAGAAACATTGAGAACCTAAAACAACTTGCAAATTTTGTTCTATGGAAGGGAGTGGGTAATGATCCTTGAGAGACACTTTGTTTAGATCATGAAAATCCACACAAAGTCTAATTTATCCATTCTTCTTTCAAACTAGCACAAGGTTGGCTACCCAATTTGAGTGCTTGATAGCAAATAAAATCCTAAACTCAATCAATTTGGTTAGCTCTTTCTTCATGAGTTCTTCTACCTTGGGGTTGATAAGCCTTTGCTTTTGTCTTACTAGTTAATTTCCATGCTCCAACTCAATGGTTTGATATGATAGACTTGGGTCAAAGCCCTTCAATTCCTTGTATTCCTAGGTAAAGATGTCATGAAACTCTTTTCATAATGCAATAAAATCTTACCTTTCCAGCTGAGAACAAGCCTTGCCAATCTTTATAAGTTTGGCCTTGAAAATTAGAACTCTCTCATAGTTATCTTCTTTTGTTGACATGCTCATTATTTGGTTTTTATTTTGATAATCTTCATTGAAGACACTCTCCAAGGTAATCAGCCCCTTGGGTATTTTATGTCTTCAACTATATAATCTACTCTTCATAATGATCATGCGACTTCTTTTAATTTCTTGAAGAGAATCCTGGCTCATTTTTCAAGAAGTGTGCAATGTATTCATCACTTTCAAACACTTGTCATGACACTTAATTATTCAGAATGGAAGGTCTCATAATGATCTTGATATGGGATTGATCTTTCTCTTATTCAACATCAGCAACTGAGTCAAAACTTACTCCTATTGCAGCCAATCCATCAATGTGCTTGTTCAAGTCTCTTGGTATGGGCTGGATGTTGAAGGCATCAAAATCCTCAAGTAGATCCCATAACCTATGCTTATAGGACTTGAGAAAGGGGTTCTTAGCTATATATTTACTTCTCACTTGATGAATTACCAACTCACTATATCTATATACTTTCAAAATCCTGATTCCTCTCTTCTTTGCCCATTGGAGACCATAAAATAAGCCTTCATATTCTACCACATTGCAAGTGCATCTGAAGTGAAACCTATAAGAAGATTAATAATTATTCCTTTATGTGGAAACCAATATGACACCAGCTCCTACACCTACTTTACTCCTTGAACCATAAAGAACATTTCCCACACACCATCAAGTTCATGATCTTCATTGGTGAGTGAAGGAATTAGGACATTTTCCTCATGCATGTAGTAAACTCCCAAATCAGTTTCCTCAATGAAAGTGTAAGGATCAAGGCCATGTGTTTTAATGTTTTAATTGTCAAGATAGAGGTCAAAAATGCCTTCAAGAGGAGAAGATGTTTCACTATTCAGGACTAGTTTTTCCTCTTTGTTGATTAGATAGTTTTGATTTGTCATTGTCTCCAAGTATGGCTTAATGTGGAACCTTGATAAGGGTTAAGTCCTTATGGTTACCTTGGTTCTATACCTTGTCTTGAAATCTAGAAAGGATCAATTAGCAGAAAGGTATCCTCTTATCTTGGCCGTAAAGTCCCTAGACAAGCATATAGAAAAGTGTGTTGGAAGGTCTACCACCATAATATCTTGTATGATATGGAAGCTTGGGAAACCATGTAAAAACACTTTAAAACCTTTGACAAATCCTAATATATTGGTTAGAGTTCCATCTAGATATAACACACCTTTAATATGTGGCTCATATTTCAAACCTAGCTTATTAGCCACTACTTTAGGCATAACAGTAGTGCTTGCTCCACTATCCACAATACAATTGTAGACCAACTTATCTCCCACAATGAGTGTGGATAGAAGGGTGGAGGATTTTTAGATTTAGTGGAAGGCTCCAAAAGATGATTTAAAGAATTTGTAAGAGCCACACTATGATGCCTTGAAAATTGAGGAGCCACCTACATGCTTGCTAACTGCTCTTGCAAAAGCTCTTTTTGACCAGGTATATGTATAACCTCTCAAAGGGATATGCTTATCTTAGTGATATTTAATGAGTCCACAATATTTAAAGATGGAGTATTCACCTTTTCCTACATTTTTGATGGTAATAAAGGGGTTGTTTCCTACTATGTTGAAATATTAGTAGCTATATTTACATTTTGATTTTGTTGAGGAACATGGCTTGTAGAAGGTGCAACACTTTGATTGGTGCTTTTTTTCCTTGGAGAGGCATCACTTAGAACTATTTATGGCTACTAGCCTTCTCCCAATGCTCTCTTCTTGGCCTTTGTATTGGCTACAATTGACATGCCTTGATTCAACACAAAATCATCTTTTACTTGAAAACTCATCATTCCCACACTTGGGCTACTATCTTCTCTAGGACTATCCCTTTGGCTAGGACATGTTTCTTATACTGTTGTGTAAGGAGTAGCTTCTTCTTGTGTAGTTAAAGCATAGTTGGTTCCTCCATCATCATGTGTAAATTGACCTTGAGGCTACCCCCATTGGTCCACATGATCTTCTCCTTGAACTATATTTTCATGAATTAGAACAACCTTTACGAGAGGAGTAGAATTTGGTGATCCGGACAACAATTCAGATGACAATTCGGGTGATGGGTCCACCCCAATTGATGGCAAAACTTTCGGGAGCCATAACTTTTGCACCGTAGCTCCAATTGACTCGCCATTTGAAACATTGGAAAGATAATAATAAGGGGAACATCATGAGTTGACATTGATCTTTTATCAATGAATTTTGACCCCATAAAACCTAATGGAAGTGTCCCAAATTTCAATTTTAGTAGTGCAGTCTAAAAATAGTAAGTTTCTAAAAATAGTAATTCCTCAAATTTTATATTTTTGTAAATCATGGAAGTCAAACCAATTCATCTCCCTCAATATTGGTGACCTTTCATATCCTCTCAACACCTTCAAAACATGTATAAATGAAGATGTAACCCAAAATGGAAATCAGACATCTCTTCTCAGAGATAAGCATATGTTTGGATCTACAAATTTGATCAATAAAACATCTCTTATCAGAGATAGCATTATTTGAATTATTTTGTTTTTATTTCTTGAATTATCTTTTACTGTCATGTCCCCTTTTTCATGGACATTGACAGTCTTGATGATTAGCCTATTATGCGACCTTCGTAGGCTAATAGGATGGATAGAGGGTCATATTGGAGCTTGGCTTGACTTTGATTCACAGAATTTCTACATTTGGTTTTCATTCAAGTTATTTGAGACATTGGGCATGAGCTCCTACTTTTTAGGGATATTTGATATGCAGCGGAGCGCCTTTATTTTGATATGGTTATGTGCGGAATCACTCCCTGATTCACTAGCTTTGATCGGTTCGAGGATCCGACATGTATTGAGGGAGATATTAATATTTGATTGATTTAATCAAATATTAATTATTTAGCCTATTTTTAATTAGAAACCCTAATTCTAATTTAAGAAAACCCTAATTAGGGCAAGCATATCTTTTTGAGGGTATAAGGGTTTCTCATGGAGGCCATTATTCATTATGCATAGATTATTGATTATTGAAAATTGAAGAAATTCTTCTGTGAAGACTGAGCCAAGGGTTCCAGGATTCCATTGCAGTGGAGAACGTCAACTCTTCATTGTGTGCGATTTAGAGGCTGTGAGATATCAGCTGATTTATTACCAAATTGAGAGATGGCTTCATCCAGAAGTTATCACAGAGGTACAGATTTGAGAGATAGCTTCATCCAGAAGTTATCACAGAATTCCAGGGTTGAGAGATAACTTCACTCAGAAGTTATCATAGTATTACAGGTATTTCTTAATTTAGTTTTTGATCTAATAAGTTATACAGATATAGATCTTTTGTGTTAGAATCTATATTCTTGAGATCAGGTTGTTCAGCTACCAGGGGTTAAGAATAGACAGGTTGGCGATCGTACCAAGTCTGTACAGGTCCATTCAGATCCGCTCAGGCACCGACCTTAGTAGACAGAGAGCTTCCAGTAACTGACATCGGCCGACTGAGGACTGACATCAGCAAAAAGCTGACTGACAGTGACTGACGTCGGCGATATATCAACTGACGACGGTGTCTGTGTGTCGACACAGAAAGGCCGAGACCTTCCAAAATCTAGATTTCATTGCCAGATTAGCAAAAGCCAAGGTTTTAAGACCAGATTTAAATATTCTTTATTTGTATGACAGAGACTCAATTGTGTAATCATCCAGAAGAACAACTGATGAGATCTTTGATTTGCTATTGAGAGATTATATTATGATTTGTTAATGCATATGTGAATCTATTTTGCAAAATTATATCTTTGTTCAGAGCTTTTGTAGGAAGAAAAAGAGCCCCTAAGTAAGGGACATTACAGTGGTATCAGAGCTAATGTCTTGCCATCTTGTTGGGTAGTTTGGGTATCAGCATGGCACTAACAGGTGTCAAAGATTTGGAGGAAAGAGTGCACAATGCAAAGAAGAAGTTAGAAAATCCATTACAGCAAGCAGATGACCTTCTACAAACTCTGGAGGAGTTAGAAATTTATTTAAGCAAGGTTGAGAAGTCAAATTCTCATGAGATACAAACAGTGTTATCTCCAGCATTTGATTCTTTGGTGAAGCACCGATTATTGAGACATCATGATGAGGTGGTAAGACTTGCAACTCTCTCTTGTATTAGTGAAATCATGAGAATAATAGCTGGCTTTAATTTTTATGATGATCAGATTATGAGAGAGGTACTTCATGCCATGGTGAAAAGCTTTGAAAAGTTGGATGACATTAGAGACTCTCATTTCTCAAAGAGGGCGAGATTACTTGACACTTTTGCAAGGTATGGATTTGAAAACATTATGATGTTAGTAGGATGTATTGGTGGCATTCGCACTATGTTTAAAATATTTTGGAATATTTTAGATGAGTTTCATTCCAGTGATGTATTAGCATCCATGCACTCTATCATGTTCACAATCTTGTTTGAGGAGGATAAAATCTCTAAACTTTTGGCAGAAGATTTATGGTATGTCTGGACAAAAGGGAAAAATGTCTCACCTAGAGCTTGTTTGTGGTTAAAGAGTTTAATTAATAGGCCTAAGGATCGTAGTGCTTTCCCTATGACATGCAGCCACTTGCATGATGAATTTGACAGTTATGCTGATCCAGTACAGGGAGATATTAACACATCTTCAGGTAATGATTTATCTGCATTATCTTCACAGGTAGGGGTAGTTGAGGATGTTGTGGATGAGCTTTGTCTTTAGGTGAGTTCAGCTCAAGTGGTAGTCAGTGAGGATGAGCCTGATGTTTACATTCAGAGTATGGAGGTATACTCAGAGGTTAGTATATTGAGTATTGCTGATGAGTATGTTTTTGTAGCTGCTGATGAGGACCATGTGGTTGAGGCTCACACACATATTCAGGACTTGGGAGTACCTGATTCTGAGGAGTTTGGGATACCAGTGGAGTTGAATCTCCATATTGATTATTCTCATATAGATGATAGTGTGGTACAGTTGGTTTAGAGGGTCATATTGGAGCTTGGCTTGACTTTGATTCGCAGAATTTCTACATTTGGTTTTCATTCAGGTTATTTTAGACATTGGGCATGAGCTCCTACTTTTTAGGGATATTTGATATGCAGCGAAGCGCCTTTATTTTGATATGGTTATGTGCGGAATCACTCCCTGATTCACTAGCTTCGATCAGTTCGAGGATCCGACATGTATTGAGGGAGATATTAATATTTGATTGATTTAATCAAATATTAATTATTTAGCCTATTTTTAATTAGAAACCCTAATTCTAATTTAAGAAAACCCTAATTAGGGCAAGCATATCTTTTTGAGGGTATAAGGGTTTCTCATGGAGGCCATTATTCATTATGCTATTGATTATTGATATTGATTTTGAGAATTTCTTCTGTGAAGACTGAGCCTAGGGTTCAAGGATTCCATCTGCATTGGAGAACGTTCCCTCTTCAGTGTGTGCAATTAAGAGGCTGTGGAATATCAGCTGATATATTGCCAAAGTGAGAGATAGCTTCATCCAGAGGTTATCACAAAATTTCAGGTTTGAGAGATAACTTCACACAGAAGTTATCACAGATATTCCAGGTATTTATTGCTTTATGTTTTGATTCAATAAATTATACAGCTAGAGATCTACTGTGCTAGAGACATATTTCCAGATCAGGGGTTGAAAACAGGGAAGTTGTGCTTAAGTGGCGGCCGTACAGAGTCCGTACAGGTTCGTACAGATCAGTGCAGGAACCGACCTCGGCAGATAGAGGGTTTCCAGTGACCGACATCGGTCGACTGAAGACCGACGTCGGCAGAAAGTCGACCTGCAGTGACTGACGTCGGTAGTTTATCGACCGACGCCGGCGACTGTGTGTTTGACACAGCAGGCCAAGACCTTCCAGAATCCAATTTTCACTTCCAGTTTCCAATTTTCGCTTCCAGTTTTGCTAAGCCAGGGTTTTTAAGACTGTATTTCATATTTATATGCATAAGAAAGGACTACAATTGTGATAGTTTAGAAGGACAAGTGATACAATCTGTAATTTGTTATTAAGAGACTATATTATTGTGATCATTCTGAATTTATTCAACTGAAGTTATATCTTGTTCAAAGTTTTTTTGTGTTGCTATTTTCCTATTTGGAGGGGATATTACAGTGGTATCAGAGCTTTTGTGCAGATAAAGGAGCCCCTAAGTAAGGGACATCACAGTGGTATCAGAGCTTTTGTGCAGATAAAGGAGCCCCTAAGTAAGGGACATCACAGTGGTATCAGAGCTTTTGTGCAGATAAAGGAGTCCCTATTGGAAGGGGATATCACAGTGGTATCAGAGCCAAATTCCTGCCATTCTGTTGGGCACATCAGAGCTAATGTCTTGCCATCCTGTTGGGTAGTTTGGGTATCAGCATGGCACTAACAGGGGTCAAAGATTTGGAGGAAAGAGTGCACAAAGCAAAGAAGAAGTTAGAAAATCCATTACAGCAAGCAGATGACCTTCTACAAACTCTGGAGGAGTTAGAAATTTATTTAAGCAAGGTTGAGTAGTCAAATTCTTATGAGATACAAACAGTGTTATCTCCAGCGTTTGATTCTTTGGTGAAGCACCGATTATTGAGACATCATGATGAGGTGGTAAGACTTGCAACTCTCTCTTGTATTAGTGAAATCATGAGAATAATAGCTGGCTTTAATTTTTATGATGATCGGATTATGAGAGAGGTACTTCATGCCATGGTGAAAAGCTTCGAAAAGTTGGATGACATTAGAGACTCTCATTTCTCAAAGAGGGCGAGATTACTTGACACTTTTGCAAAGTATGGATTTGAAAACATTATGATGTTAGTAGGATGTATTGGTGGCATTCGCACTATGTTTAAAATATTTTGGAATATTTTAGATGAGTTTCATTCCAGTGATGTATTAGCATCCATGCACTCTATCATGTTCACAATCTTGTTTGAGGAGGAAGATAAAATCTCTAAACTTTTGGCAGAAGATTTATGGTATGTCTGGACAAAAGGGAAAAATGTCTCACCTAGAGCTTGTTTGTGGTTAAAGAGTTTAATTAATAGGCCTAAGGATCGTAGTGCTTTCCCTATGACATGCAGCCACTTGCATGATGAATTTGACAGTTATGCTGATCCAGTACAGGGAGATATTAACACATCTTCAGGTAATGATTTATCTGCATTATCTTCACAAGTAGGGGTAGTTGAGGATGTTGTGGATGAGCTTTGTCTTCAGGTGAGTTCAGCTCAGGTGGTAGTCAGTGAGGATGAGCCTGATGTTTGCATTCAGAGTATGGAGGTATACTCAGAGGTTAGTATATTGAGTATTGCTGATGAGTATGTTTTTGTAGCTGCTGATGAGGACCATGTGGTTGAGGCTCTCACACATATTCAGGACTTGGGAGTACCTAATTCTGAGGAGTTTGGGATACCAGTGGAGTTGAATCTCCATATTGATTATTCTCATACAGATGATAGTGTGGTACAGTTGGTTGTGCCGCCTTTACAGAGAGATCAGTTATGGGATGGATTGGCACCATCTCTTGCAAATGGAATTGGCAGTTGGAATTGTCCATTCTACTTGGATTATGATGTTTTGAGAATTTGTTTCTCATGTGCTCTTGACTATGGTATTTGTAATCTTGGAGGTTGGAGTTTCATGCGCCAGTTTGTTTATGAGTCTTTCTTTGTTCTACTTCTGTTGATATTGCAGGTACTTGCATTGATTCACGGCAGTGCAGAGCATAACTACATTTGGGATCCAGGTGGATCGAGTAGTTCATTATTCCGAGATTGCTTGGGGACAAGCAATTTCCAGAGGGGCGGATTGTCATGTCCCCTTTTTCATGGACATTGACAGTCTTGATGATTAGCCTATTATGCGACCTTCGTAGGCTAATAGGATGGATAGAGGGTCATATTGGAGCTTGGCTTGACTTTGATTCGCAGAATTTCTACATTTGGTTTTCATTCAAGTTATTTTAGACATTGGGCATGAGCTCCTACTTTTTAGGGATATTTGATATGCAGCGGAGCGCCTTTATTTTGATATGGTTATGTGCGGAATCACTCCCTGATTCACTAGCTTCGATCGGTTCGAGGATCCGACATGTATTGAGGGAGATATTAATATTTGATTGATTTAATCAAATATTAATTATTTAGCCTATTTTTAATTAGAAACCCTAATTCTAATTTAAGAAAACCCTAATTAGGGCAAGCATATCTTTTTGAGGGTATAAGGGTTTCTCATGGAGGCCATTATTCATTATGCATAGATTATTGATTATTGAAAATTGAAGAAATTCTTCTGTGAAGACTAAGCCAAGGGTTCCAAGATTCCATTGCAGTGGAGAACGTCAACTCTTCATTGTGTGTGATTTAGAGGCTATGAGATATCAGCTAATTTATTGCCAAATTGAGAGATAGGTTCATCCAAAAGTTATCACAGAGGTACAGATTTGAGAGATAGCTTCATCGAGAAGTTATCACAGAATTCCAGGGTTGAGAGATAACTTCACTCAGAAGTTATCACAGTATTACAAGTATTTCTTAATTTAGTTTTTGATCCAATAAGTTATACAGATATAGATCTTTTGTGTTAGAATCTATATTCTTGAGATCAGGTTGTTCAGCTACCAGGGGTTAAGAACAGATAGGTTGGCGGTCGTACCAAGTCTGTACAGGTCCATTCAGATCTGCTCAGGCACCGACCTCGGCAGATAGAGAGCTTCCATTAATTGACATCGGTCGACTGAGGACTGACATCGGTAGGAAGCCGATGACGGCCTCTGTGTGTCGACACAGAAAGGCCAAGACCTTCCAGAATCTAGATTTCATTGTCAGATTAGCAAAAGCTAGGGTTTTAAGACTAGATTTTAATATTCTTTATTTGTATGACAGAGACTCAATTGTGTAATCATCCAGAAGAACAACTGATGAGATCTTTGATTTGCTATTGAGAGATTATATTATGATTTTTTAATGCATATGTGAATCTATTTTGTAAAATTATATCTTTGTTCAGAGCTTTATGTGTTTCTATATTCCCTATTTGAAGGGGATATTACAGGTGTTCAGAGCTTTTGTAGGAAGAAAAAGAGCCCCTAAGTAAGGGACATTACATTTAGCCAAAGCTTTTGAGTTTTGGATCAGTGGTATCAGAGCGGTTTATCTTTAGAGTGTATGATTCTGAGGATGAGGTTAGATTATAGGAAGCTTGGGTGGAAAATAGAATCAGCTGAATATCCACCTATTCACTCCAAATGACTTCAAATGGTAGACAATATCGAGGCATCTGATCCTTTCAAATAAATGGTGAATGAATCCCTCCAATAGCAACAAGTGTAGATGCTACAAAAATTCACTCAAATTCTCCAACAAATCTCGATGGGAAATTCTGGCTCCTCATCTGCACCCGCACATCCTTTCAGTGCCCCAACACCCTTCAAGGTTTAGGTGAATTTTGATATCCCTACACTTGAAGGCAAAATCAATGCTGATATAGTAGAAAATTGGTTGGATCAATTGTCATCTTATTTTTCTATAAATAAATTCACCGATAAAGAGAAGATTACTTTGGCTCTTCTGAAAGCATCATTGCCTATCAAAAATTGGTGGGAAGCGTATAAAAAGAGATTTAGTGCAGATAATATTGGCCTTGAGATAGAACCTACATGGGATGATTTCATAGATGTTGTAAAGGAAGAATACTACCCCATTAGAGCATATGACAATCTGTATATAGAGTAGCAACAACTTTGCCAAGGTAAGGAACAATCTATTCAAGATTACACTGACATTTTTCATTCTCTATCTGTGAGATTGGGCATCCAAGAAAGTGAAAAATACAAGGTTCTCAAATATCTTGGTGAACTACAATGGTACATATGGGGAGAAATGGAACTCTTCAATTTGGAAACCATCGGTGAGGTATATAAGTTTGTAGTGAAGATTGAGCAGAAGCATGGAAGAATGAATATAAATAATTAGTCTTCAAATGGAAAAGTGACAAAGAAGGTCAAACACGAGGCCAAAATTGGAAGCAAAAGGAAGGAAAGACTAGAAAGTGGTGTGATTATCACAAATCTGGAACTCACTCCAAAGAAGAATGTTAAGCTATCAAATCACTACTTTCTAAGTCACAATCCTCAACATCTACTTCTCTACCTCATATAGACCCTAAAGTCAAAGAGGTTGAAGAAGAAATTATAGATGCTAATCCTGAAGCCATTGTTGCTTCATCATAGACACACGACGAGATGCTAGATGACAAGGAAAGGTTGTTTCACTCTAAGTTATGGGTGACAGGTAAGCCTCTGCATTTCATTCTTGATAGTGGAAGTCAAAAGAATTTAATCTCTGTGAATGTTGTGAAAATCCTAAATCTATCCATGAAGCCTCACCTAAAACCATACAGTATTGGATGGTTGAGTCTAGGGAGAAACCTCCATGTCACCCACCAATGTCTTCTCTCATATGTAATACAACCTTTCCAAGATGAGGTCTTATGTGATGTGGTCAATCTAGATGTTTGTGATATACTCTTTGGTCAGCCATTCATGTATGATTGACATGGTATATATGAATCAAGAACTAGAAGGATCACTCTCACTCTTGGAACATGGTGCTACAGGGTACCAAAAGTACCACCTTCTACATTTGTCTCTTTGATTAGTGCCAAGAAATTTGTTCTCATGGTGGTCAAGCCACAAGAATCCAAAAGGGCTGATGTTACAGCCCTAACTACACAAATAACACAAAAACAAAATCAAATAGATACTGAGCTTAAGAAGTTCATGGCCTTCCATCCATAGACTGATGGTCAGACAAAAATGGTGAACAATCAGGCCCTGCATAGTTCTATAAATCATAGTCCCTTACAAGTATGTATCGGGAATCAAATTGAAGTACAACTACCACACTTGATGAAAAATATTGATGTAATGGAGACCATTGCTTCTCAAGGAGGGAGGAATGATCTGGACAACAATTTAGGTGATGGATCATTTGGATTATATACATTGGGTTGCCTACTTTAACCTTGTTGATTTTGTCCCCTCCCTTAATAATTGTATTAGGATGGAGCTCTATATCCTTGTTGAGGATAGTATTATGCATTAGGAGGAGCACTTGCCTGATATTTAACTTGCTTGAGTTGAGCTCTCAATGATCTAATTTATTCATCCTTGTCCACAATGTTATCCACCTTTTTGGGAAAGTCTCTTGGCTTCACATTGGCATTGGGAACTTGTGACATGTTTGGATATTCAATTGAATTGTGGGACAACAAAGGCATGAAAACTCTTGGAGGGAGTCTTCCAGCCTGAATCAAGCTATTTTCAGCCTCAATTTCTAGCTCATATGCACTTGAAAGAGTGAATACTCCTATTGACTACAACATGATAGCAACATCAGTACCAATCCCTTTGAGGTATGTTGGGAACACAAAGCTAGGAGGAGGTCTCATTATTGGTGGTAACATATACCATGTTCTTTGAAATCTCTCATTGAAATCTCCTATGGATTCATTTGGACCTCTTCTTATTACATTTAGTTGATGTATTACGAAAGCATGATCACTCTTATTTTTGAATCTTGTCACCAATAAGTCTCCAAAACCATCCAAACTTGTAATGCATCCCCCCTCCAATGTTTTATACCAGTCAAGAGCTTTGCCTTTTAAAGACATAACAAGTAGCCTAATGGCTATGTTGGCCCTAATAACATTATGAAAATTGCATAAATTAGAGATGTCTCTAATATGTTTAGATGGGGTAATAATACCCTCTCCATTAAAACTAGGAAGATTTTTGTTAGTATTTGAAGGGATGGGGTCATATGCAAAAAGCTCTATTAGGTTTTGGGTATTAAAATTAGGGAAATTTTGTTGTCTATCTATCTCTCCCCTTTCCCTCATTTCTATTCTTCCCCTATGATCCTCTATTTATTCTTCTTCCTCTCCTTGAACTTATTCAACCTCTTCTACTTCTTCCCTAAAACCTCCTTGCTAAGGATTTAATAGGGCTAGGAGTGGTTCAGGGTGTTGATCTTTCAGAAAAGCTTCAACTAAGGAGGCTTGGTCAAAAAATCTTAAGGACCCTATGAAGACCATGTAGGATAATTTATAAAACTTGGTCTAGAACCAGGTATTCACACCCTTTTGGAGTCACCAAATGCTAGGTTAGGGGTATTTCTACTACTTTAGGCCTATCAAGACCAACATTCACCTTGACTTAACAATAATTTATGTCCCATCGGGTGTGATAAAATTGTTATCTCCAAATCTTGTACCCTATAAGAGGGTTGTTCAGGCCTCCTCCAGATTTAGGCAATGTTGGGATATTTCCAAGCTTGTGGGTGCGCCTATAAGTGGAAATGAACCTCTAGGTTGAAAGGGATAGCTCCTTGTATTATATTTTTGTGAAATAAAACTATTGAACTAGTTTGTATGAGTGAAAAGAGTTAGAAGTTTTCATAAATGAAAATCTTAGTCTAAAATGGTGATACACCAAGAATTAGTATCCACATGTATGCCCTATACTTATACAAAATATAGTATAATATAGTCTATAACTCAAGCTCTAGAAGATTCCAACATAAGTATTTCAATGTAGAGACAAAATGAATGAGATCACACAAGGTAAATAACTAGAAAAGACAACTTATATAGTCTAGAAAAGGGTTAACATGTATAAAATCTCATACATCTAGGATACACTCTACATGGCGTATTAGATCAAATCTTTAATCAAAATCATGAAGGATAGAGAAAAAAAGGATAAAACATCACTTGTTGTGACTCTGTGTCTCTTACATGCCTAGGCAAATGTCTATAACTTAGAAAGAAAATAGACTTATGCTTCTTTGCTCAAAGGCAAGAAAATGGCAAAACATTCTAGCAGGGATTCACCATACTATATGTGGATCATAAAATAAGAGCCCAAGGGTCCTATTTATTTTGACTAATTTTCTTGAAGTAATTCCTTTGGACAATTTGTTTGAAGGAATTATTTTGAGAATTTTGCCTGAAAGGCAACGACTAGTTCTTTTAGGAACTTTTCCCGAAGGAAACTTGGGAAAGTGTCCTTCAAAAAAGTTTCTAAGGACACTTGGGGAAGGTACAAGGTCCCTTCATAAAATTCCAAAGGAAATGGCCCTTCAAAACTTTTCTAAGGGTCACTTGGACAACAAAGTTACCTTTGGAAAAGTCCAAAGGGACACTTGGGTTAAAAAGTGCCCTTCAAAACTTTTCCAAAGGGTCACTTAGACAACAAAATACCCTTAAAAAAAGTCCATAGGGACACTTGGGCTAAAAATTTCCCTTATAAATTTTTTTGAAGGGTCACTTGGATGAAAATTACCCTTTAGAAAATTCCAAAGGGACACATAGGCTAAAAAGTGTGCTTTAAAAAATTTTGAAGTGTCACTTAGAAGAAAAGTGCCCTTCAAAAAAGTTTGAAGGGACACTTGGGCTAAAAAGTTCCCTTCAAAAAAATTCTGAAGTTTCACTTGGAAGAAAAGTGCCCTTTAGAAAAGTCTGAAGGGACACTTGGGAAGAAGTCAAGGCAAGAAAGGCCCTTTGTAAACCTTCCAAAGGGCACTTTGGGGCGAAAAAAATCTTGACAGGCTAAGGCAAACAAGGCAAAGGGATAGAACAATTAACAAGGGAGAAGATCCCGAACCAAGAGAAGTCGAAGGGAAAATACAAGTGACAAGGCAAGAGACCAAACACAAAAAATGAGCAAGGGAGAAATGAAAAGAGCCAAAGGGAAAACACAAACTGGTCATGCAAAAAATGGTCAATAGTAACTTAACTCACTTTTGCTTCCCATACACACATTTGTCAGAGAAGTCTAAATCAACCTATTTAAATCTAGGTAAATTGTCTTTCAATATCTCCATGCCCTTTCGGCTCATACGATTGAGCTTGTAGTGCCACAAATTTGTATCTCCATTTTCAACAACTAAATTATAGTGATCAACACTATTAATCAAATACAAAGTTCTAACTTTCTTACCTCTCACAACCATAAGAGAACCTTTGGTAACTTTCCAAGAGTCTACTGTAAACATCACTGAACATCCCTCACTATCCAACTACCTCGTTGATATTAAATTCCACCTTAACTATGGGACATGTTTAAAATCCTTTAGTAGCTATGTGTTCCAATTCTACATATTCACCTAAACACAACCTTTCCCTACTATATTGCATGGTTAATCATCACCAAGATAAACATGTCCAAAATCTCCTTGAACATAATCAATACAATGATGCCTATATGGGGTAGCATGAAAAGAAGCCCCTGAATCTAATACCCAAGATTCAAAAACATTATCCAAGGAAAGAATTAAAGCATCCTAACTAATAGTACCTATTATCATATTTACCTCCTTGGTCTCTTCATGTTTGGTCTTCTTGTCTTGAAGTTCCTAATAGTCCTTCTTTGTGTGTCCACTTTTCCCACAGTGCCAGCACACCATCTTGGATCTAGATTTAGATCTTCCCTAACCCTTTGAATTTCCATGGTTTATTTTGCTTATGTCCTTTTGTCTCTCTCTAGTATCCATCATCAAATGATTCCCTAAATATGATTCTCTGGTACTCTTCTTTTGCATTTACTTGCTAAGAATCACACCTATAACATTCTCAAACCTTAAACTTCCCTTAGCAAGGATGAAATTACTCACAACCATAACCAAGCTATCCCAAATATCAGGTAAGGAGCATAAAATCAATATATCTTTAACTTTATCTTCAAATTTAATACCAATAGAAGTTAGCATACTCACAACTATATTAAAATCATTCAAATGATCAACTATAGAACCCTTTTCAGACATTTTCAATTAAATAACCTTTTCATCAAAAATAATTCATTAGAGGTAGAGGGTTTTTCATATAACTCCCCTAATTTCTTTATCAAACCAAATGTGGTTGTCTATTCTAAAATATTTAAGGCAACCAAAGATGCAAGGCATAACCATATGGCTCCCAGTGCTTTCCTATCGAGTAAATTCCAATTTTCCTAATCCATACTTGAAGATTGGCCTACTTTCCCCATCAAAGGGTGATGAAGATCCTTCTAAAACAAGTAATCCTCCATCTACATCTTCCACAATCCAAAATTCTTCCCATTTAATTTTTTCGGACTATATTTGCCATTATTTGCCATAGCTCCCACTCGAGCTAACATCTTTCCCTATGATTCACCACTTTAGAAAAACTACTAAAGTTAGCTATGATACCAGTTGTTGGGAATAAGTGATTAATTATGCAATAACATGCAACAAGGAATTCATTTCCCAAAATCATATTAGTAGAGACATATGAAAGACAATTTAGATCTAAGTAAATACACACATAACAATGATATAACGTAGTTCACCTAATGCGGGCCACATCGACCAAGAATCTCTCTATAATATTATAAATAAGAGTACAAAACAACTCTCAACAAGAAACCTCTCATAGAGTTAACTTTCTCCAACCTGAATTTACACCATAATTCTTAAGATGCTAAGCTACACCTCAAACTTGATCACACTAATTGAAGAGAGAATACAAAGCTCAAAATGAGATGCAAAATGCAATTTTTAATGTGTTTTCCCTCACCCCTATTTATACTTTCCAAAATCCCTTGAAAAATGCACTATACCATGGAGATAACCATATCCCCACCAAATAAGGGAGGTTACAACCATATCGGATAAATATAATCCCTCAATTCTCTCAAAACTTTACCCACTTCTCCATAAAACGTGCCACAAATGTGGGAAGTGGTTAGCATACTAAAAAATACACCCCACCATTTTTTAAAGTAAAAATTACATGTTAAAATTACCACAATAATTTTATTTTTACCTTAGAGGTGTTGAAATGGGCTCCACATTCAACAGTCATCACATGCACCTAGGGTGAGAAAGGTGAACTAAATTACAAAGGAATGGATAGATAAAGTTATTGCTTCTATATAGAGGCTATCTTTCTAATGTATTAGTTAGGATTGCTTTAATGCCTTGAAAACTACTCAACAACATGAGGCTAGGCCCCTCACCTACCAACACCTTAAAATTTTTCAACTTTCATCAACTTGGGTCTGTAGAGACACTATAACCATTGTGTAATAAGGAATTCAATACCATCATGTAATAAGGCTTTCTTATCTATTCTTATGACCATTTTGGTTGGTGATAGAAGCTATTTTTGGGTAAGAATATGTGTTGACCTCTTAATATCTAGTAAATCAAGTCAATCATGGAATGTTTTTGGAAGGCCACCACACCAAACATATAAGTATTTTTGGTGAGGTTGGGTACACCATAAAATTAGAAAAGGCATGTTTACACCACCAAAAATAAATTTTGTATCAACACCTAGATAGACACATCTCAACATAGCACTATGCTGGAGGACTAGATGCATATTTGGTGTAGGGTAGGAGATGGTGTCAAGAAGAGAATCAAAAAGGTATCTGATGAAGACATCAAGAAGAAAAGTGAATAGGAGAAGATGTTAATAAGTGCATGAAAATAAGAACAACATGTGGAAGGAGTTGACCAAGTGAAATATATGACAGGAATCTAGAACAACAAACATGCTCTGATGCCACTAGTTGGGATCTTGCTTCTCAGAAAAAGCACAGTATGATTACCAAGTATAAGCAATTGAATATGCGGAAATAACCAGAAACACAAGTAACTAGAATTCACCAATAACACAGAATATGAGAGACAATACACTATCTTGTATTAACACTAACAGAAAAGAATACAACAAAGAGCCGCCACACTCTTTCACCTTACAGAGATTCGCCACACCTCAAGTGTTCAGTAATTCTTCTCACACACACTCTCCTACACAAAAACGGTCCCAACAACCAACTCACACACAGAATTGGTGTTCACCTCACCAACCAGTCAGTAATAACCCTGCCGGTACATCAAGCACTCTATAGCACTTCAAGCTGATCTCTCATGAACCTGCAACCTGCAATTCAAAGACCAAACTTACATGTAGATCCCCAATGAGCTTGCAACAACCTGCAACTCATAGATCTTACAACTAGAAGGAACTCTTCCTTTCTATCTCGTGCCTTATACAATACATGCCAATGGGTCTATAAATAGATCTCTAACTCAAACAATAACTTAGACTCTTAATTTAGACAATAGTCCTCGTAGCACAAGACTCTAACTGGTCTCAACATGCAAACTCTTCGTTCACTTAACTAACTGTCCGTGAAACGAGCAGTTCTGTATAACACAGGCGACCGACGTCGGTCCCTGCTTGTCTGGTTATGCCGACGTCGGCCGACTTCCTGCCGTCGCCGGTGGCCTTCTACACTGGTCCCTGCCGACGTCGGTCCTGATGCCGACGCCGGTTACTGTAGAACTCAGCAACCATCTGTTCCTCAGTTTGCAAAGGTTGAAGCTTTTAGCTCCACAACCTAACAATCTCCCACTTGGAGATAAACAGCTGCAACCTGTACATGTACCTATGCACTGTCTAGTTTGTTACCTTGGCTATGTATCCATCTTCAAAATCATCCTTGAAGACCAACCACCACAAAATCCGTGGTGCAAAACCTGTCATCCAAATTACCTGCCACATCCACATCTACAACCATGTAGAAATAAACCTGAACTTGCATAGCATGTGCACCTGCTACTAGTCCCTGTAAGAATCCACTGAACTGACCTCCAATGGTTCTCTCCTGGATTGGCTCCTAACTTGTGACAACTCCCACTGCTTGGGAAAACTCAGGTTTAGTACATACCATGCACTCAACCTCATTATGTGAATCAAGACCCCTGTTCATAGAACTGTCCAACCATCGGCGTGCTAACCGGTTCCACACAATCATCCTGAAACAAAGTCAACACATGACCTTCCATGTCTCTAGAACACACTCTTGCCAAAGAATCTTGCTGCTCCCAGATCCTCCATGACAAACACCTGAACTAGCTTTACCTTTAGTTCAGCAATCCCTGTATATGTAACCCTGTAACAAGCACATCATACAGAAAATAGGATAGTGTAGCTAGTACTATCCAACCTGGTAAAGAGAAACACAATGAACAAACCTCCATTGCCCTGCAGCTAATACAAGATCAAATACCCTGATCTTCCATCTCACGTATCTATTTCCGCTCTTCTTCATCCTTAACATCCATTCATCTTTCAGTGCTTACTTCTAGCTGGCCACACTACCCAAAACACCTGTTTGGTTCTCCTCCAAGGAATCACATCCTCATTCAAGCCTAGCTCCCACTGTTTCCTGGATCTACCTGTTCTGCTTCTTCAATAACTTCCTGGTCCTATGCCATAAGTGAGCAACAAGTAGTGTAAAGAAGGGAAATGACAAATTTAAGAACTTACTTACACCTTCAGTCCTCCATATGGGCGCTTGAGACTCCATGACAGCTTGCTGTCCACCCAAAATTCATCTCAGTGACCGATGCCGGTCACATCTCAGTCTACAGCCGACCGATGTCGGTTCCCTGCGACTGCCTCTCCGCCGACGTCGTTTTCCCCTGGCCGACGCCGGTCTCTGTCTGCCCCGAGTCACCGACGTCAGGCTGCACATAGCCGACATCGGTCCCTGTCTAGACACCGACGCCAGTTTTCCTACCGACGTCGGTCTCTGTGTTTTTCTTGTGAGACCTGACTTTTTCCCGCGAGCTCCTTTTGGATCAAACCCTTGTCCAAAACACCCTTGCTCTGCTTAGAATTCCCCTGCACCTTGTGCTGAACTCTGTCCGTCACTTTCTCCTTGAAAACCAAGGCTTTCCTGTTCTTGTCACTAACATCGGATTCCTCAAGAAATCTCACCTTCTTCTTCTGCATACAGAAACCACGATCCATGCCTTCCAAATTCGAAAGCATATCCTTTGACTCAAGAACCAGCATCTCCTTCATATCTATGTGACCAAGCCTATCAAGCCACATCTCCGAATCTACAGCTGAAGTAGATAACCCAGAAGAAGAATCAGTAAAACAAGTAGATAGATAAAGCGTACCTACTTTCTTACCTCTAGCTATAACAAGTGTACCCTTGGTAACCTTCCAAGAGTCCGCTGTGAGAGTTACTGTGCAACCCTCTTCACCCAAACTTCTAACAGAAATCAGATTCTGCTTCAGAACTGGGACGTGCATGACCTCCTTTAACACCCATGTGTTACCTGTCTGCAGTTTCAGCTTCACTTTGCCTTTGCCAACAATCTGACAAGACTTACCATCCCCTACACAAATTTCTCCAAAATCTCCCTGGACATACTCATGAAAAAATTTCCTATGTGGGGATGCATGAAAAGAGGCACCAGAATCTAATACCCAAGATTCTACTTTATCCAAAGAACATACCAGAGCATCCTGTGCAATGTAACCTGTAGCATCTGCTTCTTCTTCATGTTCTTCATGCTGATCTGTACCTGATCTGCAATCTCTCTTTAAGTGCCCTTGCTTTCCACATTTCCAGTAGGTTATTCTGCCATACCTGGACTTGGATCTCTTGCCCGTCTTCGACCTTGATCTCCCACGCTCTATCTTCTCTCTTGGCCTTCCTCTTCCTTCAACACTCAAAGCATCACCAGATGATTCACCTGTGCTTTTCCTGCGTATCTCTTCGTTCAAGATTACACTCACAATATCATCCACTTTTAAGACTTTTGAAGGAGACACAGTATTAGAAACTGCCATTACCATACCTTCCCAACTTTCAGGTAATGAACACAAGATTAAGAGAGCTCTTATTTCATCATCAAATACAATATTGACTGAACTTAACTGGTTTACTAAACCATGGAAATCACTAAGATGGCTATGAACAGATCCACCTTCCAACATTTGCAAATTAAATAAACGCTTCATAAGAAATACCTTATTCGAAGCTGAGGGTTTTTCATATAAATTTGCCAAAGATTCCATCAACTCCACCGTTGTCTTACACTGTGATAAGCTGGAAATTACAGATGATGCAAGACTCAATCTAACAGATCCCAGAGCCTTCCGATCAAGAACCTCCCATTCTTCATCTTTCATATCCAAGGGTTTGCTAGCAACCCCACCCAACGGTAAGTACAAATCTTTCTGATACAGATAGTCCTCAATCTGCATCCTCCATAATTGGTAGTTCTTGCCATTGAACTTCTCCATTCGTAATTGACTACTTTCTGTCATTGCTCAACTCCCACTCAAACAGAAACCTGTGAGTAACCTGTAATCAAAACACACTACCCAGATCTACACCAATCTGTTAGTATCCCAACCAAAAGCTCTGATACCGATTGATGGTATCAAGCTTAAGAACTTACAACCAAGGCTCTGATACCAGTTGACAGGAATCTAGAACAACAAACATGCTCTGATGCCACTAGTTGGGATCTTGCTTCTCAGAAAAAGCACAGTATGATTACCAAGTATAAGCAATTGAATATGCGAAAATAACCAGAAACACAAGTAACTAGAATTCACCAATAGCACAGAATATGAGAGACAATACACTATCTTGTATTAACACTAACAGAAAAGAATACAACAAAGAGCCGCCACACTCTTTCACCTTACAGAGATTCGCCACACCTCAAGTGTTCAGTAATTCTTCTCACACACACTCTCCTACACAAAAACGGTCCCAACAACCAACTCACACATAGAATTGGTGTTCACCTCACCAACCAGTCAGTAATAACCCTGTCGGTACATCAAGCACTCTATAGCACTTCAAGCTGATCTCTCATGAACCTGCAACCTGCAATTCAAAGACCAAACTTACATGTAGATCCCCAATGAGCTTGCAACAACCTGCAACTCACAGATCTTACAACTAGAAGGAACTCTTCCTTTCTATCTCATGCCTTATACAATACATGCCAATGGGTCTATAAATAGATCTCTAACTCAAACAATAACTTAGACTCTTAATTTAGACAATAGTCCTCGCAGCACAAGACTCTAACTGGTCTCAACATGCAAACTCTTCGTTCACTTAACTAACTGTCCGTGAAACGAGCAGTTCTATAACACACAGGCGACCGACGTCGGTCCCTGCTTGTCTGGTTATGCCGACGTCGGCTGACTTCCTGCCGTCGCCGGTGGCCTTCTGCACTGGTCCCTGCCGACGTCGGTCCTGATGCCGACGCCGGTTACTGTAGAACTCAGCAACCATATGTTCCTCAGTTTGCAAAGGTTGAAGCTTTTAGCTCCACAACCTAACAATATATGAATAGAAAAGGATGTGTCATATCAATAAATAAGGAATAAGGTATGACATATTAGCTAACTTGATGGAGAGAGTAATAAGGGAAATTGAGCTGATGCACATAAGGATTGACCTGAGTGATGAGGGAAGTGACTCAACTAGGGAAGGACAAGTGTGATAAGGATCGAGGCATGTGAAATATATACTACATATCATAGTTTAAAATTTAAAATCATGACTTGGACATGATATTGTATACATAGGTGAAATTAGGTAGTAGTATGGATAACTATCAAATTATCAGTCAAATTAGATGATCACTCCTTTTATGCCTATATGAGTGGAAATATGGCCCATGATACAACATGCCAAATTAGGATAAAAAGTGGAAGAGACTACTGATAATTTCAAAATGTAGCCTTGAGAGTGTTAGGTTGTGGAGCTAAAAGCTTCACTGATGTAGACATGGAGGAGGTTGCTAGAGATTTTGTTGTTGTCACAGTCACCGGCATTGGTCAGGCCAACTGACGTCGGCAGGGAAGAGATAGAAGGCAACCGTTGTCGGTCAGAAGTTAGCCGGCATCGGCACCCCCCAGGCAGACAGGGACTGACGTCGGTCACCTGTGTGGTTTGGACTACAAATGTTACAGGCAGTTAGCTAACGAACCAAGTGTTTGCATGTCAAGAGCCAAATTTAGACTAGAAGCTGTGGATCTAATTATTGTAATTAGGTGTCTAATTATTGTTTGCATGAGATCTATTTAAGAGACTCATTGGTTGTATTGTAAACTTGTGTTAGAGAGTAAGAGAGCAATAATATAAGCTCCTTCTGTGTGTGAGGTGAGCATGGTGTGTTCCTCCTAGTGCCACAGTACCAAGTGTGGGTGTTGGATTGGAGAATCAGCAGAGTTCTTCATGTATGTATGATCTTGGTCATCAGGTGAGCATGGCTACTTTAGGAGATCTACATGGTAAGTAAGATCATTGATTTGTAGGTGTATGTGTGTGCAAGGTCAAGGTTCATAGGTGTGCAGAACCAGATTGATTTTCAGGTGTGTAAGATCAGATAGGATAGCAACACAATAGGGAGCAGAATCAGGTGGGATCTACTTGGAGTACAGTGTGTACTCAGAAAGAGAGCAAAGAGGAAGGCAAGGAAGATCCTTCCATAAGTAAGATCAGATTGAGTTTCAGGTTCAGGGGAGATCTACTTGAAGTATGATTGTGTACTTGTGGAGTGCGTGGAGCACTTGTGGAGTGCATGGAGCATAGGTGTACTAGCAGTAGTGGATACTGGCTGGTTGGAGGTGAACACCAACTCTATGTTTGAGTTGGGTGTTGGGACCTAAGGGAGAGAGCTTTGAGGGAAGATTTACTATTTATGCCCTAGAGGTGTGGGAGCCCTAGAGGTGTGTAAGGAAGAAGAACTGTGGCAGCCTTCTTTGTTGTATTTCCTTCTGAAAGAGTTTTAATACAAGTTGTGTATTGTATCTCATATCATGTGTTATTTTTGCATTCTAGTTACTTGTGTATTCTGGTTAATTTCTGCATGTTAAGTTGCTTGGTAATCAATTGTGTGCTTCCATTATTTATCCCAACACGTGGTATCAAAGCTAAGGTTGTCGGGAGCAAGTTTTGTGTTTGGTTATAGGTCACTCTCAGGGGTTTCTGATTGAGTTGGAGTAGAGCAACGATAGATCAAAGTAAGCTAAGAATGGAGGAGTTGAAAAGCACAGATGGTCACTTATGGTCCTATGGAAAGAAAGAGCAGGTAAAAGAAGATTGTTGGTTGGTAGCAGATCAGCATGAAGGAACTGAAGATGCAGATGTTGCAGGTGTTGTTGCATAGGATGCTCTGGGAGGTTTCTTGGATAAAGTTGAATCTTGGATAATAGATTTTGTTGCCTCTTTCCATGCAGCCCCAGGGAGAGGAGCTGGTGAGCCTTGTCAAAGAATTGGCAAAGGGGAAGTGAAGCTGAAATTGTAGGTGGTCAACACATGGGTGTTGAAGGAGGTCATGCAGGTCCTAGGTTTGGAGATGTGGCTAATTTCTTCAAAAAAGTTGGGTGATGAGAGATGCATAAGAACTCTCATAGAGGATGCACTTGAATTAGCTGGTGGTAAGAAAACAGGTACTCTTTATCTACTTGTTTATATTAATGATTCTTCTTCTGTTGTGGAGACGTGGCTTTGTAGGCTTGGTCACATGAGAAAGAAGGAGATGCATGTTCTTAAGTGGAAGACTGATATATTTGACAGGCTTAAGAACTAGAAAGCCTTGGTGTTTATGGAGGAGATGGCGGACAGAGACCAGTGGATGGGGCTAGATACTTCTAAGCAGGGCAGTTTGGACATGGGTTTTGATTCAAAGGAGCTCCCGGGTAAAAAGTCATCACTCACAAGTGAACACAGGTACTAGCGTTGGTAGGAGGACCGACATCAGCAGTAGGTAAAACCGACGTTGATCAAGAGGACCGACGTTGGCAACAGGAGGACACCAATGTCGATAGGGTTGGTAGTCAGGACAGGCGCATGGGAATCGATGTCGGTCGGATGTAGACTGTGTGGTGATCGAGGTCGGTCACTGTAACATATTTTGGGTGGATAGCAAGCTATCAAGGAGTCTCAAACACCCATATGGAGGACTGAAGGTGGTAAGTAAGCCTCAAATTCATTGTTCCTCTTCTTTATACTAGTTGCTAACTACAGAGTAGGAAGGATCCAAGAAACAGTGGGAGCATGGCAGGTATATGATGCAGAACCAAGCGGAGACTTGGTAGGGTTGCCAGCAGGTATGAAAGCATAGAGACAAATGGATACCTTAGTTGAAGAATAGAGAGAATGGATACGTGAGATGGAAGACCAGGTCATATGGTCTTAAGGAAGCTGCAGGACAGTGGTACAAGGTTTGACAGGTGGAGGACAAAGCATGGCTTTAGTCAATGTCAGGGTAACTACTATGGTTTGTCTTACCAGGTGGATGATGATTGCAACATCATTCTATTGATGTATGTGGATGGTATGCTAGCTAGCAGGTTTGTGCATATAGGTTTTTGCTGAGCTAAGGGTAAGATTAGTTCAGTGGCATGTCATGAGGAGTTTAGAGCAGTGAAATTCTTTGACATGGGAGACATGGAGGATCATAGGTTGATTTTGTCTCCAATGGGAGCTGATGTGAATCAGGTGTTGGTGAGGTTTAGGATGCAGAACTAGAGTACACTAAGGGCTAGATAGTTTAGTGTCCAAAATCACATGAGGTTTGGTATAGACCTGAGTTTTCCCAAGTAGTGGGTGTTGTTAGAGAGTTAGGAGCCAATTCAGGGAAGTGGGTTCTCAGGTATGTGAGAGGGACCAACAGTAGGGATTCATGTTATTCAGGGTCAGGACTTCACTACATGGGATTGTAGGTTTGGATGTGGTAAGGTACTCGGACGACGAGGTGCACCACAGGTTGTGTGGTGGGTGGTCTTCAAGGTTGATCTTGAAGAGGGATACAAGCTAGGAAATAGATTAGATAGGGTATGAGTATAAGTACAGTACAACTGTTTATCTCTAAGTGGGAGATTGTTAGGTTGTGGAGCTAAAAGCTTCACTGATGCAGACATGGAGGAGGTTGCTAGAGAGTTTGTTGTTGTCATAGTCCCTGGTGTCAGTCAGGCCAACTGATGTCGGTAGGGAAGAGACAGAAGGCAACTGACATCGGTCAAAAGTTGGCCAGCGTCGACACCCCCCAGGCAGACAGGGACCGACGTCGGTCACCTGTGTGGTTCAGACTGTGAATGTTATGGGCAGTTAGCTAATGAACCAAGTGTTTACATGTCAAGAGCCAAATTTAGACTAGAAGCTGTGGATCTAATTATTGTAATTAGGTGTCTAATTATTGTTTGCATGAGATCTATTTAAGAGACTCATTGGTTGTATTGTAAACTTGTGCTAGAGAGTAAGAGAGCAATAATATAAGCTCCTTCTATGTGTGAGGTGAGCATGGTGTGTTCCTCCTAGTGCCATAGTACCAAGTGTGGGTGTTAGATTAGAGAATCAGTAGGGTTCTTCATGTATGTATGATCTTGGTCATCAGGTGAGCATGGCTACTTTAGGAGATCTACATGGTAAGTAAGATCATTGATTTATAGGTGTATGTGTGTGCAAGGTCAAGGTTCACAGGTGTGTAGAACTAGATTGATTTACACGTATGAAAGATTAGATAGGATAGCAACACAACAGGGAGCAGAATCAGGCGGGATCTACTTGGAGTACAGTGTGTACTCAGAAAGAGAGTAAAGAGGAAGGCAAGGAAGATCCTTCCATAAGTAAGATCAGATTGAGTTGCAAGTTGTTGCAAGTTTAGGGGAGATCTACTTGAAGTATGATTGTGTACTTGTGGAGTGCATGGAGCACTTGTGGAGTGCTTGGAGCACAGGTGTACTGGCAGTAGTGGATACTAGCTGGTTGGAGGTGAACACCAACTCTGTGTTTGAGTTAGGTGTTGGGACCTAAGGGAGAGAGCTTTGAGGGAAGATTTACTGTTTATGCCCTAGAGGTGTGGGATCCCTAGAGGTGTGTAAGGAAGAAGAATTGTGGCAGCCTTCTTTATTGTATTTCCTTCTGAAAGATTTTTAATACAAGTTGTGTATTGTCTCTCATATCATGTGTTATTTCTGAATTCTAGTTACTTGTGTATTCTGGTTAATTTCTGCATGTTAAGTTACTTGGTAATCAATTGTGTGCTTCTGTTATTTATCCCAATAGAGAGGCTTTGTTCCAAAGAGATAATAGAGAAAGTCAAAGCCATAGAATCAAGGAGGAAATCAGACCAAGAGGATTGAAGCTCTAAAGGTTGGACATGAGGAACCAGAATGAGGATCCAAACAGATCACACTACCATGTGGATATGGATCAATAAATTTTAATAAGGTTATGAAATGGAAGATCCCCTTTTTGTCAGGATACCATAGGAAAACTAGAAACCTTTAGGCATTTGAGGAGGGAAAAGGATTTCATCAACTAAAAGGAAGAGTCTAGTGAAAGATGACTACAGGGCCTCCATCATGCACATATTGGTAGAGATAAGATAATACTTAACAAGACATAAATATCTCAGGAAGAGCTCACACACAAAGTTAATATGAAGAAATAGAGACAATGATTCAAATTAGGATATCATGAATGCATGAAAAGGAGAGTTGGTCATGCTATGAACCAAAGATGTGTATAGGGGTGTTATGCAACTAGAAAAACTAGGGAATTTGAGGAGAAGATAAAATGGTGAGGTAAGAAAATAAGACCAAAAGGTTATGCACTACCAGACCAAGTATTATTTATTTAGAATCATTGGAAGTTTAAAGGATGTTTATATTGGCTAGCACTAGATGGGATGAAATGAGATTCTACCCCAGAAGGTTTTCCTCTATCCTTAAGGAAACCCTAATGGCACATTGTGAAGTATGTGAACCCATTTAGATGCATGCAAATGATTTATCCTCTCCAAATATATTTACTTAAATTTTTTATATCCTAGACAACTGGTACCCCTCTCAATGAGTTGAAAATGAGATCTAAGTGCTCAAAATCATAAGGTAACATAAACCTTTGTAGGAGGATGTGTAGAAAAAGGTTGATGAGAAGAACAACTTGGATAACATGTGGCATTAACATGATGAGTAACCTTTCTCAATAATTTGAAGTGGCCCTCTACATGGAATTAAGATGATAGTACCAAAGGAATACTTAGATCTTGGGTGTGAATAGGGAAACATTAGAGGCCTTAAGCATTCATGTTACTTGGTGAAAAAGGGCTTGAGTTGAGGAGAGGATAAAAATAAAGTTACTAGATGAGAGAATAAACATGAAGGTGCAAAATAATTCCACTAAAGAAAAGGAAAGCATATCATGAAGAGTTGTGAATAAAATCTTCCAGAATCATGCAGTCCTAAATGAATTAGTTTCTTATGAGGAATATTTGAAGGTAGATGGATTGCATAAGGAAGGAAAGAAAAAGAATAATTTGTTGTCTAGGAATAGATAACTAGTTTTTTTTGCGATGATGTTGACCCCTAACATCATCTACATACTAGATAAACATGTGATTTCACACTTCAGGGGAGTTCACTACCACTAACCAAGAGGTGTGTGCAATCTGAATCAAACAATTTACATACATGCCTTAGTTATAATTACTAGAAAATTAGATGACAGTTGTCAAAATTGTGTGGACATGTGATACATGATAAAGTGATAATACCCAGTTAAAAATAACCATGTGGACCTAAGAACCACAAATGGAATTATGGGTGAAAGTGATAGGTGGATTGGCTAGATATAGATCTTAACATAGAGTTATGGTGGTGCAACATAGGATAATGTGGTAATTAGCCTCAATATAAGTTATTAATTCAAATATGGGATTGGGTAGGAAAATCCCAAGAGGGAAAAAGGTGAAAATGATTAGAGAAGGAGAGAGGAGATTATTTTTTAGCTGAGTCAAGGAGATAATCCATCTAGAGAATCATGAATGAAGAATGGCATGGAATAGAGATTTATAGGGTAGAGCAATGTAATTAGATTGTATTAGGGATAAATAAGAGTTGTGAGTGAGAGATGGATTTTAGAGTGAGGGAATCAATTTTTCTATGTGTAACAATCCATCCCCTTATATGTAATAAATAATGAATCTACTAAAAGAGAATATATCAATTACTTATCTATTGCATGAGTATCTGATAGTATTTATGTGTATGTTCCCTAATTTATATGGTTATCTCCTTCCCCCACTCCCAAATAGATATTGCTATCCTTTTACACAAAACTAACATGAACCTAAATTAGATCCTCTATTATTTCACACTTTGAGTGAAGTTATAATTATTTTCTTCCCTAAGTGATATGCCGGTATGGGAACTAGCCCAAGTTATGCCGAGCTAGACTTGCACAATGTTTTAGCCTTTTGGTGACTATAAATTTCCAACATAAGGTAAATTATATTTGAGAAAGGAGAGAATTAAAGGGAAAGTGAGGAAACTCAAACAAATAAGGTACGAGATATTTACCATCTTAGAGTAGAATGAAAAATATCAAGAAAAACAACTCTTATCATTGAAACCATGTCAAGAAAGAGAAATCTTGTGAACTTCAACATGTAAAGACACTATCAACATAAAGTATATATACAAGATAATTCACCAATAACACATTGTATTACACTAAAAAAATATACAATATAAATGTAAAAATAGAAAGATTTTCACTATAACATGATCTACTTAGCGACTACATCTTCATTAATGTTAGATAACTAACTCTAAGCTTCATTTTTTTTCCATAAAGGACATGAAATTATTTATATAGGAAAACCAAGAGGTGAGTGGGATATGTTTATTGAGGAGGTCATATTTGTAAGCATTCCATAAGTTACACCTAATCCTTCTCACACATATGAGGATAACTACCATGTTAAATGTGCATATTAACTATGTGGTGCATAATACATATCACCTTGGTAACAAACACTAATTAAGGTAGACTTCACATCAAGTGTAAATATGACACAGACACCAATAAATAAAAATCTTGCAAGTTTGATCTCCCCTCACTCATGAGGATTTAATTAGTAGTTAATTATGAGAATTTGAATTTTTATGAGCCATCTATGTTTAATGAATAAGGAGAAGGATAATAAATTACATCTATATAATACATGATTATGGATACACGAGGAGATTTGGAGAAGGATGTAGTGTTGTAGTAGAAAGACAAAGAATAGAATGGGACCACATGAATCTTGGCAAGTTTTCATCAAGGGAAGGAGAAAGTGGGATAATTATTCCCATATCTCCTCCCCATCTAAGCTTTTTTAGAACTAAAGCCTCTCAAAATGGAGTTATGATCCATAACTATTGGAAAAACAATCTGCTCCATCATCCAACATGAAAAAACTTAGTTTTAGCTAGAAATAGGGTTTCAAGCGAAGTATATCTCAAATTATGGTGAAACCATTGATAAAAATATAGAAATGATTGGTGCAACTTCTTAGATGGTTTTGTAACTTCTATTACCTATAGATCTATAGTTACATAACCACCATGGTGGTTCTATTTGAGTAATATGTTTGGCAAAGTAATGGTAGATAACATTGTAACTTTTGGATCTAAGATAGTTGGAATTCCTTTAGTTATGTAAGGACACTTATAAGGAGGTTAAAAGAGTGGTGTATATCTATGGAATCATGGGAGAATGTGAATGATAGATTTTGTGTTTAATATAGTTTTAGGAGAAATAATAAGCCACTTAAAGGAGATAAATGGGTATGATAGCATGATTGTTTTTGTACTTATTCAATTAAATCTTTCTAATATGTTTTTTCCATGAGAAGATAGAAAACTAATTGATTTCCACTTCCAACATGTCTCCCCCATATTGAGTTTTTCTAGACCCAAACTCTTTTGTCCTATATTCTATATGTTCGTGCTTACTTTTTTAATCTTTTTTCTATCATATTTCAAATATGCAAGTATTATTTAAATGTATAACAATAAACTACCCTAATTTGAAGTCATTAATACATATCAAACTATCATTTTGGACTAAAATTAAAGTAAGATAGTGTATACACAATATTTTTTAAAAATTAGCATTTATTGATGCTTTATCTCTTATAAGAACGTGTCAAGTTTAAATCTATTTGAGCGCATGCCATAAAGGGTGCACCAAGAAAGGGATGGGCAAACCATTAGTGATTTGTAATATTGTTGGTTAATTATATCATACCTAAACCCACTATAAATCCTACTTATCTAACTCTATAGAAAATTATCCTCTCAATAGCCCCTAATTAAGCAAAAACCATTTTTCCTACTAGGTCAGCCATGGTCGACCTAGTTGTGAAAGTTATGACCCATATTACATAACTAGGTCAGTGTAGGTTGACCTAGTTCTAGGCCAAACAATAAATTTTTAAAACTAGGTCATGGTTGGATGACCTTGTCAACTAAAATTATAGAATGATCAAGACCTATATATTTCTATAAATATAACCTACACTTCAATCCAATAGATAAGAACATTCATTTTCTCATTATTATAGCTCATAATTCTGTTACAACTACATTTAAAGGAGCCATTGCTTATAATTAATTCCCTTGTTAGAAATATAACTCATTTTGTGGAAAGTCTTAAATGTAAGTAGGAATATTTTAGCCTAGAGATTATTTTAACTATAGTGTGATACTTACAAATCCACAACAATTTCTTGAAAAACACCATTTTTTAAGCGAGAGATTGAGACTTGATAGGTTCATCCAAAGGTAAGTATCTCTAACTTTTGTTATTTCATTTTATTGATATATATTACACAAATTGATAGGTTTAAATTTATAAATTCTTGATTATATAGCCTCTACATTTAAACTTAGTGTCACTATAGGGTTTTCTAGTATTTACATCTTCCACCTTAGATAATTTAGGCCCCCATTTGCCTACAATGATCCCTTGTTGATTTTGTTTGTTTTATACCATCTCCCTTTATGTTATAATCTTTGATAACACTAGATTAGATTTAATTTTATATATTAGAAAACCTAACTAGGGTTATTACATAATATTTGTTTTTCTAGAGGCTTTGTAACCCTCTCCTTTAGTGTTGTGTGATAAGTGACCCCTTAGTTAGGTTTAGTGGATCTAATTTGATCGTGTTCCTGATATAAAAAAGTATCACAATAGATGTTAATTTATTATCTTCTCTAAACTTATATTTACTATGTAGGATAAGTTGTAGATATATCTTATTAGTTGTATACATTCTAATGAACCTAATGTGAATCAAACCCTTTAATTATTGTTTTTCTTCTAAAATTCAACTAAGTTGATGCAAGTTGACCCAATTTTATTTAATGATTTCTTATTTTCACCTCCAAGTAACTAGGTCAACATAAATTAACCAAGTTATATTATTTGTTTTATTATTTTTATCTATAGTCAATTAGGTCAACACAAGTAGATCTAGTTTTGTTCTTTGTTTACAAATTTACTTTATTTTTCATAGTAATTAATCTCACCTTTAATTTGAAAATAGTTGGCTAATTATTTATTTACATTCATAAATTATAAAATTAGATTTTCATACTTGACTTTCACCTTTATTTTTCACTTTCTCTTGATTTCTATATAAATTATGTATTGGAAGTTTTAAAACTACTTAGATATTGTTATGAAGGGTGACACGATATTATGTTTATGGTCCTAGTCTATCATTTATATATATCATGAAATAAATGGATTGAACTAATACTCATATCCATAGTATATATCTAAACATAAGCTTTAATTTCTCTGTGCCTCACAACATCTTAGAAACACATAGGATCTTCTTTTCTATTGATTCTTCAGAAGCCAACCATCTGTCTGATTTTGTAGTGCACCGTTTAGCAGTTAGCATTAGAAATTTCTTCTCAACTTACCCTTAAAACTAATCATTATTATAAGATATTAAACAAATATTTATATCATACAATGGAGCCGAACAGAGTTCACAGAGAGTAGACAAAGAATAATATTATAATTCTCACACTATATTATTTCATATGAGACAATAAATCTATATAAGAAAATTATTTCCTATAATTGTGGATCTCATATCTCCACCATAATCTCCTCATGTCTATATAATATCTCATAAATAATATCATTTTATATACGACACTATTTTTTATTAAATAATAATATTATTCATATATATTCTAACTAACCAAATATACATTATTGTTACATAACAATAATGTTACTAATTACCATATCTTAAGTAATATTTACTCTATGGTAAATAAACAATCACTTGATTTACATAATATAAATATTAAATCTCCAACATTCCCCCCTTACATTTTACATGATAAAACATATCTCATTCTTTGATTGTAGCATGCCACCTCTATGTGCTCATGATCTTTTCACTGATGGTTTTCCCTAGATATGACCAAAAACCTTATCCAATTGGTTTCGTAGATATACCAATAGAATTTAAAAATTGGTTTTCCAAATTTATCAAAAAATTTACACAATTGGTTTTACAGGTTCACCAAAAATTATATGCAAAGGGAAATGCAACTGATCTATAAAACAATCCTAGCTTGGAGAAGATACATTCTACTTACACTTCCAATTGTTGATGCATTATATATTTGAGGTCATGACCAATATGGATCTACTAGACCTAACTAATGGATATCTTACCACAATAAAATTTCTAGGTAGGGTTCCAAAGTCTTAAGTCAATTAAAACTATGCAATAACCCTAACTAGGTCTTATGTTTGTATATTCACTAAGTAAATGATAAGTAAATTAAAATATAATTTAGTGCTCACCAAAGCTTGTGAAATAAAGCAGGGGTAATAAATAGAAAAATTAAACATGCATAGAAGATCTATACTCACATCAATGTCTAGTAAATCCTAATACATGGTAGATAAGTACAAATGCAAATCTATCTAATATTTCAAAGGAGGAACAAAGTTAGGAATACTTACCTTTGAAGATTAACCTACTAATCCTAAATCTCTCCCTTGGCCATGGTGCTTCACAAGAGGTTGTTGTGATAATAAGGATAAGTCAACTTTAGGCTACACAACTTCTATATGCATCCAAAAGACTTATCCACAAGACAAGATATGTATCTCCAAAGAAAGTATTGAAACCCTAAGCTATGTTCCTCAAGTAAAATGGTTGATAAGCAAATGCATAATATAATATTATTTTTTTCTCTTCCTTAATAAATAATGAAATGAGTGTGTATATATAGTTGACTCTAACCCTAAACCTTTATGAAATTTTAGCCTATAGGGTCAACCCAATCGACTCTGTATCATTATTGATTAAAAAAAATTAGGTCTTGGTTTAAGTCAGTGAGGGGCTGACCTAGACCCTAAATAAGTTTTATCAATTAGAGTACATGGTTGATGGGGTTTACATTATAACATAAACCATTGAAAAGGGTTTTAGGCTTATGAAGGGGATAATGAAATTGAGAAATAACTATAAGAGGGTGCAAAAGAGGAGGCAAAGTTTAAGGGAATGTTTTTAGGATATGCTTGTGTAGATAGAAAGTGGTAGTATAGAGATAATAATCCTATGAAGCATCAATGTTCTACCCACCCCTTTCCTAATGCATATTTTAAGGCATGCACTCAGAGAGATTAAGACTCAATGGGATATATCAAGAGAAAAAATATCAGTAATTGATAAATTTTGAAAATATTATGTGTATACATATGCTCCACCTAAATCTCATCACACGTTACTTAAGTGTAACATAGGATGGTGTTTCAAGAAAAGAACATAGCAACACATAATACTAAAGCTAAATAAATTATAGTATGGAGCAAATAAGATAAATGAAAGGACAAAAGTGAAAAACACATGCATTTACTTTAGTGTTGTAGATAAATAATGAGATGCAAGAAATGTGAAGGTGTCCAATGTAGGGAACATATTTCAAACTTATATAAATTAGCGAATAAGAGCGAAAAAATCAATTTTTTTACAAAATATACACATAACATGTGAAAATATTCTCTACGATGTCATTGTTTTAAAATATTTTATGATTCAGAAAAAGAGCTTGTAGAAACAAAGATATGATCAAAATATGGAATTTGATGGTAAATATTTAATAGGTAAATAATTTTAAATAGTAAATATATATAGGGTGAAAAATAATTCATTTGTTATTTTTACTATTTTGAGAAAATAAATCTTTGAGAGACCTAGTTTGAGACTAGAAAGCCATCTGGTGAGGAGATGATGGCTGAGATGAGGAGGACACATATCATAGGGGTGGAATGAGATACTAGGTTGGAAGAAGTCAAACCAATAAATGCCTAAGGCATTTATGGTAAATGGTCAAAAATTTGTTGTTATGAAGGAACAAAGTTAACATGGTCAACTTAGTCTATAAGTTAAGCAAAAATCAAGGGGTCGACTACATAACAATGGGCCAATTTAGTACTAAGGAGTGGTTTATTACATAGTAGTGGGCTGACTTAGTTTGCAATGAGGAAAAGATAAACTTTGTACCAGAAAACCAACTTAGTTGGTATAAAAGTGTTGATATAGTTTGAAAAAAGGGGCTGACCATGTAGCATAGGGCTGAATTAGTATGCTAAAGATGAAAGAGGGTAAATTTAGTATAAAGGTTACCACATTAATTTAGTATGAAATATGCCAATTGTGTAGGAAAATCAAAAATATGAGAAATAAATCAAACCAGCTGATTAAGTAGTTAATTTGTGAATTTTTAAGAATTTATTTTGATTATTTATGACATGGAGATATGATACATATTTTATTATTTGATATTTTTTAGAGATGCCTAGATCTTGCTAGATGCATCATGGCTACTAGATTTCCTAGATCATTTGAGTGATGTGGATAGAGCTTGACAGGTTACACTGGGTTTCAGAGGTATCATGGAGATGAGATGGATCCTGTTGAGTGTGGATCTTGTTATCATGTTCTTTGGAGTATGATAAAGGTTAACCAACACTTTATGATAGGTTTTGTATGGGGATAATATTAAGGTGGGGATTACTTTGGAGGATGTCCATGCATTGCTTAGAATTCCTATAGGCAGGACATTGGTGATCACTGACACACTAGAGGATCTAGATGAGAGATGAGCACTAGCCTAGTGGGTGATATTCTTAGATAGGATATACCATAGATTAAGGGTGAGCTTATTTTATGTTTAAATTATAGCCATTTTAGACATTTAAAAGGTAATGATATGAATTGTGACAACATGAGTATTGTGTCACAAGTCAAACATCAAGGTACCATTGTATGTGATATCCTTGTGTCAGCTGATACTAGATCAAGGAGCACTTTATGGTTTTGAAGTTGTCATATGGGTCTAACTCATGCATGATATGTATGGGATTTTGTCTATAAGGAATAAGACCACGGGGCTTATGGTTTTACTGAGTACTTGGATATATAACAGGTTCCTTATGTATCAACCAATTGGGTTACCCCATGTGATCGACGACAGGTTGCCTCAAGTTATGTGGTAGAAATAAGATCATGTAGCTCAAGACATGCCCCACATTCTATATCTATAAACTATCACATGAGGAGAGATCATTTGGTAGTCATATACACATATTGCTACTGTATGGCCTAGTTTGTTGGCCATTGCTACAGGGTTAGCATGGGTATGGATCACAGGCCAATACACATCATGGGTAGATTTGCATCAAGTGGCATACTTGTTAGGATAGTTTGGACTCCCACACCTAGTGACCCCTCTTTTAGTGCATGATTATTAATCATTACATGCTAGAGATTTGAGAAGGGGGTGAAGAGGAGGGGTACCAAAAGAGATACCAATGATTAGGCCTCATTGTGCTAGATAATAGATTGGTCAAGCATAAAAGTAGGTGAAAATAGAGTAAGTAGGTGGACATTCCATAGATGCCGATGCATGTGCACAATAAGCACCATAATAGTAGCAACATCGACCACTATGGCTTCACTAGAGATGGAGGAACTATCAATGAGAGTAGGCATAGGTGAGGGCTACAACATAGGTAGACCTAGTAGCCACTCTAGGACATAGATGGTCCATAAAGGCACCTCTAAGGAGAAGATCATGGTGTGCTCAAGTGGTAAATCCTAACTTTGTACTGGTGTAGAGGCATCTCACAGAAGAGGTGTTTAGTGGACAAGTGGATGGAAAGACCGTGCTCAATGGGAAATTAGATAGAGATATGGTGGTTGGTGACACTATCACTTGTGACAAATGTTTTAGTTTTGATTTAAATTTTGGCATAAGAGATTAGTTGCATTATGACTATGATACATAGATGATTTTGATATATATGTGTGATATGATGCCTATTTGGTTTTATAGATCCTATGATGGAAGAGGTTAGATAGGGAGCCCTAATTGTGGTAGTGCATCATGACATTTTAGATAGGGTGCTCACACTATACAACCCCACCAATCTAGATTTTCTTGTGTTACCATCTATCCTAGCCTAGGCAGGTTAGTTTAGACTAGTGGGGGAGGCCATGACGTATATTTAGGCACACTGCTATGGTTTACATCCATTAGAATGGGTGGGAGAGGGAGAATCACATGTCTAGTAGGCCTTAAAACACAAGAGAAAAACACATAGGACTACCACTATTTAGTTTGGATAGGTACAAGCCTAGGTGGCCAATCTACAGGGACAAGTTATAGGCTTAAGATCTTGAACTCCCTCATTAATGTGTACTATATAGAGAGGATAATCCCAATAATCTATGGGTAGCATGGCTAGGCCATAGGATAGGTAGGATGAAGCGCAACCTTAGAGCTAGATTAATTATATTGTGTATTTTGTATAAAACACATGATGATATATATTGATTTTAATAGTTTTATTTATCTCATGAGTTGTACTTAGTTTTGGATTTTGATGCATGGATATATTGATTTTTAGCACATGTATTTAGATCTTGTTGTATATGTTATGAGAAATATATGTCAAGTGTTTCTTTCCTAGAATTATGTTATACCCATGCATGGTTAAAAATAAAAAAGTGAAAATGACCTAGAAAAGTATAAGTAATAAAAAACAAATATACTACACACTATATCATGATGGTAAATGTGTAATAAAAAAAGATGACTCAATATAAGATATGGTGAAAATGTTTTTAAACCATATGAAATATTTACACCAGTTAAAACAAGATAAAATCATACTATATCACATTGGGAAGTATAAAATTTTGTAATATAATGGAAGGCACATTGGAAAACAAATGATATCAGAACAAAATAATTAAGTTAATTAATCATACTAAACCATGTTAAGAGGTATAAAAAGAAGACAAAATTGAAAAAAATGAAATTCAATTAATCACCCTAATTAAAGCTAGGAAGTACGTAAAATTTAATAAAATGGTTGTAAGCATACATGCAAATGTAAAATAAGAAGATAAAAGTGAAAGATTAATTAAGCATAAAACATACTATATCAAGATGAGAGGCATGTCAATGATGTATAACTCATAATCAATCACTATTTATCTCAAATTTGACACATGTAATTTCATTGTGACTTGGGTATTGGAATATTTTGTGAGAAATTCCTAGTCTTGTCCATGGTCTTACACTAAAACTCATAAAGGGAACACCAATAAGGTGGAAATAACTATGAAAATGATTTATAAAATAATGTTTGTAATGTGGAAATTTATGAGGAAGGCTTGGTCCTATCCATCGTCTTATAATTTAACTCATAAATAGAAACCCTAGGGGGAATAATTAGTTAAAAAAATAATATTTCTCAAGGGGAAACATTAGGAATTTTTTAAATGGAAGAGGGAATGTAAAAAAAACATAACATAGGCTTTTATTTGAAGAACTTAGGAAACACGAGGCACACTAAGTACACAAAAAAGATACTAAGAGTCTAGTGACCATCAAAATACAAAGAATACCCACTCATAATAAACACAAAGTTGTATAGGAAAATAAGTGAGATACTAAAATTGACTCATATTGGTTATATGAACAAAAAAATTAAAATGAACCTATGTTCCCATAATATGTTCCCCATTTCTCATGACCTCTTACACAGTTTTCAGTCTATTGTGAAGATTGGGTATTTGTGTGAGAAAGTAAGTAACACTAAAAGATTTTTTTACTCTCCTATCCCCATCTACTATCCTATCATACCCTAATGGACCTCGACTCTATCATGAAGCCAACTGTGGAATTTGAGCTTTGATTAGAAAAATGAGATGTGTTATGAATCATGTATTTTAGTGTTATTTAACTTTTGAAATTTGTATGTTGCCTTTTGTATCATTACCTTTTATGTAAATGATTTGTATTTTAAATTTTATGGCTTTTAAGATTCCTCATCCATACAGATTTGAAATAAATAACATGAGTGATAAAAGTGATACACATGAATTATCTTTAGACTTTGGCTAAATGAAGATAAGTATCAAAAGACATGATTGAATAAACACTTAGGCTTAACTATGAACCAGTATGTTATCTCAAGTTTTAACCATGTATATACTCAGTATGTGAAATGAGAATAAGTGAATGAAGTGAGATCCAAAGTAGACCAATAAGAATAGAATTACAATGAGATGATTTTTTTGCTAACTGATCACATGGTAAAGAAGAATTACTAAGGGAAGCAAGATTTGTATACCCAATTCACAATAATAATTATTCATGTTGTTGGGATAAGGTAGCAAAGAAACATGAGAAAATATAACGACATCCATGAAAAGGAATGAAATCATAAATATAATCATGTAATCATGGAAATCATGAAAAGAAACCATAAAAAAATATAAAAGAACATGAAACCATATGTAACACAAAATGCATAATATAAATATCCATGTGAAATAGATAAGTGAAGCAAAATTTGACATAGTCAAATGATATAAGATATATAAGAGTGGATCACAAGTCTAATCCAAAATCATAGTGAAGAATAAAGTGAAATAACACCATGTTGCATTCATAAATACTGATAAATCTATCCATAAATAATATCCATAACATCTGATATATCTCTGTGAAGTTGGACCCTAACTATAGAAAGAGTCTCATCAATCTTTAGGGAAAGTTGTGAAAATACCTCTTATCAAATATTCTCAACATAAAATGTAGGTATAGCTGAAGGATCATGCTCATGAGGGGTTTCACACATAGAATACTCAATAAAGGGAATTATGCTAGAATAGGAATGGTATCTATAGGACAAGAAGGTGGCACTACCAGTAGATAAGGAACCACAAATGGGGGAGAAGACATAGGTGGTGGAGGAGCCATAGGTGAATAAAGATCTGTAGGTGAATAAGGAGGATCCTTCTTATGTGGATGACCTATGGGAGGAATAATAGAAACATACGAATGGTCATAAGGTGATCATGAAGATGTTTATAGGGGATGCGGTAATGATTGGTATGATGGGTACCAAACTGGTGCCAAAGACAATATACCTCTCAATATTTTGTAATATATGTAGTTAACAACTTGGGAGGAAGTATAGCCCTATCTGTGGGTTGAGGAATGGTAGGATGCAATGTGTCAATATATTATTGAATCTTTTGATAATTGGTGGAAGAATGATTATATGTGCCATGAAAGCAACATATACACTTATTAGTAGAATTTTGGGGTCTACTAATGGACAGAGTAGAAGTAAAATTTGGGGAAGGTTGGTATAACTATAAGTATTTATTAAAATGATTGGTAAATCTATGAATATCACAGATAGGTTGATCAGCCCATTGGGTAGGCAAGAGATCAAGATATGGCAAAGGAAGTGTTATAGGTACAATCACTGAGAAGGAGGGTTTGAATTAGTGGGACCAAATAATCTAACTTCAAATCTAATATTTACAAATACTTAATCAACTACAACAAGCATTCATGAATAATACACATTATTCATAGCAATTAGCAAGAGAGACAATAAAATATCAATCACATAACACATGACAAATGTGGGAAACCCTCTTAGGGAATAAAACCCACTAGAGCCTACAATTGGAATACTATCCTATAAAAAAAAGAAATAATTTAGACCATCTACAAATGATCAAGGAACTACAATCCCTATTTAGTGAGACTACAATCCCACAAGGTGTTTCCACACTTATCTAGCTAAGCTACAATAATAACTAGACCTTTTAGCAAGTTTCACCTTGTAAGGAGGTTAAAACCACCTTAGATGCTTAATTTCCACAACAACACCTATGAACACATCTACCTATAAATTGATGTCTTCAACACCTGGTGATGGACCTCTACTTATCACTCTTCACCTTCACTCACACTCAATCTATAAGAGCAATATTTTGCCAATAGAATTATGACCTACAAATTATAGAAATAGTCCTCAATATATTATTATCTTCAACTCATCCTTATGGCACTCTACCCCTCCTTTGATCCATAAAACACACACAATCCTCTCTCAAAAACTTTCCCAAGTCTCTCGCTCAAAGTTTAGAAATCACCATCTTTGATTTTACTATTTATAGAGCAATCTTGATAATCACTACCTTTGTCGGCCATTAGGAATGGCTTATCCCTTAAGGTATCTCTCACTTTAATACATGGCTCAATACAATCTTCATAGGTTAACCATAGAATCTATGGGTCACCCTTAAGTAGCTACACCTTTTCATAAGGCCCTTGTAGCTCTTATAGGTCTCATAAAGACCTATTCACTTGTTTAGAACACCTTTAAGCAAAATAAGAATATAGGACCACTTTAAAATACATGGGTCCACTCCTTATGTCCCCTTTAACATCCTCAAATGATCAAATTAATCTTATCTCAACTCTATTTATGCTTAAACAACTCAAACACTAACATGGTGCACACAATCACCACGAATGAACACACAATCAACTTCTTAAGTATTATTCATACTCAAGATAGATTTATCACACTTGTAAAATACACAAAAAAAATCTTCATGGAGTCTATAACACTCCCCAATATTTTAATCATCATGAGACATCAAAACATCATCAACACAAGCTCAAACATCCTTCTTGGGTCAATTAAAAAACATAGTCAAACACATAGTCATCTTTGGAGCTCTATATCTTTATCTGTACACACTTCCAAATCTTTAAATCCATATAGCAAGATGTGCCTTGGAGTCTTCTACCATTTTGATTTTAACTACATGAGTAAATTCCACTCTTATCAAAAGATATGGACAAAATATAGAGCTCTAGTTTTTCCCTATGTTAAATTCAAATATTTGAATTCAAAATGGTCATAGATAACCTTAGAACATAATTCTCAAATATCATGTCCTCCCAGCTCAGATCAAATACACATCATTGATATTTTCTAATCTTTAATGCATAAGCACCAATGCTCAGACATTAAACCTCAGTCATGTTGACCTCATCTCATGTAATCTTGAAATGTTGACTCAACATGCTCCATCGCTCTTTGTAGATCAACTAGGTCTTTATCGATCACTTGTCATCATCTGATCAATCTATATGAATACCCGCTCATTATTGGATCCTTATCCTATACCTTTTTTTAGTCATTATACATAATGCATCTATCTTTATCTCATTTATTCTTGACTTTTTGGAGCAATGCACACCATTGATCTTGCTTGAACTTTAACATGTGCAGAAATGACTAAGTATGGGGACCCAAATGATTTCCTCATATAGGAGAATCTAACCATGTGACAAATATATCCTAGAACCCTCACATGTGCAAGATATAATGCCATTATAATGCCTACTCAAAATCTTATCACAAAGCCACCTATGCCAAAATTTGTCTGGGAGACCAACTTTGTTCTTGTATAACTTTTGTCATGCTTCATCATATGATCTATAATTTAGCTCAAATAAACTATGATCAAAAGTAAACATACCCATATGATCATATTCTCTTGACAAATTCACATGTGCAATATATAACACCATCAAAATGCTCACTCATCTCTTCTTGCCACATTGCAAAATTGGCTAAGTATGGGAAAACATAATCAAACTGCTTTGGAGCTCAACTTTGCATATGCATATCTTTTAATGCATTACATTGCATGATCTTAAAATTAGTGAAAATAAACTAGGCATAAAAATTAACAACCCCATATGATCCTTTTGTCCTAAAACTTCCACACATGTGAGATATTCTATCATCAAACTATTTTCTTGGCTCTTTTTAGCCATATCGCAAATTTGGCTAAGTATGGGAAAACAATGAATTTTAACTAAGAAGCCAACTTTGCACCCTCATATATTTGACCACACTTTTATGTATAACTTAATATATATAATATAAAAAATAGGGAATAATTGGATTATAACCATATGACCAAATCCCCTTTACTCATTCCCATGTAGCAATGGTGACATCATTAATCTGCCTACTTAGATTTTCTGCCACTGGACCAAAATGTCTAGATGAACACAATGATCAACCAGATGAAATCCACTCATGCACACAAGAAATAAAATCTTATAAAACATCTTAGGGACCTTTTTAACATTTTAAAAACTCCATACTCATCCTTTAACTTCTCTAACCATGCCAAAGCAGAAGATCAAGTAAGCATACTTCAAGCATACTAGGATAAATACATTGGACAATTTATCATTGTCACATAGATTATCAAGGCTTTTCATCCACTCAATATTACACATCTATGACATCACCATGGAATTAATGAAAACTCTCCAAAAATCTCCCCTTTTGTCATTGATGTCAACAAACATCATATATAGTAATATACAACTCACCTTCTCTCTCTTCAAGCACTCCCACAACAAAAAATTTCTCCCCCTTTGAAAAAATAAAAAAGTGGGCACTAACTAATATTGAGGACCTAAAAATACCATAAATAGGAAAGGACCATCTTATAAAGATGATAAAATATCCCCCTTACCTTGAGCCAACCTCTTTTTGTCATGACAATTTCCTCTTGCTCCATACCAACACTTTTCTTCAACCAAACACTACAACCAATGAATAAAGAACACATAAAAATATTGGAATCTGATGGAACTCACAAAGAAACATATAAGAGGGACTCCCCTTAAGATCTCTAATAAATTTCACCTTGTGAGCATCTTTAAATCTCCTCACACCATGAAGTAACACCACACAAACTTACTATCCTTCTCTCTCAAGACACTTCCATGACCACCAAAAAAGCATCATACCACTCATTATTCAGGAAACATGATCTAAACCAATCTTGATAACTCAACTTAAAACATTTTTGCTTTGTTCTTTTGGATAAACTTGACAAAAGTACTCTTCTTCTTACTAGGCTTTCCTAGCCTCCTTATAGCCCTACTTGAAACTTGTAGAGCCCATGAATTTCTATAGACACAAATTCAAGACCTAAAAATTTATATATAGAGCAATTTCATATGCCACATTTATCACCCTAATTTTCAACAACATACTTCCTTCACAAACCTACTACCTAATTAGGCCTCCAATTTGACAAAAACTTGAGAACCACAAACCTTCAAAACTATGTGGAGATTTATTTTACAACCCTTTTATCCTATTCAACATATTAAGAAGCCTAAAAACTCAACTCATAAGGTATACCAATTTTATAGTATAGCCCAAAACCTTAGAATCTTAAAATAAATAAAGTCAACAAAACACCTTTCAGTCAACATCCACCTCTGAAACTTCTTATACACCTAGAGACAACCATTACACACTTATGGACCAAGATTTGAGCTTCCAAACCATTAGTTTCCTTGAATTACTAAAATCCATTTTAGGAACTGCATACTCATAAGCACAAATTAGGAAACTTGAGAGCAAACAAAAATCTTCAATTTGACTTCAACATACCTTTAGATCACAAAACCACTGGAGCATGCTATAAGAAGGTCAATAGAACTTTTTATGCAAAAACATTACCTTGAAAAATCACAAATCCTCCTTTACCATCTAGGAACCTTCAATCTGACCCTGCAAACTTTTCCAACTAAAAAACACCACAACAACACTTGCTTCTCCTCTTGAAAGGAGTCTCTTAATAAGCATAGATAGAGACACCCTCTATACCTTAATGCTCTAAAACAAAAACAAATCCTCATATTCCATCTCCTCTTTTCTCAATTTATACTTATAGTTCTTCTTCTTTGTCTTTAGGGAAACAACTTTCTCAACTACTACAACATTCTCCTTTTCTTCTATGATTGGATTATCAATACATGGAGACAACATAGATTCATGGCATACATTTTCATTTGAATAACCTTCCTTTTATTTTGGAACCTCATCAGTAAGTATAGATAATTGATGTTTTTTACATGATACATGCTCAATAATAATAAGTTATTCACTTGGATACATACATACCTCAAGATTGGCCTCAAGATCAACACCTTCATCTTCTCCTTGAGCTTGATCTCTTCATTCTCAATGTGAGTAGATCATGTAACCTCTTGTTACTCTTCAAATTTTTAAGAATTTTCCACCATAACAAATAGATTACTTGGACTTTCAGTATCATCATGACTCACACTTATCACCTTTGGCTTCCATGTGTTAACTTGCCTTCTTTCTTTCACTCTAGGAACTTGATTAAACCTATTTTGACTTATAGACTTTTTCTTGAAAAACCTATCAATGTGACCTCTCTATTCACAATTGCATCACACCATACCTTTTTCAAGAAATGTATCTTGCCTTACCTTATTTGGATAGAGATTTGAAATGTGTCATATGTCATGACAAACAAAATAACCTCCCCCTTTTAAGAGGACTCACCTTGTCTAATCTTATGTGGACAATGGTTTTCAAAGTGTCCCACATCAAGAAAGTTAAATCACTTTATTTTGTTAACACCTTTTGACCAATGACCCCCATTATAGTCCCATGTAAATTCATTTCTAACAGTTCTCTTTCACTCTCTAGCCCTATGACCAAATTGATTACATGTATAATAATAACCATTGAATCTTGCATACCTCATAGCATTTGGCTATCTAATATGATTTGTCTTCATTTTGACACCACCTTCAATCCTTTTATGATAATTTGTATTCAAATTATGATTTTCATAGTTCACATTAGTCTTCATCTTATCTTGAGTAACATTCATTTATTCTTCTTCATATCCAAGACCAGATCTATCACTAACATGCTTTTGACCACTCAAAATGTTGTCTAGATCACATGAGCTCTTTTCAAATCCCATAAATGTCTTCAACTTACTAGCTATATTTTCTAACTTAGATTTCAAAGATTCATTTTTATAAACATACCTTGAACATTCATATTTTTTAGTTATTAGGCTTGTAGATATAATTCCCAATTGACAACTAAGATGCTTGATCATCTATTCATGCTCCTTGGTGTTTTCATTTAATCTTGCCTCATATACACTAAATTTATCCTCATAGTCCTTGAGATTAGATTTCATCTTCTTATTGATCTTATTCTCAATCTTCAATTATTTTAGAGCATTCATTAATATAGTCTCATAGTCCACCTCATTTTCATCATTATCTAAATCACTCCAAGTAGACACCTTTTGATGTGAGCAACTTTTTTATTCAGCCATGAACAAAGATTCATCTTCAGTAGGACCAACATATTCATGATCAAATTATGAGTCACTATCTTCACTCTCATCTAATGAGTTGAAATCTTCTTTGGTGTAGAGACTCTTCTTGTTTTTGTATAACTTCTTGTTGTTAAACTTTATGAATCCTTTCTTCTTATATGTCTTCTTATCTTCATCTTAGCCTTCACCATGATCTTCATCATCATTATTCTCATGCTTACAAGGGCACTTTTGAGCAAAATGTCCTATCTCTCCATAGTTGAAACATTTGAAGGGTAGTTTACCCTTATACTTCCCTGAGCCAGTGTTCAATTTCTTAGTAATCAAAGCAATTAGTTCATCCTCATAAATATCAAATATGTCATCTTCTTTGGATTTCTTACCTTGGGAATTCTTCTTAGGATTCATCTCTATCTTAAATTCATTTTCTTTCTTTGGTGTTATATCATCATTTATTCTCATCTCATATACAGTAAGGGTGCCATGCAATTGATCCATATTTAACTAAGTAATATCATGACTCTCTTCTATAGTAGATACTTTTGGATCAAACTTGAGAGAAAGAGACCTTAATACCTTTTTGACTATAGTATCCTCTTCAATATTCTCTCTAAGACTTGTAATGATGTTTACAGTCTCATCAACTCTTTGTAAAAAGGATGCCACTGAATCTTCTTCCTTCATCTTGAGACTTTCAAAATGCCTTGTATGAGTCTACAACTTAGCAAGCTTGACCTTTGAATCTCCTTCAAAAATGATCTTCATTTTTTCCCATATCTCTTTAGTATATGTACAATGGATTACCTTGGTGTATTCCATCTCTAAAAAACCACAAGTGATAGCATTCATCACCTTGGAATTATTCTCAAACAACTTCTTATCTGCAGAACTAGATGGAGGAGTATTATGAGTAACATAACCATCTAGAATAGATTAACATACATAAAACCCTAGGTATATTATATATGTCCTCATTTTTTCACATTAAAAATCATAATTTGATCCATTGAACATTGGTGTTTTCTTAGTAGAGAAACCTCCTTGATGACTACCTATATTATACCTTGGATCACCTTTAAGCTAATAAGACTTTATCAAAGGAACCTCTCTAATACCAATTATTATAGGTATAATCACTGAGGGGTGGTGAATTAGTGAGCCCAAATAATTCAAATTTAAATTTGATCTTTACAAATACTTATTCAGCTACAACAAGCATTCATGAAGCATACATATCATTCATATCAATGAACAAGAGAGATAATGCAAGATCAATCACATAACACATGACAAATGTGGGAAACCCTCTTGGGTAATAAAACCCATTGGATCCTATAATTATAATACTATCTTATAATAAAAATAACCAATTTATACCATCTATAAATGATCAAGGAACTACAGTCCCATAATGTGTTACCACACCTGTCTAGTTGAGCTACAACAATAGCTAGACCTTTTAGCAAGTTTCACCTTGAAAGGAGGCTACAACCACCTTAGATTTTGAGTTTCCACAATAACACCTATGAGCACATTTACCTATGAAATGATGTCTTCAACCCCTGATGATGGACCTCTACTTGTCACTCTTTACGTTCGCTCACACTCAATATGTAAGATCACTATTATACCAACATAATTATGACCTATAGGTCATATAGATAGCCCTCTATCTATTATTCTCTTTAACTCATTCTCAGGTCACTCTACCCCTCTTTCACTCCATAAAACACATATAATCCTCTCTCAAAAACTCTCTCAAGTCTCTAGCTCAAATTCTAGAAATCACCATCTTTGATTTCACTATTTATAGATCAATCTTGATACTCACTACCTTGGTCAGCCATTAGGCATGCCTTATCCCTTAAGGCATCTATCACATGAAAACCAGCCCAATATAATATTCATAGGTCAATCATAGCATCTATGGGTCACCCTTAAGTAGCTACACCTTTTAATAAGGCCCTTGTAGCTCTTATAGGTCTTATGAAGATCTATTCACCCATTTAACACACCTTCAAGAAAAGCAAGAACATATGACCACTTTCAAATACATGGGTCCACTCCTTATGTCCCCTTAGACATCCTCAAATGATCATAGTCATCTTAGCTCAATTCTATGTATGCTCAAATAACTCAATCACGAACTTGGTGCACATAGTCACCATGAAAGAACACACAGTCAACTTATTAAGCATTATTCATACTTAAGATAGATTGATCACACCTCTAAAATACACACAGAGCATCCTCATGGATTCTACAATACTCCCCAATGGCTAAGTCATCATGAGACATCAAAACAACATCAACATAATCTCAAACATCCTTTTTGAGTCACTTATAGAACACAATTGAACACATAATCATATTTGGAGCACCATATATTTATATGTACACAATTATAAATCTTCAAATCCATATAACTAGATGTGCCTTGGAGTCCTCTACCATTTTTATTTTTACTACATGAGAAAATTATGTTTCTATCAAAAGATATGGATAAAATATAAAGCTCTAGTTTTTTCCTATGTTAAATTCAAATATTTGAATTCAAAATGGTCACAGTTAACCTTCGAACACATTGCTCAAATATTGTGTCCTTTTAGTTCAGATTGAATACACACCATCAATATTTTCTGATCCTTAATGCATAGGTTCCAATGCTCAAATGTTAAATCTCAATTATGTTGACCTCATCTTGAAATGTTGACTCAACACTCTCCATCGATCTTTGTGGATCAACCAAGTTTTTAGTTATCACCGTTCACCATTCGATCAATATGTATGAACACCTACTTGTCATTGGGTCCTTATCATGTACCTTTACTCAGTAATTGTACATCATACACCTATCCTCATCTCACTACTTCCTAAATTCTTGGAGTAACGTGAACCATTGATCTTGCTCAAACTTTAACGTGTGTAAAAATGAATAAGTATGGGGACCCTTTCAATATGGTTGAGTGGCAATTTTTGAACCTTAATAACTTCTTTTGCACTTTGACGTATGATCTCAAATTTAGACTAGTTTATCTCCTCACATAATAGAATACAACCATGTGACAAATATATTTTGGAACCATTGTGTATGTGAGATATAATGCCATTAAAATTCTTACTCAAAATCTTTTGTCATAGAACCAACTATGCTAAAATTTATCTGAGAGACCAACTTTGCTCCTGCATAACTTTTGCCATGCTTCAGTGCATGATTTAGAATTTAGAACAAATTAAATATGCTAAAAATGAATAAAACCATATGATCAGATTCTATTGACACCTTCATATGTGAAAGATATAACACCATCAAAATGTTCGCTCAACTCTTCTATTGTAAAATTAGCTAAGTATGGGAAAACACAGTAAAACTACCTGGGAGTCTAACTTTGCATATGCATATATTTTAACATGTTACATCACATGATCTAAAAATTAGCAAAAATAAACTAGGAAAAAAAATGAAAAAACTCATATGATAATTTTATCTTAAAATATCCATACGTGAAATATATTCTATCATCAAACTACTTACTTGAATCTTTATGCCCATATTGCAAATTTGACTAAGTATGGGAAAACAATGAATTCTGACTGAGAATCCAACTTTGTACCCTTTGACCACACTTCAATGCATGACTTAATATTTGACACATAACAACTAGGTACTAATTTTGTCACAACCATATGACCAACGCCCCTTGACTCATTTCCACATGGTAAAGGTGATGTCTTAAATTTATCTACTAAGATTTTCTACCACTAGACCAAAATCTCTAGATGAACACAATAATCAACTAGATGAAATCCACTCATACACATAAGCACTCAAATCTTAAAAAACATCTTAGGGACTTTTTTAACATGCTCAAACATCCATACTTATCCCTAAACTTCTCTAACCATGCCAAAGTAGAAGATCAACCAAGCATACTTCAAGCATACTAGGATAATCACATTACACACTTTGTCATTGTCACATAGACTATCAAGGTTCTTCATCCACTCACCAAGACACCTCTATGACATCCCTAAAAACTCTCCAACAAGAAGAAGTCCATCCGCAAAGAGAGGTAGGTTTGGTGGAGAGACTAGCTTAGGTTCATCTAAAGGAAAATTAGAATCAGATATAGGATGAGGCTCAACTAAATGTAGAGTGGTAGTAAGAACCAAATTAGGCTCAACTAAAGGATAATCAAGACATACATAGGGATTAAGGATGGTGGAAAACATCTCTCAAGTAAGCAGGCTATATGGGTCATGATATATATAAAAATGATAAGGACCAATCATAGCATGATCCATGAGCATGCTCCTAAGAGGCTCTACTAAAAATGGAGGTGTACCATGAAATCACTCCATCTCTACCCTATAAAAAATAAGAAGAATACTATAATTAGGAACTATGCAATAAATAATATGATAATATGAATAGAAAGATTGAAATAAAAAAGTACGATACCAAAGGATCTCAACATCTCTAACCTGGACAAGTACTCCTAGAATGGATTGTATAAAATATAATAATCATCACAATCACGTGTATAAAGGTCGATGGTGCAAGTAGGTATGATATTTTTGTCAAAATTTATGTGGTGAATAAAATGTTAAGTTTTGGTTAAGACCATGGGGATATTGTCAATAGGTGGTAGATGGGAATGAGTCTTTAAGGATGATAGAAGTTTGGCATTGAGTTTAGGGGATAAATCTAAAGTTTTGATCTTAAGGTTTATCTCATATGGTTCATCGTCATCAAAATCTAATAGGTTAGATGGTATGTTCCTGATGAGTTCAAGGTGACCATGATAACCTCAGGTAGAGTTGATAGGAAAATTGAAACATTAAGATTCCCTTAATGGGAGACTCAATAAGGGTTCAAGGGTTATAATTTTAAATACATTACATTCTTAGAATTTTTTAAAATTCCAAGGGTTTTTGTCTCTTTTAATCTTATAGATAATGTCAACGTGTGGAAACTTGACACATTGGCAGGTAGATGAGGTGACAACCTTCATGAGATGAGTTTAGGGTTTGCCAAACAAGATGTTGTAGGAAAGGGGAAAGTTAAATAACATAAAATTCACTTGAATAATGATACTAGGGATGGTAATAGGAATCCATATGCAACCTAAAGGAGGAATTTTCCTTCTATCATAACCTTGGCATGTACTACATGTGGACTTAATATTACACTCATAATATCCAAGATTTTTAATGAAGTTGATAGAACTGACACAAGTACCTGAACTCTCATTAATCAAAACATGCTTGACTTGGATATCACAAATTTGAATGCTTATAAATATTGGAGGATCATCCAAACAAAGCAAAATCTCATCGAGGATCATGGAGGAAATAGGAAATTTTAGGGAAAGAGAAGTGTGTATTGTTTCATCAACATGGTTAGACATCTCGTCACATTATTTTAAGATACTATCTTTAAACCTAGTTAATGTAGCTTCACATCCTGGTAGGGAAGGATGAGGGATGTTCATTTTGAATAATAATTGCATCAAGTAGTTGTGATGATTAGGGAAAATTCACATGAGTTCAAGAAAGGGTATTTGAGATGGAAGATTAGTAAGTTCCATGATGGGGTCCCATTCATAATAACCCATGGGAGGATTACTAGATAGAGGTGCCTAATGTTGGATTAGTTCCTAGGAAGGAATATTGTAAGTGCATTCATACTTGTGTTGATAAGACATGGTTGATTTAGTTTGAGGATAAATAGGTTGATTATCTTTGGATTATGGGATAGTAGATTTAGGTATTTCTTATAATTGATTTGAAGAAATGTTATTAGAAGGTTGAGAAGTATTGTCTATAGGTGTATATTTTGGGGTATTTATATAAATATTATGAGAGGTATTATCCAATTGAGGCATTGGAAGTGGTTCTTGGAAAGAGATAAGGTCCTTTTGCCCTAACTCTGTTAGATGAGATGGGGAAGAATATTGAATAACAAAAAAGGTTTGGGAGGTGTGGTGTGTGTGTGTCGGATTGAAATCAATGAAATTAACTATCCTTCACATATTATTCATATTTACCACATTTTATTTGGGATCTTGGTCGATAAGAATTTCAATGTTATTAGTGGAAGGAGTGGGCTTGTCATTATTATTTGATGATTAGGAAGAGGATATTTATATATAGAAAGATGAGCATTAGCATGGTTCAAAACTTGATTTTTTTTTTGTGTTTCATGATCTTTAAATTATATTTCATAGGCTTATTGGTGTTTCTAAATGAGTGAATTGTGATCAAAGTTTGGGCCAAGTAGAAAATCCATAGCCAAATTACGTAATTGTTGACAAGTATTTTGAGAGTGGCCCCAACTTGCATGAAACCAAGAAAATCTATTTGGATCATAATATGATTTCATATGATGATTGGGGTCAAGATCTCATGGTATAGGCCTTGGTATATGCTTTTGAATTTTGGCTAAGGATAATATATTATGAACATTAATGTTGTTTATTTGAGAAAATTAAGGAATAGGGGTGTTGTTTAGAGGGGGAACATGGTCCAAAACATTATTAGGAGTGATGGATTGAATTTTTTGAATGGTATCATAAGAATCGGTGACATCATTATTGGTATCATGATAATTTTTATTTTTAATGAGCATGTGAGTGCCCATGGGAGGTTGGGATGGATCAAATTGGTGCATGATAAAATATTGACATTTGGCTTGGTCAAGAACTTCTTCCAAATTTCTTGGAGAGAGAATCCTATACTAAAATTGAAACTTTGGATAAAGAGCATTAGTGAAAATATGAAATAAATTATCATCCACCATGTTATGATCACACTTATTAGACAAGTTCTTTGACCATTTGATGATATCTTGTGCTATTTTGGTTTCATATTGTTTACAATTGATAAAGTGAGCTAAGGTATTCTCAAGGAGATAATTAATTTAAAATTATTATACTAGGAAGTTCACTAGATATTCCAAACTAGTGATAGAATGGGATTTTAGTTGATTTTACCAATCTAATGTATCTTTAGAGAGTGTTTTTGTTAATAACTTGGTAACAACAAAAGAGATTAATTTGACCCAATCTTTGTAGAGATTACAAAATTTTATTAAATGTAAGGTAAGATTAGTTAACCTATTATAACTAATGGTAGGTGTGATAAATCCTATGTCTATATTGGATATTTGAGGTATAAGATGTTAATTTTGAAGATGTTTGATTGTTTTGATAACAAGGGTGGTTGAGGAATGAGGTTACCATGGGAATCCCTAAGGGGGTGGGGAGACATTTTGATTTTGTGTTTCCCATAGAACCCAATGAGGTTTATTTTGAATATGAATAAGATGATTATGCATTTTCATCATTTGATTGTTATTTTTAGTTTTAAATGCATTAATTTGATTAAGATTTTGTAATAATAGTTGATGGGTTTGAGTTATATTTTGATTAGCTTATGCAGCATGCAAAACACTAGCATTGCTATGAGTGGCTTGGGTTGTACTATTATAATTGGCGTGAACGACACTAGTGGCATGAGATGAATTGGTAGAAAAAGAAGAACTAGTAGCATGATTGTCATGTGAAGCAAATGATTCACTAGTGGCTTGATTGAGGAGGGGCCTTGGAAAATGACCAATAGGTGTTGAACCTACCATGTTAGTGGAGATAATTGGCATAAAGGTTGAAGAGATCAAAGAAGAAGAGATCATAGTATGAGGAGTCAAAAGAGAAGGAAGAGGTTGATAATAAAAGATGGTGTCACCCCAAAATCCATGAGAGAATGTAGAGGAAGTTGAATGGGGTTCTTATACTTGACCACTTATCATGAGATTGCAAATAGTTGAAGGGTATTTTCCTCGATGTTGAGGAATATTTTTAATGAAAAAGAGAATTCTAGGTGTGTACTCTAATTTTGGTTTATCTTTATAAAGATAAAATATGATTAAAAACTAATGATGAATGAGGAAGAGTCCCATAATTGGTAATGTGAGTGACCAATGCACATTGCTTTCATCTAAAGTAGAAGCCACAAGTTATTTTTAGGGAAACTTATTGGGATTGGTAAAGCTCATCATGTCCATTAGATTTAAATATGTGTTATCTTCAAATAAGAATTTCATAATGAGAAAATGAGGCTAAAAATGGGATGTAAAGAAAAATCAAAAATAAGGATACAGAGTTCAATAGGTTGACTATGTTCTATAAACCAGGGAACAAAATAAGAAGATAAGTATACACAGTCATGTAGGTTGACTGTGTACTACAAACTAGGGAATAAAATAGAATTATAAAGATACGGTCTTACAAGTTATTTGTGTACTAAAATTAAAAAGGCTAAACAAGAATATAAGGATACACAGTCAGACAAGTCAACTATGTACTTCAAGAATGAAGGTTAAATAGTCTATAAGAGTCTGTATTGACCAGAATGATAGTGTTCTACAATAAAATAAAATTTTGAAAGATAATTTTGAATCAAAATGAAAGTAAGAACACAAGAAATTGGATCAACATGGTTGATCCAATTGGAACACATAACACAAACCTTGCACCAATACTAGCCAATGCAAGTTTTGTAAAATAACATATAATGAAAAAAGACCAAGTAACATCTAGAAATTAAATTCTAACTAATCAGTCATCCTAAATGTTATTAAGTTATAATAAATTTTAATTTTAATGTGATTGGGAAATTGGTGGAAATGAGGAACTAAAAAGTAATATAAGGTTGGTTTCAAGATATTTAGGATGAAAGGGATCTATATTGGCAATGTATTGGCTTGGTATTGGGGCCTACCCCCTCACTTCATAATATTTTAGTGATAAAGGTGTCAAGTGATTTTCAAATGTTTACCATCAACCATGTATTTATACTTGGCTAGAAAACCAAGTTAACTTCCCCCTTCGTGTTGAAATCCAAGTAGGTAGGCTTGGGAAGAAAAATGTGTAATGTTTTTTTAATGTAAACTGATTTGGAAGTGTGTGGCAAATAAAAAAATAGTGTAACTAAAATGGTAATTTTAAAAACTACCTATTTAACTTATGTGAGTTACTCTACGCATGCAAACAACTAAAACATAAAGGTGAATTAATTACTAGTAAATAGAGGTTAATTTAATAGTATAGAGTCAGTTCAGGTGACACTATATACAAATAGTGAAAAATAGATTAATTTGGGTTGTTATTTTACTATAGAAACAAGATATATAATAATGTAATCAAAAAATTCAACTATATCTTCTAGATGAAAGAAAAACTACAAAACTATGTCAAACAGGTTGATCTAGCTTATTGTAGGGTTGTAGTTTTATAGACTGTAAACTTATGAAAAATAGTACTTAAAAAAGAAATGAAATGACAGAGAGAAAAGAAGGAACCTTGATGAGATTGAATATATTTTATATTATAATTTTTTATGCTATGATTTTCAAATGCTATTTTAAAATTTTTCTAATTGAGTCGACTAGTTCGACTAAGTTTTCAAAACCCTGTACGCTGAAGAAAAAATGGAAAACAAAGTCAATCGATTCAACTATTTTTGCAAACCTATATGTTTATAGAAGAGAATAGTAGATAGAGTTAACTTATTTGAATATGTATGTGAATATGGAACTGAATAAGAATATTGTGTCAAACTATTTGATCTAGTAACTTGTATTTGGCAAAAAACTGTACAGATAGAATAGAGTCAATTTGAAGTGACTATGTGTTAAACATGCACACAAATAGTTAGAATTATACTAATTAGTTTAATATAGTACTAAAAATATATAAAAATATAATATGATGACAAAATGATGGTATGAAATAAAACCTATAAGGTGTTGATTCATGTTGGGTTCACTAGAATGTATGCAAAGGAAGATGCAACTAATCTATAAATAAAACCTAGCTCAAAGAAGATAAATCATAATTACACATTTGATTGTTGATACATTATATATTTGTGTTCATGACCAAGGTGGATCTTCTAGACCTAACCAAGGGATCTCTTACCACAATAAAATTGCAAGGGTGGGTTCCAAAGCCTCCAATAAAGTAAACTATGTAATAACCCTAACTAGGTCCTATGTTTTCATATTCACTAAGTTAATGACAAGTAAAGTAAAATCTAATCTATTTCTCACCAAATATTATGGCATAAAGTGGGGGAAAATGACAAGTAAAGTAAAATCTAATCTATTACTCACCAAAGATTATGGCACAAACTGTGGGTAATAAACATAAAAATTAAACATGCATAGAAGATCTATACTCATGTGAATGTATATGAAATCATAATGCATGGGAGAGAAGTACAAATTCAAATTGATCTACTCTTAAAAAATAAGAATAAAGTTATGAATGCTCACCTTTGAAGATGAACCCACTGAGCCTCAATCTCTCCCTTGTCTGAGGTGCTTTGTAAGAGGTTATTTTGGTATGTAAGGATAATAAGGATAAGTAAAATCTAGGATACATAACTTCTCTATGCATCCAAAATACTTATCCACAAGATAATATTTGTATCTCCAAATAAATTATTGAAACCCTAAGCTATGTTTCTCAATTAGAATGTTGGATAAGCATATACAGAATATAATATTCTTCTTCTTCTTCTCTTCCTTAATAAATGATGAAATGAGTATGTATATATAGCTGAATCTAACCTTAAAACATTCTTAAAGTTTAGCTGATAATGTCAACCCAATCGACTCTATATCATTATTGATAAAATAAAATTAGGTCTTGGTCTAGGTTGGCCAAGGGATGACCTAGACCCAAAATAAGTTTTATTAATTAAAGGACAGGGTTGATGGGGTTGACAGTGTAATGTAAATTTTTGGAAAGGGTTTTAGGCTTAGGAAGGGCTAATGAAATCAAAAAATGACTAGAGGAGGGTGTAAAAGATGGAGCAAAGCTTAGGGGAGTGTTTTTAGGATATGGTTGTGTAGATAGAAAGTGGTAGTATAAGAACAATAATCATGCAAAGATCTAATGGTCTGCCCACCCCTTTCTTAGTGTACCCTTTAAGGCATGCACTCAAAGAGATTAAGACTCAACATGTTCTTACAAGAGAGAAAGCATTAGTAATTGATAATATTTGAAAATATTATGTGTATATAAAAACCTTACATAATTGGTTTTCTAGGTTCACCAAATACCTTATACAATTGGTTTTCCAAGTTTACCAAAAACCTTACACAATTGGTTTTCTAGGTTCACCAAACACCTTATACAATTGTTTTTCCAATTTTACCAAAAACCTTACACAATTGGTTTTCTACGTTCACCAAAAACCTTACATAATTAGTTTTCTAGGTTCACTAAAAACCTTATAGATTTGGTTTTTCAAATTTACCAAAAACCTTCACATCATGATTGATAAAATACATTTTAATCAACATTATACAATGTTTATATAAAAAGGGTTTACATAAGTAATACTCACAAGTGAATAGGAATACACATCTATTCTTATTTTCACATCACATTGAAAAACAAAAACAAACAAAATCTATACCATACAACTGAAACAAATGACATCATACCAGAAGTGTAGCACTATCATTGATGACTAAAAACAGGTTGTTAAAATTCCTCCAACCTCCTTTAGGTCACTTATTACTTAGAAAATGTGTTAATGAAGATCATATACATGAAGTTTTCAAGGAAAAATCACCCCCATAATTCAAATGTTGGATACAAGTGATAATGTGTCCCTAAGGTAATATTTTTTACAATTTTTGATAGTGATGACTCAACTATTAACTCAAAAATACTTAGACTCATTAATAAAAAATGACACATTTTAAAACCGACTCGAAGGTTGCTTTGACATTTTTACAAAGCATTATAAACTAAAGTGATCCAAAAATATTTATTATTTTTTGACATACATAAGAGTATTGGTTTTGACATGAACAGACTAAATAAACTAAGATGGAAATTTTATCTTAATCATATAACTCACACTTAATATTACCAAATATCCTACTAACAAACCAAACTCAAGTATTTTATTCAAACCACTAACTTAACTTAACCAAACCTAAAACCACTAAACCATGGAACAAAGCATTTGTCAAATTACAACATGGTTTTGTATAAGGATGTTGGACCTATAACATTTAGAGTGAATGGAGAAATATTTAATGGATAGATATTTACTTATGGTGATGACAAAAAACTTTTCAAATAATTGAAAAATTGTTTGTAGCAAATGTCCACCTATTTCAAAAGCTGAGTTATTCATTTGCCATTCTACAAAGGAGAGAATTATCTGATAACTTTGCATGCATATAGACCTTGATACAAGTACTAGGTAGGGATCAAGTGAATTATACATCACTTGATAAATATCCAAATGCATATGAAGGCAAATTAGCAAGAGCTTCCACATAATGTGAGATAGTGACAAGAATTTGATGTGTTTCATTCAATGATTGGATTTGAAAGGGGATGCATATACAAGCTAATTTGAATGATAAATATGTTAGATGATATTTCAATGAGGAATTTATAGATATAAATGGTGAGGATTCTATTTCAATGCTTCTTTTTACCACATTATCTCCATCTAGCTAAGTATTTTGTTGAGTTCTCAAGTGAGAATACAGAACTGAGTCTACATAGGGATCTACAAGTCTCCACCAAGAAATAACTAGAAAGTGATTGATTAATGTCAATAACACAAATCCTCAATACTATGTTTGATTCATTAAAAATCAAATTCTAATATTCATTTTTGGGATGCAAAAAGTCACACTCAAATAGTGTTATCCAACGATACCACCTTCATCAACATTTTCATAAGTTTGTAGCTTCTTGGGTGTATTTGAAGGTACATGTAAATATATAAATTTTACATAGGAAAATATATACATCCACTTCAAAATTTCAAATACTCTAAAAATATACAAATAAACACCCTATAATTATTTCCAAAATAATAGAATATAAATAAAATATTCTTTCATTTCTATGAATTTTATAGACATAGGTAACCAGGACTAACAATGAAGTTTCCCCATTCAATTCTCAAATTCCCATAGCTAATATAATACCAATAATAGGTATTTTAGGAGCTTAAACAAATATATATCTCATGTAATGGCACTGAACATAGTTCACAGAGAGTAGACAAAGAATAATATTATAATTCTCACACTATATTATTTCATATGAGACAATAAATATATATAGGATAAGTATTTCATATAATTGTGGAGATAATATCTCTACCACAATATTCTCATATCCATATAATATTTTAAAAACAATATCAAGTTATATATGACACTATTGTTGGTACACAACAATATTACTCACATATATCCTAACTAGCCAAATATACATTATTGTTACATAATAATAATGTTACTAATTACAATACCGTAAGTAATATTTACTCCATGGTAACTAAACAATCACTTTATGTACCTAATATAAATACTAAATATCCTATATAAACTAATTTTATTGGGTAGTGTGAATGGTATTTTATCCATAGTCAGTGTTATGAAATATTAGGATAAGACTATCCAATAGAAAAATAAGTATCTTTGAAAGCCTACACTATTAAATAAATCCTTTTAGTACATATTGATATTGTTATTTTTTAATATTTATTAGTAATATTATTTTTTTAAAAATATTTTTTCTCATTTTTTGCTATTCTCTTTTGTATTGTCTAACATTAATATAAGTATGTGTTGTGTGTTTCAACTAGATCAGCCAATGTTGACCTAGTTGACTATGTGAGAATAGAATAAGTAGGATTAGATCAGCTCAGTCTTTTGTATTCTATCTTTTTTATCTTTACTTTCAAAACTAAAACATCTAGTTTACTATAAAAAATTATCTAGAAAAAACTAAGTTGACCAAGATTGACATAGTCTTTTTTGTCTTTACCAGGCTGTTTAGCTAGATTGACCAAGGTCAACCCAAAAGAGTTCCAAATTAATACCTTTACCTACCAAATTCAAATATATCAACCCTATTTAATCTATTATACTTCTTGACTATTTTTTCTACCTTCTTGTGTAACTATGTCAACCTTGGTTGACCTAGTACATTTGAACTTTCCTGTGTTCTGAACTACATTGACCCTAGTCAACCTAGTTTAGTAGGTTGATGAAAGTATTATTTTTAATGTTTTCTTCCCATAAGGATTATCATCATGAAATAACCTATACTAATCTTTATTAATAGTACTAACCCATTAAGATCCTACAAAGGTTGTTCTTTTCTTCCCACCTTTTCCACCATGAAACATAATTTTTCATGGTGCAAGTTTTACCAAAATCATTCTAAATATTTTCAAACCAAATATATATCTACCTCATACCATATATATATATATATATATATATATATATATATATATATATATATATATATATATATATATATATATATATATATATATAAAATCCTCAAATACAAATTCAAAATCATGAAAATTATACACCTTATACCACTTTCACACTTTCTAAAGCTACAAGTCGTAATCTCATCAACAAATCTACATTAATAGTTGTAACCTCACAATTATGTTATTACTCCCATATTAAGAGCACTTAGCTTTATGCCATCACAAAATAAATGGTTTAAATAAATTAAATTGATTATTTATATGATTCCCAATTCTTCAAGAACCTTGATGATAATACCATTTACACTCCTAACAAGAATGATGGATTTAACAAGCTTCCTTCTTCTTCTACCACATTTGTGGCAACCAACACTAACATTTGGAATCTTCATTCCAACCCTAATGTTAGTAGTCCCCATTATAATACCTATAATAAAAACCCACCTATTGATACAATTCAAATCCTTACATAAATTATCTAAAAATGAAAATTATGCAAGATTATTCTAGTTCTCAAATGTTCCAAATGCAAAACCAAATTTTTCAAATAGCTAGTCAACCTTAATTCATCATGACTCAACCAAATAATATTTTTGTTCCACATCCTCTTAGAGATGCCAATAGGAATATCATCCCTCAACCTCCTTTACATAAAAATTTGCTTCAACATATTCATAATGATCCTTTATCTACTTTCATTGTGTCCATAGACATTGGAAACATCTCCCCAACTATCACATATGGTGGGACTAAATTTCATACTATATTTATCAAAATATTTGGTGATCTCTATAAATAATGAGTCTAAACTTACACGTTTGATACCACCAAGATCTTAGCCAAAATATTTTTTGGTGATGCACTTAAATGGTATAATCAACTTCGTATACATTTTATTACACAAATAGAGGATTTAGTCAATTCTCTAGTGAAGTAATTCCAACATAATGACCTTCCTAAAAATTACCTTAGCCATTTCATCAATGCCAATCAACTTCCTAGTGAATCTACTCACACTTTCATCAAATGATGGAAATATATATCTCACAAATCAAATCATAAAATGAGTGATGATAATCTTTTCAAACTCTTTGTTACCACTCTTAAATCCCATCTTCAATATAAATTTAATATGTTTTATCCTATGACGTTAGGAGAGGCCTTAGATCAAAGAAAAATGCAAGGCTTTCTTATGAGTCAATTTGAATCATCTCATATAGAATCATCAAATAATATCATTGATACCAATTCATCTCAAATTAATCCTCCCTCACAACCTAAAGAGGGATATTCCAAACTAAACAATAAAATCCCCTACCCACCCTTAGAAAGATGCCACCTTATAAATCTATGAGCTTTGACTCTTTGAAACCTCCTCCAAAATGGTTCAATCTTGATATTGTTGGTGGCATGATAATATAGGTCATTCTCATGAGAATTATTATGATAGCCTATGATTTATTCTTAATTATTTACGTGTTCCACATTTCAATCTCGACACTCTTACTCAATAATGCTATCAAAAATATCTTAAAGTATCTCAAGCTAAATATAATAAATCACAATCACATCAACATCAAATACCTAATGATAAATGTCAACACCTTCATAATCCCTAATCATATACTAATGTTGTCCAAACCACAATTGATCCTTCTTCCTACAAAAATAAATAAAAGATAACTAACGTGACTAACTTCAAGTGGGTGGTTGCATTCATCAAACCTCAACATTTTAGGTCACACAAACATAAGGAATACCTAGTTCAAATTCTTACTCTAAAGCACATCACAAATGCTTCTCTTTTAACTTATAGACCTCTTCTAAATTATTATGTAAATTTAAATATCCTCAAAATATAACATACCAACACATTTACTTATCTCCAACTACACCTTCCAACTTGATGCAATTACTTCTAATTATTCAATTTCATTTCACTCCATATCACATTTTGGGGTATATTGTGATGCCCATCAACATATTACTTCAGAATTTTGGGCATATTTTGATGCCCATACCTATATCATATTTACCCTTTGGGGCATCCTATGATGATTTCTCTTATTATACATTGCACAATAACAAACAAATTCAATTTCAAGAAACCTTTTGAGACACATAGGATTACATTTCACATGTTATTCTTTGATATAGATGTTAGTGTAGGATTTTCTCATTATTTTTGTACATTTTATTTCATTTAGTTCTATTTTAATTACACAATTATTTCCCTTGTGGTTATTTGGTTTTATTTCATTTTAATTACACCATTGTTTTATTTTTGGTTCTTTGGTTTTTTATCACATTATTTTCAGATTGTGTTTCCCTTGTGGTTCTTAGGTATCATTTTCATTGTTATCATTTATAAAATTATTATCATTTTTTTTCCTTAGTCTCTTTGTGATTCCTTTGGCCTATATTTATAATCACCCTATTTTGGGATGACCATTTACTTTCCCCCTCTTTTCAGATGAAAAAGTCTTTAATTAGTGCTTGTGATAGATTCTTATAGATTAGTATGGATTCCTTAGAGACATGACTAAGATATCATTACCCCACCCCTTTTGGAGCATTATTTTCCCTCAATGTGATCAGATATGATCATATTCATCATTTTATCACTTATTACATGGATGGATCTTTCATGATCCCCATCATTCCCTTATTTTATTTCATTTAAGGCACACATAGGTCAGTTTTGAGATTTCAGACTTACATGTGGGCAAGTCTAGGAGTCTTTAGACACCATGGTATTTCAGTCCTTCTCTCTAATGGCCAAGTGTAAGGTATATTATGTTATTTACCTATATAATTCATGTTTGGCTCTCTAAATTCATGTGGATTATGAATATAAAAATACAAAATATTTAAAATCCATACCATAAAAGGCAAATTCAATTTTAAAATCTAGATCACATTAAAAGATGTGATATTTGGCACATCTCCTATTTTAGTCAAAGATCAAACTCTAAAATTAGCCTCATGATATAGCCTAGGTACATTAGGGTGTGTTATTATAATAGAATGGGGTAGTAGGTATCATTATATCATATACTTATAGCACCACATGCCTTCTCATAAAAGTAAACAGTATTCAAAATAGGTTGATGGATCTGTAAGGGGTGAAGAACAGGTAACATGTTATGGTAAGGTGTGATCATTTTAATTTTCATATATATATATCTTTAATTGAATGATTTATTCACTTCAATTATTATAATAATATTTTATTTCATTAGTTGGAGTGTCTTAGGTCCTTGATGTTGATAGTTTTTATCCTTTCTCACTTGCCAAGTGTGTCGCATTCTTGCTAAGGGTATTCAACATCACCCATGTGGTGCCTCAAATTATTTATCTATATAACATTATTCTTGATATCCCCTTCTTGGGTATTTATTTTATCTAGTCACATCCTTGATCACATTTTAATTATTATGCCTTTGGATTCTAGTTTGTAAGTTGCATTTTAATACATCGGATAGGACCAAGTTTTCTTGACAAAGATGCCTTTCATATTTATTTACTATGCCATCTAATTATCATACTAGTCATGTCATTAGGTGGTTGTGTTTTCTTACATAAATTTTTTAAAAATCACTAAGTTTGATATGTCATTATTTAGAGATTTTTTATTTTATTTTTTTGAACTTCACTCATCTTACATAGGATATTTGACATGTTTTTATTTATGTTTGACTTGACATGCTTGTCTTAAATTTTTATTTACATTTTTATTTTTAGTTATTCATGTTCTCTTTGTTTTTATTTGAGATTATTATCTTACATGAGGTTACATTTAATTTACTTACATAACTTTGTTTGATTTTTCCTTACATTGATATTTCATTTAGTTAGAATGTTTTACATACTTTCTCACATAGTCTAGTGTGTTTTACTTTCATTTTTCATCATTTTACATTACATGTTTGGTATTTTGGTTCTAACCTAGACTTTATGATCATTTATTATGAATCTTCTAAGTAATTTAATCATTTTTTATATTTTTTCATTTTTATGTTGACCATCTTGTGTATGTACACATTGATTCTATTTTTAGCCTTGTATCCCCAAGGTTTATAAAATGTAAGTACTTCACCCTCCACAATCAAGACTATGATATTTACATGGATTCACTCAATGGAAAGGTAAGTCAAGGTATGTGTATGATAATTTCAAATAATCCCATTTAATTTCAGCACTCATTTCAGTATTTCATTTTTAGTTATTGTGTTGTTATATACCTTTTTGAAGAACCATCCCATGTTACAGTCTAGTGACATGTGATGAGATTTGAGTGGGTCATATGTATATACATAATATTTTGTAAACATTATCATTTAATTAAATTTTATCTCTCATAATAACCTATTGATTTTCAATCTTTTTGAGTGCATGTCTTAAAGGCTACACTAGGAAAGGGGTGGGTATAACATTGGTGCTTTGCAATATTATTGGTTAATTCTATTATACCTAAACTCAGTACATATTATGATTATCCAAATCCATAATTAATTATCCTCTCAATATCCCCTAGCAAATAAAAACCCCATTTTTCATACTAAGTCATCCATGATCGACCCAATTATGAAATTTATGGTCTACATCACACAACTAGGATGGCTTAAGTTAACCTAGTTTGAGGTGGAATGGTAATTTTTTAAAAATGGATCATGGGGGGATGAATTTATTGGATAAAATTACAAAATAAATAGTACCTATAAATTAATATAAATAAAACCTTCACTTAAATTCAATAGATAAGAACATTCATTTTTGCATTATTATAACTTGTAATTCTGCTACATCTACATTTGAAGGAGCCATTGCTTAGGATTTTCCTTGGAGGATAGGTAACTTATCTTATGGGAATTCTTGGATTTAAGTAGGAATATTTTATCCTAAATTTTATTTCAACTACAATGTGATCCTTAAAAATCCACAACAAACTTTTTCAAATCACCATTGGCCAATGGAGAGATTAAGACTCAACAACGTCATCCAAAGGTAAGTATCTCTAACTTTTTTTCTTTCATTTGATAGATATATATTACATAAATTAATTGGTTTTAATGTATAAATCCTTACTTACATTACCTCTACACTTACACTTAGTGTATTTATATGGTTTTTTAGGCTTACCAGCTTCCACCTTTGGTGATCTAGGCCCCCATTTGCCTACCATGATCCCTTGTTTATTTTATTTATTTTAAACCATACCACTTTTTGTTATAAGCTTTGATAAAATTATATTATATTTAGTTTTATGTAATAAAATACCTGGATAGGGTTATTGCATAATAATATTTACCTATAGGCTTTGGAACCCTCTCCTTTAATGTTGTGTGATAAGTACCCCCTTAGTTAGGTTTAGTGAATCCAATTCAATCATGCTCTTGATATACAAAGTATCACAATACATGTTCATTTATTACCTTCTTTGAACTTGGATTTACTAAGTAGAATAAGTTGTAGATCTATCTTAATTCCTTATATACACATAGTAATTTATGGATTTATATATTTTATTAGGTAATTATTATTAAACATTTTACAGATCATTTTTAAATAATTTTTATGTAATCTCTACATTCATTAATTTAAAATCCCCTTGGATTTGATTAGACCTATCCATTATGTTTAAAAGGGTATAAAACCTCAATATCATCCTTCATTACACTCCAATCCAATATTGAATGGCTAAAAAATGACTACTTGAATGTTTAGCTCAAATCTATTAGGATCCTTTCCATTTATTTATTTATTATTTTTTTCAAAAATAAAATATTATAAAAAAATTGAAATTTTAAAAGTTTAAAATAAAATCTACTCAACACCTTAGTGCCCCTACTCTTATATGTTATCTAAATTTGAGAATTGCACTTTGTTGTTTGCTTTTATCTTGAGCATCTTCCATTCCTATCTCAGAGCCTCTGACATCAATAATGTGTTTGCTTCAATACACACTAAAACTCATTGGAATCACTCTTCTACCCATGACACAACCTAATTTTAATGGTTCATAAGTTTTCCATAACAAAATCAAAAGTTTCCATGTATGTTTTGAAAGATAGGATGATATAAATAAAGACAAAACTAATTATTAGTGGGAGATGATACCTAATATGGCACATCCCATTATTTTTGGTGGCTAGGGTTATTATTTTTTTGACTTGGTGTTCAAATTTATTGACTTAGTATTTGGTTGCACCTTGGACTATTTTTAATTTTGATAAACTTTATTAAACCTTTTTGTATTTTAAATTTGTTTAAGTAACCTTTTCTAACTTTTTTAATAAATTAAATCAACTATTTATATATCTAAGGGATCGATGTGACATTTCAGAGTGTGATATCTTTCTACTCAGTTTTTTATAATATTAGTAATGTATACTTGTATTAATAATAGAAAATGATTTTCAATCAAAAAATTATTGTAATGTGTTATAAAAATTTTTAAAAAACTTGTAAAATAATGTCTCAAGTTCAAGCCTCCAAGGACCCTTTTTTATCTCTTTCTATTCAATTTACCCCGTTAGTGTTTTTTATCATATCTTTGGCCATTCTATAGTTTTTTTTATGATTCTTAAAAAGTGTGAATATGACTTTGTCCCGTCACATGGAAGTCATTTTTGGTGATTTATTTTTTCAAATTGTGTATCTTTATGTGTTATTTACACTCAAGAAGTTAGTTAAACTTCATTAACTACATTAAAATATTGTTTTGTCTTCAAAATAACACATAAGACACATTTTAGGGAAATTGTAATACAAAAAAGCTACAACTAAAAAATTATAAGTAGTTATTTAAGGGGATACACTTATTTTATTGCACTACACTTTTAAAGTACCATAATCAAAATCATAGGAAACTTTGAAGGTAGTTTTTTCTTTAATCTATTTTATGCCATTGTTCCCTTGAATCCTCTAAAATTATACATTTAGAAGGATTCCATGGTTGTTAAATGCTAAGGAGTAATCAATTTTATAGAGTACAAATTGGTTTAGAAATAACACATAACAATGTGGTTGAGAAAATTAGGTGGTTCAATAGGTGTGTGAATCCTTACTTGTTATCAGCCTCAATATGGCCCCTGAGCTTATTTTTCTCACAAATGAAATGAACACCCCTTGTGAAGCCTAAAAATAATTGATCAATTATTTGTAAAATTAGACACTATAATATGCCACTAGATTGAGAATGAATTGATCAGCATGAGTCAAAAATATTGATAAAATTAAATATTTCATTTCTAAATTTTAGTTTCTCAAAACTCAACTTATATATTCTAATATAGAGAAGAAGGATGCACAAATAGTTCTCTTAATTTTATCTATGTTTGGAAATCCTTACTTCTTATTTATCTCCACCTTTTAATCTACAATAAATGCATTATGTAAAACATTAAAAATTCCCACATTTGAAGAGTTTGAAGAATGCCTCATAAATGAGCAAGATAAATACACACATGAGGGTATCTAAGCAACCTTAGAATAAAACACTTAAGGGTAATTAACCAAAAGTCTAAAAGTATCTTTGACATATAAGGGTAATAAAAAATAATGAAAATAATAGTCATACACATCCAACACAATAGACTCTTCTAAGCTGAGGAAATCTCTTGTAGATAATAAGGGTTATTAAAAGTGTGACTTATGTATCAAAGAGGGCCACTTATAATCCCATTACTTTGATAAATTATAGGTTATAATATAGGAGATGAAGAAGCAAAACCTTTGTGTTATCCTTCTTCATTCATTATCCACTTCTTCTAGTAAAGGCAAAACACTCTCAACAAGAGCTCATGAAATGGTTATAAGATAAGAACAAGAGTGGACCCTCAATTAAAAATATTCACATCACATGTTCAACAATGAAGATTTATTCACTTTCATATATAAAATGCAACACTAAGAATATTTTTGTAGATGATGATTCACCATACAAAGTTATGGGGCAAGGCACCATTGAGTTAACAAATGAATAGTTCAAGGCATATAGATTAATTCGTTGAGCTCCTTTTTTATCAAGTGGTGATAAAAGATATTGGAAATGATTCAACAATTTTTTCAAAAGGTGAAGTTGATCATAACACTCAATTTTACACTTTTTCACATTTTAACCCAAAAATATTCCATAAATGCATTGCTCTCTCACTAAAATGAGTTGATGAAACTTTGTCATGAGCAATTTGGCCATTTTAACTATCGCTATCTTTAAAAACTCACTAAAAATAATATGGTTACTAGAATTCCAAGTCTTGTTAACATATGGTGTCTTCCAAGGTTGTGACCTTGTAAATAATTTAGAGAATAAGTATGATATATGGAAAGTGTGAATAGCATCATACATTCTCCAATTTATTCATGGTGACAGTTCAAGGCCTCAACCACCCTTGGCCTATGAGAGGTTTAGATGCTTGCTTTCATTAATGAATTTTAAAAAATAATATGGGTTTACTTTTCAAGGCATAAGAATTAGGCTTTTATAAATTTATAGAATTCAAATCCTTAATAAAAAATCAATTTGGAAATCCCACTAGGGTGTTGAGAGTAGATAATGGTGGTGAATATGTCAATGGTGAATTTAAATACTTTTTCATCAAACATGGCATATAAATGTAACACACAATGTCCTATATCTCATAACATAATGGGAGTGTGGAGAGGAAAAAACTCACTATGAATGGAAAATTTCATGATTCATTCTAGGGACTTGCCTTTGTAGCTTTATGCATAATCCATTAATTATGATTTCTACATTTAAAAATCCACACCTCACCAAGCAATAGAAGGGAGACTCATAAGGGAAATTAGAGCTGGGTGGAAACATTCAATAGAGAATCTTAGAATGTTTGGGTATAATAATTTGGCACACATCCCCAATGAAAATACAAGGCAATGGAAAAAAAAGAAAACCATGTATTTTTGTTGGTTACTAAGGTTTCAAGGGTATATGTTTCTTGTGCTTGATGCACACATTAATTATTACTAGAAGTATTAAATTTGAAGAATAATCTCTTAACCAACATGTAATGCCTAACTCCCCTTATTATACCTAACATGCTTCATACAATGCATTTGAGGACTTAGTTCACAATGGAAAATTATAAACTCCATCATTTTAAATCTCACATCAGTGGGATCATATCAATTTCAGATTTAGAACATCAAATTGATAAGTTAATAGTAAAAGAACTATAAAATTATAGTAACCAGCCTAAATCAAATCCCACCATACACTTAGAACATTATAAATTTTGAGGTATGATAAAATAAATTTGCAATATAATGTTATTCTCATATGTGTTATGGCCAACACACCCCCTTTTCTCTAAAATAAGGGACCCCTCTAAAAACTTCATGACCCAAAGCTTTAGAGTTCTTTATTTTGTTCTTATCAGTGACACCCACTCAAATATTTAGAATATACACTACCTTGATTTCTTCAAGTAGTAACATGCCTCTTTTAATTTCTATAAAAGACTAAGTCATGTTTTTTCTCTTTTAATAAGTCATGGTGCTAATGTTGTAGGTTTATTTTCACTTGAATCTCCTAGAGTCGAGTTTTATTCCTAGAGCAACAAACTTTTTGTCTACCATGGAAAATTGAGTTATCCATATCTAATAGGTAAGGTTTAAGGTATCATATTATTTTTATCTTTCTTAGTTTTTTTGTGAATTTCATAGAGCTTGGGAGAGGCTAATTGAATGGGAAGGCACCACATCATCTTGAGTTAGAGAGGCTAGTCCCCCAAACCTATCACAGCCTGGGAGAGCCCTACCAAATGAAAAGGTACCATGTCATATTATGTTAGAAAGGTCATTCCCCTAGACCTGTTAGATATTTCAGAGCCCAATCAAATGGGAAAGTACCCCATCATCAAGAATCAAAAATCACAGTCCCTCAAACATGTTATAAGTGTCAGAGCATAGAAAATATGGGTTGAATGAGAAGGTGTCATGTCATTAAGAGTCAAAAATGTCAATCCCATAGACCCATAAGATATGTTAGTGGGAGAGCCCATTTGAATGGGAATGTGCCACAACATCAGGAGTTAGAAAGGTCAGTCCCTCAAACCTATCAAAGGTGTCAAAGCTTGAGAGCCTAGAAAAATAAGAAGGTACCATGTCATTAGGAGTTAGAAGGGCTAGTATCCTAGACCTTTTATAGGTGTTAAATCTTTGGAGAGCTTGTTTGAATTGGAAGGGACCACATCATTATGAGTCAGATAGGCCAATCCCCTAGACCTAGTAGAGGTGTCAGATCCTAGGAGAGCCTAGCTAAATGAAAATGCACATCATCAAGAGTCAAAAAGGCTAGTCCCTTGGACCTATCAAATATGTTAGAGCATAGGAGAGCTTGGATAAAAGGGAAGGTGATACATCATTAGGAGTCATAAAGGCCAATCCCCACACCTATCAAAGGTATTAGAGCCTAAGAAAGACTAATTAAATGAGAAGATGCCACATCATCAAGAGTTAGAAAGGCCAGTCCCCTAAACCTATCAAAGGTTTATGAGCCCAAGATAGCCTAGCTAAATGGGAAGAAACCACATCATTAGGAGTTAGAGAGGTCAATCCCCTAGACATTTCAGAGATGTCAATGCCTAGGAGAGCCCAACCAAATGAAAAGGTGCCACATTATATTGAGTTAAAGAGGCCAGTTTCCTAGATATGTCATAAATGTTAGAACCTAAGAGAGCTTGGTCGAATGGGTGGCCACTAGTTCCCACTTGTGACTAAATAATCTTAGAATGAAGTATAGATGAGACTCAAAGGCTAATTAAGGTGTGACACATTTCTCCAGGTGACACATCACCCAACCTAGTGGAATGACATGGATTTGGAACCATGCTTAGGTGATGACCATAATGAGAGGACAAATGAAAGAATGACACATGTTAGAAAGTAAGAGTTAGATAAAGGGCTTTTAAGAGATGTCATTACATGCCTACCATGCATTGGTATCAACAAAATGGGAAGTTGGACCTAATTGGATAGTTTTGAAAACATCCCATCACCATTGTTATATCTGGCTAGAGGTGGGGGATCATGCGCTCTAGATTCAAAAGTAAAGGGAAAAAATATAGCCACCAACTTGAATTCAAATTCACAACAAGTGAGCTACCAAAAACCATTAATTTATGCACGTGATTATAAATCCTAAGGTATTCCCATTAATAGTTACCATTGTTGCCTTAGAATAAATCTTAGACTCCTCACTTTTAAAGTTGCATGTAACCCCTAAATCCCATGGCTCTAATGCATAAAGATTATTAATTCCCCATATATCCTACTCTAATGGATGATACATATTCAAATCTAAAATCCAAGATTGAGTACCAAGATACTACCTTTCCTACTAGTTTAACCAAGTATAAACACTAAAATGACATATTTAAAGCAATTGAGTAGGTCCCTAAGGATTCTATTAATGTAGACAATCAGTTGGATGAGTATGAGGATGTTCTTAGGTCTTATAAGAAGTGTAAGCTCCAAAGAGCCACAGTTAAACTAGAGTCATTTACGTATGCTAACCTATTAGGTGATGTCCTTCATAAGGTCATTCATATGTAATACATTGTCAATGAATAGGTGTACTCACCCAACTCTCAAAAACAAATTATCAACATATCTATTAATGTCTTCAAGGTGTACTCCTCCCTCCTAGAATTTTCTTTTTCCTATGATGTAGTGATAGTGTTGGCCTAGATAGACACCTACCATATCTATGACATCCTCCATGACTAAGTTGAGAACCCCAACTCTAAATGGGTAAAAAAGGATAATATCAATTCTTCAAGGTTCACATATTTCAGGAGGAGGTCAAAGTAGGCATGATCCTACTAAATTAGCTATTCAGGGACCCAAATTGCTAGCATGTTAGTGAGATGTGGGTACCCCTCTTACATGTGATCGTAATGCATTCAGACATCTTGAAAATTAGAGGCTTGATTAACTTCAATTTGGTCCATGTCATTATAGACACCCAAAATGGAGGTGACTTCTAAATGATGAGTTACTTGTTAGATACAATCTATAAGATGCTCTTGTTTAAACCTTTAGCCTTTCTTACATGGGTTTTCAGTGGCCCAAATATCCATATGGTATTTTATAATTTATATGGACATGAGTTATACCAACACATTTGGGATGTTTGTGACCACTTCTACCTATTGGTATACTAGGTTGTTAATGAAGCTGTAATGCCCAAGCTCTCAAAGGTAATTTAGGACTCTATCACAACCATCAGGGACTATTGGTTGTATAAATATGACATGGTTATCTAAGTTATGGGATTCCTCTAAGACCCTCTTCACTTTTTGTATTATGTCCCTGACTAGTTAGTAGAACATGAGATCACCTATCAACTGGTGAATGATATTTTTAGCATTTGCATATATCATCAACAAAATGCATGATTATAACTCTTGATCACCATATAACATTGTATATATAAGAATTTCTCTTTGATACAAAATATGGTAGCCAAGAAAGACTCCTTCACCCTAGAAAAATATAATATACGATAGTAGGACCCTGAGGGGGTGATCAAGGCCCATTTGGCATATACTCAACTCATCTTAACATCAACTATGGCTATCAAACCAAATATGATGATGATCTTTATTTGAATGCCACTGATGACTAAGAGGTGTTGTCCCAAATGGTAGTGAAGAAGAATAAGAAATGGAAAAAGTCTCAGGCAAATCCCTCCATAATTCCTCCAACTCTTGTTCAGTCTATGAAAGACCCAACTCTAACATCTCTAGCCATCTTACAAAGAATCTTGTAAGGCATCCCACCACTTTATCCTCCTTAAGCTCTAACCCTAGATCTAGCTCCACTTCCTCCAAAAACTCTAGATCCTCATTCTTTAGCTCTACCTCTACCTCCTCTAGTTTTTCCTCAAGCTCCACCTCCTCTAACAATGCTAGTAACTAAGTCATGACAAATCTAAGCCTAGACTACATGATGCTAGGTAGCCCAAGCACAACCCACTAATCCATTAGCACCATATCCTTAGATATTTTATGTGGCCAATAACTCAAGATCAAGCCTAGAACTAGGCACCTAATAGGCACCCATCTAGGTTTCACTACTCACTCCTTCATCTCCTCTCATTTCCTTTCTACCCCTTACTCCCATTGTGTTTCAATTTCATGTTCTAGTGCCCACTAGTTTATCTTTTCCCCCTCTACTTCCCATTATTTTCCCTCAATAATACACTTGGGTACCCTTAGACTCAATACTTTTGAGCATCCCCACTTCTTCATTCCCTTTTGCTCTTCCCATCTCATAGCTTGGAGTCCTCTTGGTGCCTCCCTTGGGCATCCCCTCAATAGTGGGCATGAATACAGCCTTCAAAATCTTACCACTTATAGTAGGGACCCTCTATATCCCCTCTTTATTCATCATGGAATTCTCCTACATGTCCCCAAGTCATCCACCATCATCCCTTACCATCATAGTTAGACCATCCATTGCAACACCCAAAATTGACCTGGGAAAGAGGCTACATAATAAATAGAAGTTGACCCATACTCCAACTCTATCCTAAAGGCCTTTAGTTATAACTTCACCTCCTCCATATATATCATTGATACCTTCAAACCTAATAATATTATCCTATCAATTAAATCATTTCCCCCTCTTGCTTATCTAAGGCCCTATGAGATTCACCTACAACTAGCCTATCTCTTCCATACTATTCCATGACCTATTCTCAAGGGTAATTACACCTCAAGTGAAAATAATTTAGGAATAATGGTGAGAATAAATGTTCCCATGGACCTCCCCCTTCATTCTCCCTCCTTTCACTCATGTTCCCCCTCCACTTCCACTCCTTTCCTCTTTCACTTCCTTCATCTCCCCTCCACCTCATCCTCTACCCTTCACCACCATTTTTCCCATGCATCCTACACCCATCACAACTTGAGGGATGGTCTTAGAGTCACATGCACCACACATGAATGTCTAAGGAGACCCAAAAATATAGTGGAGTTTTGATATATCCTTTGGGATCATGAAGAGGACACTTACTCTCAGATATTTATCTAGGAGGGGAACCTAGTGATATGGCAAACTTAACAGGATCTATTTTACCTCACCAAGGTGAGGACTACCATTGGAGAAGATAAGATGTATGAGGACCTACTATCCATTCTTTGATATACCCATGACATATTTGAGAAGCTCCTCAAATACATGTAGAGCCAATTTCAAACTCTCGAATCCCAAGTGAATACTACATTCGCAGCCAAACTAATTAGGTAGGTCAATGATGCCTCCTACTACTTTTCTCAATCCTAAGGAAATTAGTGGGGACCCAAGATGAGAGTGATGTAATTATATAGTGGACATAGGCCCACATGGGGAGGATAATATAAATTTATGCAAAGTGTCAAAAGCTTCAGGTAGTGGTCAACAAGGGAATGTTCTTAGAGCACAAATTGATGCCAACCATAGATTTGGGGTTGTACCAAACTTATGCCAAAAACATAAGAGCAGCAATGGAGGAGTGGTTTACATTGGCTTATAGTTCAACATATCCCTTGTAAGATGGTGAGAAGAAGATATTGATCTACTTAAATAAAGTCAATATCTCTATTTTATTCCACTTGGATGGCACTTTACTCAACCAAAGGGAATTTAGAGTCCACTTGGGTCAATTAAACCATGTTATGAGAGAGAAAATGGCCAAGGTGAACTAGGAAGGAGCCCAATTAGTGATAAACCTATTAATTTAGTCCATTGTGAGCATCAACTAAGTCTTTGTAGTCTAAGACTCCAAGGAAACAACTTTCCAAATCTCTAAGAGACTAGTAGCTCAAGTTGAGGTGATCTTCAAGGAGCTTCCAATGAACTTGACCAAGTTGAATAAGGAGTTCAACCTTGTGGCAACTATGTTGGAAGTCAGGAACACCTCGACAAAATAGTTAGGATTTATTCCCTCTTAGCCACCTTCACGTGTTAACTAGTGGTCCCTCGTAGATCTATTTTAAGTTTGTAGGGATTTATTTTGGTTCAAATTTTGAAATACAATTGTAACTATAATGAGTGGCCATTATGGCCCAGGATGGAATCCTCATGATTTTTAGAGGTGAGCCCCAATCCTTATCTATTTAAGGAAGAGTCATATTGTATTATAGGGTTGACCAAAATTTGCTCAAAAATGGTATTAGATTATTTCCAGTATCTCACCTGTATATTCTTCACCACTCTAAACAGTGAAATTGGCCCAATCAATTCTTATAGTAGAATTTCACTCTTTTAATGAATACAATCTTTATTTTCTACAAAAAGTTCTCTTTTATGTTTAATTTTATTTCATCTTAATGTTTAAATGATCAACAATGATAGGTTAATTAGATTAACACTTTATCATTTTGTGTATGTCATGATTATGATGTGCTTAGTTATTATAATCTTTTTATGAGTTATTTCATTTATATTTTAGTAGAGTTGATAATTTATGTGCCTAGCTATAAATTCTCATATGGGTTTTATGTGTTTTTTAATAATAAAACCTTAGTACTCATTATTAGTAGGAACTCGCATTAAAGGCATACTCCCAGTTCCCTCAAATGCTCCCCACTATATATTATTGGAGGTAGAACTTTTGTGAAACTCAATCTAGAATGGTATAACTATGGCAGAGTCACTTGGTTCAATGAACATTGTATTAATATCATTTTAGACCTAGAGGCTTCCCTTCTCTATCTTACCCTTCCCTCTCTTTTATGTTTTTTTAGTGGAATTGAAATGCCCCTTTCCCCTTGTGTTTAGAAATAATAATCCCAAAACTCAAGCATTCATAACTATCCTTAACCTGTGTGAAGTATAGCATATTGAATTTTTGGTAGTAATAGTGAATCTCTTGGAGATTTTTCACATATAATCCATTTTTAAAGTCTAATACCCATATTAATCCTTTGGGTTGATCCGAAATCTATCCTAAAATAAAGGATGAAATTTTTTAGTTGCCCCCACCTTCCCTTTTCAAAGAATGCTCTATTCCATGGTCATCTCATGATAAGGATCAAATTGGAGTGACTGATAGCTAGCGCTAGATGTAGGGCCTCAATATACTTCATGCTTGTTTTTATTTCAGTTTATTTTATGAATATGTTGAGTTTGGTTTACTGGTAATAATGTACTAACTATTATTTGATTGTGCATCATTTTGAAGACTAGTTCACCTATTATCAAGGCTAGGTCCCATTGAGGTAGATTGGTAATTTACCACCTAATTTTCCATATAAAACCTAGGTATAATCAACCTAGGCCTACGATTATTCTTATCATCTCTTCTCTATAACCTATCCCAAATTCATAACCCAAGATGCCCTAATTAGTTGGCTCAACCATTAACATCTCAGGAGTCATCCATGATCTACCCATGAATCTTGAGAGGTATCTTCTTCATTTCACCCCTAGTTTGGGATGAACCATGGAGGAACACACAACCTCATATAATAACACCTTGAGAGTCTTGAATGTATAAAATGAAGATGTTGCATGTAGGCTATTCCATTTTACCCTAATGGATTTTGCCTATGACTGGTTCCTCAACCTTCCTGAAGAATCTATGCTAAGTTAAGAGCATTTTAGTTCTACTTTCCTCATATAATTTATCCAATTAATATACCTCAACATCCTATACCTTTAGTTTTCTTGTATTAAGAGAGATCCCAATGAGCCTATTAGAAATTTTAATGCTAAGTTCTAAAAGATGTTATTTTGGGTAACTACATTTTACCAACCCAACCTTAAACTAACACTTGAACTTTACAAGAATGCTCTAGACATTTGGATGACCATGTTCATGAGAAGGGATATAGCTATAATGACCTATACTTAGTGTATGCAAGGGCCATCAAAGTGGATAGGCAATTAAACCCCCAGGGCTACACCATGACCCCCACTCCTAGCATGCTACCATAAATTCTTGTTTTGAACTTATTACCTAGAATTAACCATAATGCACTTATGCCTTAATTTCTCCCTATAATACATCAACTCATGTTGTGTCATCCCACTTCAAATCAAAAACTAGGTTTTCTAAACCTAGGGGTTCTAGATTTGATTCCTCAAACTCAACATCAAGTGATGTTAGCTATAGATAATAATGACTAGGAAACACCTCAAGAGACCACTAAAACTAAGCTATATGTCATTCAAAATAAGGTACAAAATCTCATCAATGACTTCCTAGGGATATAGAGATAGATGATCAATTCTAACATAGAAATCTCCCAAAAAAATTAACATATCAAAGACCAAATAGGAGATACAACCCCCCAAAACCTTCACCTAATAGGTTCTTTGAGATTAATATCTTTGAGATATCCTTACCTAACTAGTGTCGAGTACATAACATAGAAACCCAAGAAGAGATGGACTATATGGAGTTTGGTTCTACTTTTGAGTTTTTTACAAAAGGAAATGGAAGAATATGAGGTAGTCCTAAATAATCTAGAATCCTCTAACTTGGTTAAAGACCCTAGTAATGTTATGGTGTTGGAAACAATGGATTTATTTAACCAATAAAAAATGATTCAAATGAAGGTATCAATGAGGTGCAAGAATTTAAGTAATTCCAAAGAAGTAACTATGCCCTTAGGAGTATGTAGCAATGACAACCCCTTACTACCTTGACTCCCCTAAATAGTGTTGCAACCATACTAGACCAAAATGCTAGGAATGATCCTCCACCTCTAAGACCTCAAGAGTTTAAGGCATCTATGGAAACCCCACTAGTATAAATCAAAGGGGGTTATAACATAGTTAATGATATGAATAAAATAAAGGCTAACATTACCCTTCATAAGATTACCCAAATAATTGAGCAACAAGATTTCCTTATAAAGCCTTTGAATCAAAAGTTGAACCCATAATCCTAGTCAAATATGAAAGAAGCACACACAAATATGCTTATTCACAAGAATAATATGGAGGTTCCCCATTATTTTTTACCATTTAGTTGTTTGAAAATAATATGCATAACTGCTTAGTATATTCAAGATCCTCATCCAAATGTGAGTCGATAGGCATATGTGAGAAACTTGGTCTAGCCCCCATAAAATTAGATAAAGTAGTGGTCTAGTTGGATAAGTCAAAGGTGAAATTGAGTTGGAATCTCAGCTTAGGATTCAACACTTTATAGACTTTCAAGTGGTTGACATCCCAAAATCCTATGGCATGCTCCTTAGCAAATATTGTTCTAAATCCCTAAAAGGGTATATGGCCTCATATTTATCTCATATGTGGTTGTTGTAGAAAAGAGTTTCTAACCAAATGCAAGTGGACATGGAATTACATATGAAACATATGATCACTAAATATAATGTTATTAATGAGAAGATAAACCTAGTTTATTCAAACCTAAGCATCTACATGTTAAGCACTAAGCCTCTAAAAAACCAAACTAGTCACAACCTAGGTCTGTTTGGCCTATGGTCTCTTTATGTAGATAGATATCACGCCAAACAAGGTATTGGGGATGGTTTTATAATTATATATCCCTTTTGAAATAAACATATATGTCTTATAGGCTATAGTTCCCTTACATGAATAACCTGGTAGAGTATGAAGCTTTAATAGTGGGATTATAATTTGCATTGAGACACAAGGCAAATGAACTAAGAGTATTTATCAACTCTAAACTAGTGTTCACCTAGATCAAAACTAAGTTTCAATGTAAACTAGCATACCTCAAAAGGTATAAACATAGATCTTGGGACCTAGTTGAAATGTTCAACACATTCAATATCATCCCTATTCCCTGATAGGAAAACTAGGTAAAAAATAGTCTAGCATCAACTGCTTTAAACCTAACCCCTATAGATGACACTGAGCTATAAAATTTCTCAATGGAGATTATTTATTATCCTTATATCTTTAATAATGTGACCAACTTCCAAGTCTTTGAAGATGAAAAGTAAATCATCTAGTTACTTGGCAATGAGGGGATATTTGAGACCCAGATCATAGATGGAAAGGGTAGAGACAAGTGTAAGAACGATTTGGATAAGGATGGGATATTGAACATTCATAGGAATTAGATCCCAAAGGGAATGATTTTTCTAGAAAGAGTGTTATATGTGTTATACCCAACCTTCTAAACTAAAAGGCCTAATTTTGAAGACTAGAAGTGTTGACTTGATAATTTTGACCTTGTAAAGAATCCCTAGATAGTTAATGTGGGTCTAGATTGGATTGATCATGAATTGGAATAGTTATGATAGTTACTATTGAGGTACAAAAACATGATTTATTAAGCCTATGAATATCTTAAGGTCTTTCACCCAAGATTAATCACTCACACCATCCCCTTAAAACTTGGACAAAAACCCTTTAGATAAAGATAAAGGCCAATAAACCTAATCTTAGAGCCTTTAATTCACAAGGAAGTTCACAAGTTACTCTCTATAATGATAATTTTCTTGGTTTTCCACTCCACTTGAGTGGCTAACCTAGTCTTAATGCAAAAAAATGGTGAAATTTTCCTTTACATGAGCTTCTAGAATTTTAATTGGGCCTCAGATAAAGTTTACTATCCATTTCCATCACTAGATGAGGTGATCCAAATGGTGAGTGGGTCCTAGATGATGTCTTTCTTGTATGGTTTATCGAGCTATAACCAAGTCTTGGTCAACCTAGGAGATATAACTAATACTTATTCAACCACCAAGTAGGGCATAATCTCTTATACATGGATGCCTTTTGGGCTAATCAACACTAGTACAACCTTTCAAATGGAGATGAACTTTACATTTGAGGTCCTGATAGGTAAGTGCATAATAATATATATGGATGACCTAACCATGCTCTCTACATATAGGTCAAATCATGTCCACCACTTGGAAAAGAGTATTTGAAAGATTCATAAGGTATGGCATCTCTTTAAACCCAAAGAATAGTGTGTTCAGAGTCACTAAAGGTAAGTTTCTCGATCACAATGTCACAAAGGAAGATATTACCATTAAAAGATTTAGAAGGTATGACATCTCATTAAACCCAAAGAATAGTGTGTTCAGAGTCATCAAACGTAAGTTTCTTGATCACATTATCACAAAAGAAGATATTACTATCAACCCTAAAAGGGTGTATGTAATTTCTAAACTACCTCTACCTAATAACAAGAAGGAACTATTTTTTTTTGTAAAAATAAACTTTGTGCATAAGTTTATTTCTATATTTGTTGAAATAGTGAAACCTTTGAATTCAATTTTGAAATAGGATGTTAAAGTGGAGTGGAAAACAAAATTGAGGAAAGCTTTCCAGGATATCAAAGAATTTATCATGCAAGCCTTGACCCTCATCATCCCAAACTATACATGAGACTTTCACATCTATCCTTTTGTTTTGGATCACACCATTGTTGCTTGTCTCACCTAGAGGTTAGAAGGATAAGAACACCCCATAGCTTTTATGAGCACTAATCTCAAATAGGCTGAACTCTGGTATTCTACCCTAGACAAGAATGCCTATGCCTTGGTTAAGGTAGTGAATAAATTTAGGCATTACATCCTTTAGAATAAAGTACATGCCATTTTCCTAAAGTTGGATACAAATCAAATACAAGGGTAGAATGGGCTAAGTGATCAAAGAGGCTGATGGATCAAAAAAATTCAATAGTATGACTTGGAAATCAAGCCATCCAAACTAGTTAGAGGATAAGACATAACATAGTTAATCATAGAAATAGACCCAAGAATTATGGTAGATCAAGTAGACCAATAAAGGTTGTTATAATCATATTGGTATGCCCTAGTCATGCACTTTCTACTTTATGAATATGCACCCCTAGGATTTAACCATACATAGAGAACCCTGAGGTTGAAAGTTGTGCATTATATGTTGAATAAAGGAGTTCTCTTCAAAAAAAATGATGAAAAAATATACCTCCAATGTGTATCACTAGAAAAGGCAAGGGACTAATGACAATTTTCCATGAAAAAATAGGAGCAAGCCATCCCATGGAAAATACCATGGCTCACAAGGTTCTTCGAGTAGGTTACTATTGGCCCACATTATTCAAATATATTTACATTCATATTCATTAATGCATGCCATAATTCCATTATAAATTATGGTATAATTTGTACTATTTATACAATGGGGATTGTATTTCATGGGGTTGATTAACCCTAATTTATAATTCAGTCATAAATTCATCTTTATGCTCACAAATTACTGCACTAGATAGTCTGAGGTAGTTTCAACCAAAAGCAGCATTACTATTGAAGTCATCAAGTTCCTAGAAAATGCCATAGTCACCCATTTTGGGTTCTCTATTTATTTAGTCTATGATAATGGCCCCACCTTTCAATCTATGAAATTTACATAGTGGGCCTATGATAATGGAATCACACTAAAGTTCTCCTCCAATCACTACACAAAGGAATGGATTGGCAGAATCTACCAATAAACACTTGATTGATGCCATTAGGAAATTAGTTGGAGAGAATACCTAAGAATGGAATCATTACTAAAGTTCACTTTATGGGTAGACCTCAATAGGATAAACAAGCCCTCAAAATCTATCCTTTCCTTCTACTCTATGGATTTTAGCTAATCATGTTGGTCACTCTCAAAATGTTGATTTATAGTTCATATAGTAATTCATGAAACTTGATGACAAATTGAATTCAAAACTCTTAGACCTACATTTAGTTATAAGAAGCTAGGGATGAAGCTTTATTGAACTTTAGAAAGCACTAAGACATAGTTAAGAGGTGGTTTAACAAGAGGTCAAAGGTCATGACCTTTAGAATATCAGACCTAGTCCTAATATGAGACAAGGCCCATGAGAAGAAAGACCAACATTCAAAATTTGATCCCCTCTAGATCATCCTAGACTAGATATATGAAATATTGGGCCAAAATGCCTTTATTATCAAGGATCTCAAGGGAAATGACTTAATACTTATAGTAAATGGGCAATTCTTGAAGTACTATTTTTTAGTTAACCCCTCCAAATTAGTTTTTAAGTAACTTGAGTAGGAGGCAATAATGTATATATTAAATATATTTGATTTAGTTGTGTATTTTTTTAAATTATGTGATTTTTTATTATGTTGTGTCTTTTCATTTTGACCCTTTTATTCTACAGTGTTCCTCTAATGTCTGACCCTTATTAGTAACTACTTTAGGTGGCAGCCAAAACTTGAGAGGATTGATGAGAAATAGGGAAGCCCAAGTTGAAACCTCAAGTCTAAACAATTCTAAAAATGTAAAAAAAGGGAATTTTGACATCCCATACCTAAGAGGCTAATTATTGTAAGAGAAATGGGTGGATTTTAAAATAGACTACACCCTAGGATTGACACCATGTTGCACTTAAAATAATAGCTCCATAATATATTAGATTATTTAAGTTGATTAAGGACTGGATGGATATTTATAACTTCCCCCTTATCCATTCACTAATGGCTTGGTCCTAAACCCTCAATGGATAAAACTAATAAATAATGATCAATTCTCAATAAATTTAAAAAAATAGCATGCACAATCTAAATTTTGAGTCTTCCTCGAAAGGGATATACAGGTAATATCCATCATAAACTTTTTGGCCTAACTAGCAGTAGAGTGAGTCTATGAATGGGACTATAGGAATCTTTTTTAGGGCCATGGATGTCCATCTGACAATAGAGAAATTCCCTATCCATCCCCTCAATCTATCAATCTAGTAACGCCCCAGATGAAGTCTGATAACTAGTCTATCCATGATTACTCAAAGTAAATCCAATAATAATTAGAAATGAAAATCACTTTTCACATATGTTGGCGGCCTTCTATGGGTGGAAGCTCAGTATGTTACGTTATATTACATAGCTTTAGTGCCTCATATTTTTTGTGGATAATAAATACCCTAATACAATATTTATGTTGAGCAAAGAAAGAAGAAGAAACTAGTTAGGTTCTATGTGCTTCTCATCACTTGCCCTGTATAAGTCACCATTTAAAATGGCCAACACACACCATTTTATATAAAATGGGGGTTCCCTCTAAAATTTTTGCAACCTAGAGCTTCAAATTCCTTTCTTTTTCTCTTGTCGGTGATGCCTTCTCAAATCTTTAGAATATACACTACCTTGATTTCTTCAAGTGGTAATAGGCCTCTTTTAATTTCTCTAAAAGACTAAGTCATGTTTGTTCTCTTTTACTAAATCATGGATCTACGTTGTAGGTTGATTTTCACTCTAATCTCCTAGAGTCTAGTTTCTTTCCTAGAGCAACAAAATCATTATCCTCTATGGCAAATTGAGTTCTCCATATCTAATAGGTAAGCTTTAAAGTATCATATTCTTTTTATCTTTCTTACTTAGTCATTTTATGAATTTCATAGAGCCCAGGAGAGCCTGACTGAATGGGAAGGCACCACATCATATTGATTCAAATAGGATAGGACCCTAAACCTATTAGATATGTTAGAGCCAAGAAGAGTCTAGATGAATGGGAAGACATCACATCATATTGAATTAGAAAGGTTAGTCCCCCAACCCTGTCAGAGATGTTAGAACGTAGGAAAGACCAATTGAATGGGAAGGTGCCACATCATCAAGAGTCATAAGGGACAGCCCCCCAAACTTATTATAAGTGTTAGATCCTATGATATCTCATTCGAATGAGAAGGTGCCACATCAGTGGGAGTTAAAAAGACCAATCCCTTAAACTTAACAAAGATATCAAAGCTTGGGAGAGCCTAGCCAAATGGGAAGGTGCCACATCATCAAGAGTCATAAATTCTAGTACCTCAAACCTTTTAGAGGTATTATATCCTAGGATATCCTAACCAAATGGGAAGGCACCACATCATCAAGAGTCAAAAAGGTCAATCCCTTAAACTTGTCATAGGTTTTAAAGCTCAAGAGAGTCTATCCAAATGGGAAGGTGACACAACATCAAGATTCAGAGTTGTTAGTCCCCTAAACCTATAAGAGGTGTCAAAGCTCAAGATATCTTGACTAAATGAGAAGGTTCCATTTCATTAGGATTTAGAAATTCCAATCCCCTAGATTTGTCAAAAATGTTAAATCCCCAAAGAGCCTAACGAAATGGGAAGGCACCACATCATCAGGAGTCAAAAAATCTATTCCCCCAAAATTGTAAGAGGTTTTAGGGCCCAAGAGATCCTAGTTGAATGAGAAGCTGCTAAATCATTTGGATTCAAAAAGGATAGTCCCATAGACCTGTCAGAGGTGTTAGAGCCTGGGAGAGATTGACTAAATGGGAAGGCACCATATCATCAAGAGTTAAATAGGTTAGCCCTCCATACCTTTTAAATATGTCAAATCCTAGGAGAGCCTGAATGAATGAAAAGGCACCATGTCATATTGAGTTAGAGAGGCCAATCCCCCTAACCTATCATAAATGTTAGATCTTATGAGATCCCACCTGAATTGGAAGTCCCCACATCATCTAGTGTGAGGATGAACTAGTTGCCACTTATGACCCAAGAAGATTAGAATCATACAGATGAAAATTAAAGACTAATTAAGGTGTGACATGTGTCCCTAGGTGAAACATCACCTATCCTATGGGAATGACATGGAGTATGGAACCATGCTTAGGTGTTGACCATTAATGGGAGGATCAATAAATGAATGGCACATGTCTTAAATTAGGAGGTAGCTGAGGGGATTCTAAGAGATGTAACTACATGCCTACCATACACTAGGTATTAATAAAATGGGAAGCTAGATCCAATTAGACAATTTTGAAAACATCCCATTGTCATTTCTATATTTGACTGGTGGTACAGAATCATGGGCTCTGAATTCAATTCTAGACTTAGAATTAAAGGGAAAAAATCTAGCCACCAACTCAAATTCAAATTCATGGTAAATGAGCCACCAAATTCCATTAATGTATATAAATGTATGTATGTACTTATAAATCCTAAGGTAGGCCCATTAACAGTTACCATTGTTTCCTTAGAATAAATCTTAGACTCCTCACTTTCAAAGCTACACAGAACCCTTGTATCATGTACCTTTGACACCCAAAGCTTTATAATTCCCCCTTTGTCCTACTCTAATGGTTACTACATATTCAAAATTGAAATTTGATCCTAAGTACCGTGACACTACCTTCCCCATTAGTTTAACCAAGTATAAGCACTATAATGACATATTTAAATTAATTGAATAATTCCCTAAGGATTTTTCCAACATAGATGACCAACTAGTTAAATATGAAGAAGCCCTTAGGTCATATAAGAAGTGCAAGATCCATAAATACATATCCAAACTAGAGTCATTTCCCTATCATAACCTATTGAGATACATATTTTAGAAGTTCATCTGCATGCAAGACACTAACAATGATTTAATGTGCTCACCTAACTCTCAGAAACATATTACCAACATATTTGAAAATGCCCTCAAGGAATACTACTCCCTCCCAAACTTCTCTTTATCCTATGTTGTAGTGGTAGTGTTAGCCTGGATAGACACCTATCATATCTATGACACCCTCCATGATTGGGCTGAGAACCCCAACTCCAAGTGGGTTAAAAAGGAGAAGATCAATGCTTACACGGTTCATACCTTCTAAGAGGATATAAAAATAGGCATGGTCCTACTAAACGAGTTTTTTGAGGACCCAAATTTCCAACATATCAATGAGTTATAGGTGACCCTCCTACATATAATCCTAATACATACAAACATCCCAAACATCAGAGGTTTGATCATCTTCAAGTTGGTCTATGACATTGTAGATCTCAAACTAGAGGTGACTTCTACACGATGAGTTACTTGTTAGATTTAATCTATGGGATGATCTTATTTAAACCTTTAATATATCCTCTACATGGGATTTTGATAGCCTAAAAATCCACATGGTCTTTTAAAAGTTGCATGCCCACTAATTCCACCAGTATGTTTGGGAGTTTGTGACCACTTTTACCCAATGGTGTAATAGGAAATCAATAAAGTTATAATGCCTAAGTTCTCAAAGGTAATCTGAGACTCTATCATAACTATTAGGGACTACTATATGTACAAAGATGACATAGTGATTTGGGTCATAGGCTTCCTCTAATACCCCCTTCACTAGTCATATTATCCTTGACCAATTAGTAAAATAAGAAATCACCTATCAACTGGTGAATGACATCTTTAGTTTATGTATATAGTATTAGCAGAAGGTGTGCTCACATCTCTTGATCACCATATAACACCACATCTATAGGAACTTACCTTCAATACAAATGATGGTATCTGGGTGAGACTCCTTCACATTATCCAAATACAAGATTCAGCAATGGGACCCTAAGGGGGTGATTCAAGCCCATTTGGAAAAATACTCAGCTCAACTGAAAATCAACTACATCCATCAATCCAAATATGATAATGAGCTCTATTTGAACACTATTAATGACCAAGAGGTGTTATCCCAAATATAAGAGAAGAATAATAATAAATGGAATAATGCTTAGGAAATCGCTTCCTCAAATCCTCTAACTCCTACTCGATCTATGAAGGACCTGACTCTAATAGCTACATCCATCTCCTAGAGAATATTGCATGGCATCCCATCACCTTCTCCTCTTTAATTTATAACCCAAACTTTAGCTCTATCTACCAATAGATCCATCTCCTGATGCTTCAGCTTCACCTTTACCTCCTCTAGTTGTTCCTTAGTCTCCACCTCCTTTGATAGCACTAGTAACTAGGCCATGGCAGAGTTGATCCTAGACCACATGACACCAGGAAGCCTAAGTGTATCCCACTCAACCATCAAAAACATAACCCCTAATATTTTATGTAGCTATAATCTCAAAATTAAGCCCAAAATGAGGCACCCAATTGGCACCCATCTAGATTCCCCTGCTTACTCATCCATCTCCTCCTATTTCCATTTTACCCCTTTCTCCCATCATATTCTACCTCCCTATTCTTGCACAAATTAGTTTAGCTTTTCCCTCTCTATTTTCCATTTTTCCCCCTCCATATTTCACCTAGGTACCCTTGGCCTTAAACCTTTTGAGCATCTTCACCTCCTCATTCCCTTTTGTTCCTCCCATCTCACATCTTAGAGTCTTTCTAGTACCTTCCTTGGGCATACCCACAATAGAAGGCATGATTGCATCATTTGAAAGCTTTCCAATTTTAGTAGGGACCCTTTCAATCCCCTCTTTAGTTATCCTAGTGTTCCCCTCTATAGATCTAAGTTTTCTACCATCATCCCCTTCATCTCGATCAGACCATCTATTGAAGCACCTAGAGTCAACTTGGGAAAGCGGCCAAAGAATAAACAGAAGGTAACTCATACTCTAGCTCTAGCCCAAAGGCCTTTGATTTTAAATCCACCTCCTATGTAGGTCTTATTTATCCCTTCATCCCTAATAATATTATCCTTATAACTAGTTCCTCACCCCCTCTCCCTCTTACCTAAGGCCCCATGGTATTCACCTTCAACTAGCCTATATCTTCCTTACTATTCCATGACCTATTCCCAAGGGCAATTCTACCTTGGGTAAACCTCACTCAATAGTAATGGTGGGCATAAATTTTTCCATGGGCTTCCCCTTCATTCTTTCTCCTTTGGCTCCCATGCCCTCTCCACCTCCAATCCATTCCTCTTTCACTCCCTCCACTTCCACCAACTCCCCTCCACCTCATCCTTTCCCCTTCACCACCATTTTATCCACGCTTCCTGCACCCTTCAGAACCTAAGGGATGGTCTCAAGGTCACATTCACCATATATGGATGTCCAAGGTGATCTAGATATATAGTGGATTTTTGATATAGCCTTTGGGAACATGAAGAGGATGTTTACTTAGAGATTTATCTATGAGGGGAACTTGGTGATATGGTAGACCCAACAGGATCTATTTTCCCTCACTAAGGTGAGGAGTTTTATTGGAGAAGATAATATGGTCAAGGACCCACTATCTATCCTTTGAGATAATCATAACATGTTTGAGAAGCTCCTTGAGGACATGCAGAGCCAAGTTTGGACTTTTAAATCCTAAGTGAAGAGTATATTCCCAATTAGACTAATCAGGTAGGTTAAGGATGACCTACTAATACTTTTATTAATCTTAGGTAAAGTAGTGGGGACTCAAGTCGAGGCTAATGCAATTATATAGTGGATGTAAGATTATATGGGGAGGATCATAAAAAATATGGGAAGTGTTAGAAGCTACAGGGAGTGGTCAACAAGGGAATGTACCCAAAGCTCAAACTGATGCTAACTTTAAATTTAGGGTTATACCAAAATTATTTCAACAATATGAGAGTTGTACTAGAGTAATGGTTAGCCATGTCCTATAATGTAATAAAACCCTTGTAAGAGGGCAAGAAGAAGATATTGACCTACTTTAAGAAGGTTGATATCTTCATTTTATTCCACATGGATGGCACTTTACTTAATCAAGGGGAATTTAGAGTCCACCTGGGTTAATTCAATCAAGTTGTGATGGAGAAAGTGGCCAAGGAAAACTAGTAAAGAGCCTAGGTAGTGCTAAACATATTAACTCAGTTTACTATGAGCATCAACTAAGTCTCTAGAGTCCAAGCCTCAATATAAGCAACTTTTTATATCTCCCAAAGACTAGTAACTAAAGTCAAGGAAATCTTCAAGGATCCTCCAATGAACTTAACCAAGCTAGACAAGGAGTTTGACCTCATGGTAGTACATTGGAATTTGGGAGCACCCAGTCAAAGCAATTAAGAGTCGGTCCCTCTTAGCCACCTCCACATGTTAATTAATGGTCCCCCATAGATCTATTATGGGTGTTTAGGGATTTATTTTAGTTCAAATTTTGAAATATGGTTGTAACTATAATGAGTGGCCATGATGGCTCAGGATCGGATCTTCATGCTTTTTGGAAGTGAGCCCCAATCCTTATCTATTTAAAGAAGAGTTGTATTATAATTTAGGGTTGACAAAAATTAGCTCAAAAATGTTGTTGGATTATTACCAGAATATCACCTAAGTTTTCTTCACCACTCTAAACTATGAAATTAACCCAGATTAATTATTGTACTATCATTTCACTCTTTTAATGAATACAATCTCTATATTTTGCAAAAGGGTCTCTTCTATGTTCAATTTTATTTCATCTTCATGTTTAAATGATCAATAGTGATAGGTTAATTGGATTAAAACTTTTTCACTTTATGTATTTCATTATTATGATGTGATTAGTTATTATAATCTATGTGTGATTTCTTTTATTTCTCTTTTGGTAGTGCTAATAATTTGTGTGCCTAGTTGAAAATTATCATATGGTGTTTATATGTTTTTGTCAGTAAACCCCTAGTACTCATCATTAGTAGGAACTCACATTGAAGGCACACTCCTAATTCCCTCAGACTCTCCCTAAGTTATGTTCTTGGAGGTATACCTTTAGTGAAACTTGGTCTATAGTGGTATAACTATGGTAGAGTCACTTGGTTCAATGACCATTACATTGATCTCATTTTAGACCTAGAGGCTTCCTTTCTCTGCCTTACCCTTCCCTCTCTTTTGTGTTTATTTAGTGGAATTGAAATTCCCCTTTCTCCATATGTTTATAAATAATAATCCCAACACTCAAGAATTCATAACTATCCTCAACAAGTGTGAACCATAACATATTGATGTTTTATTGGTAACAGTGCATCTCTTGGAGATTATTCATGTAGACTTTGTTTGTGAAGTCCAATACCCATAATCAATCCCTAGGTTAATCTTAAAACAATATTAAAATGGATGATGAAATTTATAATTGTCTCTACCTTCCCCATTTCAAGGAATTCCCAATTCCATGGGAGTCTCATGATAAGGAACAGATTAGAGCAACCAATAACATGTTCATGTTATTTACCAATCATGTGAGAGGAATGTGGTGGTCAAAACATTGGCCAATCTTACTTTCTCCTTATCACTAACTATTTTATTATATAAAATTTAATGATGAACATGCATGTTAATAATTTTCATAGGATTAGAAAAATAATAAGGTTACAAAGATTCAATGTAAGAGCTCCATTCATGACACAATAATAAAATATTTACCATATTGATGCACAAATAATTCTACCTTTATCAACAATGTGGCATTGTATAATAGTTTGTGGTATCTCTAGATGGATTTATTGAATAAGATATGTGCCCATTAGTTAGGAATACATATTAAGTTGTATTTATACTACATCATTGTAATCTATATTAAGATAACATATAATAGAAGTAGAAGATAAAGGTACAAGAGATTAGAATATCTAAGTATAAGATAAAGAGATATTGGAAGTATAATGATAAAGAGTATATGTGTCATTGTAATGGAGCATTCATATATGAATAAATAAGCCAGTTTAGAAAACAATATACATAAAGTATAGGCATGTTTAATGATATTTTTTATTTAATAATTAAATACTAAGAACAAATAAACTATTGAAAAATGATTTATATCTACATAAATATACAAATATGAATGTATGATATACAATTTATAAAATGTGAAATTGATCTAAAAATATTAAAGTGGTAAAAAATATTCAAACTAGTCCAAACTAAATTTATGTTGACTATGCAGATTGACTGTTGATGAAATTTAGCTACAAAAACTTGTGAATTATGTCGTAACTAAAAGCATGAATTTAAAATATGTTGGGTCAAGGTCACATTAGAAGTGTAGGTTATTACAATGGTCTTATTTATTTACTATAGCCACATCATAATTGATTGTGTGACTAATTTTTTGATCTAGGTGCAGTGCCTATCTATGAGGGTTAATTGTTTGACTGTGTGTCTCAATTTTTCATGTAGAAGACTTGAAAAATAAAAACCCTATATTATACATAGTAAACATAATCGAGATCAAATATCACTTACAAATGAATAGGTTGAGGGGAATATCCAAACTATCCTCAGAAACCATACATAGTCTGAGTGTTGTCTACATAGCCCAAAAGGGCCTCAAGCCAATGTCATTTTACCTCCCTCAGTGAAGTTGTGAATATTGATCATTTATATATAAATGAAACTAGATAGATTACTTTGAATGCTTGAAAATAAAATCCCTTGACCTGAAATAAAATAATTTTTAGACTTGGCCTATGACTATTAAAATGTTTTAGAATTAAAATTGGTGCCCTTTTTCTCAATGTGTAGTAGAATTGCCAAGTGATTGCTACATGTGTTTGAAGATACCTTTATGTACTTATATAGAGCAAAATTTTGAATATTTATGTTAACTAATCTTTATAAAATCATAGGAGGGGTAAAATAAAATGTCTCAAATTTAAAAATTTACCATTGGGGCATGTGGGACAAGGTCGCACTAATGGAAAAGGCTACTCAAGTAGACAAGGCCATAATGCAACTTTGTCTAAGCTAGCTCAGTCATGTTTCATAAGGACAAAGATAGTTGGAAATTTTTTGGATAGAGTGTGTGTAAATAGAATGTTTGAATGATGTTTTAAGTGGTTGAAATACCATAGATATTGGAATTTAACAAAATAGTAAATAAATTCAGGGTAAAGATGTCAAGATTAAACATTTTCAAGCACTTAATGATTAATTTTATGTATCTATATTTTCCTCCTCTTTATTATATTGATGAAATGACATAAAATTACTAGAGTAATGATATTCAAACCTAAATGTGTGTACATAATTTATCTTTTTGTGTGAATCTTGATCATGCAAGATACCTCAATGTAAAACATACAATAATTCTACTGAAAGTAGTTATTATACATATTTAAAAATTGAAAATATGAAACTTTAAATTTGAAATTTGAAAAGAGAGTAACAAAATTATACACATGAAAGAGTATGTAATATTATTGCCTTATAACTTGAAAATAAAAAAATGTGTGCCCTTTATTGAGGTATTTGGAGAAATGTTGAAACTATGGTGAATTGAGAGTGAACAACTCTCAATTTGAAAATATTTAAGAGTTATTAATTTGGAAAGATTGTATGCTTCAACTCTTAATTAACTACATCGAGTAATCTATAAAATAACTGAGGAGGTGGAACCACCAAATTTGTATCACTAAAGTGCAACCATAGAGGTTGAGTGTCACTAGAATCTAATGTGGCTCAATTGAAAAATGAGATGAATCACACTATTGTAGATGGATATATATTCTATTTGAAATTTATACCTTTGAAAATTTTGAAATTGAGAAATTTGAAATTATCATATAAAAATATTAATATGAATGAATATCATGCCCCTATATCTATAATTGAATGTCATTTGAACCTATAACTATTTTCAAACTTTTAACAGGAGGAATGAGTGCATATGCATATCACATGCCCCCATAATCTATAATTTTTAAATCATCTTGTAATTTAAAAACTATATAGTGCCATGAATTTGAATTCTTATGGCCCCTTTCAAAAAATTTATTGCTTTTGAGGACTCATAACTTCCAATAAAATCCCATTGTGATGCCCTCTTTTGAAATGAGATACATAACCTACATGTCACTTATCTCAAAAAAAAATTGTAAAATATTTTAAAGATGTAATCATATAATAACATATGAATATTTTAATTTATTGCATCATAGTGTTGAATATAACATTGAGTTATTCATGAAACATGTGTTAGATAGATGTAGCAATGAAGCACATAAGCATGATGTGCATGATATGTATCATGGCACAATAGTAAAATTAATAGGTAAAAGTAATGTGTGATATAAATCATGATAACATAGTAAAAAGTAATGAACAAGAATGAAATGTGATACCATGTCACACAATTTTCATATAATGTCACAAATAAGGTCCAAAGGCCACATACAAGGGACATTTAAATGTCTCATAAATGAAAAATGCTAAAGACCACATACAAATGACATGATAATGTCATAAAAGTAAGAACATGAATATATTACACACATAATACCAAGGGCCACACACAATAAGTAAGCAATTCTTAACTTAATATGTAATAATGTAAGAAGTAATCATAAATCAAATGAGACTCATCTACATTGACCACATTTATTAGTGTCACTATTATAAAATAACTTTGTCATGAAACATAATGTAAAGTATGAGTGTTTAAAAAAACATTTATATGACATATAGCACAACATAGTAGATAAGTTGTGGATAGATATAACATGTTGAAGTTTTCATAGAGAATGAAGAGATACCCCCAACTTAGTAAGGTTGTTAGCTAATAAGGGAAGCTCAACATCAAAAAACTATGTAATAGTATGTCATGTATCACACTCGCATACCTCATGAAAAGAAATGTGTATTAAAAATCGAAATATGTTATCTAATTGACATAAAATAAATAAAATATGTAAAGAAATAAGCTAGAAACATTTGAAAAATGCTTATAGGTCTTGATTTTTGAATTCTTAAAAATATTATATATTTTTTAGATTTTTGAAATATTTGAATGTTTTTTTTTAATTTTTGATATATTTAAACTTTAAAATATGTGAAAAGATGCTAAAAATCAAAGCTTCAAAAATAGAATAAAATGGGAGGGATTCTAATAATCTGCAACAAGGTGTGAAAGCATATAAATAAGGAAGGTAAGCAATATGTCTCCAATGAATGTGTAAATAAGTCATATTAATTTAGTAAACATGATTTTTTTTTTTTGTGTGTGTGTGTGTTTGTGTGTGTGTGTGTGTGTGTGTGTGTGTGTGTGTGTGTGTGTGTGTAAAATCTCCTTAATGAGAAAAAGTCTATGTGCACTCATGTAAAATTTAGAAATGTGATCATGTGGGTGTAATATAAGCCATAGTATGATAGATATGTAATAGTAAGCAACCGGATTTAGCAATTGAAATCAATGCAAAATAGTTATTTTGGATTTTTAAAATTGGTTTGAAAATCAAGTCGATAAATGATTAAATTTAAAATAAATGCATTGGCTATAAGAATGTTTGAATAAGGGATAAAATAAATACAAAGAAAGCATGAAAAAAACTTATCAAGAGACTTAGCCTAATTATTAGGTTAAGAGTAAGTAGGAGGCTTTGTCCAACCAAGGATCTCATCAAGAGGATGCACATATATATACCCAACTATATTATATTAAGGAATAACTTCATGTGAAGAGGAAATGACAACTGCATATGCCTCTAAATTTGAATAAGAATCATATGATGTATTTTAACCATATGAATCATTTCTCATTTACCCATCTGAACCTGTATACTCAAGTGTAATAGTAAAAAATGTAACTTCTTGTACCTATGGTGAAGCTCTCTGAATAAATTGTGGTGCCTTATGAGATAAAGACCTATTTTTAGGTACCACTTTATACTTAGAAGAATGTGTCATGGTCTCTAAAACTAATTATTTATGCTCATGTGAAACTGTATCATGCCCATAATTAGATATATTTTAATATTTTCATGTGTAACTAGAACTTTCTTAAATATAGGTGGAGAAATTGGTGTTGTATTATGATCTTGAACAGTTTTGTAGACTATTTCATTACCATGTTGCTCAATGTATGTGTCAAGCAACTATTCTATCGTAGGAGTAGATATCATTAGTTCCAAAGGATATTCATATTGTATTCCTATAATTTTGACCACTTGATTATGATGAATATGTTTGAGACATTTATACAATATAGAAGGTATTACTCTAATATTTTGTATCCAAGGACATCCTAATAACATATAATATACCTTTGTGCTTTGTAGAACTAGGAATGGAGTGGGCACTATTAGAGGCCACTTGTAAAACAATCACTATATGCCCAATAAATATCTCTTGTATGACCATAAAATGATTGGAAAAATATAGAAGTATCCAGTAAATCTTGTTATGTATAACTAAGGGAATAAAAGAGTGTTATGGTGCATGCATTTAATCATAACATAAATAAATTATTGAAAATTGATTTAGATCTGCACAAATATATAGATATGAATGTAAACTATATAATGTGAAATGAGATAAAAATAGTAAAGTGACAAAATATATGCAAACGTAGATCAAACTAAATTTGTGTTAACTATGTAGATTGACTATTGATGAAAACTAGCTGAAAAGACCTATGAATTTTGTCATAACCAAAATCAAGAATTCAAACTGTGTTGGGACAAGGTTGCACTAGAAGGACAAGGCCATACTATGGACTTATTTATTTACCATATTTGTGTCATGATTGACTATGAATGATTTTATGATCTAAGTGCATTGCATATCTATTAGAGTTTACTATTTTACTATGTATCCCAATTTTTTGCATGGAAGACCTATAAAATATAAATCTTAGCACCTACACAATAAATAGAATTGAGATCAAATATAAAAATACAAATTAATAAATGGTAATAGCCAATATATTCTTATAAAACCCTATGTAATATGAGCATTGCTTACATAGATCAAAAGGGCCTCGGGTCAATGTAGTTCTCCCTCTTAGAGTGAGTGTGTGAATATTGATAATTTATATATGAATTTAACTAGATAAATAGATTTAAATGCTTGATTTGAGTTCCCTTGACTTAAAATAAAATAATTTTAGATTTATCCTATGATTGTTATAATGTTTTAGAATTAAAATTGTGAAAATTTGTGCCCTTTTGTTCAATATGCAATAAAATTTTCAAGTGATTGCTAGATGTGTTTAAAAAGACCTAGATGTACTTATGTAGAGAAAAAAATCGAATATTTATGTTAAATAACTTTAATAAAAGTGTAAGAGGGTTAAAATGCAACATCTCAAATTTAAAATACCATTGGTCATAGGGGACAGGATCACACTAGTGGACAATGCCATAGTGCAGCCCTATCTGACCAATGTGGTCTTATCCCAAAAGAAAAAGTATGATGAAATTGGGATGGAAGGAGTTTTTAATAAGAATATTAATGTCTGAATGATTTTTATAGTGATTGAAAGATATTTTATATATTAGTGAATGCTCCCATAAAGATTGTAAGTTAACAGAATGGTGAATAGACCAAATAAGGGTAAATATATCAAGATTAAACATTTTCAAGCACTTAATGATTAATTTTAAGTATTTAAATTTTCCCATACTTAATTAAAATGATGTAATGAAGTGAATTTACTATAGTAAAGGATATGTGAACTTAAGTGTGTCTACACACTTTGTCTTTGGGTTTGAAACTTGATCGTGTAAGATGCCTTAATGTAAAACCTTCAACAATGCCACTGAAAGTAGTTATTGTCGATATTTTAAAATTAAAAATTTGAAACATGTTATTTAAAATTTTAAAGAGAGAGAGAAATAAATTTATACACCTGAAAGAGTGTGCAATCTAATTTCCTTATAACTTGAAAATGGAGGAGTGTATACCCTTTTATTGAGGCATTTAGAAAAATGTTGAATATGGTGAATTGAGAGTGATCAAGTCTTAATCTAAAAACATTGAAAATATCTTGAGTCAGAAATATTGTATGTTCCATCTCTCATTTGACTATTTCGAGTATTCTATAAAATAATTGAGGGGGTGGAACCACCAAATGTCACTCTCTAAATTGTAACCTAGACATTAAGTGTCATTGTATTCTAATGTGGTCCACTTATAAAATGAGATTAATCAAACCACTATAGATGAATTTAAATTATATTTAAAACTTTTTACTTTAAAACTTTTGAAATTGAAAAAAAATTAATTTCCTTATAGAAACATTAACATTAATGAATATCACTCCCCCTTGTATCTATAATTGGATGTCATTTAAAATTATAACTTTTTTCAAACTTGTAACTATAGAAATGAGTGCACATGCATATCATATGCCCCCATCATTTAAATTTTTTGTCTCATGTTGTATATTGAAAATTGTATAGTACCATAAATCTAAAAACATTTTTTCCATGAGGAATTTTAATTTCCAAGAAAAGGCCACTGTGATGACCCCCTTTTGAGATGAGAGACATAGCCTAAAAGTCACTTATCTCAAAAGAAACTTGTAAAATATTTAAAATATGTAATCATGTAGTATAATATAAATATGTGAATTTTATTTCATCGTAGTGTTGAATATAATTGAATTTTTTGTGAAACATATGTTATATAAATATAGCATTGTAGCACATTAGCATGATGTGCATGATATGTATCATGACACAATAGTAAAATTAATAGGTAAAAAAAATGCATGATATGAATCATGGCACCATATTAATAAATAGTGAAAAATAAATTTATGTCATTTCATTTCACATAATTTTCATATAATTTCATGAATAAGGTCCAAAGGCCACATACAAGGGACATATGAATGTCACATAAATAGACAAGGCCAAGGGCCATACACAAATAGAATGATAATGCCATAAAAGAAATAAAATTTATATATTTCACACACAAGACAAGGGACACATATAATAATCAATTCATATCTTATTATATGGTAAAATAAGAAAAAGAAAACATAAATTAGATTAGACTAGTCTACATCAACCATATGTATCAATGTCACTATTAGAAAATAACATAATTATGTAACACGATGTAAAGTATGATTGTTTATAAAAAAAATTGTATGATATATAGTGCAACATGGTAGAAAGTTTGTGGATAAATACAACATGTGGAAGTGTTCACAGAGAGTGAAGAGATGCCCATAAATTAGTGAAGTTGTTGGGTGATAATGGAAGCCGAACATTGAAAAATCATGTAATAGTATGTCATGTATCGCACTCACATACCTTGTGAAAATAAATGTGTATTGAAATTTGAAATATGTTATCTAATTGACATGAAATAAATAACATATGTAAATAAGTAATCTATCAACATATGAAAATTGGTTATAGGTCCTGGTTTTTGAATTCTTGAAAATATTTTATATTTTTTGGATTTTTTAAATATTTGAATGTATTTTAATTTTTGATATATTTAAAATTTAAAATATGTGAAATGATGCTAAAAATAAAGGATTCAAAAATAGAATAAAATAGGATGGATTCAAACAATTTGAAACAAGGTGTGAAAGCATAGCAAGAAAGAAGTTAAGCACTATGCCCCCAATTCATGTGTAAATGGCTCATAGAAATGTAACACAAATTATTAATAAATATAAGAATGTACATGCTCCTCAATGGGAAAAATATAATGTGTGCTCATGTAAATTTTTTTTAAATGTGATAATGTGGGTGTAATAAAATCCATAGCATGATAGATATGTAATAGTAAGTAAGTAAATTGAGCACTTAAAATTAATATAAAATATTTGTTTTGGATTTTTCAAATTGGTATTAAAATCAAGTGGGTAAGTGTCCAAAGTTAAAATAAATCCAATGTCTAGAGGATTAGTTAGAAAATGGATAGAAAAAATAGCAATGAAATAAATTCAAAAAAGTTATGTACAAATAAAGTATAAAAATAACTAATAAAAAGGCTCAACCCAATATGTAGGTTGTGAGGAAGTAGGAAGCTTTGTCCAACCAAGGATCTCATCAAGAGGATGAACATATTTATACCCAACTACATTGTATTAATAAATAACTTCTTTTGAAGAGGAAGTGTCAATTGTAGATGCCTCTAAATCTAAATAAGAATCATATGATGTAATATAACCATATAAATCACTACTCATATACCCATGTGAACATGTATGCTCGTGTGTAATAGGAGAAAATGTAACTTCTTATACCTATGATGAATTTCTTTGAATAATTTATGGTGCCTTAAGAGATAAAGACCTCTTTTTAGGTGCCACTTTATACTTAGGAGAAGTACCATGTTCTCTAGGACTAACATTTTATGTTCATGTACAACTATATTATGATCATAATTAGATGGAGAGACTGATTTTATAATATGCTCATGTGTAACTAAATCATTCTAGAAAATATGTGTACAAAATGTCATTGTAATATTCTCTTGAATAGTTCTATATACTATTTCATTACCATGTTTCCCATTGTACGTGTCATGCAACTATTTTATCGAAGGAGTAAATATCATTGATTCTAAAGGATATTCATATGGTCTAGGAATTTTGACTGCTTGATTATCATGAATATATTTGAGACATTTATGCACTATAGAAGGCATTGATCTAATCTTTTGTATCCAATGGGATCATAATAGCATATCAAATATCCCTGTGTTTTATAGAACTAGGAATGAAATGGGAACTATGAGAGGCCATACTTGTAAATGTGTCATTATATTCCCAAAATTATAATGTGTATGACCACCAAACTCTTTGACAACTCTATAAGTATCCTATAAATCTTACTATGTATAACTGAGAGAATAAATGATGTAGATGCATTGAAAAACATTATAAATAATAGATTCCAATGAGTTAATTTTTAGTCTTAGGAGATCTTATGAGGTCTTAGAGTTCATGTTTGAGTAATAAGAAACCTTACCCAAGATTTAACTATCACTTTTAAGTATTTTAGTGATCTTTTTACTTTTCCCACCAAAAGCAAGAAATTCAAATTTTTTAATTTGCTTGTAAGGTTTATAATGAAGATTGTCATCTTTGGTGTATGAAAAAGGGTCTTGATACTTGTGTGAGGGGTCTTAAGATCTTATCACATGTTCTATATTTTCATCAACCTTCTATTTTGTCTATAACTATACTAAATCCAATTTAAATACATCCAATGTAGGAATCATGACTAAACTTGTTAGGTTTTGATGAGTCATAAGGTTGTTGAGAAATATCTGTTGAAGGGAACCAAAAGAAACTAAGATTGGACACTCAATTACAAGTTGATAGAACTTGAACTATGAGAAAAGGAGGAGAGAAATGCATGAAAAAATAATATAAACTTAGTTAGCAAGGTTTTTTTATGTAATTATGCAATTAGGTACATAATTCTATCATAGTATAAAAAAGCTTTTATGTATTACTGAAAATATATGAAATAAGAATATTTGGTTGAAGTCTTTGATGGCATGAATTTAATTTTTGAATTAACTCTTGTATGCACATAATATTTTCAAATTTTATCAATTATTGATACTTTCTCTCTTCCAATAACCCATCAAGTCTCAATCTCTCTAAGTGCACATCTTAAGGGGTGCACTGGGAAAGGAGTCAACAGACCATTGGTACTTCACAAGATTTTTGTCCCCAGACTACCATTTGATATATATACAATCATCTCTTAAAAACACTCCCCTAATATTTACCTCCTCTTTTACACCCTCCTCTAGTCATTTTCCACTTGTATTAGCTCTTCCCTAGCATAAAACCCTTTTCGATAGTTTACGTTACATTGTTGGACCCATCGACTATGTACTCTAATGGATAAAACTCATTTAGGGTCTATATCAGCCCATAGGTGACCTAAACTAAGACATAATTTGTTTTTATCAATAATGATACATATTTGATTGGGCTGACCCTATCGGCTAAACTTTTAGAAAGGTTTAGGGTTAGATTTAGCTCCATATACACAATCATTTCATCATTTATCAAGGAAGAGAAGAAGAAGAAGAATATATTATGCATCTTTTTATCCACCATTCTACTTAAGGAGCATAGCTTAGTGTTTCAAAACTTTATTTGTAAACACATATCTTTTCTTGTGGAGAAGTCTTTTGGATGTATAGATAGGTTGTGTAGCCTAGAGCTAACTTATCCTTGTTATCCTTACATACCACAATAACCTATTGTATAACAACTTGGCCAAGGGAGAGATTGAGGCTCGAAAATATTGTATTCAAAGGTAAGTATTCCTAACTTTGTCCCTCTTTTTTAATATTAAATAGATTAGAATTTTTACTTCTCTCCCATGCATTAATATTTTTTATACATTGGCATGAGTATAGACATTCTATGCATGTTTAATTTTTATGTTTATTACACCCACTTTGTGCCACAAAATTTGGTGAGCACTAGATTAGACATTAATTAACTTGTCATTTACTTTAATAAATATGAAAACATAGGACCTAGCTAGGGTTATTGTATAGTTTCTTGACTGGATGCTTTGGAACCCTCCCTAATGATTTTATTCTGGTAAGAGATCCCTTGGTTAGGTATAGTGGATCCATTTTTGTCATGACCCTGTATCAACAATAAAAAGTGTAAGTAGGATTTATCTTCACTAAGTTAGGATTGATTTATAGATCACTTTTATTTCTCTTTGCATACATTATGGTGAGCTTGACATGAATCTAACCCTTGCAGGTTTTATTTCATGCCATCATTTTTCCATCATATAATATTTTTACATATGTATAGTACTGTATCAAATAGTTGTTATAGTTCTAACATTTTTTTTGTAGGTTTAACACACAGTCACTTCAAAATGACTTTGTTTTATCTATGCAAGTCTTCACCAAATACAAGTTACTGAATTGATCAATTTGGCATAGTATTCTTCTTCAGTTATAGATTGGCACACATATTCTAACCATTTGACTATGTCCATTATTCTCCTCTATCAATATACAGGTCTACAAACATAGTTAAACTAATCAAATTTATTCACCATTTATTCTTTAGCATACAATGTTTTGTAAACTTGGTCAAACCAATCAACCCAGTTAACAAAATTTTGAAACCACATTTGAGCATCATAGCATAAAAATTTACAATATGAAATGCCTTCAAGCTCATCAAGGTTCCTTATTTTCTCTCTATCATTTCAGTTCTTCTTTTATTACTATTTTTCATAATTTTGTAGTTTATAAAATTATAGTCCTACATCCAATTGGATCAACCTATTCGACATGGTTCTATAGTATGTCTTTTGTCTAGAAAATATATTTGACTATGTTATTATAAATATTTATTTTATAGTATATTAGTGACCTAGTCATATATATTCTACATTGTTTGCATATAGTGTTTCTTAAACCAACTCTATACTATTCTCAATTAAGGAATTAACCTCTATTTGATAGTAATTAATTTACCTTTCTTTTTTAGTTTTTTTCATTCTTAGAGTAACTCACATAGATTAAATTGGTGGATTTTTAATTTACCCTTTTAGTCACACTTTTTTCTATTTTTCACACACTACCAAATCACTTTACATTTAAAAATCATTAAACACTTGTCTTCCCAAGGCCTACCTACTTGGATTTCATCACCAAGGGGAAGCCAACTTGGTTTTCTTTTGAAATATAAATACATAGTTGATGCTATATATTAGCAAAGCACCCAACACCTTTATTGATGTAATATTATGAAATGAGGGGGTAGACCCCAATACCAAGCTAGTACCATCATCAATATAGATCTCTTTTATCCCAAACATCCTAAAACCAACATTAGATTGATTTATAATTCCTTATTTCAGCCAACATCCCTATCACATTAAACTTAAAAATTATTATAACTTTATAACACTTAGGATGACTAACTAATTAGCATTTACTTTTGGTTGTTACTTGTTCTTTAATCATTATATATTGTATTGAAAAACTTGCATTAACCAATGTAGATGCAAGGTTTGTGTTATGTGTTCCAATTTGGTCAATCACATTGATCTAATTTAATTGTGTGCTTAATATTAGTTTAATTCAAATTTATCTTGTAAAGCATTCCTCTATTTTAGAATACTATCATTTTGGTTGATATAGTCTTTTGCATATTATTTAGCCTTACTGATTGAAGTACATAGTCAACCTACATAATTTTGTATCCTTATCTTTTCATTCAGTTATCTATACAGTAGTACTCAATCGACCTATATGATTGTGTATCCTTGTCTTCATGTTTTATTCCCTAGATTACAGAACACAGTCAACCAATTTGACTCTATATCCTATTTTTTTATTTTATCTTAGCATGATTCTTTTTAGCCTCCTTCCCTCATCATGAACTTATTGTTTGAGGATAACACAGAGTTCAACTCAGTAGACATGATAAGCTTTACCAATCCCAATAAGTTTCCCCAAAAATATTTTGTGGCCTCCACTTTAGATGAAAGCAATGTGCATGTGGCCACTTGCACTTCTAACTATGGGAATCCTCCCTATTCATCATCAATTTGTAACCCTCTTTTCTCCTTATAAGATCAATTAAAATTAGAGTACACACCTAAAATACTCTTCTTCATTAATGAGTTTCCTTAACATCAAGGAAAAGACCCTTCAACTATTTACAAACTCATGATAAGTGGTCAAGTAGAAGATCCACATTCACCCTCCCATACATTCTCTCATAGATTTGGGGGTGATACCTGATTTTCTTCTCAACCTATCCCTTATATTTTTACTCCTTATCAAACTATGACCTCTTCTTATTTGATATCTTCAACCTCTATGCCAAGGATCTTCATTAACATATCAAGTTCAACATATAGTGGGCCTTTCACAAGGCCCCTCCTCCTTAACCAAACCACTATTGCTTCTTTTACTTTTTATGTCAATCCTTCTATTAGTGCATCTTTTGCTACACATGCCAATTATGATATTAGTGTTTCCTTTTCTACCAATGTTTCTCAAGCCACTAGTGTCATGCATGCCACTACTCATAGTGTAACCTAAGCCACTAATACTAATGTTAATGCTTTGCATGCCACACAAACTATTCAAAATACTGCTCAAACCCATCAAATCTTATTGAAAAATATTCATTAAATGAATGCTTTTCAAACTAATAATGCCAATCAAATGAAAATGCAAAATCCTCTCATCCACCTTGAAAATAAACCTCAATAGGTTCTATGGGGAGTGTAAAATCAAACTGCCCCCCTCACCCCTTCTTAGGGATTCCCATGGCAACCTCATTCATCAACCACCCCTTATTAACAAAGTGATTAAACATTTTTAAAATGAACATATTATACCTCAAATTGCCAATATCAACATAAGAGGTATCACCCTTACCATTAATTATAACATGTTAACCTATCCTACCTTACATCAAAAACATTTGGTGATCTCTACAAAGATTGAGTCAAATTAAATACTTTTGTTACTACTAAGCTATTAGTGAAAACACTCTCTAGATATGCTTTAGATGGGTATAATCAACTCAAATCCCATTATATGACTAGATTGGAAGATCTAGTTAATTCCCTAGTACAAGACTTTCAAACTAGTGACCTTCTTGAGAATGCCTTGGCTCACTTTATCAATTTTAAGCAACTTGAAACCAAGACAGACCAAGTTTTCATGAAATAGTGGAAGACCTTGTCTAATAAGTGTGAGCATAACATGGTATATGATAACCTCTTTCATTTATTCATGAATGCTCTTTATCCTAAGTTGTAATATCAGGTTAGGACTCTCTCTCTCTCTCCAAGAACTTTGAAATAAACCCTCGACCAAGCCAAACAACAAGATTTTCTCATGTGCCAGTTTGAACCATCCCAACCTCCCATGGGCACTCACATGCTTATTAAAAATAAAAATTATCATGATACCAATGATGGTGTCATTGATTCTTATGACACCATTCACAATATTTAAACCATCACTCCAAACAATGTTTTGGAATATGCTCCCCCTCTAGACAACACCCTTAATCCTCAATTACGTAATTTAGATATGGATTTTATTCTTGACCCAAAATTTGATCATGATTCATTCATTCGTAATGCCAACAAGCCTATGATATATCCTTTAAATTTCATGAAACACATAACAAAAATCAAGCTTTGACCCAAGCTAATACTCAACTTATCATATATAAATATCCTCTTCCTAATCATCAAGATAACAATGACAAGCTTACTCCTTCCACCAATAATGTTTAAAGTATTATAGATAAAAATCCCAAAGATAATGTGGTAAATATGACTAATATGTGAAGGTTAGTTCCTTTAATTGATTATAATCCTACCCACACACATCAAACCTCCCAAACATTTTTTTTATCCAAAATTCTTTCCCATCTCATCTAATAGAGTTGGGGCAAAAGGACCTTATCTCTTTCCAATAACCACTTACAATGCCTCAATTGGATAAAACTTCTCATACTATTTTTATAATTACTCTAACATCTACACCTATCGATAACTTTATTCAATTTTCCAATACCATTTCTTCAAATCAATCATAATAATTACCTAAATCAACTACCCCATCATCTAAATGCAATCAACCAATTTATCCTTGAGCTAAACTGACTATATCTTATCAAGAAAAGTTTTGAATACACTTCTAATCCTCCTTCCCAAGATATTTTCCAGCATTACACACCTATATTTAGTATTCCCCTTATGGGTTATGATGAATGGGACCCCATTATGGAACTTACCAATCTCCCATCTTAAATACCCTTTATTGAACTCATGCAAACTTTTGCACATCATCACCATTGCCTAATTCAATTATTATTTGAAATGAACATCCCTCATCCTCCCCTAGAATTACATGAAGCTACCTTATATAGGTTTAAATATAGTGTGTTACAACAATGCAAATAAATGTTTATACACATTGATGAAACAATTGACACTTTTCTCTCTCTAAAATTTACCATTTCTTCCATGATCGTAGGTGAGATTCTACTTCATGAAAATTATCCTACCCTATTTATAAGCATTCAAATCGGTGATATCCAATTCAAATGTGATTTTATTGATGAGGGTTCAAGTACTTGTGTCACCTCCCTTCAATTCATTAAATCTCTTGGATATTCTAATTATAATCTTAAGTCCACATGTAGTACATGCTAAGGTTATGATAGAAGGCAAGTGCCTCCTTTAGGTTTCATGTGACTTATATTACCAACCCTCATGTCACTATTCAAGTTAAGTTTATGATATTCAACTCTCCCCTATATTATAACATCTTGATTGGTAGGCCTTGGACTCATTTCATGAGGGTTATCGCCTCTTCTGCCTACTGATGTGTCAAGTTTCCCCACAATGGTGCTACTTAAAGGATTCAAAGAGACACAAACCCTTGGAATTTTGAAAAATTCCAAGAATTTGGTGTATTCAAAATTCCAACCCTTGAACCCTTGATGAGTATCCCATTAAATGAATCTCAATATTTTAATTTTCCTCTCAAGTCTACCTGAGGTTATCATGGTCACCCCAAACTGATCACAAAATACCACCTTACATCTTAGATTCAAATGATGATGATCCAAATGAGACCAACCTAAAGATCAAAACTTCAAATTTATCCCCTCATCTCATTTCCCAACTTTCATCATCCTTGAAACTGTGCTCCCATCGGCCACTTATCGATGATATACCCATTGTATTAACCAAAACTCAACATTTTATTCATCATGCAACTTATGATAAAAAGATCATACCAACCTGCACCATTGACCTTTATACACCTAATTTTGATGATGGTTATACTTTAGATGATCCATTTTTAAGAGGATTTTTCTAGACTTGAGATGTTGAAATTCTTAGATATCACACTTATTTGTTTCAATTTTTATGTTCATCTTATCACATTCTTTCTTGTATAGTTCCTAATTATAGTATGCTTCCTCTTTGTCATAGGGTATAAATGGAATGATCAGACGGTACACCTATAATTTTTATATAGCCTCTTAGGATCATGATATGATCAATCCTTATAATTTTTATAGATACCAATATCCCTATAGCTTGCTTCCCCAAAGATGCTTACTACCATCCTTAATCCCTTTGCAAATATTGTTTTTCCCTTAGCTGAGTCTAGTTTGGTTCCTATTCCCACTCTACCTTTAGATAATGATCATCTTGTATCTACATATGCTCCTCCTTTAAATAAGCCTAGCATAATCTCTCCACCAACCTTACCTTCCCTTGGTGATGGCTTTCTCTTTTTATCGTAGCTTGATCCCCTGCCTACCTGATGGGTCGATCAACCTTACTATGATATTCATAGAGTTTTTGGTTATTAGACTAGAGACTGCTAGTTATACTAGCCTCCAATAAATTATACTTCTATCCCCTCCATTAGTAAACCCCCAAAATCTATTAACAAGCATATTTGTTACTTCCATGTCATAGATAATCATTCTTTCACCCATTATCAAAATTTTAGACAATATGTCGACACATTGCATCCTACTCTTCCTCGGCCTAAAGACAAGGCTATGCCTCTTCATACATTATTACTTGAGTAAATTCCCAAATATGGAGAGGTATATTATCTTTTTCACCAGTGAAGTATCCATCACACTAATCATTGATGCATCCTCTAGCAGTATTTTCATGATCACCTTATGACCATTCCTACATATGTTTTTCCCCCTCCCATAGGTCATCCACATAAGAAGTATCTTCCTTATTCACCTATGGCTCCCACTCCACCTATGCTTCCTTCTTCACCTATGGCTCCCATGTCACTTGCATCTTCTTCCTCATTTGTGGTTCCTTCTCCACTGGTAGTGCCCCCTTCTTGTCTCGCAAATACCATTCCTATTCCAGCATCTATTCCCCTTATTAAGTATTCTATGCACAAGATTATTAAGTATTCTATGCACAAGATCCCTCATGAACATGATCCTTTATCTATACCTAAATTTTATATTGATTAGATTTAAAAATAAGTCTTTTCATAGATTTTCCTAAGGATAAATGAGACTCTTGTTGTAGTTAGGATCTAACTTTACAGATATATATCAAATGTTATGGATAATATTTGTGGAAGATTTTACTAGTATTTGTGAACATAACCTGGTTTTATTTCACTTCATTCTTCATTATAATTTTAGATTAGACTTGTGATCCACTTTTATTTATATCTTATATCATTTGACTATGTTTCAAATTTTGCTTCACTTATCTATTTCACATGGATCTTTATATTATGCATTTTGTGTTGTATATGGTTTCATGTTCCTTCATCTTTTCTTATGGTTTCTTCTTGTGAATTTCATAATTACACACTTATATATATGAGTTCATTTATTTTCATGGATGTATTTTGCCCTTTCATGTTGGTTTTATACCTTATCTCATACAACATAGATAATTATTATTGTGATTTGGTTAGATAAACCTTATTCCCCCTAGTAATCCTTCTTTACCAAGTCATTAGTTAGCAAACAAGTCATCTCATTGTAATCCTATTTTTATCGATCCACTTTAGATCTCCCCTTATTCCCTTATTTCCTTTTTCAAACTAAACATACACATGGTTGAAATTTGAGATAACATATTGGTTCATAGGCAAGCCTAAGTGTTTAATCAGTCATATCTTTGGATACTTAACTTCTTTTATCCAAAGTCTAAAGCTCATTTATGTGTATCAATTTTATCCCTCATGCTGGTTATTTTAAATCTATTTGGATGAGGAATCTTAAAATCCATAAAATATAGAATCCAAATCATTTAATCAAAATTCAATGATACAAAAGGCAACATACAAATTTCAAAAGTTAAATCACACTAAAAGATGTGATTTATAACACATATCCTTTTTCTAATAAAAGATCAAACTCCACAGTTGTTCTCATGATAGATTCAAGGTCCATTAGGGTGCAGTAGGCTAGTAGATTAGAAAAGGAGAATAAAAAATATTTTAGTGTAGCCTAATTTTTCACATAAGTACTCAATCTTCACAGTAGACTGATGGCTCTATAAGATGTCTTGAAGAATGGGGAACATGTTCTAGGAAGGTAGGTCCATTTTAATTTTATTTTTCATATAACCAACATGATTTTATCTTAATATCTCACTTATTTGTGTATATGGATTTGTTTCTATTATGAATGGGCATCCTTTATATTTTGATGATCACTAGCCACTTAGTGTCTTTTCTATGTACTTAGTGTTCCTCATATTTCCTAAGGTCTTCTCATATATGTCCAAGTTATGATTTATACATTCCCTCTTTTATTTAAAACATTCCTAATGTTTCCCCTTTGAGAAATATTATTTTTTTAACTGATCATTCCCCCTAGGGTTTTCTTTTGTGAGTTGTAGTGTAAGACCACGGATAAGACCAAGCCTTCTTCATAAATTACCACATTACAAACATCCTTTTAAAAAAAACATTTCAATATTTGTTTCCACCTCATTGGTGTTCCCTTTGTGATTTGTTGTGTAAGATCATGGATAGGACTAGGCCCTCCTCACAAAATATTCCAATACCTAAATCACAATGAAATTACATGTGTCAAATTTGAGATAAGTAGTGTTCAATTATGAGTTGCATGTCATTGACATGCTTCCCATCTTGATATAGTATGTTTTATGCTTACTTCATTAATCTTTCACTTTTATCTTGTTATTTTCTGATTGCATGTATGCTTACAACCATCTTCTTAATTTTTTTGTACTTACCAACTTGAATTAGTGTGATCAATTTAATTTCATTTTTCATTTTTGTCTTCTCTTTTATACTTCCCAACATGATTTAGTATGATTTATTGACTTAATTATTTTGTTTATATATCATTGATCTTTCATGATCCTTTTTATTTATTACATATTTTTATACTTCCTAACATGATATAGTGTGATTTTATCTTGTTTCAACTTCATGAAAATCTTTTACATGGTTTTAAAACATTTTTTACCTTTTTACCATCTTTGGTTTATTATATTTAGTTATATTTTGTTATTACACATTTCCCATTGTGATATAGTGTGTAGAACATTTTTTTTATTACTTATAATTTTCCAAGTCATTTTTAACTTTTTCTTCATAACCATGCATGAGTTCACATAATGCTAGAAAAGAAAACACTCAACATATATTTCCCATAGCATATACAATAAAATATAAATAGATGTGCTAGAAAGAAATATATCCATGCAACAACATCCACAACCAAAAAAAAATCATGAAATTAATACAAATGTCAGTATATATATATATATATATATATATATATATATATATATATATATATATATTCTTATGTGTTTTATATAAAATACAAAGTACAATAGCTCTAGATCTAAAGTTGGGCTCCATCTTGTCTATCCTTTGGCATATCCACGCTATCCATAGATGTCTAGGACTATGCCCTCTGAATGGTATGCTATAATAAGGTAGTCCAAGATCTCAAACCTATATCCTATCCTTGTATATTGTCCATCTGGGCCTACACCTATCCAAGCTGGATAGTGGTATCCATGCATGTTGCTCTCTCTTATATTAAGGCCTACTAGGATTGTACCTCTCCCTTTCCCACCCCTATTGGTGGCTTTAGTCCATCCATGCATGCCTGAAGTGGCCTCACAACCTCTCTCACTAGTATAAACTAGCCTACCTCAATTGGGGTAGATGGTACCATAGGAACATCAAGAGTGGTGGGGTCATATGGAGCCAATAAACCATCCAAAATGTCATGATGTGAAACCTATATTAGGGCTCTCCATCTGACCTCCTTCATTACAAAATCTATAAAACAAAAAACTAGATAGGCATCATATCTTACATATATATCAAAATCATCTATCTACCATAATCACAATGTAACTAGTGTCCTATATCAAAAGCTTAAATAAAAATTAAAGCATTTCTCACCAGTGTTGGTATCACCAACCACCATCTCTCCATTTACAGACCTATTGAGCATGGTCTCTCCATCCACTCATCTATTGAGCACCTCTTCTATGGGTTGCCTCTGCACTAGTGAAAAGTTAGGAGTTACCACTCGAGTGTGCCATGATACTCTATTCATAGATGCCTCTATAGACCATCTAAGTTTTGGAGTGACTATTGGGTCCTCTTATGTTGTAACCCTCATCTAATCCTGATCTCTCTGATGGTGCACCCATGATGGTCATTATTATTATTGATGCTATGGTACTTGTTGTGTGCCTACATCCACATCCACGGAATCTCTCCTTATTGGTTTAGTTATCACCTAATACCATGCTTGACAAGTCCATGGTTTGTCACATCATGGCCTAATCACTAGTACCTCTATTAGTACCCCTTACCCTCCCCTCCCTCTCAACTCTCTAGCATGACATGACCAGTAAGTAGGTACTACTAGAGGGGTCATTGGGTATGGGAGTCTAAACTATCCTATCAAGCATGCCACCAAATGTGACCCTATGTATGAGGTGTAATGGTATGTGATCTACACCCATGCCACCCATGTTGCAATAGTCACCCTGCTAGGCCATATAGTAGTAATGTGTGTATACAACTACCACATTATCTCTCCTTATGTGATAGTTTATAGAGATGGAACATGGGGCATGGCCCAAACTACATAATCTAGTCTCCACCTCATGAATCAAGGTAGCTTATCATCAAACACATGGGGAAATATAGTTGGTTGATACATGGGGAACATCTCATATATCTAATAACTCAAAAAAAAATAGGCCCCATGGTCTTCTACCCTCTTGATAGCATCCCATATATATCATGCAGGAGCTAGACCCAAATGATAACCCAAAAATCATAAAGTGCTCCCTAATCTAGTATCAATTGATACAAGTCTATCACATATAGTGGCACCTTTCCATTTGACTTGCAACATAACACTCGTGCTATCACAAGTCCTATCACTACCTTCTGGATGTTCAAAATGGCCATAATGTAGACATCAAATAAATTCACCCTCAACTTAGGGTAAATCCTATCTAAGCATGTCTCCCATTGAACTAGTGCTCGTCTCTCATATAGATCCTTCAGTGTGTCAGTGATCATTGGTGTCTTACCAATAATAAGTCCAAGTTGAACTTTCCCAAAATTGCACTGGATAAATTGGGCCCTTATTAGAGTATCAATGTCTAAGTCATTAGCCCAACTACTATTTCAAAGTGTTCTTTTGAAAGGGTCAAGTTCATGGTTAAAAGGCTAGGTGATTTAACTTGGTATTTACTTAGTGTATTTCCTTTAGGAACTTTGCATTAGGTATTTCCTTGTGTTAATTTGGTCTATTTTTGGTATAAAGTCCTTAGAGTCTTTGGGAAAAGGTGTTCACACAAATTGCCTGAAGGCCATATTTTTTTGAGCTTTTTGTTTGCATAAAATGCTCAAAGGGCCATATCCTTTGGGCATTTTGTCTGCACAAAAATCCCAAATGGCTATTTCTATTATTTCAAGTCATTTTTTTGGGAATTTTTATCCGTAAAAAAAATTTGAAGGGAACTTACCCTTCAGGCATTCTGCCCACATAAAAAGCCTAAAAGAATTATAAGGGCTTATTTATTTCGACCAATCTGTACAAAAAGTCTGAAGGATTATTATTTTAGGTATTTTGTCTACACAAAAAGTCTAAAGGATTATTCCTTCAAGAATTTTATCTGCACAAAAATCCCAAAGGGTCATTTTTCCTTTGCAATATTTCTAAAGGGTCATTTCCTTCGAGCATTTTGCCCTTATAAAATTCCTAAAGGACACTTGTAGAAGGGTCATTTTTCCTTTGCAAAATTTTTGAAAGATCATTTCCTTTAGGCATTTTGCCCTTGAAAATTTCCCAAAGGACACTTACAGAAGGGTCATTTTGCCTTTGCAAAATTTTTGAAGGATCATTTCCTTTGAGCATTTTGCCCTTATAAAATTCCGGAAGGGCACTTCAAAAGGTCTGAAGGGTAAGTCTAGAGGGTGAAGGACACTTTCAATAAGTTTGAAGATCACTTTCAATAGATCTAAAAGGCCATTCCAAAATGCTGAAGGAAAATTTTGTAGGACAGGTGCCCATGTCAAAACTTCTAAAAGGTACTTTTAGAAAGCTCAAAGGGTATTTTTGGCAAAGTTACTATAAAGCTACCAAGTTTAATTTCTATGGGTAAATTATTTTAGACAAAATGTCTAAAATAATTATCCTGATGAAGACAACAGGAGATAAGTCCTAATTATTTCATCAAAAGTGCAAAAGACTATTTTTTTCATGGAAATTATTTTGAACAAAATGTCTAAAATAATTATCCCAATGAATAGAAAAGACTAAAGACTCAATTTTTATAGGAAAAATGTGAAGTCAAAATCCTTTAGGGAAATTAGCTCAGACATTTTTTTTGAGATAGTTGTCCTAATAGAATACCTAAAAGAATTGTTGTGGGATAATTGTGTCTAGGATAAAGAAAAGCTCAAATCAAAAGTGCTAAGGAAAAACAGAAGCCAAAGACAAAAGTGCCAAAGCAAATAGGAATGTCAAAGACAAAGAGCCTTTTGATAAAATTGACATAAAACAAAGTCCCCAAATAAATCTTTGAATTATAAGTATGATGGTATTGTGGATGTTTTTGATGGGTACATAGATGTCAACTTTAATTTTTAGGGACTAGCCATTAGGATTCAAATATTCTAGGATGGTCATGTGATCATCAATTTTAGACCCCATGAAGTAGCCATTTCTTTTCAAATGGAGGCAGATCTAATGGCACGTGTTAGTATGGAGAAAGATGATTTGACAATATGTGATCAAAGTTGAATAGTTAAAAAAACCCAAGATAAGCATAGGTATCACAAGTGTCGAGCTCACAATGCATGATTTAAAGTTTGAGTATGTTCTAAATATCTAATGGTATGAGCTAGTAGTTGATAGTTAAATGGGACCTGAGATCAAGTGAGATACTTCCACGTGGATTGAGGGTACTCAAAGTAGTAGATATTGTCTACAAGGTACACAAGAATCCCATAGGGATACCAAGTGGCATATCCTTAGGGCCAAGTAAAAGGAAGTATCCAATAATGCTTCACCCCTTAAATCATGATCTGATGGAGTGTGTTTACTCTCCTCAGCTAGATCTAACGGTGTTTAGACAAGGTTAAAAATTCAAGGATCCCATGGGAAAATATAGAAATGCCAAGTGGTATAGTTGTGTGCCACAAATTAGAAATCAAGCATTTCACACAAAATCTATGGTTCACGCTTGCTCAAGCAAGGATGATCCAATGATGCAAGCTGAGGTAGATTTTTTAAAGGGTTTGGATTATATGAGGAAGTGATAAGTGTCCATATTAGAGCTAATCAATTGACTTAGTCACTCTTAGGACCCATAAATGCCTAGTTAGATATGATGTGGCATGCCAAATATCACTATGTGGCAAGATTTGGTTTAAAATATAAAATTGAAGGTTCTTTCATGGGTGTGGTAATTATTCAAAGGGTTAAAAAACATCTAACTACCATTCTAGAGCATATCTTCTTAACGATCATGGATCTTTTCTATTTTCATCACAATTGGAGCTTTCTAATTCTAATCATCACAAGGTAATGCATTTTCCTTGGCATGCACAAAGAAGATATTTCCTATCTAGAAGTTTCCATGATTTAAAATCAATTAATAAGATAGCATTTCCAAATAAGTTGCACATGAAGACAAAATTTGTTTAGATCTTTAAATGATTTTCTCCCTCTAATTATGAAAGTGAGTAGTTAATAACATCTTTAGGTAGTTGCATATGATGACAAATAGTTGTTTGGGCCTCCGTTATGAAGTTCATCATCCATATCATGAATTCATAAGCATGTTCGATCAAAAGATCAAAGGTTTGTTATAAATATTCATCATTCTTTGCAAAAGCAGTTGCAATAATGATTCTTTTCTTGCAAGTGGATGAGGATCTCAGGCATGACAAAGGGCATATTCCAGTTGGAAGTATCTTGGTAGACTTAAAGGCTTGTTCTATAATTTTATAAATTGAGACTCATAGTCCTAGAATTAAGAAAGGTAAAAAATGTATAAATAGAAGGCTTATCTTTTATTCTAAGGGTTAGTTGGCCATTATGTTCATCCTTATGTCGATCTATATCTTTTTTAGTATAAGCTCTTCCACATGTTGGGATCACTATTGTGTGTATTTTATCTCTCTTTCTAAGGTGGTTATAGTTATACAACCATTATCAAGCTCTGAGAGCATCTCTATATGTCTCCCTTGTCCAATATGGAGCAAATCCACCCTACTTATCCCCATGGCATCATCTTGAAACATTGATGTATGTAATATTTTCTTAGAACCTAAATGGAAATACATGTGATTCTTTATTATTTTTTGTTGATGAAGTGTAGTAATATGTTTTACAAATGTTGTTGATATGACATCTCATTCCCTACCCATTATTGGTTGTCATCTTGGGCTTAGAGCTAGGTTGTAAATCCCTTTCTACATTATATTTGGAAATATGTTATTAAATAACTTGTTAGAGCACCATAGGTTTATGGATTCAATGGGAAAAGGCAAATAACTCCCAATAGTTCCATTAGCTTGCATTTAAGTTTTCTACATCTTTACATAAGGTTATGTCATGAATGTTGTAAGAATCCTTATTGATTGAAGACCTCCATCGCACCACCGTCCCATGTTTATAACTATCAACTTGTGTTACCATGTCCTACCCAACACATAACATGTCATTTACATATCTTAAGTGTTATTGGCCTACAGATGTATAAACATTATATATTTAACATGTGTCTATGTTTTGTACTTTAAAGCCTAGCATTGCAATCTTTGTTTCAGCCCCTATGTTATTGAAGATATTTTTAGAGTAAAAGTTACAATCACTTTCAAGTCTATCATTAGTAGCTTGTGTCTAGCCTAGAACATTTATTTATTCTATGTGATAACCCTTCTTGAGTAGAGTGAGTGAGTTTGGTTGTGTTCTATTCAAATTTGTGTCTCGCTATGCCAATAATTCCTATGGAGATTAAATTATAGAATCTCTCTATGTGAGTAATCTACCCCATAGGTCCTCTCATCTTGGTTTAGGTAGAGCTTAAAGTAGAAGGCAGTTGACCATACCCTCTGTAGGTGCCTCTCAATCATTTTCTTATCCTGGTCAATTCTTATGTCTAACCATTCCCTAGATATAATGCCATACTATTGAGTTTCTCATCATTGTTTGCCACATTTCTTCAAGTGTGCAAGGCTAGATTGGAGAGGATTATAACTATGAACCAACACTTTTTTGGTGCCATTATAGGGAAGAAGAAAGACACCTCTAGCACTTGTGTTGTCAAGGACTCTTGCAGAAAGCTAGAGATGTAAGTATTTCAAATTTGAAGGTTTTATGCTTGTTATTTATTACAATCAGACTATCTTGGCCTTCAATGTCATATCACTCCACTGGGGATGTGCCAAGAATCTATAAGGCTTGATAATTGACTTCTATTTCATTTATTGCAAAGACAAAATATTACATGTTGGAAGGTGTCTTTCCCTTTTGAACATTATTTTTAAAGATTTAGTGTCTTTTCTTTCTATCTCATTAAGTTCAATAGAGTTTTATTTTCATCATGTATCACAATAGTTTGTTAACTGTTATATTCTAGAATTTTGATTCTAGTGGTGACTCTAACTTTATTTTCTAGTTTCAAGGAAGATCAGTGCCTATTTTGAATATCTTAATTTCAAATTTGAGTATTTTTTTATTAATTGAAAATATGGAAGGATTGAGATCATCCTTCAAAGGTGACTCATCAGAACCTTATCTCACCACTATGTTTGCATCAAAGATGAAGGAGACAAGTTTGGAGACTGGAATGGAAGTGCCTGATCTATTAAAATCCAAAGTAAATACTAAGGATTTTGATATTGACATTGATTGGTGTGACAAGTGATTCCTCCCACATTCTTCATTTGACATTGTTGAACAAATTGATGAAGATTTAGATGAACATAAGTATGTGTTAGTTGAATATGATATTTCTATGTTAGAGGTTTCCCAGGTGATTTTTTGCCTCCATGGAAATGATGTTTTATACTACTCCTAATCATTTTTTGAGTGCAGTCAAGAGAGTCTCAACATATGAGTTTTCTTGTGATGATAGTATAACACAAGCATATGAGTTACCTAATCATGATGCAATTGAAGATCCAGAGTGTCCTTTTCAAGAAGTAATGGACATGGGTGTAGAATTGGGTGACTCCATTGGGATTGTGGATGGTGTTGAACAACTAGTTATTCTTGATGTTGGGATTGACAACAAGGGTATTATTTGGAAGATGTCATTTAATGAATATGGGGTTGTCTTTTATGCCCTAGAAGATGAAAAGTTTTAGCCCCTTTTCAAGTCATACTTTGAGTGCACAATTGACATTATTGATCCTAATACACTCTTGCTTGGTACTCATTTTATTACAGCCAAAAAATAAGCTTATTTATAGCTACTAAAAAAGTACCAGTATCTTTTGTCCTGGTCTTATCCAAACTTGAGACCATGCAGGGAGGACTTGTTTCAAATTATCATCCTATCATATCCTAGCAGGAGTAAATTTAGGCATGTGTAGAGATTATTTTACTTCATCTTAGCCACCAAGCTATTGGAAAAGTTTAAGAGATGAAGGGATGGTATAATTCTAGAGCCATTAGATAATGGCAAGCATTCAAAGAATTTATTGAATTGAGTTCAAAAAATGTACATACTATATAGTGTTTTATTGCTTTGTCCTTTTTTTGCTTCATTACCCCTCTATTTTGGGCCTTATTTGTATAGTTTCCTTTTGTGTTTCTATCATGTGTTCATTTATAGATCCTCCTGATCTATTTTTTTTAAGTCTACCATGTTTTTTAGAGCCTTCATGAGCATTTTATGAAAATTAATAAATCTTGACTCTGTATCCCAATGTATTGGCACCTAGTCTTATGTTATGTGGTTCTTTGCACACCCATAGGGGGTATGCATCCCCAGGCAAGAGCCAGTGTTAGTGCCCAAAATTGCACTAGAGAAATTAGGCCCTTATCAGAGTGTTAATGTCAAAGTCATTAGCCCAACTACTATTTCAAAGTGTTCTTTTGAAAAGGTCAAGTTCATGTTTAAAATACTAGGTGAATTAACTTGGTCTTTACATAGTGTATTTCCTTTGAGAACTTTTCATCAAGTATTTCCTTGTGTTAATTTGGTCTATTTTTGGTATAAATTCCTTAGAGTCTTTTGGAAAAGGTAATCGCACAAATTTTTCAAAGGCCATATTCTTTCGAGCTTTTTATCTGCACAAAAAGCTTGAAGGGCCATTTCCTTCAGGCATTTTGTCTGCACAAAAAGATAGAAGGGAAAATTTTATTATTTTGGGTCATTTCTTTTATAATTTTTATTCATGGTAAAAATTCTAAAGGTCACTTACACTTTGGGCATTTTTCCCACATAAAAATCTTGAAATAATTTTAAGGACTTTTCATTTTGGCCAATGTGTCTACAGAAAGTCTGAAGTATTATTCCTTTGGGTATTCTATCCACCAAAAATTCTAAAGGATTATTCCTTTGGGAATTTTATCTGAACAAAAAACTTGAAGGATTAATTCCTTCAGGGATTTTGTTCACACAAAAATCCTAAAGGGTCATTTTTTCTTTGTAAGATTTATGAAGGGTCATTTCCTTCGAGCATTTTACCCTTGCAAAATTCTTAAAGGACACTTATAGAAGGGTCATTTTGCCTTTAAAATTTTTCCAAAGGATCATTTCCTTTGATTATTTTTCCATTGAAATTTTTTTTAAGGGCACTTTCAAAAGGTCTGAAGGGTAAGTCTAAAGGGTGAAGGACACTTTAAATAAGTTTGAAGGGCACTTTCAAGAGATCGAAAGGGATATTCCAAAAGGTCAAAGGGAAATTTTATAGGGTAGGTTCCCTTGTCACAAATTTTGAAAAGTACTTTCAAAAATCCCAAAGGGTTTTTTGGAAAAGTTTTTGTGGATCTACCAACTTCAATTTCTACATGGAAATTGTTTCAGACAAATTGTCCAAAATAATTATCCTGACAAATACAAAAGGATTTAAGTCCCAATTCCTTCAACAAAAGTATGAATGACCATTTTATTTAGGGAAATTTTTTTGGACAAAACATCTGAAATAAATATTCCAATGAAGGTGAATCTTTGGGAAAATTACAAAGCTCAATTTTTGTAGGGAAATTATTTCAAATAAAATGTCTGAAATAATTGTCCCAAAGAAGATAAAAGGTTGAAGACTCAATTCTTATGGGAAAAATGTAAAGTCAAATTCCTTAGGAGAAATTGTCTCAGACATTTTGTTTGAGATAATTATCCTACTAGAATGCCCAAAAGAATTATTGTAGGACAATTGTGCCAAAGATAAAGAAAAACCCAAAGCATAAGTGTTGAGGATAAAGAGAAGTTGAAGACATAAGTGTTAAACCAAATAGGAATGTCAAAGACAGAGCCTATTGATCAAATTATTGTATAAAAAAGTCCCTAAAGAAATTTTTGAATTGTAGGTATGACATTCTCTTAGACATATTTTGATGGATGTGCAAATGGCAACTTTAAGCTACATGGACTAGCCATTAGGATTCAAATGTTCCAGGATGGTTGTGTGAGCATCAACTTTAGACCTTGTGAAGTAAATATTTATTTTCAAATGGATCCAAATCTAATGGATCAAATTTGCATGAAGTAGGATTATCCAATAATGTGAGATCAAAGCTAAATAGTCAAAGGAACCCAAGACAAGCATAGGTGTGATAAGTGTCGACCTTACAAGGCATGATTTAAAGTTTGAACATGTTCTAAAGATTTGATGGTAGTAGTTGATAACTCAATGGGACCCAATATCAAGTAAGATAATTTCACATGGCATGAGGGTGCTTAAATAATTAGAGACTATTTGCAATGTAAATGGGAACCCTATGGGGTTTCCAAATGCCATATCCTTAAGGCCAAGTAAAAGGTAGTATCCAATAATGCTCCACCCCTTGGATCATGATCCAATGGAGCATGTTTTCTCTCCCCATCCAGATCTGATAGTGTGTAGCCAAGGTTAAAAATTCATGGATCCCATGATAAAAATGTATAAATACCAAGTGGCACAACTAAGTTCCACCAATTAGAAATCAAGCATTTCATACAAAATATATGGCTCATGTTTTCTTGGGCAAATATGATCCAATGATGTGATCTAAGATGGACTTTTTAAAGGGGTCAAATTACATGAGGAAGAGACAAGTAACAATATTAGATCCAATCAATTAACTTAGTCACTCTTAGGCCCCACAAATACCCCTGTGGATCTGATGTGGTATGCTAAATGTCAGTATGTGACAAGTTTTGGGTTAAAATCTAAAATTAATGATTCTTTCATGGATGTGGTAATGATTTGAAGTTCAAAAGAAAATCTAACTGCTATGCCAAAGCATATCTTCTTAATGACCAAAGATCTTTTTTATTGTCATCATAGCTGGAGCTTTCCAATTCTAATAATCACAAGGTAATGGGGTTTCCTTGGTATGCACAAAGAAGTTATTTCCTATCTAGAATTTTCCATGATTTGTAATTGATAAATAAGAGATAATTTCCAAATAATTTTCACATGAGGACAAATATATTTGGCTCTTCAAATGATTTTTTCCCTCTAACTGTACAAGTGAGTGCTCAAGAGCATCTCCAAGTGATTACATATGATGACAAATAGTTGTTTAGGCCTCCTTTATGAAGTTTACCATCTAGATCATGAATTCATCGATATCTTTATTTAAAATATTAAAGGTTTGTTAAAAATATTCATCAATCCTTATAAAGGTAGTTACAATAATGATTCTTTTCTTACAAGTGGATGAGTATCTCAGGCGTGGAAAAGGGCATATTCTAGCTAGAAGTATCTTGGTGGACTTGAAGGCTTGTTCTAAAATTTTTCAAATTAAGACCCACAATCCTAGAATGAAGAAAGGTAAAAAAATGCATAAATAGAAGGCTTGTCTTCTATTCTAGGGGTTGGTTGGCCATTGTGTTGGTCCATGTCTTACTTAATATAGGATCTTTCACATTTTGGGATTATTGTTGTGTGTTCTTTGTCTCTCTTGCTAAGGTGGTTATAGTTGTATAACCATTATCAAGCTCTAAAAGCATGTCTATATGTATCCCCTGTCCAATATGGAACAAATCCATCATGTTTGTCCCTATGACAACATCTTAAAATGTTGATGTATGTAATATTTTCGTACAAAGTTAATGAAAATTCATGTGGTTCTCTACTAGTTTACATTAATGAAGTGCAGTATTATGTTTTATAAATGTTCTTGATAGGATATCTCATTCTATTCTCATTATTGGTTGTCATCTTAGGCTTAGAGCTAGGTTTTAAATCCATTTATGCATTATATTTGTAAATATGTTACTGAATAATTTATTAGGGTACCCTAAGTTTCTGGATTCAATTAGAAAAGGAAAATCCCTCCTAGTAGTTCCATTAGCTTGCATTTATGTTTTTGGCATCTTTAGATTAGCTAATGTCATGAATGTTGTAAGAATCCCCATTAATTAAAGACCTCCATCACACCACCCTCCTATTTTTATAACTATCAACTTGTCCTACCCTATCCTACCCTACACATAACATTCCATTTGCATATCTTAAGTGTTATTTACTTTAGATACATAAACATTGTATATTTAATGTGTGTTTGTGTTTTATGATTCGAAGCCCAACATTGAAATCTTTATTTCAACCCATATGTTATTGAAGATCCTTTTAGAGTAAAGATTGCAATCACTTTCAAATCTATCTTTAGTAGCTTATGTCTAGCCTAGAACATTTGATCATTTTGTGTGACAACCCTTCTTAGGTAAAGTAAGTGAGTTTGGTTATGTTCTAGTCAGATTTATATCTCTTTGTGACAATATTCCCCATGAAGGTTGAATTGTATAATCTCTCCATATGAGCAAGCTACCCCATAGGTCCTCTCACCTTGGTTCAAGCAAAGCTACAAGTAGCAGGGAGATGACCATACCCTTTATAGGTTCCTAAATAATTTTCTCATTTTGGTTCATTCTTGATGTCCAACCCTTCTCCAGCTATAATAACATACTAACAGGGTTCTCATCATTGTTTGTCATATTATTTCAAGTGTGTAAGGCCATATTAGAGAGGCATATAAATGGGAACCAACACAAGCAATACATGGACATCCTCTAGAGTGATCCCCACCTCAATGGTATCCCCATCCACTACCCATTGGAATGTGTTGGTCAACCATTCCCATACTCCAAATAACATGACAATGAGATCAATAATCATCAAGATCTGCCTCATCTCCATGATACCTCTAAAACTCAACATGACCAATCAATCTCTATCCACATCACTCAAATGATCCAACAAATTTGGTAGCTATGATGCATCTATCAGGTGCCAATATATCTAACATCTTTACAAAATATCAACCAGCAAAGGTGTATCATATTTCCACGTCATAAATATTCAAAATACATTCTTAAAAATCATAAATTAACTACTTAATTAGTTAGGTTGATTTAGTTTCTCATGTTTTTGATTTTCCTACACAATCAGCCTATTTAATACTAAATTGACCATGTACCTTCTTTTTAATAATAAAATAACCCTTATCATTTTCAACTACATCAACATGTTTTATATTAAATCATTCCTCCGTTAATTTTAGCATACTAAATTGGCCATGTAGTATATAGTTAACCCAAATTTTTAGACTATATTGGCCCTCTTATAATAACTAAATCGACCCTCTAGACACATTTGGCCTTCTCCTCAATGTAAAATAAGTTGTTCCACTGTAATGCAGTTAGCCCCTTGCTTTCTACTTCACTTATAGACTAAGTTGACCCAGTCAACTCTATTCCTTCATAGTAGTGACTTTTTTACCATCTACCATAAATGCCTTAGGCATTTATTGGTCTACCTTCTTTCTACTTAGTATCCCATTCTACCACTAGTCTACCTGAAAAAAATTAGGGTTTATCTCAATGCCTATATTTTTCTTACCAATAAATTTTCTATACCTAGCTCAATTTCAAATAAAAATACTCAAAAATTTAAAATTCATAATTTCTTACATGTGTTACACTCACTACAACTGTTATGCATCCTCCCCATCTCAGCTACCATCTCCTCACCATAATGTCTCTCTAGTCTCAAACTAGGTCTCTCAAAGCTATGTTTTCTTAGAATAGTAAAAATAACTAATGAATTATTTTTCACCCTATTTATATTTACTATTTAAAATTATCTACCTGTCAAATATTTACCATGAGATTCTATCTTTTGATCAAATCTTTTTTTCTACTAGATTTTTTTGTGAACCATAAGATGTTCTAGAATCCTAAGATTGTAGAGAATATTTATTGAAGGGGATGTTTTCACACTTAATAGTGGTTTGGGATTTTTCCAAACCAATTTTGTTTTTATCCATGTTCATAATCACTTAGGAGTTAAGCTTGAATTAGGAGTTTGTTTTATTTATTGGATGATAGTGTGCACATACAATATTTAGTGTGCACCAAATTAGGCAATCCACACTATTTTGAGAGGATCAAATAACCAGGCAATTGTTATGAAACCAACTTATTTGCCTATTTATTATACATTCCTATTACTTCTTTGTGATCGATGTTTGAGAGAGAGATATCTATATTGTAGTATTATTATGAGGAAATATTGTACAGACTAGTTTGTGCATAATGTTGATGATGAATACTATGTGGTAATAGTTTAAAAGAGAGATCCTACTAGTTATGAGTTCATTTTAAAGTCTGACATGGTATCATAGCAGACTCCCCAGCCATTACCAATCAATTATCTAGCACATTGAGGATTTGATCTAAGTTTTTTTATTATGCCATACAAGATCATACAAATATGTGAAGGTTTCTTTTGCAGGCCATATACAAGCCATACATTGAGGGTTTGACTAGGCATTTTTTGCTTTAGTTTTTTAGTTTCTCTAACTTAGATTTCTAAGTTTTTATATTTAGTCTTGGCATTGATCTATATTACAAAATACTAGTTCTCACATTGTCATATGCATTATTGGCTTATTGACAACATTCACCTTACATTTATTATCTTGATTTGGATTTGACTATGAAAAGTTTTGCTTTGGATTTGTGTTGGCTAAGCACCATGGATTTTTTTATTTTAAGGTGGTTTTAAAACTATTCTAATTTTTTGTATGGGTTTGGCTAAGGATAACATTGTAGGGATACATGATATCCAACTTGGCCCTATTGTATTAAGCACACAGACCCAACTTGCCCTTAGCCATAACCCAGTCTTATATAATGACTTGGCCTCTTTTCATTTGTAGTGAGCTCTACAGTTTAAATTAGGTCAGTGATTAATATCCCATGGAGAGATTAGATATAAATCCATTGAAGACTTCACTAGTGAGATGTAATGAACCATGATTGCTTTTGACTTCGAGCTTGCACCAACTCTGTCAATTTTTATCATCTATTAGCTTATCACCAAATCATTTCCATCAACCTAGCCTATTTGCCTTCGACTTATTTTTTTTAGCATCATCCATGGCTGCACTCCCTCAATAAATGTGATTCTACTAGATTGGGTAGTACTTAGGATCTACAATATTCACTTAGTTGCTTGTATTTATTAACGGCAGTCTAGTGACACATGTGTATTATGGATTTAATGCTATTAAATATTGGTCTTCAAGCCCACATCACCTTGTTTACCTTGATCCCACAAACAATGATGCTAAACCTTGTTTGATGCATCATTTTTCACATTGCAACATCATCCTAGTGAGTTCATCTCTTATGTTGACTAAGCCCTCCATCGTGATGCCTTTAGAGGCATTCTTATCTTTTCTGGGGGGACAAAATGCATTAGCTTATCCTTATATGGATTATCTCTTAGTTATGGGCCTCATCCCATCTGACACCTACCAATTTATGTTTGGATCAAAGTTTTTTGGTTCATCCATCGACCACCATTTTATGTTTCTTGATGTCAACCATTGTTTAGATCTCCTTCATCAACAATTTGTTCAAAGGTTTTTAATTTTTAATTTTTAATTTCCTTCAAAATGATTTAGAAACATATTTATATATATGCTTGTTGGAAAGGATTCAGTGGAAGAATAATAATGGGAAGCATTATTTTTTTATATAGGGAGGTATTTATTTAAGGTCAGGCTAAATTTTTTTCAAGTGGCTCAAAATTAATTTTAAAATGTTGGCACATTTGTAATAAGTGGGTCCTCTTTAATAGTGAAGTGGAAGTGGAAAATTCCTTTAAAGTGGGAATTTTTTAATATTAGGTTATATTTTTTAATGTGGAGGCACCAATATTTATAAAGTGGCTATAAAATGGGATGGGCCATTTTTTCTTAGTGGGAGACATCACTTTAAGTGGTGCATTTTTTTGTAAGGGGGATTTATTATTGCAAAATGCAAAATTGTAAAGTTTTTCTTAGTTTTTTTTAGCTACTCATTTATTCCTTCATGTGTTGAAGATGGAGGGTAAGGTCTGATCTCACATTTGGTGAAACACCCTCGCAAAAACACTTCACTTTGGTGTGATTTGTAAATAGGACATATTTTTGGCAGAATCTAATGTGTTATTTTAGTGTGTTTTTATCCTCTTTTGAGCCATGTGTTTTACTCACAAAGATGCATTTTTCGTGATAACTGATGTATTTTATAGAGGCTCTTTTTTGTTTGCATTTTTGGTTATTTTACACCACTATTAGTTTTTCATGACTTCGGGTATGGACTCATCTATGTTTGAACCCCTTAATTCTTCAAACTACCCTACCTAGAAAACCAAAATATAGATGCACTTAAATATTAAGGGATTGTGGAGAGTTGTGATTGGTGAATTTTTTGATATTTATAGATAAGGGTGATATTATATGGTTTGTATCCTTACAAAAGGAGGTACTTTTATTTATTCACCTCCATGTTTTTGATAATTTGCAAACTCATATTGATCATGCCACAACACCTAAAGGAGATTGGGACATTATTTTTATATTATTTGATGAGGTCACTTCACCTTCACATGTTCCTCTTTCTTCTCCTTCCTCTTGTAGTGAGGATTTATCTATTGGTGACAGTATTTCTCCAACATCTTCTCCTATTTGTGTGAGTGTAATTTATGATGGTGATATTCATGAGGACTCTTTGGAATCTTCATCTCCTCCTATTAGTTCTTGTAATTTTTCCATTGTTAGTGAAGACATATTTTTTGAGTATGAAACACTTATACCACCTCTTGCTACTACTCATGATGTAGATTTGATTAGTGATGGTTAATTGGATGGGGTACCTTCACCTTATCCACCTACTAATTCCCATTATAATACAGTGCTTATTTCTCCTATTTTTTATTTTAGTATGATTGTTAATAGTACCCTACCATGCCATAAGCAACTCATTGATCCTATAGCCTTTTTCCTATCACTTCAGGAAGAAAACATGAAATTCATGATGTAGAATCCTCAATTGTGCTCCTGGATTCTTGAAAAGGATGCCCTCATTTATCCTCTATAGAAAAAACTTGTTGTCATAAAGCATCAGTCTAATACCCCATCATGTACTGAATCTATTATGTATCCACTTGATACACTTTTATAGTGTGATCTACCATATTATAAATATCCCATTGTTCATGTTACTCTTATGATTATAGATGATACTTTTGTGCCTACTATGGATGCACACTCTATATATCCCACTCGAGTTTCACTTGCACATATGCCTATTTATTTTGAGCACCATACCATTGGCATTAGATCCTACATGCTTCATTTCATGGGTCACACTACCAAACTTGTAGGCATTAGGAAGCATTTATAAGGCATTGATCACCCAATTTAGCCTATTAAGTGGATTACTCGGCATGGCCTTGGTTATGATGTAGGTGTTTCATCTTCATTGGGATGTTTTGATAGAGATCCATATTTTGTTTATTCCACTCTTAGTGAGGATCATGAGATACATATGTGCTCATCTACACCTTCACTTAGGCTTGAGAAACCTAAGACTACAATAGTTAGACATGATCTACCTGACACATCTTTGGATGTTACCTCACATACTTATACTGTGGACTTTTCACCCACTCATATGCAAGGATTTGCATCCACCATTTGTGTTGATTTAGGGTGGATTTATGATCATTATTGGTATAATCAATAATGTTCTTTGAGAGGAATCTATAGGTGAGGTTCCTCCACCATTCAGCTTCTTCAACCACACATTACTCCTTTTTTGATGTTTCTTGGTTATTAGAGATCTTTGTTAGGCAAATGTGTTTTTGGATCCTATATCTCTCATTTCATATATGTCTTCTACTAATGACTACATTGTGTAATTTTTTGCATCACTTGGTAATATTGTTGTTGAATGGGACCTTTATTTTTGGTCACACTGAGAGTCATGGAGCTTTGTCTTCATATTTGTATGCTCCATATTGATAACTTTACTCTTTAGTTGTTGAATATCTTATAACCAACAGGGACATATTATTGAGATATTTTTATTTGTACCTTTGATGTTGATAGTCTCCTTCAAATTTGTTGTGGAATTTGATCTCCCTCTGAAGAGTAGTTAGTCTAGTGCATCCCAGTGTCAACATTTTAGTTTTTTATAGTGAGATTGGCCCACTCATACATATATGTTTTTTGAGTCACTACACCCAATTTAGCATTATGGGGGGTGTGTGCATATATTGATTCAAGGGTTAGGATTATTTATATCCCTTGACATACCACATTTTTTTTGGAAGTATTTAGTTGAGTACATATTTTGTTTAATGGGATTGATTTCATTGAGTACACCTACTACTAGTTTGTGTTAAGATTTCAAGTCATGCTTCTTGGGATGCCTTACAGTGTATGTTCTCTTATTTACTCTCACTGTGGTTCTACTAGTTTTTGGGTACCTTGCAATGATACATTTAATCCATGGTAACACTTTTTCCCCTACTTTAGTGATCGGTATTTTTTATAGAGTGAGCCTTGTTTAGAGTACTAGTTCATCTTTGACTTGGAGATTATAGTGACTCAACATCCATGTAATCCAATAAGATGGGTTGGTTACTGTTGTCCATTTTTGGCCTACATACCAAACTTTCTTGAATACAGTGTATTTTCTTGAGGATCAAGTATAGATCAAGGCTTGGATAGAATTTTTGGATGAATTAATGGACCAAAGGGATTTTACAGAGTTCAGAGCTTTTGAAAACACTTTAAGATTGCTTAAAAGTGCATCTTGCCATTTTATAAAGGGCAGGTCTACAATTGCAAAGAGACCCTATGGGAGGTTAAAAATGATTGGGTTAAGTATGGAAATGTAGGGAATCCATTTGGTTCTTCATTATCTTCATGTAGGTATCTTAAGTCTAGTGGAAAAAATATTGAGTGGGCAGTTTGTTGATGATATATTTCACATGTGTAGATGAGTCAAGGAAAATTTATCATATGGGTTTGTTAAATTTTGTGCTAAGTTTATATGCAACAAATTTTAGGTCCTCCACCAAAGCACATCAAAATTTATAGACATCCAAATTTGGCCTTTAGCCAAATTATGTCATTTTTCCATACTTAGCCATTTTCAAAGAAGTTTAAACAGAGCTAAGTGAGCATCTTGACAAGGCCATATCTTACACATGCGATAGTTATAGTGGAAAGTGATTACATGGTTTTGTTCATATTAACCCTTAGATCATACATGCTAAGTTATAGGTCCTCCACCAAAGCACAGATGGAGTTATGTGTGATCAAAGTTGATTCCTCAATTAGATTTCACCAAGTTTCATACTTAGTCATTTTTGAGCCTGGACGTCATGAAGGATCAAATGGACTAACTCATGAATTTAATATCTTTACTTAGAAAGATCTTACGACCAGTGACTCAAATGGGTTTGTTATTTTTGGTCTCAAATAACATCTAAATTTTGGGTGCCTCCATGATTCTCATGCTTCAAGATATAATCCTTCAAAGTTGATCAAAATGGACCTGCAACTTAACACATTCATGTTAATGTCAAATTAAATCTTGGGAAAGAATATATATGTGATTAAATTTGATAGTCTGAGGGACATAAATTACATTCTATAAGATTCCAAATGATGGTTAGTGGGATGTCAACTTTAAAGATAGAGCAATACAAATTTTATCGAGCTTAAATTTGATGGTCACATGACCATCAATAATGGTCACATGAACATCATTTGATGGGAGTGAGGATGTCAATTTTAAGGTCATGAACTAACCATTGGATTTCAAATGGTGGGTCTTAGTAGATCAACAATTGGTGTTCGATCGAGCATCTAGATCAAATGGTGAGTAGAGGTTAAAGGGTTAGCAAATATCAAGGGTGAATATGTGTGTGACAAGTGTCAAGGATGTGTTCAATAGGTATAATATTGATGATCCACTAGACTTCATATAGATTGAAATTGATGGAACAAGTTGAGTCAACATGTTAATGAGCTAAGTCAGATTTTGATAACTAATCAGATGAAAGACAAGCCCAAGATTATCAATAGAAGTTGAGAAGCTATTTTCAACCATGAATATAGGGTTTTATAGGGTCTTCTTGATGCCATTGGAGCTGGTTCAAACATTATAGAGTAGTATAACTAATGTATTAGGATATAAATAATAGAAAGGGACCATAATTGGAGCTAATATTGAGGAATCCATGTATAATCTAATTGAAACTGGTTCAATAAGTTAGAGCTTACTGTAGACACCAAAATCGTGTCTACCCATTTGGTTGTCCTCCCCCTTGGTCCTCTTTGTCCATTCCTAACCCTCATCCCCTCCATTATTAAATAAAACAATTAATTTAATTTAATTACCCCCTTTTGCCACCTCACCCCATGTTAAAACCCTAATTACCTAAACACACCCCTAACACTTCCTCCCGCACCCATAAACACTCCCTTCGACCATTTTTCTCCCCGACACTTTAACCCAGCAGTTGGGAAAATGGATAAAAGGCTATTTTTAGCCTTTTTCTTGCCTTCTAGCCACCGACGTCAGTCACCTATCGACTGACGTCGGCGATATTATCGGTGTCAGTTCCCTTCATAACAGTATTCCATCTATTATTGGGTCCTCTCTCTTAGCTAGCCCAGCATCATCAATCATCAATCAATCTTTCAAACCAAGAACCCAAACGTGAATCAGACCTCTCTGATATTCTCTCTCTGGCACCCACAGCAAGCTATAACAACAGCAAGGATTCTGCATCGGTCTTCTACACCAACAACAGGTACAAACATCAACAGACACTCCTTTAGCAAGACACGGGTATGTATTTTGTCTGTGTTTTCATTATGTTCTCAGTTATTTGCTTCTGAATAATATCTCCCCTAGACCAGACTATCAACTAGACCACAGACCTGACCTACCCTTCCCAGACCCTAGACCAAACTATCAACCAGACCACAGACCTAACCTGCTCTTCTCGGAGAGGCTGGAAGACCTCCTCTACCCTTCTGTCAATTTCATATTCTGTCCATTTAACTCCCTTGCATCTCTGCATAGACTCTTAGACTACCCCTAACTAGACCCAAACCCCTTTCAGACCACTCTGCACGACTCAAGACCTGTCCACAGACCACAAACTCGTCCTGACTCTGTCTAAGACTACTGCCCCAATCGATGATAGCCACAGAGACTATTTCCCCCACCGACATCGGAAGACTAACCAACATCGGCATACATTAACAACCGATGCCGGTAAGACCACCGACGCTGGCGACTGTGATCAGACCACCAGCAGCATTCAGGTAAGCATTTGCTTCTATTTCTATTTCAATTTTTAATCATTTTAGTCTTTTATCATTCTGCCTTTTATTAGACATTATTTTTATCAATTAGTGGGTTGACATCCCTTAAGGAAGTCTTTGTACTTCTGGGATCAAGCTTTTGCTTGACAACCCACCATCTCCTCATCTAACGCCTTCTTTGTCTTAGTCTCTTTCTCTTGCAGGTGTCATCCTCCACAACCAAAGAGGAGTTCTCACGATGTCTGGATAATGGTGCGCACGACTTCATCCAGGTACATACAAGCCTTTGACCATTTTCTTTTAGTTTCTCATTTCCCTTCTTTGAATGTAGAAAGCAAATCTAGCGTAGAAACATTCTGGCACGCCCGGTGGGACCCTTAGGGCCTTCCTTGGGTTCCTTTCCTTCTTTTTTCATTTAGGTGCATTAGGTTTCTCCCTCTTCACCTCTTTCTTCTCTTCTAAAAGACATCATAAGAAGGAATAAAAAGAACTTTTCTTTCTTTTCTTGCATTTCTAGACTAGTCAAAAATCATATTCTTCAACCCTTTCTCAACTTGTTTTCATTTCAACTTAACATTTTGACTTGGGGCTTAAAATACATTGCATTTCACTTCTGCTTGCTTGCATTTCTTAGACCACACCTAGTAATTAATAACCGCATCATGAATTAATCTAGTCCACTTTATGTTACATGACCAAACCACTTGCACAAAACAAACATCTTAACTTATCTGAGACAAGGCTCGACTGGGATTTCATCACCCAGCGGATACCTTACCCGTCCTGACAATCCTACTTGGATTTCATCACCATGAGGAAAGCCCACTCTATTCTCTGGCAGAGTCTAATCTCTAGGGAAAGTATATTTTGGCTAAGCAAGACCAGCTTATCACTGAGCTCGTGAAGTGAGGGGAGCTTGCTCCTTAGCACCAGGCCATGTACGGAACCTAACCCAGACTCTTGAGTGCCTAAATAAACCTAAAACCATCCATAGACTACCTCTTATAGGACCCTTCTACCAGCCAACCTCCCAAACATCACTCTAAGGCATAAGCCAACAAGATTCTAAAAGTTGATTCTTAGGATTTAACGCTTAGGGCCTGTCTGTCTCCATCTCTATTTTTTTGTTCCCATCTGCTTGTTTGAGCTAGTGAGGACGTTTCTTCCCTTTTTTCCCAAGAATCTTCAAATTTTCTAAGTTTCTAGAAACCACAGTCACCAGCATCGGCTTTACCACTGACGTCGGCCACCTTCCTCCACTGGCATCGGTTATCTGACCGACGTTGGCCATATTTCTCACTGACATCAGTTTTTCAACTGACATTTGTCACTGTCATAGTCCTTTTTTCCCAAAATAGCAACCTAAAACCCGACCCTTTTTCTGCCAAAACCACATTTTGAGTTTCTAAAATTGGGAAAAAAAATAGTTTCTGGAACCTGACCCTTCTTGCCTTGAATGGTTTTGACACGCAGTCAAACCAAGGCCCTTCTTGACCATGCTAGCCATCAATCGCTTCCGCCTTCCCCATCTATAACCAGTCCTATAATGAAGATCCACTAAAAGACCGAAAGAACTCCTACTCAACTGACCCCAACTCAAACCCCCATCGTCCCTGAAAGGGACCAAAGTTTTGAAAGATTCTTAGACCTCAATGTCACAGCCCTCCAAAACTATCTCGCAAGAAACCCAACGTGAGACTTTTCGAGTGAAGCGGTGATGACACTAACACCACCCGCTACCCAACCTTTTACCTCAACCATTAACCCGACCATGGCCAATACGCAAAGTTTGGCCTCCCCTTCTATTTTTAGACCAACCTCCATCGGGGTTCCATTACCCCCTCAATTACACGCAATTCAACCAAGTTCTACATCATACCAGAACTTGATTGTCTCGACCCCTCACACTCTTGCACCCATAAATGTAGGAGTGTCTACCTCACCCTTTGTCAATGTCATCACGTAACCACTTTTGGCGATATCTAGTCAACTTATGCCTTCTACTTCCATAACCCAACCACCTTTGGCCTCCACTTCTGTTCCTGTGACTAGTTACACATATGTTGCACCCCTACAAGTGCAATTGACTACGTCGTATGCCCCTTCTAGCACCTTTCAAGCACCCTACATCCTAGGGGGTGCCCCATCCATCAATCCGTTAGCAGATCTCATCAAGATGCTGATGGATAAAATGTCCAATTTCGAGACCTCTATTTCCGGTTCACGCAATGCTCTCTCATATGAGCAAATTTGTAATGAGCCCATCCATCATTCTGTCTCGATCCGACCATACCCCAACCAGTGGGAGCTTCCTAAATTTACTCGCTTCCAGAGTAAGGAAGACCCACAACAACATCTACGAGCATTCAGACATGCCTACTACCTCATAACGCATGACGATGCATTACTTTTATGCACGTTCCCCATGTCACTATCTGGCCCCGCCCTTGACTGGTATAGCTCTCTTGCCAGGCATTCTATCTTTTCATTCATTCAACTTTCCCAATTATTTCTTGACCATTTTTTATCAACATCACTAAACAAGTCTCAATCACAGACCTCTACTCCGTCAGGCAATTTGATGACGAATCAATAGTCGATTTTGTCGCCTATTGGAGGGGCTTGATTAACCAGCTCTCCTTCTCCTTACCTCAACCTAAGCTCATCGAGCTCTTTTCTCGAGCATGTGCTAAGCACATCTCTTCTACCTTGTGGATTCAAACATTTCACACTTTCGACGAAGCTTTCACCATGGCCCGAAAGCTCGAACTCTGTGCCATTGAAAAGGACAAGGTCAAATTGCGTAATACTAATGCAAGTACCAATGACCTTTATTCTTCCAGACCTTCTTCTTTTGCCAACTCCAAGTCTAAAGGAGTGGCCAACACTGTGGTCATTAGATCACCATCCTTGATAACAACTAATCACTCTTAACCTTCTACATTTCCAAGCATCACCAAAAAATTCCAACAATGGTACATCCAGCGTTCATACACTCCACTTGGAGAATCATACGCTTCCATTTTGGAAAAACTTGTCAAGCAGGGGGTCCTCAATCTCCCTCCAATCCAACCACCTCAATTCGACCCTTCAAAATCCCTCCCTACATGGTATAGGGAGGCCAACTTCTATCACTTTCATCGCGTCCATGGCCATGACATCGACAATTGCCAAACCTTCAAAAACATAGTCCAAGACATGATCGACAAGGGGGATCTTGTTTTGGATAACCTGAATGTCCCACCCAACCAACACATCGATATCTTCAAACAACCATTCCCAAATCATATGCCTACCCAAAACAACGTCCAGACCATGGCTGATAGCTCTCACGAGCATGACATACATACGGTCAACACGGTCTTGCCTCTTGTCCCTAACCAACCTCCTTCACAAGTGGAAGAGTCTTCTTCTCCTATTCGTCCACCATAGGATGAAGAATCCTCTTCTCCTATTAGTCCTCCATCTACCTCTCTTATACTAGAGGATGCCTTGACCATACCTACGCCATTAGCCACACCTTCGTCTTTCCTCCTACCAATGGAGGACCATACCTCGCCTACTCCTCAACCACAAGTAGAGGGAACAATCATCCATGCCCTCTGCCCTCTTGAGGAGTCACACTCTCCTATTTCTTCTCCACCAAGCAAAGACCCAATCTCTCCACCCATTTCGACCAAGGAAGACCCAATCACAGTTTTCTCTTGCCTTTTGCCTGAGATTGCTATACTCACTCGCCTCCATCCACATCTGAACCCAAACCCGCATCTAACCTCGCATCACACAATGGTGGTCCTCAACCCAAACCAAAGAAGGCCACTAGACCACATCGGAGGACTCCTCCCCCACCTTCATCATTACCTTCAATCTTGGGCCCGCATCCATCCACTTTAATAGGAGTGCTTCCCACTCCCACATCTCATAGAGGCAAGTCGCTTCCATTACTCTCTCAACCCATCAGACATATATCTCTTCCAATCTATTGACCAATGCCTCCTAAACCAAAAACATCAACCCCCATTGTAACAAAACATCCAGACCCATTAGCAGGTTCTTATGCCTTGTTGTTATGATAATTGTTACAGTCCTCTCGCATCAATCTCCCACCTCTTAAACCATATCAATCTCTCAGACCAAAACCACCCTAGTTCGATGACACTCAGATTTGTGCATATCATCGCATGCCTGGGCACAACACTGAGCATTATTGTGCCCTCAAGGTTGTCATTTGCCAATGTCTAGGGAATGACACCTTTCTTCTCGACTATGTTAGCAACAAGCCTTCAACACCGCCCCACTCATCGACCCTCAGATCAAGACCATCTTGGTTCGACAACTCTAATTTATGTCACTATCATCACACTCTGAGACATGACACTGAGCATTGTTGTGCTCTTAAAGCTGTCACTCATCAACATCAGAAAAAAGATACATGTCTCATCAAGGATCCTCTTGACCACCCCTTCGACAAATCATCAACATCAACCCCTTCTTCTCAAACCTCATCACCTAAATTGGGATCTCCACGCTAGACTATGGTCCCTTTGCTACCTTTGACCCCCTTATTTGACATCAACACAGTCAATCTAACCACCAAGCATCAAACAACCTCGACCAATCTATCAAACATTCTCCCTACCCGCTGGGGGAATTCAACTTTCATCCAAGCCTCGACCAACCTTTTCACCCAATCAATCAACCAAGCTTCAACTAGTCTCGACCAAATTCGACCAATCATCGACTTAATACAACCCAACCATTAACCAAATATCAACAAATATCAACCAGACATTGACCAATCATCAATCCAAGACCTTAACCTAATCTCAACTAAGACATTGACCAGACCATCGACCAGACACTAACCAATCATCAATCATGACCTCAACCAAACATTCAACCAACATTTTTATCAAAACATTAAACCAGTCTTGACCAACCAGTGACCATATCAACTGGCTTCACATCCAACATCAATATGTGACCAATCTTGAAGAGGCAAATGGGGCAAGTCTGCTCCTAATTGACTCGGACCCTATCATAATGCACAAGCATGGCCCAGGGACTTATCAAAACCTGAGCCCCTTAATGCTTTGCATCTACGACCATTCTACTATTAGTCGAGTACTCAATTACTTGACGTTTTACTTGAGCTCGTCCCTTGAGCAACCCTCTATCATTGTCCTTCCTAATCCTTTCAACCCTGATTCCAAACACTCGTCAACCCTTTTTGTCAAGCAGTAATGCTTTGTCTTAATAAAAGGGAACCCTTAAACCTCTAGAGGCTCATCCATGGCTAAAAATTTAGTCAACAAAAACATGTCAAAAATGGGATACCTATCATATCAAAGGTCATAAACTCTAAATGTAGACTGCTCCCTCGAAGGACAACTACATAATTGCTGTATTACTAGATTGCTCCCTTGAAGGATAGCTAGGCCAAAGACATATCAAAAGCATTTAAAGCAAAGTATAGACCACTCCCTCGAAGGATGGCTATGACTAAATATTTCTACAGACGGCACTTTTTTAGAAGCTTCCCACATCGATCAGCTTCACAAATGACCACCAAGCAAAACAACATCCCTATGTGGACTTCCCGCATTGATCAGTCCACCATCAAAAAAAACAAAAAAAACAAAAAAATGAGTCATGGACTTAACTTATAGTTGTCTCAGGGTCTCCCATAAAAAGGGGCAAGGTTATCTCTGCTCTTAAAATGGGTTACCCTATTTCCTCCTATCCTAACACCTGCTCAAGGGACTTCAAGCTCACTTTAATGTCAAAGTGATTCGATTATTGTTCTAACACAACATCTGGTCAACAGCGTAATGCATGAATGGGGCTCTTAGTTCTAACAACCCCTATCTATGCTACATTCTGGTCCTTGTCAATGAAAGGGCGATTATGCTTTTTACCTTTTTTCACACTTTTGTCACATTATATCATTTGTCACACTCAGCTCAAACCACTCACCTAACCTATTCACACTAGTTTCTATGGAAACCAATGTACATGGAAACTCTCGACTACTCAATTTATGTTCAACATAAAACATTACTTGCTGACACATAAATAAACTCACTTCATTTTTAGCATATGTCCATCACTTAATGTGGATAATTGCTAAGGGTGAACAACCTTTGCCTTCTTTTCATCATTTCAAGCATGTTCCCTCAGACATATGGACATGCTAGACTATTCTCTTGACCAAGACCAACTCTCGACCTCTTTGTCTCCTAGCCTGAACTACATTAGTCTGAGGCCCCTTTCAATCAGGGCTATGTAGGCAGCACTCAAATGACACGACTGTCTTCTGGGGTTAGCTCGACCACCCTCATTTGTTCATCTACCCAATGGACAAACCCTATCCTCTTCTAACCTGTGACTTGACCTAGACCACAAGTAATCAACCACTCTGACTCTTCCTCCCTCTTTGGGAGAACTACATTGGCCTGAGGCCCTTAGGACAAGGGCTATGTAGGAAGCACCTAGTTGACATGGGGTCTTCAGGGGTTAGCTCAGCCATCTTATTCGTCACTTTCTCTCAACACCCCCACTGGCCCACAATAGCATCTGCAACCTCCAATTTGACTTCAACTCACTCCCTTTCTCACCCAATCTCACCCTGCCACCTCACACTATTGCACTGGTCAACTTCAAGACTTATTCACCCAATCACTCCAGAGCTCCTTTTTTCACTTTAGCACAATCACAAATGACTCTTGGTGGGCTGCTAATCTGGTTTTGTCAGATTTGGTAGGCCACCGACGTCGGCATCAGTGTTCCCTAAGGCACCGATGTCGGCTGATTTCTACCACTATCGGTCCATTATGGCCACTGACTTCAGTTTTTCTAATCGACGTCGGTGGCCCTCAAACCTCCTTTTTCATCCCATTGCCCCCCAATCATGCCCCCCATCAGTCAGTTTTCTCGACCAATTGATCTTCACCCCCTGGGGCACCCTTGTGTTCACTTTTGCCTTCATCCATCAACCGCCTGACCTTGGAGATTGCAACTATCTCCTCTAACCCCTTTTGAGACAACTCTACCTTGGTTGTTTTTATTGCCTTTGCTGCCTCATGCCTAGTTGGCCAATTTTCACTCGACCCTCACAAATATCGGATCGCGAGCACGTTAATCCCTCATGCTTGTGCTTTTTTTGTGTTTTCTAGGAGCACTTCCTGCACCCAAGATACCTGGAACACGATGACCCATTGGAGCTACAACTTGGACCAAATGACCCAATCAGTTATGACTACATTCTGGGGCCTGATTATTTTGATTCTATCACTCCTCGACCCATTAACCATGACAATTTGACCTGCCTACCGCGTGGTGTGGTATACATGCAATCTTGCCCTTTGCTGCATTCACACTCATTCTTGACCCTCTCTTCTCTCTGTCAAATTGACACTCAATCTCCAGTTCCCTTCCCTCGACTCCCGCTTTGAGGGGGGAACACCTCATCCCATACCTGGGGCAACCAACTCCTATTTTTGTCTTGCAGTTCGTCAAGAACAACCAACAAGACAAAAAGGGGCAAATGTAGACACCAAAATCATGTCTACCCATTTGGTTGTCCTCCCCCTTGGTCCTCTTTGTCCATTTCTAACCCTCATCCCCTCCATTATTAAATAAAACAATTAATTTAATTTAATTACCCCCTTTTGCCACCTCAACCCTTGTTAAAACCCTAATTACCTAAACACACCCCTAACACTTCCTCCCACGCCCATAAACACTCCCTTCGACTATTTTTCTCCCTAACACTTTAACCCGACAATTGGGAAAATGGATAAAAGGCTATTTTTAGCCTTTTTCCTACCTTCCAGCCGCCGACGTCGGTCACCTGTCGACCGACGTTGGCGATATTGCTGGTGTTGGTTCCCTTCATAACGGTATTTCATCCATTATTGGGTCCTCTCTCTTAGCTATCCCAGCATCATCAATCATCAATCAATCTTTCAAACCAAGAACCCCAATGTGAATCAGACCTCTCTGATATTCTCTCTTTGGCACCCACAGCAATCTATAACAACAACAAGGATTTTGCATCGGTCTTCTACACCAACAACAGGTATAAACATCAGTAGGCACTCCTTCAGAAAGACACAAGTATGTATTTTATCTGTGTTTTCATTATGTTCTCAATTATTTGCTTCTGAATAATATCTCCCCCAGACTAGACTATCAACTAGACCACAGACTCGACCTGCCCTTCCCAGACCCTAGACCAGACTATCAACCAGACCATAGACCCGACCTGCTCTTCTCAAAGAGGCTGGGAGACCTACTCTACCCTTCTATCAATTTCATATTCTATCCATTTAACTCCCCTACATCTCTGCATAGACTCTTAGACTACCCCCAACCAGACCCAGACCCCTTTCAAACCACTTTGCACGACTCAAGACCTGTCCACAGACCACAAACTCGTCCTAACTCTGTTTAAGACTACTGCCCCGACCGACGATGGCCACAAAGACTATTTCCCCCACTGATGTTGGCAGACTAACCGACATCGGCATACATTAACAACCGATGTCGGTAAGACCACCGACGCTGGCGACTGTGATCAGACCGCTAACAGCATTCAGGTAAGCATTTGCTTCTATTTTTGTTTCAATTTTTAATCATTTCAGTCTTTTATCATTTTGCCTTTTATTAGACATTATTTTTATCAATTAGTGGGTTGACATCCCTTAAGGAAGTCTTTGTACTTCTGGGATCAAGCTTTTGCTTGACAACCCACCATCTCCTCATCTAACGCCTTCTTTGTCTTAGTCTCTTTCTCTTGCAGGTGTCATCCTCCACAACCAAAGAGGAGTTCTCACGATGTCTGGATAACGGTGTGCATGACTTCATCTAGGTACATACAAGCCTTAGACCATTTTCTTTTAGTTTCTCATTTCCCTTCTCTGAATGTAGAAAGCGAATCTAGCGTAGAAACACTTACAAGGTTCATTCTTGAGACTGGTTTGCCAAGTTAAAGAAGGATCCATGTATAATGAATTCTTGGCTCTTGTAAGATAAAGTGGGATCCAAAAGGTGATATATGGTCTATAGGTCTATTTTAATATAGACAACTATAGGAAAAAATTGTCCTTAGATTGGTTTTTTGTCTATTGGTGGGACCTATGATCTAGATATGAAAGTGGAGCAGACAGGTGACTGATGCAAAGGGTTTTCATCCTTTAGCATGGCCATAGTCTCAATAAGTAGCTACCTAAATCATGAAGCCATGATTCGGTAAAATCCATGATCATGAGATTTTGTCTGTAAGAGAGAGATGATGTGAAGGATTAAAGAAAATGTCTAGTATGGGGAACTATATCTAAGAGCATTCAATGCATCTTTGAAACGTTTGGGTGCCTTCTCACTCAACAATAAAAATAGTGAAAAGGTTTCCATTGGATAAAGAGTGAAAGGTGGCAGCTCAAGTTCATTTAATGACCCAGGACCAAGTGTTCTTTTTTTATGGTGAGATTTCACATCCTTTATTTTTATCTCTTTTCTCCTATATATCCTAGTCTCATTCCCATTCAGGGGGTTCTGAGCTTTTATAATTTGGAGTTTTCTTTTTTGAGACAAGGATACTCATCAAGACTCTTTCAAAAGTGTGATCATTTGATAAGGTTAAACCTTATCAAAATATTGTAAGAACTATTTTTTGAAGTACTTGGATCAACTCTTTTATTGTCTCTTATCTTTAATCAATGTTTAGTATGCTTTGGTATGGTAAATTTGTGAAGGAGATTTTTCCTAGTTTGTTGTCCTTCTACTTGCATTTTTGAAGGTATTTTCAAGATAACTTGTAGGTTTGTATTAGTATTCTATTTGGAACCCCTTCCATGAAATATTTATGCAATTAGTGAGATTGTGAGATTGAGTAAGCCATAGTTGTCTTTTGCTAATCCAGTGTGTGCTTAAGCTTATATGAGTGTCTATTTAACTTTGTTGTATCACCCTTTTAGCTTTCTTAGGAGCCTTTGACCATCTTTCTAACCCTTTTCTATGTGAATCATTAGTTTATCATTAGTTTGAGGTGAGCATCAAGAGGAATCTGACCTTCTCAAAAGGTTCAACCCCAACATAGGTTACCCATAACCTGAGGTTGTCCCAGTATTATATCTTAGTTAGAGAGAACCTAAAGAACACTCTCCAAATGTCTAAATTAAGTATATAATAGTTACCATAGGGACACTTTCTATTTCACTATGATTTTTACATGGGTACCTGATCAGGGCTAGTTGTCAAGACCCATCAGTCACTTTGTTTTATCTTTTCTCACTCCCTATTCTATGCTTAATGGAGGGTCTTGAAGTGGACATGTTCACATTGGATATTGGTTTGGGATTTTACCAAACCAAATTTTTTTTATCTATGTTCATACTCACTTAAGAATTAAATTTGAATTAGGAGTCTATTTTATTTGTTGGATTGTTGTGTGCATTTACAATATTTGGTGTGCACCAAATCAGGTAATCCACACTATTTTGAATGGGTCACAACAACCAAGTGGTTTGAAACCAACTTATTTTCCTATTTATTAGGCAATCCTATTGCTTCTTCATGATCATTTCCCAAGAGAGAGAGAGATATCTAGATTGTATTATTCTTGTGAGGAAATAATGCAAAGACTGGTTTATGCATAATATCTGAGATGAATGCTCTATGGTTATGGTTTAAAAGAGAGATCTTTTTGGTTATGATTTAATTTTAAACTCAAACAATATTTTCATAGGCTACATGTTATTTTTCAAAGAAATTTTTTTTTTCTCTTTTTCACTAATTTCTACAAGTTTGCCTAATGTTCCCTACATTAGACACTTTCACATTTCTTGCATCTTATTATTTATCTACAGCACTAAGGTAAGTAAAGGTACATATTTCTTAATTATCCTTTCATTTATCTTATTTTATTCTTAATATAATATATTTGGCCTTAGTGTTGTTTGTTTATGTGTTCTCTTCCCAAAGCACCATCCTTTATTTCACCTATATGACATATGATAAGATTTGAGTGGGTCATATGTATACACATAATATTTTCAAACTTTATCAATTACTCATGTTTTATCTCTTGTAGGAACCCATTGAGTCTCAATATCTCTAACTTCACATATTAAGGGGTACATCAAGAAAAGGGTGCGCAAACCATTGGTGCTTTGCAGGATTGTTGTCCCTATACTACCACTTGCTATCTACATAACTATCTCTTAAAAACACTCCCCTAAGCTTTGCCTCCTCTTTTGAACCCTCATTTAGTCATTTTATATTTTCATTATACCTTAATTAGCCTAAAACCCTTTCCAATAGTTTACATTACACTATCATCCCCATCGACCCTGTACTCTAATTGATAAATTTTATTTAGGGTCTAGGTCAGCCCCTAGTGGACCTAAACTGAGACCTAATTTATTTTTATCAATAATGATACATATTCAATTAGGTTGACCTTATCAACTAAACTTTTAGAAAGGTTTAGGGTTATATTCATCTATATATACACACTCATTTCATAATTTATCAAGGAAGAGAAGAAGAAGAATATATTATGTATCTACTTATCCATCATTCTACTTGAGGAGTATAGTTTATGGTTTTAATACTTTCTTTGGAGATATAGATCTTGTCTTATGGAGAAGTATTTTGTATGCATAGATAGATTGTGTAGCCTATATATTAATTATCCTTGATGTCTTTGTATACCACAATAACCTCTTATAAACCACCTTGGCCAAGAGAGATTGAGGCTTGGTGGGTTCATCTTCAAAGGTAAGTATTCCTAAATTTATTCCTCCTTTGTAAGAGTAGATAGATTATCATTTGTAATTCTATCCCATACATTATTATTTATAATTCATGTTTACATTTTATGTTTATTACTCCCACTTTGTGCCACAATATTTTGTGAACACTAGATTAGACTTTACTTTACTTTTCATTTACTTTAGTGAATATGAAAACATAGGACCTAGCTAGGGTTATTGCATAGTTTTACTTGACTAAAGACTTTGGAACCCTCCCTAGTGATTTTATTATGCTAAGAGCTCCATTGGTTAGGTATATTGGATCCATATTGGTCATGAACCCAAATATCTAATGTATCAACAATCAGAAGTCTAAGTAAGATCTATCTTCTTTGAGCTACTATTGATTTATAGATCAGTTGCATTTCCCTTTTCATACACCTCTTTTTCTTATTTTATATTATATTAATGTTTATAATATTACATATGTCTAAAAATATTTGTTTTAAGTCTTTGATGGTGTTAATTTATGTTTTGAAGTACCTCTTATTCTTGTTTTATATTCTATGTTGTTTCTAAGCTTATACTCTAAGAAGGTAAGTTTTACATATTTTCATGATTTTTTGAGCTCAAAAATCAATTTTTAGAGAAGTATACATATTTAAATATCCTAATCTAAGTGATATAAGTCTTTTATTGGAAAAAACATGTGACATTTTCCATTATTTATGCTCTCAAGTCCTATATAGTATGTTAAACCCTAGATTAGGGTTTAAGTCACTAAAATGTGAATATCTCTCAAACAAACTAGCCAAACTCTCTACAATTTAGTAGGTAGGTGATTGATAAGGTCTTATAAGACATTAAAGTGGTTATAAGTTTTAAAAATACTTGAGGAGAGAGATATAGATGATTTTGTATATGTAGAGCTTAAACAAGGCTAGCAGTATAAATTTTAGTTCTTATTTGATTCTTGAAGCTACTTAAGAGTCTTAAAGGGGTTTATTTACTTGAGTAAAGTAGAAACAAGTTTGGATAGTCCCAAATTTTAAGTTTCAACTTATTATAGGCATAATAAAATATGATTGACCTGCAGGTGGGCCTAAAATAGGGTTGAATGTAGTCTTTTCCAAATTTTCTTGAGAATTCAAACAAAAAAAGTTTATAGATCTTGATGTTTATCTTTTGTAACCTATTAAAAAAATTATAAGTTATTTAAGGATTATTATAGTATAGGTTTTGACTAATAACCTCCTAAATATACCTATAAGAAAGAGTACAAGCCATATAAAAAAAGATAGCCTAAAAGAGGACTTAGACCTTAAAGAACTCTCCTACATCATAGTGGTATCAAAGTATAGTATTAGGTTATCCAAAGTTGTTTTATAACTCAATAAATGTAGTAAGCACAAGTCATTTAATATAGGCTTATAGAGATGGTAGTAAGAGTAAGAGGTAGAGGTTAGAGGAGGTAAACTAGTCAGATAATATTGCTTGAGGAAATGAGAAACATTCAAACTAGGTTGCAGGCCATAGAACTTGTACAAAGAAGAAGCATTGAGATGGGATATCTTGGTGATAGAGAATAATAAGAGCCTCAAGAATAATGGAATACCAATAAGAAAAAAGAGTAAAATAGATATTTGTTAGAGTAGTCATGAGGGTTAGTTATAAGCCCCAATAAGAAGTACTTATTTATGAAGGTAACTTCAATGTAGAGGAGTTGGTTGACTAGATTAATGCTATGGAAAAATACTTTGAGTATGAAGGCATAGATGATGAAAAAAAATTGAAGCTATTTCTAGATGAATTTTCATGCATCCCTATGGTGGGATGTATTTCAATATGAGAGAAGAAGGAAAGTTAAATCAAAGATTACGATCTAGGATAGAATGGTGTCCAAGTTAAAGGGAAAATTCATGCCAAAATACTACTAGAATAATCTCTTCAAGAAGCTTCAAAATTTAAGGGAAAAGGAGATGATAGTTAAGGATTACATAAAGGATCTCTTCAAGCTAATAATCAAAGAAATACATATATAAGAAGATGTTGAAAAGGTGGATAGGTACATCAATGTATTAAGTTTAATATCCAAGATGAGATCAACCTTCCATCACCTAGATCATTTGAGGAGACATGTCAATTTGACCTCAAGTTAGAGGAGAAATTATCAATAAAATGAAGTTAGCATTCAAGAAGTAGAGGGAAAAAATTTAAAAACAAAGGAGAGCATGTAGGTAGAAGTCAGTTGTAAGTACATTGTAAAAGAGAAATCAACTCACAAAATAAAGGTTAAACTACACAATGCGGTTATTCATTTAGAGGCAGAAGACCATATGCAAGAGATAGAGATTTTGGAGGCTTTGGGGTAAGTGTTTTAAATTCAACAAGTATGGGCATAGATATTATAAAATACCAAAATAATCCTTCTAAAAATTAAGGTAGTGCTCAAATTGTCCAAGATGATGAGGAGAGTGTGGAATCACCTTCTCATGAAGATGCACCTACAATTGGAGAATCTTTGCTCATGAAGAGAGTGTTACTCAATCCCAAAAGAAATATGTTGTTTAAAACCACTTTAAATTTAAATGGTAAGTGTTTCAAAGTCATTATAGATAGTGTCAATACTAATAACTTAGTATCTTATGAACTGGCTAATAAGTCAGGCTTAAATAAATCAACACACCCTACTCTTTATAAGGTGTCTTGGATTAAAAAATGACTTCAAGTATTGGCAAATGAGAAATGTAAAATGGAATTTTAGATAGGTAGCTATAAGGATGAGATTATGTGTGATTTCATGTCTATGGATGTCTATCATGTCCTTTTGGGAAGACCATGGTAATTTGATAGGAAGGCAATACATTATGGGAGAAGCAATACCTACACCTTTGAGGAAGATAAAAATAAGCAAACCCTTATACCATTGAAAGAGGAGAATGCAACAATGGAAGACAATGTTAAGGTTTTTCTAAAAAGTAAAAATTAATTATTTTAATAGGATAAGAAAGAAGAGGTAATTGATGTATTTTTTGTCAAGCTAAAGGTAGTTTCTATAGCTACTAAGATAATTGATTTGCCCTTAGAAACTCAGACTTTATTAGATGAGTATGTGAATAAGGTGGTTAAAAAATTGTCAAGTGAGATGTCATCAATAAGAAGCATAAGCTATCTTAAGGAGTTCATTGAAAAAGTGAGTTTGCTAAAAGAGATTACGATGGAAGGAAATAGGAGCAAAAAATTACCAAGTGAGCAACAAGTGAATTAATAAATGGAAATTGTCTTGAAGGAAAATAATGAAGAAATTGGAATTGATGTTAAAAATAGTGAAAATAATGAATGTTAAAAACAATCCATAGAATAAAGAATCTTCATTGAGAATAATATAATTATTAAATAAGAGATAAAATTTTATAGGAAGGAAGAGCAAAAAGAAGTGATTAAATTATAAGATGATATACATGAGGAGAAAAAAATATTCATAGTTGATGAGAATGGACTTCAAAATAATAATGAATAGGTTGATCAGTTTAATGTCTTTACTCCATGTGTATTTAAAAAAGAAGAAGAATAGAAGAAATTGAAAATGAAAGGTATAGAGATGAATGAAGGTATTACTTCATCCTTACAGGGAGTCCAATCACAATAAAATTACAAAGAAAAGGAGAGAATTGGTACACTTATGTGCAGATCAAGTTAAAATTTGTAAAACTTAGCATTTTGGTGAAACCACAAAGAGGAGGGTTATTCAAATATAATTCAAGTTTTGAATTAAATATACCAATGTATAGTTAGGAATATATACATTTGAAAATAATGAAGGTCTACATCAAACACTATCCCTCCTAAGTAGGCCTTGGGATTCAAGAGGGTATGCATAATATTGAAAGGGAGAATGTTGAAGAAAATAAGATCCATAAAAACCATCTACAATTGATAATGACAAGTATAGTAGCATCTTTGAAGACTCATGAGCAAGAGCTCATGAAAAAAAATGTTCCTTGGGAGTCTGATGCAGGTGCATCAAAAAGTATTGCAAATAATATATTCCAATGAGTTATTTTTTGGTCTTAGGAGATATTAGAAGCTCTTAGAGTTGATTTTTGACTAATAATAAGCCTTAATCAAAATTCAATAGTCATTAGCTTTTTTAGTGGTGTTTTTACTTTTCCAACCAAAAGCAAGAAATTCAAATTTTTTAATTTGCTTGTAAGGTTTCTAATGAAGTTTGTCATCTTTGGTGTATGAAAAAGGGTATTGATCCTTTTGTGAGGGGTATTAAGGTCTTATCACATGTTATATATGTTAATTAACATTTTATTTAGTCTACAACTATCCTAAATCCAATTCAAATACATCCAATGTAGTAATCATGACTAAACTTGGTAGGTTTTGATGAGTCATTAGGTTGTTGAGAAATATCTACTAAAGGAAACCAAAATAAACCAAGATTGTAAACTCGGTTACAAGTTAATAGACCTTAAACCATGAGAAAAGGAGGAGAGAAACGTATGAAAAAGAAAGAGAAAATTAGCTAAAAAGGAATTTTGGTGTAATTATGTGATTAAGTACAAAATTATGTCAGTCAAAAATAATTATGTATTATCTAACTACGTAAATTTATGTTTTGAAGTGCCTCTTTTATTATTTTATATTATATTGATGTTTCTAAGGTTACAAAGATATGATACAAGGCATTTTGTGACATAGTCCAAATAAGAAGGTAAGTTTTTCATATTTTCATGATTGATTGAGCTCAAAAATGAATTGTCAAAGGAGACATTTGTAAGGATCCTAATCCAAGTGCTAGAAGTATTTTATTGGTAAAATCACATGAAAGTTTCCATTATTTGTGATCTCAAGTCTCATATAGTATGTTAAACCCTAGATTAGGGTTTAAGCCACTAAAAAATGAATATATATCAAATAAACTAGCCAAATCTCTAAAATTTGGTAGTTAGGTACTTGAGAAGGTCCTCTAAGACATTCAAGTGGTTATAAGGTTTAAAACTATCTAAGTATAGAGATATAGATTATTGTGTATCTAAGAGATTGAATAGGGCTTAAATAAATCTAGAAGTACAAGTTTTAGTCATTTGATTCTTCAAGCTACTTAAGAGTCTTAAAAGGGTTTATTGACTTGAGTAAAGTACAGACAATCTTTAAGAGTCCCAAATTTTAAGTTTTAACCTATTATAGACATAATAAAATATGACAAACCTATAGGTAAGCATAAAGTAGGGTTGAATATTGTCTTTTCCAAATTCTTTTGAGAATTCATGTTGAGTTGTGGAGCTAAAAGCTTCACCAAATGAGCAAATGCAAGGTTGTTGTATTTACACAGTCGCTGACATCGGTCAGGGATCGACTAGATGCTGCCGACGTTAGTTATGGATCGGTCGACATTGGTCATGTGCAGACAGACAGGGACTGACGTCAATCACCTATGCATTCCAGAAGTCTATTTTTGAGGTAGAATAGATTGTTTGCATGATAAGTTTAACTGTTAGTGTTGAGTCCATGTTTCTATTTTTGGTAAGACTGATTTGAACCTTTGATTAGGAGGTGTATCTAACGGTGGAGAATGCATAGCTCATGAATCCTAGTATTATATAATAGGGTTAGATCTTCATAGCTTGTAGACATGTAATGTGTAGACAATTCAAGGATTAAATTGTGTTTGTAATTGATAGAGAAAACTCTTGAGGGAAAGAGATCTGTACATTTAAGAGGTGTAGAAGAAAGAGAGATTTCTTCAATTGTATTTCCTTTTGGAAGAGTTTAATACAATTTTTTATTATTTCTTGTATCTCTTGTTCTTTGCTAATTCTAATTTCTAGTTACTTATTCTTCTGGTTTAATTCTGTGTTTAGTTGCTTACACAAAAGTAATCAATTATATCTGTATGATCCCAACAAGTGGTATCAGAGCCTGGGTTCACTAACAGGTGGTTTCAGATATATTTAGTGTGTGTTGATTACAGGTCACTCACAGGGGTTTTTGTTTGAGTGAGAGTATAGCAATGGCAGAAGAAAGTAAACTAAGAATGGAGAAGTTTAACGGCAAGAATTATTAATTATGGAGGATGCAGATAGAAGATTATCTATATCAAAAAGATCTATACTTACCGTTGGGTGGGATTTCAAGCAAACCCATAGATATGCAAGATGAAGAATGAAATGTTCTTGATAGAAAGGCTCTGGGATCTATAAGGTTGAGCCTAGCATCTTCTATGATTTCCAACTTATCATAGGCAAAGACAACGGTAGAGTTAATGGATACTTCGGCAAATTTATATAAAAAGCCCTCAGCTTCAAATAAGGTATATCTTATGAAGCAATTATTTAATTTGCAAATGCAGGAAGGTGGATCAGTATCTACTCATCTTAATGATTTCCATGCAATAGTAAATAAATTAAATTCAGTCAAAATAGTTTTTGATGATGAAATTAAGGCTCTCTTAATTTTATGCTCTTTACCTGAAAGTTGGCATAGTTTGGTAATGGCAGTTAGTAATACTACATCTGCTACAAATATCTTGAAAGTAGATGATGTTGTTAGTGTAATCTTGAATGAAGAGATTCATAGGAAAAGCACAGAGAAAACATAAGGTAATGATTTAAGTATTGAAAGCAAGGGAAGGCAAAAAGAGAAGGGCAAGCAAGGGAGATCAAGGTCAAAGTCAAAGATAAGAAGTAGATCCAAATCCAGAAATGGAAGAAATATAATCTGCTAGAATTATGGAAAGAAAGGGCATGCAAAGAAAGATTGTTGGTTGAAAGTTAAAGAAAAAAATTAGCATGAAGGTAAAGAAGAAGCAAAAGTTGCAGGTATTGTTGCACAAGATGCTCTTATATTTTCTTTGGATAATAAAATAGAATCTTGGGTTTTAGATTCTAGTGCCTCTTTCCATGCAACCCCAAATAGAGAATATTTCAATGAGTATGTCCAGGGAGATTTTGGAATAGTCTATTTAGGGGATGATGAGCCTTGTAAAATTGTTGGCAAAGGAAAAGTGCAACTGAAATTGAAGAATGACAACACATGGGTGTTGAAGGATGTCATGCATGTACCCATCCTGAAGAGGAATCTAATTTTTGTAAGAAAGTTGGGGGATGAGGGTTGCACAGTAACTCTCATAGCTGAATCTTGGAAGGTTTCCAAGGGTGCACTTGTATTAGCCAGAGGTAAGAGAGTAGGTACTCTCTATTTATGTAATTGTATTACTAATTATTCTCCTTCTGTATTACCTACTTCAGATGTAGATGCAAAGTTGTGGCACTGTAGGCTTGGCCACATGAGTGAGAAGGGAATGAAAGTTCTTAAGTCAAAAGGTAAGCTTTCAGATTTGAAAATCATAGATCTAGATTTCTGTGAGCATTTTATTTTCGGGAAACAAAAGAGAGTGAGATTTCTAAAAATTGGGTCAACAAAGAAGAAGCACAAGTTGGAGCTTGTTCACACAGACGTGTGGGGACCAGCTCAGGTAGCTTTTATTGAAGGATCACAGTATTATGTTTCTTTCATTGATGATGCTACAAGAAAGGTATGGGTTTATTGCATAAAGAAGAAATCTGATGTTTTTGACACATTTAAGAAATGGAAAGCTTTGGTTGAGAATGAAACAATTTTGAGATTGAAGTGCCTTAGATCTGACAATGGTGGCGAGTACTGCAGCAATAAGTTCAACAGTTATTGTTTTATGAATGGAATATGCAGGGAAAGGATGGTTCCAAGGACACCTCAACAAAATGGAGTTTTTGAAAGGATGAATAGAACAATAATGGAGCGTGCATAGAGTATGAGGTTGCATGCTAGTTTGCCCTTACAGTTTTGGGTAGAAGCTATAGATACTACAGTTTACCTAATTAGCAGAGGACCCTCTACTACTCTAGATGGTGGAATTATAGAAGAGGCTTAGACAAGTAAAAAGGTAGATCTTTCATTTCTCAAAGTTTTTGTTTTTGAAGCTTTTGTGCACGTTGATAAAGAAAATAGAAAGAAGCTGGATGTTAAATCTATGCGGTGCACTTTTATTGGTTATGGCTCTGGAGATTTCAGATTTTGATTGTAAAATCTAGGAACTAACAAAATAATTAGAAGTTGTGATGTTATTTTTAATGAGAAGGTGATGTACATTTATTAGCTCAAGAAGCTAAATAATACTGAGCAGAGCAATGTTGATTTGGATGAGGTGATGATCCAAAATGAGCTCACAAAAAAATATAATCACAGACAGGAAAACACAGACACCGACGTCAGTCATATAGAAACCTGCGTTGGTCAAATAATAACTGACGTCGGTCACACAAAAATCAACGTCGGTCATGTGGAACTGATGTCGGTCAGGCACAAACCTGGAGATGACTGAGATCGGTCACTGACAGAGAATTTAGGCAGACATCAAGCAGTGAATGAGTCTCATATGCCTATGAGGAGGTCAGAAAGGGTAAGTAAACCTCCAATTCGATATTCTCCTTCTTTATTCTACTTGTTACTTACTGATGGTGGATAACTAGAGAGTTTTGATGAGGCAATGCAGGTAGAATCCCAGAAATAGTGGGAGCTTGGCATGAAAGAGGAAATTGATTCCTTGAAAGAAAATCAAACGTGGGATTTGGTTGAGTTGCCAGCTAGAAAGAGAGCACTAAAAAATAAATGAGTTTACAGGTTAAAGGAAGGTGAGAATGGATAAATGATACATAAGTCCAGGTTGGTAGTAAAGGGATTTGCATAGAAACCAGGTATTGATTTTGGTGAAATTTTTTCTCTTGTAGTAAAAATGACTTCTATTCAGACTATATTGTCTTTAGTTGCTATTGAGGATTTACATCTTGAGCAGCTTGATGTTAAGACAGTGTTTCTTCATGGAGATTTGGATGAAGAAATATATATGGATCAGTTGGAAGGTTTTGAGGTCAAAGGTAAGGAGAAACTTGTGTGTAGGTTGAAGAAAAGCTTATATGGTCTTGAACAAGCTCCTAGACAATGGTATTTGAGGTTTGACAGGTTTATGACTAAGCATCGCTTTAGTAGATCTCAATCTAACCATTGTGTTTATTTTAAGAGATTAGATAATGGTAGATATATTATTCTATTGTTATATGTAGATGATATGCTCGTTGTAGGTTCACACATGCAGGATATTTCTGAGCTTAAGGTAAAATTAGCTCACATATTTGCCATGAAGGATTTGGGAGCAGCAAAGAAAATCCTTGGCATGAGTATTAAGAGAGACAGGAAAAATCATAGTTTGATTTTGTCTCAAGAGGATTATGTGAACAAGGTGTTGGAGAGGTTTAATATGCAGGATGCAAAACCGGTAAGTACACCTATGGCTAGACACTTCAAGTTGAGTAAAGAATAGTGTCCTAATTCACATGATGAGGTAGAGTACATGAGTAGAGTTCCATATGCTTTCATAGTTGGGAGCTTAATGTATGTAATGGTATGTACTAGACCTGATATTGCCCAATAATGAGAGTTGTCAGCAAGTTTATGGCCAATCCAGGAAAGGAACACTGGAAAGCAGTTCAGTGGATTCTCAAATATTTGAGAGGGACCAGCAGTAGGCATTTATGCTATGGAAGGTCAAACACTTCTCTACATGGGTATGTAGATGCGGATATGGCAAGTGACTTGGATGGCAGGAGAAGCACCACAAGTTATGTGTTCACTGTTAGTGGAACGGCAGTTAGCTGAATTTCAAAGTTGCAGAAGGTTGTTGCCTTGTCTACTACAAAGGCAGAATACATTGCAGTCACAGAGGCTAGTAAGGAGATGATATGGATGACATAGTTCATGGAAGAGTTGGGAAAGGAGAAAGAGAGTTGCAGATTATATAGTGACAATTAAAGTGTAATTCATTTGGCAAAGAATTCAGCCTTTCATTCAAGAAACAAACATATACAGCTTTTGTACCACTTCATTAGACAGGTATTGGAGGATGGTGAGTTGAAGCTAGAAAAGATCCATACAGATAAGAACCCTGCTGATATGTTAACAAAGCCGATAACAAAGGAGAAGTTGAATCTTCATTCAACTTTTGTTGGTCTTCAAGATTGAGCTTGAAGATAAAAACAAGCTAGAAGATGTTGCTGTACAGGTACAGGTGTAGCTGTTTATCTCCAAGTGGGAGATTATTGATTTGTGGAGCTAAAAGCTTCACCAAATGAGCAAATGCAAGGTTGCTATATTTACACAGTCACTGACATCAGTCAGGGATCGACTAGATGTTACTGACATCGGTTATGGATTGGCTGATGTCGGTCATGTGCAGATAGACAGGGACCGATGTTGGTCACCTGTGCGTTCCAGAAGTCTATTTTTGAGGCAAAACAGATTGTTTGCATGATAAGTTTAACTGTTAGTGTTGAGTCCATGTTTTTATTTTTGGTAGGACTGATTTGAACCTTTGATTAGGAGGTGTATCTAACGGTGGAGAATGCATAGCTCATGAATCCTAGTATTATATAATAGGGTTAGATCTTCATAGCTTGTAGACATGTAATGTGTAAACAATTCAAGGATTGAATTATGTTTGTAATTGATAGAGAAAACTCTTGAGGGAAAGAGATTTGTACCTCTAAGAGGTGTGGAAGAAAGAGAGATTTCTTCAATTGTATTTCCTTCTGAAAGAGTTTAATACAAGTTTTCATTGTTTTTTGTATCTCTTGTTCTTTGTTGATTCTGATTTCTAGTTACTTATTATTCTAGTTTAATTCCATGTTTAGTTGCTTACACAAAAGTAATCAATTGTATCTGTATGATCCCAACAATTCAAACAAAGGAAGATTATATATCTTGTTATTTGTCCTTTGTAACCTATTAATGGAAGTTATAAGTTATTTGAATATCTTTCTAGTATAGGTTTTGACTACTAACATCTTAAACACACCTAGAAGAAAGATTGAAATCCATACAAAGAAGACACTCTAAATGAGGACACAAACCTTAAGGAACCCCCCTACATCAATAAAGGAGTGTTATGGTGTATGCATTTTCACATGATCCATTACTTGTCATAACACTATGTATGGATTGCTTGTTAACATATGATCAAATAAAGAGTTCATCTCTATCTAAATCATCATCAACAACTTCACTATCATCAAATTAATCATAGGACATATCTTTAAAAACTTAAACTTCAAATTCAATTCTACCCTAAATTTAAAAAATAAACTATTTTTTAACTATTTTCTTTTAACATAGCTTTTTTAAATCACCCTCAAAAGGAATATTTTCCATTAAGTTTCACATGTGGATGGTAGGGGCATTGGTTAATACTTGTAATTACCTTGGAGAGGTCTCTTGTTTGAAACCTATAGCTGACTAAAATTATTTTTTTAGTAAAGGAGAATTTAAATTTTTGTGCAAATTTATTAATAGGCCAATAAATGATGGAAATTTGATTTTTTTGTAACTTTTGATAGGCATCTCTCTTTTGAGTGTCATTTTTTTAAAAGTGCACTTTTTTTTGTGATCTTTACAATGGAAATGTCTATTTTTTAATCACAATAAACTTATAAAGTTCCAAAATCTATGGGTTAATTAAAAATACTTTTAGGTGGGTTTGTGTGCCTCTTTCATTCTGTTCAAACTTTTTTTTCATTTTTACAACAAAATTCTGCACTATGGATCTTAATTTGATAATTCCATTCTCACCATTTAATTATCATGAATGGAAATATAAAATGCAAATAATTTTGAGAAGCAATGGTTTACATCATATTACAATAGGCACTAAGATTGAACCTAATGTAGAAGTAGTCAAAGTTAAATGGTTTAACCATCGTGATGAAGCCTTTGGATTGTTATGTCTTTCTATGTCTCCCAATATAATATTTAATTTCAAATATATAAAAAATCCTAATGAAGTATGGATCATAGTGGAAAAACTCTTTGGGAAGGTAGATGTGATGAGAGATCATGAACTGGAGAACAAGCTCATTAGTTTGGGTCATAGAAGTTTTGACACCCTACAAAAAAATTCACCTAGTTTTAGTCTTTGAGACTATAGTTAAAATAATGTAAAATAGATTAAAAAATATTATTAACTTATCCTTTATATACTCTCCAAACTAGGTCTAGACTATTCTATGTTTGTCTCTTCATTCCATGCTACAAAAAGTGCTCTTGGAGTCGCATGGAAAATGCCCTCTTTAGATGATTTTATTATTGATTTAACTCAAGATCAATATAGTTAATACAGGTGGATATATTTAAGTCCTCAATATCACATGATCTAATTGCTATAAATGGTAAATATAAGGCTTCAAATAATAATGAGAATAAATAGAATAAAAAGGATTGAGAGGAAATGGATCAAAATACTCCTACCACCAAATCAAATAATGAGACCTCCTCTTCCAGTGTTAAGCCTAAGAAAGAGAGGATCAAATGTGGGTAATACTTTGGAAAGCATTATGAAAGTAAATTTTTGAAAAATTATATTGACCACCTAGCTATACTTCTTGAAAACAACAATATAGGTGTTCTTGATTCTATGAAACTGAGTTCATCAACCCTAGAATCCTTCAAGGCAAATGGTAATGGTAAAGAAAAGGCAAAAAAAAAATAAGGATAAATTAAAATGCAAGGCACTAGTATTAGTTGTACCTCCAAATCCTACATGGTTTATTGATTTTGGTGCATCACATCACATGGCTTATTCACATATAGAATTCACTTCCTTAGAAACATGTGGCATGTCCACTATTTAGCTGGGTGACAACACTTATACACAAGTTTTCAAGAGAGGGATTGTTGAAGTGAGTGGTGGAACATTCAATAAAGTTCTAATTATTCCCTCACTTTCAACTAATCTCCTATAAATCTACTAAATTACTTACCTTGGTTCGAGCATGCGAGTTGAGTTCACTCCAAATTCAATATATGTCAAAGAGTTACATAATGATACTATAGTGGTAGTGGGAATAGTTGATCGTCAGACTCAAATTTATACCTTTTCACACTTTTTCCATGACTCTCCTTCATATTATTATTTTTAAAACTCACATGTGTATGTAATAGGAAATACAACATATCTACAAATCAATCCTAGATCGAAGAAGATAGATCCTACTTACAATTCTGATTAGGGATACTTTAGATAATCAGGATCATGACCAATATAGATCCGCTACACCTATCTAAAGTATATCTTACCATAATGATATCAATAGGGAGGGTTTCAAAGCCTCCATTTAATTAAAACTATGAAATAACCCTAATTAGGTCGTATGTTTTCATATTCACTAAACTAATAACAAGTAAAGTAAAATATAATCCAATGTTCACCAAAGCTTGTGGCACAAAGTTGGGGGGGCGGTAATAAACACTAAAATTAAAAATGCATAGAATACATATACTCACATCAATGTATAAATAATTCTAATTAATGGAAGATAAGTACAAATTCATATCTATCTACTCTTACAAAGGAGGATCAAAGTTAGTAATACTTACCTTTGAAGATGAACCTGTCAAGTCTCAATCTCTCTATTGGCCAAGATGATTTACAAGAAGTTGTTGTGGTATGTAAGGATGACAAGGATAAATCATCTCTAGGATAAATAACCTATCAATGCATACAAAAGACTTCTCTACAAAACAAGATTTGTATCTCCAAATAAATTATGAAACCCTAAAATTGCTCCTCAAGTAGAATGATGGATAAGTAGATGCACAATATATCTTACTTCTTCTTCTCTTCTTTTAAAAATGACAAATGAATGTGTTTATATATGTAGATCTAACCCTAAACCCTTTCAAAATTTTAGGCTAGCAAGGTCAACCCAATCAACCAAGTATTGAAATTGGCAAAAACTAACTAGGCTATGAACTATGTTAGCCATGGTTGACCTAGTTCCTAGTAGGCTTTGTAAATAACAATATAGGGTCAATGTGGCTAACTATGTCATGTAAAATACCAAAAAGTGGTTTAAGTTAGAGAAAACACTAATGAATATGGTAAATGACTAGAGGTGGGTGAAAAATAGGAGGAAAAGCTTAGAAAAATGATTTTTAGGAGACAAGTGTGTAGATAGCAAGTGGAAAAAAGGGACAACAATCTTGCAAAGCACAAATGGTCTATGCACCCCTTTTTTGGTACACCCCTTAGGACATGCACTCAGATAGATTGAGACTCGATGGGCTCCTATAAGATATAACACATCAATAATTGATAAAGTTTAAAAAAATTGTGTATACGTATTCCCCACTCAAATCTCATCACATGTCATGTAGGTACAATAGGGGATGGTGATTTATGAAAAAAAATAGCGACACATAATGATGAAGCTAAATAAAATGTAGTTAAGATGAAATAAGATAAATGAAAGGACATAATTGAAAAAAACATAACTTTACTTACCTTAATGTGGAGATAAAAAAGAGATGCGAGAGATGTGAAAGTGTCAAATGTGAGGAACATTTTAGGCAAACCTATAAATATTAGTGAAAAATAAAAAAAAATTGTAATATAGGCATATAATAGTGGAAAATATTCTCTATGATGTCAGGATTTTAGAGCATTTTATGATTTGTAAAAAGAGTTGGTAGAGACAAAGATATGATCAAAATAAAAAATTTAATGGTAAATATTTGAAGGGTAAATAATTCTAAATATTAAATATAAATAGGGTGAAAAAGAATTCATTTTGTATTATTTACTATTCTAAGAAAAATAGAGCTCTGAGAGACCTAGTGAGAGCCTAGAGAGCCAGAATGGTGGGGAGATGATAGCTGAGATGGGGAGGATGCATAGTGGCCACAGTGAGTGCAACATAGGTAAGCAACTAAAAATTTAAAAATTTTGAGTATTTATATTTTAAATTGAGTGATTTATATAAATTTGACAATTAGGTAAAATTTAGATATTAGAATGAACTCTAGGGAATTTTTAGGGACACTATGGGTCAAACGAGGTATTAGGTAGAAAGGAGTCAGACTAATAAATTCCCAAGGCCTTTATGATAATTAGTCAAAAAATCAACATAATGAATGAACAAGGTCAACCAGGTCGACTTAGTTGGTAGAGGATAAAAAACTAGTGGGATGACTTAGTAGTAAGTGGCTAACTTAGTTGGCTAAGGAAGGGGATGACATGGTATGAATGAGATGACTTAGTTTTGAAGTAAGTGGTTGACTTAGTTTTTAAGTAAGTGGATAATGTAGTATGAATAGGCTGACTTAGTTTTAAAGTAAGTGGTTGGCGTAGCATGAATGGGTCATCTTAGTTTTTAAGTAAGTGGTTGATGTAGTATGAATGGGCTGAAAAAGGTTGATATAGTAATAATGGGCTAACTTAGTCTGTAAGTAAGTGGCCAACTTCATATTGTATAAGTTAAAAGGGGCCAATATAATACTAGTAAGCCACATAGTGATTGACTTATTACTAAAAAGGCTAATGTAGTTTGTAATAGGTCAATCTTGGTAGAAAATGAATAAAATAAATCAAACCAATTTATTTTTGTGAATTTTGTAAAAATTTAGTTTGATTATGAGTGATATGGAGATCTAATAAATCATGTATTATTTTATATTTTATAAAGATGCTAGATATTTTGGTAATTGATTGATTCCTCATGATTACCCAATTTACTAGAGTGCCTAACAGATATGAACAAAGCTAGATTGGTTGCACTGGGCCTAGGAGGTATCATGGAGATGAGATGCATCCCACTAAATGTTGATCTCATTATCATGTTCCTTAGAGCATGGGAATGTTTGGCCACCACTTTTTAATGGGTGGTGGATGGGGATACCATAGAGGTAGGTATCACATTTGAGGATGTTCATTTATTGCTTGGACTACCTATAAGGGAGACACCAGTGATCATAGGGATACTAGATGATCTAAAGGAGAGATGAACACTAGCCAGGTGGATGATGTGCTTAGATAGGATCTACTTGGGGTTGAGGGTGACCTTATTTTATGTATATATTGCATTTCTATATATATGGAAGGTTGTGATTGGACTTGTGATAGCATGAGTGTTGTGTCACAAATTAGATGGAAATATACTATTGTATATGAAAGCCTTATGCTAGTCCATTTTGGATTAAGGGGCATTTTATGATTTTGGATCTATCATCTAGGTCTAGCTCATGCATGATATATATCAGATGTTTTCCATAGGGTAGAATACCATGGTACTAATGGTATTGTTGAGTGATTGGATATATGAGAGGTTTTCGATGTATCATCTAGCTAGGTTACCCCATATGGTTGATGATAGGTTACCTTAGGTTGTGAGATGGAGACAAAACCAAGTAACATGATCCATACCCCACATAACAACACTATAGATAATCACATGAGGAGATATCATGAAACATCCCTATGCACATATTGCTACTATTTCACTGAGTTGGGTGAATATGACACCAGGGCTGGCTCAAGTGTGGATCACAAGCCATTATACTTGGTGGGTAGAATCACAACCAATGGCATATATGTCAGGACATTTTGGACTCCCACACCCAATGGATTTTATAATAGTTCCCACATTTTGGGTAAAACATGTGAGAGATCTGAGGTGGAGAGGAGAAGGAGAATCACCAATTGATAGACCATAGATCAGGTTATAACATGTGAAACCATGGATTGGTCAAGTATGATAGCTGGTAGTCAGAGGAGTAGAGGGCATGGATGTGGATATAAGGGCGCATTAGGTACCATAATAGGCACCATAATATGAGGGGAAATGACCACCTTATGCACACCATTGATAGAGATGCTAGTAGTAAGATTGAGAAAAAAGAGTGGTGATATAGGATAACCCAGTAGTCAGCCCAAGGTAGAGCTGGTCGATAGAGGAACCACTAAGGAGAGGCCTAAGATGTGTATAGGTGGTGATTCTAAGTTTTGATTTGATATGGAGGCATCCCATAGATAAGGTGCCTAAAGGATAGGCTGATGGATAGATTGTGTTTGGTAGATGAGTAAATGGAGAGACAGTGGTTGGTGACATTGAGATAGGTAAGAAAGGTTGGATTTTTTAGTCTTTGAGATAGAATATTAGTTTGTATATGATTATAGGTAGATAGATTGATTTTAAGATGTATATGTGATCTAATATCTATCTACTTTGAATTTTATAGATCATAAAATTGAGGATGTTAGATGGGGATCCCTAGTCATGGCAGCACACCATGACATTTTGGATGGGGTGCTAACATCATATGACCCCATCGTGTTGGATGATCCTATGGTACCATCTACCCCAACTCAGATAGGTTGGTTTAAATTAATGGGGGAGCCCATGAGGTAGCTATAGGCATGTGGGGATGGATTTGAACCATTAATAAGGGTGATATCAAGAGAGGTATAGGCTTGGTAGGCCCTAGCTCATGACTGAACTAAACATATGACTACCATGATCCAGTTGGGGTAGGTATAGGCCTAGGTGGCCAACCTATAGGGATAACTAGTAGGGTTGAGATCTTATATAATCTCATTACATCACACCATATAGAGAGTATAGTTTGAGGCATCCATGTGTAGCATGGCTAGGCCATGAGATAAAGTTGATAGATCCCAACCATAGAGATGGAGTGATGTATTTATATTTTTTGTATAAAAACACATGATATATAGAGATAAATTGTTTTGATAGTTGGATGTTGATCTTATGAGTGATATTTTAGTTATGTTTGTTGATGCATGGATATATTTATTCTTATCACATGTATTTTACTTTTGTTGTATATGATATAATAAATATATGTGGAGTGTATTCTTTTCTAGCATTATGTACTACACATGCATCGTTAAAAAGAAACAAGGCAAAAAAGATAAGTATACTTGATCAAAAAAAAATGCACTACACACTATATCATGATGGGAAATGTGTAATAATAAAAGATGAATAAGTATAATAAACTAAAAAGTGGTAAAAAAGAAGACAAAATGTTTTTAAACCATGTAAAATATTGACACCAAATTAAAACAAGTAAAATCACACTAAATCATGTTGCAAAGTATGAAAATAATGTAATAAAATAGAAAGTATGTGAAAAACCAATGGTATCAGAATAAATTAATTAATTAAATCAATCATATTAAATCACATTGGAAAGTATAAAAGAGAAACAAAATTGGAAAAATGGTCTTAAATTCATCACACTAATTCAAGTTGGGAAGTATGAAAAACTTAATAAAAGTAGTTAGATTCTTACATGCAATCAGAAAATAAAAAGATAAAAGTGAAAGATCAATGAAGTAAGCATAAAGCATACTAAATCAAGATTGAAATAATGTCAATGATGTGTAACTTATAATAAATCACATCTTATCTTATATTTGACACATGTAATTTTGTTGTGACTTGGGTATTGGAAAATTTTGTGAGGAAGGCCAGGTCTTATCCATGGTCTTACACTAAAACTCACAAAGGTAACACCAATGAGGTGAAAATAATGTGAAAATATGGTAAAATGGGATGTTTGGAATGGTAATGTGAAAATTTGGTAATTTGTGAGGAAGGCCTAGTCCTTTCTAAGGTCTTACAATATAACTCACAAATAAAGTCCCTAGGGGGAGTGATTAGTGAACAAAAAAATATTTCTTAAGGAGAAATATTAGGGTGGTAAAGAGTAAAAAAGTTAATGTAAAAATCATAACGTATGCATCTAATAAGAAGACCTCAAGAGACATGAGGCAAAACTAAGGATATGAAAAGACACTAAGTGACTAGTGATGATCAATATACAAAGGATACTTGTTCACTATAGGCAAAAAGTTTTGTAGGAAAATAAGTGTGGTACTAATATTAAATCATGTTGGTTATTTTGAATAGGAAAATTAAAATAGACCTACCTTCTCAAAACATGTTCCCCGTTCTTTAGAACCCCTTACAGAGCTGACAGTCTACTATGAAGATTGGGTACTTGTATGAGAAAGTAGGTAGTACTAAAATATTTATTATTTTAATTCTCATTTTATAATATACTGTCCTACCATACCCCAATGGACCTCATCTCTATCATGAGGTCAACTATGGAGTTTGAGCTTCTATTAAAAAAAGGATATGTGCTTAGAATCATATTTTTTAGTGTGATATGACTTTTAAAAAAAATAATGTTGCATTTTAGATCATTGCCTTTTGTTAAATGATTTGGATTTTGAATGTTTATGGATTTTAATATTCCTTCTCCATATGGACTTAGAATTACCACTCATGAGAGATAAAGTGATACACGTGAATGAGCTTTAGGCTTAGGTTGAAGGAAGCTAAGTATCCAAAGATATGATTGACTACAACACAGACGCTTAACTATGAACCAGCATGTTATCTCAATTCTCAACCATGTGTATGCTTAGTTTGAGAAAGAGGAAATAAGGGAAATAAAGGGAGATCCATAGTGAACTTGTTAAAATAAGATTATAATGAGATGAATTGTTTGCGTAATGATCACATGGTAAATGAGGAATGACTAAAGGGAGCAAGGTTTGTATAACCAATTTATAATAACAATCATCAATGTTTATAGAGATAAGATAGCAAACAATCATGAAAGATAATAATATAACCATAGAAAAAGGAAATCATGAAGAAGAAATATGTAATCATAAAAAGGAATCCATAAGATAACATCATAAGAAACATATAATGTGAAACAAAAATCACCATGTAAGATAGATAATAATTTGTCATAAAGTTAAATGATATAAAAGAGATAAATGTAAATTTAGAGCACACATTCAATCCAAATGAAGTAAGAAAGGAAATAACACCATGTTTGTGTTCATAAGTATTGATATAATTATCCACACACATTATCCATAGCATCTGATAAGTCTCTATGAAGCTGAACTTGGACTGAAGCCAAAGTCTCATCAATCTTCAAGGAAAATTGAGAAAAATAATTTACATTGAATCTCCTTGATGGAGAATGTAGGAATTCCTAAAGGATCATGATGATGATGGATATCATTTAGGGGATGCTCAGGATAAGGCATGGGAATGGACTCTATGGGAGATGAAGGGGTCACTGGTGGAGTATGATCCACGAGTGAGGGAAGATCCACAAGTGAGGGAATCACAGGTGGAAAAATAGTAGGTGGAGAAAGGACCATAGGTGGTGGATCTATGGGGGAATAAATAGATCCTTATTATAAGGGTGGCATGTGGGAGGAAGGGTAATAGGAATAGGAATGGTCATGAGGTGATCCTTAAGATGTTGTTGAAGGATGAAACAATGATTAATATGAGTAATGTATTCATGTCAAAGATAATATACCTCTCCATATTTGGGAAGGTATAACAGGTAATAATTTTGAGGGAGGTATAGCCTTGTCTATTGAAGAGTGGTGGGATGTGAGGTGTCAATATAGTATTGCATATTATGACAATGCATGGATTAATGAGTATATGTGCCATGAAAGTAATAAATATGCTTGTTAGTATACTTTATAGGTGTACTTACAAGAGGAGTGGAAATAGAAGTTGAGTAAGGTTGGTATAATGAATAGTCTCTAGTCTAATGACTAAGAACTTTATGAATATCATAATATGGTTGATCGGCCCATTTGGTGGACAAAGGAGCAAGTTACGATAAAGGGAGAAAACCATTACCAAGGTAAGGTAGGGTTGGTGGAGAGACTAGGCAAAACTCAACTAAAGGTATAATGGGATATAAAATAGGATGAGACTCATCTAGAGAGGGAATGGGAATAGGATCTAAATTAGGCTCTACTAGGAGAGGGGAGGGATGCACATAAGATTGAAGGATAGTTATAAGCATCTCAAGGATAAGTCAACTAAAGGGGTCTTAGTATCTATCAAAGTGATAAGGACTAGACATAGCACAATCCATAAGCATACTCCTATGAGGATCTTCATAATTGGATGTGTGTGCACCATCTCTACCCTATGATCAAGAGGAAAAATGCTAAAATTATGAATGATATAAGATGGAATAATAGAAGAAATATTGAAATACTGAAGCAAAGAGGAATGATAATGAATAATTTTAGAATCTTATGCCTACACAAGACCTTCTAAGAATTGATCATCTACGGTATAGCCATCATCATAATCAGGTGTATAAAGACCAATGGCATAGGTAGGGATGGCATTGTCATCTGATGTGGTGTGATGAATGTAATACTGAGTCTTAGTTAAGGCAATAAGTATATCATCACTAGGTGGTTGATGGGAATGAGGTTACAAAGAAGGGTGAACTGAGAAATGAGATGAGGTGAGAGATCCAAGGTTTTAATCTTGAGATTGATCTCGTTAGGCTCATCATCATCAGAATCTAGGAGGTTAGGGAGTATATTTTGGATGAGTTCAGGGTGACCATTGTAACCTCAAGTGAAGTTGGCAATAAAGTTAAACAATTGAGATTAATTAAATGGAATGATTGGTAAGGGTTCAAGGGTGGTAATATTGAATACCCACAATCTTAGAATTATATAAAATTCTAAGGGTTAGTGGCACCTTGAATCTTATAGATTGCTCCTTTATGAGGAAATTTGACACATTGGCAAGTAGAAGAGATCACTAATCTCTTTTGATGACTTCATGTCCTACCAAGAAAAATTTTATACGATAGAGGAAAGTTGAAGATCATCACCTTCACACAAATGGTGATAGGTGGGATAGTGATAGGGGTCCATACATAGCCTAAAGGAGGCATTTGGCTTTGGTCATAGACTTGACACGTGTTGCACATGGATTTAAGAGTACATTCAAAATATCCAAAGGTTCTAATAAAATTGAGAGAGGAAACATAAGTACCTAAACCCTCATCAATTAAGGCATGCTTGAATTGGATATCACCAATTTGGACACTGATAAAAAGGAAAGGACCATCCACATAAAGCAAAATCTCATCATGGATCATAGAAGAAATAGGGAATTTGAGGGAAAGAGAAGTGTCCATTATTTCATCAACATGTATTGTCATCTCTTTTCACTATTGTAAAATTATATCTTTTGATATGGATAATGTAGTTTCGTATCCTACTAGGGGAGGATGAGGGGTGTTCATTTTGAATAAAAGTTGCATAAGACAATTATGATGATGCATAGAGGTTCACATAAGTTTGAGAACTAGGATTTGAGATGGGATATTAGTGATTTCCATGATAGGATCCCATTCATCATAACCCATAAAGATATTATTATAAAGAGGTTCATAGTGTTGAAGGAGGTGTACGAAAGGAGGAACCAAGGTGCATGTGAAGTTATGTTGATAAGATGTGGAAGGTTTAATTAGAGGATAAGTTTGTTAATTATCTTGAGAATATGGAGTACTTGATGCAAGTTTAGTTTGAGATAGATTTGAATAAATGTTGATATAAGTTTGAGTATCAATGGTTATGGGTAAAGAGGTTGGAGTAAATGGTATGATAAGTGTTACCCAAGGCAGGTGTTGGAATTAGTTCATCAATAGATATAAGGTCTTCTTGTCCCAACTATGTTAAGTGAGTTAGGGAAGAGTCTTAGATAACAAGAAAAGTGCAAGATAATTGAGGAGTGTGGATGGGATGAGGATCAATGAAGGAAACCACCCTTTGCATATTGGTCATATTGACCACATTCTCTTCAAGAATTGGGTCAAAAATATTATCAACATTATTTGTATAAGGGGTAGGTTTCTCTGGGTTGTCTGGGTTGTCTTAGTGATTTGGAAGAGAATCTTTATAGATGGTCAAATGAGCATTAGCCTGGTTCAAAGCTTGAGATTTAGTTTGTGTTTTATAGGCTTTGAAAGCAATGTCATAAGCTTGTTGACATTTAAAAGTGATAGAATCATGGTCAAAATTGGGATCGAGAAGGAAATCCATATCCAAATTACAAAGTTTCCTACAAGTCTCATGAGAATGACCCCAACTAGCATGAAACCAATAGAATTTATTAGGATTATACCAAGATTTCATGGGAAGAGTGGGATCAAGTTCTCGTGGAATATTCCTTGGTAGATAGTTTTATAATTCCACTAAGGATAAAGTTTTATGAACATTTATGTGATTTGTGAAAGATAAATGAGGGCTAGTAATGTGGTTAGGAGGAGAAGCTTCTTCTAGAGCCTAGTTGGGAACAATAGCTTGAATAATATGAATGATATCATAAAATTTAGTGACACCATCATTTGTAGCATGGTGATTCTTATTTTTAATTAACATGATAATACCCATATAAATTTGGTATGGCTCAAATTGATGTATAAGAAAATATTGATGCTTGGCTTGGTCAAAGGCCTCTTTCAGAGTTTGTGGTGAGAGATTCCAAACCTGATATTTCAACTTTGGAAAAATAGTGTTGGTAAATAGATGAAAGAGGTTGTCATCTACCATATTATGTTCACATTTTTTGGATAATATCTTCCATAATTTGATAAAATCTTATGTATTTTTAGTCTCAGGTTGCTTACGATTGATAAAATGGGCCAAGATATTTTCAACGAGATCACTAGTTTGAAATTCTTGGATTAGAGCATTGAATAAATCTTCAAACTAGTGATGGAATGAGATTTTAGTTGGTTGTATCAATCTAAAGAATCACCCATGAGAGTTTTTTATAATATCTTGGTAGTGGCAAAAGTATTTAACTTGACCCAGTATTTATATAGATTTCCAAATGTTTTAAGTGGAGAATGGGATCAGTTGACCCATTTTAAGTAATGGTAGGGTTGATACCTCTTATATTTATGCCAAGAATTTGAGGTGTAAGAAGCTCATTTTTAAGGTGCTTGATTGTTTTGTTAACAAGGGGAGGTTGAGGGATAAGATTACCATGGGAATCTTGAAGAGGAGGTGGAGGAGCATTTTGGTTATGCATTCCCTATGCCTGTTGAGGGTGGTTTTGAAGTTGGATAAGATTATTTTGCATTTGATTTGTTTGATTTTCATTATTAGCTTGGAAAGTATTCATTTGATTAAGATTTTTTAATATAAGTTGATGGGTTTGAGTGGTCTTATTGGCATTGTGTGAAGCATTGGAATTGGTAGTAGTGGCTTGGGTACCACTATGGGTGTTACTAATAATTTGAGAATAATTTTTGGTAAGTGAGGCACTAGTAGCATGAGATGATTGTGTGGTAAAGAATGTTCTAGTAGAGGGATAATAATAATTTAAACTAGAATCATGATTCCCATGGGTAGTAAATAATGCATTAGTGAAAAAATGGATAAGAGCCAATCTTGGAAGAGGCTCACTAGATGTAAAACCTACCATTTTAGTAAAAATATTAGGCATGGAGGTGGAAGAAATAAAAGAGGAAGATGTCATGGTATGAGAAGGGCTTAAAATAAAGTGAAGAGGCTAAAGAGAAAATAATCTAGTGTCCCCAAATCCATGTGAGAATGTGAGAAAAGGTGAATGGAGATCCTTCACCACTTATCATGAGATGGTAAATAATAAAAGGATATCTTCCTCAATATTGAGGAAACTCATTGATGAAGAAGAAAATTTATGGGGTATACTCTAATTTAGGTTAATCTTCAAATGAAAAGAGAGGATTGCAAATTGAAGAGGAATTAGGAGGGGTCCCATAGTTTGTAGTATGAGTGGATACATGTACATTACTTTAATTTAGGGTAATATTCACAAGATACTTATGGGAAAACCTATTGGGGTTGGTAAAACTCATCATATTTTTTGAAATCACCTCAAGGTTATCTTCAAATAAGAATTTCATGATGAAGGAGAAAGATTAAGGAAGACAAAGCTAATGAAAAATTAAAGAGATAGGAAGGATATATAATCAACCAAGTTGACTATGTTCTACAATCCAAGAGATGGATAAGAGTAGAAGGTTGACCAAGTTGAGTTAGTACTAAAAATAGGGTAATAAATTGAGCGAAGAAGGATACAAGATCAACCACGTTGACTTAGTACTATAACTTGACTAGTAGAAAAGAGTACAGGGTTGACCAAGTTAACTTGGTACTACAAATAGGAAAAAACATGGTTTGATAAGGATATAAGGTCAACCAAGTCAACTTAGTACTAAACCTAATTGATAAAAGAGAGTATAGGGTTAACCAAGTCAACTTAGTACTGCAAATGGGGAAAAACATAGTTTATAAGAGATTATGTCGAACAGAATGATAATGTGTTAAAAGAAGAGAAAAAAATTGTAATATAATTGAAACAATACATGGAAGAAAACACATAAACAATTGAATCAATGATAATGATCCAATTGGGTCACACAACACAAAACCTTGCACTAATGCTGGCTAATGCAAGTTTTTGCAATACAACACGTAATGATCGAAGAGGAAGTAGTTAAATAAAAAATTAAATGCTAACTAAGTGGTCATCGTGAGTGTTGTTAAATTATTATAAAGTGTTATTTTAAGTGTGAAAAATAAGTTGGTTAAAAATAAGGAACTAAAAAGAAATATATGGATGACTCCAAGATGTTTGGCTGAAAGAGATCTATGTTGGTAATGGTACTAGTTTGGTATTGGGGCCTACCCCTTCACTTCATAATCTCATATAGATAAGGGTGTCAGGTGATTTTATAGTATATACCATTAACCACATGTTTATACTTGGCCAAAAAACCAAGTTGGCTTTCCTCTTAGTGATGAAATCCAAGTAGGTAGGACTTCGGAAGATAAATACATTTTGAATATTGCGTGATTTGGTAGTGTGTGAAAAAAAACAATAGTGAAACTAAATGGCAATTTGAAAAACCACCTAATTAAACTATGTGAACTACTCTAAGCATGCAAATAACTAAAAATAAAAGTGTGAATTAATTACTAGAAAATAGTTGTTAATTCCCAAATTAAGAATGGTATGGAGTTGATTCAAATTATAATGTATGCAAACAGTATAAAACATATTTGACTAGATCACTACTATTTTGTGGAAGTAAGAATCTTTAAGAATAAATTCAACCAGCTTGACTTAGTCTTTTAAATAGAAGATAGGTTACATAACTAAGTTGACCAAGTCAACTTAGTTTGTTATAGGATTATAGTTTTGAAGATTACAAACTTGCATAAAATAGAATTATAATGAAGTACTAAATTTACAGAGAGAGAAAGAGAGGAACCTTAGTGGGTTGGAAGATGATTAGGATTGCAAATTTTTTATTGAAGTGCCTTGAATGATGCTTTCAATTTCTAAAAACTAATCTTATTCGCTTGACCTAGTTCTATAAAAATATGTTTGTTAAAGCAAGATTGGATGACTAAGTTGACCTATTCAACTTAATTTATTTATCTAGATGTTGATTGAAACACTAATTCGACCTATCTAACATAGTTTTTTTATCTGTATACTAAATAAAAGACTAAGTTGACATGGATGACCTAGTTGGTTATATAGGATTGAAGAAGAATACTATGTTGACTTGTGTGATCTAATAACCTGTATCTAATGAAGACCTGAGCAAAAGGAATAAAGTCATTTGATATGACTGTGTTAAACCTATGCACAAAAGTTAAAACTATACTGTCTTGGTCAACATAGTATCATTAATATAAAAAAATAATAAAATGATATAAAAAAGTGTGAAATAAAACTTGAAAAGGTTATATTTACGTCAAGTGCACTAGAATGTATGCAATAGGAAATATAGCAGATCTACAAATCAATCATATCTAGAATAAGATAGATCCTACTTACACTTTTGACTGGGGATACATTATATAATTGGGGTCATGAATAATATGGATCTATTAGACCTAGCCAAGGGATATCTTACCAAAATAATATCACTAGGGAGGGTTTTAAATCCTCCAATCAAGAAAAACTATGAAATAACCCTAATTAGGTCATATGTTTTTGTTGTCAATCAGGAGTGTGCCCTTGTGAGAAAGTGTGCAATTCCTCACTCCTCTTGTAAAATAGAATATCTACAAAGTTTGGGTGACTTTATAAGGGATATAATCTCTAGATAGGGCTGGTTCCCTTGGTGCTCTCACTAAAACTATCTTTCAAACCTACTACTTACTAGTTTTGATAGGGAAAAAGGTGCAAAAGACAATGAAAATTAATGAAACTGAATGAAACTTAATGAAACCTGAAATGTAAGGTGTTGCATCAATTGTTTTATAAACTCTAATGCTTGAAATGACACTTATATGAAAGATAAAAATATTACACACACATTCACTACACCCAAGTAAGATTTCTACATCAATATTTCACAATAAGGACCTTACAAACTCAACTTATGTAAAGAAGTACTAAACTCACATCTAATACATGAACTTAAGCTTGATTTAGACACTTATAATTACCTTTATAAAATCAAAAATCTCTCATAAAGGTACAAAACTAGACTACAAATAAGGAAAACAAGTTTTTCACTAAGCTATCAATGACAAACACATACACTTCACTAGAAAAGACCTAAAAATGGAGGAATTTTGCTTCTTATTGCTCTCAAAAGGTGAATAAAAATTTTGTAAGCCTTTAGGTAGAATATAAATAGAAAATAAAATTCTTACATTTTGGAAAAAATAATACATATAGTAAATAAATGCTTGGAGACAAAGCAGCCCCAAAGTAGGGGACCTCAAACTTGGTCAAATGGCTCCTCCAAAAGTGCTACATAGCATTTTTAGCTTCTCAAATATTGGAAATTCATAAATTGGAGTGGAAAATAAGTATTCAAATTTTTATGGGTCTTAATATACTCATCATTATGTTTTATCAAGCTTAGATCACTTGGAGAGTGCATATATTCTTGCACCAACCCTTAGATTTTAACATTCTTGTCTCCCTTGATGAATGGGTCTCCTCCATGAATGTAGGTATTCAATTCCTTTAAATTATTTGATTTTAATCCTTATATAATCTCATTATGATTCTTTAACACTTGTAAATATTTGGTTATAAGACTCCTTCAACAAATTGACTTTGTCTTGCACATGGGCTTTGGAAGAGGAAGAGTCCTATTTGCACTTGTTGGAGACCTTTTCCATAGTATTATTTCATTAAAATTACTCCTTTACCTATTATTAAATTTAATATGTCATTCCATATCCTTATTCAACTTTCCAAGTCTTTGTAATAGGCTATGCAACTATTTAGCCTTTAAACCCCTCAAAAGGCTCGTTTTGCACTATGGCATAGAGGGAAAAGGAGGAGTTTTCTTCAAATTTGCACCAAACTTGCAATTTTAAACCATTTATGTCTTATTTATGACACACTATACCTATTTCAGGATGATTTAAATCACCATATACTCCAAAAATCTTGATTTGACACTCAAATCATGCATTTTCCATATATTCATTGTAGCCCTATTTTCCTAAAAAGCTCCTTGTCTAAGAGAAAATATAAGTTATGATGTAAAATAAATACTTTTTATAGGTACCCATTATCCTCCCAAATCTCCATACAAAATTTCATGTCCAAACTCCAAGATTTGATATGCTTTATAGCCCATTTAGCTTGCCAAATTAGGCCTAATTAGCCCTTTAAGCCCTAGAAGAGAAATTTTGTTGTTGGGTGATAATATAGGTTTTAAAACTAAAAAAAATATTTTATTAACTTTTATAATTCCCCCACCATTCTTCATGTCAATTTTTGTGGTCTGAAACCACCTGGAAGTACGAAAACCATGAAATGGCCTTTGGTAGGCTTGTCCTTCGAAGGCATTTTTTGACTGGCCCAAAAGAATGAAACAGTTTGGGTACATTTGGATTTTTTATGAATTTTTGAGATTATACAGGTAAAAAAATTATCAATATTCCTTTTCCATCAATTGGAATCTTTGGATGATCCTTGAAACACTTATTTTAGCTCAAAAACAAAAAAAAAGTATAGTTTTTGTATTATTCTGTACAAGTGAAGGTATAGAAAAAATATGTAAAGGACATTATGAGATTAACATAAAACATATGGTATTTTTTATGAATAAAATATGTGTTTTTGTATTGTTTCGAACTCAAAACTTGAAAACTAGTTCAAAACAAGGTTTTTGGAGGGTTTTTGATAGTTTTCACCCTCAACCTTTGTTCATAAAAATGTGACATTCAATTTGAGAAAAAATTCAAAAAAATTGAAGTATAAGACCCCCTTATACATCCCATAAATATTTTAGGTCCCATTATAAACCTCCTTGATGGGGTGAGCATTCAAATTTGACCTCTCAAGTGAATTCCTTTATTTTGTGTACCCTATCTTGCTTTTGAACCCAAAAATGGCTTATTTGTGACTTTATCTATAAAAAAAGATTTAAAACATCTAATAAATCTCCATAAACATTCTTCAATTATTTTTAATGGTAATTATAACGTTTAAGTGGAAATGAACACCTATTGGGCAAAAGGCCTAGTCTAGGCTAGTGGGATTTAATTGCATATGGCCACCCACCAACACTTTTGAGTGTTTTCTCATCATTAATGAACTTCATTAATGTTATTTCACACTAAATACAGATTAAAACAACATATCCAAGTTTCCCAAAGTGTTCTCAAGACAAATAACACTCCTTTTGGTCACTTTTTCTCCATTCTCTGTCTCTGTGCATGCTTGAAAATGGCCTACTTTCAAGACAAAATAGTGAATGTGTGCCCTATTTTTCCTTGAAAACCAAATATATTTGGGTTTCCTTATGTCATTAGGACCATATCTACAAAAATTTATGTCAAAATGACCTTTATAACACCTTCAAACCTCAAAATTCCCAAGGCAAACTTCTCAAGCATTGACTGTGTGCAAAATTGGCAAACTTGGTTGCAATGTATCCTTTGAAAAGCCATTATTGTCTTGTTTCATTTCTATGTGAGCCTTATTATATAGATATTATAATTTTTTAATACACTCAAATCATTATCATGAAGTTTTCCTTAACCAAAAACCTTAAGCACTCACCTTTCCTTGGCGTAATCATGAAAACACAGTCAATTTAAGACTATAATACTTGCTCAAAAACATCCAACCTATAGATAGATATTTCATTAGGCCTATATAATTTTTTTGAAATAATTCTTTAACTAATTCTCTCACCTTGGATACCACAGCTAACATGAAACCTCTCTAAATGATCACAGTCTCCTCCATGTTCTTGCATCTCACACTTACATGAGATTTTTGACTATGTATATCACATCTGCAGGTGTATTTGTTAACAATTAAGGTATTTTGATATTCAACTCATTCATCTATATGCCAAGGAGACCTTATTACCACCTAAACTAGTCTCCCATGCCTATGCTATCATGTCTTCTCCTCTAACAAGGTTGTTTGAGACTTCATACAACAAAAGTCAATACAATCATTGCATGTAGGGGCATGTATTTGGGTTAATGAATATTTACAAGTGCTTGGAGGACTTTTCCTCTTGATTATCCTTCAATTCACCATTATTGGGATTTATGATCTTCAAAAATTTTGAGAAAACTTTTCTTAAACCATACACTCTGTCATTCTTTTCATGCTTGAAGGTCTTGGTGATCTCAACTTTGTTTACTATAACCTCCTATATTATGTCCATTGATATGATGACAATAGGTTTTCATGAGACTACTATAGGTGTACCTTTCCCAAGATTAGAGGCTAATATAGGTGAAATTTAAGGATAATGATTCATGTTAGACTTGAATTGTATTTGAACACCTTTGAACAAGCTGTTTGTCTCCATATTGGTATCTATGCCCCTTATTACAAAGACAAAAATTCATAGCATGGTCTTGACTAAGCTAAGACTATATTTTAACCCAAAAGAGAGGTCAAAAGTGTATTTTCTTATTGGAAACATGACTTTAAATGAGTTCTAATCCATCAAATTATCCCTTCTTTATAATTCACCACCTACTTGAAACCTATACTAATTCCTTTTGATAGCATCTAATACCAACCATTCTCTTCCTTTGTCACAGACCTTGAATTAGGCCAAACTATGCTTTACACTTATTATATGGTCAATGGATTTAGGTGTACTTACCATTTGAGTCATGATCACATAAGATGATTGATATTTGATCCAACTTAACACAATGTTACACCATATGACTCATGTATTTCTTGAAAAGGTCTATACTCCCCATAAGGTCCCCAAATTCCCAAATCACCATGCTTGGCTATAGGTGACTTTATTAGGCTGATTGTAGATGATGTTTAAATGGTGACTGTATGGGATTTTTAGGTGCTTTGAACTCTATTTTTATATTTATTGAACTTCCCATACCATGTTCCATGGAAATTCATTCAAAAACATTGCTCTTATAACCCTTCATAACATGATGTTTGAAACCCTTGCATGGAGATGCTCTTAAGACTGAGTTTCCCTGACTGTAAGTCACATTTTGAGGTGGTAAGGTGTATCCATTTATATTAGACTCAAATGATTCATAAGAACCCAAATTGTCTTAAGGTCATTATCCTCTCATACTCTTGTTTAGATCATGGAAAGTTCTTTACAACAGGCCTGTAGCTGATATAAGCATAGGTGATTGTTATTTTGAGCATAAAATTATGTTGGTATCAATCTGACCTTTGTAATTATTCATAATTTAGATACTTTCAAGGTTAAGCCTAACACCAACTTCCTCTACTTTGATCAAGGCATTCCTCTTAGACCATGAGAACATAGTCCTAAACAACACTGTTGGTGTACCTTGTTGACCTAAAAGAGACATGTAGGTTGCATTTCACAGCCTTGGTATGAGTATAGAATTGATTTAACAACCCTATACATGATCTTTAATAAACTCATATTAGTTTGGTCTCATTACAGTATTCCTTTATGCAATAACCTCTCTCAGACCCATTGTGCTTTCAACCTCATGCTAGTTCAAGGAGAGGCATGTGTTTTCCTTGGGTTGTAGATGCATCTAAGGTGGTTGAGTGTGTACAAATGCCTTCCTTGAATGGTTTTGATGCAAAAACCAAAACTAACTGAGTATCCTTGATATATCATGATTACACTCATGATTGCATCATATATTCTTACCTTTTAAGACATTCTTGCATTCCACAAACACTTAACTGTGCTTCTTTGCTGATTTTCCCTTATACGGACTAGGGATTTAGGTATCTATTCTAGTTGGATTCATGACCATACAAGGTGAACATGACTTGATTCATGATGTCACATTATATACCAACTCATACCTTTCTTGAAGTAGTCAACATTCTTCATTAGGCCTCTCAATGCCAAAATCTCTATTTGGTTGTAACTCTCACTTCTATGATGGTTGTAGGTCACCATTCTAGGGCTCATTATCCTTATCAAAATTTATTATGTTTTTATACTCTCTTTTTCCCTTATGAAAGGTAATCACCCTCTCTCCCAAAGTCTTCTTGAGACCATCAACTTTCAAGGCATCTTACCAATTATTTAAGAATCCGGTTAAGACCTCTACTTGCACTAATTGTAAGTCACCTTGTATAGACAAAAGAGGAGTATGGTAGTGTCATGAGGGTGTCATGGTGGTTGACTTTGACCTCTTCTAAGCATTACACCTTATTTATCATCATGATTTGAGGAACCTTGACACTTAAAAAACTCTTAACCCTTATTCTTACTTGCTTACTCAATGAGGCTATGAATCAATAGACTTAACCCCAACTATAGGTGGCTCTTGTGATTAAAACCAAACTTGTAGGTATGCCTATTAGGACCAAGACTTAGTACTCCAACTTTCATCAGTACCCTTTGGGTCATTGATGTTATTTCCAACTATCTAGGACCACTCAAACATGGACACATACTTCTTATATTGCAAATTTGGGTGTGAAGGTCATTTGATATTTAAAACCTATAGATATCACTATCTGACCTCAATGAACAAAAGTGCATCTTTGGACCCTCCTAGTAAGAAAACTAATTGACCGCATTACTCACTTCCTCTTGAAAGTTGTTACCCTAAGATAGGGATATAATATGAGTGCATTTGGATTGGTCAAAACCTTATATGACATCATCATTCATTAACACCAAAAGTGTGGAGTGCTCTATTTTTGTGTTTTAGGGAAACTTGTCCCTGAGTTCACATTTCTTCCCTTGGAGTGGGTTTCCACTCTTGTTTTCCAATCCAATGTTCTAAATAGAGTTTTTATGGTCTCCTCAACACCCTAAGACTACAATAAGTGTATTCAAACATGCCATTACTCTCCTTAAAACCCTTCATGTCTTTGTGGTGCCCTTTGTAGGTAGACTTTATAGGTATAGAGGTGGTAGGTATGAGTTTAGGAAGTGAGCATAGAATGTAAGCCTTTAGTTAGTTTTATACCTTATCAAAGTTTCCAAATACATATTTATCAACTTGAATAACTTGAATCAAGATTAAAAATTCCCATTTTAATGTTTTACCCTCCTGTAGGTGTTGATGAAGTTGCAGGCCTGTAGGTGCTTATAAATAACTCAAAGAGTTAAATGCATGGCATTGAATAAACTAACTCCTTATGTTTTTTGGAGAAACTCCTCAAATTCTCAATAATATTTAATACCTCCAATTAATTTTCTTATATAACGTGAATGTGCTCATCCTTGAATGTACATATTAAGTACCATCATGATGCAAGAAGTTTGAGGCCTTGTTAAGGTCATGATTTATTGTGTAACTTGGTTGTCTTGTTATTTCTTCAAAGAAATATTAAACTCTTTTCATAATTTTTTATTTGATACAAACATTAAAATCAATCTCAAAAGTGCATTTATTCCTTATTGAAGAAACACACTCAAATTGAACTCCCTCAAAGAGGCATACTCAGAATGGAATCTTGTGAAATATTAATTAAATTAAACAAGATTTTCATGACTTATAACATTCAAAAATAACCTTTTAAGATGAAAAATTTTGATGAAAAACTCATATTTTGCTTCAAAATTGATCCAAGAGACCACTCAAAAAAATAGTGAAAGGCAAAAGGTTTTATGATATGCATTCCTTATTGTAAGGAGTTATAAAATTAAAACATGATTAAAAATAGCCTCATTACCCATAAAAACATTACCCAAAACCATTCCTCTTAATTATTTACTGATATTGAGAAGCAGGCCCAAGAATAGACCCCTCTTGGATGCATAAGCTATAGTGACCTATTGTCACTCTTAGTGATTGCTCATAAATATGAGTACACAAATATATAAACAAATTACAATAATTTAAATATTACTCAAACCCTTAACCATGGACAAATCTTAATATCCCAACTCTCTCTCCTCTTCTTGTACCAAGCATTTGAAAATTGCCTTTCTAGGCATGTAAGAAAGGTCAAAAATGGAGTGAAGTTGATTTTTGAATTTGTTTGCCTATAAATTACTTAAAAACACTAATATGACCCTATAATTACCCAATTAATCCTATATTATTATTTTCTCACAAAAATATTCTAAAAACCAAAATGAATGCCTCAAAAAAGCCTATTTTTGCACTAAAAATGCTATTTTCCCGAAGGAGCTATAAATGAAATGTTTTCAAATATTTTATAGAGTATTTCACATATTTGATGAGGTGAATAAATATGTAATCAATCTTTCTTAATATAATATACTATCAAAACCTTCTCTGAATGGCATAAAAAGTTAGATTTTACATAGAAATGAGGCACAGAGTTAGTCCAAAATGTGATCAACCTAATTATTAATTTTTTAGGGATTCAAAGACCTTGAAACATGATATGAAACTCACCAAGACACTATGGACTCTTCTCACCACTAGAATTGGTATGAAAGGCCAAAAATGACTAGACAAGTACATGACAAATGAAAGAAAAGACCTTAAATCACCTAAACAAGCTTAGGATATATTAACGATGGCTTCTTCAATTATTTTTCAAGACCAAATACTGACTCAGAAGGCAAACTGACATGTTATGCAAAGTTTTGAATGGTAGGGGTGACAATTTGACCTGTGAGGTCAAAATTATCAACATTCTGGTGACTCAACTGGGAAGCATGCCTACTATGCTTGAGAACTAAACCATATACATGACATTTAGACTCATAAAACAATGAAAAATTTGATCCATGATTTCAAGTAAAACTTTTGACTTAAAATAAGACAACTCCTTCCTCTAAAACAAGAAGGGAAACAGATAAAATAGGAAAACTAACTAAACAAAGTAAATGTGCAAATAAAGCACTTATTTGGGACAAAACATAAATAAACTAGTGTGCTTGAATAGAAATTGGAGGAAAACAAACAAATTATGTACAAGGAACTTAGATCTTCAGTAGCAATGTTTCAAATGTATCCCATTGACTGGGATTGGAAGTTCCTCACCATCCATCTTTACAAGTTGGAAGGCATTGTGAGATTTGTAGTTGGAGATTGTTTATGGGCCACTCCAAAGGGAATCAAAATTTATGTGCCTTCTTTGTTTAGCTCTATCCTCATCCCACTTGAGGACCAAATCTCCTTATTTGAAACTTTGTAAAGAAGATCCATTGTCAAAATCTCTCTTCACTTGTGCTTGGTGTATTTCCATGGCTGGCATGGATTGATTTCTTATCTCTTCTAGCTCCATAATCTCAACATACCTAATCTCCATAGGCTCATTATCCAACAACTTAGGTTGATGCATTAGTTTTAAAGCAAGAAACTCAAGAAAAATGAGTAACGTTGATTCCTTAATATATACTAGCTTGTATGGAGAGTTGGCTATTGACCGTTTATAGGTGATTCTATCAGCCCATAGAGCTGACATGAACTTAAGATGTCATGACCTTTTATTGTCTTCAATAGTCCTTCTTATGATCTTCAATAGGTTCTTATTCATGGACTCAGCAAGGCCATTGCTTTGTGGATAATAGTTTGATGAAGTACTTAGATAAATTCTATGTTGGACAGCCCATTGGTTTATCTTAGTTCCCACAAAATCCATTACATTATAAAAAATAATAGTTGAAAGAACTCCAAATCTAGTAAGCAAACCTTCATATAAATATAGAACATTGGTTTCATTTGCTTCTTTCAATGCCACTACTTTTATTCAACTTGTGAAGTAATTTGTAGTAGTTAGTATCCATTTATGTCCTAAATTTGAAGGAGGATTTATGAGGCCAATAAAATCTAATCCCCATTGGACAAATATTTGATCCACTACAATTGGTTGGAGAGGTAAGGCTACAAGTTTCACTTTCCCTATAAACATAGCACCCTGTTTGCATTTCCTAACCCATGCATAGTAATCACCAAATATACTAGGCCAATAGTATCCACCTCTTGTGATCATAAGGGTTGTAGTCCTTGTGTAAAAATTCCCTCCACCATATCCATCATGAAATTCTTCAAACAATCTCTAAGTTTGGCTAAGATCTATACATCTTAGCAACATAACATTGATATCTTTCTTGAAAAAAAAACCATCAACAAGCAAAAATTGAATTGATTGCAATCTTAAATATCTTATTTTTGAATCACTTAGATGAGAGGGATAAATACCATCTTGGAGATAGCTTACCAAGTCATGAAACTAGCTGGAAGGTGAGGTATGACTAGTTGCAACCTCTTCATCATTTGACACCAAAACAACCTCATTAGTCTCTTTCAAGTCTTGAGTTAGATGCTCAAAAAGTCCTTTGCCTCTAATCAAATTTATGACCTTAAGTTCCAAATTATACTCCATTACTTTGTTTATCCAACTAGATCTCTTCTCATTTATATCTTTGTTCAAAAGGAACTCCTTGATGCTTGGATGGGAAACCATTAGGTGTATCTTATTGTTAGACAACAAGTATCTAAATTTTTTGAGAGACCTTATAACTAAAATTACATGTTTTTCAACAAAAGAGTACCTTGTTTCATACTCTTCCAAGCTTTGACTAAAGAAGGCTATTGGTTGCTCCAAAGCCTCATGATTCTGTTGCATAAGAATGCCTAAAATGGTGTCCATGTTAGCATATGTGTACAAAATGAAATACTTTATGAAATTGGATTTATAAGTGTAAGAGAATTAGATATATCCGTCTTAATCTCCTCAAAACTCTTTACTCCTTCTTTGGACCAGTTGAAACTCTGATTCTTCTTTAATATGGTTTTAAGTGGCTTTGCTAAAATGGCAAAATTTGAAATATATCTCCTTATAAAATTGATTTTCCCTAAGAAGCTTTGCAAAGCCTTTTTGTTCTTAGGCAAGGAGAGTGAAAGAATAGAGTCTACCCTTTCATAATTTATGCTTAAACCATACTTTGAAACCATATATCTAAGGAGCTCACCTTCATGAACTGAGAATACACACTTTTTGGGATTTGGAGATACCCTAAATTGCCTACATCTTTCGAACTCTTGCTTGATATGAACCATGTGCTCACTTGCACTCTTTTAAAACACTATTATATCATCCAAATAAACAAGTAAGAAACTATTAAGAAGGCCTTGGAATTCCATATCCATAGCTCTCTAAAAGGTTTCTCTAGCATTACATAAACTAAAGGGCATATTTCTATATGCAAATGTCCCCCACTTAGTTGTGAAGGTTGTCTTAAATTGGTCCTCTTCCTTGACCAAAATATAATTGTAGCCACTATATCCATCTAATAAGGAAAACCTCTCTGAACTTTCAACTAATTATAAAATTTATTCCATTGATAGCAATGGATAGTGATCTTTAAGTGAAGCCTTATTCAAATCATCGAAGTCAACACATAGTCAAATCTTACCATTCTTCTTCCATACCAGAACAAGATTTTCCACCTAAGTTGAATGCTTGATTAGAAATATAATAGCTAACTCTATGAGATTATGAAGCTCAATTCTCATCAAAGGCTCAAGCTAGGATTAATGGGCCTTTGTCTTTGTCTCATTAATTTATTTTCAGCCTCTAACTCAATGGTGTGTTAAGATAGACTTGGGTCAAATCCTTTAATATCACCATATTTCCATGCAAATACATCAATAGAACTTGTGCATAACTCAATGAAAGCTTCTTTTTGTGAAGGGGTGCATACCTTACCTAGCTTTAAATTCTTACTCGCTACAATCTCTACATCGGCATAGTGATATTCTTTTGTTGACAAGGATGAATTATCCTTCCTTAACTCATTATCACCACTGAAAATGTTCTCAAGTGTGACCAATCCCTTAGGCAACTTATTTTTTTTTAGTTACACAATCTGATCACCATACTGTTGCAAGTATTTTGATTGGTTTCTTGAGGAAAAGTCAGCTTCTTAAAATACTCTCATAATTTGATTGTCATCTTTGAACACTTGCCAATTCTCATGATTATCTAGAATAGAAGGCCTTACAACCACCTTTATGTGTGACTAAATTTTTTCACTTTTTATATCAACTGGGATACTAAATTTTGCCCCAATGGCAGCCAACCTATCTGCATGTTTATTCTCATCTATTGGTATTTCTTGAATGTTAAAAACTTGAAAATCTTTAAGTCCCATATTCTGTGATTATAAGATCTAAGCAACAAATTTTTTCATACATTTAAACCTACTAATTGGTGAACTATGAGTTCACTATCACCAAAAACTTGCAAGGTGTTGACTTTCATCTTTCTATCCCATTGTAAACCATGAACTAGTGTCTCATACTCTACAACATTGTTTGAATAACCAAACTGAAACTTAATAAAATATAAATACCTTTGATTTTTTGGAGAAACCAACATTATTCTAGCCTTGTTACCATGTTTATTCCTTGATCCATCAAAGTATAATTGTCATAAACCTTCACTAGACTTAGCATCCTTAACCATGGTTGGAATTAGTGCATCATTCTCATGAAGGCAATACACACCAAGTCATTCTTCATTTAGCTTATAAGGATCATGTTCATGCAAAGTAGAGGCCCACTCATCAAGAAAAAAATATGTAACTCCATCTAAAGGTGATTTATTTTCTACTCCACTAGTTGCTAATACCTCATCTGAGATGATACAGTTAGTGTTCACAACACTTGGCATATATGGCTCCAAATGAAAATGTGAAATAGGTTCATAATGTATTGTTACCTTGGTACCATACCTAGTTATAAACATAAAATAAGTCCAATGAATTGATAAATATCTCCCAATATTTGAGGTGAAGTCCCTTGAAAGGCACATATCAAAGTAAGGAGGCAAGTCTACCACAACATCCTAATGAATAGTAACATTGGGACAAACATGTAGTGTCAATTTTATATCTTTGACAATGCCTATTGTCTTTTTTTGTGACCCATACAATTGCAATACCCCATTAGTACTTCTCTCATAAACAAGGCCAAGCTTGTCTATAGTCTACTTAGGCATAACTAAGCTACTAGCTCCACTATCCACCATACAATTATGAACCAAAGTGTCACCCACTATCAAAGAAAGGTATAAATGAAGAGTATTATATGATTTTACCTCAGTTTTATCCACCTTTACAATCTTATTTACATATTGTACTTGTTTAGTTGGCTGATCTGAATTGGTTAAGATAACACCTTCTTTCTCAACTAGTTTTGGAGACAATTTGATTGCTAAAATCTCTTGGATGAGCATATATTTTTATCATGGAATGGAAATATAATACCAAATGTTAATTCTCATATTAAACTTATTCATTTGATCCACTATACTAAAAAGAGACCCAATAACCTTTGGCTGCACTTTTTGAAGCATTGGTTGCTCACAAACTAGAGGTACTTGATTAACTTTACCAACCTTTATATTCTGATTTTTATGTGTTATATGGTCAGCAAGTTGATCTTTTGTACTCTTAGAAATAATGTTAGGAGTACTTGAAAAAAAATTCACATATTGAGCCTCATCAATTACTCTTCTTTTAGATCTAGTTATAGCTGCAACTTGACCATTTATATTTTTAGTTTCAACACCCTGAGTAAAAACAACATGATCATCTATTTGCCAATTCACATTAATCACATCAAAATGCCTTTGAACTTGTTGATTCTCTCCTTGCGATGCCAAAATTATGTCTTGGTACTGACCTCCTTGAAAATAAAACTCTTATTGTGTCATTTGTGGCATAATGATGTTTTATGATACCAAGGCTTGGTTTTGAGCATCATTGAGATTTGAGGGCTGCCAACTTGAATACTGCATCAATTTGTTCTAAGGTGGGATGAGAATAATGGATTTTTAGTAGAAGAAGTATTAGTATCAAGGGCAGCATATGTCTTAGCTAGAGTTATGGCTCCTTGTGCTTCTTAAGGTGGTTTATTCTCTCTAAAACCTTGATAAGGAGGCCTTTGATCTTTGAAGGGCTGATAGGTAGTCTAATTTTATTATTGATAAAGCCTATTAGCCTAAAATGTTTCCTCTTGAGTTGTACTATTTCATTCCCAAAGGATTGTAACAAGCCTTTCAACTCTCCTATCTCACTAGCTTGACTAGTAGGGGCTACAATTTGAGCTTGAGGTGATGGAATATGAGATAAGGATGGAATTTGAGGGGCTGGCATAGACTTCAATTCTAGGAATATAGGCATTAGAGGCCATGGAGAAAGATTACCATCTTGTATCAAACTATTCTCTTCCTTTATTACAACCTCATAAGCATTTGGCAAGGTAGTACCACCCATTTATTGTATCATCACACTAATGTTAGAGTTAAGGGCTTTCAAATAGTAAATGAATGCATATTCAGGAGATGGCCTAATCAACATAGGTATCTTGGTCCATGTCTTTTAAAATTTGAGATTAAAATAATATATGAACTGACGAGGAGCTATCTTATGGTAGTTAATTATTCAACCAAAGATAGATGATCATATTTATCCTTAAATTGACTAACTAAGGTTATGCCCAATTTATCTCAGGTATCAATGGATTTTAATGTTAGATTTCTATATAATTTACTTTTCCTATGAAAGAAGCAGAAAGCAATCTAAGAGCCATATTCTCCTGAATAACATTATGGACTGAATATAGATTAGCTACATATTAGATGTCCTCAATAGGATTTGTTTTATTTTATCCTAATAATAATGGGATAGTATTGAGAGTAGACATAGGAATGTCATCAAATTGGGCTAAATTCAGTGGGCTACCTCTATTGAATAAAACAAACACCTGGTTTCTGATAGCTATTTGGATAATGGGGATTGTAGTGCTTAGAACAATAGGATAACTAGGAGATAAATGTTAATTTTGAGGATATGTATTTTTCCTACTAAACCTTGATATTTTATATGATGTAGAATACAACTCAATGGATTCAAATGGAATACCTTTACTCGCTGACGTTGTGGTAACCTTTGGCATGAAAGAATTGTCTGAATGATGCTATGAACTCTGCAACCTAAAGAATCTTTAGCTTTTGATGAAGATAGATAATCTATTCTATTGCAAATACTTCTCCTTAGCTCCAAAATTTAGCTATTCCAAGGATTAAGAGTCCCATCAAGCTTTCCAAAAATTATTTTGAACATCAAATGACCTTCACACCCAAATTTGTAATACAAGAAGTATGTGTCCATGTTTGAGTGGTCCTAAATAGTTGGAAAGAACTTCAATGCCCCAAAGGGCACTAATGAAATTTGGATCAGTAAGTTTTGGGCCTAATAGGAATACCTAAATATATTTTTTTCATTCACAAGAGCCACCTACAACTGGGTTAAGTCTGTTAATTCATAGCCTCATTGAGTAAGCAAGTAAGAATAAGAGTTAAGAGTTTCTTAAGTGTCATATTTCCTAAAATCATGATGTTAAATGAGGTGAAAGGATAAAATTAGGTCAAATTCAACCACCATGACACCCTAAAGTCATTACCATACTCCTCTTCTATCCATACAAGGTGACCTATAATCAATGCAAGTAGAGGTCTTAACAGGATTCTAAGATGCCTTGAAATTTGATGGTCTCAAGGAGACTTTGGGTGAGAGGGTGATTGCCTTTATAAGGTAAAAAGAGAGTATAAAAACATAATAAATTTTTATAAGGCTAATGAGCCTTATAATGGTGACCTACAGCCATCATAGAAGTGAGAGTTACAACCAAGTAGAGATTTTGGCATTGGGAGGCCTAATGGAGAGTGTTAACTACTTCAAGAAAGGTGTGAGTTGGTATATAATTTGACATCATGAATCAAGTTAGGATCAACTTTTATGGTCATGAATATAAACAGAATGGACACCTATAGCCCTAGTTTATACAAGGTCAAATCAATAAATAAGTACAGTTTAGTGTTTGTGGAATGCAATAATGTCTTCAAAGATAAGAGTATATGATGCAATAATCAGCATAATCATGATCTATCAAGGATATGAAATTAGTTTTGGTTTTTTCATTAAAAACATTTAATGAAGTCATTTTTACACACTCATCCACCTTAGATGCATCTACAGCCCAAAAAAAACATAGACCTCTCCTTGAACTAGCATGAGGTTGAAAGAATAGTAGGTTTGAGAGAGATTCTTATATAAAGGAATACTGAAATGAGACAAAACTAATATGAGTTTATTAAATAACATGTATAGGGTTGTTAAATCAATAATATACTCATACCAAGGTTTTGAAACACAACCTACATATCTCTTTTAGGTCAACAAGGTACACTAACAGTGTTCTTTAGGACTATGTTCTCATGGTCTAAGAGGAATGCCTTGATCAAAGTAGAGGAAGTTGGTATTAGGTTTAACCTTGAAATTATCTAAATTATGAAAAATTTTAGAGGTTAGATTGATACCAACATAATTTTAGTCTCAAAATAACAGTCACCTATGCTTATGATCAGCTACAGGCCTGTTGTAAAGAACTTTTCATGATCTAAATAAGAGCATGAGAGGATAATGATCTTAAGAAAATTTGGGTTCTTATGAATCATTTGATTCTAATATAAATGGATACACCTTTCCACTCAAAATGTGACCTATAGTCAAGGAAACTCAATCTTAAGAGCATCTCCATGCAAGGGTTTCAAACTTCATGTTATGAAGGGTTATAAGAGCAATGTGTTTGAATGAATTTTGATGGAACATGGTATGGGAGATTCAATAACTATCAAAATAGAGTTAAAATAAACTAAAACTCCCATACATTCACCATGTTAACATCATCTACAGTCAGCCTAATAAATTCATGTATAGCCGAGAATGGTGATTTAGGAATTTGGGGACCTTATGGGGAGTATAGAACTTTTCAAGAAAGACATGAGTCATATGGTGTAACATCATGTTAAGTTATATAAAATATAAATCACCTTATGTTATCATGACTCAAATGATAATTACACCTAAAGCCATTGACCGTATAATAAGAATAAAGCACATTCTAGCCTAATTCAAGGTATGTGACAAAGGAAGAGAATGGTTGGTTTTAGATGTTATCAAAAGGCATTGGTCTAGGTTTCAAGTAAGTGGTGAATTGTAAAGAAAGGATAATTTGATGGATTCAAACTTATGTACAGTCATGTTTCCAATAATAAAATTCACTTATGACCACTCTTTTGGGTTAAAATATAGTATTAGCTCAGTCAAGGCCATGATATGAGTTTGTATCTTTGTAATAAGGGGCATAGACACCAATATAGAGACAAACAACTTATTCAAAGGTGTTCAAAGACAAGTAAAGTCTAAAATGAATAATTATCCATAAATTTCACCTATAATAGCCTCTAAGATTTGGAAAGTTACACCTACAACAATCTCATGAAAACTTATTGTCATCATGTCAAGGGACAGAATATAGGAGGTTACAGTAAACAAAGTTGAGATCGCCAAGACCTTCAAGCATGAAAAGAATGATAGAATTTATGGTATAACAAAAAATATATCAAAAATTTTGAAGATAATAAATCCTAATCATGTTTAATTGAATGATAATCAAGAGGAAAAATGCTCCAAGCACTTGTAAATAGTCATTCATTCAAATACATGCACCTACAAGCCATGATTGTATGGACTTTTATTGTATGAAGGCTCCAAAAACCTTGTTAGAGGATAAGACATGATAGCATATGCATGAGATACTAGTTTATGTGGTAAAAAGGTCTCCTTTGCATCTAGATGAACATTTTTTCTATCAAAATACCTTCATTGTTAATAAGTACACCTACATCTGTGATATACACAGTCAAAAATCTCATGTGTGGGATCCAAGAACATAGAGGAGACTATGATATCTAAGGTGATATAATGAATTAAATAATGATTTAAAAATAATTCTGTAGGCCCAATGAATTATCTATCTATAGTTTGGATGTTTTGGAGCAAGTATTATAGTCTTAAATTGACTGTGTTTTCATGATTGTGCCAAGGAAAGGTGAGCGCTTAAGGTTTTTAGTTAAGGAAAACTTCATGATAATGATTTGAGTGTATTTAAAAATGATAATATCCATATAATAAGGATCACAAATGAATGAAACAATATAATAAGGGATTTTCAAAGTATAAATTACAATCAGGTTTGCCAATTTTGCACGCAGTCAATGCTTGAGAAGTTTGCCTTGGGAATTTTGAGGTTTGGAGGTGTTAGAAAGGTCATTTTGACCTAGATTTTTATAAAAATGGTAATCATGACCTAAAAAACAATTCAATATATTTTTGTTTCAAGGAAAAATAGTGAAAATATTCTCTATTTTGCCTCATAAGTAGGCCACTTTTAGGCATGCACATAGACAAAGAATAGAGAAAAAGTGACCAAAAGGAGTGGTATTTGTCTTGGGAACACTTTGGGACACTTGGATATGTTGTTTTAAGATGTATTGAGTGTTAAATATAATTAATGAAGTTTATTAATGATTATAAAACACTCATAAGTGTTGGTGGGTGGCCATATGCAGTCAAACCCCACTAGCCTAGACTAGGCCTTTTGCCCAACAAGCGATCATTTCCACGTCCAATGTCTAATGACCATTAAAAATAATTAAAACATGTTTATTGGGATATATTATATGTGTTAAATCTTTTTTTATATATAATAAGTCACAAAGAAGCCATTGTGGGGTTCAAAAGCAAGACAGGGTGCACAGAATGAAGGAATTCACTTGAGAGGCCAACTTTGAATGCTCACCCCATCAAGGAGGTTCAGCATGGGACCTCAAAGAGTTAGGGTATGTTTAAGGGGGTATTATTTTTCACACCTAGATCAATAATAATAATTAATAAATTACATTTTAAATTATTTAACAGGATATAAAATTGTATTATTTTGAATTTTTATAAAGAGAGGTGAAAAGCTTTAAAAGCTTTTCATGGGTGTTTATGAAATATAACTGATATTCCCATGAACCACAAAAATATTACAAACAAAAAATAATATTAAAAACTAACTAAATATTAACTATACTAACTTTAGATCATTAAAAATAATCCAACAAACTCTCCCTTGATACAAAGTGGTATAGAAAGACTTAAGCAAAGAACTGTGAGTCATCTAAGTAGACTCTGTCCTAACTACAACTGGTACACTATGCATCCTAGACTGATCCACACCCTGATCATCCCCATACTAAAATAGAACATGATCACACACTATATAACTACATCGATCCTCACACAAAATCCATCCAATAAGTGATACCCTTTGTACTATGTATGACACATATCAAACTAATGCCCAATAATCGCCAACATCTCTCACAAGCTTTTACTCAGCTCTAAAAATGCTAGCAACACAATGCTGACTCATACCACACATCACTAAAAATTGATCAAAAAATCAATATGTAATATCTTCTCCCCAATTAGGTAAGAGGTGAGAATCTATGCAATAAATAAACCAAGTACAAACCACTAAAATGCTCCACATCAAAGATCATAAAAACACTACATCTATGAAAGAAAAGTATACAAGACAAAAAATACTAATACATCAAATCCTAATCTTGAGCCTAGTATCTCACACAATATGGGTGAGTCACTATCTCAGAAGATAAAGTCATCAGCTATGAAGCATGTAACTTTTTAGTCATCCCATCCATCAAAAGAAGATGCAAAAGAATAGCCAGAAGAAGACTCAAAATGACTATAGTGACTAGAAAAGTGTGCTTTTGCCTTCTATCAAGGTCGAGAGGACCTCCGTCGGGAGGGACATTATATAGAGAGATGTCCTATTCTACCACAATTGTAGCATATGGTTTCATATCCACTAGATTGAGAGGAAGAATAGCCACATGAAGAATTTTGGTGCTTGTGCTTGTGCTTGTGTCCATGTGAATGTTTCTGGTAATGCTCACATTATAGAGAACCAGAATGATGTCTATGTTTAGGAGAGCCTGAATGTTCCCTAAGTCCATAATGAGGTTATCATCTTGAAGAACTAGAATGATGCTTATGCCTAGAAGTGTGCCTATGAGAGTGTCTTTATTTCTCATTGTGTCTTCTATTGGGTTTATATAATAGATTGCTTGTTTTGGAATAGTGTGCCTCCTCAGTAGGTTGTTCTTTCTTCTTTGCAAATTGTCACTCATATTGAGTGAGCAACTCACAAATGGAATCAAATTTAGATTTGTTAAGCTCATCACTAAGTTGTAACATCTCTAGAAATTTCCTGTAGCTTGGGCTAAGGCCATTCAAAACAATATAAATGAGTATTTAATCATCAATTTTTCTACTAGTAGTGCCCATATTATTGTTTCAAATTCTCAATGCATGACACATACTCTGAAACATCTTCATCATTAGAGAGTTTAGTGTTGAGTAACTGCATAAGAAGGTCATTTTTATAATAAGAAGATTATTTATCATATAAGTATTTTTAAACTTTTCATGCTTTCCAAGCTTTAGATTTAATCGCCTATATGTGAATTATGACTTGTGCACTGCAAGTGGATTTTAACAATGCAAGAGCTCACCTGTCACATTTGTGAAATTCTACAAGTTTTGTGGCTTTAGTGGGCAATTTTGGTTGTTTTTCAATAGCATCCCATAATTTCTTGAAGATGAATGTGTTTTCCATGTTCATTGACCATTATTTATAATTCTTAGGAGTTAGGCATTCAGTGTCATAAATGAGGCTCACAATTTTAGCCATGATGTAGTAAAGTAAGGAGTGCTATCAAGGTTTTGCCTTTACATTTAAAATAACTTCCATTTTACAAATTATCATGGGACTTGTGAGAGACTATATGTTCTTTGAGAATACAAGCATAATGAAATAGGAAAAAACTTGCATTTTGAAGGTGTTAGTTTCAAATAAAAATACACCTTGATACATAATACATTTATTTGCAAAAATAATATAAGGAAGCATCAAAACATAAATTTGATCATTTCAATGTATCCAAAATGTCCAAAAACCTATTAATTTACTGGTCATATGACTACCTTCAAATAATATAGTGATTTGTAAAAAAAATGCCATAGTACAAATAACTCAAAGTTGAATGCAATAAAATTGCGACCATAAATTTGAACAAAGTTTTTACTTTGAGGTTTGAACTCTTGATCTTTTGTTTGAGAGGGCCTTTACAAAATCATGTCAGCCAACTTTTATTCACTCAAATTGAATATACAAAGGGAAAAACTTCTAGTTATCCTTTATTTCGTTGGGTTTGAAAAGATCCAAAAATATATTTGCAGGTAAAATTTTAAATGATATATTAATGCATCCCCTTTTTCACTTGCATGTGAAAAAAAAACTACTTTTATTATTTATGGGACCCAAGGTAAAAAGAAATAAATGAAAAATGAATATTGTCAAAGCTTTAAGATTATTCATTGTGCCATTATCTTTTGCCATGAAGATGCCATACCATACGATTTTTGGGTTGATCAAAATAAAGGGAATTATAGTTTGGAAGGTGTGACACTGTCATATAAGTAGATGCTGAAAAAAAATAACCTATTTTATAGTTCTAAAGTTGAAAAATAAATTTCTATTATTATCTAGCTGAGCCCGAGAATAGATTGAAATAGATTTCAGCTATTTCATTTATTTTACAATGATATGTTTTACTTTTGCATCATCTTGCTTAGATTTGATAATTTCACATAAGATGACAATACTTCTAGGTTGTCATACAAATTTATTCTCTTCTTTGTATTCACATCACACCAAAAAAAAAATAGCATTACAAGTCTATGTCCTCGGTAAGAAAATAATAAAAATTAATATTTCACTTACTCGTTGTACTATGATAGATATGGAAAAACCAATGCAATTGAAACAATACTTCCTTATCTCCAACTTCTATGAATTTAGTGAAATATAAAAATTTAAAAAAATTCATCAAGGTTGTTGGATTTGAAATCCATACTATGTTGAACTTTGGCAAAAACAAATGATCTCTCTATCATCCATATGGTTCTTCAAATCTCCAATCCTCCTCTTCAAAAATCCTAGGCTCTGATACCACTGTTCGCACCAAGATCTAGAACAATAATTGAGAAATTACATTGTAAAATATTTGATAGAATATAAAATTTTATTATTTTGAATTTTTACAAAGAGAGGTGAAAATCTTTACAAGCTTTTCACGGGTGATTACGGAATATAACTGATATTCCAGTGAATCAACAAATTATTACAAACAAAACATAATAGTAAAAACTAACTAAATATTAAATATATTAACTTTAGATCATTAAAAATAATCCAAAAATTATACTTCAAATTTTTGGAATTTTTTCTCAGGTTGGATGTCACATTTTTATGAACAAAGGTTAAGAGTGAAAACTATCAAAAACCCTCCAAAAACCCTATTTTGAACCAGTTTGAAAGTTTTGAGTTGGAAACCCCACAAAAACACATATTTGAATCATGAAATATATAATAGTTTTTAGGGGACTCTTAGAGGGTCCTTCACATGTTTTTTATATGTACTTTTAATTATATGGAATGGTACAAAAATTATATTTTTTCTTGTTTTTTAGCTAAAATAAGGGTTCCAAGGATCATCCAAAGATGCCAATTGATGGAAAAGGAAGCTTGAGACTTTTTTTACCTTTAAAATCTCAAAAATTTGTAAAAAATCATCCAAAGGTTTCCAAACCATTCCATTTTTTTTGGGCTAGTCAAAAATTGCCTTCATAGGACAAGCCTTCCAAAGGCCATTTCATGGTTTTGGTACTTCCAAGTGGTTCCAGACCACAAAAATTGACATGGAGAATGGTGGAATCATAAAAAAATTAAATCAAACACTTTTTTAAGGTTTCACACCAATATTATCTCCCAACAGCAAAATTTCTCTTCTAAGGCTTAAAGGGCTAATTAAGGCTAATTTGACAAGTTAAATGGGCTAGAAAGCATATCAAATCTTGGATTGGATATGAGATTTTTTATGGAGTTATTGGAAGATATTGGGTACTTATAAAAAGTCTTTTTTTTCATCATCACTTCTATTTTCTCCCAAATAAGGAGCTTTTTAAGAAAATAGCGCTACAAGGAATACATGGAAAATGCATGATTTGAGTGTCAAATCAAGATTTTTAGAGTAGTTGGTGATTTAAATAATATTGAATCAGGTCTGGTGTGTCCTAAAGAAGCCATACATGGTGTAAAATTTCAATTTTGATGCAACTTTGAAGAAAACTCCTCCTTTTCCCTCTATGCCATAGTGCAAAATGAGCCTGTTGAGGGGTTTAAAGGCTAAATAGGTGCATATAGCTTATTACAAAGACTTGGAAATCTGAGGAAGGTTATTACATGACATATTAAAGGTATTAATAGGTAAAGGAGTATTTTTTATGAAATAATACTTTGTAAAAGGTCTCCAACAAGTGTAAATAGGACTCTTCCTCTTCCAAAGCCCATGTGCAAGACAAAGTCAATTTGTTGAAGGAGTCTTATATCCAACTCTTGAAAAGTTTTAAAGAATAACTAATGAGATTATGTAATTTTTAAAATAAAATAGTTTAATGGAATTGAATACCTACATCCATGGACAAGACCCATTCATCAAGGGAGACAAGAAAACTTAAATATAGGCACTCTCCAAGTGATTTAAGATTAAACAAACATAATGATGAGTATACTAATACCCATAAACATTTTAAAACTTATTTTCTATACCATGTTATTAAGAGACAATATTTTAGAAGCTAAAAATGCTATGTAGCACTTTTGGAGGAGCCATTTGACTAAGTTTGGGGTCCCCTACTTTGGGGTTGCTTTGCCTCCAAGCAGTTCTTTGCTATATGTATTATTTTTTACAGAATGTAAGATGACTCTTTGATATTTTTATTTTTCTTAAAGGATTTCAAAAAATTTAATCACCTTTTGAGAGAAATAAGAAGCAAAATTCTTCCATTTCCAGGTCTTTTCTAGTGAAGTGTATGTGTTTACCATTGATAGCTTAGTGAAATACTTGTTTTTATTCGTTATAATCTAGTTTTTTACCTTCACGAGAGATTTTTTATGTTCTAAAAGTCATTATAATTGTCTAAATCAAGCTCAAGTTCATGTATTAGATGTGATTTCAGCCCTTCTTTGCATAAGTTGAGTTTGTAAGGTCCTTATTGTGAAATATTAATGTAGAAATCTTACTTGGGTGTAGTGAATGTGTGTGTAAGTTTTTTTTATTTTATATAAGTGTCATTTCAAGCATTAGATTTCATAAAAAAATTGGTGCATCACCTTCCATTTTAGGTTTCACTAAGTTTCATTCAGTTCCATTCATTTTCATTGTCTTTTGCACCCTTTTTCCTATCAAAATTAGTAAGTAGTAGGTTTGAAAGATAGTTTTAGTGAGAGAACCAAGGGAACCAACCCTATCTAGAGATTCTCTCCCTTATAAATTCATCCACACTATGTAGATATTCCATGTTCCAATGGGAGTGAGGAATTTCACACTTTCTCATAAGGGCACACTCCTGATTGAAAACTATTTTCATATTCACTAAACTAATAAGAAGTAAAGAAAAATTTAATCTAGTGCTCACCAAAATTTATGGCACAAAGTAGGGGGTAATAAACACTAAATTTAAACATGCATAGAAGACATATATTCCCATCAATGTATACAAAATCTTAATGCATGGAAGATAAGTAAAAATACATATCTATCTACTCTTATAAAAGATGAACAAAGTTAGGAATACTTACCTTTAAAGACGAACCAACCAAGCCTCGATCTATCCCTTAGCCAAGGTTCTTCACAAGATGTTGTTTTGGTATGTAAGGATGACAAGGATAAATTATCTCTAGGATATATAACCTATCAATGCATCCAAAAGTCTTCTTAACAAGATAAGATTTGTATCTCCAAAGAAAGTATGAAACCCTAAGCTTACTCCTCAAGTAGAATAGTGGATAAGTAGATGCACAATATATCTTACTTATTCTTCTCTTATTTTATAAATGTAAAAATAAATGTGTTTATATAGGTGGATCTAACCATAAACCCTTCTAAAATTTTAGGATGATAACGTCAACCTAGTTGGCCTAGTGTTAAAATTGGCAAAAATTGACTAGGTTATGAACTATGTCAACCATGTCCGACCTAGTTCCTAGTAGGCTTTGTAAATAACAATAAAAGGTTGATGTGGCTGACTATGTCATGTAAACTTCCAAAAATGGATTTAAGTTAGGGAAAGGGCTAATGAATATGGTAAATTACTAGAGAAGGGTGAAAAATAGGAGGTAAATCTTAGGGGAATGGTTTTTAGGAGACAAGTGTGTAGATAGCAAGTGGAAAAAAGAGACAACAATCTTGTGAAGCACCAATGGTCTACCTACCCCTTTCTCAATGCACCCCTTAGGGCATGCACTTAGAGAGATTAAGACTCGATAGGTTCTTTCAAGATAGAGAGCATCAATAATTGATAAAGTTTGAAAATATTATGTGTATAAAGATTGATTATTCTAAGGTATGGAAGTTACATGTTCATTCTAAGCTCTTTTTAACTGTTCATGGAGGAGTTACACATTTAATCTCCTATTTGTACATCTTTATTTGTGATTTATTAGTATGGAGTGTGTTTTGGATGAATTTTTCATGTGTTTTCTACAATATTCTCATTTTATGGTTTCATGTTTCTTTCAACAACTCTATGCAATTACTTGTCTTTTATTCATGAACCGATGCTTGTATTTGATCCAAATATCTTGGTGGTTGCTCTATCATGGTATCATAGATCTAAGATGGTATATGTTTTTTTGGTTTTTCTTGATGTTAGTTGCATTTTTGAAATCTTGATTCAAAGTTATGCTAGTTCAATGCACTTGAAGGTGTTTTTTTGAAGCTATCAAAATACTATCAATATTTGGCATGTGGACTTCTCTGACATCATTCTCATGCCTTTAGTTGTTTTTTGACCTTCTCTCTTAAAAAGTGGATCAAATGAAGGATATTAACCCTTTTAAATAACTCCTTCATGAGTTTAATGTTATTTTCAACACCTATGGCCTTCAACCAATATGGTCAAAATCAAAAAGGGAAAATGACAACCTCCCATCCACTCTCCATGTGTCTTGCTAAAAATATTTGTTTTCCTGGTCATATAGAGGTATGAGAGGACATTTTTACTATCTATGTGGTCATGTATAATGTCAGAGAGGACATTTGGATCAAGGCAGGCCTGTTATATGTCAGGAGTTGCCATTAACTTCATAGAGTGAGCTCAGCCCATGATTAAATCTTGAACAATAGTGTGAAGACATTCTAAAACTCTACATTTCCCTTAGACCTCCACACACCTCTGATATGAGCTCCCACACCTGTAAATGGAAAAACATAGTCTTCCATGGCATGTGATCCTTAAAAAAGGTGTTTTGAGCCTCCTCCAAGACTTACTAAGAGTGTTTTGAGCCTCCATGTCCTGATAATGGTATTTTGAACTCTTCCATTACCTATATTATCCTCTTAGTGGTAGCACATATCTGTTGGATTTTATTCCAAAATATGAGTCTAAAACTTCAATTCTATCCTAAATTTTAAAAATAAACTATTTTTTCTTTATTTTCTTTTAACATAATTTTTTTTAATCGCCCTCAAAAGGAATCTTTTCCATTAATTTACACATGTGGATGGCAGGGGCATTGGTTAAGACTTGTAATTACCTTGGAGAGGTCTCTTGCTTGAATCCTGAAGCTAACTAAAATTATTTTTTTAGTCAAGGAGAATTTAATTTTTTGTTCAAATTTGATTAATATGCCATTAAATGATGAAAATTTGATTTTTTTGTAACTTTTGATAGGCATCTCACTTTTGAGTATCATTTTTTTAAAGTGCACTTTTTTGTACTCATTACATTGGAAATGTCTATTTTGGAATCACACTAAAATTATAAAGTGCCAAAATCTATGGGGTTAATTGAAAATACTTTCAGGGGGTGTTTTGTGCTTCTTTCATTATGTTCAAACCTTCTTTTCATTTTTGTAAGAACAAAATTATGCACTATGGATCTTAATTTGATAATTCCACTCTCACCTTTAATTATCATGAATGGAAATATAAAATTCAAATCATTTTTAGAAGCAAGGGTTTACATCGTGTTACAATGGGCACTGAGATTGACCCTGATGTAGAAGCAGTCAGAGTTAATGGTTTAACCATTATGATGAAGCCTTTGTATTGTTGTGTCTTTCTATGTCTCTAGTTCTACTCTATAAAAAATCATAATTAAGTATGGACCATAGTGGAAAAACACTTTGGGAAGGTAGATGTGATGAGAGATCATGAACTGGAGAACAAGCTCATTAGTTTGAGTCATAAACTTTTTGACGCCCTACAATATTTATTCACCTAGTTTTAGTGTTTTAGATTATTGTTAAAATAATGTGGAATAAGTAAAAAATGTGATTAAAATATCCTTTTTTATACTCTCCAATCTAGGTATAGACTATTCTATTTTTGTCTCTTCTTTCCATGACACAAAAAGTGCTCTTGGAACTACATGTAGAATGCCCTCTTTAGATGATTTTATTGTTGATTTGACTCAAGATAAATATAGTTAATACAGATGGGTAAATTTAAGTCCTCAAAATTACATGTTATAATAGTTGTAAACGGAAAATAAAAGGCTTTAAATAATAATGAGAATAAAAAGGATTGAGAGGAAAAGGATCAAAATACTCCTACCACCAAATCAACCAATGAGACCTCCTCTTCTAATGTTAAGCTTAATAAAGAGAGGATCAAATGTGGGTATTTATTTGGAAAGAATGATGAAATTAAATTTTTGAAAAATTATATTGACCACCTAACTGGCCTTCTTGAGAGTAAAAATATAGGTGTTCCTAAGTCTATCAAACTGAGTTTATCAACCTTAGAATCCTTCAAGTCAAATAGAAATGGTAAATAAAAGGCAAAAGAAAACAATAAGGAGGAGTAAAAGGCAAGGCCTTAGTATTATTTGTACCTCCAACTCCTAAATGGGTTATTGATTTTGGTGTATTACATCACATGTGTTACTCACATTTAGAGTTTACTTATTTAGAAACATGTGACATCTCCACTATTTAGTTGGGTGATGACACTTTTACACAAGTTTTCAAGAGAGGGTTTATTATTGTGAGTGGTGGAACATTCAATAATATTCTTATTATTCCCTCACATTCAACTAATCTCCTATCACTCTACCAAATTACTTACCTTGGTTCTGTTGTCCCCCAAAAATATCACTCATTTTTGGGACAACATTTGAACTATTTTGGTCCTACAGACCAAAATTGTCTCTTCCTTTTTTAAAATATCTCCTGTGCATTCAAATTTCTCATTTTTCAAGCTTCTCAAAAAATATACAAACTCTACAGGCAGATACAATTCTAAAAGTTCAAAGACTTCTACAGGTAGGTTCAACCAAAAGAATCAATTTCTAACACTTGGTCATTTTCAGGATTGTTTCAGTGCCTTGGTTCAAACAAAAATATCCATCGACAAACATCAACAGCAGGTTCAACATTTGGTTCATCCTTTGGTTCAATGTCAAATGGTTCAAAGGTGGGTTCAATCAAGTGGTCTAATGCTTTGTTTCACTCATTTGGTTCATCCTTTCGTTCAACATCTTTTGGTTCAACAGTTAGTTCATCATTTCAGTTCAATCAAATGAACCATAAGCTTGAACCATTTTGGTTCAACATCTTGGTTTAATGAAGAGGTTAAACGTCTTGGTTCAATGGAGTGTTTCATCAGCTTGGTTCATTCAATTGAACCATTGGCTTGAACTATCAGCTTGAACCATTTTGATTCAAAGCTTGGTTTCACGAAGTGGTTCAACACGTTTAGTTCAACGAAGATCAAAAAGACTTAGCCAAAACAAGGGAATGAACCATTGAACCAAAGTTGGTTCAAGTGACAAAGTTCAAAGGAGTTCCCCAAGAGTCAAAGACACAAGTGCCCTTGCGAAGGGAATTCCTGTGGCAAAAAGTGACCAAGGCAAACAAACAGATCGAGACAAAAGCCCGACAGAATCCTGCGGATGCTGCCAAGTGTCGACGGCTAAGCCTCACTAAACTTTGTTTCTAAAAATTGGTAGATATTTCCACGTGTCCCTCTTGAAGCTTGTTGGGAGCCTCCAAGTGTCAATATATGTAGTCTCTTCCCTTAGCTTCATTATTTCAAGCAAAGACCATGGTGGGCCCGGGGATGAGTGACTAAATGAAGTGAAACATGCCAAGTGTTTGCATTCGTGCGATTAACAAATGTATTCAGACCATGCCATGTGTCCCTTGAAAAATTTGGTGAAAGTTGACAAGTGTCAATCTCTGCAATTTTTCCCTCCCACTTCTTATTTTATAAAGACTGTGGTGGACCCCCAATGAGCTATTGAAGAAAGTAGAATGCACCATGTGTCATCATCCGCCTGACTCTCCAAAGATGAGTGAAAGCCACCACCTGTTCATTTATAACCCCATGGAGAGTGACACGTGTCTGCGTCTGAGTTTCAAACAAGTTTCTAAGCTCATCCTAAGCATTTTTTGAGGATAGCAGAGACTGCCACGTGTTATCATCTGCGTGAATCTAAAATAAGTCTCGAGTGTTTTCAAAGGCCGCTAAAGTACAGTGGAGACTGCCATGTATCATCTTCCACAGGGCTCTCAAAGGATATGTCATCTTTTGAATCTCATTTCACTTTGCTTCTAAGAGCCACAAAAGCTGCAACGTGTCCTTTGTAAGTTAAGCAAAACACGCCAAGTAGCATCATCCGCATGAATCCAAATGAGTTACGCATAGTTCTATAGTGTTTCTAAAATGTAACGGAAGTCAACACATGTCATCCTCTGCAAGATTCTCAAGAGGTAAGTGGAAGTTGCCACCTTTTCCATTGTAAATCCATAGAGAGCGACAAGTGTCTGCACCCATGATTTTGAGTTTCTAATAAGTTTCAAAGCCTCTATCAATAAACATTTCTCAAAGTCCCACGAAAGTTACCATGTGTCTTCACCTGTTTAGTAGCGGAATGTGCCACACATCAATTGCTAAAGATCAGTAGAAAGTGACTAAGGAACAGAGAGTCAAATTAAATCTAGGACCCAATTCAAATAACCAAAAAAAGAGGAATGATGAAGGTAAGATCAGATCACCAGGTGTACATTGAAAGTTGTAAATTTTCAATAAGCGTGACTTGTTTCCCTGTATTGACAAAATCAAATGGGTAAAATTCCCCTAAGTTCTAGCCTATCCTCTTAACAGATTCCAATGCAACATGATGTGTTACTATCCCTGAGTCCTTCTTGAAATGGCTATATAAAGGACTCTCTTCTATTGTAAAAGGATCTCTTTTTTGACAATTAGAATAAAACTCTGCCCAAATTGTAAGGCATTACTGAGACTTTGAGCTCAAATTGCTAATCATATTTAGTTACTGGAATAAGAAAGCAAGTGACTTTTTAGACTTTGTGTTGTGATATCTTTGTTGTTGGGGAAACTATTCTTATGTCTTTTTCCTTGATATTATGTTTGTTCTTTTAATTCAACAAGCAAAATTAGTGAAAGTAGTTAGGAAGGTGTCCTAAAGAGTCAAGTGTGGAGAGACTTTGTGCCCCCGTAATTGCCTTTAGTGTGTTTTCTTTTCATTTCTGTGTAAAGGACCTTGGGACAACTTTATGCCCTCATTGTCCTTTATATCTTACTCTTGAGCAATTCAAGTGGAGACTTTGTGTTGCATCTTGATTTGCTGGTTACTACATCCTTTGTTACATTTTGTTGTTACTACTAGGAGTACTCTTTTGGCTGGCTTAATAATACTTCTGAAAGAAGAGGAGTGTTGTCTATCATTTCCTTTGAGTTTTTCCTTTGATCCGCACGCATCATCTCTAAAAAAAGAGAGATGGATGGTTTATCCTACCCCTGAGTATTATTTTTTGTTTATATATATATATATATATATATATATATATATATATATATATAGCTTATCTATAGGGAACCTCCCCTTGATGAGAGGAGAGATCAGTCCCCTTTTGATGTGGTGAACCTACACATTTGGATGACTAATCTTCCTATTTTGGCTAATCAGACCTATTTTGTTTATCAGTATGTTGATCGACAAAATATTCAACCAATAATTTTTGGCAAATCTACTAGGGATATCATATCCATTATCAATTTATAATCTATCCATTCACCTCCACACTAACCAGGAAATAATGCACAATTTAAAGCCTCAAGCTTTAACTGAAGCAAGGTCAATTATTTTCCATTTTTGTTTCACAATCTGACAGATTCAAGGTATACACGAAGCCAAAGGGCTAAAGGTATCATTGACCCTGTATTCGAGTTGGTATAGCAAAGTGATTTTGATCTGTTTCCTTCACCATCTCGTCTTCAATAAACCAAGAGTTTTCCTCCTACTAAAGCCAGATCTCCATTGCCAGGCAAAGTATCTACTTCTGTTATTGATAAAGCTTTGCCAATAGTTACCCCTTTGAGATTTGTTATCCCTCCTTTTCATAATCCTACAATGGTAGTTCAAGGCCCCTAGGGTAATGCTTTTGGTCCTCTCAATCTTACTCCACCTCTACATGAGCTTCCACATAGTTCAAGGAAGAACTTTCCCAAGTTCTATGGTGATGGGAAAGTTCATCCTGATGAGCACATTGCAGCTTTCAGCATAGCTTGTGGAGTAATCAGAGTAGAATTTGAAGATGTAGCAGTCAAGCTTTTTGTAGAGACATTACAAAGTGCTGCTACATATTGGTTTTATCATCTACAGGCTCAGTCTATGACTGATTGGAATACTCTCAAAGTTAAGATTGAAGCTAGATTCAAACCTGCAAAAGATGCACATGCACTTTTGGTTCTCCTTACATAGATGAAAAAAGAGCCTCATGAGCCTATGAGAGACTTCATAGCCAAATTTGACAAACTAAGAAATAGAATCCCTGTAATTGCTCGACCTACAGCTAAGAATCTCAAATGCTTTTTCATTAATTCTTAGCTACCTGAAGTAAGTTTTCTCTTGAGATGTACTGGTCAAATAGATCTTGCTATAGCTCAACTTTTGGCCACTAAAGTAGAAGATGATCTCATCTTAGTAGGGAAAATAAGAAGAGATCCAAATAGAAATAGACCTTCATCATCTTTTGAATATGCATCTATAGGCACCACTGATCTAATGGTGCAAAAGCTGGCAAATGAAGTGCTAGCCTTGAAAAAACAAATGGCACAAGGAATGTCTTTTGCTCCTTCATACAGAGATATGCCAAGGACATTTTTAAATCAATCATATCAGGGCAATGTTGTTAGGAATCAAGGGCAATAGAATCACCTTCCTCCCCCACAAGGAAAACTTTCCCTTGAAGCTCCTCCAACCAACTCAGCAGTTGGATATTTGGAAATAGAACATGCTTTCTCTTTTCAACCTGAGTTTGAGCTAGAAAATGATGCTGATCTCCTTGAAGACAATCAAGAAGAATCAGCGGACGACTCCCACATTGATTTCCTGAACTACCAGGATGAACTCAGAACCAAATGAGAAGCTATTGATGGATCATATGCAGTGTTAACCAGATCCAAGAACCAATCAGTCCAGCAAGCTGATAAAGGGAAGATAGAGGAGCAACCTCGACCAATAGTTATGATTGCTAAGCATGGAACCCCTCTTCTTTTTTAGTCAAAGGATCTGATGATCACTCAAAATGTAAGTACATCAATTTCACCTTCACCTTCTACTCCCATTTTACAAACTAGTCCTCCTCCCGTCTCTCCTAAAACCCAAAAGTTTGAAATGCTTTCCTTTGTTCCTTGTCCAATTCAGGCATTTGACATAATTGATCATGTCAAAAAGATAAAAATATAAATGTTTGAATTTGAATACTTATAAGCTAATCCTGATCAATTGGATAGGTTGGTCCAATGTGTCAAGAACCAAACCATCCCTACAAGACAAGAGGTTAAGAAAATAATTCTTGATTCCCCAAAGAACATGCCCATTCCAAATAATCTTGTCTTTACTCCTCCAGTTGCCCCTAGGAAAATAGAACCTTTCTATGTTTCCCTATTAATAAATGGTTATCAGCTCAACAATTACATCATTGACTCAGGTGCATTTGATAATGGCATGCATGCTAAAGTAGCTAAGTCTCTAGGTCTCACACTAACAAAAACATTTGGGAGATGTTTCTCCATAGAGAACAAGCAAGTACCATTGCTGGGGCAAATTAAAGATGCCCAATTTACATTGGTAGCCTTTCCAGACAAGAGAATCAAGATGACTATCTTGGTGGCTGACGTCCCAGCATCTTATGGCATTTTGCTTGGATGAAATTTTTTCAAGGATGTGGGAAGAGAACTAAAAATAGACCTATCGAAAGCAAGGATTCCTGTCTAAGGCATAATGAAGAGATTGCTCCCTGAAAAGGAAGAAAAATATGTGGTCACCTAAACATCAGCCCCTGCAGCACAAATTATGTTTAAATCTTCAGGAAGGGGTAATTATTTCTTTACCATAGAGGATGTTCATGTTTCTATAGATGAAATTCCTATAGCTGACAATCCAGGAATTGATCCAAACAAGACTTCAAGGGAATTGGTAGGGTGCAGTATAAACAAAGAAGGATCTTCCATCTCTAATGAAGAGAAATCTGATAAGAAATCAACTTATGATGATGCTTCAATCTTGAAATCCAATGGCAGCAATTTTTCCACCAATGATGGAGTTGGGACTGTGTTGATATCTCCTCAAGGAGATATTTTTCCTTCATGTAATTTGCAAGTTAGTAACACCAACAACACAGCTAGATGTGAATCTCTATTGCTCAGATTGAAGAGTGTTCAAGATGAAGAAATCAAACTTCTTCACAGCAAAGGAGATGTTAAGCTGATAGTTTGTCAAGAGTTTGATGTGGACAATCCAATCATATGCTAGACTGAACCAAAAAAATGACCAATTATGGTAATGGACCATGCTGCTGCAAATTAAAATCAAGCAAAAGAACCCTTTGCCAAGAAAGCAAGGAGTTATGGCTTTCAAATTGAAGACCACATCCTACCTTGGAATAAGAAGAAGAAAAGGCCAAGAGGAAGACACAAAAAATTGGTTTCCCAATGGAGAGCTCCATTCACTCGTCACCGTTTCTGGGGGCAAAATGTCTTCTTGCTAGTTTACCAAGATAGCACACTCTTTTCACTACCTCTCAAGAAACAACATCTGAAACACTTTAACTCTTGAAGTATCAGATTATTTCATCTGTACATATGTATATTTGTATAGTTTTTAATTATGTTTTGTTTTGTTTCTTTCTTTTTTAATGCCTTTCATTTTTGGGTAGCATGACTCCATAGCCCAATGGCATACTTCAAGGCACTAGAGATTCTGGATTCTACTCCCTTAAAAAAAAAATTACAATTGATAGAAGTTCCCCAACTGGAGCCAGCTGTTGTTCCCCAAAAATATCACTCATTTTTGGGACAACATTTGAACTATTTTGGTCTTACAGACCAAAATTGTCTCTTCCCTTTTTAAAATTTCTCCTAGGAATTCAAATTTCTCATTTTTCAAGCTTCTCAGAAATCTACGGACTCTACAGGCAGATTCAATTCTATAGGTTCAAAGACTTCTACAAGTAGGTTCAACCAAAAGAATCAATTTATAACACTTGGTCATTTTTAGGATTGTTTCAATGCCTTGGTTCAAACAAAAACCTCCATCGACAAACATCAACAGCAGGTTCAACATTTGGTTCATCCTTTGGTTCAACATCAAATGGTTCAAAGGCAGGTTCAATCAAGTGGTTCAACGCTTTGTTTCACTCATTTGGTTCATCCTTTGGTTCAACGTCATTTGGTTTAACAATTAGTTCATCATTTCAATTCAATCAAATGAACCATAGGCTTGAACCATTTTGGTTCAACATCTTGGTTCAACGAAGAGGTTCAACATCTTGGTTCAATGGAGCATTTCATCAGCTTGGTTCATTCAATTGAACCATCGGCTTGAACTATCAACTTAAACCATTTTGGTTCAAAGCCTGGTTCAATAGATTAGTTAAATGAAGTGGTTTAACACATTTAGTTCAACAAAGATCAAAAAGACTCAGTCGAACAAGGGAATGAACCATTGAACCATTGAACCAAAGTTGGTTCAAGTGATAAAGTTCAAAGGAGTGCCCCAAGAGTCAAAGACACAAGTGCCCTTGTCAAGGGAATTCCCATGGCAAAAAGTGACCAAGGCAAACAAATAGAATGAGACAAAATCCCGACAAAATCCCACGGATGCTACCAAGTGTCGATAGTCGAGCCCCACTAAACTTTGTTTCTGTGAATTGGCAGATATTTCCATGTGTCCCTCTTAAAGCTTGTTGGGAGCCTCCAAGTGTCAATATCCATAGTCTCTTCCCTTAGCTTCAGTATTTCTAGCAAAGACCGTGGTGGTCCCAGGGATGAGTGACTAAATGAAGTGGAATGCACCAAGTGTTTGCATTCATGCGACTAACAAATGTATTTGGACCACGCCATGTGTCCCTTGAAAAATTTGGTGAAAGCCGACAAGTGTCAAACTCCACAATTTTTCCCTCCTGTTTCTTGTTTTATAAAGACTATGGTGGACCCCCAGTGAGCTGCTGAAGAAAGCAGAACGCACCATGTGTCATCATCCGTTGACTCTCCAAAGATGAGTGGAAGCTACCACCTATTCATTTATAACCCCACAAAGAGTGACACATGTCTGCGTTTGAGTTTTGAATAAGTTTCTAAGCTCATCCTAAGCATTTTTTGAGCACAGTGGAGACTGCCACGTGTTATCATCCACATGAATCTAAAATAAGTCTCAAGTGTTTTCAAAGGCCACTAAAGTGCAGTAGAGACTGCCATGTGTCATCTTTCACAGGGCTCTCAAAGGATATGTCATCTTTTGAGTCTCATTTCACTTTGCTTTTAAGAGCCACAGAAGCCACCACATGTCCTTTGTAAGTTAAGCAAAACATGCCAAGTGGCATCATCCGCATGAATCCAAATGAGTTACGCACAGTTCTATAGTGTTTCTAAAATACAATGGAAGCCAACACATGTCATCCTCTGCAAGATTCTCAAGAGCCAAGCAGAAGCTACCACCTTTTCCATTGTAAATCTGTGAAGAGAGACAAGTGTCTACACCCACAATTCTGATTTTCTAATAAATTTTAAAGCCTCTATCAATAAACATTTCTCAGAGTCCCATGGAAGTTACCACATGTCTTCACCTGTTTAGCAGTAGAATGTGCCATGCGTCAATTGCTAAAGATCAGCAGAAAGTGACTAAGGAATAGAGCATCAAGTTGAATCTAGGACCCGATTCAAATAACCAGAAAAGGAGGAATGATGAAGGTAAGATCAGATCACCAGGTGGACATTGAAAGTTGCAAAATTTCAATAAGCGTGACTTGTTTCCCTACATTGACAAAATTAAATGGGTAAAATGCCCCTAAGTTCCAGCCTGTCCTCTTAATAGATTCCAATGCAACATGATGTGTTACTATTCCCGAGTCCTTCTTGAAATGGCTATATAAAGGACTCTCTTCTATTGGAAAAGGATCTCTTTTTTGATAATTAGAATGAAACTCTGCCCAAATTGTAAGGCATTACTAAGACTTTGAGCTCAGATTGCTGATCATATTTTGTTACTGGAATAAGAAAGCTAGTGACTTTTTAGACTTTGTGCTGTGATATCTTTGTTGTTGGGGAAACTATTCTTATGTCTTTTTCCTTGATATATTTCTATTCCTTTAATTCAACAAGCAAAATTAGTGAAAGTAGTCAGGAAGGTGTCCTGAAGAGTCAAGTGTGGAGAGACTTTGTGTCCCCATAATTGCCTTTAGTGTGTTTTCTTTTCATTTCTGTGTAAAGGACCTTGGGACGACTTTGTGCCCTCATTGTCCTTCGTATCTTACTCTTGAGCAATTTAGGTGGAGACTTTGTGCTGCATCTCGATTTGTTGGTTACTACATCCTTTGTTACATTTTGTTGTTACTACCAGGATTACTCTTGTGGCTGGCTGAATAGTACTTCTGAAAGAAGAGGAGTGTTGTCTGTCATTTCCTTTGAGTTTTTCCTTTGATTCGCATGCATCATCTCTAAAAAAAGAGAGATGGATGGTTTGTCCTACCCCTGAGTATTGTTTTCCATTTATATATATATATATATATATATAGCTTATCTATAGGGAACCTCCCCTTGATGAGAGGAAAGATCAGTCCCCTTCTGATGTGGTGAACCTACACATTTAGATGACTAATCTTCCTACTTTGGCTAATCAGACCTATTTTGTTTATCAAAAAAACAAAATATTTTATCATGTTTCACATGATTTTGCCTAACATAAAAAGGCATACGACACCTATAAATGGATAAATAACTAGACAACATACTAATAAAATCATGTTTAAACAAACAAAAATCAACAAAAGAATATCTCACTTGTTGCTTTTCTTTTTACTCTTGAAAAAAAAATCAAACTGTATGTGATCAACAGGCTTTAGAAAAATTTATAGATTATTATCAAAATGATGATAAGCAAAAATTTTAACATCAAAATCAGATTCAAAACCTAAATACTCAAATGAGGCTTTAGATTCTACCCTATCAATAAAATCAAATCTTTTCTCTGAAGTTCAAAATACACTTTCATCTTGATTCAGTGTATTAAGAAATTCATTAATAATCATTTCATCATCAAACTTAAATGTTTCAGTGAAGCATTCATTTTCTACACTTTGAACAGGTTGACTATCATTTTTTGTCACTTTGTTAGAGTTTTGACACACAGAAAAGTGATCAATATGATAAACATGATTATGAGTTATATCAAAAAATTTAAACAAGAAATATTTAAATTTAAAATTTTGAATATTCAAAACTTCCTTATTTTGTTTGTAAGTTATCATCTCTGATTTAAACATAATTCTAGAATTATAATTTTGTTCAATCTTCACTATATGTCTATCAACTTTAGATTCAAGTAGAGCAAACTAAAATTTGTCATATTCATAATCCATCATGCTATTGTCCATCTAAATATCTAGAAAAGTAAAAGTCTCAAAATCACTATGTTCCATGGAATTAAGTATATTCATTTCAGAAAAATCTTGAAGCTTAGGAGCTTCATAGCCTTGGATTTTTACATCCTTATTGAAATCATTAAGATGTAATTTGGAACTTGGTGAATTTCCTACATGTTGCACCATTAAATCATCAAAAAGAGGGCAACCACTTATGTAGGAGTCAGATAATGGTGATTTTAGAAGATTATTATCATACAAGTCTGATTTTGAGCATCCAAGAGTATCAGGACTCAGAAGGGACATCAAAGACTTCTCATATATTGAGAAATAAAAATTAGAACTATCATTTTTATTTTGAAAATGACTGAAAGGAGTAATATTAGATTCAAATGAAATAACGTCATGATTAGGAAAAAATTATGATTCTTGATTTGATTGTAGATGAATAGAATATTCATCATGAGAACTGGTAATCACATTATAAACTAAGAAAATAGAAAAATCAGCAGGAAATTTGTCTTCAAATTTAACCATTAACTAAAAAAACTTTTTGCATTTGAATAGATCATGATTTAAAGAACAAATCTGGAAAAAAAATTTACTTCACTTTCAGATATGGGTAATTTGTAAGACCATTTAAAAGTCTATGATTCCAATTTTTTTAGCAACCTTTTTGTGGTTATTAGGCGAATGACCCATCAAAAGACTATAAAAAAAATCTTTACTAGGTTTGAAAGAAGGTGAAATATCTTGGTACTTAGACAAGAAGCGTAATAGATATTTACCAATGGCTTCATATTTATGGCGGGATAATGTATACCAAGTTACTAGATTCAAGTCAACTTGATTTTTGATCAACTGATCAATGATAACACATTCTTGAGTGAGATCGTTCGGTTCAAGAGGGTAAGAGACATTCTTATTTTTTTAATGAGGGTCAAAAGTTGATTTATGAAATTGTAAGAAGTCCATCATCTTAATTTTTTTTGTAGAGCGGCAAGTCTATAAACTTTTGGTAATAATTTCATCTATAAAATAAGAGCAAGGTTTATTCTAAGCCTAGATGAAAAAGGAATTTTAATATAATCCAAAAAATAACATTGAGAAAATATTTGAAAGGGATCACCTTCACGTCAAATTGAATTGAGCCAAGTTTTCAGATCAGAGTAGATGCTTTTAACAATGTCGATGAGAATATGCCATTCTTATAAAAATTCATCAAGATCAAATTTGATCAAAGACGCTACATGAAGGTCATTTAAATAAGAATCAAAACATGAACAGCTAGTAGATACTGAAGGAAACATTAGTATAAACTAGCAATCAGCTATTGTTAGAAAACTAAAATGAAATCATTCAAGAAATAATTAAATGTCCCTAACAAAGTCACCAAATTAGTTGATGCTAAAAATTATCACACTAATGAATCACCCCTTTTGCCTATCATGAAGGTTAAGTCAGAATTGTATTAGTTTAATCGTGAGAGTCTTGTAACTGAAAAATTAGTACAAGACTTGTAGTGAGTTTTAAAAAAATCAAGTTACATTGGTTAGACACTTGATTGAGTTCTAGTAATATAATATATTTCTTAGAGGAATTGTTTCAGTTCACATGAGTGATAGATGAATTGAATGCTTTCAAAAGGAAGGTGGTCTTGGATAATGGGTTCATGAATACACTTACATTTGAATATCTCTGAATTATAAATCATAAATATTAAAGATGTGTTTGAGTTTAATGATACTTTATAAAATATAAACTGAATGTTGTTAATAAGTCATTAAATGTAACATATTTTATTATAGAAATCAAAAATGTACTTTCCTAAATTATGAATTAGTTTAAATAAGAAATTATAATCTATTCTATCTGATAGAGAAAATCTATTAATTAGATAATCTCTTGAAGAATAAAACCCTGATTCAATAAATACATATTTCAAGTAATTTCATGTATTATTGTAGTAATATTCCCCAAGTAATTTCAAAGATAAATCCAAAATATAAATAAATGGATTTAAGATAAGTGACGGATCTCAAAATGTGAATCAAAATAGACTTGTGTTTAGAATCATATGCATACTTTAAATCTGAAAATAATGTTTCAGTTTTAAATTTAATAAATGCTTCTCCAAATGAAAAGCAAGCTACTGCCAGTAAATAGAGAGGAAGAAGGTGGTAAGGAGAGAGAAAAGAGAACAAATAAAAAAGAATGACTAATTAAAGAAAAAGAACTAACTAAACAATAAAAGATAAATAAAGAAAAAAATATTACACTAAAAGATATAATACATAGAGGTGTCACTAAACAAAATCAGATAATAAGAGATGATTGAGAAACCCAAAACAAGAAATGATTTTATTAATAAAATAAATCACACATATTACAATTTTTGAAAAGAGACATTGCAGCATGTGTAAACATCAAACTTCTATCATGCAAAGGATGGTGTGTTCATCAGTATTCAACGATAGCTAGATTCTGGCGTATATGAATGTAAATCCATATTCATCAAAATATTAAATATCCAAAATATTAACTAAATAACCAAAAAATAATTGAACATAAATCTAGATATGCCTATAATAGATGAGATATGGCTATGTCATCAAATTAAGTAAGCGTCGATCTTCCACAAATAATGATCATCTCAGAAACTTGTTCTTGAAAAATAATCACAAATGAAAGCAAGAGTTCTCAAATTTACCTATCAAAGTTCCCCCTTTTTGATAATGAGGTTGCTTTGACTTTATAATCTTTGTTAAGCAATTAGTTAGTTTAACAACTATCTTATAATTTAAAATTTAGAAAAATAAATTTATAATTTAAAGTTAAATTAACTTTATAAAATAAAGTTATAGGTTTTATGTAAACTTTAATCTCATAACAAACTTAATAATAATATCTTTAAAATATTTATTTTATAAAGACCGATCAAACACTTGGGTGGGGGGTCTACAATGAAATTACTCTAATAAACTAGTCTTAAAATATCAATCCATAATGATATCATTAAAATAAAAAATAACTAAACCATACATTTTTTCATTACTTAATAAAATATTGAATTTATTCAACTTGAATCAACCAAACACCAAGCTGTATATTATTCCAAATATCATCAAATCTAAAGATACCTACTGATAGCTTTCATCTGTATGCTTAAAAGTAAGGCTTTGTCAAATTAACTGATTTAAATAAATGATCAAAACAAAGAATTTCAACAATCAATCCATATGTCTTCTAAGAATGCTTAGATCCACTATCATTTATCTGATCTGAAATCTAACAATTTATATCAAGCAACCGGATCCGTCAAATGGGATCTCATAAAAAATAACATAATTCTAAAAATACATTGCAAGCAACAAAACATTATTCTTTGGTTTTTACATAATCAACTTGACCAATCATGTTGAATATTGCTCACATATTATGAAGTCAAAATTGTAGTAACCATTCTATAATCTCACATAAATCGAACAAACCAATATTATTTCCTAACTATAAAAACATCTACTTTGACAACATTGAAATGATTCAATAACAAAATTTACTATTATATGGGAAAAATCTGTAACAGAGATTAAATTTCGAGGGCAAATGATATATCTTCATGTCATCAAATCTATCAATTTTGATTGCAAAACCTGAACGTAAATTTGTTTAATAAAACAAATTATTAAGTTTTATGATCAAAACCATTAGGTTTTGAACTTAAAACTTCATTCCAAAACATCTCACCAAAAAACAATTATGTCAAAAAACTAAAAAATTTGCCATAAAGTCTTTATGAAAACCCCAAGTTTATAAACATAAATATTTCGGGCAAAATACCCACACTAAGTTGAAACCAATAGGTAAAAAATTCATTTCAGCATGTAAATTTTAACGAATTCAAGACACATTAAACTATGGTGTGATGAAATACTGCTCAAAAGTTAATCAGTCAAATACCTAAATCAAAATTTGGCAAGCCTCAAAAAAATTCTTTGTCAGGATTTGAATATTCAGCATTATCAGCATATGTCACAAGATGGACTCAAAGAGGGAAAAATAAATAAAACAAGTGGAGTTGAACCCAAAAAAACCCCAACTGTATCTCATCCATATTACATGAATAAATTGATAATAATGTGAAGAAATGAAGACTTTTACCAAATCCAAACCATATCTTCATTGCATAACAAAATTTTGGGAATATAAAGAAAAAATTAAATCATTTGAGTGAGTTTTCTATTAAGAAAACTCTCCTGTTACCAAAAAATGTGCTCCAATAGACCAAATAAAAAAACCAAAATAGGTGCATTTTGATCTATATGCTATGTTGAAAGTGTGTTCCAAACAAATTTATCCAAATTTCAAGAAAAGCATGTTTTTAAGCTTCATTACCATCTATATTTTGAAGACTAAATCTTGAAAGAGATTTTTTTTTTTTTTTTGTTTATTCACAAAGGAGAAGGTAGCAGAAGTAAAGTAGGCTATGTACACATACCTACTCATACATGCTGCCCAAAAAGCTTGATCAAGTTTAGAAGACTTTCAAATTTATCTAAGACGCAAATCAAGACTTGTTTAATTCACTACTCAACTTTAGAGATCCTAAATAAAAGATAACTACAAAATTTCTAACTTCTAAAGGTACATTAAATACTCATCAATTGATGTTGTGTTCATCGAAACATGATTTTCTTTTCTCATGCTATTTAGTTAAGCGTAAACATGCCTTGGTGTCATCTTGGTGTAATATGAAGAGAGGTTTTTTATTTATACCACACTTGGTGTCCACATCCTTTTTAATGGGTTGACATCAGGATATTTAATGGATTGCAATTGATGTTCACATCCTTCCAATCAAAAATACTTCATTAATCAAAACAATACCACTCATTCGGAAGTTATCAATATAAGTTATATTTTATTTTGAAACTTATATTATAAAATAGGACCTACAAACTTTAATGCATTTGATCATTAAGACTTTGATTTATTATTTTTTTGGAAAATAAAACCAAATCCATGGATTATGAAATGAATTTTATTATAATCCTGTTATATCAACTGTAAAAAGGTACCACTTCCATGTGCAATAAAATGTGTGACAGATGCTCGATTCTAAAAATTGAGGAGATTACAGTATTTGCTAAGCTCATGAAGAAAAAATTTAATAATCAGATACCAAATTTATTTTCCCTATTATTCAATATGCCAAATAGAGACAATTGTGACAAAGGTCCTATTGTTGAAGTGAAAAATAAGAATCCTCAGAGATAACTTAATGCAAATCGAAAAGTAATGAAAATGGCAAACACTACAATTACCATATTTAATCTAATCACACAAAATGAAAAGGTATAATAAGACCATAATATTTTAATTCATTGGCCCCCACCATATATTTTATAAAGATGATATAATTTTTGAGATTTGAAAAATTTAAAACAAGGTGCAAAAATTTTAGTTAACAAACTCTTCATGGTATGAAAGATACGAGCATCTAAAGAGAGTTAAAACTGGGTGTCTTAGGCTTGAAAATCTTGAATTCATCCAAATTAATAATTTTACTCTCCCACTGATCTTATTTACTTTAAATAATCTTCATGACACTTGAAACATCTCATAACACCTTTTCAAATGATCAAAAACCAACTTTTCCCTTTATGCCTTTGAAACTTCCTGTGGGGTTTTGAGTTTGTCTATGGGGTTTACATAAATTTTGGAGTTTTAACACTATTTATAAGTTTTTAATGGGATTTAAACCATCCTATAATTCTTTTCAAATACTTTCCTAAGCCTGGAACCCTCAACCACACCTTAAAACGCCAAAAGTGTGTCTCACCAATTATGACCATTATGAGACATAGAGGGGATTCTATATAAACAACAAGAACTTAAAATTGTAATATGACCATAATATTATTAATAGGTATATTATGTCATTATTACCAATCCTACCAAGTTTCAAGTATGTTCGATGCATACTTTGTCCTCTAGAAATTTTTTACCAAACTTTAACTTGAGTTGCCTCCATACTTCATGCCTAAACTTATCTTTCTTCAAATTTTTGCTTGAAACCTTGAATTTGATAACTTATATATAACATATTAGGTTTAAAAAATCATATTATATTTTCTTAGGACCTCTCCAAGGCTTAAACTGCTGCTCGTTAGCACCCAAAACTGATAAAACTTCAACTAACCTCTAATGGTTACCTTCTTGACTGCAAGAGTCTTGCGTAAGAAAAATAGGTATTTTCACTCTTTTTACGACCTATAGGATGGAATGGTATGATTTTTTTGGTTATTTATACCATTATTATCAAATTTCATGCTTTGACTTCACATATAGATGACCTAAAATGGCTAATTCATTCAAGGTAGGTGCTAATGTTGATCAAGATTAGACATGGGGTTGACTATACTAAAATAGTGAATAGTTTCCATTATTAAAAAACCTAAAAAATATTTCAAATATTTATATTAGTTCATAATGAGTTTTTTTCCAAATTTCATGATTAGATCATGCATATTTTAGCCTGTAAGTATATTTTTCCAAAAGCTAGTGACATGTTGCCTACTTGGTCAAGTTTCACAACTGAATTTTATTCCTCCCTACCTTGGTTTTTGCCTTATCATGATGAGATTATTTTTAAATTCTCATGAAACTTATATTTTTCATTATTCCACTCTTCATTAGTTTGTTTTTACCTTCATGCAACTCATGTATGACTTAAACTCCTTCAATAAAAATCCATGGATGCCTACGTGCTCAATGATGTAGGTGATGGTTATGAATTACATGACTGTAGATTGCATTGTGAGGTCTTCTATGATCAACCTACACTCCATTACATCTCCATATTTTCTTATGAAACCTTTATACCATGAGACTCCACCTAGATCACCTTGTTTGAACTAGCTTTTTCCCTCTTGAAGATAGGCCTGCTCTTCTTGAGCATCCCCAAATTTGAACATAGTCCTCCTATAGGTGAAAACCAATTCCCTTATTGGTTTTCAATACTATCATTTAATCCACTTTGTATACTTAGTCTCAGAGACTTCTTAATCTTTTTTCCAAATAAACTTGAGTACATATTGAAACCAACTCACTGTCCAAACCAAAAGGTGATTGTAGGTGTGTTGTTTGTTAGAGAATTCTTATTTTATAATAAAAAATATATAAATAAATATTTAATATGCATGTAAAAAAAATAGTAAATAAATATTACTAATTTTAAATTTTTGATAAATGGCTATATCCAATGTGGGACACAAAAATAATTATAAGTTCATTAATTTGATCACAAAGTTAGTGAAAAAGCATAAATTATTGTATGCAATTCATTATTATGCTATCATGAATTTTTTTTTAAGTGTGCATGACAATGCCACCTCCTAACGGCCATTTGTTACTTCTTCTTCTCTATACTTCTCATTTGTAAAGTATCATAAACACTTCATGTGGAAGTTATTTTCTTTAATTAAACTTTGTGTGGAAGTTTTAATTTTCTACCCCAATACATTTAAATCATAATTTGTAATAGATATTCTTATGTTATAAAAGGCTCCAAATATGCTTAGTGATTTTTTCATGAGAAACAGTGAGATGTAATCTCACAATCATGCTATCCTAAAATTACCTTCTAGTAGTTTATGGATTATAATTCTTTTTATTTCAAAAGGTAACCTTTGGCATGATGAAGGTATTTAAGTCTTCAAATTTTTCACATAGTATAATACCTTTATGGTGACTATGGCATTTATTCCCACTTAGTAAAGGGGGAGTGTTAGATCATTTTTAATGACTAAGTGATAATTTAACCCTTATCCTATACTTATAACTAATTAAATAATAATAATAATAAGTTATTTATTACCATGAGATAGAAACCTCATGTAAATAAACAATCATATTATATTTATTTGATTATTTAATAAGTTTTTATTAAATCAGGATAATAATTACTGAAGGTTTATTTGGGATATTAATTAACTGATCTCTTTTATTTATTCAAGATGGTTGGATCCATTATTTACAACGATCATCTCCCTTATATTTACCTATAAATAAGGTTTTAACTCTATGGTGAATAACAACTTGATATCTTGATATTTGCAAGATATTTGTATTATCAAAATGTTTGTGAAGACTTTGCTGAGAAGAAGTGAGAAGTTAGAGTTGTATTGGGTTAAATTATTTCTCTATCAATGAAAAATCACTTGCTAGGTTTTTTACCTCTTTGAGGTTTTCCCAGGATAAATATTTTATGCAGTATGTTCATTGATCTGTGTGCTCCATTTATGCTTTGGTTATTCAATCTCTTCTAGATCTAGCATGTGTATTGCTTCATTAATAATTTCTATCATTGTTGAGCCTAACTGTATTTTGAGTCCTTTGAAGTCCACCATCTATATATTTTTATGAGCCTAAGATGACATTTTTCTCTATGCTTCTTTCCAACCACTATCTTGAACATGAAACCTTCCTTGTAGACCATTGGCCTCCATCCTATCAGCCAAACTAAAGAAAACCCTATAAGTGCCCTTTTTAGATTGTAGGTGCTCATTTCATGGTGTATGACATTTAGGATTTGATTCCTTTTGTATTATCCTTCTCAAATCAACTCCCAATGGTAAAGTTTGTGTCTGTAGGTTGGTATCTTCTAAGATTTACCATATGAGTTTATGAATATCTACAGTCAGGCTATAGGTGTGCTTTTGAGGGTAAGACACACCTATAGGTGATGGTCAAGACCAAAGCATTGTATCCCATCTCACCTTGATGTTATTTAGATCTTTGGTGTGTCCCTCAACTCAAAAGACCATTTAACATGGATGCATGTTTTATCTTACTTGAATAAGAACTAGAAGGTCATTTATAGAGTGCCAACACTATAGACATCACTAAAAATCTTCAATAAACAAATGTGTAACTTTGAAGCCTCCATGACACTACCTATTTTGATCAAACACCCATTTTATTTGCATTGGTAATACCCCTTTATGAGGGCTACAAGATATGATCATTTATATTCCTCTAGGCTCCTTACAACATTGTCATATATTAACACCAAAAGTGGTTGGAGCTCTATTTTAGAGATTTTAGGGAACTTGTATGTAAACTTTGTTCTTCAATCTGAAGATGATTTCTCAACTCTAGTACTAGGCCAAGTAGTCTTCTCTCATTAATCTATTTTTATAACACCTTATAATTAACCATTACCACCAACAAACCCCTTGTAGTGTTTCTATGAATCTCCTTTGTTCATCTCTATTCACTCATTCAACTTTTCACAAGCCCTCACCTTCTATCTTAGTATTAGGCAATCCTCTTTAGGTCTCTGGTACCAAATGATGATATAGGTCTCAAAGGATCATTCTAAAATCTATAATGGAGTTGAATTAACTGAATTGACAAAATCACTACAAGATGTGCTTATTTTGATCCGGACAACAATCCAAATGACAATTCGGGTGATGGGTCTACCCCAATTGATGGCGAAACTTTCGGGAGCCATAACTTTTACACCGTAGCTCCAATTGACTCACCATTTGAACCATTGGAAAGCTAATAATGAGGGGAACGTTATGTGATGGCATTGAGATTTTCTCAATGAAGTTTTACCCCATGAAACCCAATGAAAGTGTCCCAAATTTCAATTTTAGTAGTGCAGTCTAAAAATAGTAAGTTTCTAAAAATAGTAATTCCTTGAATTTTGTATTGTTGTAAATCATGTAAGTCAAACCAATTCATCTCCCTCGAGATTTTTGACCTTCCACATCCTCCCCACACCTTCAAAACATATATAAATGAAGATGTAACCCGAAATGGAAATTAGACATCTCTTCTCAAAGATAAGCATATGTTTGGGTCTGCAATTTTGATAAATAAAACATCTCTTTTTAGAGATAACATTATTTGAATTGTGTTTTTATTATTTTTATTAAATTTCAACCAAAGCTTTTTGAGTTTTGGATCAGTGGTATCAGAGTTAGGTTTTGAGGTCGAGTCTCGTGGAAGCTGGTGGGCCTGATCCACGTCGATGCATGATGTGTCTCCATGCCTCCCAGTTATCGGACTACCTACCACGTGTTCCGACTGGGAATCACCTCAGGTGTCCTTAGACTAGCCATATAGTGGTCTGGAAGAGGACCCAAATCACTCTGGAACTTTTGTCATGATGGCCAACCTTCTATTGGTATTACTAACCACTATAATTACTCACACATCTAGGAAATACCCCATATAACTAACCTAGGTCAACCAAGGTGTAATACCTTGAGACATTTATTATATAAGCTAGGATTAATTAATTATTCCAACATTTCCCCCCCCTTAATTAATCATATCCTGAAGAGAATAAGGGAGAGAATTTTTGAATGCCTCAAATTTATCACATGCAAGTGACTTTGTGAAGACATTTACACACTGATCTTAAGTGGGGCAATATTGGAGATGTATGTTGTGATACTGAACATGTTTGCATATGAAATGAATCTAAACCTCTATGTGCTTGGTTCTCTCATGAAACACTGGACTAAAAACAAGATGTAGAACACCTTGATTGTCATAATTCAAAACTATAGGCTGAGTCTATGGAACTCCAAGTCCTAAAATAATATGAAGTATCCATATCACTTCACAAATAGCTCCTACTATAGCGTGATATTTCACCTTTATAGAAGATCTAAAAACAAATTTTTCTGCTTACTTCTCTATGAAATCAGACCATATCCTAAAAGGAATACAAATTTAGAAGTGGATTTCCTATCATCAATATAAGTTTCATGATCTACATCCATGTATCCTATCAAGAATAACTTATCATTCTTCTTGTACTCTAGGCCATACTCAACTATACCTCTAATGTATCATAATACCTACTTTTCTACTTTTCAATGTGCCACCTTTGGTTCCTGCCTGAACTGAAAAATATAGTTGACAACATAACTAATATATGGCCTAGTATATGTCAAGTAAATGAGACTCCCAATAAACTACTGATAGAGAGTTGCATTTACTTTTGGTGATGGATTGTATGAAAAAACTGAAGTCTTACCTCCATAGGTGTTTTAATAGGCTTGCATTCCATCATCTTGAGTTTCTCAAGTAATGTCTTGGTATACTTCATTTGTGAAACAAAAATGTAATGTTCCTTCTACCATACCTCCAAACCAAGATAATAGTCTAGTAGCCTGAGATCTATCATGTCAAACAATTGCTTGAGATCATTCTTAGTTGCATCAATCATCTTCACTATGTTGCCAGTGATGACTAGATCATCGACATAAGCAATCACTATAACAACCTCCCCCCATGTTGTTTGAGGTAGAGATTAGGATCATATGGACTCATGTTGAATCCATGTTGTATGAGATGTTCATCAATCTTGATGTACTAGGCTTAGGGAGCCTATTTTAGCCCATAGAGAGATTTGATAAGCCTAAACACCTTCTATTCTTGATTAGGTGTCACAAATCCTTTAGGTTGAGTCATGTAGACTTCCTCTTTCAAATATCCATTGAGAAATGTACTTTTTATGTCCATATGATGAACTTTCCATCCAAACTATGCAGCCATAACAAAAACCATTCTGATAGTCTTTATCGTAGTTGTGGGATCAAAAGTCTCCTCATAGTCAATGTCTTCTTTTTTAGCACACCTGTTTGTAAAAAGCCTTGCTTTGTACTTATCAATACTATCATTTGCTTTGTACTTGGTCTTAAGTACCCATTCGCATCTAATAATCTTCTTTCCTAATGAAAGATCAACAAGCTACCAAGTGTTATTCTCCATCAGTGACTGATATTTTACATCCATGGCATCTTTCCAAGGTCTAGACTGTAGGGATTTTGTTATTGTAGAGGGCTCATATGTTTCTTGCATAATACTCATAAGGGCCATATTAACATCTTCTCAAGCCATTCTTCGAGTCCTTGGTCTTGAATTGGATATATCTGGTACTCTATTCAAGTTAGCATCTTGTATAGTACTTGTATACCACTTGGGCATACGTTGAACTATAGGTGGTGGTACTAAAGGTCCTATTTGACTATCTTATTATTCACTTTCACCATCACTATCTAAAAATATTACAAGAATTTTGCATGTATCATTTGCCTATGTAGAAGGTGGATTGATTCCACTCTTTTCATCAAACACTACATCTATGTTGATTAATACCTTCTTTATTTCTAGATCAAGTATCATGTATGTCTTTGATTGTTCACTATATCCCAAACAATACATTCCTTTGTTTTCTTAATTAACTTCTTTCTTTTCTTCTTAGAAACATGCATATATGCTTAGCAACCAAAAACTTGAAGGTTAGTTACCTTTGGTTTATTCCATGTCTAAGTTTCATGAGGTGTGATTCCATCAAGAGCTTTGATGGGTGACCTATTCAATAAGCAAACTGCAGTGAGAAAAGCTTCTACCTAATATGTATTAGGCAATTTTTCATCCTCAACCATGTTGTGAAACATTTCCACAATGACTATGTTATGTCATTTTGCAACTCAATTCTGTTGAGGTGAATATGGATTTGTTAATTGATGATTAATTCCATTTACACTTAGATAGGTTGAGAATTATTTATTGATGCATTCCCCCCCATGATATGAGTAGAGGGTCTTGATTTTCTTACTAGTTTCATTTTCAACCGTGGCTTTGAATTCTTTAAAGACTTGAAAAGCTTGATCCTTAGTATTTAATAAATATACCCACATTTTTTATGAGTAATCATCAACAAAACACTGAAAGTATTTTTACCCTCTTAGACTGGGAGCAAAATGTCCATAAAGATCGGTGTGCACCAAGTCCAACTTACCAAGTGATCGATACTTAGTCTTGCCAAAGGGGATCTTCATTATTTTTGTGCTAAGTAATTGGTACATATATCAAAATATTGATTGATTTTGGGAAGGCCATGAACTATATCCTATTTGCTCAATAACTCAAGTGACCATATCTTATGTGCCAAAAATTGCCTTGTTATGTATATTTGACCACAAGTGCTTGATGATTATTTTTAATATAATCAAGCTGAAACATTTTGCCAATGTTGGAAGCCTTGATAATCACTTTGAAATGCCTAGACTTGTCTTTGATGTGGCAAAATTTTTGATCATTTTGGTGATCAAATTCAACCATGAGGTTGTGATCAAGTAGCTGATTAACAGATAATAGATTTTTTGTAAGTCTTGGAACATTTAGAACATTTAAAATGTTGCAATATTTATTTCCAAGTTGAAGTTTCATGTCACTATTGCCTTGAACTGTATATGAGGTATCATCTCCAAGTGATACATTGCCCTTTGATTCTATTTTGGTCAATGTAGAAAACCAAAATTTTCTACTTGTCATGTGTATGGTTGTTACTGAATCAACATACCAAATTTCACTTAGATGATTGGTAGACTCAAATGTTTGAGTAGCTAAACTATAGTCCTCATTTGAAGAATCATTATCTTCAGCAACATTGTCATGTTATTTAGGCTTGTAATTTTTTTGTTTCCACCTATATTGTTGTTTGGTTGCTTCTTTTCAATTTGTGGTGACTTTTTGAAAGAGGGCTTCTTTCCTGATAAGCCCTGTTGAAATGTGTTGTACCAATATTGTTTCAAGTCATGTCCCTATTTTACATAAATTTGACATACTTTAAGAGAACGTGAATTATTTCCTTGTTGGTTTTGTTTTTTATTCTACTTTGGATATTGCTTTGGACCCTTCATGGGTTTCTTCCCTTTTTGATTTGATGTGAGTTCATGCTCATCATCTGCTTCCTCTGAATTATTAATAGTTTCCTCTTGTTGCAACAAATTTACCAACACCTCAAAGGTTGGTTTTTATCTTGGGACATTCAAAGTGGTCACAAAGATCTTATATGCGGGGGGTAATGTTGTAAGGACTATAGGGACCAAAGAGTCATCTGTCATTGATTCACCCAAATATTAAAGCAAAGCCCACAAAGTTGTAACTCTTCTAAGGAATGATTCTACTTTTTCATCTGATTTGAGCTTGAGAATGTGCAATTAGCTCTGAAGATGTAGGATTTGATTTTGATTCTTAGTTTCATATATATATATATTTAAGCTTATCCCATGCATCTTTTATAGTTGTAGCACTACGGATATGAGGTTGTACCTCATCCAAAATTCCAAACATGATTATTAACTTAGCCTTTTTATTAGCCTTGTCAAATTTTGGTTGTTGATCAACATTTGTTGCATGTTTGAGCCATGTGCCTTCTACAACTGACCAAATATCTTAAAACTCAATATGTGTTTGTACTTTTATTTTCCATGTTGCATAATTGTCACCAAATAGTAATTATGTGTCAGGGAGCACAAAATGTGGTCCAGAAATAGACATTTTGCAAGTTGTGTGATAAATTACAAGTGTGTTGTAAAGTGTAAAAATGAAATGTGCATCTATAAAATGTACATAAAATGCAAAAATCCATACACAAAGATAAAAAACTACACACAATCACACAATGGATGTCAACATCTGCTAAAAATGCATCAAAAAAATCAATGGAAAAATGGATGAGATAGAGAATAAAAAAATAAGCACTTTTGAAAAAAAAGGGAACTTAAATTTGAGTTACAATTCAAAAAATAAGTGTTTTGATTTCTCATAAAAATGTGTCAAATCAATTAAAAAACACTAAAAATTGATTTTTTAAGGTAAATCAGAAAAGAAGATATTTGTGAAACCACTCGTTGGAACTAGAATTTCACCACAAACTTAGAAAATTCAATGAAAGTGAAAAATAAACCTTTCAATTATATTGGGATGCATGTAAGTGTTTTGTCTTGCTCTTTTAAAGAAAATTCAGCTTGTAATAAAAAAAATGAATTTTCAACTAATTTTTAAGAAAAAAAGGAAGAATATTGATTGTGTTTGATCTAGATCTAAACAATCACTCCTAACATAGCATTCAGTTATGAAAAAGAATAATGGAGTGTAGGTTTTCAAAATTGAAATATTAAGGTAGAATTCAAATCGAGATTGAAATGCCACATGTCAAAAAATAATGCAGCATTACTGATTAACATCCAATGCCTTATTTTACTTATACTTACCACTATATATCCAACACAAATCTCATAGCAACAAGGCAAATCTAGAATGCTTGGAGAAAAAGGATGCCAAGGTGGAGAAAATACCTAGGTGGAAAGTCTAATGCTTAGGCAAGCAAGATTGAATTCCTCTCGATGCCAATTAAATTTTGTAGTAATATAAAAGCAGTGGGTCCTCCAATAATGATGCTACTTGCTGAAAAAAATGCAAAGAAAAGCTTGGATGCCAAAGTTAGAATAGGTTGCCAAAGTGAAAAAAATGATGCTAAATGTAGTAATGATTCTCATTTTTTTCCCTTTTTTTTTTTTTTTTTTTAACACCTTAGGGTGAAACGCCTTTCAATTCCAATCTAAAAGAGGTAGATCTAATATAAAAGGAAATTTGGAATACTATTGTTGTTTGGAAAAGCTCGTTGGACATCAATCTTTATCCTTTGTTTTTTTTATAACAACCATCTTTATGTAGAAAGAACTGATGACTAGGCTTTCTAAATTAACAAGAAAGATGCTAAAGGGTTGCTTATTAACAATAGCTAATAATTGAATACTCAAATCTAAATGAAATATGGGATTTGGGTGACATGATAGGTAATAAAATGAATATTGAAATCTGTCAAATGGATGCTATTTAATGAACTTTTTATAGGGTCAATGCAAATATAAAGATTTAATATTGTCAATAAAAAATTGATTAATATCTAATAAAAACTCTAGATATAAATAAAATACATAATTTCAAACCCTCTCCTACCTAAAATTACATGAAATATTTGACAAACAAATATTGAATACCAGATCTGAAGATATACACTCAAACCCTCAAATACCAGATCTTGAATAACATGACAGAATGAAGTTAAATAAAGCTTTCAAAAACCTAAAATTTTCTCCTTTCACAAATTGCCTAGAATTATGGCAGCATTTCAACTTAGGAAGGCTGAAATTAGAGTAGTGTGATGCATCCAAGGATCACACAAACTTTTCTCTTGATCTCTATCGAATCTCTAATGATTCAAAAAAGACTCCTCGAGAATTTCTTACTCTCGTACCAAATGAAATCCAAATTGGAATTGAATTAACTAAATTGACAAAATAATTGCAAGAGGTGATTATTTATACAATACTAAGTGAGATTATATATCCTAATTTTTATGAGATTATGACTCATAATAACTAATCACATATCTAGGAAATACCCCATCTAACTAACCTAGGTCAACCAAGGTGTAATACCTTGAGACATTTATTAAAATAGATTAGGATTAATTAATTATTATAATACATTCTTCTATGTTATATTCTCTGATAATTTTAATTCACATCTACTCTAACCCCTTAGATGTGCCCAAACACACTTCACCCTTCCATTCTACACACAAGGCTCACAATGGTCTCTTAAGGCTTGTAGCATTTATTCTGAATTTTGCCTTATATGAAAAAAGTATAATGAATCAACAAATTTTAAAATTATTTCCAAGTACCTTCTATTTATTTTCACCTGTATGTCAATTTCCAGGGTTAGACTCTCTCTCTAGACCAACTTTCTCTCACAAGGCCTTCTCAATTAGGCCTCTTTCTAGGCTTTTACAACATAGTCCTATATAGATTGTACAAATAAGATAGTACAGGTATATAACCTATTGAATCACTTACATAACCTTCAAATATATTATACTATAAATCTTTGGCAAATTTGGAGGGTTAAAACTCTTGGAATCAATAAAACCCTAGTTTAGGGCTTTTACACCCCTCTTCAGACCTGAGAACACAAACAAATACTTTGTAAACATTTTGAAACCTTTTCTTGGACTGTAAACATTGTATTATATATATTTTAACCCATTACACCTCTTATAACCATCATATAACCTTACTTCCCCCTTTGTTCCTCTTTTTAAACAAAGACTTAGAATGACTATGCAAGCTTCTTTGACTGTTACAAGATTGTATGCACCAAGAAGGATCAAAATGATGTATTTATCTTTGTGAAAGGTTTTAAAAATAATGTGAATAATTTATAAATCCTTAATTTTGAATCTTATAACTCCTCCTTACTCCTCAAACAATCCTCTCCATTCATTAGTCTGCCCCTTAAATAGTCCACTTTACAACTCCATCCTCATTGGTTATCTTTAAATCTTGAACATAGGTTTATTACAGATGAAAACCAATCCCCTTATTGGTTTTCATATTTTCATAACCTCAAGGAAGATCCACCAGGTTACATGGTCTCATGAACATAAACATATCATGGAACCTCATTATGGCATTGGTGCATCAACTCCTCAAACTTCAAGGTATGCCTACGTATTGCAAGGTTGTAGATGTGTTTTATGTTTCCTTTGCATTACAATAGTTAAAATACTCATTATGACTCCCCATGAAATTATTTCAACTATTTTTAATGCTATCTTATCACTAGAAATGAATTTTAACCCCTTTTAGGCATTAGACCCAGATTAGGCCTAGTGTGCTTTGATTACATCCATATGGGTTTGGAACACCTTGTTGAGTTTATAACCCTTGTGCAATATTTTTCCTATTTTTTCATGTATATCACAACTATCAAGACCCTCCTATATTGTCTCATAAACCTCTATTTTACCTTGATATCTCCTTTCTTTCAAAGCTTGTAGGTTTGTACCCTTAGGGAGTGCCCTCTATTTGAGAAAAAATAGAAGACACTTCCCCTATTATCCTCTACAAATTAAACATATGGTGTGATTCTAAAATATATATATATCACCTATGAAAATTTTTAGCTCTTGATAACATGGATAGCCCATCCAAAACTCAGAAAACCCAAGGCAGACTCATGGGGAAGCTCATTGTGTGCAGGGTCTAAAATATGGACTATGTGTTTTCTTTGAAAACCTCTCTATGTCTTATTTTCACTATGTGAGAATTTATTGATACTATTATTACCATTATTTAGGTTATACAAACCTACTTACCACTCCAAACTTCCAAATACTTCCTCACACACTTTGATTTGTCAAGATTGTAGGTTGACTGACTATGTTTTTCCTTGCCTTGAAAGATGTGCATGTAGGTGGTCTTGTATTGGTTTAGGTCTTATAATATTTCTTCACTATTCCATTAATGTATCTAATTATTTTTTAAAACCATTTGGATTAATTAACCTCAACTTTCAAGCTATGTCAACACCCATCACATCATGCTTTATCTCATGTCAACTACAATTGACTATATCTACCCTACTGATCAAAAAATAGGGGTCTTATAAGTGAGTACCCCATATTAAAATCTATGCCACATGGTATATTATCCCTTTGAGGTCCTTGAATCAACTTATCATGGAAATTTATTCATGTATATAGACCTAGTGTTTATAGGTTCATGACATGGGTTTTGTCAACACCTATAGTTAGGTTGTAGGTGGATATTCTAAGAGCAAGGCACCTATAGGTGATGTTGTGAGTATGTATATTACATTTCAACTCATTTTGATGAACTTTGAACCTAAACTGGTCTTCTCAACTCAAAAATACCACTCAATAATGAAGATATACTTCCATACTGCAACTTTGGGTTGTGAAAACACTTGAAAGCTCAAAACCTATAGAAATCATTGAATGAACATAGTGAACAAAAGTACAACTTTAATGTCTTCTAGCAGGAAAACCAAATGGACAAATATCTCATTTATTTTTACAAGGTGTTATCCTAGGATAGGGATACAAGGTATGATCATTTGGATTGATCAAACCTATGTGAAACACTATTATATATTGACACCAAAAGTGCTTAGGGCTCTATTTTAGAGCTTTTAGGGAACTTGTCCCTAAAACATAATTCTTTCACTTGAGGTGACTTCTCAAGTCTATTTGTTAGTCCAATGCTCTAAACATGATTTTCATTGTATTTCCCACTCTTTAGGACCTCAAGAAGGCTTCAAATCATGTAATTACTCTCCAAATAACACTTTCATATCTATGTGGGGCCACCTGTAGGTGTGCATTCCTATGTGCAGGCAATGACTGTGAGAAATTTGATAGCATGTATGATATATGAATATTCAATGAGGTTTATAAAATTTAAATACCTTAAAATGGATTCTTTTCACCATGAATAACCTCAATATATGCAAATTCTCCCTTTCAATTTGACCATCTCCTGAGGGTAGTTGTAGATGTACATTTAGTTGTAGAGAAAATAGTGAACACAATCATGAGAAATATGCATGGTAAAGTATCATATAATAAGTATTAGTTATTCAAATTAAACCTTTCCATCATAAATAACTTGAAAACAACCCAATGAATGATCTCAATATGATTGGCTCCTTCAATTGCACTTGTAGGCATGCATTAATGTTGTAGGCCTATGTATATATGAGAACTTGCTTCCACAATTAGTTGTATGGTATTAGAGATGTTTATCTTGATTAATTAAATTTCAAAAGTGTGTTTAACCTCCTTATAACTCTTCATAACACCTCCATGAACATGTTCAGGAACCAACATGCCATGATTACAAGTGAAACCAAGTAACAAGTTGACTGTGTCTCACATTTTGACTACAACCTTCATGATGTTAGCTTCTTGAGATGAATATTTGGTATAAGAGGTGATTTCCATGACATATTATACGTACAAACATCATATCACCTTTATTTTTCAACTATTATAGGAAAGGAACACCTTTGTAGTTGATAAGCATGCCTACAACTCAATTGGAGCTCCAACTAGTAACTTGACTATTTGGCCTATCAAGGCTTTGATGAACTAATAAATATTGATAAGAAATATCACTTGTGTAAGTTGATGTGTCATAAGGATGAAAAGGTACATTATCCCTCTAACCCAGGTTTTGCTCTAAAATTGATCAAATAAGACATTTACAAGGAAAAGAAGGAAAATAGGTTTTATGTCGTAATTACCTTCTTAAGAGTAATTTTATGATTAAAATAATTTTAATAGGTACTATTTGACCTTGAAACAAAACCCCTAAAACCATTATTCCTTTTACATTCTAAAGTGAAGCAATAGAATAAAACTTAGACCTTGTCTAGATGAGTAGGCCAACTAGACACCCTTGAACTGTTAGTGATTGTTCATATATATGGGGAGATGAACCAGACCCCCAATGCCACAAAGTTTAATTCCATTAGGTTCCCTATTACTACCCAAAAAATTATGGCCCAAATATCTCTCTCCTGACCATACCGAGTGAAAACCTGAGGCTCTCTTATAGCTATCCAAAACTGACCAAAGCATTTTTTCTTTAGCATGAATAACCAGAAGCTTGCCTATGAAATCCAACACTTGTGAAATATTTTTTATGTTTTTTATTACCGTACCATCCTATTTTAAACCTTATAAAATTATTGGACCTCCATTAATATTAGAAGACATGTTTCATGCTTAGTTTGTAGCCAATAGATTTTCCTTACCTATGCTAGTTCTTATGATAGAATATGATTTTAGAGGCCTATAAGAGGATATTAGGGACACCATAGTTTAATAGATATGATATTTTATCCCCCTTATTAATCAAAATCTTCAAAATTTTATTCTACCAAAGCTCCAAAAGGCTTCGAAATTCATCCTTTTGCTCCCAAACTCTTCTCCTCCACTCTAAATGACTTCAAATCGCCTTAAACATGTCTAAAATGATAAAACACGTCACAAGGAGGTGGGAGGAAGTCAAAACCAATTTGACTTGCTCAAAAAGTCATGTTTTCACTTGAAATTTCTATTTTGAGGACCCTTAAGTCATTTAATGCACTTTTGGGGGTCTTTTGGGCATAATAGCTTCTCTAGGCCTCATTTTTGACTTGATATAATTTAATAAACTTTGTTAAAACCTCCTCCATTCCCCTAAATGCTCAAACACCATGGAAACCTATTGGATCCTTCACTTGTAGTTTTAGACCTATTTTTACGTCTTTTCCTCAAAATCTCCAAACTCACCTTAAAGATTGCTTAAAGTGTTTCAAAATATTGAAATTGACATGTGGTAGGATCATGATGTTTGTCTAATCCTTTCACCATTGGATCACCCACTTAAAAATAACTATGCTTAGCTTCTCTCACCACACCAGGACCTCTCAAGATACTACACTACATCATCAAGTCAAGACCAAAAAAGGACTAGTCATGGGGGTAGAAGGTTATTTAATGATCCAAGAGAGTGGCCTAATTTATCTAGGTAAAAAATTTATATGTAGGCAAATTTTAACCAAATTTTATAGAAACCTCCTGGGATTGCATGCCTACTATGCAATAGATTAGTTGTCTTGTTTGATCCATTTGGAATACGAGGTCACAAGACATTCTTCCCAAATGATATGAAAATGATAATAACTTGTCCATTTTTGAAAACATCATCTTGAACCAACAAAGACAACAAGAAACAAGACCAACACTATGCCCAATGCAATTAGGTAAGGTAAACATACAACTTAAAAGGAATGTGCATAAGGCACTTAGAAGAAATAGGAAAAACTATACAAAATGAACAATATATATAATGGCTAAAAACTCTCTTAATATCAAGTCTTTAGATGAATCCCATTGACTGGGATGGGTAATACCTCTTCATCTAGTTGGGAAAGATGAAAATCATTATGTTGTTTATAGCCATGGATCAAATAAGGGCTACTCTACAAACTGTCAAACTTGGTATGGTTACGTGGCTTGGCCTTATTTGAATCCCCCTTGAGGACTAGATCTTCCTCTTTGATAATCCCTTTATATGGCTCTCTTATCAAAGGCTTTCTTGACTTGATATTGATGTGACTCTAGTGTCTTCATTGCAAGGTCTCTCACTTCTTCAAGCTCTATGAGCTCTATCATCTTCACACTCATGGGTTCACTCTCCATCAACTCAAGATGATTAGCTAGCTCCAAGATAGTTAACTCAAGAGATATGGGCCACTTAGATTCACTCCTATATACAAGGATAAATGGTGAGTTGACAATCACAACTTTGGGAGACACTCTATTAGCCCATAAGGTTGTCCTTAACTTTGTGTGCCACACTCTTTGATTCTTTTCGATAGTCCTCTTGATGATCCTTATTAAGTTTTTATTTGTTGAATCTGTAAGTCTATTGCCTTGGGGATAATAATTGGAAGATGTACTAAGATAGATGCCCAACTGAAGTTCCCACTCACTTGTCCTCATACCAACAAATTCTAAGGCATTATCTAAAATGATTGTTGTTGGTACACCAAACCTCATTATTATACTATCATATAATTCTAACACCATTGATGCATCGACTTCCTTTACAAAAATTACTTCCACCCACCTGGTAAAGTAATCAATAGCAGTGAGTACCCATTTGTGTCCTCCACTAGAAGTTGGATTGATCATTCCTATGAAGTCCAAGCCCCACTGCATGAAGGGCTTCTCTACCTAAATTGGGTGGAGAGGAAGGGATGTCAACCTTTGCTTTCCTACAAAGAGAGCACACTTTTGTCACTTTCTCACCCATGAATATGCATTCTTGAAGAGGCTAGGCCAATAATAATCATCCCTCATCACTTTTTTTATTATAGTCATTGGGATAAAATGTCCTCTTACAAGTCCATCATGGAATTGATCTAAGAGCCTAGTCACTTGGTCATTATCTATGAATCTTAGAAGCACTCCATTGAGGTATTTTATGAATAGAACCCCATCAACCAATGCATAACATACTAAAGCCAAAAATACCTTCTCTTTGCTCTATCCATACATTAAGGGAACTCACCTATTATCAATAACCTTATAATATCCTAGAGCTAGCTAGTGTGGGATGGGGGTGAATTTGTTTGTGAGTTATCTTGTGTCACCAAGACAACTTATTTATCTTCATGAAGTTCATCCACCATGTGATCACATAATCCCTTGATCTCCACATCATATTTCATGACCCTGGTAATCTAACCATCCCTCTTCTCATTCAGGTATTTGTTAAGAAGGAAGTCTCTCACTCTAGGATGAGACACCATAAGATATATTTTTCTATTGGAGAGCATTGGTCTAAGTTTTTTAAGGCTTCTTACCACTACAAGTACTTTCTTCTCTAAAAAATTATACCTCACTTCATACCCTTCAAGCCCTTGACTAAAAATTTAATTTGTTGTTCAAGTCCTTCACTATTTTTTGCATCATCATAGTTGATATATTGTCAATATTGGAAAAGGCATACAATATGAAATCCCTTGAGAAATCAAGATTAATGAGCGTAGGTGCTTGGGAAATGACTTGATTAATAACCTCAAATCTTGATTCACCTTCTCCTAACCAAGTGAACACTTGATTCTTCTTAAGCATAGCAGTAATGGGCTTAACTGAGCTTGGGAAACTAGGTATAAACGTCCTCATGAAGTTTATCTTTCCATGGAAATTATGAAGTCCCTTCTTATGCTTGGGTAAGGATAATTCCAAGATAGCACTTATTCTATTAGGATCAATAGATAGTCCTCATTTTGAGATAATATGTCCCAAGAGTTTGCTCTCATGGATAAAAAACACACACATCTTGGGATTCAATGAGATCCCATATTCTCTGCATATTTTAAAGATTAATCTTAGGTGGTCCAAGTGTTCACTAGCCTTTTTGGAGAAAATTGTTATGTCATCCAAGTAGACAAGCACCATATAATTTATTAAGCCTTGGAAATCCATCTCTATGGCTCTTTGAAAAGTAGCCCTGGCATTTGATAGGCCAAAAGGCATCTTATGATAAGCATATGTGCCCCACTTTATGGTGAATGCAATCTCATATTGGTCTTCTTCTCTTACCATCACCTTGTTGTATCTTGAGTACCCATCTAAAAGAGAGAAGCATTCTAAACCAATAACCATTTGAAGGAGTTATTCCATAGATGTCAAGGGGTAATTTTATTTCAAAGAGACCCTATTCAAATCTCTAAAGTCTACACATAACTAGATCACACTATTATTCTTTCTCACATGCACCAGGTTAGCTACCCATGAGGAGTGCTTGATGGGGAAAATGATATTGGACTCAATCAACTTGGTCAATTCTTTCCTCATCAGTTCTTCAATCTTTGGGTTGATAGGCCTTTTCTTTTACCTCACAGGTTTGACATTGGCCTTCAACTCTATGGTGTGTTGGTCTAGTTTGGTATCAAAGCCCCTAAGATCATTGTACTCCTAAGTAAATATGTCTAAATACTACCTACAAAGCTCAATAAAAGCATGCCTTTCTACCTCATTGCTCACTTTTCTAAGCTTGAGGAGCTTATCCTTGAAGATAAGCACTCTTTCATAGTTCTCTTCATCAGTAGATCTCATCGCCTTGTCTTTCCTAATGTTATCTCCATCATGGAAAAGACCTTCAAGGGTGACCATCCCTTTAGAAATTTTGTCAAACCTCAATTGAATAATTTTATCCTCATACTATTTTTGAAGTTTACCTTTGTTCATTGAGGAAAAATCTACCTCTTACTAAAATAAACAAACAATTTTCTTGTCATTATCAAAGACCTGCCAATGAGCCTCATTGTTTGGCACTGATGGTCTCACTACCATTTTGACATGTGGCTATACTTTGGACTTCTTCAAATCATTTTGGATATCAAATTGAGCCCCTACAGCTACCAACCTATCAGCATGTTGATTTTTCTCTCTTAGCACTTCTTGAATGTTGAAGGCTTCAAAGTCTTCAAGTATGTTCCACACTCTATGCTTTTAAGACTTCATTAAGGGGTTCTTTATGGTGTTTTGACCTCTAATATGATGTATTATTAGTTCATTATCCCCATACACTTGTAACTACTTGATTCATCTCTTACTAACCCATTGATGGCCATGGATAAAGCCCTCATACTTAGTTTCATTGCAAGAGTAATTAAACTAGAACTTATAAGTTGAAAATTACTTATCATTGGAGGGAGATATCAACATTACACCTACTCCATGTTTGCTCCTTGAGCCATCAAAGAACAATATTCAAAAATCACTAATATCTTCATGTGGCCTAGTAAGGGATGGCAGGAACTCATATTCTTCATGCAGTTAATAGACGCCCATGTCTCTTTATTCAACACTTCCCAAAGTATCAAGTACTTGGTTCTCACTACATAACTCATCTAATAACATATCAGGTATCCCCTCAGGATAAGTGTCTAGTTCTTGACCAATAAGGTGGTCTTCTTTATCTAGAATGGTATAATTGATGTTTGAGCTACTTAGATCATAAGGCTCAATGTGAAATTAGGCAATAGGCTCCACTTTGATAGACACCTTGATCCCATACCTTGTCCTGAAAGCCATGTAGGACCAATCTACTTCTAGGTAACCCCAAATTTTGGCTATGAATTCTATAGATAAACATAAATCAAAGTGATGAGGCACCTCTAGAACCACTACATCCTAAGCCATTGAAACACTAGGACAAGTAAGTAGGGTCAATTTTAGACCTTTAATAATACCAATTGGCTTGGTAAAAGATACATCAAGCTGAAAAACTCCCAGATTGGGGTGCATACTTCAAACCAAGCTAAACTATTATTGACTTTGGCCTCACTAAATTACTTGCTTTAATGTCTACCATGTAGTTGTGTACCAAGGAGTTGCCAATGATTACATAAATGTAGAAGGGAGGAGGTTCAACCACCTTATTTAATTGTCCTTTATTATGAACTTTGGTTACATTGGTGAGAACCACATTTTCCTTGCTTGGTAGCTTCTCAAAAACATTGATCTTTGACAAACCTTCTTGAAGGATATAAACTTGACCAGACATAGAAAGCATGTCCCACATTGGAACACTCACATTGGACTTCTTCATTTGTTCAACAATTTTGATGGGCAAACCACCAACTTTTAATTATGTTTTGGGAGCCACAACCATGTTTTAAACCTATGAATTTTGGGGTACAAAGGGGTTTCCTTGGGTCTAATTTTTATGAGATATTGAAATCTTTGGAGAAGTAGTAGGTTCATTTGTCTTTGATAGTAAAGGAGTAAGAGTGGGAAACTCTTTGACTACTTCTTGATTACCATCCATGTTTCTTCTTTTGAACCTTATATTGGTTGCCATCAAAATGTTTGCTTTGTTAGAACTAGCCTAATGATTAAATACATAGCACTCTTCTTGATAATAATTAACCACTATAGCACCCAACTAGTTTGGTCCCTCATTGGGCCCTTAGCCTTGTTGAGGCTCTTCTGATTTTGTCATCATAGGCACTTCTATATTTTGAGTCATAAGAGTTTGATTGAATCCATAGCTAGTACCCTATTGTTGATTATTGAAACACTAATTAAACTCAGTGTTTAGGGATACTGGATTGATCGAATGACTAATTTTAAGGCATAGTACCCACACCTTGAGAAATGTTGTTCTTAATTAGGACCAAAATATTAAAATTACTTGTAGCTTTTGAATTTTTATTATTTTACCTAGCATAGTTAGGTTGACCTTGTCCTTGGCCTTGGAAATTTCCCTTAAAGGTGGCCTATTTACATGGTAAGGCTATTAAGGGTTGATATAGAGCCTAAAAAATTATATTAAACTGAGCTTGATACCTCTTCACATTCACCAATTCATTGCCAAAGAATTGAAACATGTTTTCAAGGTCTTGGAAGCTCTTGTGTTCTTGGGAGTCACTAAATTGACTAGTTGAAGCCTTTTCCAGCTTTGGTGTAGGTATGGTATGTTGTTCCCAAAATCCATCACTTGTTTTTGTGGAAAACATATCAACCATTTTGGCCCTGCAAGCTAAAATGGTCTCTTTCTTTCTCAAAATGTTTTGAGTAGTCAAGTTATTCAATTGCATAAGCCTTTTTGGCTAAGGAAATCATAGGTTCAAAAGGTAGGGTTCAATGATATGGAATGAACCATTGAATAGTTGAACCATTGAACTCCACCTCTGAAAGGTTCAAAGAGTTCAAAGTTCAACTGAATAGTTCAACCAAAAGATTCAAGCCGAAGGATCAAGTGAATGGTTCAAGTAGAAGGTTATAGAAAAATATTCAACCAAATTGTTCAAAAATTTGGTTTAATGATACATTAAACTCCTAAAGAAGACTAAGTAAATGCGGCTCTTTGCAAAACATCAAATCATCGAACTATCAAACTTTGAATCGTTGAACCATTGAACTGGTGAACTCCGAAAGGATTAAAGGTTCAAGAGGTTCAAGTGACTAGTGATGTCCCCATGGACATCAAATTTAAAGCGATGGAATAATCATTGCTTTTTAAAAAAGAGCGAAACCAAAGACAAATTCAGCGCCCTGCCATGAAAGGAGATGGAAAAACTAGCAAAAGGTGAGAAGATGGCCCCAAGAGCTCAGAACATGAGGAAGAGACAAAATATAATAAAGAAAGAGAGAATATGACACGAATCCAGAAGCATTGGCTAAAGAGTTATTTCAAGTGGGTGGAATAGTCCACCAGGTGGATATCAGAGAGCATTAGCATTCAATGGCACAGCCCATTTTTCTTTAATTAAGGCAAGTGGACAATCATGTAAGTATCATAAAGAAGAGTGGCCTTACCTCTTAGAAGAATAGACAACCCATGCCTATGAAGGGACATTGAATATGATTTAAATGCCTCCAGCATGGCCTCTTTGCAGGATTTTATCTTTCCAATATATTAAACACAGCATGGGCTACTTGTGGAAAGGAGTGCCCAAGTATTAGAGAAAATATTATATATTGTAATCTTTCATTTTGTAAAAAGGAGGGGAGGATCTCTTAGTTATCAAAAGTAAAACTCTGCCCAAATTGAAAGGCATTTTTGAGACTTTGAGCTCAGATTGTTAATCATATTTTATCAGGTGAATGAGAAAGCTAGTGACCTTTCAAACTTTGTGTTGAAATAGCTTGTGTTATCTAAGAAATTGTTCTTATGTCTTTTTCCTAAATACATTCTTGTCCATTTGATCAAATAAGCAGAGCTAGCAAAAATAATCTAGAAGGTGTCTTGAAGCTAATTGTGGAAAACTTTGTGTTACCACAATTGTCTTTAGTTTGTGTGTTTTGTGTTTTACTGCAAAGAATATTAGAAAGGCTTTGAAATGCTTTTATCCTTTGTAATCTTTTACTCTGTTGTAGTTTTCAGTGGAGACTTTGTGTTACACTTCATTCTATTGTGACATTAGTCCTAAATTAGTAGGAGAAGCAATGAAAGACTTTGTGCTTTCATGGGTTTATTGTGGATCCAGTTACTACCCGAGAAGCTTTCATGTTATTTTATGAACATCATTTTTGAAAGAAGAGAAATGCCTTCAATAATTACACAAGAATTCTCCTTTATTTTGTGAACATCATCTCTAAAAAAAGAGAGATGGATGGTATGATTTCACCCTTGAGTCTATTTTCAATTTATATTAGTCTATAATAGTTTATAGGGAGCCTCTCATTGTGAAGAGGAGAGATTTATCTCATTACGTTGTGGTTGATATACCCATTTTGCCTTCAATTATTTGAAGACAAAATATTCACCCAATAATTTTTGGTGACTCCGCTAGGGAAGAACGTGTAATTTGAAGCCTCAAGCTTTAAATTGAATCATTTTCAGTTCTTTTCAATTCTATACTCTAGCAAATCCATGGTATACATGAAGCTAGAGAGCTCAAAGTATTGTTGATCCTGTGTTTGAGTTTGTGCAGCAAAATAATTTTGACCTTTCTCCTCCACCTTTCTCCTCCACAATCTCATTTTCAGTGAATTAGGAGTTTTCCTCCTACTAACGTTAGGTCCCTAATAATAGGTGAAGCTTCTCTTTCCTTTGCTAACAGAGCTTTGTCTATACATACCCTACAAAGTTTCTTTATCCCTCCTTTCAATCATCATATCATGGCAGCCCAATGCCCTTGGGGTAACACTTTTGGCCCTCTGAATCTAACCCCACCTTTATATGAACTACCTCATAGTTAAAGAAAGAATTTTCCCAAGTTCTATGGTGATGGGAGAGTTCCTCCTGATGAGCATATTACAGCTTTCTACATAGCCTGTGGTGTGATAGGTGTTGAATTTGAAGATATAGCAGTTAGAATATTTATGTAAATGTTGCAAGGTACTACTGCAGACTGGTTTTATCATCTATAATCACATATAATAACTGACTGAAACACTCTTAAGGCCAAGTTTGAAGATAGGTTCAAACCTATAGAAGATGCACATGCCCTATTAGCCTAACTTAAACAAATGAAGAAGGAGCCTCATGAACCCATGAGAGACTTCATTGCTAATATTGACAAGTTGAGGAATAGGATTCTTATAATTGCTCAGCTGACACCAAAAAATCTTAAGTGCTTCTTCATCAATTCTCAACTTCCTAAAGTGAGTTTCCTATTGAGGCAGGCTGGCTATATAGATCTTGCTGCAACTTAGATTTTGGCCATTGAAGTTGAATATGATCTTATCTTGGCAGGAAAGATAACAAGAGATCCTAACAGAAATAAATCTTCTTCATCTTCTAAAAAAATTTCTACAAGCACCATTGATCCTATGGTGCAAAAGCTAGCAAATGAATTACTAACTCTAAAAAATCAAATGGCATAAGGTATGTCTACTCCTCCTTCTTATCAAGATATACCAATGAGGATGTTTCCCAACTAGTCATATCAAGGCAATACTACTAGGAATCAAGGGCAACCAAACCGTCTCCCTCCCCCACAAGGGAAGCTTTCCATTGAAGCAGCACCGACTAACTTAGTAGTTGGTGATCATGAAGCTGAACATGATTTCTCTTTCCAACCTGAGTTGGATCAAGAAGATGACACTAACCTCTTTGCAGAAGGGGAAGAAGAATTAACTGGCAACTCCAACATTGGTTTCCTGAATTACCAGGATGAAGCTAGAAATAAGGGAGAAGTGTTTGATGGATCATACACTGTATTTACCAGGTCTTAGAACTAATCAACTCAACAAGATGATAAGGAAAAAATAAGAGAAGAATCTCGATCAGCAATTTAAATTTCTAAACAGGGGACTTCTCTGCCCTTCCAATCAAAGGACCCAGTGATCAATAAAAATGTAATTACCTCAAACAACCCTATACCTTCTGCTTCAATTTCTCAAACCAATGCCACACCCAATAAAACCTAGAATGATGGACTTCCTTCCTCTATTCCTAGTTCTTTTTATTCATTTGATATAATTGACCATACTAGAAAGACCAAGATCTAAATGTCTGAGTTTGAATACTTACAATCCAACTCTGAGCAATTGGATAGATTAGTTGAATGCATCAAGAACAAAATCATCCATGCAAGACAAGATGTTTCAAAGGTAACTCATGATCCCCCAAAGAACACATCCACTTGAAACAATTTTGTCTTTACTCCTCCTATTGCCCCTAGAAAAATAGAACCTTTCTATATTTCTCTATTGATAAATAGTCATAAGTTGAGCAACTGCATAATAGATTCAGGAGCCTCTGATAATATTATGCCCACTAAGGTAGCAGATTCTCTTGGTCTTACCTTGACTAAAATTTTTGGGAGATGTTTCTCCATGGAAAACAAATAAGTTTCACTTTTGGGTCAAATCAAAGATGCCCAATTTATATTTGCTACTTTTCCAGACAAGAGGATTAAAATGACAGTCTTAGTGACTGATGTTCTAGCTTCCTATGGCATTCTGCTTAGACGTAATTTTTGCAAAGATGTTGGTGGAGAGTTGAACATGGACCTATCTGAAGTGATGATACCTATTAAGGGCATCATACAAATATTGCTGCCTAAAAAGGAATCAAAATACATTGTTACTCAAACATTAGACATTGAGGCTCAAATTTTGTTTGAATCCTTAGGAATGTGTAATTACTTTATATCCATAAAAGATGTCCCTATTTCATCAGATGAAAGTTTACTGAATAACAATTCAAACAATTCAAATAGAAGATCAGAAGAATTGGTAGAGCATAGTTCAAGTGAAAAATAATCTTCCCTCCCTAATGAAGAGAAATCTTTAAGGAGATCAGACTCTAATGAGGTCTAGATTTTGAAATTTGATAGCAGCTATTCTTCTACTAGTTCTAGAGCTGGAATCATTTTGATATCTCTGCAAAGAGATATTTTTCCCTTTTCATATAATTTGTAGTTCAACAATACCAACAACACCATCGAGTATGAATCTTTATTGCTCATATTGAAAGCTGCTCATACTAAAGGTGTTAAGCTTATTCACACCTGAGGAGATGTTGAACTGGTGGTTTGTCAGGTGAGAAATCTATATCAAACTAAAAATGAAATATTGTGATATTATCCTAATCTTGTATGGGATTGTATTAAAAATTTTGATGCTTTCAGTATTTTTGTGGTGCCTAAAGAGTTTAATGATCGTGCAGATTCATTGGCTGTCTCTGCAACCATCATGGTTCTTTACAAAAATTTCAAAGGGAACAAGTACACTATTGAGCTGGTCTTTTGACCAAGTGTACCTGATAATGCTAATCATTGCCAAGTGTTTAATGAGGATAACCAAATCATTACTTTTCTGGAATAGATGGATAGCTTTGAGGAGCTTTATTTTGAAGGTAGTAAATCTCCACCATGGGAATCAACTCCCAAGACAGATTCAAAAACTGGTGAAGAGTTCCTTCAACTCAAAGGGAATAAAATCCTAAAAAGTTTGGTTTCTCTTGAGAAGCTATTTGACAAGCTTGACAAGTTTGTCAAGAAGCAACAAATGGATTCAAGTTCCTCCAAGGAGTTTGATCAAATAAACTTAAGTATGGAAGACAATCCCAAAATGGTCAACATTGGGAATTGTTGCACTTCTAATGAAAAACTCAAATTCATTACTCTAATTTACCATTACATTGATGTTTTGGCATATTCTTATGATGATCTGAAGTCTCTCAGGCTTAAATAAATTTGGCATAAAATTTCTCTCAAAGTTAGGTCATTACCTCATAAGCAAAAATAAAGGCAGTACAACCCCAAGATATAAGGTACTATCTTTTTTGAGATCCAGAAGATGTTAAATGAGAGGATAATTTTTTCAATCCACCATTCCACCTAGATTGTGAATATAGTCCCTGTGAGGAAAAAGAATGGATAAATTTCTTATGTGTTGATTTCAAAAATCTAAATCAATCCTCTCTAAAGGACAACTACCCCCTACCCATCATGGATCAAGTACTAAAAATAGTGACTGGCTCAGAGATGTTATCAATGTTAGATGGTTTTTTGGGGTATAATCAAGTGGAATTTAGTAAAGTATACCAACATAAAACCATTTTCACTACACCTTAGGGCACATTTCCATATCACAAAATGCCTTTTGGTCTAATTAATATTAGTGCTACCATCTAGAGAGCGATGAATATTGCCTTTAAAAATGAAATGGGGAAGTTTATTGTGGTATATCTTGTTGACTTAACTATCTTCTCCAAGCATCATCCTGATCATATGCATCATTTGTAATAAGTGCTAGAATGATGTCGATAAAATGGCATTTCTCTCAATCTTAAGAAATCAATTTTTGGGGTTATAGAAGAGAAACTTCTCAGTCACACTGTATCCCAAGAAAGCATAAAGATTGACTCAGAAAGAGTCAAAACCATCAAAGAGCTTACTCTTCCTGCTAGTAAGACTGCAGTCCATTCTTTCTTTAGAAAGGTGAATTTTCTATAAAATTTTATTCCTAAATTCATGGAGAAGACTCACCACATTGTCGACATGATGAATGGTAAAGCTACTTTTCACTAGACTGAAGAAGGCAAGTTAGTATTTGAGGATATCAAGAAAGATATCGCCCATGCCCAAGTCCTAGTTTGTCTAGATTATACCAAAGACTTTGTGGTATACAGCTATACTTCTAGACACACACTTTTAGTGATTTTGGTTTAGCAGAACAAAGAAGGTGTGGAATCTCTCATATCATTTATGAGTTATCCTCTCAAATATTATGAATTGAAATATTCAAACATGGAGAAGCATGCTTATGCCATGGTCAAGGCGGTAAAACACTTTTGTTTCTATATTCTAAATTCACATACTATTGCTCTGGTGCCTGATACAACAATAAAATCCATTTTAACTCAAAAAAAGTTTGGTACTAAAAGGAACAATTGGATTGTTAAACTTCAAGAGTTTGATCTTGATATCAAACCTACTAAGCTTGTGTGGGGAAGAGGTCTCTACCAATTAATTACTGAGAACATAATAAAGGAAATAGAACATGAAGAAATAGAGGTCAAAGACATGCCTATAGTTCTCTTTGTCATTACTACTGATGAGTGGTATTCTAATATTGCTCATTTCCTTACCTATGGTGAGTGTTCTACCCACTTGTCTCATAAAGAAAATAGAACTATTAAATTGAAAGTTGCTAACTATGTTATATGGGAAAATGGTTTGTACAAGAGGAGCCTTGATGGGATATTTCTTCGTTGCATAGATAAAGTGCAATAGAGTAAACTTCTAGAGTCTTTTCACAATTTAGCTTGTGGAAGACATTTTTCTACACCTATGACTGCTCATAAGATTCTATGAGCCAAGTATGTAGGTATGAGCTATGTCAACAGTTCATTGGGAAACTCAAGTTGGTTACATTACCTCTCAAGTTGGTGGTGATCGAAGGGCTATTTCAATAATGAGGTATTAATTTTATTGGCACTGTGAACCCATCTTTAATTGTTGGACATGACTATGTTCTCACAGCTACAGACTATTTTACCAAGTGGGTGGAAGCCATTCTAGTCAAGCATGCTACTTCAAAAGTGGTATGTAATTTTCTCAAAGAAAATATTATATCCTAATTTGGAGTCCCAACCAAGATTGTAACAGACAATGATGTTTATTTCTCTTCTCATGAGGTTACCCAATTCTACTACTATTATAGGATTATCCTCTCTCACTCCTCTGAATATTATTCATAAGAAAATGGTCAAGCAGAATCAAGCAACAAGAACCTGGTGACCATTATCAAGAAGCTGGTAGATGACAATCAGAGAACCTGGCATAAAGCTTTGTTTGATGCTCTATGGACAGACAAGATTACACCCAAGAGGGCAATAGGTATGTCACCATTTCAAATTCTATATGGTTTTAATGTGGAGATACCAATCAACCTAGAACTACCAGCACTAAAGTTGGTGAAGGCAGTAGAAGATTCAAATTTTGAAAAATCTATTGACAAAAGAATCATGTGTTTGACTGAGTTGGAAGAGCAACAAACTATAGTAGTGGACTAAATTGTTGAACATCAAAATCAGGTGAAGAAACTTTTCAACCAGAAAAAAAGGATTCATGAGTTTCAAATTAGAGATTAGGTCTTGTTATGAGACAAGAGGAGAGAACTAAAGGGAATGCATGGAAAATTTGATTCTTTGTGGAGACGTCCATTCACCATTCATCAATTTAGTGGTGATAATAGTTTCTTATTGAGATATCAAGATGGAACACTATTTTCACTACTTCACAGTGGGCAGCATCTCAAGCACTTCAATCCTTGAAGTATTAGCTAAGTCCAGTTGTACATTTGTATAGTCTTTGTTTATTTTGTGTTGTTCATTTAGTTTTTGGCATATTTCTCTTTTTGGATGGCATGACTCCATAGCCCAATGGCATGGATAAAGGCACTTAGAGTCTAAATTCTACTACCTTCGATTATTTCAAAATACAATCAGTAAAAGTTCCCCAACTGGAGCTGGCTGTTGTTCCCAAAATCTATCACTTGTTTTTGTGGACAACATGTCAACCATTTTGGCCCTGTAGGCTAAAATAGTCTCTTTCTTTCTCAAAATGTTCTGAGCAGTCAAGTTATTCAATTGTGTAAGCCTTTTTAGCTAAGAAAATTGCAAGTTTAAAAGGTGGGGTTCAATGATATGGAATGAACCATTGAACCATTTAACTCCACCTCTGAAAGATTCAAAGAGTTCAAAGGTTTAAAGAGTTCAAAGTTCAATCAAATAGTTTAACCAAAAGATTCAAGCCAAAGGATCAAGTGAATGGTTCAAGTAGAAGGTTACAGAAAAGGGTTCAGCCAAATTATTTAAATAGTTGGTTCAATGATACATTGAACTCCTAAAGAAGACTAAGAAAATGTGGCTCTTTACAAAACATCAAACTGTCAAACCGTTGAACAGTCAAATTTTAAACTGTTGAACCATTAAACTGGTGAACTCTAAAAATATCAAAGGTTCAAGGTTCAAGAGATTCAAGCAACCAGTGATGTCCCTGTGGATGTCAAATTCAAAGCGATGGAATAACCATTATTTTTCAAAAAAGCACAGAACCAAAGATAAATTCAGCGCCCTGCAAAGAAAGGAGTTGGAAAAACCAGCAGAAGGTGAGAAGATGGCCCCAAGAGCTCAGAACATGAGGAAGAGATAAAATATAGTAAAGAAAGAGGGAATATGATAGGAATCTAGAAGTGTTGGCTAAAGAGTTATTTCAAGTGGGTGGAATAGTCCATGAGGTGGATATAAGAGAGCATTAGCATTTAATGGCGCAGCCCATTTTTCTTCAATTGAGTAAAGGTGAGTGGACAGTCATGTAAGTATCATAAATAAGAGTGGCCTTACCTCTCAAAAGACTAGACAACCCATGCCTATGAAGGGACATTAAATATGATTTAAATGCCTCCAACATGGCCTCTTCATAGGATTTTCTCTTTCTGATACATTAAACATAGCATGGGCTACTTTTGGAAGGGAGTGCCCAAGTATTAGAGAAAATACTATATATTGTAATCTTTCATTTTGTAAAAAAGAGGGGGGGATCTCTCAATTACTAGAAGTAAAACTTTGCCCAAATTGAAAGGCATTTTTGATACTTTGAGCTCAAATTGTTAATCATATTTCATCAGGTGAATGAGAAAGCTAGTGACCTTTCAGACTTTGTGTTGAAATAGCTTGTGTTATCTAGGAAATTGTTCTTATTTCTTTTTCCTAAATACAGTCTTTTCTATTTGATCAAATAAGCAGAACTAGTGGAAATAATCTAGAAGGTGTCCAGAAGCCGATTGTGGAAGACTTTGTGCTACCACAATTGTCTTTAATTTGTGTGTTTTGTGTTTTACTACAAAGGATATTGGAAAGGCTTTGAACTACTTTTATCCTTTGTAATATTTTACTCTATTGTAGTTTTCGGTTTAGACTTTGTGTTGCACTTCATTCTATAGTGACATTAGTCCTAAATTAGTAGGAGAAGCAACGAAAGACTTTGTGCTTTCGTGGGTTTCTTGTGGATCTAGTTACTACCCAAGAAGTTTTCCTATTGTTTTCTGAACATCATTTTTGAAAGAAGAGAAATGCCTTCAGTAATTACACAAGAATTCTCCTTTATTTTATGAATATCATCTCTAAAAAAAGAGAGATGGATGGTATGATTTCACCCCTGAGTCTATTTTTAGTTTATATTAGTCTATAATAGTTTATAAGGAGCCTCCCCTTGCTGAGAGGAGACATTTATCTCATTACACTGTGGTTGATATACATATTTTGCCTTTAGTTAGTTGATGACAAAATATTCACCCAACATGGTAGCAAGTCCTGGCATAGGGGGAATGGAAGCAAGGGGAAGAATAACAATATTAGGTGGTTGAATCTTAAGAAACAAAGGCATTGATGGGCTAGGTGTAAGTTTGCCAACTTTTACTAGACTATTTCTACCCTGATTACTACCTCATAAGCATTTAGTGGTTGTTTCCTCCCTTAGATTGAATCATCACTGCAATGTCACTATTAAGGGATTTCAAATAGTAGAGGAAAGCATAATTATTATTAGGCTTGATAGAAGTTGGAATCCTATCCCATGTCTTTCAAAACCTAGTATTAAAATCTTGCATTACCTCTTGAGGAACCCTCTTGATTCTAGTTAACTATTCTGCAAGTAACAAGTGGTCACTCTTGTCTTCAAACCTCTTACATAAGGCATCACCTAACTAATCCCACGATGTGTTAGAGTTAGAAGTGAGTTTTTTATACTAATCTAGGGCCTTGACTTTTAAAGAGATGGCCAATAACCTGATAGCCACATTTTCTTCATTGATGTCATGAATATTTCAAAAGTTGGTTATATCTTTTAGATGCTCAGAAGGGGTTGTAGATTGGTTTCCCATCAAGTAAGGAACACTTTTAAGGGCTGCTAACCAGATAGGGTCATATTAATTTAGCTCTAAAATAATTTTACCATTGAAGGCCACAAAATGCAAAGATCTAGGGGAACCCATGGTAGTGAAAGGACCCAACAAATATCTTCTTACAGAGGTAAACTTAGAAACTAGTTTAGAAATAAAGTTTCCTTTATAGGGATGAGTGTTAGTAAATATTAACATTTTTGTTAAATTAAAAGGTAATCCAACAAATTCAAAAGGAATATCTTTAGAAGTTGATCTTCTGACACCTTTGGCATGAAAGATAGGTATTGTTCTACCACCAAAATGTTGAGTGTTCTTTAGAGTCTCTAGATACTGAAAGATGAAATCTATAACCACTACAAATTGATCAAATTAGCATCAAAATTGACCAATATTCTCTAAAATTGGTCCCATCAGGCATGACAAAAAAATTTGTAGCATAGAATTGTACCTTTTTGGGAGATTTCTTTAGGCTCTCTCACTCCTAACTATAATATTAGAACAACCTTAGGCTATGGGTATCCTATAGTGAGGTAAAACCTTTACAGAAGGCTGACTTCCTCTTGATAGATCACCTAAACTAATACTTTTGCTTGGAAAAAGGATAGAAATGGGGTATAGGATGACTAATAAAATTAAAAGGGTGATACACCAAATTAATTGACTCTCACATAACCTTGAAATAAACACTAATTCAGCATAAGACAATCCATGCTCATACAATCTCACAGACTAGCTAATTTGCATAAGTATTTCTTAAACTAGGCTCACTAATAAATAGATGAAGCAAAGAGGAGTTCCAAAACTCACACCAATCATTCATTAATGGTGTAAAAATCTCAAGTTCAGACCTGTAACTAACTTGAAAACACCTAAAAAGAGTTAAGAAAGAAGGACAATGGACATGGAAGAACACTTCTTCACAAGGCCATCATACACAAGATAGTTAAACAGAATTTAGAGGTAAGAGATAGGTGAAAAATGATCATTATTTCTTTAAAAGGTATTTCTTATAAAATTTGGTAGGGTTTTTCCTTGTTAAATGAGAATATATATACAAAATAGGGGAGAAATGGGAGATATAGGAGAAAAGGTGAAGAGAGAAAAAGCAAGAAAATAGAATTCAATAAATGAGACACAACCACCTTCCATGGAGTCTCAACCACATTTGGATCAACTATAAATAATTATTTCTCAACAAAATAACCTTCATTAGTCCAAATAGCCTTCAAGCCCTCTCATTGGCTTAGAAACACACTAGAAGACAAACTTTTGAGGATGATGATATCATGATCCACTCAAAATGTAAAAGTCTCCAAAGACTTTAAAAGCTCATTTAATTTTCCACTTTCCTTCCCAACATTCAAACTTCTCTCCTTTGGACTTTTACGGCCCCCTCCACTTGCTCTTATAGAAGATGCTAGGAAAAAGTTAGTTGACTTAGAATTTGGTGCTTAACTGACCATCGAGGTTATCTTTTGGAGTTTGATTTTTGATGTTTTCTTCTATTTTAAACTTCAATTTTCTCCACAAACCTACAATAAACTCCATGAAACCTAAAACTCTTATAGACCCCATTGATGGAAGTCTCAAGTTTGAGCCACCTTTAACCAATTACTCTAAAACCTGCTCCCAAGGCCATTTGGCACTCTAAAGACCACTTATGGACCTATATAATACTTATAAACATCCATGTCATGCATATGAGAAATAAAATAAATTTTGGACAACCTTCAAGACCTGCAATAATGGTGGAAATCAATGTTAAACCTACAACAATGCATAAAATGTCAAAAACTAGGTTTTTGACCCTTTATCTCACCAAGGCACGATATAAACCCTTTTTAAGATTTATAATTTCCATATAAATATGATTTATATCCAATTAGGCCTCTTCCATGTTTTTAGACCATTTCTCTCTTTGAAGACCTATAAAAATAAATATTTTTAGCCATTTTGGGCCTCCTAGGCACCCAAACATGTCAAATTCTTCTATAAAATAGGTTGGTAAGGATATGGAGGGAGTATTATACACATTCTATGTGGTTTCCAAGTGGTTCTAAACCATTTGAGGAACCTACGAGTCTAAAAACCCAAAACTGGTCAAAAAATTCCTTTGGCAGCTCAAACAAGCTCACCTTCAAGATGATTATTCATAAAATTTGGACCTTTATTCCACCACTTATTTATATTAATATCTATTCCATATATCCCTTCAACATCCCTTAAAATATTGGTTTATAATGTGGAAGGTATAAAAAAATACATACGCAACAATAATTGCCTATAGGGTTTGCAAACATTATGGACATGTTTATGCTCTTAGAAATTGTTCATAAAACGTAGGAAATTAACCAAAATCAATACATAATTAATTTAAATTAAATATGGGTACTCAAAACATACTAGAATCACTTAGCCCAACTCTTCATGGTATAAAATATATGAGCATCTGAAGCGGTCTAAAACTAGGTGTCTTAGGCCTGAAAAGCTTGAATTCCTCCAAAGGACCAATTTGACTCTCCCATTGATCTTATTTACTTTAAATCATCTCCATTACACTTGAAAAATCTCATAACACCTTTTCAAATGATCAAAAACCAAATTTTCCCTTTATGCCTTTGAGACTACCTATGGGGTTTTGAGCTTGTATGTGGGGTTTATATGAATTTTTGAGTGTAAACACTCTTTAAATGTTTTTAAGGGGATTAAAACCATCCTTTAATGCTTTTAAAATACTTCCATAATATTTAAACCCTTAACCACACCTTAAAACTTCCAAAAGTGTGTCGGCACCAATGGTGACCATTATGACACATAGAGGGGACTATGTATAAACAGAGGGCACTTACACTTGTCATACAAACTTTAATATATGATGGATAGGTATATTATGTCAATATTACAAACCCTACCAAGTTTCAAGGATTTTTGATGCATACTTTGTCATGTAGACCTTTTTTACCAATCTTTAACTTGAGTTGCTTGCATACTTCCCTCATGCCTAAACTTGTCTTTTTTCAAACGTATGCTTGAAACCTTGAATTTAATAACTTATATAGGATGAATTAGGTTTCCAAAAATATATTATATGTTTTTAGTACCTCTATAAGGCTTAAACTTCTCATTAGCACCCAAAAATGATAAAACTTCAACTGGCCTCTAATGGTTGCCTTATTTAATGCAAGGGTGTGTGTAAGAACAATGGGTATTTTCACTCTTGATATGACCTTGAGGATTACATGGGATATTTTTTTGGGTCATGGATACCATTCTTACCAAATTTAATGCTTTGACTTGACTTGTAGATGCCCCAAAATGGCCAATTCCTCCAAGGTAGGTTCCAATGTTGATCATGATTAAACATGGGGTTGACTATACTAAAATTATGAACAGTTCCCATTGTTAAAAAACCTAAAAAATATTTTGAATATGTATAGCAGGTAATAATGACCCTCTCCACCAAATTTTGTGATTAGATCATGTATATTTTGGACTGTAGGTCCATTTTTCCAAAAGCTAGTGGCATGTTACCTTGCATTGATTTGTGCCTTAGCATGATGATATTACTTTTAAATGCTCATGAAAATTCTCCTTGCATTATTCCACTCTTCATTATTTTTCTTTTACCTTCATGAAATTCGTGTATGACTTAAACTCCTTTAATAAAAATCCATGGATGTCTGCATGCTGAGTGATGTAGGTGATGGTTATGAAGTACATGACTGTAGATTGTACTATGAGGTCTTCTATCATCAACTTAGACTCCATTATATCTCCACATTTTCTTGTGAAACATTCATATCATTAAACTCAACCATATCTCACCTTGCTTGAACTATCTTGTTCCCTCTTGAAGATAGGCATGTTCTTCTTGACCATCTCCTAATTTGAACACAATCCTCCTATAGGCAAAAACCAATTCCCTTATTGGTTTTCAATACTATCATTGAATCCACTTTGGCTACTTAGTCTCAGATACTTCTTACTCTTTTTTCCAAACAAACTTAAATACATTTTGAAACCAACTCATTGTCTAAACCAAAAGGTGAATTTAGGTGTGTTGTTGACCCTAGCTATATTTTGAGTCCATTAAATTCCACCATCTATATGTTTTGATTAGCCTAAGATGGCATTATTCTCTATGTTTCCTCATAACCACTATATTAAACCTAAAACCTTCCTTATATACCATTAGCCTCCATCCTATCAACCAAACTATAGAAAACCCTGTAGGTGCCCTTTTTTAACTGTAGGTGCTCATTTCATGGTATATTACATTTAATATTTGAGTCCCTTTGTCTTCTCCTTCTAAAATCAACTCCCAATGGCAATGTTTGTGTTTGCAGGTTGATATCTTTCAAGTTCTACCTTATGAGTTTATGTATACCTATAGTCAAGTTGTAGGTGTGCTTTTGAGGGTAAGACAAACCTATAGGTGATGGTCAAGACCAAAGCATTGTATCCCATCTCACCTTGATGTTCTTTAGATCCTTGGTGTGTCCCTCAACTCAAAAGACCATTTAACATGGATGCATGTTCTATCTTACTTGAACAAGAACTAAAAGGTCATTTATAGAGTGCCAACACTATAGACATCACTGAAAAGCTTTAGTGAACAAATGTGTAACTTTGAAGCCTCTATTACACCACCTATTTAGATTAAACACCTATTATATTTGCATTGGTAATACCCCTTCATGAGGGATAAAAGATATGATCATTTAGATTCCTCTAGGCTCCTTATAACATTGTCATATATTAACACCAAAACTAGTTGGAGATCTATTTTAGAGCTTTTAGGGAACTTGTCTCTAAACTCTATTCTTTAATCTAAAGATGATTTCTCAACTCTGGCACTAAGCTAAGTAGTATTCTCTCATTAATATGTTTGTATAATACCTTGTAATCAACCATTACCACCAACAGACCCTTTGTAGTGTTTCTATGAACCTCCTCTAATCATCTCTATTCACTCATTCAACTTTTCACAAGCCCTCGCCTTCTAGCTCAGTATTAGGCAATCCTCTTTAGGTCTCAGGTACCAAATGATGATATAGGTATAAAGGGATCATTATTTTATGGTATATTCTCTTAGAAGGTCAATTCACATCTGCTTTAACCCCTTAGATGTGCCCAAACACAATTCACCCTTCCATTCCACTCACAAGGCTCACAACGGTCTCTTAAGGCTTGTAGCCTTTTTTCTAAATTTTGACATGTACAAAAAATTTACAATGAATCAATATATTTTGAAATTATTTATAGGTACCCTCTATTGATTTTCACCTCTATGTCAATTTTCAAGGTCAGGATCTCTCTCTAGACCCACTTTCTCCCACTAGGCCTTCCCTCTTTCTAGGCTTTTATAATACAATCCTATATAGACCATACAAATAAGACCGTACAGGTATAGAAGCTCTTGAATCACTAAGGTATCCTTGAAATCTATCGGACTATAATTTTTTGGAAAATTTGGAGGGTTAAAACTCTTAGAATTAACAAAACCTTTGTTTAGGGCTTTTACACCCCTATTCAGACCTAAGAGCACAAAAAAATACTTTGTGAACTTTTTGAAACCTTTTCTTGGAATATGAACATTTTATTGTCTCTATTTTAACCCCTTACACCTCTTATAATCATTATATAACCTTACTTCCCCCTTTGTTCCTCATTTTCAACAAGGACTTAGTATGACTATGCAAGCTTCTTTGACTATTACAGGACTGTATGCACTAAGAAGGGTCAAAATGATGTATTTATCTTTGTGAATGTTTTTAAAAACAATATTAATAATTTATCAACTCTTACTTCCAACTCTTATAACTCCTCCTTCCTCCTCAAACAATCCTCTCCATTCATTACTCTGCCCCTTAGTCCACTTTACAACTCCATCCTCATTGGTTATCTCTAAATCTTGAACATAGATCTCATGAAGATGAAAAACAATCCCCTTATTGGTTTTAATATTATCATAACCTCAATTAAAATCCACTAGGTTACTTAGTTTCATGAACATAAACAAAACATGGAACCTCATTAGGCATTAGTGCATCAACTCCTCAAGCTTGAAGGTATGCCTACCTATTGCAAGGTTGTAGATATGTTTTGTGTTTCATTTTCATTCCAACAGTTCAAACACTCCGTATTACTCCAAATGTAGATGTTTAAATTATTTTTAATTCTATCTTAGCACTAGAAATTACTTTCAACCCCTTTTAGGCATTAGGCCCAAATTAGGCCTAGTGGGCTTCGACTACATCCATATGGGTTTGGGCCACCTTGTTGAGTTTCTAACCCTTGTGCATTATTTTCATGTTGTTTCATGTTTATCACAGCTCTCAACACCATCTTTAAATGTCTCATCAACCTCTAATTCACCTTATTATCTCCTTTCTTTCAAAGCCTATAGGTTTGTACCCTTGGGGAGTGCCCTCTATCTGAGACAAAACATAGGGCACTTCCCCTATTGTCCCTTAAAAAGTGAACATTTGGTGGGATTATAAAATTTATTTAGATTCTATAATAAAAATTTCATCTCTTGATCACATGGGTAGCCCTTCCAAAACTCAGAAAACCTAAGGCAGACTCATGTGGAAGCTCACTATGTGTAGGGTCTAAAATGTGGACTATGTGTTGTCTTTGAAAACCTTTATATGTATTATTTTCACTATTGAGAGCTTCTTGATAATATCATCACCATTATGGAGGTTCTCCAAACCTACTTACCACTCCAACCTTCCACATACTTCCTCACACACCTTGATTGGTCAAGACAGTAGGTTGACTAATTGTGTTTTTCCTTGCCTTAAAAGAGGTGCATGTAGGTGATCTTGTATTGGTTTAGGCCTTATGTTTATTCCTCACTATGCCCAAAAGGTATATAATACTTTATCATAACCATTTGGATTAATTCATCTCATGTTTCAGGCTATGTCAACACTCATCACATCATGCTCTATCTCACTATCAACTACAATTGACTGTAGATACCCTACTAATGGAAAAAAGGGGTCTTGTAGGTGAGTACCCCATATTGAAATCTATGACACATGGTATGTTATCCCTTTGATATCCTTGAATAAAATTATCATGGTAATTTATTCATGTTTATAGACCTAGTTTATATAGGTTCATAACATGGGCTTTGTGAACACCTACAATTAGGCTTTAGGTGGATATTCTCAGAGCAAGGCACCTTTAGGTGATGTTGTGAGATTCCATATATTACATTTCAACTCATTTCGATGACCTTTGAACCTCAAATGGTATTCTCAACTTAAAAGGTCTACTCAATAATAAAGTTATACTTCCATACTGCAACGTTGGGTTATGAAAACACTTGAAAGCTCAAAACATGTAGAAATCACTGAATGAACATAGTGAACAAAAGTGCAACTTTGAAGTCTTCTAGCATGAAAATAAAATGGCCAAATCTCTCACTTATTTTTTCAAGGTGTTATCCTAGGATAATGATACAAGTTTTGATCATTTTTATTGATCAAAACTACATGAAACACTATTATATATTGACACCAAAAGTGCTCAGAGCTCTGTTTTAGAGCTTTTAGGGAACTTGTCCCTAAAACACAATTATTTCACTTGAGGTAACTTCCCAAGTTTGTTTGATATTAAAATGCTTCAAACATGATTGTCATGGTATTTCCCACTCTATAAGACCTCAATAAGTCTTCAAATCATGTCATTACTCTCCATATAACACTTTCATATCCCTATAGGGCCACCTGTAAGTGTGCATTCCTGTATGCAGGGAGTGATTGTGAGAAAGTTGATGTTATGTATGATATATGAGTATTAAATGAGGTTTATACCATTTAAAAACATTTAAAATGATTATTTTCACCATGGATAATCTTAATAAACCCAAATTCTCCCTTTTAATGTGACCATCTCCTGAGGGCAGCTGTAGATGTACATTCAGTTGTAGAGAAAATAATGAGCACAATCATGAGCAATATGCATGGTAAAGGATCATATAAAAAGTGTGATTTATCCTAAATATTTTAAAATGAAACCTTTACATTATAATTAACTTTAAAACAACCCAATTCATTGTCTAAACATGATTGGCTCCTTCAATTACACTTGTAGGTATGCATTAATGTTGTAGGCCTGTGTATGTATGAGAACTTGCTTCCACAATTAGTTGTATGGTATATGAGAACTTGCTTCCACCATATCGAGTAAAAACTTGAGGCTCTCCTAGAGCTATCCAAAAATACCCAAAACAATTTTTCCTTAGCATGAAGAACGAGAATCCTACCTATGTAATCCAATACTTGGAAAAGAATTAATATGTTTTAAATGGAATTTCCTTCATTTTGGAAACCTTATAAAATTCTTGGACCTTCATTAATGGTAGAAAACATGTTTTATGCCTAGTTTGTAGTCAATAGGTTTTCCTTGCCTCTATTAGTTTTTATGCTGAAATCTAATTTTAGATGCCTATGTGAGGATATTAGGGACACCATGTATGCCTTAATATGATATATGATCCCATACATTAATAAAAATCTTCAAAAACCTGTTATGTCAAAGCTTCAAAATGCATCATTTTGCTCCCAAACTCCTCTCCTCCACTCCAAATGACTTCAAATGGCCTTGAACATGTCTAAAATGGTAAAACATGCCATAAGTAGGTGGGAATAATTCAAAACCAATTTGTTTTCCTCAACAATTACTTTTTCACTTGAAATTTCTATTTTGTGGACCCTTAAGTCATCTAATGCACTTTTAGGGGTCTTTTGGGCATAATAGATTTTATAGGGTTCATTTTTGACTTGTTATAATCTCTGAGACTTTATTCAATCCTCCTTCATTCCCTTGAATGATTGAACATCATGAAACCCTGATAGAATCTTCACTTGTAGTTCTAGACCTATTTCTAGGTCTTTTCCTCAAAATCTCCAAATTCACCTTAAAGCTTGCTTAAAGTGTTTCAAAAGATTGCAAGTGACATGTGGTAGGTTCATGAGGTTTTTATCCTCACTCCACCATTGGATCTCCCACTTAACAAAAAATTTGGTCAGCTTTCACACCACACCTAGACCTCCTAGGATACTGCACTACATCATCAAGGCAAGACCATAAAAGGACTAGTCATGGGGGTAGAAGGTTATTGAATGGTTCAAAAGAGTGGCTTGATCCATATAGGAAAAAGTTTCATATGTAACATAATTTTGGCAAATAATACATGGGTACCTCATCATGCCTTGTTGTTGGGTCTCATTTCTTCTACCCACATAAGTTGTGCTCAGAGGGGTAGGGGGTGGTTAGTGTAGGATATTTATTTTCCTTTTATTTTTTAATTTGGATTATTCTTACACATGTTATTCCTACACTTGTGTATTTATCTTGTTTAGGCTTACTTAGATATAGGGAGTTACTCTTTTCTATCATCATTAGTTAGTGGATGTTACTCTTTGATTGCTTATTCCAAGGTATGGCAGTTATATGCCTATCCTAGGCTCTTTATGGCTATTCATGGAGGAGTTACAAATTTACTCTACTATTTATATATCTTTATTTGTGAACTATTGATATGGAGTGTGTGTTGGATGATTTTTTCATGTATTTTCTAAAATATTCTCATTTTATGGTTTCATAATCTTTCAACAACTCTATGCAATTTCTTATCTTTTGTTCATGAACTGGGGCTTCCATTTTATCTAGAGATATTATTGGTCACTCTATCATTATGATTAAGTTAAAAAAACATGTTTATGAAATTCCCAATACAAAGATAGTAGTCAAAATATAAAATGTTATCAAAAAAATTAGATTGCGGTTTAGATGTCTAATTCTATTCGTTGAGAAAGAGTGATAATATTGCATTCAAGTAGCTTGTAATTGAAAATTTCCTCCTTGGTGGAGCTTTTAATTGAATATTATGTGTTGGTTTTGAGATAACATTAAATATAATCTTAGCTTCATTATTACTTTCATTGGGTTTTAACTTATAATTTGGCTTTTTTTAAAACTTGACATTTGAAGTAGAAGGAACATTTGAGGTATACCTAAGCTTATTCCAAGTAAGAAATTTGACCTCACACACTTTGACTATATGGCATAGTTCATTGAAATATTCAAACTTATCAAACATAATTGAATCTTGAAGTGGATACAATAAACTTTGAGTGATATCTAGGAGATCGTTATCAAAAAATTTATTTTTCATTTTTGCTAGCATTGTCTTGTATTTTAAAACATATTCATTGATTGTTTCATTACAACCTTGTTTGAGATTTACAAATTGAGCATACGAAATATTTTTACAAATGTTATAAAAAAAGTGTGTTATAAATTGATTTTCTAAAGGATTGAAAGCATTTATTGACTGAAGAGGAAGATCATAAAACCATATAAGAGTAATTATTTGAGACTTCTTGGAAAGAACTTATTTAAAATTTTATTATTTTTTGTATATTCTAGACAAGACTCATGGAATGCATGCAAAAGTTATTTAGGATCACACTTTCCTTCATATAAATGAATCTTAGGAGCCACAAAGCCAATGGGTAATGGATAAGATGTTATTTTAGGTGCCAAAGGGTTGTGTAACAAGGAACATGAGTCTAATGAGGGACTAACATGAGAAATAATTTGTTAAATTTGAGATAGTTTGGATTATAAGGAAAGATATTTATTTTTGAGAATAAAATTTGTAGAGGTGATTGGAGGAGTATAGATAGGATGAGTATGTATATGCATGGATATTTTTTGGAAACCATGTGATGTTCCTATTGACCAAATTTGACCCCAACTTAAATTCGTCACCCCCTTATAAAATCAAACTTGTCATGGTCTTGTGATGTGTTCATGTCATGCTTATATGGCCATTAGAAGTCTTCATTTAACCTCATTAGAATTGTTTAAGGTTAGTTTGGAGAAGTTAAGGTAATTTCTTGTTGTGGTCATATAGTGGTCTAGGTATGTCATGAGAAAATAAATAATGGTAAATTTGTGTAATATGTGATTATGGGTTTATATATGTTATTATATGTCTTAAACATCTCATCATAACATTTCATGGTGTTTTGAAGCGTTTAAGGTTCACTTGTAGTCTTAGAGGTGATAAAAATGAATGAAAAAGGTGATAATATTTGTGTTTTTCAAAGTTCCTTAAGTGAAAAATATATACCACACATATTCCAAAGATCTCAAATTAGTTACATAAAGGTTACACCTATCATCATGTCAGGGAAATGTTAGATTCTTGATATTCAACACTATCTTGAGGAGTTAGAGAAGTTGTACAAACTTTTCAAAGTTACTTACAAGTGAATAAGATTGTAGAGTGTATTTTGAGATTATACATGTTACAAAAAATATTTTAAATAAGTTTTAATCTCCACAATTTCCTAAAACCACTTCTCTCTCCCATCGCTCCATTCATAAGCTAGTGAAGGCAAATTTCAATCAGATGGTACATGTCATACAAGTAGAGTTTGGGGATGATATTTTAGCTAAATTTTGGAACCCTTATGGTATTAAAAAAAATTAATTGGTAATTTTATTGGTTCTCTTATCTTTATTAATAATCTCTAAGAAGCTAGACTGCTTTTTGAAAGCTTAAAACCCCACAAGCTGAGTTTAAAATAGCTCCAATGCAAAATGTGAATTCATGGATGCATGAAACTAGTTATAATAAGTTATAATATGAATTAATATGTGTGTATGGTCCCTTGGCAAGTAATTTATCTTTTATGCATTATCTACAAATGATTGTCATCTTTTTTGTGTTTTTGAGCTATTCTAGTGGTCAAATTCATCTGATTGAATATTAATGGAATCCTAACATATTATTCATCCATTCATGTTCTCTTAATTATATAATATAATCCTTACAAGTTCAAACTTGTCACTTACCTCCATTCACATTATGGATTATGTTTTGCCTGCATAACAGTTCAATTATTTTGAGTAGTTTGAGTATGTTTTTAAAAGAGTTTGAGGTTGTGTTTTCATGTTTGATGTATTTATTCAAGGAAAATAATGGTATTTTATTCCATAATATTCATGTTTACACTTCTCAATCTTTCATGGTTTTAGACAGTCACCTATAGGCTTGTAAGTCTGCGACTCCAAGAAACTTCATATTGTCAATGTATTTTGAAGGTTTCCCAAGCATGATATTACTATTAATGGATTAAATTTGATAAGTATAATGAATCAAATGGATTTATCTAATCATATAAATTTTATTAAATTGGTGACTAAATTAACTAACTAAGAAACCTATTAAGACACACATACATGACTATGTGCTTTGAAATAATGGACACAGATGTTGTGGACTTATTTGAAGATGCTATGAGTTTGTAATGCAGTGAGAATGCCTCTTGATGAGAGTTAAATATTTTAATATGGCATGGTATATTTGTAAAAATCACTTCAAGACTATATACACAATTAAATTATCCCAAATTACCACCTACAGTTTGTTATGAGAGAATTGGCTTTGAAATAGTAAGGTTGATTAGAAGTTTGGAACTTCAAGGCATGGAAAGGGTCTTAGAACAACATAATTTGAGGTATATTAATTGATATGCTCTTTAAGAGTAGAAATTTATAGTCAAAAGGGTCTCAAATGCACTCAATCCTCTAAGAGAGACCTACATGCTACTAAATGATATGGGATAATCCAAGCCTAAACATAGGGCAGGGTTATTGAAGAATGCTTGAATCCTTATTTGAGATTTTAATTAGACTTAAATACTTTTAGGTAAATCCATGGAGTGAAATGAAGTTAACTTGAGACCTTTCCATACTCAACCCTCCTAGATAAGTCACCTACAGCGTATTGAAGGATTGACCTTAAACAGAGATCTTGATGGAATTTAAAATTTTAGGGTTTTGAAAAGGTTATTATGATATCAACATGAGATATATCATATTCATATTTATGAGGTTTTAATATTTTATATTAATGCCTAATTCAAGACCATACAAACTCAGGACTTCAACATCCACCTATAGTCAGCTATTGAGATTTGGTGTTGACATAGTGGATTAGTGGAAACATAGGGTTTCAAAGTGTCAAGGAAGGTCTCAATTAGTAAATAACATGATATGGTATTTTGGATAGTTTCATGTTTAAATAAGGGATCTATGACACTAATTTGACAAACTAGCCTCAAATGAAGGGACAACAATCCTCACACAGACCTATAGGTTTGTTTGGATGACCAAGACTCTCTCAAAATCTGAGGATGGTGATTTGGGAAAGGTTTGATGTTTAAATATAGTAAGAGAGACTTGATAACTCAATAAAAATGAAACAAGTCCCTTGAAAAATATTTAATATTGGTCTTGGAGGCATAAAAGGTTATGAGCCTCAAACACAGTCAATTGTCTTAACATTCACTTATAGATATGCATAAGTGACTCAAGGTCTCTTAAAAATTGAAGATAATGGTGTGTGAATATTTGAATTTTATAAAATATATTAAATATTTCAGTATATTTAGGTCACAAAAGAGACTAAATAGAGGTCTCAAAAGCTTAATGCACCACACATAGTCATGTTTGTCCAAACTAACACCTACATCCAGTTAGTTAAGAGAATGGATATTGAGATGGAAATGTTGAGGAGAGCACTAAGTTTACAAGGTTTATAGGTAGTTATAAGTCCATTAAAATAATTATATTAGATATTAAATTTTAAATATATGGCTGTAAAGTATCTAAGTTTAAAGATAATTCCATTTCAACATAAATCCAAGCACATACACAGTCACATGTTAGACTATTTGGATGACTCAAGAATCTCCAAAACTTAAGAATGATTTGTATGAGTACTTGAAGGATATAAATTTAATTCAAATTTATCAAACCATTTGAGATTAAAGGTTTATAATTGACTGACAGATAAAGAGATCAAATAGGGGTTATAAGTTAGGCATACACAGTCCTTGATAACATGGATCTGCTTACCTAGGTTAATGAAGTTGTTTTATTAAGAGGAAGGTGTATGTGAGGATTGATAAAGCGAATTAAGGTAAAAATATATCCTCAAACAACTATATAATTCACTTGAAGAGTATAACAAGTTCAAACCCTACCTGTTAGTCATATACAGTCCTCACACAACCCTGCATACTTTCTTGAGAATCTTGTTTGAAGGGTCTAAAGAATTGTAAAAGGATTGAGGGAGAGTAGGATGTTTATATTATTTTTTGAGATTGATGAAATAGTTCATCAAAACCTCATTCTCAAGCTCAAAGTGAAATAATCACAGCAGACCCTCTTATAAACCCCGCATAATCCTAAATGACATACATAGGCTTACAAGGCAGCCAGTTGGAAAGATGGTAGAATGAAGTAAGTTAGTTAGAATTAAGATGAGACATTGAGATCCTAGAGAGATGATTAATAACCTTTAAAATTATTTCATGAGGATAAATACCATTTGACAGAGAGAGAAATGATAGAATACAGTTCATTAGGGTATCTTAGGTAATTTGGCTAAGAACCCTAAGCCTAAGTAAATGAGATGTAATAGAGGTTTGGTGAAGGAGTGTAACAATATATAAATTTTTATGTGTTAAATATAATATCACATACCTCATGAAGGTAATTGGAGCTCAAAACAACTTAAGGATGCTTCTCATTAACCAAATTCTCTCTCAGACCTCATAGAACACCTAGTTGTAACCCAAGAGGCTAGTTTCTCTTACTTGGTATGGATCACACATGATGCATGGGAATATGATATCTTAGGGTAAGTTGAATACCCTATCATACTTCTATTTTGTGTAATTATTTTGTGTTTTCATGCCCCTAGCTTTATGAACTATCATTAAGAGTTCAAACCACTTTTAGGGTGCCTAAGAGAGCCATAAGGACTCAATGAGAGAGAAATGAGATTTCATGTCTCCAAATGAACCAAAAATACTTCAAAACAACCTATAACATTTTAAATACTCCCCTTATCATCATATTGTGTCATAATTTGGTACAATATTATACATAACCATACATTATAGGCCTTAAGAGATTGATTTTTACTATCTGGGAGGTCCATACAGTGAGTTAAAACTTAAAAATTAGTATGGAGAATAAGGAGTAGGTATTATAATTAAATAACACATTTTTATGGGGTTTTGTATGTTTGGGGATCCTATATAATAATTTTTCACTCTCTTGGCAGGGAGGCCTAATTGAGACCTAGTTAGGAGAGAGAAAGGGCAAAATGAGATATCTCCACTCACTCTCAAAGCATGAAATTAAACCTGGAGATGTAAATCCATACTATGTACTATAATATTCCCTTATATTCTAAACATACTTTTTACATTTCTCTACACAATGAGGTTTGTATCATTTTAGGGCAATAAGGAATGAAACCTATTTGGAGCTTTAGGTAGAAAATGACTTGTCAAGGCTAGTTTAAGGCCTTAAAATTGGTTATTTTAGGTATAATATGATTTTATTATGCCATTTATGAATTTTTTAAGAGTTTAAGAATACAAATCCATGTTTTGATGCTTGTGTGAAAAATAGGCCTAAGGAGATGAAGATTCTTCTAGACACCTTGTAAGAGAAAGAGGTGATGTGTCAAGAAGAACCTGATGGGGTTAGTTGAGAGGGGTCAAGAGAAAATAAAAGAGGTGTAAGAAACTAATTTTACCTTCAATAAGGCCACTTGTCCTTCAACATGTCAAGAAGAAGGTAAGTTTCAAGAAGTTAGTCAAGGTGTCAAACAAGCTTTTCAACTCCCACACCACTTAGAAAGTTAGAGCATCTTCATAGGATCTACACATGTCATCCTAGACCTATTGAGGTAGTTCCCTAAATCCTCTCTTATTTTTAACTCATATTACACTTGTCTACTCTCTCTCTCTCCTATACCCTTCTTCTCTTCTCTCTCACTTGTGTTATATTTTGAGCCACTTGTGACTAAGTTTATATCCTCCACTTGAGTATGGAAAATCCTTGATCATTTGTAGCCTTTGATAAATAAATAATTATTTGGTTTAATTTCTCCATGAGTTATTTCAATATGTTTATTAACTAGTTGATCTTGTTAATTAATATATTCTCTTCCTTAGCATGTTGTCCTTTTTTACATTCATATTCAGCTTTGAAAGTCTATTGCAGGTCTCTTGAAGTGTTTCATGAGTTTTAGTGAGTTTTATCTCCACCAATGTCATATCATGACCTTGTGTTTATTCCTCCTATCTTAAGTTGGCTTCACAAACCTCTATGATAAATACTAATGCAAAGGGCAAATTTGGAGTAGTGTCATGTGTAGATTAAGCTTTTGTTTGAAGTTTAATTGTAATTGGTTGGTATTGGTCAGGTTAAAATTAGTGCATCACCTCATTAGGATAGGTTTACTTTATGTTTCCTTTCTCCCTTTCCATCCAAATGAGCTAGTATTTAGGTGATGAGAAATCAAGATAAATATATTGAACTAACCCTTTAAATCTATAGGTTTACCCATGTTATAGGCAACCCACAAGCCTAGGTATAATCCCATACTCCACTTAATTTTTAAAATGATTGAACTACCTCTTCAAGGGTGAAACATTAAGTGATAATAGTTTTGTCATGCTTGGTGGGACTAAGGTCCCAAAAAAAGTGGAAGAATTCTTGCTGTGTTCTTCTACCTATCAGCTTTTGGAAGCATTCAACAAATACCAATGGCAACTCCAAATGCAATCACTTGGTTATAGCAGCCTAGGTATGAGTATAATTCCTACTATAAAACTCCTTATCATCCTTGTCATGACCCTAACTATGTGCCTCAACATCCATATCAAACTTGTTATAATCCTTATGATTCATGGCAGTCTTATGGTCATCTTATTTCCCCTTTATATGATCATGATGTTGATGAGCATCCCTATGAAGAAGCATATGAGGAAGTTTATCAAGAATATTATCAAGAATTTTTTAGCCAACTTTAGCTGACATACAAATCTTTTGCCTGAATGGATAAGCTGTGTAGAGTTCTAGATGGAATAAGTGGTACAAAGATCTTATATTGCTTACAAAACTTCTGAAACACTTTAAGCAAGCTTAAAGTGTAATTGGTTAATCTTTGAGAAACAAGTCTTGAAATAGGTCTAGAGTTTCAAACGAATAAGATCCATTAGGTTTTTATGGTGATCATTACCTTCATCGACATAAAGCAGTTTTCACAAGTCTCAGTAACTCATTTTGGTCCTTAAAAGTTCTTGCACAAGCATAGAAGAGCTAGACCATCATCAGCACATTGTGTAGAAACAAACAGGTCAATATGATTTCAGATTTAATAAATTCACTTGGAGAGCCTCTCAAGATTTTTTTCATGTCTTGAACATCCTCTACAAATATCAAGTCTTGACGACCTTGCTATCTAAACATATAAAGCTTCAAAATTAGACTTATAGAGTGAAACATGTGCAGGAACATCAAGTTAAAGATTTGACAAATAGACATTTAAATTTAAATGTTCCTAGATTAAATAAAAAATTTACAAGTGTCTAAATCTTGGGAGCTAAGATCAAATCTAATGGTGAGAAGTAATCTAACAGATGTCAGTAAATCTTAAAGATCTAACGATGCGCATTTGATCATGCATTAAAGATCAATGGTGAGCATCAAGTCAAAAATTCAACATGAATGCATTAATGACAAGTGTCAATATATTGGGTACTTGAATAGAGATCTAATGGTGCATGGCAACTAATAAGGTTAGTGGGTCTTGGTAGATCAACAAAATGCATGTAATTATATAAAGCAGATCTAATAATGAGCTTGAGGTCAAAAAATCAGAGGATCTTGAAGACTAATGAGATGGTGACAAGTGTCTCAACCATGTTAGACTGACAAAAGATTTATCGTTTATGTTAATTCATAAAAAGGGAGATCTATGGTTTGCATGAGGTTAAGGAGTCAAAGAGATGACATTAGGATCTTACAGAATGAATGCATAATTGATAGTTGGCATAATCTGAGGAGCCCAAATCAATATCGATGGTTGATATCAAAAGTTAAAATCTAAGGGACTTAAATGGAAAAAAAAAATGACCTAAGGTCGAACAAATGGATGTCATGAAGGTAGACACATTAGATAAAGGATCTTACCACCCCAAGTAAGTAAACACATAAATACGAGATCAAACGTGATCTAGATAACCAGGAATAGATCCTAAAAATCTATCTAACATCATTTAAGCCATGTAAAGCTTTTCAATAGCTTCTAGATGTAGGTTTTGTAGACACCTAAAAGTGGCCATTAATGACCAAGCTTCAAATCAATTTCTATCAAACATCACAATTTGGCCTAAATACATTAAATGGTTTGAATTTGTCATATACAAGTGTTGATTTTGGCCAGAGTATCACTAAACAGGGCAATGCATTTTATGAGATATCTAACTTTAATCAATTCATTTCAATTCAAAATGATGGTTTCACACCTAGGTGCTTTGAATTGATCTTTTCTATGAAATTTCTTGCACAAGACACATGCCCTTGTTATATTGTGTCAACAACATCTTAAATGGGATAACGGTTCCAACATATCTAACATCACCTTTTAATTCTAATCTAATCAATTTTTAAGCCAATAATATAATATTTTGATAAATTTGATTAATTTGAGTACCAATTTTCAAGATTTTCATTAAAATTGATAAATCATGTTTAAGACTAATTAATTTGAATCAAGACCTTGAGTTAATTTTCCATGGAACTTGTTGAATATTTCATTAATGTAAATTGGTTTTTAATATCTTCATCATCAGGTGAGGTCATTTATGGGGTGGCATCCACAAGTTTTAATTTCAATAAATATCTTATTAAGCCCTCCCATGCCTCTTTAATGTCTCTTTATCCCAATATTTATGAGGGTATTTATTGATTTTAGCCTCCAAAATTGAATGGATTCTTAGCCACACATCTTCATCTTAAGATGAACAATCATGGTTGATCCACGTCCATTTGAAAAATTTATAAATAAAAGGCCTCACTCATAATTTTAAGATTTTTTTGGTTTAGAGTTATAATGCTTAAATGATTTCAAAATCCATTTGATATAGTGTTATTATGCCCAACTGTTGAGAGAAGCTTCACAAGCCAAATAGTGCCAAGAGGAGGTGGAGGATAGCCAAAGCTCTATTGATAAATACCTTTGAATTGTAATTAGAGAAATATAGAAATACAACAAGGAGAGCCTTTTGAGCATTCAAGAGGGTGAAAAATGTCTGTTTTCTTTCCTTTTAGTTCTGTTTTATCAATGGTTTTTCCTTACTAAGCTCCCTCAAAGATCTAAGCATAAGGTGTTAGTATTAGTGTGTTTTCTTTTTAGATTTGGTTTCATACACTAACATGATACTAATCACCCTTTATCAGATTCTTATGTTCACAAATGGCATGCCCGATGGGATGTGATGCACCCCACATACCAAAGAGATGAAGATGCAACTCATAAATCTCCAAATGGATGCTTGAATATCTTCAAAATTAAATTTTTAGCTTTGATTTTTCCATATTTTTAATTCACAATTTTTTATGTAAAAAGTTGCAGTCTAGATTGTAAAACCCATGGCTTGGACTCACTGGAGGTTTGCACTGTGCCTGTTAACCCACGGTCTGAGACATAAAACTAAATAGGCCATTTTATGGAGCTTTGTTTGGGGTCATACGAACTTTGTTTTTTATGATTTTTTTAAAACCATGTGGTTTCTCCTATATTTCCATAATATGCTATAATTTATCTTCAAGTTGCATAGATTTTTTACAAAATCTTGAAATAGGAATTTGAACCTTTTTAAAGTTTTTAATCGTAGTTGCTTGGTTTCATTGAATTATGTTTTCTTTGTCTAATCCTTGCCTTCCAGGTTTTATTAAGATTTTTGCTAACCATTATCTAACCTAAGACATTTATTTTCATGATGTTTTGTCTTCAAATCGATAGGTCATCTAAACCCAAGAGCATATTTTTCAAATTTACTTGTCTCATTCATTAAAGAGCTTCAAAGCTAAATAATATTATGACGATTTTCTTGAAAGACCTACTTGAAAAGTGTCAAATCATGATTATTTAAGTCTTTTTAAACCACTTTTGGATTCTTAAAAAGAATTAGGAATATTTTATTTGTTGCTTAAATAAATTTTTATGATGTTTATTTGAATATTTTTATTGTTTTTATTTTAAAGTTTTGTAATTTAAGACCAAAGGGCCAAAGAACACAACCATATTTTTCATTTTAGTGCTTTAAAATTGAACTCACAATTTTTTCTTTTATTAAAATTATTCATTGTTTGCTTAGTTAGATTTGTTTATGAAAAAAGGAAGCGGTGCATGTATGCTCTCCCCCATCCCCCATAGAGAAATTGCCTTATTCCAAAGGCATAAGAGAAATGTTGTGAAGGCTCTCCCCAAGACTTGCATGGCTTGGGTGATCTAGAAACAACCTTAAAGACATTTTACTTAGTTTTTTTTCATTGCATCTTGGCATGTGATGGGAAATTCATTATCTCCCATAAGTTCTATAGGGAAGCCTTGACCCAAGCATTCATCTCCTAGCATTGTCTTCAACCCCTCTCCAAAGAGGGGTATATAAATTGGTATCCCCTCATTGGGATAGTGGTTTGAGCAATTAAACCATATCCATTAGTAGAAGCTAAGCCTGAGATGTTTAAGCATGTTGGGCTTCACACTACACTAAGAAAGTGATGAATGTAGTGGTTGTAAAAAGAGCAAGATCTTTTTACAATAAGCCATATGATGCAAACCTAAATGATGTAAACTTATATTATTTACTTATGTATAAATCGATAGACATGAGATCCATCTAGATGATCGAAAAATAATTAATTTTAGTCAACCCCACATTTCTACATCTTTGAAAGGATTTAAAATGATTTACTTAATTATATTTGTCATTTTCTTGTTTGATGTTTTGAGATTAAAACTAATGTATTTATTTATAGCCACATCTAAACCAATTTGTTTATATGCCACTCTTTTGTTTAAAGAGGTGTTATGCTAGTTTTTTGACACCACACTTGTGCCTTGAAATTCTTACTAAAACTTATTTGTGTGTGTGTGTAAATTGACTGATATAGATATTGTTATGATACCTAAATTAGATATCAAGTTTGTGCCTTGAGTCTTTGAAACATAACATTGACAACATCATCAGAGCACGCTTACACCGTTATGATGCTCGAATTATTTCAAAACTTATTTAAATTGTACCAAAACCATTATTTAAAAACTATATCACATATGTTATTTGGACCTTGTTCATGCACCGTCATGTTGTCCAATCTTGTCTAGCTTGTTTGGTCAAATCTTAGTCTTCAAGGTTGAGTTTTCAATTAAACTTGTCAAAGCTTAGATTCAAACATTGATTGATTAATTTTTAAGCCTCACTTCATAGAGGTTGATACATAGAATTTTCTCTTTTAAGTTGTGTAATTTTGATTAATTGATTACCCAAATTTGAAACTTATTATTTGTTTGTTCATAGATCTTTGCTTTCATCATATTTTATGTCTTTATTTGGGAGAACATATCCTTTTTCTAGGTATCTTTTGCCTTGTGGCCTATGCCAATTGATCATGCTTATGTTTCATTTCATGTGTCGGATCTATGTCAAATTTGTTTTCAAACTTGTTAGATTAAATCAAATCACATCAATCCTTTGGCGAGAAGTATTAGCATAGCATGTTTGAGCCTAGAGTTTGACTCCATGTTTGGATAAAAGACATAGTGACTCTTTTCCCTTTCCTAGTTTAGACCTTGTTTAGAACACTTTGGCTTAGACTTTGACATGTTGGTTTTTGCTCAGATGCTTAACCTTTTATGTTTATGACATTTAATGTTAGACATTTGATATTAGAATATTTTATGCCAAGTTCTAGCACAAATCATTTTGGAGATACAACTCTACCCCTTTTTGACCAAGTTAGACCAAGTTTGAACCATTTTTACTTTGGACATAGTTTTTTAGAGTTTACAGAACTCTAAGATTTTTTGTCTTCAGAGCTTTCATCATTTATGTAGATATGTCTAGCTACACTTATGGTGGAGTCACATACAATCTAACTTATGATATAATGGCTACATAAAATCTGACAAGAAACCTCTATGGGGATAGATTTTGTAGGAAGTTTTATTATTCACCCTACAATACTCCATATGGGAAACAAATTCAAGAACCAGCTTACAATCCAACTCAAAACCCCAACTAGGATGATATGGTTTATGATGAGGACTTGGATGCTTTGGCCTATGTGATCAATAAAGATCCATAATTCCCTAGCCTTATCCTTCCAAGACCTCATCCTCTGGCTTGTGTGAGCAATCAAGCTTCAAAATGCCCTTTCATTATTCCAAAACCCAATCCTTTCACTTGTGAGAACAACCAAGCCCCACAACACCCTGTTGTTACCGTATTAGGACTTCATCCTTTCACTTATGTGATAAATCATTCTCCACAATGCCAATTAATACCCAAGATATCCAATCACAACCTTAATGAATCCAATCAATCTTTCAATTGAACCAAACATTTGAAGACAAAGCTATGTTCAAAATTGGTACTTTCCAACTCGTTGGAAACCAAGGCCAAAAGAAATAACCAATCAATGATGTTTTTGTTTAACTAATCATTTGTGATAAGTCAACCTATGATGAATCACCTTTCAATCATTTTCCTATTGTCAAGGAGTCTCACTCTAATGAGTCAGTCTTTGATGGGTCACTTTTTGATGATTATAACTATATTTGGGCAAATCATTAAATCAACCATATGCATTTTTTTCAAAAGCCTCTCTTTGATAATCTAGTCTTTGAGAAGTTATCTCTTGACCTTTTTCCTACTGTTGAGGAGTCTCACTTTAACAAACAAGTCTCTATGGAGCATGTTATGTCATCATAAGCCATTACTTATCCAATACCAAACATTCAATAAAATATCACTATAATAACATCTATATCAGATGAAGAATCAACATTAGAGTTAGGTTTTATTTTTGAACTGAAATCAGATTTAGCATCAGAAGTAGAATCAACATCAATCTTACCATTGGATTTAGAATCCCTTGAATTGAAATTAGATTCAAAACTAGAATACGTTCATGATTGTTACAATATTTGTTATGCATGCCTTGTAGATTAGTTTGAATACATTTATGATCCTTATATAATTTTTGAGGATGAGTACTTCAACTTCAACACAAGTTATCCTAGTATCTTCTAAAAATATTGTGTTACCTTCCCCCATTTCATTACCATTCCACATGTCAAAAGCATCAACCAACATAGCCATTACATCAATATTCCACCTCCCACAAGTGTCTATTGAGACCAATAGAATCACATCTTGTTGAACTGTATCCATGGTGATGTATAAGTTGAAGAGCAAGGAGGCCAAGACCAAAATTGGGTAGAATAAGAACAATCTCTGAGTGAAACCTTTTTGGAGGTGCTAGACAATAATCAAAGTTCAAACTTAGCATGTTCTAGTGAAACCTTTTCAGAGGCGCTAGAAGACAATCAAATTCAAAATTCAATGTTCCTTAGTGAAACCTTCTCAAATACATTATGGAATATCAAGACAAATTCATTGGTAGAAACCTCTTCAAGGCACTAATAGCTAAGCACAAAAAAAATTCACTGTTTGATGAAGATATTATCAAAATTCAAATCAAAATAACTTCCCATCTACATCCTAATCAGATGGTAGCTATTTTAAGCCCAAACAACAAAATAATATGGTGGTCTTATCAAGAGAATATTCAAAAGTCTTAGGCCCTGCCACATCCAAAGTTATGTCGAATCCAAAATTGGCAACATTATGTGTGCCTAAAAATCCCAATCTTCTTTTATTTCCCCACCACCATCCATTCCATTATCCTCCACCATTCTTTTTCCCAATAAAACCAATCATCCAAAATTTATCCCTATTTACTATCCATAGCCATACTTTCCTTTACAAAGGCTACAAACATATCTTGTCTTGATGTTTGAAGGAAATAGAATCAATGACCAACGAGGATCACAATAACATCATGAGCATCCAAATCTACATCCAATTCTTCATAGAGAAATTATTCAGATAAGGTGTGGGCTAGTAATTAACATGATTGATTATCCTATTTGTATCATTTGATGATTAGGATGTCCATCTCCACTTTAGTAAGAATAATAGAATCATATGCCCTTTACCATACCCAATCTAAACACATAAAAAATCAACAACCAACTTCAACCACAAACATGTACCATGCCATTTTCATTTGACATTTCAAATTACCATGTCTATTTACCATTGTCACATATCCTACCATTCACCCCATCACTTGGAAGCAACCCTCTTACCATTTTATCCAATCTATAAAAACCCATAATTATCCTAAGAAATACCATACCATCTTATCATACCATTCTTATCTAGACCCAATCCTATTTTAAGTCATCCTACCCAATCCTATTTTGATCTTGGTTCCTTTGGTTCTTCCCACATCTTTTTGTGTGGGGATTCTAATCCAGTTTCCCCAATCTATCAAATATGTGTTTCAATAACATTCTATGAAATTAGTATGATAGTTAATCTGGCAAGATATCTTTCATTTTCCATCCTATATTGAGTTTGTTTATGTGAGCCTGAATATATTGCCTATTGGGGCAAGTTAGTGTTCACCGATCTTGATACTAATTATAACCTCCTATAGGCAAATTAGTATAATTGATCTAATCCATTGTATTCTAGTTATAATCACCTATGGTCAAACTAGGGTCAACATTTGTTTATCAAGCATTGCTGCATCACCTTGCCATTACTATTTCTATTTAATTGTCCATTTATTGGATTGAAGAACTTATTGGGACCTTATCAAGTTTCTCCCTACCTTTTGTGTGGATGGAATTACTATGACTTGAGGTTGTTTTGAGACTATGTGGGTCATGCTTAACTCATGTTGAGGTCACCTCAGCCCCCCTTTCTATCAACTCTTACCATTTTACAAGCAATCTAATCCAAATACTCTAATCATTTTGCAAGTAGGTATATTTTCATTCTCTAACGAGTTAAGATACCTCAAAATTCCAAAAACATTCAAATATTTCAAAATCCAAAAACATTTCTCATGTCTAAGCCTATTTAGTTATCCTTGATCCACCTTACTAGGGTATGGTCATTATTAAGATGCTTTATTTTTCTTTTTTATGTTTATTTATTTCAAGTTATTTATTTTGTTTATGTGCTTTATGTTTGTTTGTTTGTTCACTTGCCTATTTGTTTGCTTTCAGCATTTTTGCCTTAACTCAATCTATATGCATTCATTAGATAATTCCTCAAGCACATTATTATTGAGTCTATCCATATTCATACGTTGACATTATCATCATGGTTTTTATCATTGGTGCATTATTTTCAAGTGTTTATTAGATCAAGAGTTAGTATTTATGTGTATTTTGGGATAGTCTTCATGATGTTCTATCATGATGCATACCATCACATGCTATATCAAAAATTAGCTTCAAGAGGTTCTATAAGCAATGGAGCATCAAAATTTTCTCCTTAGTACCTCAACAAATCCTCTCATCCCATCTTGATCAAATCAACCCATTGACCATTCTAGTTGTATCAATGATAATAAAGATGAGAATATCCACATTTATAGGTACAACTAAATAATTTACAATGATTAATCTTATTTTTATATCCATCCCTTTCATCATTTTTTGCATCCTCACATGTTTGATTTTTTGTGGATTATTTAATCATTAAACCATTGTATCTACATTTGAACCCACTCATCTTTAATTTATATTCTAGATTATATCCTTGAGTTATGATTTATAATCATCCCTCACTAGGGCACAATAATCATTATCAAATAATCTAGGTCATTTTAATACTTATAACCACCTTTGGGCAAATCATTATTTTTTAATTTTTACTACTAATTATAATCACTTTTAGGCAAATCAGTATCTTTTTTAAAATCAATGCATGCAAGCATTTATCATTTGGATTACTCTCAACCATATTTTAATCTCACATTTATTCTTATTTCTTTTTGAGGAACCATCCATCCACATGTGTGATGGCCACTCCCTTGAGGGGGAATCATCATAGGCTTTCTAAACATTTTTTTAGGAGCTTCCTTCTTCAATTATCATCTTGTTTTTAGCATACAGGCTTTTACTCATTATTTAAGAAGACATTATTGTGCCTATGGTTTGAAACATCTTCCCAAATAGGGGAAAACTATAGACACCTAAAAGTGACCATCAATGACCAAGCTTCAGACCAATTTTTAACAAACATCATAATTTGGCATAAAAACACTAAAATGCATTAAATGGTTTAAATTTGTCATATATAAGTGTTGATTTTGGCTAGAGTATCACTAAACAAGGCAATGAATTTTATGAGATAGCTAAATTTGATCAATTCATTCTAAGTCAAAATGATGATTTCACACGTGGGTGCTCTGGATTGCTCTTTTCTACCAAATTTCTTACATGAGACATGTGCCCTCATTATTTTGTGTTAGCAAGATCCTAAATGGTATAATATTTCCAACACATCTAACATTGCCTTCCAATTCTAATCTAGTCAAATTTTGAGCCAATAATATGACATTTTGACCAATTTGATTAATTTGAGCACCAATTTCTAAGTTTTGCACCAAATTTGATAAATCATGTGTAAGATTAATCAATTTGAATCAAGAGCTTAATTTTATTTTTCATGAAACTTGTTGAATATTTCATTAATGGAAATTGGTTTTTAATATCTACATCATCAGGTGAGGTCATTTATAGGGTGGCATCCACAAGCCTTAATTGCAACAAATATATAATTAAGCCCTCCCATATCTCTTTAATGCCTCTCTATCTCAAATATTTATGAGGGAATTTATAGATTTTAGACTCCAAAATTGAATGTATTATTCGCCACACATCTTCATCTTGATATGGATGGTCATGATTGATCTAAGCCCATTTGAAAAATCTATAAATAAAAAGCCTCACACTCAAAATTTTAAGCTTTCTTGGTTTAAATTTATAATGCTTAAATGATTTAAAAATCCATTTGATATAGTATTATTATGCCCAATTATTGAGATAAGCTTCACAAGCCAAATCCACAAGCCAAATGATGCTAAAAGGGGGTAGAGGATATCGAAAGCTCTATTGATAAAGACCTTTGATGCATAAGCTGAGCAAGTCAACAAGGGGAGCCTTTAAAACATTCAAGGAGGGTGAAAAATGTTTGTTTTATTTCCTTTTAGTTGTGTTTTTTCAATGTTTTTTCCTTACTAAGCTCCCCCAAAGACCTAGGCATAAGGTGTTAGCATTAGTGTGTTTTGTTTTTGGATTTGGTTTCATACATTAACATGATACTAATATCCACTTATCATATTCCAATGTTCACACATTTTACATGTCATTTAGATTCAATAGACCCTAGCCTATGGATATTTATTTGAAATCCTGATTATATGAAAACCAATAGGGTGATTGGTTTTCATCCATAGTAGATCTATATTCAAGATTTAAAAGCAATGGAAAAATGGTGACTGTGCAAGGAATTTTAGAAACAACATGATCAAACTTAAGTAACTACTTGATAGCATAAAGAACATCAAGAATGATTAAGGAATATATTAAAGGGCATTAATGCATAAGGCTCGATAAGTATTCATGTGGTAGTGGGATTGCTTCCTCTAACTAGTATTGATCCTCACATTCTCCATCACACTAGAGAAAGATATAATGACATTAATGCAAGGGAAGGATCAAGAAGGATTGTGGTGTTGATTGTTCTAAGTGGAATTGGCCTCATTAGTGACCCCTTTAATGCCATTTTCTCTTTCTCACCTTCTTTATTCTTATAAATACTAGTTTTGAACTCTGAATTTGTATCCCTCGACTGGGTATAGCAAAACTCTACTAAAATTGCTTTGTAAACTATTTTGAAGCAATATAAGACAATTTAATATTCTATTTTAGTGATAAGTATAATTTATTGAAGTTTTATTTATAGAATATATGTTGTTTATTCATCATCTATAGGTCCTTCATGTACCTTGCTTTAAGACTATTAGTTTCTTGTAGGTTGTGTGAAGCGTTAGTTAGTGAAGTTTCTCTTGGAGTGTCATAAGTTCATAGTGTCTTACATAGACCTATCTCTTTCTATCCTTCAAGTTATAAGTCTCTTTTTCAACCTTCATAAAAAATACCTATGTTTGAAACCCTGTCATAGAGTTTGATCAACCCTTGTCCCCATTGGATTCATTGGTAGTCGTTAAAGTGTCTAAGTTGAGAGTAGATAATTGAAAATTTGGTGTATCACCACACTTAAAGTAGGTTTCCATCCATGTATTTTTTCCCCTTTTCATCCTAATAGATTAAGTTATAAGAAGAAAGATTTAAATTATCATATCAAAGGAACTAGTCTCATTAAAAATCCTAGACGACTAACCCAAGATTAGGTAACCCACAACCTAGGGTCATTTCCATATTGGACTAGGTTTGAGATTAGGACTTAAACACTTCTACTTTCATCTAGGGTACAACCTATAACCTCCAACAGTTTTTGGCACACCCAATGGGACCCATTCTCTTTGGAATATCCAAGGTTTAGAGTTAAGAAGTATTTATAGTAGATTGAGGCATCCACATCATTAGAAGCTAAAAATTCTCCAAGTTACAGAGCTCATTGCACCTCTCATGCTAAAGGTTACTAAAAGGTCATCTAATAAAGGTATTCCCTTTGAATTCATTGAGCTACCTTATATTTCATATAAAAGAGAAAGATTCAATCGAATAGGTCCTTATCCACAAAATAAATATTCATCTCCTAGTCATCCTATTATTTAAAGTAGTGTAACCCCCACTATGCAAATTATAAGGCCCAGAATGCAAGCTTTTGTACCCTTAAATGGTGGTAGCCCTCTTAACCTTCATTAATATGATGATATCCCTATTTCCTCTTTGAAGAGTCTACCATATTTTATAGGAGAAAACTCCACCACCCCTATAGAACACATAGCTAACATTGCAAACCTTTATTCAATTCATAACATTATGCAAGATAATGTACCCATGAGACTACTAGCCACATCCTTGAAAGGAAAATCCCTGCAATGGTATAAGGGTCTAGCTCCTACCTCAATAAATACTTGGGATGAGTTTGGTGAGTGCCTATGTAAACATTTTGAAGATATAAATGACCACGTGTCACTTGTTGAACAACTCACCTTAATCAAGAGGGCATCCCAAGAATCTATGGTTAATTTCAATTATATATTTCAAAATACTTGGGATAAGATTCCTATCATCATTGAACCCACACCCAATTATGTTTTTATTTGCTATTTGAGAGCATTGAATTTAGACATTGCAGTCATGATCCAATCTATGGGTAAGACAACTCTACTTGGGGCCTATAAGATAGCTTTAATGATAGAAAACTATTTGATATAGGCAGGGAAACTCATGTCAAGACCTCTCATGCCATTTTTTCCTAAGATTCATCCAACCCCACCTACCATTTCTCCATTTCCCACTTCAAACAATCAAGCCCAACCTAATGATAGTCAAGTGGATAAATTTTCAAGGATTGAGAGCTTAGTAAAGGCACAAAATAATAAGCTAGTGGCTCTAGAGATATAGAAATAGACTTTATACAGGTCATACTAATGTCCCTTCTAAACCCAATACCCTGCTCAATCCTACAAAAGACCCCCTTATCCATCAAATCAATAACCTCAAGGCCAAATTACTCAAGGTAGATCCTATAATAATTACAAACCCACAACTAAAATTAGCTCAAGAGCCTTGGTCCCTACACAAAATAACCTTGCACAAGAGGGTCAATGGAAATTAGGAGGGTATTCCAATGAGATGGTAATGGCTAAAATTGGAGAAATGTATTAGAATCTTAGTTGGTAGCATACTCCTTCTTTCCAAGGTCATGACATAGTGCCTCCTCCACCATAAGGCCCCCTAATGAATTAAGATAATATGCTTGCCATGACATCACCAGAAGCTCAAATTCAATAGCAAGGAAGCATGGGTAAGGCACTAGCTGACACCATGTGCATAAACTTTCAAGATGGGGAGGATATATTAGAGCATGTAGTAGTAAATATGGGGCAAACTACACAAAAGGTAGATAAACTAGTTGTAGCTAATAAAAGAGCTAAGAGGAGGATGTTGGATGATAATTTGGGCCAGCCTAAGGCTTCTTCAACACCTCCACAAGTCAATTAATAGCCTACCACTTCAAATATAGTTTATAAATATCCTTAAACTCAAAAAATACCTCAACATCATGGACAATAGTAGAAGTCCCCTTTTTTTCCTCATGTCACTCAAGTGCCAATTGATACCTCTATTTCTAAGGTGAAGTTCAAAGGTACTAGTCTTCCTTTCAATATTATGGATCATATGAAAAAGGCTAATGTCACTATGTCTATATATGATGCTCTATTTATCTTGGAATATAAAGAGATCCTTCATCAAGAGCTCTCCAAGCCTTCTCACATGAATGAGACAACTAATAAGGTGAACACTATATTTACAACTAGTAGTCAGCCTAGTCAAATTCAAGTTCCTAGTCAAGCTCTTAATCAAGATCAAGTTACTAAAGTTTTTCATCCACCTAAGTTTGTCAAACCCCTCCATTATATTTTCCAGTCATCATAGGGGAATACTTAGTGTACAATTGTATGATAGATTCAGGAGCTTCAAGCTTAGTTATGCCTAAATCCATAGAAGATAAGCTTGAGATTAAGTATGTGCTTAATGAAAAAGGTGCTCTCTAGTTAGATAGTTCCCCCACTAAAATAGTAGGTATATTGAAATATCTTAAGATCACATTGGCAGCTTGCCCAAATTGTGTCATCACTCAAGATGTAATGGTTGTAGGCCTACCCCCATATTTTGCATTATGCCTATCTAAGGACTTTACTACAAAAATTGGGGGTTATTTATCCTCTGACTGATCATACATGGTTTTTAGGACCAGATATGGATTAGGGTCACTATTAGATCATAACCTATCTATAGATTCCATCTAGAGCCCTATATGCCTAACCTTGCAAATGTCAATTGTACCATATTTGAAGAGGATGAAAATGTTAGTGAAAAAGAGCCTCATGATCATCTTGAATGTATTTTAAACTTGTACTTAGATGAATGGGTAGCTAAAAATCATGGATTTGATCCCTAAACCAATATCGAAGAAGTAGGCTTAGGGGTGTATTGTATGCATGAGGAGGGTGCTGATATAAATTTCTTAACTAACACCACTCAAGAGGAAGATGGTATATGTACTTTATTCTTTGATGGCTCAAGGTCAAAGAATGGTAGTGGAGTTGGAGCCATGTTGGTTTCACCCTCAGATAAAAATTACTATTCAATTGCAAGACTTCAATTCAATTTCACTTCAAACACAGCTAAATATGAAGCTTCTTTACATGGTTTGCAAGAGGCAAGAAGAAGAGGTGTCAAACTTTTTCAACTCAAGATTGATAGTGAGATTGTTGTGCAATAAGTGAGAGGCATAATTTCAATCAAGAACCATCATTTTAAAGCTTACAAGCATCATGTATGGGATCTCATAAAGGACTTCTTGGCATTCAATATGTAATCCATACCAAGAGAAGCAAATCAACATGTAGATAGCCTTGCAGCCATTAGAGCTTAGTATGAGGTTGTAGGAGTCAAAGGAAAATAGAATCAAGCTAAGATCAAGGTCATATACAAGCCATTTATATATGAAAATGAGGTGATTTGGTAGGTGTTTTATAATGATGACCAAATTATATGTTTTATGATTCAGGAAGCAAAATTCTACCACAAAAATAAAAATAAATTCCAACATTAGTATGATTATCAAATAGTGTGGTTGAGATTTAACAAGCTACCTAAGGGGATTGTGACATTAGAAAGCATATTTAATGAAGATGAAAAAATGAGAAGAGGCAAGGCATGTATCTCAACCAAGGAAGAAAATTATAAAAGGATAGAGATATTCAAAGATAAATTATTGAAGTTAGGAAAGATTGACACAACAAAAGATAGAGATGCATTTGTTGATTTATGCCAAGAGTTATCTGATGTATTTTCATGGGAATACAAGGATTTGAAGGGTTTTGATTCCAAACTTACACAACATACCATTGAACTAGAAAGCAATGCAAAAACAGTCAACCAAAAATAGAGGGGTATCAACCCAAAAGTGGAGGAGTTGATGATAAGGGACATATTTAAGTTGATTGAATCAAAGATAATATTTCCCATTAAACATTCCTCATGGGTGGAAAACCTTGTGCTAGTGAGGAAGAATAATGGATAAATATGTTTATGTGTTGACTTTAGGGAAATTAATAATGTGTCCCTAAAAGACCATTATCCACTACCCTCAATGGATCAGATTATTCAAAATGTGACAGGTTCTTAGATATCCTCATTACTTGATGGCTACTCTAGCTATAATCAGATTATAGTCAAGGAAGAAGATAGGCATAATATTGCCTTCACCATAAATTGGGGCACTTGTGCATATATATAAATGCCCTTTGGACTATCCAATGTTGGAATGACTTTTCAGAGGGTAATGAATGTTGCCTTTGAAGGTTTTATCAATGATATGGTGTTCATCTAACTAGATGACATCAATATTTTCTCAAAGGACCCAGCTAATCACATTACTCACTTGAGGTTAGTATTTGAACTATGCAAAGAATTTGGTGTCATTGAATCCTAAAAAATGTATATTTGGTATTCATAAGGATAGGTTATTAGGCCATGTAGTATCTAAGGATGGTCTTTCCATAGATCCTGAAAGAGTTGAGTCCATCTTATCCTTACCCTTGCCTAAACATAAGAAGGGTCTATAGAGTTTCTTTTATAAATATTAATTTTATAAGAAGGTTTATCTCAGGCTTTACATAGTTGGTCAAGCCTCTTACTCACATGTTAAGAAAATGCAAGGAGTTTACATGGACCAAAGAAGGTAAGAGGATTTTGGGGCCATCTCTCATGCTTGTACACTTATTAACTCTGATTTTAACAAAGAATTCTACTTATATGCCTTTTCTATGTTGGATTCAATCTCTGCCATGTTCATACAGTAGAATGAGCAAGGTTTGGAACAACCTATTACTTTCTTTAGTCAATCCTTACAAGGGTATGAGGAGAGGTCTAGCTTTGTATAGAAACATGTGATTCTAGTAGTGAGAGGTTTGAATAAATTTAGGTACATGGTTTTTAATAGTAATTTCATCCTCATGGTGGTACACCCAAGTATTAAAGAGTTTATACTCAATAAAGACCTCAATGAGAAAAAAGATGGATGGGTGACCAAATGCATGAAGTATGACCTTGAGGTTAGAGTCACAAATATTTTAAGGGGTAGAGGATTATGTGAAAACATTAAATAGAGGTAAAAAAATATAAAGATCAAGTGTTGGTAGTCCATGATAGCTAACAGGCAGCTATAGATAACACAACTTTCAGTTGGACACATGATATACTCAAATTCCTTGAGTCAAACCAATGTCCTATGGGACTTGATAGATCCAAGAAAAGTCACTTCAAGTTGCAAAGTATACCTTATGTCCTGATAGATGTAGTAGTTTTTAAGAGATACATAGGGGGCATACTTTTGAGGTGTGTAGAATCATGCCAAATAGACACGCTGCTTGAGCAATTCCATGATGGTATATCTAGTGGGCACTTTGTTTCCAAGACCATAGCCTCTAACATCATTAGATTTGGGTACTCTTGGCCAAAAATGTTTAGAGATGCACACTCTTGGGTAAGGAAATTCCCAAAATGTTCAATGTTTGTTGGCAAACAAAAATTGGTAACCCTTCCCAAGCAACCCATACAAGTAAAAGAACCTTTCATGCAATGGGGCTTAGATTTCATAGGGATGATACACCCCCATTCAATTAAATGACATAAATGGATCATTATAGCTATATACTACTTTAACATGTGGGTTAAAGCAACTTCCCTCAAGGAAGCTAATGAAGTTTCTATTTTAGACTTTTATGATAGCCTTGTGACTAGAATTGGTGTGCCTTTTACCATCATTTTTTATAATGCATTAGCCTTCAGCAGCAACAAGGTATGTTAGTGGGATGTTTCACATGAAATTTATCTCAAGGCATCCTCTAACTATTACCCATAAGGCAATGTACTAGCAGAGTCCAAAAATAAGAACTTATTGAGGATTATCAAGAGAACTATGGAAAATGGTCAGAAGGAGTGGCATATTAGACTAAGGACTACCTTATGGGTAGATATAATGACACCTAAGAAATATATTGGACACTAACCATACCTTATTATCTATGGGAAAGAATCCAAACTTCCTATATCTCTTAAAATTCTTGCATTAGAGCTTGCACATTGACTTGAGCTCCTAGAGGATGATGTTAAGCAGATAAGGTTGAATGAACTAAGATAGTTGGAGGAGACAAGGGACATTAATATGCACATTATGTGTTCCAATTAGCACCAAGTTAAGAGGTCATTTGATAATATATCTTCTTAAAACACATTCCAACAAGGTGATATATTCCTCAAATGGGATGAGGACCAAACAAAACCAAGAAAGCAATCCAAGTTTGACAGTCTTTGGAGTGGGCCTTATGTTATCATAGGTTGCAAAGAAAATAGTGACTTTAAGCTTGATAGGTTTAATGGATAGATCCTTCCCATCCCTATCAATGGGAGGTATCTTAAATTATGCTACTAATGTTATCTCATGATCTTTGTACATAGGTAGATAGGTCTATCTTTTCCTCCAAGTGTTCTTGCACATTGCTCTGTTTATTATTTTTATGTTGTTTAGGTAGTTCTTTGGTGTGTTTTCTTGTTTTAATATTTTTTGTAGGTGTCTCATTATTTCAAAGTGTTTCCAAAATGTATGAATAATCCTTTTGTAAGTAATACCTCATTTTTCTAGTCATCATGAGCAAGCTTGATCAAATTCTAGGTTCCGCAACTAGCAAGCTGGTCAAGCCAGTTGAGTCGCTAGAAATGTTGGCCAACTTTGGCCTACATACAAATATTTTTCTTTAATGGATAAGCTAAGTAGAGTTATGTCTATAATGAGTGGTCCAAATATCTCATATTTCTTACAAATCTTTTGAAACACTTTAAACAAGCTTAAAGCGCAATTTGTTGATCTTTGAGAAGCAAGTCTTAAAACAGGTCTAGAGTTGTAAAGGAAGAAGATATAGTAAGTTCCCATGGTGATCATTACCTTCATGGACATAAATCATGTTTCACAAGACTTAGTAACTCATTTTGGGCCTTGAAAGTTCTTTCACAAGCATAGAAGAGCCAAAACATCTGTTTCTACCTCAAATTCGCTTTTCAGACTAAAAAGAAGGAAACTAAAAGAAAGTAATGGACAAGGCTTGGAAGTACCTGGACTAAAGATTGCGCACCGTAAATCCAGATGTTTGTGAGCACTCCTCTTTGGCTGTGGAGGAATGACACCTGCAAGAAAAAAAAAGAAACTAGGACAAGAAAAACGTTAGACAGATAGGCAGTGGGTTGCCAAGCAAAAGGCTTGTTCCCAGAAGTGTAAAAACTTCCTTAAGGGAGGTCAACCCACTGTTTTGATGAAATAAGTGACTGATAAAAGATAGAATGCCAGAATACAGAAGTAACAAAGAAAGTAGAAAGGAAAGAAGAAAACAAAAAGATTACCTGAAAGAGCTGTTGGGCTGAAGACAGTCGCCGAGGTCGGAAATGTCGCCGGCGTCGGTTATCTGATCTGCCGGCGTCGGCTATCCTGCTGACGTCGGTTGGGGAAGTGATCGGCATCGGTCAGGGTTGTGGCCTGTAGTCGGGTCTGGGTTGCTTGCTGGACTGTGAACGAGTCTGAGACTGAACGGGGACAAGTTTGGATGGATTGGGGAGTGGTCTGGTTCGAGTTGGGTGCCTGGTGCAAGGTCTTTTGGGCAGAGGGGGGAGGAAGTTGGAAGAGACACAGAGGACAGGGAAGAGGAGGATTCACTTAGGATGGGGCCTGAGAAGGCTTTGCAGCCTCTCAGGGGGGAAAGACAGAGGGAGCAGAAGATAATAGAATATAGATGACTGAATAAAATGAAATAAAAAAAACCAGACTAGCTTACCTTTAGCTTGCTGAATGAAGAGAGAAGGAGATGTTGCTGGAGCCACGGAAGAGTTGCTGCAAGGAGAAGATACTGATCCAGGACCTTGTCACCTGTTGCTGCTATTGCACGAGGTCAAGACAGAGGAGAGATCAGAGCCAAAGCGTCAAGAGAATCTGTTTTCGAGCTCAAGAGTCCAGGGGGTGCAACGGATGCAGAAGGGGATAATGAAGGCTGTCGACGCCGGCAGTTTCGCCGACGTCGGCCGAAAGGTCACCGACGTCGGTGGTCGCAGGATGGGCACAGAGGCTAAAAATAGCCTCTGCCCACTCTTGCACGCCGCCGGGCGAGGGGTCATGGGCAGAACGGTCACAAGGACGCCAAAATGGACGAGGGGGGGATATAATGGTGAGATTTGGCCTAATAAATGCTAGGGGGAAGGTGGAGGGATTCAAGGGAGGATCCAAGGTGGCAAGGGTAGGGTGGAAAGGGGGCCTTATTTAATTAAAAATAGATGTTAATTTCTAATTAATAAGACTTAGGTGGGTTAGGGACCAAGGAGGACTAGGAGGGAGAAAGGGCCAAGGGGGAGAACCAAGGTGCAGACACGTTTGCGGTGTCTACATTTGCCCCTTTTTGTCTTGTTGGTTGTTCTAGACGAACTGCAAGACAAAAACAGGAGTTGGTTGCCCTAGAAAAAAGGATGAGGTGTTCCCCCCTCAAAGCGATAGTCGAGAGAAGGGAACCGAAGATCGAGTGTCGATTTGATAGAGAAATGGATAGAAGAGAGTGAGTGAAAATACTGCCATAGTCGAGATTGCACGTAGTCCACTTCACGAGAGGGTCAGGTCAAATTGTCGCATGATCAAGGGTCAAGGAGTGCCAAAATTGAAGTAACCGGGCCCCAGCATTTAGTCGTCTGCTGATCGGGTCACTCAATCTAAGCTGAAGCTCAAAATAGTCGTCGTGTCCCAGGTATCCAGGGCTCAGGAAGTGCTCCCAGAAATACGAAAAAGTCACAAGTAGTAGGGATCAACTGGCTCGCGATCCTATACTTCTGAAGGGTCAAAAAAAGTCTGCGGACAATTCTGCTAACCAGCCGTGGAATAGCATACACGCAAAAACAATCAAGGCAACATTGGCTTGGAAGTGGTCGAGGTCGAAGGAGATAGGCATGATCGCCAATGGTTATTGGTCAAGAGGATGGATGGACGAAAGGATGCGGCTGAGCTAACCCCAGAAGACCCCATGTCAACTGAGTGCTGCCTACATAGCCCCTGTCGTAGGGGCCTGAGGCCGATGTAGTTCTCCCTAAAAGGGAGGGAGGGTCAGAGGGATTGATTGGTCTTGGTCAAAGTCGATGATTGATCTTGGTCAAAGGAAATGATTAGTCTTGGTCAAAGTTGACGAGGTTGGGTGTGATAAGAGTCAAAGAAGAGAAGGTTTGTCCATCATAGAGACGAACAAACGGGGGTGGTCGAGCTAACCTCAGAAGATGTGTTATCTGAGTGCTGCCTACATAGCCCTGGTCGTAGGGCCTCAGACCAATGTAGTTCGGACTGCGAGGGTCAAAATGGTTGATGATTGGATGTGGTCAAGCGTCGAAATGATGAAGATATAAAGATGAGGATAAAAGGATGCTACAGACGGTGTCTTCTGTAGAAGTAGTCGAGAGTCTTTCATCCCTAGCAAGTTTCCATAGTCGCGACGGATGTATGCTAAGAATGAATAGAAGGTCTATTTATGCATCAGCAAGTATTGGTTTATGCTTAACATAAATTGGGTCTGGTCGGTAGTTTCCATGTGTATTGGTGTCCATAGAAACTATGTGAACAGGACAAGGATGATGCCTGATGTCATGTTGAAAATGTCGAGGTTGGTTTGAAAAATATTGAAGTTGGCTGGGTTTAAGGATGAGTCGATAATTGACGTGGCCAAAGCGTGACCAAAGTGTAGAGAAAAGGTGAAAGGCAAAATTGCTCTTTCATTGACAAGGACCAGAAAGGAAGCATAGATAGGGGTTATTAGAACAAAAGCCCCGTTCATGCGTTGCGTCGTTGACCAGTGTTGAGTTAGAACGGTAATCGAATCACTTTGACATTAAAGTGAGCTCGAAGTCCCTTGAGCCGATGATAGGAAGAGGATAGGGTAACCCAGTTTAAGAGCAGGAATAACCTTGCCCCTTTTATAGGAGACCCTGAGACAACTACAAGCCAATGTCCGTGACTCATTTTTTTTTTTTTTTTTTTTTTTTTTTTTTGCGCAGACTGATCGATGCGGGAAGCCTGCATAGAGATGTCACTTGATGTAATGGTCATGTTGTGAAGCTGATCGATGCGGGAAGCTTCTAAGAAAAGTGTTGTTTATTGCTAGAGTAGTCATAGCCATCCTTCGAGGGAGTGGTCTATATTTTTGCTTAATAATGTTTGAAAAGTTGGCCTAGCTGTCCTTCGAGGGATCAGTCTAGTAATACAGCAATGATAGTACAGCTATCCTTCGAGGGAGCAGTCTGTCTTTTTGATTTGACTTGATTTAGTGACCATGGATATGTTTTGACATCTTGATTTGGATTTATTGATAGGAATGAGAGTCACGGACAAGACTGTAGAAGCTCGAGGACGCCCCTTTTTATTAGGACAAAGCATCACTGCATCCTGAAAGGGTTGTAGAGGACTTGTTAAAGGGGAATAGGGTTGAAAGGGATGAGGATTAAGAGGACAAGGATTGCTCAAGGGACGAGCTCAAGTTACGTGTCAAGTAGATGAGTACTCGACTAACAGAAGAAAGGTCGAAGATGCAACGCATTAAGAGGCTCAGGTTCTGGCCGTCCGTCGAGGGTAGACAGACGATAAGTCCCTGACCCATACTTGTGCGTGATGATAAAAGGTCCAAGCCAATTGGGGGCGAATTTACCTCGTTTACTTTGCTCCATATTGGTCACGTGCTGATTCTCTTTGAGGACGAGGTCTCCGATGTTGAAATCTCGTTCTCGCAGATTTTTGTCGTAGGCCCGCTTTATGCGACTTTGGTAGACATGGAGATGATTAAGGGCAGCTAGACGGCACTCGTCGAGTAACTCAAGTTGAGCTAAACGATCTTGACGAAAGTCATCATTGGAGAGAATGTCATGCAGGGAGATGCGGAGAGACGGGATCTGTACTTCGAGAGGTAAGACAGCCTCTGTTCCATACACGAGAGAAAAGGGGGTAGCACCCGTAGAGGTTCGGATGCTAGTGCGGTAGGCCCACAAAGTGAAGGGGATATGAACGTGCCAATCCCTTCCTGTATCGTTGACCACCTTCATGAGAATTTTGGTGAGAATTTTGTTGGAAGCCTCGGCCTGCCCATTTGCTTGTGGGTAGTAAGGCGAAGAAAAGCTGAGTTTGATGCCAAATGAGTCGCATAGTTTTTGGACAGTCTTGTTTTTGAAGGACTTGCCGTTGTCGGTGATGATTTTGTGAGGGACACCAAAACGACAGATGATGTGGCTACTGATGAAGTCGACAATTTTGTCAGCTTTTGTGGAGACAAGAGGAATGGCTTCCACCCACTTGGTGAAATACTCAGTGGCAGTGATGATGGACTGATGACGAAGAGACAAGTGAGGGTTGATCTCACCGATGAGATCCAAGCCCCACTGAGAGAAAGGCCAAAAATCCTGAGCGACTTGCAAGGCGTGACTGGGGAGATGAAGCAGGTTAGAATGCTGCTGACACTTGATGCAATGCCGAACATAATTGCTACAATCTTGATGAAGGGTGGGCCAATAATAACCCAGGCGAAGGAGGCGCTTGGCAACCGAGTTTCCATTGAAGTGTCCGCCACAAATCCCGTCGTGGACTTGCTTTATGGCTTGAGGAGCTTCAGTGGAGGTTAGACAGCGAAGAAGGAGGCCGTCGAAGCCTCGTTTATAGAGAAGACCCCCTAGCATGGTATAGCGAGCTGTGCGCTTGATGAAAGCTCACCGTGCATTGCTAGAGAGGTTGGGAGGAGTGACAGAAAGAGACAAGTAGTCCACGAGTTGCTTATACCAGTCATCTTGTGGGCTAGAATTGATAGTGTTAATATGGTCGATGTGAGGAGAGATGTATGAAGGCAAAGGTACGCGATGCACTGTGACAAAAAAGCGAGATGATGATGATGAAGATGGGATATGCGAAGCAAGAGAAGCCATGGTGTCGGCAAACTTGTTCGTAGAGCGTGGAACAGTCTGCAAGAGGTAATGGTCGAAAGATGTCAAAAGAGTGTCAGCACGATTCTTATATCTCTGTAAAACTTCGTTTTTACAGAGATATGAACCGTTAACTTGATTAACGACGAGCTGTGAGTCGCCGAAGATGTTGATAGACTTGATGTGGAGAGAAAGAGCAGTCTGAAGTCCTAAAATTAAGGCCTCGTATTCGGCCATATTATTGGTACAATCGAAGTCAAGTTTGAAAGATAGAGGCAAGGGCTCCCCGTCGAGTGGGATGAGGATGACCCCCGCACCCCCACCGAGTTGACATTTGGAGCCGTCAAAGAACATAGTCATCTGGTAGACGGTGTCATCGGTGGAAAGTGTGGCGATAGACTCGTCAGGGAACTCACAGTGTGAAGGTTGGTTGTCGGGAAGAGGGGCATCTGCCAGTTGGTCAGCAATGGTTTGCCCCTTGATAGATTTCTGTTGGATGAATTCAAGGTCAAACTCCGCAAGCAGCATGAGCCACCGAGCCATAAGTTGATTCTGATATGGCTTGGAGTGCATGTACTTGAGAGGGTCGGTGTGAGTGACGACAAAGGTTTTGTGGTTGAGAAGATAGTGGCGGAGCTTGGTAGCGGAAAAGACTAATGCCAAACAGAGTTTCTCGGTATGAGTATATCGAGTTTCATAGTCGACCAGTGTTCAACTGATGTAGTAAACCGCTTGCTCGCGATGATGCTCGTCTCGGTGCGCGATCATGGCACCTAACGAATGGTTGGTAGCAGAGATATAAAGGTAGAAGGGTTGGTCGTCCTTAGGTGGAATGAGGACTGGTGGAGAGACCAGGTAGCCTTTGAGGGCTTCAAAAGCCTCTTGACAGTTCTCATCCCACTTAAAGGAGACGTCCTTCTTAAGGAGGTGATGAAAAGGTTGGCAGCGGTCTGAAAGCTGCGAGATGAAACGGCGAATGGACTGGAGCTTCCCTTGTAGACTGCGAAGCTGCTTGAGATTGGTCGGGGGCGGCATTTCGAGAATAGCACAGATCTTGGCGGGATCTATCTCGATACCACGGAAGGAAACGATGAAGCCGAAAAGTTTGCCTGAGAGGACCCCAAAGACACACTTCTTGGGGTTGAGGCAGACATTGTATTGAAGGAGACGAGAGAAGATGATTGTGAGAATGGTCAAGTGGTCGCGGCGGAGCTTGGACTTGCCGAGAAGGTCATCCACATAGTCCTCCATGATTTTATGGAGGAGATCGTGGAAAATGTTAGTCATGGCGCGCTGATAAGTGGCACCAGCATTTTTCAGGCTGAAAGGCATGACTCGATAGCAGAAAGTCCCCCATGGGGTGATAAAGGTAGTCTTGTGCTGGTCTTTCGGTGGGATCAGGATTTGATTGTATCCTAAAAACCCGTCCATGAGAGATAACATCTCATGGCCGGCCGTGAGATCAACAAGCTGGTCGATGTTGGGAAGGGGAAAGTCGTCTTTGGGACAGGCTAGGTTAAGGTCGCGATAGTCCGTGCAGATCCGAATTCCCCCAGTTGCTTTAGTAACTGGGACGATGTTAGAGACCCACTGTAGATAATCGATGGGTTGGATGAAGGAGATAGAAAGAAGGCGCTGAAGCTCCTCTTTGACAAGAAGCGCAACGCGAGGATGCATTTTTCGAAGCTTCTGCCTAACAGGCTTAGCCTCTGGTTTGGTGACAATGTTATGGGTAGCAATGGTGGGGTCGATGCCAGGCATGTCACTGTAAGTCCAGGCAAAGGCCTTGCTATGGTCGGAAAGGAATTGGGCATAGTCAAGCTGCTCTTGAGCGTCTAAAGATTGGCCAATCTTTAAGACGTGAGGAACATCAGAAGAAGAAGGGAGGTTGATGTCAATGGTGGATTCATTTAACATAACCTGGGTCTCAGAAGGGAGGAAATGTTGGACGAAAGAGTCATCGGCACCCATGTAGGAAAGGATGGCGTCATCGTCAACGCAGTGGACAGTGTGAATGGTTGCCGACTCATCCTCTACCATGCTAGGAAAGATGAGAGGGAGAGACCTGGGCACCCCATTGAGCTGATAGGTCAGGGGTTCCAGGCGGATGGTGTTTATGGAAAAAAAAACTAGGAGGTATGGAAACCACCGACTCCGTAGGTGACGAAAGAGAAATGGGCGAGTCTGAAAGAGATTGGTCAATGGTTGGTTTGGGACAAAGGTCGGAAGGAGCCTGAGTGGGGTCATGATATCCCAGGCCATACCGTTTCTTGGCATCGTGATCATTGAGCGGCTCGATGGGCTGATGGGAGCCCTGCTCGTAACGTCCAAAACCAAAACCCTTCCATGCACACCTGTGAAGGTAAGTGTGTGCAAAGGCGGGGTTGCCAAGAAACGAGAAATCAGATGTGAAAGGTTGGGGTGAAGAGAGGGAAGTGCCGTAGGTAGGAGCTTGATTAAGCCCCCCATAGACAAAGTTGGTTTGGAAGTGAGGAGGACCATAAGGTAAGACCGTCCCGATTCGAGGGTCGTAATTGGGATTGAGGTGAAGGCGTCCATACTCTTGTGGAGTTTGGAACATGTCGAGGGTCAACAAGCGATATTTCCCAAGTGATAGTCATTGGAAGATGTCTTCCATGGGGTCTTTGGTCGGCGCTTGAAGAGGAGGGGTGAGGGCAACCGCCGATTGCGAACTGGTCGAAGCTTCCGCAGATGGAGGCGGTGCCGGAGTGGACGGCTTGATGGGAATGAGGACGTCGTTAGGACGATAGGTGGTGTTACAAGTCTTGAAGGGTGAAGGGTCAGCGAGAATGGTGTGGACTTGCCCGTCATGCTCAAACTTCACACAACGGTGTAGGGTGGAGGGTATACAGGCCATGGCATGGATCCAAGGTCGGCCTAGTAGAAGGTTGTATTAAAACTCTCCTTCGATGATATAGAAGAGCTCTGGGACTGTGCGTGGGCCTACACGAATGTGGAGGATGACTGTGCCAATGGTCGTGGCGGTGGTGTCGTTGAAAGAGCGTAAGATCACGTCAGTTTTGGAGATGCAGTTCTTGGGAAGAGGCAGCTGATCAAAGGCGTGAGTAGAGATTATGTTGATGCTAGCGCCGCCATCGATCATAATACGTTTGATGCGCGTCCGATCGACATAGGCAGTGATGAAGAGGGCGGCATCCTGATCTTCCGTGTTAGATGTGAGAATCTCAAAATCGCTGAATGTGATGGAGTTGACAGGAGATAAAGAATGGACGAGGGCAGCGAGCGGTTGGGGGTCCTCGGGTTGGACCTCCGCTGCCTGCAAGGCTTGGATAAGGGCTTGACGGTGCTGAGGCAAAGTTTGGATAAGGTCGTAAAGAGACATCTTCACAGGTGTCTGGTGAAGCTGTTTCAGCATGGAGTCGTGAATTGGTCCAAAAGAGGAAGATGAAGAAGGTTGGGACGCGCCAAGGATAGAAATTTTAGGCTTGGGCGCAAGAGGTGGCTTGACGAAGGGATAGGTCCAAGGAATGGCAGCTTTTACTTTGGCCTTGTCCTGTTGCGACCTAGTGGTTATACGGATGGCATTGATTTCGAAAATGGGAGGCAAAGAAGGGGTCATGTTTTGCTGGTGAGATGTTGACGTGTTTGAAGAAGTTGGACAAGAAGGAGTCGGGGTCTGGTCAAGAGTGTCCTCAAGGAGAAGAGTGTCCTTCTCCATATGGCGGCGGATAACGGCCTTGAGGGCACAGCAAGTCTCGGTGTCGTGTCCTGGTGTACGATGATATAAGCAAATTTTCGTATCGTCGAACCAGGAGGGCTTGGACTCGAGAGGTTGGAAAGGCTTGATGGGCGGAAGGGTTATGTCGGAAGTCTGGAGAAGTCGGCGCAATATTGATGAGTATGAGCCCAATAGAGGGTCCGTGCTATTTGATATGCGCGAGGTTGGTGACTTTTGCTTAGGCGAGGTTAGAAGAGGTTTCCGTACCACCTTATGAGTTGATGGCGCGGTGACAGATGGAGATGGCTCTGGCCTAGTGATTGAGAATGCCTTTTTAGGAGAGGGACGACTGGAGGTAGGCAGAGGAAGCAAAGGAGGCAACGAGTTTTGGTCGAAGGTCAGAGTGGGAAGGATGCTAGCCAAGGTCGAAGGATGGGGGCCCAAAATGGATGACAATGGTGACGGAGAAGGAGGCGTTCGTTTCTGCGGTCTGGCAGTCCTCTTTGACTTGGTTGGAAGAGTACTGCTGGTCGAGGTCTGGCCTAGGTCCACCTTCACTTGCGGGTGAGTGAGGGTGGAGACAGGACGAACGCCAAATGACTTGATGGGTTTGGACGAGATAGACGCAGGCTTTGGTTTGGACGGGTTTGGTTGAGGTTTGAGAGTCTGGTCTTTGTCAAGAGTCTGACGAGATTTCGCCTTGGGAGGATTAGTGGCATGTGATGAGAGGGCACGGGTATGTTGAAGGGCTTTAAGACGCTCCCACAACACCTGAGGCGTCACTTTCCGCGGAGGGAGAAGTTCAATCTTCTCCACTAATTGGGAAAATGGCTGAGAGGAAGATGTTGATGGTTGCGAGGTTGAAGACGAGATCGGTGTAGTGGTCTCAGACACACGATATGGTGAAGTCATGACAGATTTAGGTGAGGACGAAGGAGGGACAAGTTCTTCCCTGGGTGGAGAAGAAACCGGGGAGTGAGGCTCCTCCAGCGGGTAAAGAGTAGGGATGACGGGGCCCTCCACTTGCAGCTGAGGAGTAGGAAGGGTCGGGTCCTCCATAGGCAATAGAACGGGGGATGGCAAGACCGGAGGTGCAGGTAAGGCCGAGGCGTCCTCCAAGATGAGAGAGGTCAATGGAGAACTAGCCGGGGAGAGAGGTTCGTCCACATGTGATGGACTGATTGATGGACTAACCTCAAGAGGTTGATTGGGGACGAAAGGAGAGACCGTATTGACTGTTCGAACGTTGTGCTCATGATTGTCATCAATTAAGGTCTGGACGTTGTTCTGAGTTGGCGGATGATTGGGGAAAGGTTTTTTGAAGATGTCAATGGCCTGATTAAGGGGTGCATTTGGATTGTCTAAGATGAGATCCCCCTTTTCGAGCATGTCTTGTATTATGTTCTTAAAGGTTTTGTAGTTTTCCATGTCATGGCCCTTAACACGGTGGAAGCTGCAGAAGTCATGCTCCCTATACCACGCGGGGATGGCGTGTGAGGGATCGAATTGCGGAGGAGGTCGGGCTTGAGGGAGGTTGAGGGCCCCCTGTTTAAGAAACTTTTCCAACACAGACGCATACGATTCTCCAAGGGGAGTATATCGTCGCTGCATGTATCTTTGCTGGAATTGCCGAGTAGTGCTCTGAGATGTAGAGGGCTCAGGATGATTGGTTGAAGAAGATGAAGGTCTGACAACCACGGCATTAGCTGAAGCCTTGGATTTAGAATTAGATGATGATGGCTTGGCAGAAGAAGAGTCATTGGTCTTAGAGCTGGGATTCTTACTCCGCAACTTGACTTTGTTCTCCTCGATGGCACGCAACTCTAGTTTGCGGGCCATCGTGAAGGCCTCGTCAAAAGTGTGGAAGGTTTGAACCCTCAAGGTGGAAGAGATATGTCAGGCACAGGCTTGAGAAAAGAGTTCAATAAGCTCGGCCTGGGGTAAGAAAAAGGAGAGTTGGTTGATAAGGCCTCTCCATCGAGCAACGAAGTCGGCTATGGACTCGTCCTCGAATTGCCGAATAGAATAGAGGTCCATGATTGAGACTTTCTTGGTTATGTTGATGGAAAAGTGATCGAGGAATAGCTGAGCCAATTGCGTGAATGAGAAGAGAGAATGGCTAGGAAGGGAGCTATACCAGTCAAGTGCAGCACCCGAGAGAGACATAGGAAAGGTGCGTAAGAGTAACGCATCGTCATGGCCAATGAGGTAGCAGGCGTGTCTGAATGCCTGCAAGTGTTGTTGGGGGTCTTCCTTGTTTTGAAAGCGAGAAAACTTCGGAAGCTCCCACTGGCTAGGATATGGTCTAATTGGGACGAAAGGATGAATGGGCTCGTTACAGATCTGCTCGTATGAAAGAGTGTTGCGCGAGCCGAAAACAGAGGTCTCAAGACTGGTCATCTTGTGGATCAGCATCTTGATGATGTCTGCCGATGGATTGATGGGTTGCGCTCTCCCTAAATTGTAGGGCGCTTGGAAGAGGTTAGAGGAGGCGAGCGACATAGTCGGTTGTAGAATGTACAGATGACTAATCGCAGGGGTAGAGGTGGATGCTAAAGGTGGTTGGTTAGAAGACATAGCTGGGCTCGTTGTTGCCACGAGAGGCTGGACTGTGGTAACGGGGGCCAAGGGGTAAGAAGCCACCCTGGTGTTGATAGGGGCCAGGGTAGGCGGGATAGAGACGACAAAGTTTTGAAATGGAGTGGATAGCGGTTGAGCGGGTTGAGGTTGACAGGGGGCCAGAACCCCGATGGAAGTGGGCCCAATGATAGAGGGAGAGGCCACACCTGGGGGATTGGTCAAAGTCTGGTCAGTGGTCAAAGCGATGGCTTGAGTGTCTGAAGGTTGAACTACGGATGCTGTCGATACAGCCGTAGTCGCGACAAGGGAGGTTGGCATTCCATAGATTGGATTGCCCAAGGAGTCTCGCATTCGGCTATGCGCGAGATAATGTTGCAAGGCCTTGACGTTGAGGTCCAAGAATCGTTCGAAGTCTTGGTCTCCTTCTTGGACAATGGGAGTCTGCGGCGGGGTTGGACGAATGGGAGTTCTTTCGGTCTCCGAGTTGAACTCCATTGTAGGCTTGGTCACGGACGGGGTGGATGGAAGTGGTTGACGGCTAGCGTGGTTGACAAGAGCTTTGGCTTGGCTACGAGTCAAAACAATGCAAGGCAAAGGAGGTTCAGGTCTCAGGAACTGTGTTGCTTAGTTCCAAAAAATCAGGATGGAGTCTTTGACAGAGAAAAGACAGGCTTCAGGTTGCTGGTTTTGAAAAAAAAGGACAGTGACAGAGACCGACGTCGGTTGTAAAACCGATGTCGGTAGAAAATGAGGCCGGCGTCGGTCAGATAACCGATGCCGGTAACAGATGAAGCCGACGTCGGTATCAGAACCGATGCCGGTGACAGGGAAAGCCGACGTCGGTGGCAGAACCGATGTCGGTGACTGTGTTTTCCAGAGAGCCAAAAGGTTCTTGGAAAAACAAAGAAGAAAGCGTCCTCACACACTCAAACAAACAGATGAGAAGAGGAAAACAGAGAAAGACAGACAAGCCTAAGCGATAAATCCTAGGAATTAACCTTAGAAACTTGTGGCTTATGCCTTAGATGAATGTTTAGGGAGATTGGCTGAAAAATGGGTCCTAGAAGAAGGCAGTCTAAAGATGGTTTCAGGTGTTGTTTTAGGTGCTCAAAGATCTGTGTTAGGGTCTGGTACGTGGCCTGGTGCTAAGGAGCAAGCTCCCCTCACTTCACGATTCCAGTGGTTAGCTGGTCTCGCTTAGCCAAGATATACCTCGCCTAGAGTTTATCCTCCGCCAGAGAACGGAGTGGGCTTCCCCCTTGATGATGAAATCCAAGTAGGGTCACCAGGACGGGTAAGGTATCTGCTGGGTGATGAAATCCCAGTCGGGCCTTGTCTCAGGTATGTTTTATGTTTGTTTTAGTGCATGTGATTCGGTAGTGTAACATCAAGTGTCTACGGTTCATTCAATATGCGCCTAAGTTACTAGATGTGGACTAATGCAAGCACAAGCAGAAATGAAAGTGCAATATGTTTTAATGCCCAAGTCGAAATGTGATGTTGTTATGAAGACAAGATGGAGAAAGGGACGAGAGTATGATATTTAGACTAGTCTAGAATGCAAGGAAGAAAGAAAAGAAGGATTCGTTTTAGTCCTGCTTATAGTGTCATTCGGAATAGAAGAAAGAGATAAGAGAGGAGCCTAAGTGCACCTAAATGAATGAAAAAGAAAAAGGAACCCAGGAGGAACCTAGGGTCCCACCGGGCGTGCCAGAGATGTTTCTACCTCAAATTCGCTTTTCAGACTAAAAAGAAGGAAACTAAAAGAAAGTAATGGACAAGGCTTGGAAGTACCTGGACTAAAGATTACGCACCGTAAATCCAGACGTTTGTGAGCACTCCTCTTTGGCTGTGGAGGAATGACACCTGCAAGAAAAAAAAAAGAAACTAGGACAAGAAAAACGTTAGACAGATAGGCAGTGGGTTGCCAAGCAAAAGGCTTGTTCCCAGAAGTGTAAAAACTTCCTTAAGGGAGGTCAACCCACTGTTTTGATGAAATAAGTGACTGATAAAAGATAGAATGCCAGAATACAGAAGTAACAAAGAAAGTAGAAAGGAAAGAAGAAAACAAAAAGATTACCTGAAAGAGCTGTTGGGCTGAAGACAGTCGCCGAGGTCGGAAATGTCGCCGGCGTCGGTTATCTGATCTGCCGGCGTCGGCTATCCTGCCGACGTCGGTTGGGGAAGTGACCGGCGTCGGTCGGGGTTGTGGCCTGTAGTCATGTCTGGGTTGCTTGCTGGACTGTGAACGGGTCTGAGACTGAACGGGGACAAGTTTGGATGGATTGGGGAGTGGTCTGGTTTGAGTTGGGTGCCTGGTGCAAAGTCTTTTGGGCAGAGGGGGGAGGAAGTTGGAAGAGACACAGAGGACAGGGAAGAGGAGGATTCACAGAGAATGGGGCCTAAGAAGGCTTTACAGCCTCTCACGGGGGAAGGACAGAGGGAGCAGAAGACAATAGAATATAGATGACTGAATAAAATGAAATAAAAAAAAACCAGACTAGCTTACCTTTAGCTTGCTGAATGAAGAGAGAAGGAGATGTTGCTGGAGCCACGGAAGAGTTGCTGCAAGGAGAAGATACTGATCCAAGACCTTGTCACCTATTGCTGCTATTGCACGAGGTCAAGACAGAGGAGAGATCAGAGCCAAAGCATCAAGAGAATCTATTTTCGAGCTCAAGAGTCCAGGGGGTGCAACGGATGCAGAAGGGGATAATGAAGGCTGCCGACGCCGGCAGTTTCGTCGACGTCGGCCGAAGGGTCGCCGACGTCGGCGATCGCAGGATGGGCACAGAGGCTAAAAATAGCCTCTGCCCACTCTTGCACGCCGTCGGGCGAGGGGTCATGGGCAGAACGGTCACAAGGACGCCAAAATGGACGAGGGGGGGATATAATGGTGAGATTTGGCCTAATAAATGCTAGGGGGAAGGTGGAGGGATTCAAGGGAGGATCCAAGGTGGCAAGGGTAGGGTGGAAAGGGGGCCTTATTTAATTAAAAATAGATGTTAATTTCTAATTAATAAGACTTAGGTGGGTTAGGGACCAAGGAGGACTAGGAGGGAGAAAGGGCCAAGGGGGAGAACCAAGGTGCAGACACGTTTGCGGTGTCTACAACATCATCAGCATGTCATACATAAACAAACAGGTCAATTTGATTGCACATTTAATAAAAGCACTTGAGAGCCTCATAAGTCAAAATAATTCATGGACATGATGTTTTTCTTGCCTTGAACATCCTCTACAAATTTTATGTCTTGGTATGAGCTTTATATCTCAAGATAAAAAGCTTCAAAGTTAGACTTGCAAAGTGAAACATACACGAGAACGTCAAGTTAAAGCTATGAAAAATAGCCAATTAAATTTAAATGTTCCCAAGTTGAATGCAGAGATGAAAAGTGTCCAAATATTAGGTTATAAGATCAAATATAATGGTGAGCATTGATCTTATAGATGTCAGTGGGTCCTAAAAATCTAATGACATGTATTTGATTGTGCATTGAAGATCGACAGTGAGCATCAAGTCAAAAAGTCAGCATGAACATGTTGATGACAAGTGTTAAGATCTTGGGTTCTTGAACAAAGATATAATAATGCATGATGAATGACAAGGTTAGTAGGTCTAGGTAGTGTTGACGCAAGAGATTGCACCCTTGGCAAGAGGCCGAGCTCCTACCTTCTCCTCGCAACTATGGAAACTCCCCTCTCGCCTGTGGGACTAGCAAAGCTGAAGGGGAGAGTCTCTAGATAAGGGCTAGCTCCCTTTGATGCATCATGTTTGTTCTAACAAGTGCAAATATAGATATATATACAGATATAATGGGGGGATGAAAAGGGAGAGATATTGTAAGAATACAAAATACTCTAAGGAGGTGATACACCAAAATGAAATGACCTTCTCACATCCACACTTAAAACTAGACAAATGCATATATACGCTTCAGACTTGGTAGAAGGACAAGGCTGCAAGAAAATGGCAGGGAGGCTCTCATGAAAACATAAAAAATAGAGACTCACCAAGGTGTTGTGAAATGCACACTTTAAGTAACTTCCTCTGTTCTACACTCCCAAATAGAGCTCTTCTCCTGTCAGCTACAAAAATGGCACCTTGTAGACAATAGGTATGTTGGCGTTGGACCTGTGAAAGCATCAAGAGACAATGACTGAACACAAACAACACTCAAGACATACACAGAAATATCTATCCAAGAAGAGGTAAAAAACTACGTTTATTGATTCAGGTGAAATTTTGCCAGGGCTACACCTTACAAATGTGAAAGATAGATTCTCAAAATGACAAGTATCCAATATATAGAAGAAGAAAGGAGGCCCATTTGGCACCCCTTTTTACAAGTGGCCAATTACGTCCCTGCATTGGGAAGAACAGGCTAGTCAAACATTAATGAAATATGCCCCTTGTTTATTTGTAAGGCCACTTCTTCAAGGTGATTTACATGATTTGTCCACTCATTAATGCAAAATGGAGAAAACCAGTCGCACTGCTAGCTGTTTGTGTCTCTAATGGTTAATTCGCAGGCACTGTTTCACCTGTTGGGGTCACTTCTCAAATTGGTGCTTCTTCTCACCACTTGGACTAACTGCCTGTTCCATGCTTGTCACTTTGTCCTTTTCTCTTTCTTGTCTCTTCTAGCTCCTTCGGCCCTCAGGGGTGAACTTTTGGTGGGTCACTGCATCTTGGCTCCCTTTTGTTAGCGCTCTCTTACTTTGAAAACAAGTGGTTATTCATTGCACTAACTTTGACATTCATATGGCCATCATTGGTTTGAAAACCAATGGTTAATTTGCTTTATTAATTTTGACAGCCTCCCAGACATCCTCGCCCCTGTCAAAATGTCATCAGGTCCTTCGATGGCTTTTCTATGGCTTTGCTTTCCTCGGCTCCTTCTGCGGGCACTCTTTTCCCTTTATTTCTTCTGAGCACCCTCTTGAAGGGAAGGTGACCCTTCAGCCCTTGAAAGTCTCCTTTGTATTTAGCTGAGAGTCCCTCGCAAGGGCACCTGCCCTTTGGGGTCCTGCGGTGGGTCGTCTTGTTCCATTGGATACTTCCCAGGTTCCCACGGGCTTTGTATATTTTCCACGGGCTTTTGTCCGCAGACATTTTTCCGTGGACAAAAAGTCCATGGAATTTCTCCGTGGCCCCTGGCCTTTACTTTGAAACGCCCCTGAATTCCTTCAAACTTTTTGTCTGAAGGAATTCCTTCAGACAAAAAGACCGAAGGAAATTGGGACTTAAACCAATTTGAATTTAAACAAATTTGGGACCTACCCGGTTTTTTCCATTGAGCGTCTGCCCTCCACAAGGGCATTTTGAACTTGAAGACTACCCTTCACCCAAGGGCATACCCTTGAACCAATCTATTGAACCAAAATTGGTTCAACGGTTCAATGGTTCAACCATTGCGCGCTGATGAACTAGTGAACCAAGGCAAATGAACTTCTCCCTTTGAACCAAGCCTGTTGAACCAAGCCCTTGAACCAAAAATGGTTCAACGGTTCAATGGTTCAACGCTTGTTGAAGTGAGATGTTGAAATTGAAGATGGAATTTTGAACCAAAGGTCCCTGAACCACTTGAACTAGGCCATGAACCATACTCATTAAATTTGTGCAACCTGAAAATAATTGGCATCCAAAAGCAAGGGAAGAAGGGGACCAAAAATTTTGCCTGTGGGCAAAATTTGGTCAACAAATTGGTGACTCCCAGGGGAAGCATGCCTGCTATGCTTAGAACCTAGTTGCCTTAAAAATCCATTGGGCACGGAGTCAAATTGTAGCTTGAACAAATTTAACAACAGCCCCAAAAGATCTAAGAATCAAACATGAAGCTTTTTACCCCACACGCAAAGGAAAACACACAAGGCTAAAAAACACTACCTATGCAGCTGTACTTAGGGAAAGTAGGAAAAGAAACTAAAAGCAACCTACTATATATAGCTAACCAGGTATTGTTGATTCTCTCCTAGATCGAAGGGAAATTTTCTTAAGTCCCCTTCTTGGCAGGAAGACTTATGGTACCAGGCAAGTAGCTGAATGAAAAAGAGAGTTGGTGACCTGCTCTTCCTGCTTGCCACCTAAGTTGGTTTGTATCCGAGTGGGTCAAATTTAAACATGCCTCCAACATACATTTATTCTTCTTGTCCTTGGAGGCTTGTTGAATGTTGGTCCTTCATATTGGTGCTTATCACCAAGGAATCAATGGTTGCTGGCTCATCACCATAAGCCCTCTGATCTGCACATTCCCTCTACAATGTATCATGGTCTGACTTGTTTCCTTCTGCCTCATTGAAAATCCTGTTAGACTCATCCTCTACTTCATCTTGGCCTTCTTGAAGAAGGGTGACTATTGAGATGTCTGAAATGGAATCACAAACTGATTGTTCATCCCATAGAACATCACCTCTTTGTTTGAAACCTTCTTCTTCAAGGCGTTCATCCAGGAAGACAGACCTCTCCTTTTCCTCCTCAAAGCTAAGGACCTCTAGATGTTCAAAGGTATCCTCTTGATCCTCCTCTAACTTAGGATCCTCAGTGTAGTCATCCTCATCATCAAAACAACAAGGAAGTTCATCAAACAAAGGGGAAGAGAGCTCACCATGCATTTGTTCCTCCTCATATTACTGGAACATCTGCATATATGCAAGACTTGCATCTTCTCCATTGCTGATAAGGTCTTCACAAGGAGCATTGATGATGATTTCTTCTTCTTTGTCACTCATGACAGCCTCCTGAAGAACTGTAGATTGGATCTTCTGCTCCTCACTCGCCTCCTGCATAAGAGGTTCTTCCTTGAGAAGGGGTGAAGTGGAGAAAACATGTGGAATAGGAGGTAGTCCTTGAGCTAGAATCGGATGATTCTCCTCCTTCCACTTGGTCAGCACTTCATCAATATCAATTATGGCCTAACATCTCTCTTGGAAATGTGTAGGTGGGGTGTGTTCAGACATAGAATGTGCCTTTTGGTCTAAATTGTCCATCATGCATTGGCTGAGGAATCTCTCTCTAGATTCTAACTCCGTAATTCTCCTAGCTAGATCTTATTGGAAAAGCCTTTCCTGGAGGTCACTAGCATAATCATGAGCAGGGGCAACCTCAGCTCCTTCAAAGTTTTGAGAAAAACCTTGCTTCTCCTCCTTCCTGCCCCATGATTCTACTATTTTCCCCCAATTCAGGATCTCAGAATTAGAATTTTGCTCCTGTGAACAGGCAGCAACTTTGTTTTCTACAGGGTCCTGGGGCTCCTCTGCAAGGTCTAGAAGTTTTATCTCTCTTTCAAGAAGCAACTTCATCCTAGCCTCTAAATCTTCAATTTGTATGGCTAGGTTGTCTAGAAAGAGTCTTTCTTGGAGGTCACCAGCATTATCCTCTTCAAAGCTCTGAGATGGTTCCTGGCATTCCTTCCTCTAACTTGGAATCTTCACATCACGTTGAAAAACTTGGGGAGGCTGAGGAATGCAAGGAAGAGACTATTGATGCACTGGAAGAGTCTCTAGAAGAGGGACATGCTGGCTAGTGGTACTCCCCCAAATGGAAGATTCACAATCTAAGGAGTTTAGAAGGTTCATCTCCATGGGAGGTTGCTCTGATGCCCTCTGGTGTTGGAAAGCCAGGCGCATTGGATTGAGAGTGGATGTATTTGATGAGCTAGAGTGAGAAAGTGCTATCTGATAGAAAGGATTTGGTGCAAAAGAAGGGGCTTTCTTTAGATTAGGAAGGGGCATGTAAGGCTGACTTCCTTGAATAAATGGATTTCTCCATTTTGCTTCTTCCTCTTTAATGGATTGCAAGGCCTAAGCTTGCCTAAACAAATGCTCCTCTTCATACATCAACTTTTGCTAATATCTATAATGCTCCTCTAATCTATTAATCTCTAATTCTAGGGCCACTTCCCTTACTGTTGCAGGGCAACTAGGAGAGATGCTTGAGGGGATTGCATAAATATCTGGAGCCTGATCATAATCATATGAAGGAAAATAAGACCCATGATTTTGTGCAAAAGAAATATACATACAAAAAAGATGATTTCTGATGGCACCGGGCTGCTTAACTAGTGGATTTAATTTGGATTCACCATTGGTGTTTGATGTAAAGCCTCTAAAGGCTGGTCAGTTGAAGAACACGCCAAAATTCTTCAACTCTTTGGACAAAACCTGTCCCAGTTGGTCCCACCGGGTGTGCCAAAACTATTGATGCAAGATATTACACCCTTGGCAGGAGGCCAAGCTCCTGCCTTCTCCTCACAACTATGGAAACTCCCCTCTCACCTATGGGACTAGTGAATCTAGAGGGGAGAATCTCTAGATAAGGGCTAGCTCCCTTTGATACATCATGTTTGTTCCAGCAAGTGCAAATACAGATATATATACAGATATAATGGGGGGGATGAAAAGGGAGAGAGATTGTAGGAATAAAAACTACTCTAAGGAGGTGATACACCAAAATGAAATGACCTTCTCACATCCACACTTAAAACTAGACAAATGCATACATACGCTTCACACCTGGCAGAAGGACCAGGCTGCAAGAAAATGGTAGGGAGGCTCTCATGAAAATAGAGACTCGCCAAGGTGCTATGAAATGTACACTTTAAGTAACTTCCTTTGTTCTACACTCCCAAATAGAGATCTTCTCCTATCAGCTAAAAAATGGCACCTTGTAGACAACAGGTATGTTGGTGTTGGACCTGTGAAAGCATCAAGAGACAATGACTAAACACAAACAACACTCAAGACATCCACAGAAATATCTATCCAAGAAGAGGTAAAAAATTGTGTTTATTGATTCAAGTGAAATTTTGCCAGGGCTACCCCTTACAAATGTGAAAGATAGATTTTCAAAATGACAAGTATCCAATATATAGAAGAAGAAAGGAGGCCCATTTGGCACCCCTTTTTACAAGTGGCCAATTGCATCCCTGCATTGGGAAGAGTAATCTGGTCAAACATTAATGAACTGCACCCCTTGTCTATTTGTAAGGCCACTTCTTCAAGGTGATTTACATGATTTGTCCACTCATTAATGCAAAATGGAGAAAACCGGTCACACTGCTAGCTATTTCTGTCTCTAATGGTTAATTCATAGGCACTGTTTCACCTGTTGGGGTCACTTCTCAAATTGGTGCTTCCTCTCGCCACTTGGACTAACTGCCTATTCCATGATTGTCACTTTGTCCTTTTCTCTCTCTTGTCTCTTCTGGCTCCTTCAGCCCTCGGGGGCAAACTTTTGGTGGGTCGTTGCATCTTGGCTCCCTCTGGTTAGCGCTCTCTTACTTTGAAAACAAGCGGCTATTAGTTGTGCTAACTTTGACATTCATATGGCCGTCATTGGTTTGAAAACCAATGGCTAATTTGCTTTGTTAATTTTGATTGACGGCCTCCCAGACATCCTCACCCCTGTCAAAACATCATTGGGTCCCTCGCTGGCTTTTCTGTGGCTTTGCTTTCCTCAGCTCCTTTTGCAGGCACTCTTTTCCCTTTATTTCTTTTGAGCACCCTCCCGAAGGCAAGGTGACCCTCTGGCCCTTGAAAGTGTCCTTTGTATTCAGTCGAGAATCCCCCGCAAGGGCACCTACCCTTCAGGGTCCTTCAGTGGGTCGTTTTGTTCCATTGGATACGTTCTGGGTTCCCATGGGCTTTATATATTTTCCACGGGCTTTTGTCCACATACATTTTCTTGCAGACAAAAAGTCTACAAAATTTCTCCCCAGCCCTTGGCCTTTGCTTTGAAATGTGCCTAAATTCCTTCAGACTATTTGTCTGAAGGAATTCCTTTGGACAAAAAGTTTGAAGGAAATCAGGACTTAAACCAATTTGAATTTAAACAAATTTGGGACCTACCCAGTTTTTTCCATTGAAGCACCTGCCCTCTGTAAGGGCATTTTGAACTTGAAGACTACCCTTCAACCAAGTGCATACCCTTGAACCAAGCCATTGAACCAAAATTGGTTCAACAGTTCAATGGTTCAACCATTACGCACCGATGAACTAGTGAACCAAGGCCGATGAACTTTTCCCTTTGAACCAAGCCAGTTGAACCAAGCCCTTGAATTGAAAATGGTTCAATGATTCAATGGTTCAATGCTTGTTGAACCGAGATGTTGAACTTGAAGATGGACTTTTGAACCAAAGGTCATTGAACCACTTGAACCAGGCCATGAACCAAACTCATTGAACTTGTGCAACCTGAAAATAACTGGCATTGAAAAGCAAGGGAAGAAGGGGACCAAAAAATTTGCCTGTGGACAAAATTTGGTCAACAGGTAGATCAATGAATCACATGCAATTGTACAAATTAGATCTAATGCCAAGCTTAAGGTCAAAAAGTTAGAGGATCTTGAAGACTAATGAGAGGGTGACAAGTGTCTCAACTGCATTAGACTGGTAGAAGACCTATGGATTTCATTCATTCATATAAATGGAGATCTACACAGTTCACATGAGTTCAAGGAGTCAAAGAGCTAATAGCAGGATCTTGTAAAATAAATGTGTAGCTGATAGTTGGCACAATATAAGAAGCCCAGATCAAGATCGAGAGTCGATATAAAAATTTAAAAGCTAAGTGATTCAATAGAGAGAAAATGTAAACTAAGTTTAAACCAGTGGATGCTATGAAGGCAACCACATTAGACAAAGGTTATCTCCACCTTAATCAAGTAAATACATAAATTCAAGATCAACATGATTGAGATAACTAAGAACAAACCTTATAAAGCTGTCTAACGCCATTAAATCCCTATAAAGATTTTTGAGAGCTTCTAGATGTAGGTTTTAAGTCTCATTCAGATTCAAGAGACCCTAGCCTACAAATATTCATTTATAATCATGACTATATTAAAACCAATAGGGTGATTAGTTTTCATCCATAGTAGATCTATATTCAGGATTTAGAAGCAATGGCAAAACGGTGACTGCACAAGGTATATTAGAAAGAACATCATGAGCAAGCTCAAGTAACCACCTGATAGCATGAATAAAATTAAGCATGATTAAGAAATATAGTGAAGGGAATTAATGCAAAAGTCTCAAGAAGGATTCATGTAGTGGTGGGGATTGCTTCCTCCAACTAGTCTTGATCCTCACATTTTCCATCATGCCACAGAAAGATATAGTGATATTAATATAGGGGAATGCTCGAGAAGGATTATGATGTTGGTTGTTCTAAGTGGAATTAGTCTCATTAATTACCCCTTCAGTACCATTTTCTCTCTCTCTCACCTTATTTCTTCCTATAAATACTATCTTTGAACTCTACATTTGTATCCCTTGGGTGGGTATAGCAAACCTCTACTAAAATCACTTTGTAAACTCTTTTAAATCAATATAATACAATTTTAGATTATATTTTAATGCTAAGTGTACTTTAGTGAAGTTTAATTTATAGAATCTATGTTATTTATTCATCATTTATAAGTCCTTCATGTATCTTTCTTTAAAACTATTAGTTTCTTGTAGGTTTTGTGAAGTATTAGCTAGTGAGGTTTCTCTTGGAGTGTCATAAGTTCATAATGTCTTACATAGAACTATATTTTCGTGTCCTTCAAGTCACAGGTCTCTTTTTAAATATTCATACAAAATAATCATGTTTGGAACCCTATCATAGAATCTGATCAACACTTGCCCCCATTGGATTCATTAGTAGTCATGAAAGTTTATAATTTGAGAGTGGATCATTAAACATTTGGTGTATCACCACACTTAAAGTAGGTTTGCATCCATGTATTTTCTCCCCTTTTCATCTCAATAGATTAAGTTTTAAAAAGAGAGATTCAAATTATCATATCAAGGGAGCTAGCCTCATTAAAAATCCTAAAGTTCTAACCCAAGATTAGGTAACCCATAGCCTAGGGTCATTCCCATATTGGACTACGTTTAAAAGTAGGACTTCAACACTTCCACTTTCAGCTAGGGTGCAACTAAGAACCTCCAACAAAAGTGTCTTTCTATCAACCCTATGATCTATATCAACCTCAATATGATTCCTATCAGCCTTGTCATGAATAATCAGATGATGCCATTGATTGGGAAGCAAGGTATAAGGCCTTAGAATCTCTAATTAGGCTATCTAATCAACATGTTGAATCTCACCAAAACCCCCACTATTACCCTCCTCATCCTAATTAAATTCCACCTCGATACAAATCCTTGTTGAAACTCTTGAAAAATATGTTAAACTCATGAAAATTGATGAGAAAATGGCATAAGGAAGGTGGTGTGATTCCTATTCATCTCATAGAGAAGTTGAGGAAGTTGGTTCAATTCTTTATGGATAAGTGGAGATTGGTTGAAAATGAATCCCACTATGTCATAAATGATGATTTGCATGAAATGAGATGTTATATCCAATGGTGGATAGATAGATTATAAAGGTGGAAAAACCAAGAGATTGAAGATCAACTTGTAGCTATTGAAGAGCCTCAAGAGGGCTATGAGGAAGGTGGAAATCTTATTGAAGAAGAGGCCTCTTCCATTTCCCAACCCAATTTTTCATCTCCTCAAGAGTTTATTCAATAAACTTCCATTCCCAATCCCATCCATAAACCATCCACCACACCTCATATTCCCTCTCTAACCCAACCCTTCCAGCTCATCCATTCTTGAAAGAGAACCCATCTTATGGAAGATAAGCTAATAAGATTAAGCCAAAGTTGCAGCTGATCAAGAATATGACTCAAGTGTCTATGATGAAGAACTCACTATAGGTACTCTCCTTAGTGAAGACAAACATAAGTCAATCTTCTTGAGTGAAGAAAGATAAGGTCTTAATGATGTTGTAGTTGCTCATAAAGAGGTTGGCCAAGACATGGAAGAGAAGGTGTTTGAAAAGAACATCACATCAGCTGAGTTGGATGAGACTCATGAGCATGATCAAGAGTTTGAATTTGAAAAAATAATAGAGGTTGAAACTATTGATGACTCCATGAATCAAAATGACATGTGTCTGAAGTTCAATTAGCTTTGTGAGGAATTTGAGGCCCTTCAAAATCCTACACCTCCCGTAGGTCAAGCTAAAGATGTTCTTGAATATGCTTTACCTCTTGAGGGTGTGTTTCAAAAAGAAGATCCTATGCCACCAAAAATTGTGCAATTTGCATCCAACCTTGAAGTTGAAGACTTTTCAAGCAATCAAGTTGAATTTGAACAAGTGTTCAATGACCAAGAAGATGAGTTTGAAGAGGTTGTCGTTCTTGAAGAGACATAAGGCAAGGATGATTGGTAGCAATGTATTGAACATCTCCAAGAGCTTAAAGGCCTTTACAAGGTTGAAGATCATGTGCATAAGGATATTGAACAAGATGTATTCATTGAGGATAATGATGAGGATTGGGTTGAGTATGTAAAGCTCGTTGAAGAGCTTGATGAGTTTGTAGTTGGTAAGAAGTTTGATCTCATTCAAAATACCATGAATGATAAAAAAGTATGCCTGGATGAAGCATCATTGGGTCAAGTCATCACTAAAGAGTATCATGAGAATATGGTTGAGAAAGAAGATAAATTCACCTTCATAGGTGATATGTTTGTAAATGTTGTTGTTGCATTGGAGACTATGCCAAAGAGGATGGCAAACATGAAGGAGATGAATATGCCAACAACAAGGTTCAAAAATCAATTTACTTCATGTCCTCTTTCATCTCATATAGAAAGATATGGTGCAAGCTTCCCCTTTGATCTAGGAGGAAGAATTTATTTTTAGGTTAGTTTGTATATAGTCTAGTTTTCTTAAGTTGTTTTTGTGTTTGCTAAGTGCTTGATAACACATTTATGTGTCTTGATTTATTTTGTGTCTTGTTGTCTTTATTTTTTTGTGTTGAGAAGGTCAATCAGTTTGTTGTGTCATGTTCAAAGTTTTTTCAAGTCTGAAATTGAGTGCAGTAGACTCCATTGCCCAATGGACATGCAAGACAATTGATCATATTAACATTGCAGGCATGTTACCCCTGTGAATCGCTAAGAATGTTGACCAAATTTGACCCCAAGTCAAATTGGTCACCCCCATATAAATTTAAATTTTCATGGTCTTATGATGTGTGCATGTCATGCTTATATGACCCCTATAAATCATCCTTTAACCTTGTTAGCATTGGTTAAGTTTATTTTGGAGAAGTTAAGGTAATTTCATGTTGTGATCATATAGTGGTCTAGGCATGTCATGAGGAAATAATTCATGGTCAAGTTGTTTAATAGGTGATTATTGGATTATTAATATCATTATATGTCTTAAACATCTTATCATAACATTTTATGATGTTTTGAAGTGTTTAAAGTTCACTTGTAGTCTTAGAGGTGTTAAAAATGAGTGAAAAGGGTGATTTTGGCTAATATTTATGTTAGTCAAAGTTTCTTAAGTAAAAAATACATTAAAAAAACCTTATAAATATATTTTATCAGTTACATTATTGTTACACCTATCAACATGTTAGAGAAAGGTCAAATTCTTGATATTCAATACCATCTTGAGGAGTTAGAGAAGTTGTACAAACTTTTGGAAGTCACTTGCAAGCGAAGAAGGTTTAAAAGTGTTATTTTAGATTATATAGGTCATAAATAATCTTGGATAAGTGGAGGTTGGTTGAAAAGGAATCCCACTATGTCATAAATGATGATTTGCATGAAATGAGATGTTATATCCAATGGTGGATAGATAGATTATAAAGGTGGAAAAACCAAGAGATTGAAGATCAACTTGCAGCTATTGAAGAGCCTCAAGCGGGCTATGAGGAAGGTGGAAATCTTATTGAAGAAGAGGCCTCTTCCATTTCCCAACTGTCAGGATTGTGAAACACCGGAAGCATACAATTGATTACCAAATACCAAGCAACTATAATATGCGAAAATAACCAGATTCACCAAGTAACTAGAATTCAGAATAACACAGCATATGAGAGACAATACACAACTTGTATTAACACTTTATACAGAAAAGAATACAATAAATAAGATGCCACTTCTTCTCCACCACCTTACAGAGGTTTCCCACACCTCAAGTGAACAGTAATTCTTCTCCCCAAAGCTCTCCCTCTCACAGGTCCCAACACCCAACTCAAATACAGAGTTGGTGTTCACCTCCTGTGCTCCACGCACACCACAAGTGCTCCACGCACTCCACAAGCACTCCACGTGCTCCACAAGTACTCAAGGTACTTCAAGTAGATCTCCCATGAATCTGCAACAACCTGCAATTCAACAAACCATACTTATGGAAGGAACTCCCTTGCCTTCCTCTCTTGCTCTATTCGAGTACACACCTGTACTCCAAGTAGATCCTACCTGATACTGCTCCCTGTTGTGTTGCTGTCTATATGACCTTGCACACCTACAAATCAAACAACGGTTCTGCTCACCTGTGAACCTCGACCTTGCACACACATACACCTGCAGATCAACGATCTTACTTACCATGTAGATCTCCTATATAGGCCATGCAACTGTGACCAAGATCCTACACTCTTGAAGAACCCAGCTGGCTCTCCAATCCAGCACCAACACACCTGGTACTGAGGCACTAAGAGGAACGCACCATTGCTCTACCTCACACACAGAAGGAGCTTATAATTATGTTCTCTTACTCCCTAGCACACTTTTCCAATACAACCATGAGTCTATTATATAGATCTCATCTAAACAATAATTAGACATCTAATTACAATAATTAGATCCGCAGCTCTCAGTCTAAAAATAGATCTCTTCATGCAAACACTTGGTTCGTTAGCTAACTGCCCGTAACAAGCGCAGTCCGAACCACACAGGCGACCGACATCGGTCCCTGTCTGCCTGGAGGTGACCGACGTCGGCCGATATATGACCGACGTCGGTTGCTTCACTTTGTTATCCTGTCGACGTCGGCTGATCAGACCGACCCCAGCTTCTCTGCAACTCAGCAACCTTCAGCAACCTCCTCTCCTATTTGCATCAGTGAAGCTTTTAGCTCCACAATCCTAACAATCTCCCACTTGGAGATAAACAGCTGCACTATACCTGTACCTGTACTCTGTCTAATCTATTTCTTGGTTTGTATCCCTCTTCAAGCTCCCCCTGAAGACAACACACCACACAATCCTGTGATGTACCTCCTGTCATCCGAGTACCCTGCCACATCCGAACCTACAACACCATGTAGTGAAGTCCTGACCCTGCATAGCAACACCTGCTGCCGGTCCCTCTCAAAAAACCTGAGAACCCACTTCCCCGAATTGGCTCCTAACTCTGACAGCTCCCACTGCATGGGAATACTCAGGTCTATACCAGACCTCATGTGATTTCAGACACTGTACCTATCCAGCACTTAGTGTGCTCCAGTTCTGCATCCTGAACCTCGCCAACACTTGATCCACATCAGCTCCCACTGGAGACAAAATCAACCTGTGATCTCCATGCCTCCCATGTCAAAGAATTCCGCTGCTCAAAACTCCTCCTGACATGCCACTGAACTAATCTTACCTTTAGCTCAGCAAAACCCTATATGTACTAACCCTGCTAGCAAATATACCATCCACATACAGCAACAGAATGATGTTGCGACTCATCATCCACCTGGTAAGGCAAACCACAGTAGTTACCTGACACTGACTGAAGCCATGCTTCGTCCTCCACCTGTCAAACCTGGTACCACTGTCCTGCAGCTCCTCAAGACCATATGCCTGGTCTTCTGTCTCACGTATCCGTTCTCTCTATTCTTCTACAAAGGAATTCATTCGTCTCTGTGCTTTCATCCAGCTGGCAAACCTACCAAGACACCCGTCTGGTTTTGCATCATAACCCTGCCTAGCTCACACCTGTTTCCTAGATTCTTCCTGCTATACAATCAGCAACAAGTATGAAGAAGAGGAACACGAATTTGAGGGCCTACTTACGCCTTCAGTCCTCCGTATGGGTGTTTGAGACTCCTTGACAGCATGCTGTCCACCCAAAATTCGTTACAGTGACTGACCTCGGTCACTCCACAGTCTGCATCCGACCAACGTCAGTTCCATGCGTCTGTACCTGACTACCAACCTACCAGCGCTGGTGTCCCTACTGCTGACGTCGGTCCTCCTGACCGACATCGGTCTTACATACTGCTGACGTCGGTCCCATGACCGACGTCGGTCTTACCCTGCCCGACACTGCTAGCTTTGGTCTGCACATGACCGACATCGGCACCTGTCTGTTCGACGCCGGTTCCTCCTGACCGACATCGGTGTCTGTGTTCGCCTGTGAGTGATGACTTTTTACCCACGAGCTCCTTTGGATCAAAACCCATGTCCAAACTGCTCTGCTCAAAAGTATCCAACCTCATCCACTGAACTTTGTCTGCCATCTCCTCCAAGAACACCAAGGCTTTCCAGTTTTTAAGCCTGTCAAATATATTTGTCTTCCACTTAAGAACATGCATCTCCTTCCTGCTCATGTGACCAAGCCTACGAAGCCACATCTCCGCAACAGAAGAAGAATCAGTAATATAAACAACCAGATAAAGTGTACCTATTTTATTACCACCAGCTAATTCCAGTGCTACCGCTGTGAGAGTTCTTGTGCATCTCTCATCACCCAATCTTTCTGAAAAAATTAGCCATATCTCCAAACCTGGGACCTGCATGACCTTCATCAACACCTGTGTGTTGGCCGCCTGCAATTTCAGCTTCACTTCCCCTTTGCCAATTCTTTGGCAAGGCTTACCAGCTCCTCTACCTGGGGCTGCATGGAAAGAGGCAACCGAATCTTTTATCCAAGATTCAACTTTATCCAAGAAACCTGCAAACACATCCTGTGCAACAACACCTGTTACATCTGTATCTTCAGTTTCTTCATGCTGATCTGCTACCAACCAACAATCTTCTTTTACCTGCTCTTTCTTTCCATTGGACTGTGAGTAACCGTCTGTGCTTTTCAACTCCTCCATTCTTAGCTTACTTTGATCTGTCGTTGCTCTACTCCCACTCAATCAAAAACCTCTGAGAGTGACCTGTAACCAAAACACAACCTGCTTCCTGCAACCTTAGCTCTGATACCACTTGTTGGTATCAAGCTCAAGAACCTACAACCAAGGCTCTGATACCACTTGTCAGGATTGCGAAACATCGGAAGCATACAATTGATTACCAAATACCAAGCAACTATAATATGCGGAAATAACCAAATTCACCAAGTAACTAGAATTCAGAATAACACAGCATATGAGAGACAATACACAACTTGTATTAACACTTTATATAAAAAAGAATACAATAAAGAAGATGCCACTTCTTCTCCACCACCTTACAGAGGTTTCCCACACCTCAAGTGAACAGTAATTCTTCTCCCCAAAGCTCTCCCTCTCACAGGTCCCAACACCCAACTCAAATACAGAGTTGGTGTTCACCTCCTGTGCTCCACGCACACCACAAGTGCTCCATGCACTCCACAAGCACTCCATGTGCTCCACAAGTACTCAAGGTACTTCAAGTAGATCTCCCATGAATCTACAACAACCTGCAATTCAACAGACCATACTTATGAAAGGAACTCCCTTGCCTTCCTCTCTTGCTCTATTCGAGTACACACCTGTACTCCAAGTAGATCCTTCCTGATACTGCTCCCTGTTGTGTTGCTGTCTATATGACCTTGCACACCTGCAAATCAAATAACGGTTCTGCTCACCTGTGAAACTCGACCTTGCACACACATACACCTGCAGATCAACGATCTTACTTACCATGTAGATCTCCTATATAGGCCATGCAACTGTGACCAAGATCCTACACTCTTGAAGAACCCAGCGGGCTCTCCAATCCAGCACCAACACACCTGGTACTGAGGCACTAAGAGGAACGCACCATTGCTCTACCTCACACACAGAAGGAGCTTATAATTATGCTCTCTTACTCCCTAGCACACTTTTCCAATACAACCATGAGTCTATTATATAGATCTCATCCAAACAATAATTAGACATCTAATTACAATAATTAGATCCATAGTTCTCAGTCTAAAAATAGATCTCTTCATGCAAACACTTGGTTCGTTAGCTAACTGCCCGTAACAAGCGCAGTCCGAACCACACAGGCGACCGACGTCGGTCCCTGTCTGCTTGGAGGTGACCGACGTCGGCCGATATATGACCGACGTCGGTTGCTTCACTTTGCTATCCTACCGACGTCGGCTGATCAGACTGACCCCAGCTTCTCTGTAACTCAGCAACCTTCAGCAACCTCCTCTCCTGTTTGCATCAGTGAAGCTTTTAGCTCCACAATCCTAACACCAACCCAATTTGTCATCTCCCCAAGAGTTTATTTAATAAACTTTCATTCCCAATCCCATCCATAAACCATCCACCACACCTCATATTCCCTCTCTAACCCATGAACCTATCCATCACCCTTCCAGCTCATCCATTCTTGAAAGAGAACCCATCTTATGGAAGATAAGCTAAGAAGATCAAGCCAAAGTTGCAGCTGATCAAGAATATGACTCAAGTGTCTATGATGAAGAACTCACTATAGGTACTCTCCTTAGTGAAGACAAACATAAGTCAATCTTCTTGAGTGAAGAAAGATAAGGTCTTAATGATGTTGTATTTGCTCATAAAGAGGTTGGCCAAGACATGGAAGAGAAGGTGTTTGAAAAGAACATCACATCAGCTGAGTTGGACGAGACTCATGAGCATGATCAAGAGTTTGAATTTGAAAAAATAATAGAGGTTGACTCTATTGATGACTCCATGAATCAAGATGACATGTGTCTGAAGTTCAATCAACTTTGTGATGAATTTGAGGCCCTTTAAAATCCTACACCACCCGTAGGTCAAGCTAAAGATGTTCTTGAATATGCTTTACCTCTTGAGGGTGTGTTTCAAAAAGAAGATCCAATGCCACCAAAAATTGTGCAATTTGCATCCAACCTTAAAGTTGAAGACTTTTCAAGCAATCAAGTTGAATTTGAACAAGTGTTCAATGACCAAGAAGATGAGTTTGAAGAGGTTGTGGTTCTTGAAGAGACATAAGGCAAGGATGATTGGTAGCAATGTATTAAACTTCTCCAAGGCTTAAAGGCCTTTACAAGGTTGAAGATCATGTGCATAAGGATATTGAACAAGATGTCTTCATTGAGGATAATGATGAGGATTGGGTTGAGTATGTAAAGCTCATTGAAGAGCTTGATGAGTTTGTAGTTGGTAAGAAGTTTGATCTCATTCAAAATACCATGAATGATAAAAAAGTATGCCTGGATGAAGCATCATTGGGTCAAGTCATAGCTAAAGAGTATCATGAGAAGATGGTTGATTCAGAAGATAAATTCACCTTCATAGGTGATATGTTTGTAAATGTTGTTGTTACATTGGAGACTATGCCAAAGAGGATGGCAAACATGAAGGAGATGAATATGCCAACAACAAGGTTCAAAAATCAATTTACTTCATGTCCTCTTTCATCTCATATAGAAAGATATGGTGCAAGCTTCCCCTTTGATCTAGGAGGAAGAATTTATTTTTAGGTTAGTTTGTATATAGTCTAGTTTTCTTAAGTTGTTTTTGTGTTCCCTAAGTGCTTGATAACACATTTATGTGTCTTGATTTATTTTGTGTCTTGTTGTCTTTATTTTTTTGTGTTGAGAAGGTCAATCAGTTTGTTGTGTCATGTTCAAAGTTTTTTCAAGTCTGAAACTGAGTGCAGTAGACTCCATTGCCTAATGGACATGCAAGACAATTGATCATATTAACATTGCAGGCATGTTACCCCTGTGAATAGCTAAGAATGTTGACCAAATTTGACCCCAAGTCAAATTGGTCACCCCCATATAAATTTAAATTCTCATGGTCTTATGATGTGTGCATGTCATGCTTATATGACCCCTATAAATCTTCCTTTAACCTTGTTAGCATTGGTTAAGTTTATTTTGGAGAAGTTAAGGTAATTTCATGTTGTGATCATATAGTGGTCTAGGCATGTCATGAGGAAATAATTCATGGTCAAGTTGTTTAATAGGTGATTATTGGATTATTAATATCATTATATGTCTTAAACATCTTATCATAACATTTTATGATGTTTTGAAGTGTTTAAAGTTCACTTGTAGTCTTAGAGGTGTTAATAAATGAGTGAAAAGGGTGATTTTGGCTAGTATTTATGTTAGTCAAAGTTTCTTAAGTAAAAAATACATTAAAAAAACCTTATAAATTTATTTTATCAGTTACATTATTGTTACACCTATCAACATGTCAGATAAAGGTCAAATTCTTGATATTCGATACCATCTTGAGGAGTTAGAGAAGTTGTACAAACTTTTGGAAGTCACTTGCAAGCGAAGAAGGTTTAAAAGTGTTATTTTAGATTATATAGGTCATAAATAATCTTTATAAGACTTTTTACCTTACATAATTGCATAAAATCACTTTTCTCTCTCATCGCTCTATTCACAAGCTAATTAAGGCAAATTTCAATCAGATGGTACAGGTCGTACAAGTAGAGTTAGGAGCTACTATTTTGTCCAAAGTTTGGGACCCCTATGGGATTATAATTTTTGTAATTAGTCATTATATTTTTTATATTATCTTTATGAACAATCGTTAAGAATCTAGACTCTTTTTTTAGAGCTTAAAACCCCACAGGCTGAGTTTAGAGTAGCTCCAATGAAAAATGTGAATTCATGGATGCATGAAACTATATAGAATTAGTTATAAAAAAAAATTATATTTATCACACACATTAATTCATCATGGTGTCATGTGTGGATGGTCCTTCGGTAAGTAATTTCTCTTTTGTGGATTGTCTATAAATGACTATCATATTTTGTATGTTTTTGAGCTCTTCAAGTGGTCAAATGCATCTAAGTGAATATCCATGGCCTCCTATCATATTCATAATCCATTCATGGTCTTTTGATCAAATAATATAATATATACAAGTTCAAACTAGTCACATACCTCTATTCACATGGTGGATTGTGTTCTGCTTATATAGAAATTTAGTTGTTTTGAGTAGTTTGAGTATGTGTTTCAAATATTTTGAGGTTGTGTTTTAATATTTGATGTGTTTATAAAATATAAAAAATGGTATTTAAGTCCATAATAGTCATGTTTACACTTCTCAAACTTCAAACGCTGTAGACAATCACTTATAGCCCTGTAGGTCAGCAACTCCAAACAACTTCATATTTTAAATGTATTTTGAAGGCTTCCCAATCATGATATTATTTTTATTGGATTTGAATTTGTTAGGTTGTGGAGCTAAAAGCTTCACCAAGATGTAAACAAGAGGAGTTACAGAGGTTGCAGAGAGTTGCAAAATGAGTTGCAGGGCAACCGACGTCAGTCAGATAGCAGTGAAGAAGCAACTGACGTCAGTTACCCATCAGCCGACATCGGTCAGGGAGGAGCCGACGTCGGTACCCTGTACGTGAACATGCAGTTTGCATGTTGATTTCAGAGAGTCTATTTTTGGACTATTAGTTTACATGTTAAGGGCTAGTTATAGTCATGAGTTGCGCGTCTAATTATTGTAATTAAGGTAGTCTAATTATCGTAAGCATGAGATCTATATAATAGACACATGGGTTGTATTGTAAACTAAAGTGCTAGAGAGTAAGAGAGCAAATAAGCTCCTTCAGAGAGAGAAGAGAAATTGTGTGTTCCTCCTAGTGCAACAGTACCAAGTGTGGGTGATGGTTTGGAGAATCAGAAGGGTTCTTCATGTATGTATGATCTTGGTCAGTAGGTGTGCATGGCTTCTTTTAGAGATCTACAATGGTGAGTAAGGTCTAGTGATTTGTAGGTAGCAGTAGATAGCAGAAAATCTACTTAGAGTATGGTTGTGTACTTGGTGTACTGACAGCGTTGTTTCTGACTGGTGGACGTGAACATCAATTCTATATTGGAGTTGATCGTTGTGATCGTGAAAGAGAGGGAAGAAGGTCTTGAGGTGTGGCGAGCCTTTGAGGTGGAAGAAGAAGTGGCATCTTCTTTATTGTATTTTCTTCTGAGTGATTATTAATACAATTGTGTATTGTCTCTCACATCCTGTGTTGTTTCATATTTCTAGTTACTTATCATTCTAGTTAAATTTCGTGTTTAGTTGCTAATATAAGAGGTAATCATATTTGCTCTAATTGATGGAGCAAGATCCTGACAATTGGTATCAAAGTTTTTTGTTGGGTTACTAACAGATGGTTTTAGATATGGTTAGTGTTTGTTGATTATAGATCACTCATAGGGGTTTCAGATTGAGTGAGAGTATAGCAATGGCAGAAGAAAGTAAGCTACGAATGAAGAAACTGAATAGCATGAATGGTCTGATTGATGGAAAGAAAGAGCAGGGAAAAGGAGATTGTTGGTTGGTAGAAGATCAGCGTGTAGAAGCAGATGTTGCAGGGGATGTTGCACAGGTTACTCTGGATAAAGTAGAATCTTTGTTTATAGATTCTTTCACCTCTTTCCATGCAGCCCGAAATAGAGCATCTTTTTATGGGTATGTCTTTGGAGAATTTGGAGAGATTTATTTAGGGGTTGGTGAGCCTTGTCAAATCATTGACGAAGGGGAAGTGAAGCTCAAATTGCAGACAGATAACACATAGGTGTTGAAGGAGGTCATGCAGGTACAGTCTTGGAGATGAGTCTAATTTTTTCAGAGAAGTTGGGTGATGAGAGACGCATAGTAACTCTCATAGTGGATGCACTTGAATTAGATGGTGGTAAGAAAGTAGGTATCCTTTATCTATCTATTTATATTATTGATTCACCTTCTGTTGCAGAGATGTGGCTTTGTAGGCTTGGTCACATATGTAGGAGGGGAATGCATGTTCTTAAGTGGAAGATAGATATCTTTGATAAACTTAAGAACTGGAAAGCCTTGGTGTTCATAGAGGAGATGGCAGACAGAGATCAATTAAGGGGACTGAATTATTCAGAGTAGGGTTGTGTTGATTTGAACAGGGTTTTGACCCAAAAAGAGCTCGCGGGTAAAAAGTTATCACTCACAGGCGAACACAAGTACCGGCATTGGTCATACAATAACTGACGTCAGCAACAAGAAGACCGACGTCGGTCAGGAAGGAACCAACATCGGTAAAAGGGATAATGGGTTGGCCAGGGAAACGATGTCAGCAGTCAGGGTCAGTGCAGGGAACTGACATCGGTCGGATGCAGACTGGGAGATTACCGAGATCGGTCACTGGAACAGATGGTGGGTGGACAACAAGCTGTCAATAAGTCTCAAACGCCCATATGGAGGTTAAAAAGGGTAAGTGAACCTCATATTCATTGTTCACCTTCTTTATATTACTTATTGATGGTCAAGAACTAGGAAGACGTGAAGAGGCAATGCAGGTAAAATCTAGAAACAGTGGGAGCTTGGCATGGATGAGGAGTGTGAGTCGTTGGAGAAGAACCAAATAGGTATTTATTGGTGGAGTTTTCAGTTGGAAGAAAGTACTAAGAGACGGATGGATTCTCAAGTTAAAGAAGAGAGTGGATGGATACGTAAGATGGAAGGCCAAGGTATATGGTCTTAAAAAATCTCTAAGATAGTGGTACAGGTTTTGACAGGTGGATGACAAAGCAGGGCTTCAGTCAATGTAAGTGTAACCATTGTGTTTGACTTACCAGGTGAATAATGATTGCAATATTATTCTATTACTGTATGTCGGTGATTTGCTAGCAAGTTTGTACATACAGGGTTTTGCTGAGCTAAAGGTACGGTTAGTTCAGAGGTATGTCATGAAGAATTTGGAGTAGTGAAATTCTTTGGCATAAGAGACATGGAGATTTTGTCACCAGTGGGAGCTGATGTGAAGAAGGTGTTGGCAGGGTTCAATTCGTAGGATGCAAAATTGGTAAGCACACCAAGGGCTGGACAGTTCAAGCTGAGCTTAGAATAGGGTTTGAAATCACATGAGGTCTAGTGTAGACCTGAGTTTTCTCAATCAGTGGGAGTTGTTAGAAAGTTTAGAGCTAATTCAGGAAAGAAGCACTGGAGGGCAGGTCAGTGGATTTTCAAGTATTTGAGAGGGACTAGCAGCAGGTTAACATGTTATGCACGGTCAAGGTCTTCACTACATGGGTTGTAGGTTCGGATGTGGCAGGTTACTTGGATCACATGTGTAGCATCACAGGTTGTATGGTGGTTGGTCTTCATGATTTATTTTGAAGAGGGATACAAGCTAGGAAATGAATTAGATGGTGTACAGGTACAGGTACAGGTGCAGCTATTTATCTCCAAGTGGGAGATTGTTAGGTTGTGCAGCTAAAAGCTTCACCAAGATGCAAACAAGAGTTGCAGAGGTTGCAGAGGTTGCAAAGAGTTACAGAATGAGTTGTAGGGCAACTGACATCGGTGTGATCAAATGATGTCGGTCAGATAGCAGTGAAGAAGCAACTGACATCGATTACTAGTCGGCTAACATCGGTCAGGGAGGAGCCGACGTCGGCAGCCTGTACGTGAACATGTAGTTTGCATGTTGATTCTGAAGAGTCTATTTTTGGACTGTTAGTTTGCATGTTAAGGGCTAGTTATAGTCTTGAGTTGTGTGTCTAATTATTGTAATTAAAGTATTCTAATTATTATAAGCATGAGATCTATATAATAGACTCACGGGCTGTATTATAAACTAGAGTGCTAGAGAGTAAGAGAGCAAATAAGCTCCTTTAGAGAGAGGAGAGAAATGGTGTGTTTCTCCTAGTGCCACAGTACCAAGTGTGGGTGCTAGTTTGGAGAATCAGAAGGGTTCTTCGTGTATGTATGATCTTGGTCAGCAGGTGTGCATGGCTTCTTTTAGAGATCTACAATGGTGAGTAAGGTCTAGTGATTTACAGGTAGCAGCAGAGAACAAGAGATCTACTTGGAGTATAGTTGTGTACTTGATGTATTGGCAGCATTGTTTCTGACTGGTGGAGGTGAACATCAATTCTATATTGGAGTTGATTGTTGTGACTGTGAAAGAGAGGGAAGAAGGTCTTGAGGTGTGGCCAGCCTTTGAGGGGGAAGAAGAAGTGGCATCTTCTTTATTGTATTTTCTTTTGAGTGATTATTAATACAATTATGTATTGTCTCTCACATCCTGTGTTGTTTCATATTTCTAGTTACTTATCATTCTAGTTAAATTTCGTGTTTAGTTGCTAATATAAGAGGTAATCATATTTGCTCTAATTGGTGGAGCAAGATCCTGACAGTTGGTATCAGAGCTTTTGGTTGGATTACTAATAGGTGGTTTCAGATATAGTTAGTGTTTGTTGATTACATGTCACTCAAAGGGGTTTCAGATTGAGTGGGAGTATAGCAATGGCAGAAAAAAGTAAGCTATCAATAGAGAAATTGAATAGCATGAATGGTCTGATTGATGGAAAGAAAGAGCAGGGAAAAGGAGATTGTTGGTCGGTAAAAGATCAGCGTGTAGAAGCAGATGTTGCAGGTGATGTTGCACATGTTGCTCTGGATAAAGTAGAATTTTTGTTTATAGATTATTTTGCCTCTTTTCATGCAGCCTGAAATAGAGCATCTTTTCATGGGTATATCTTTGGAGACTTTGGAGAGATTTATTTAGGGGTTGGTGAGCCTTGTCAAATCATTGACGAAGGGGAAGTGAAGCTGAAATTTCAGACGGCTAACACACAGGTGTTGAAGGAGGTCATGCAGGTACCAGTCTTGGAGATGAGTATAATTTTTTTAGAGAAGTTGGGTGATGATAGATGCATAGTAACTCTCACAGTGGATGCACTTGAATTAGATGGTGGTAAGAAAGTAGGTATTCTTTATCTATCTACTTATATTACTGATTCACCTTCTATTGTAGAGATGTGGCTTTGTAGGCTTGGTCACATATGTAGGAGGGGAATGCATGTTTTTAAGCAAAAGACAGATATCTTTGATAAACTTAAGAACTAGAAAGCCTTGGTGTTCATGGAGGAGATGGCAGACAGAGATCAGTTGAGGAGACTAAATTATTCAGAGTAGGGTTGTGTTGATTTGAATAGGGTTTTGACCCAAAAAGAGCTCGCGAGTAAAAAGTTATCACTCACAGGCAAACACAGGTACCAGCGTCAGTCATACAGTAACTGACGTCGACAACAAGAAGACCGATGTCGGTTAGGAAGGAACCAATGTCGACAAAAAGGATACCGACGTCGGCCAGGGAAACGACGTCGGCAGTCAGGGTTAGTGCAGGGAACTGACATCAGTCGGATGCAGACTGGGAGATGGCCGAGATCGGTCACTGGAACAGATGGTGGGCGGACAGCAAGCTGTCAATAAGTCTCAAACGCCCATATGGAGGTCAAAAAGGGTAAGTGAATCTCATATTTATTGTTCACCTTCTTTATATTGCTTATTGATGGTCAAGAACTAGGAAGACGTGAAGAGGCAATGTAGGTAGAATCCAGAAATAGTGGGAGCTTGGCATGGATGAGGAGTGTGAGTCCTTGGAGAAGAACCAAATAGGTATTTGTTGGTGGAGTTGTCAGCTGGAAGAAAGCACTGAGAGACGGATGGATTTCCAAGTTAAAGAAGAGAGTGGATGGATACGTAAGATGCAAGGCCAAAGTATATGGTCTTGAGGAAGCTGCAAGACAGTGATACAGGTTTTGACAAGTAGATGACAAAGCAGGGCTTCAGTCAATGTCAGTGTAACCATTGTGTTTGACTTACCAGGTGGATAATGATTGCAACGTTATTCTATTATTGAATGTGGGTGATTTGGTAGCAGGTTTGTACATAGAGGGTTTTGCTAAGCTAAAGGTAAGGTTAGTTCAGAGGTATGTCATGAAGAATTTGGAGCAGCGAAATTCTTTGGCATAAGAGACATGGAGATTTTGTCACCAGTGGGAGCTGATGTGAAGAAGGTGTTGGTAGGGTTCAATTCATAGGATGTAGAATCGGTAAGCACACCAAGGGCTGGACAGTTCAAGCTGAGCTTAGAACAGGGTTCAAAATCACATGAGGTCTAGTGTAGACTTGAGTTTTCCCAATCAGTGGGAGTTGTCAGAAAGTTTGGAGCCAATTCGGGGAAGAAGTACTGGAGGGTAGTTTAGTGGATTCTCAGGTATCTAAGAGGGACTAGCAGCAGGTTAACATGTTATGCACGGTCAAAGTCTTCACTACATGGGTTGTAGGTTCGGATGTGGCAGGTTACTTGGATGACAGGTGTAGCATCACAAGTTGTGTGGTGGTTGGTCTTCATGATTGATCTTGAAGAGGGATACAAGCCAAGGAATAAATTAGATGGTGTATAGGTACAGATACAGGTGCAGCTGTTTATTCTAAGTTGGAGATTGTTAGGTTGTGGAGCTAAAAGCTTCACCAAGATGCAAACAGGAGGAGTTACGGAGGTTACGGAGGTTACAAAGAGTTGCAAAATGAGTTGCAGGGCAACTGACATCAGTCTAATCAACTGACGTTGGTTAGATAGTAGTGAAGAAGCAATAGACATTGGTTACCAGTCAGCCGACATCGGTCAGGGAGGAGCCGACGTCGACAGCCTGTACGTGAACATGCAGTTTGCATGTTGATTCTGGAGAGTCTATTTTTGGAATGTTAGTTTGCATGTTAAGTGCTAGTTATAGTCTTGAGTTATGCATCTAATTATTGTAATTAAGGTAGTCTAATTATTGTAAGCATGAGATCTATGTAATAGACTTATGGGCTGTATTATAAACTAGAGTGCTAGAGAGTAAGAGAGAAAATAAGCTCCTTCAGAGAGAGGAGAGAAATGGTGTGTTCCTCCTAGGGCCACAGTATCAAGTGTGGGTGCTGGTTTGGAGAATCAGAAGGGTTCTTCGTGTATGTATGATCTTGGTCAGCATGTGTGCATGGCTTTTTTTGGAGATCTACAATGGTGAGTAAGGTATAATGATTTGCAGGTAGCAGCAGAGAGTAGGAGATCTACTTGGAGTACGGTTGTGTACTTGGCGTACTGGAAGCATTGTTTCTTACTGGTGGAGGTGAACATCAATTCTATATTGGAGTTGATTGTTGTGACCGTGAGAGAGAGGGAAGAAGGTCTTGAGGTGTGGTGAGCCTTTGAAGGGGAAGAAGAAGTGGCATCTTCTTTATTGTATTTTCTTCTAAGTGATTATTAATACAATTGTGTATTGTCTCTCACATCCTCTGTTGTTTCATATTTCTAGTTACTTATTATTCTGGTTAAATTTCGTGTTTAGTTGCTAATACAAGAGGTAATCATATTTGCTCTAATTGGTGGAGCAAGATCTTGACAGTTGGTATCAGAGCTTTTGGTTGGGTTACTAACAGGTGGTTTCAGATCTGGTTAGTGTTTGTTAATTACAGGTCACTCACAGGGGTTTCAGATTGAGTGGGAGTATAGCAATGGTAGAAGAAAGTAAGCTACGAATGGAGAAACTGAATAGCATGAATGGTCTGATTGATGGAAAAAAAGAGCAGGGAAAAGGAGATTGTTGGTTGGTAGAAGATCAGCGTGTAGAAGTAGATGTTACAGGTGATGTTGCACAGGTTGCTCTGGATAAAGTAAAATCTTTGTTTATAGATTATTTTGCCTCTTTCCATGCAGCCCAAAATAGAGCATCTTTTCATGGGTATGTCTTTGGAGACTTTGGAGAGATTTATTTAGGGGTTGGTGAGCCTTGTCAAATCATTGATGAAGGGGAAGTGAAGTTGAAATTGCAAACGGATAACACATAATTGTTGAAGGAGGTCATGCAGGTACCAGTCTTGGAGACAAGTCTAATTTCTTCAAGGAAGTTGGGTGATAAGAGATGCATAGTAACTCTCATAGCGGATGCACTTGAATTAGATGGTGGTAAGAAAGTAGGTATCCTTTATCTATCTACTTATATTACTAATTCACCTTCTGTTGCAGAGATGTGGCTTTGTAGGCTTGGTCACATATGTAGGAGGGGAATGCATGTTCTTAAGCAGAAGACAGATATCTTTGATAAACTTAAGAACTAGAAAGCCTTGGTGTTCATGGAGGAGATGGCGGATAGAGATCAGTTGAGGGGACTGAATTATTCAGAGTAGGGCTGTGTTGATTTGAACAGGGTTTTGACCCAAAAGGAGCTCGCGGGTAAAAAGTTATCACTCACAGGTGAACACAGGTACCAGTGTCGGTCATACAGTAACCGACGTCGTCAATAAGAAGACCAACGTCGGTCAAGAAAGAATCGATGTCAGCAAAAGGGATACCGGTGTTGGCCAGGGAAACAACTTCAGCAGTCAGGGTCAATGCAGGGAACTGACATCGGTCGGATGCAGACTGGGAGATGGCCATGATCGGTCACTGGAACGGATGGTGGGTGGACAGCAAGCTGTCAATAAGTGTAAAACACCCATATGGAGGTCAGAAAGGGTAAGTGAACCATTATATTCATTGTTCACCTTCTTTATATTACTTATTGATGGTCAAAAACCAGGAAGACGTGAAGAGGCAATGCAGGTAGAATCCAGAAACAGTGGGAGCTTGGCATGGATGAGTAGTGTGAGTCCTTGGAGAAGAACCAAACAGGTATTTATTGGTGGAGTTGTTAGCTAGAAGAAAGCACTAAGAGATGAATGGATTTCCAAGTTAAAAAAGAGATTGGAAGGCTACGTAAGATGGAAGGCCAAGGTATATGGTCTTGAAGAAGCTACAAGATAGTGGTACAGGTTTTGTCAGGTGGATGACAAATCAGGGCTTTAGTCAATGTCAGTGTAGCCATTGTGTTTAACTTACCAGGTGGATAATGATTACAACATTATTTTGTTACTGTATGTGGGTGATTTGCTAGCAGGTTTGTACATATAGGGTTTTGCTGAGCTAAAGGTAAGGTTAGTTCAGAGGTATGTCATGAAGAATTTGGAGTAGCAAAATTCTTTGGCATAAGAGACATGGAGATTTTGTCACCAGTGGGAGCTGATGTGAAGAAGGTGTTGGCAGGGTTCAATTCATAGGATGCAGAATCGGTAAGCACACTAAGGGCTGGACAGTTCAAGCTGAGCTTAGAACAGGGTTCGAAATCACATGAGGTCTAGTGTAGACCTGAGTTTTCCCAATCAATGGGAGTTGTCAAAAAGTTTGGAGCCAGTTCGGGGAAGAATTACTAGAGGGCAATTCAGTGGATTCTCAGGTATCTGAGAGGGACTAGCAACAGGTTAACATGTTATGTAGGGTCAAGGTCTTCACTACATGGGTTGTAGGTTCAGATGTGGTAGGTTACTTAGATGACAGGTGTAGCATCACAGATTGTGTGGTGGTTGGTCTTCATGATTGATCTTGAAGAGGGATATAAGCCAGGGAATGAATTAGACGGTGTTCAGATATAGGTACAGGTGCAGCTGTTTATCTCCAAGTAAGATATTGTTAGGTTGTAGAGCTAAAAGCTTCACCAAAATGCAAACAAAAGGAGTTATGGAGGTTGCAGAGGTTGTGGAGAGTTGTAAAATGAGTTGCAAGGCAACTGACATCGATCTGATCAACCGATGTCAGTCAGATAGTAGTAAAGAAGCAACTGACATCGGTTACCAGTCGACCGACATCGGTCAGGGAGGAGCTGACGTCGGCAGCCTGTACGTGAACATGCAGTTTGCATGTTGATTCCAGAGAGTCTATTTTTGGACTGTTAGTTTGCATGTTAAGGGCTAGTTATAGTCTTGAGTTGCGCATCTAATTATTGTAATTAAGGTAGTCTAATTATTGTAAGCATGAGATATATATAATAGACTCATGGGATGTATTCTAAACTAGAGTGCTAGAGAGTAAGATAGCAAATAAGCTCCTTCAGAGAGAGGAGAGAAATGGTGTGTTCCTCCTAGTGCCACAGTCCAAGTGTGGGTGCTAGTTTGGAGAATCAGAAGGGTTCTTCGTGTATGTATGATCTTGGTCAGCAAGTGTGCATGGCTTCTTTTGAAGATCTACAATGGTGAGTAAGATCTAGTGATTTGCAGGTAACAGCAAAGAGCAGGAGATCTACTTGGAGTATGGTTGTGTACTTGGTGTACTGGAAGCGTTATTTCTGACTGGTGGAGGTGAACATCAATTCTATATTGGAGTTGATTGTTGTGACTATGAGAGAGAGGGAAGAAGGTCTTGAGGTGTGGCGAGCCTTTGAGGTGGAAGAAGAAGTGGCATCTTCTTTATTGTATTTTCTTTTGAGTGATTATTAATACAATTGTGTATTGTCTCTCACATCCTGTGTTGTTTCATATTTCTAGTTACTTATCATTCTGGTTAAATTTTGTGTTTAGTTGTTAATACAAGAGGTAATCATATTTTCTCTTATTGGTGGAGCAAGATCCTCACAAAATTAATAAATAACATGAATAAAATGGAGTTCTCTAATCATTTGAAGTTGATGAAAGTGGTGACTGAGTTAACTAGCCAAGAAGCCTAGTAAGACACACATACAAGACTGTGTGCTTTGAAATAGTAGACATAAGGTTGTGAACTTCTTTGATATGATATGAGTTTGTAATGTAGTGAGAATGCCTCTTGATGATATTTTAACATTGTAATATGGCATGGTATATTTGAAAACATCACTTTAAGACTATACACATAGTAAAACTATCCCAAATTGCTACCTATAGTTTGTTGTGAGAGAATGGGCTTTAAAATAGTAAGGTTGATTGGAGGTTTGGAAATTCAAGGCATGGAAAGGGTCTTAGAACAACATCATTTGAGACAGAGTAATTGAGAGGTTCTTGAAGAGTGGCAATGGATAGTCAAAAGGATCTCAAATGCTCTCAGTCCTCTACGAGAGACCTACAGGCTACTAAATGATATGGGTTACTCCAAGCCTAAACACAAGGTAGAGTTCCTAAGGAATGCTTGAAGCCCTATTTAATATTTCAACTAGACTTAAATCCTTTGAGGTAGAGACATGGAGTAGAACTAAGTTAACTCAATACCATTCCATACTCAACCCTTCTGGATAAGTCACCTACAACCTATTGAAGGATTGACCTTAAACAAAGATCTTGATGGAATTTAGAATTTTAGGGTTTTGAAAAGGGTCTTGTGATATCAACATGATACAAATCACAATAATATTGATGAGGTTTGAATATTGGATATCAAGTATTGATTCAAGACCATAAAAACTTAAAACTTCAACATCGACCTACAATCAATTGTTGATATTTGATCTTGACATAGTGGATTGGTGGAAACACAAGGTTTCAAAGTGTCAAGGAAGGTCTCAATTAGTTAATAACATGATAATTTTTTTGGGAGAGTTTCATGTTTCAATAAGGGCTCTAGGACACTATGTTGATAGACCAGCCTCAAATGAAGTCACAATAATCCTCACACAGACCTATAGGTTTATTTGGATGACCAAGACTCTCTCAAAATCTAAGGATAGTGATGTCGGCACGGTTTGACATTTAAATATAGTAAGATAGACTTGACACATCAATAATAATTAAAAAATACCCTTGAAAATGATTGAATATTGGTTTTGAAGGCATAAAAGGCTATGAGCCTCAAACACAGTCGATTGTCCTAACAGTCACTTGTAGATATGCATATGTGACTCAAGTTCTCTTAAAACTTAAAGACAATGGTGTGTGAAGATTTGAATATTAGGAAATATCTTTAATCTCTAAATACATTGAGGTCACAAAGGAGACTAAACAAGGATCTCAAAGGCTTAATGCACCATATACAGTCAAGTTTGTCCAAACCAACACCTACAACTAGTTAGTTAAGAGATTTGATCTTGAGATGGTAATGTTGAGGAGAGCACTGACATTTCAATGTTTGGAGGGAGTTTTCAATGCATCAAAATCATTATTTGAGAGTTTTAATATTGAATATAGGGCTCTAAATTACCTAAGTTTATAGACCATTCCATTTGAATAGATACCTAAGCATATACACAGTTACCTATTAGACTGTTTGGATGATTCAGGACTCTCCAAAACCTAAGAATAATTTTTATGAGTAATTAAAGGATATGAATGAAACTCAATGTTCTCAAACTATTTGAGATCAAAGGGTTTCTAAGTGACTGACAGAAAAAGAGAGAAAATAGGTTTATAAGTTAGGCACACATAGTCCTTGATAACACAGGTCTGCTTACCTAGGTTAATGAAGTTGTTTGATTGAGAGGGAGGTCTCTATGAGGATTCATTAATATTCTTAAGGTATAAATATATCTTCACACAACTCTCTAATTTAATTTAAGAGTAGGACAAGTTCAAACCCTGCCTGCTATTCATATACAGCCCTCACACAGCCCTGAATACTTTCTTGAGAAGCTTGTTTGAAGGGTATAAATAACTATAGAAGAATTGAAGGAGAGTAGTATGTTCCTATTATTATTGGATAGTTATGAGATAGTTAATCAAAACCTTAGTCTCAAGCTCAAAGTTAAATAATCATAGCAGACCCTATTCTAAACCCTGCATAGTCCCAAATGGCATATGCAGGCTTACAAGGTATCCAGTTAGAAAGATGGTAGAATGAAGTAAATTAATTGGAATGAAAATGAGACATTGAGATCCTAGAGTGATGATGAAGGACATATACATCCATTTTATGAGGATAAATACCATATTATAGAGAGATAAATAATAGAATACAATCCATTAGTGTATCTTAGGCAATTTGGCTTAACAACCCTAAGCCTAAGCAAATGTGATGTAGCAGAGGTTTTGGGAAGGAGTGTGACAAGATAGACACTATAATGTGTTAATGATAATATCACAGACCTCATGAAGGTCATTGGAGATCAAAACAACTTAAGGATGCTTCTCACTAACCAAATTCTCTCTTAAACCTCATAGAATGCCCAATTTTAACTTGAGAGGTTAGTTTCTCTTGCTTGGTATGAATCACACATGTTGTTGGGACCCTGAGCTCATAGGGTAAGTTGAATACCCTAGTATACTTCCATTTTGTGAAACTATTTGGTGGTTTCATGCCCCCAGCCTTATGAACTATCACTAAGAGCTTAAACCACTTTCAGGCTACCTAGGAGAGCTATAAGGACCCGATGAGAGAGAAATGAGACTTTGTTAGAGGTATAATCCACTAAGGGGAGGTGAATCAGTGGTGTAAAATAATCCAATTCAATTTTAAAATGATTTTAAATATTTAAGCATTCAACACAAGAATTCATGAATCATACAGATCATTCATAGCAGTGAACAATAAACATAATGCAAGATCACAAACACAACACAAGATCTAGGTAGGAAACACTCTTGGGGAATAAAACCCACTCTCAAGCCTAAAAACACATGGACTAATATCATTTAAGATGATCAAAAATAAGAGACTGGTCAAGTCCTTTTAATCAGGAACCTTTGGTCAAGTCCTTTTGACCTGTAACCTTGATCAAGTCCTTTTAACCAAAGGTCTTTAGTGAAACCATGTTTCACAAGGAGCAATTACTCCTAAGTAAGATAAATTAATTTATACCATCCTTGAGGTGAACACTTCAACCTTAAAACTTATGTATTAAACACATAATGATGGACCTCTTGATTATCTCATAACTTCATAAACTCTCTCTAGCTCATATAGGCCTCTCACATAGGCATGCCACAATCTCTCTCCTTCACACAAACAGTCCTCATATGCACATTCAAACCTATTCACATATCCTCAAATTTAAATAACACTATTATAACATAAGTAACATGACCTATAAGTCATACACATAGTCAACAAACTATTCTACTCATTAACTCACAAAGTCTCTCAATTACAAGTATAGAACCCAACACATTTGGTTTCACTATATATATAGATAAATCATGAATTATCAAGTTCATGATATTTCCTTGTCATCCAAAAAACATGCCTTCACCCTTAATACATCTCATATGGGTCACACTTAAGCAAAATCCCCTTTCAAAATAGGCCTAAGTCACTTTTAGGTCTTATGGAGACCCATTCAAATTCTTAACACATATATGAGCATATGAACAAAAGAACACTTTATAAAAGTATGGACCCATTCTACATGATTTATAGGTCCCCTTTAAGTGTCCATATCCATCACAATCATCAAAACACTCTTTTTCTAAAGCCCAATTCACTCAAACACTTCTTTGTACACATAGTCATTATGAATGAAAACATAGTCAACTTCAAAACCTTTGTTCATATTACATATGATTGGTCAAACATTAAAAATTCATGCATAGCATCCTTAAGGAGTCTAAATCACTCCCCAATGGCCAAATCATCAAGAGACATCGAAACAACATCAAAACAAGCTCAAATATCCTTCTCAGGTCATTTATAGAATAAGCACAAACACACGATCAACTTTAAAGATTAACATATTTGATTGTACACACTTCCATATCTTCAAATCCATATTTATATATGTGCCTTGGAGTCCTATACATATTTTTTTTTTTACTTTATGAGCAAATTCATCTTCTATTGAAAGATATGACCCAAAGACCAAACACAGGTTTTTTCCCTTAGCAAATTCAAATATTCAAATGGCAATGGTCATAGTTAAACCTCGAACACAATTCTCACAACTCATGTCCTCTCAGCTCAAATCAAATACACTTCACCAATCTTATTTGATCTTTAACACATAAGTGCCAATGTTCAAATGTTAAGCATCTTACAGTTGACCTCATCTCATGCAATCTTTAAATGTTGACTCAACACACTTCGTCGATATTTATAGATCAGTCAGGTCTTTAGTAATCACCACTACCATTTGATCAATCTATACAAACACCCACTCACCATTGAAATCTTATCCTATAAATTTTCTTAATCCTTAAACATCATGCACCTATCCTCATCTTCCTACTTCCTAACTTTTTGGAGTAATGTGCACCAGTGATCTTGCTCAAGCTTTAACTGGTACAAAAAAGAATAAGTATGAGGACCCTTTCAATATGCTTGGAAGGCCAATTTTTCACCTCAATAACTTCTTCTATACTTACTCACATAATCTCAAATTTAGACCAAATTATCTCCTCACATAGGAGAATCCAACTATGTGACACACTGCTCCTGAAGCCTTTACACACATGAGATATAATGCCAAAAAAATGCCTTCTCAAAACCTTCTGTCACGGATCCAACTATGCCTAGAATTTATTTGGGAGACCAAATTTGCTCTTGCATAACTTTTTCCATGCTTCAGCGCATAATCTCAATTTTAAAAAAATCATCTATCCTCAAAACTAAATAAACCCATATGATCAGTTTCACTTGACACCTTTACACGTCCAAGATATAACACCATAAAAATGCTCACTCGGCTCTTCTTTCCACATTGTAAAATTAGATATGGAAAAACATAGTCAAACTACCTGGGAACCCAAATTTACATATGCATATCTTTTGACGTGATTCATTGCATGATCTAAAATTTAGTGAAAATAAATTAGGCATAAAAATGAACAAACCCATATGATTATTTTATCCTGACACCTCCACATGTGTGAATGTTGACCTCATCAACATGCTTACTCAATGCTTTCTATTTGTATGCAAATTTGGCTATGGAAAAATAATGAATTCTGTCTTAAAATCCAATTTTGCATCTTTATATCTTTGATCATGCTTTAACACATGACTTGACATCTCGTACATAACAAGTAGGGACTACTGTGATCACAACCATATGACCAAATCCCCTTGAATCATTCTTACATGGCAATGGTTATGTCATCAAACAATCTACTCATAGTTTCTACCATTGAACTCAAAGTGTCTAAATGAAAACTATGATCAACCAAATGAATTCCACTTATGAACACAATATCTCAAAGCATAGATAACATCTTAGGGACCTATTTCACATGATCCAATCACCATAATCATCCCTGAACATCTCTAATAATGCTAAAATTTAATATCAACCAATCCAACTTCAATCATACTAGGACAAGCACATTGCACACTTTATCCTTATTATTTAGTCTATCAAAACACTTCATCCACTCACCAGGACACCTCCATGACATCACCATGACATCATTGAAAATTCTCCAACAATCTTTCCCTTTGTAATTTCTATCAACAAACAACATATATAGAAGTATATAGCTCACCTTCTCTCTCTTCAAGAACTTCCATAATAGGAACTTTCTCCCCCTTTGACACAATGACAAAGTGGGCACCAACTAATCTTGAGGACCTAAAAAGACCCAAAAAATAGAAAAGGACCATCTTATAAAGATGATACAAACTCCCCCTTGTTAGGGTGTGGAGCCAAAAGCTTCACCAAGGAGCATACTTTAGCATGTTCGGGTCTACACAGACACCGACGTCGATCAGGAGCGACCGACGTCGGTCAAGAGCAGTTGCAGAGGCACTGACGTCGACAGAAGGTCGGTCGACGGCGGTCACAGGCAAGCAGCAGGAACCGACGTTGGTTACCTGCGTGTCCAGAGAGCTATTTCCGTGGACAGAAGCGAGTGTTTGCATGATGAGTTTGAGTTGTAGTCTCAAGCTCGCGTCTCTATTATTGGCAATAATATTTTTAGAGCCCTTGTTCAAGTGGCTCAACTGCTTGTTAGAAGTGCATGCTCAAGTCTCCTAATTCTATATGTAGAATTAGATCTTCCTAGCTTATTGTAGTTTTTGGTAGTTATTGTGGATTATTGTAGTAATTCATTGTGTGTGAAGAACAGTACAGAATTGAATCAATCCAGGCTTGTTGGAGTTGATTACTCTTGAGAGAGAGAGAGAGCTCTTGAGGAATAGAGATCTATACATCTAGGAGAGGTGTGGAAGAAAGAATTTTCTTCAATTGTATTCCTTTTGTAAAGAGTTTGTTAATACAAGTTTTCAGGGTGGTTTCTTGTATCTCTTGTTCTTGTTGTTTATCATTCTAATTACTTGTCTATCTGATTTAATTCCGCATTCATTGCTTTCACAAGTGTAATCTATTGTTGGTTGATCCCTAACAAGTGGTATCATAGCCTAAGTTGGAGGTTCAAAGCTTGATATCCATCAATTGGTATCAAAGCCCAGGTTCACTAACAGGTGGTTTAGATCTGTGTAGTGTGTATTGATTATAGGTTCTCACAGGGGTTTCTGTAGGGATTTCTGTTTGAGTGGGAGAAGCAATGGCAGATGAAAGTAAACTAAGAATGGAAAAGTTCAATGGCGAAAATTACCAATACTGGAGAATGCAGATAGAGGATTATATGTATCAGAAAGATCTCTACTTACCGTTAGGTGGAATTGTAAAGAAGCTCAAAGACATGGAGGATGAAGAATGGGAAGTTCTTGACAGAAAGGCTCTGGGGTCTATAAGACTAAGTCTAGCATCCATTGTGATATCCAATTTATCACAGGCAAAGTCTACGGTAGAGTTGATGACTACGTTAGCAAATTTGTATAAAAAACCCTCAGCTTCCAATAAGGTATATCTTATGAAGCAGTTATTTAATTTGCATATGAATGAAGGTGGATCTGTTTCTACTCATCTGAATGATTTTAATGGTATTGTGATTCAATTAAGTTCAGTGAATATAGTGTTTGATGATGAAATAAAAGCTCTTTTAATATTATGTTCTTTGCCTGAAAGCTGGCATGGCTTAGTAATGGCAGTAAGTAATACTGCATCTACATCAAATATTTTAAAAGTAGAGGATGTTGTTAGTGTTATCTTGAATGAGGAAATACGTAGGAAAATCACAGAAGAGGCATCTGGGAACGCTTTAAGTTTTGAGAGCAGGGGAAGGCAAAAAGAGAAGAGCAAGAAAGGTAGAGCAAGATCCAAGTCTAAGGAGAAAGGCAGATCTAAATCCAGAAATGGCAGAAGGCCGCAATGCTGGAATTGTGAAAAGATGGGGCACATAAGCAGAGATTGTTGGTCAAAGCCTAAGGAGGAAAATCACCACGAAGGAAAGGAAGAAGCCAAGATTGCAGGTATTGCACAAGATGCTTTAATTTTCTCTCTACATAATAATATAGAATCTTGGGTATTAGATTCTGGTGCATCTTTTCATGCTACCCCTAACAGGGAATATTTCAGTGACTATATCCATGGAGATCTTGGAATAGTGTATCTAGGGGATGATGAGCCCTGTAAAATAATTGGCAAAGGTAAAGTGCAGCTAAAGATGTAGAATAGCAACACATGGGTGTTGAGAGATGTGATGCATGTTTCTAGCTTGAAGAGAAATTTGATATCTGCAAGAAAGTTAGAGGATGAGGGTTGTACAGTAACTCTCACAGCAGAATCTTGGAAGGTGACCAAGGGTGCACTTGTTATGGCTAGAGGTAAGAGAGAAGGTACTCTCTATTTGTGTAATTGTGTTACTAACAAATCTCCTTCTGTATTATCTACTTCAGACGTGGGTGCTAAATTGTGGCACTCAAGGCTTGGCCACATGAGTGAGAAGGGGATGTTAATTCTTAAGTCTAAAGGTATGCTTTCAAATTTAAAAGGCATAGATCTAGAGTTTTGTGAGCACTGTGTATTTGAAAAATAGAAAAGGGTTAGTTTTCTCAAGACTGGGTCTACTAAGAAGAGGCATAAGTTGCAGCTTGTTCACACAGACGTGTGGGGACCAGCTCAGGTTACTTCCATTGGAGGATCACAGTACTATGTATCTTTCATAGATGATGCTACAAGGAAGGTATGGATCTATTGTATTAGGAGAAAATCTTATGTATTTGAGACTTTTAAGATTTGGAAAGCTATGGTTGAGAATGAAACAGGTAAAAGATTAAAGTGCCTGAGATCAGACAATGGTGGTGAGTTTTGCAGTAATAAGTTCAGAGATTATTGTTACATGCATGGAATTCGTAGGCAAAGGATGGTTCTGAGGACACCTCAGCAGAATGGTATTGCTGAAAGGATGAACAGGACAATAATGGAGCATGCAAGATGTATGAGATTGCATGCTGGTTTGCCCTTACAGTTTTGGGCACAAGCTGTTGACACTATAGTATACCTGATTAACAGAGGACCCTCTACAGCTCTGGATGGTGGTATTCCAGAAGAGGCATGGACAGGTAAAAAGGTTGATCTCTCATATCTCAAAGTTTTTGGTTGTGAAGCCTTTGTGCACATAGATAAAGAAAATAGAAAGAAGCTTGATGATAAGTCTATGAGGTCCACATTTATTGGCTATGGCTCAGATGATTTTGGTTACAGATTGTGGAATCTAGAAACTAACAAGGTAATCAGGAGCCGTGATATTATTTTCAACGAAAGAGTGATGTATTGTGATCAGCTAAGGAAGCTGAATCAATCTGAGCAGAGCAATGATGAACTGGATGAAGTAAAGGTCCAAGATGAGCTCACGGGAAAAGGAAATAATCACTTATAGGAAAACACAGAGATCGACGTCGGCAGGGTAGGAACTGGCGTCTGCAGGACAAAAATCGACATCGACCGTACAGAGACCGACGTCGGTAGTACAGGCACCGAGGTCGGTCAGGCAGAATTGACGTCGGCCAGTAACAGGTCTGGAGGTGACCGAGGTCGGTCACTGTCAGAGAATTTGGGTGGACAGCGTGTTGGAAATGAGTCTCAGACACCCATCAGGAGGTCAGAAAGGGTGAGTAAGCCTCCAATTAGATATTCTCCTTCTTTAATTTATTTATTGCTAACTGATGGTGGAGAACTAGAGAGTTTTGAAGAAGCAATACAGGTGGATTCCAAGAGTCAGTGGGAGCGTGGCATGGTTGAGGAGTTGGAGTCCTTAAGAGAGAACCAAACATGGGATTTGGTTGAATTGCCAGCTGGTAAGAAAACACTCAAGAACAGATGGACTTACAGGTTGAAAAAAGGTGAGAATGGACAGATGAGATATAAGGTCAGATTAGTGGTAAAAGGATTTGCACAAAAGCCAGGTATCGACTTTGGTGAGATTTTTTCTCCTGTTGTTAAAATGACTTCTATAAGGGTTGTATTGTCTTTGGTTGCTTTTGAGGATTTGCATCTTGAGCAGCTAGATGTTAAGATAGCGTTTCTTCATGGAGACTTGGATGAAGAAATTTATATGGAACAGCCAGAAGGATTTGAGGTCAAGGGTAAGGAGAAGTTTGTGTGCAGATTGAAGAAAAGCTTGTACGGCCTCAAGCAAGCTCCTAGGCAATGGTACTTAAAATTTGATAGGTTTATGACTGAGCATGGCTACAGTAGGTGTCAATTTGACCATTGCATGTATTTCAAGAGATTTGATAATGGTAGATATATTATTCTATTGTTGTATGTAGATGATATGCTAGTTGCAGGATCACACATGCAGGATATCTTTGAGCTTAAAGTGAAATTAGATCAAACGTTTGCTATGAAGGATTTGGGAGCAGCGAAGAAAATCCTTGGTATGAGCATTAAGAGAGACAGAAAAAATCACAAGTTGATATTGTCTCAAGAAGACTATGTGGATAAGGTGTTGAAACGGTTCAATATGCAGGATGCTAAACCGGTAAGCACACCTTTGGCTGGACATTTTAAGTTAAGTAAAGAACAATGTCCTAATTCATATGATGAGGTAGAGTACCTGAGTAAGGTTCTATATTCTTTCGCAGTAGGAAGTTTGATGTATGCAATGGTGTGTACTAGACCAGATATTGCCCAAGCAGTGGGAGTGGTAAGTATATGGCCAATCCAGGTAAGGAACATTGGAAAGCAGTTCAGTGGATCCTTAGATATCTGAGAGGAACCAGCACTAAGCACTTATGCTATGGAGATTCAGATACTTCTCTACATGGTTATGTAGATTCAGATATGGCAGGTGATAAGGATGGCAGGAAGAGCACTACAGGTTATGTTTTTACTATAGGAGGAACAGTGGTTAGCTGGATATCTAAGTTACAGAAGGTTGTTGCCTTGTCAACTACAGAAGCAGAGTATAGTGCAGCCACAGAAGCTAGCAAAGAGATGATATGGATGACACGGTTCATGGATGAGCTTGGTAGGGAGCATGAGAGTTACAGATTGTATAGTGATAGTCAGAGTGCAATCCATTTGGCTAAGAATTCAGCCATTCATTCAAGAACAAAGCACATACAGCTAAAGTACCACTTCATATGACAAGTATTGGAAGATGGTGAGTTGAAGCTAAAGAAGATCCATACAGATAGGAATCCTGCTAATATATTAACCAAGCCGGTTATAATGGAGAAGTTGAATCTTCATTCAACTTCTGTTGGTCTTCATGATTGAGCTGAAGATAGAGGAGCTAGAAGATGTTGCTATACAGGTACTGGTGCAGCTGTTTATCTCCAAGTGGGAGATTGTTAGGGTGTGGAGCCAAAAGCTTCACCAAGGAGCATACTTTAGCAGGTTTGGGTTTACACAGACACCAGCGTCAGTTAGGAGTGACTGACGTCGGTCAAGAGCAGTTGCAGAGGCACCGACGTTGGTAGAAGGTCAGCCGACGGCTGTCACAGGCAAGCAGCAGAAATCGACATCGATTACCTGCATGTCCAGAGAGTTATTTCCGTGGACAGAAGAGAGTGTTTTCATGATGAGTTTGAGTTGTAGTCTCAAGCTCGCGTCTCTATTATTGGCAATACTATTTTTAGAGCCCTTGTTCAAGTGGCTCAACTGCTTGTTGGAAGTGCATGCTCAAGTCTCCTAATTCTATATGTAGAATTAGATCTTCCTAGCTTATTGTAGTTTTTGGTAGTTATTGTGGATTATTGTAGTAATTCATTGTGTGTGAAGAACAGTACAGAATTGAATCAATCCAGGCTTGTTGGAGTTGATTGTTCTTGAGAGAGAGAGCTCTTGAGGAATAGAGATCTATACATCTAGGAGAGGTGTGGAAGAAAGAAGTTTCTTCAATTGTATTCCTTTTGTAAAGAGTTTGTTAATACAAGTTTTCAGGGTGGTTTCTTGTATCTCTTGTTCTTGTTGTTTATCATTCTAATTACTTGTCTATCTGATTTAATTTTGCATTCATTGCTTTCACAAGTGTAATCTATTATTGGTTGATCCCCAACACCCCTTACATTGAAATTACTTCATCTTGCCCTGACAACATCCTCTTGCTCCATGCCAACACTCTCTTTAATCAAGCACTGCAACCAATGTAGAAAGAAAACACAAAACCACAAAAATATGATGGAACATGCCAAGAAATATTTGAGAGGGACTCCCCCTAAGATTTTTGAGACATTGCAACATTTGAGCATCTTCAGATCTCCATATATCATGAAACATCACCACATATGCTTACTATCCTTCTCTCTCAAGCTTGAAACACACATACCTTGCTCTTTTGGAGAAACTGACAAAAAGACACTCCTCTTCAAACTAGGTCTATCTAGTCTCCTTATATCCCTACTTGAAACTTATAGAGCCCATAATTTTAAGTAGATATATCTTCAGGACCTAAAACTTCATATCTAGAGCACTTTCATATGCCCCCTTAATCACACCAATTTGCAACAACAATCTCATATTCTGCAACATATTTCCTTTAAAAACCTACTGCCCAATTAGGCCTCCAATTTGACAAAAATTGAATAACTAAAGAACCACAAACCTTAAAAACTCTATGTATATTGATTGGATAACCTATTTGTTTTATTTAATATATTAAGAATCCTTAGACCTAAACTCATAATGCAGACCACTTTTCTAATAAAGCCCAAAACCCTATAATCCTAAAATAAACAAAGTCAACACAACACCTTCCAATCAACGTCCACCTATAAAACTTCTTGTACACCTAAAGATAACCATTACATAATTTTGGACCAAGATTTTGAGCTTCCACACTATTGGGGACCTTGACTTCCTATAACCCATTTTTGGACCTACACACTCATAATCACAAACTAGAAAACCTAAGAACAAACCAAAATCTTTAATTTGAATTACACATACCTTTAGATCATAAAACCACTTGGAGCATGATAGAATAAGGTCAACAGACCTTTCTATGTAAAAATATTATCTTGATAAATCACAAATCCTCCTTTGTCATTTGGGAACCTTCAATTTGACCCTGTAAACTGATTTCATATATAGTTATTAACATCATGACATTACCTCAACATATTTTCCATCTAGACATACCTGTTCCAACTAATAACACTCAACTCTAGTCTTTTAGACCCATCTCAAGAATACCACAGCAACACATGCTTCTCCACTTGAAATAAGTCTCTTAAGAAACATAGATAGAGACACCCTCTATACCTTAATGCTCTAAAACAAAAACAACTTATCATATTCCTCCTTATCCTTGCTCAAATGATACTTATAGTTCTTCTTCTTTGGATTTAGATAAATAACTTCCTCAACTACTATAACATTCTCCTTTTCCTCTATGATTGGATTATCAATATATGAAGACAACATAGATTCATGGCATACCTTGTCATCTAAAGAATATTCCTTACATCTTCAAACCTCATCACTAGATATAAACAATTGATGTTATTTACATGAAGCTTTCTCAACAACAGTAGGATCTAAACTTGGATCTGTACATACCTTAGAACTAGCTTCAACCAGCACCTTGGGCATCTCCTTAAACTTAGTCTCTTAATTCTCAACATGAGCAGACAATGAGACCTCTTGGGATTCTTCAACTTTAGAAGCATTCTCCACCATATCAAATAGATTACTTAGACCTACAGTCTCATCATGACTCAAACTTACCACCTTTGGTTTCCATGTATTAACTTGTCTTCTTCCTTGCATTCTTGGAACCTGATTGAACCTTCTCTGACTTATAGGCCTTTTATTGTATAACCTAGCAATGTGATCTCTCTGTTTATAGTTGAATCACACCATAATTTTTTGAAAAATCTCATTCTACCTTACCATATATGGACAAAATCTTACAATGTGTCTTATTTCATAACAATTGCAATATCTCTTGAAGGAAACTTAGCTTGTCTTACCTTAAATGGATAATGGTTTGGAAACTATCCCACATCATAAAATTTGAGACACTCAACCTTGCAAATTCATTCTTAATAAGTCTTCTACATTCTCTAGCTATATGCCCAAACTGATCACAAGTATAATAGTAACCATTGAAATTTGCATACCTCATGACATTTTTATGTCTAATTATATTTGTATTTATTCTATCAGCACCTTCATTCCTTGTTTGATTATTTGTCTTCAAAGGTTGATCCACCTTGTTCATATTAGTCTTCATCTTGTCTTGAGTTACAGTATTTGGTTCTTCTTTGTATCCAAGACTAGTCTTATCACTTGCATTCTTTTGATCATTCAAAATGTTTTATAGACCATTTGAGCTCTTTTCAAATTTCACAAATGACATTACCTTACTAGATAACTTCTCTAACTTATATTTCAATGACTCATTTTCAATTGCATACCTTAGACATTCATATTCTTTAGCTTTTAGGCTTGTAGATAGAATTTTAAATTAACAACTGAGATGCTTGACCATATCTTCATGTTCCTTGGCATCTTCATCCATTCTTGCCTCAAATGTACTAAATTACTCCTCAAAGTCTTTAAGTTTAGATTTCATCCACTTATTGATCTTCTTCTCAGTATTTAGTTCTTCAAGAGCATTCATCAATATAGTCTCACAGTCCACCTCATCTTCAACATTATCTTAATCACTCCAAGTAGACTCCTTATGATGTGATCAACTTCCTTCCTCAACCATGAATAGATATTCATCTTCAACAAAACCATCATTTTCATGATCATACTCTAAGTCACTGACTTTAATCTCATTTGATGAGCTACAATCTTGTTTGGTGTAAAGACCCTTTTTGTCTTTGAAGTACTTATTCTTGTTATCAAACCTTTTGAATCCCTTCTTGATTTTATCAGACCTAAAAGATTTATTACCATTATCATGACTTTGATCATTCTCTTCATCATCATCCTTCTTATACTTATGAGGGAAATTATTATCAAAATATTTTATCTCACCATAATTGAACCATTTGAGGGCTAGCTTATCTTTATACTTGCCTGAACATGTTCTCAATTTTCTTTAAATCAAAACAATTAGTTCATCCTCGTCTATATGAGGAATGTCATCCTCCTTGAAATTCTTACCTTGGAAATTCTCCTTTGTCTTTATTTCTGTCTTGAAATATGCTTCTTTCTTTGTTGGTATATCATCATTCTTCCTCATCTCATAGGGAGTAAGAGTGCTTTACAATTAATCCATCTTCAACTGAGTAAGGTCATGACTCTCTTTTATAACAGATACTTTCATATCAAACTTAGGGGATAGAGACCTTAATACCATTTGAACAATAGTAACCTCTTCAAGGTTTTTTTCAAGACCTCTAATAATGTTCAAAATCTCATCAACTCCTTATAAAAAGGATGCCACAATATCTTCTTCATTCATCTTAAGACTTTGAAATTGCCTTCTATGATTCTGTAACTTTACCAAATTAACCTTTGAATCTACTTAAAAAATAGTATTCAATTTATCCCATATTTCCTAGGTAGATGTGTAATGAATTACTTTGGTGAACTCAATTTTTTTAAGACCATAGGTGATGGCATTCATTGCCTTAAAATTATTCTCAAATAGCTTCTTGTCTATAGCACTAGATGAAGGAGTAGTAGGAACAACATAACCATCCACAACATATTTCCATACATCAAACACTAAAGACATAATGTATGTCCTCATATTGACACTCCAAAAATCATAATTGGATCTATTTAACATATGTGCTTGCTTAGTAGAGAAACCACCTTGCACATTCTCACTAGCCATTATATCTTGGATCACCTTTAAGCTATTAAGCCTTTACCAAAGGACTTGCTCTGATATAAATTTTTAGAGGTACAATCCATTGAGAGGGAGAGTGAATCAATGGTGAAAAAAAATCCAATTCAATTTTCAAATCCTTGAAAATACTTAAGCATTCAACACAAGCATTCATTAAGCATATAGATTATTCATAGTAGTGAATAATAAATATAAAGCAAGATCACATACACAACACAAGATCTACATGAGAAGCCCTATTTGGAATTAAAACCCACTCTCAATCCTAAAAACACATAGACTATTGTCTTATAATATGATCATAAATAAGATATTAATCAAGTCCTTCTAACCAACAATCTTGATCAAGTCCTTCTAGCCAAATGTCTTAAGTGAAACCATGTTTCACAAGGAGCAACTACTCCTAAGGAAGATCAAGTCCTTTAGACCCTCCTTGAGATAAACACTTTCACCTTAGATTTGATGTCTTCAACACCTAATTATGGACCTCTTTATTATCTCACAACTACACAAACTCTCTCTCTAACCCATACAGGCCTCTTACATAGTTAGGCCACAATATCTCTCCTTCTTCACTCAATCAATACTCATATGCACATTCAAACCTCTTAGCATATCCTCAAATTTCAAGATCACTATTCTGACATAATTAACATGACCTATAGGTCATATATAGTCAATAAACTATTCTTCTCATTAACTCAACCAACAGGCACACTACCTATCCTTTGCTTCCAACTCTCATAAATCTTCCACTCAAAGTCTCTCACGTACAAGTCTAGAACCCAACACATTTGGTTTCATTATATATAGATCAATCATAAATTATCAAGTTCACAATATTTCTTTGTCGGCCATAAAATATGCTTTCACCCTTAAGTCATCTCATATGGGTCACACTTAAGCACAATCCCCTTTCAAAATAGGCCTAAGTCACTTTTAGGTCCTATGGAGACCTCTTCATCTCTTTGACACATCTTCAAGCATAATAAGAACATAAGAACACTTTCTAAAAGTATGGACCCATTATACATGATTTATAAGTCCCCCTTAAGTGTCCATATCCATCATAGTTACCAAAACAATCTTCTGCTAAAGCCCAATTACCTCAAACACTTCTCTATATACATAGTCATTATGAATAAAAACATAGTTAACTTCAAAACCTTTTTTCATACTACATATGATTGGTCAAACCTTCAAAGTTCACATAGATCATCTTTAAGAAGTCTACGTCGCTTCCCAATATCTAATTCATCAAGAGACATCAAAATAGCATCAAAACAAGCTTAAATATTCTTCTCAAGTCATTTATCGAATAAGCACGAACACACAATCAACTTTGAACATTAATGATTTTTACTATACACACTTATATACCTTCAAATCCATATTTTTAGATGCATCTTGGAGTCCTATACATATTTTATTTTACCTGTATGAGCAAATTCATCTTTTATCGAAAGATATGGCCCAAAGACCAGACACTAGTTTTTTCCCTTACCAAATTCAAATATTCAAATGGCAATGGTCATAGTTAAACCTCAAACACAATGATCACATCTCTTGTCCTCTTATCTCAGATCAAATACATTCCATCGATCTTGTTTGATCTTTAACACATAGGTGCCAATGTTCAAACATTAAACATCTGATAGTTAACCACATCTCATGCAATCTTGAAATGTTAACTCAACATGCTTTGTTGATCTCTATAGATCAATTAGGTCTTTATAAATCACCACTCATCATTTGATCAATATATAAAAACCCACTCACTATTGGATCCTTATCTTATACCTTTGCTCAGTCTTTAAACATCATGCTCATATCCTCATCTTGTTACTTCTTGACTTATTGGAGCAATGTGCACTATCGATCTTGCTTGAGCTTTAACTTATGCATAAAAGACTAAGTATGGGGACCCTCTCAATATGCTTGGAAGGCCAACTTTTCACCTCAATAACTTCTTTTGTGCTTACTCACATGATCTCAAAGTTGAACTAGATGATCTCCTCACATAGGAGAATCCAACTATGTGACATAATACTTTTGAAGCCTTCATGCATGAAAAATATAATTCCATAAAAATGGCTTCTCAAAATATTCTGTCATAGAGCCAACTATGCTTAGAATTTGTCTAGGATACCAACTTTTCTCCTGCATAACTTTTGTTGCACTTTAATGAATGATCTCAAATTTAGTGCAAATCATCTATGATCAAAACTGAACAAACCCATATGATCAATTTATCTTGATACCTTCACACGTGCAAGATATAAGACCATAAAAATTCTCACTCAGCTCTTCTTGCCACATTACAAAATTAGTTATGTAAAAACACAGTCAAACTACTTGGGAGCTTAACTTTGAATATGCATATCTTTTAATGTGCTTCATCACATGATCTAAAATTTAGCAAAAATAAACTAGGCACAAAAATAAATAAACCCATATGATCATTTTATCCTGACACCTCCACACAAGTGAATATTGACCTCATAAGCATGCTTACTTGGCTCTTTCTAGCTACATGCAAATTTGGCTATAGGAAAATAGTGAATTCTATTTTAAAATCCAACTTTGCACCTTCATATCTTTGACTACACTTCTAGTGTGACTTGAGATCTGGCATATAACAACTACGAAGTATTGTTATCACAACCATATGACCAACTCCCCTTGACTCATTCCCACATGGCAAGGGTGACATCATCAAATTGCCTACTTAGATTTTCTACCACTGGACCCAAAGTGTCTAGATAAAAACTATGATTAACTAGATGAATTATACTTATGCACACAAGCTCTAAAAATATAGATAACATATTAAGGACCTCTTACACATTCTCTAATCACCATACTCATCCCTAAACATCTCTAATCATGCCAAAACTAAAGATCAACCAAGCCAACTTCAAACATACTAGGCCAAGCACATTGCACACTTTGTCATTGTTACCTAGGCTATCAAAGCACTTCATCCACTCACCAAGACACCTCCATGACATCACTAACAATTCTCCAAAAAAAATCATGCCTTCAAATGAACCAGATAGAATTTTAAACCACCTAGATAATGTTCAAGTCTCCCCTGAGCATCATCCCATGCCATTTTTTGGTACAGTATTTGTATGGAACCGTACATAATAACCCCTAAAAGATTGATTTTTTATTTGGGACATCCATATAGTGAGTTAGAACTTAAAATTGGAATGGAAAATAAGGAGGTATTATAATTTAATCACACTTTTTTTTATGTTTGGAATGTGTGGGGATCCTGTAGAATCATTTTTCACTCTCTTGGCAGGGAAGCCTAATTGAGGCCTAGTTATGAGAGAGAAAGTGCAAAATGAGATATCTCCACTCACTCTAAAAGCATGAAATTAAACATGTAATTGTAAGTTCATATTGGGTACTATAATATGCCCTCATATTATTAACATCCTCTATACTTTTATCTACACAAGGAGGTTTGCATCAGTTTAGGGTTACAAAGAATGCATCCTATTTGAAGCTTTTGGTATAAAATGACTTGTTGGGGATAGTATGAGGATTAAAAATGGATTATTTAATGTTTTATATGATTTTAATATGTTATCCATGAATTTTGGCTGATTTAAAGAAGACAAATTCAAGTTTTGACACTTGTGTGTAAAATTGGCCTAAGGAGATGAAGAGTCCTCTAGACACCTTGTAAGAGAAAGAGGTGATGTGTCAAGAATAAATTTATGGGGTTAGTTTATAGGTGTCAATATAAAATAAAATATGTGGGAGAAACTGATTTGACCATCAAAAAGTCCATTTATCCTTCAACATGTCAAGAAGAAGGGAAGTTTCAAGAAGCTAGTCAAGGTGTCAAACAAGCTTTTCAACTCCCACACCACTTAGGGAGATACAAAATATTTAGACAATACAAACATGTCATCCTAAACCATTTTAGGTAGTTCCCTAACTCCTATATTTTTTTTTAACTTGTATGACACTTGTCTACTCTCTCTCTCATATGCCCTTCTTCTCTTCTCTCTCACTTGTGCTATATATTGAGCCACTTGTGGTCAAATTTTTATCCTCCACTTGAGTATGGTGAATCCTTGCTCATTTTAATCCTTTCAAAAATTAATAATTATTTTTTTACCTTATTCATGAGTTATTTCAATGTGTTTGTTAACTAGTTGATCTTGCTAAGTGATAGATTATCTTCCTTAACATGTTGTTCTTATTTGCTTTCATATTCAGCTTTGAAAGTCTATTATAGGTCTCTTTAAATGTTCTAATGACGTGTTTCATGAGTTTTATTTAATTATATCTCCACTATTTTCATGTCATGACCTTGTATTTAGTCCTCCTGGCTTAAGTTGGCTTCATAAACCTCCATGAGAAATACTAATGCAACGAGCAGATTTAGAGTAGTGTCATTTGCATATTAGGATTTTGTTTGAAGTGTAATTTGAATTTATTGGTAGTGTTCAAGTTATAATTGGTTAATCATCTCATTAGGATAGGTTTTATTTATTTTTCATCTCTCCCTTTTCATCCAATTGAACTAGTATTTTAGGTGATGAGCAATCAAGACAAATCTAGGGAGTTAACCCTTTAAATCTAGATGTTTGTCCCTGATATAGGCAACCCATAGGCCTAGGGGTAATCCCATGTTCCACTAAATTTAGATAAGGATTTAACTACCTCTCCAAAGGTGAAAAATTGAGTGACAATAGTTCCCAAACTAATGGATGATGTTATCAAAGTATCTAGAGGTGTAGAAGTAGGAATAGATGTTATAGTAGAAGTAACAACATTAGAAAAGATATCTTGGGAACCTTTATTTTCTTCATATATAGAAACATACAAGATTGATTTAACTTTTATGTATTTTCATGAAGATGTTTTATAAATTTTTCACCATCAATTTGACCAAATTTTTCCTGAGTATTGGGTCTTGAAATGAGAGCCATGATGCACCCTTCAAGAGGATATAGAATAAACAATGAAAAATCCTCTGAAGTTGTAGGTTTGTGACAATGTGTAACATATGCTTTCTCCTACTCACAAGTCATTTCAGATTTTAATTAACCTATTGGAAATGAATAAATACATGATATAGTAGTGAAAACATTTGTAATAAGAAGATCGTGAGATTGAACATTGATTAGTATAGCTTATTTATTAACTTGACATTGAATCCATGTAAAAATATAATGAATATCATGTTGAAAATTATTATGAGATGTAACTATAAATTTCATGGTTTTATGTAACATATAAAATAAAGACTCACTCAATGATCCCATTAAGAATATAAAACAAGCAAAAAGGAAGGTATGAGGGTGATCTAGGTAAGTGTTTTAGTTATTGTGTGGGCTCTCAAATATACTTACTCATTCTTAGTTTAGTGTCAACCCAATGTTTCATAGTACTAACTACAAATGTGAATCCATTTCTATATCCCACTATCCCATCTTCGAGGCTAAGGTGATAGTAACTTCCTTTGATGATATGCTTCTCTCAGGTGCACCATAAATCAAATAGATAAAAAGAGATTCTTATAGTATAAATAAAGGGCCTTAGGCATTTATGATATACCATGAAATATGTGAAAACTAAACTCTATGTTTATTTTTTGTACGATGGCTTTATTATTGGGGTGATACCCCTCACACCATGATGTATGTAAAATAGATCACATCTTAGCCTATAACTATAATCACTAAGTAATTTAAAAATTGTCAAAACACAATTTCTAAAAACAAGTGTATACATATAATATTTTTAAATTTTTATCAAATATTGACACTTTACATCTTTTAGGAACCCATCGAGACTCAATCTCTCTGAGTGCATGCCCTAAAGGATACACCAGGAAACGGGTGGACAGACCTTTGGTGCTTCATAGGATTGTTGTCCCTTTTGCCACATTATTACCAATCCAACCAGCTCCCAAAACCATTCCCTAAGCTATTTATCCTCCCTTGAATATTTCTCCAATATTTTTCTCTTTCCATCCCTCCTTTTCTTGTCTTACACCCCTTTTAGTCAGTCAACTATACTAGGTCGACTGGGTCAACCCAATATAGTTTAGGGGTATTTTTCACTTTCTTAGCTTTTTAGCCTTTCGATTGACCTAGATCAAATCTAGTGAATCGTCCCTGAAAACACACTAGGTCAACTGGGTCAACCCTATACAACTAATATTTTTGGGATTATTTAGGAAAATATCTACCTATATATACAAGATCATTTTGATCATTATTCATATGTGCAATCAAGAATTATTAATCACTCATGCTTCCTCACAATCTACTCTTCCACCATTCTACTTGAGGAGACTTAGTTTAGGTTTCTTATTTTGATAATCTAGTCTTGTGGATAAGTCCTGGATGCTTTAGCCTTTCTTAGTGATCCCTACAAACCATAATAACATCTTGTGAAGTCCCTTTGGACAAGGGATAGATTGAGTCTCGATGGGTTCACATTTAGGTAAGAATATTCTAACTTTATTCTCCTCTTTTTTAGTGGATAGAAGTAGCATAAGTGTTGGATCAAATAATACTATCTTTCATATTTCATGTATTAGGGTTTTACTCATACTTATTTTAATTGAAGTTCCCTATGCATATTAGTTTTATTGTTTATAAACCCCACTTTGTGCCACAAGCTTTGGTGTGTACTAGATTAGATTTAATTTCTTGTTATTAGAATAAGTGAATGTTTTAAACCTTATAACTCTATTAGTTTTTTTGTATGATTATGTTATACTGTAGGCTTTATAACCCTTCCTAGCATGATATGATGTGACAAGTGATCCCCTAATCAAGTCTAGAGAATCCCCATATTGGTCATGCTCCCGCTTAACAAGTGTATCCCTAATTAGAAGTGTAGGTATGCTCTATCTTCTCTGAACCAAGATTGATATAGACATGATGTATTTTTTATTACATCATTTTGATGAACCCAACATGAAACTAACCCTTACAAGATTTATTTCCATTGTTTTAGTTATTATTTTTATCATATTTATCATACTGCATCGACTCTGTCAACCTAGTTTTTTTACTTTTATGCACAGGTTTCAAGGAATAGGCAACTGGATCAATCTAGTAGACCTATTATAGGTTTCTAGCCTTTCAAGCACTTAGTTCAGCCTACTAGGTTGACCCAGTCAACCATGTATATTTTCAACACTCTGCAGTAGGTTCTTGCATAGCTTGATCGATCCTATCGACCCAGTTTGTAAGTTTTACCAACATACTTCAAACTTCTTCATCATTAATCTTCCTTCATTGCATCTCTGATCCACCAAGGTTCCTTTCGACCTCTCTATTTCTTTATTTTATATATTTCCTTTCAAGTTTATAGTCTTTAAAATTGTCCTTGCACAGTCAACTAGATCGACACTGTCGACCCAATTTTGTGTTATGTGTGTTATTTAAAATAACTAAGTTGACCCTATCGACCCTGTACATTTTTAGACCTTGATTCTATGGTACAAGCTTGACCTTATTCTATATTTTATGCATATAGTGTCAACACTATACCTTGTTTCAAAGTTAGAATTAACTTCATATCTGTTAGTAATTAGCTCACACTATCTCTTCTTATTGCTTAAAATAGTTCACATAGTCTAATTAGGGGTTTTTAAATAACTATTTAGTTTCAATATTTATATTTTATGTACACGTGACCAAATCACAAAAAAATAAACAAACACTTTAACATTTATCTATCCAAGGCCAACCTACTTAGATTTCATTACCAAGGGGTAAGTTGACTTGATGCTCTAATCAATTATAAATTATGATTAATGGTATATTTTGGCTAAGCATCTAGCACCCTTATCATTGTGGTGTGTGAAATGAGGGGGTAAGCCCAAATACCAATCCTGTATCATTGCCACTATAGTCCTTTTTAGTCCAAATTACCTGAAACCATCCTTAGATTGTTATCTAATACCTTGTTTATAGCCAACTTCCAATCACATTAAAAGTCATAGCTTAATAATCTAATAAACATTCAACTTGATCAATTAGTTAGCTCTTTAATTTTCAAGTTGATTGTTTGTTCTTTACTCAATTGTGTATGAAAAACTTGTATTAGCCAAAGTTAGTTCAAGGTTTTATTTTATGTGTCTCAATTGGATTGGCCAGTGTTGATCCAATTGATTATTTTTTTCCTTTCAGCTCTTACTTTCATAGATTAGCTACAAAAATTTCCTTGTTTCAACTCATAACTTTTTATCATCTCTCTTTTTCCCTGTCTACTATACTAGGTCAACCCAGTTGACCCTATACCTTTTACAACCCCTATCCACTATACTAGATTGACCTAGTTGACCCTATACAATTTGTAGCCCTTTTTACCTCTTTTTCTTGCCTTTATTTATTATACTAGATCGACCAAATCAACCCTATATATTTTTTAGGTCATGTTTCCTATTCTTGGTCGACCCAGTCAACCCTATACTATCTTATGTTTTTCTAGTTCATCGATCTAGTTCTTTATCTTTCTAATTCTACATTCTATTCATCTCTCTTTAGTCAGAATGAATTCTTCTATCAAAATCTTTTTGAATAGCTTAAATCTATTTAAATACTATATGGGATGTTCATTTCTCTCTCTCTTTTCCTCCCAAGAGCACCATCACTCTCGGACCACCTCTTCTCCTCCTTCATCTATGAACTGTAATATGGTGCAAATAACACCTCAAGATGAAGTTGATGGATCTAATCCTTTCCTTACCAAGAAAATTCTTAAAATATTCAAACTAATGTGGGAATAATTGATATAAGTTTACTTAATAATCCCACTAACAATCCATCTTCTTCCAATTCTCTCCCTAATACCAATTGGGGGAGTGCTCCTAAAAACACCAACCCATCTCCTGATACAACCCAATTATTAGCCCAAGTCATTCAACAAATGAACATTATGCAAAAATTCTAATACCAACCAAATGACACAACTTCAACAACACTTAATTAATGTAGCTAATCAACCTCCAATTATTCATCCTCAAGCTAATCCTAATTATATTCCTCCACCTCTCAGGGATGCCTCAAGTAATGCTATTCCTCAATCCATAATGAATAACAAGATGCTTCAAAAAATTCAAAATAAGATTTTAGCTCCCTTCATTATTTCCATAGTTACTGGTAACATATCTCCAACTATCAAATATGGTGGGACTAAAGACCCTGCCTCATTTGTTAAATCCTTTGACAACCTTTACAAAGAATGGATCCAAACTAATACCTTCACCACTACTAAACTCTTAGTCAAAACTTTCACTGGTGATGTATTAGATTGGTATAATCAACTTCCCCAACATTTTATTTGGCAACTTGAAGATTTGGTTAATCCTTTAGTTAAAGAGTTTCAACATAATCATCTTTCTAAAAATTGTCTTAGCCACTTCATCAATGCTAAGTAGTCTCTAACTGAATCAGCTCATAACTTTATCAAAAGATGGAAATATTTAGCTCATAAAGCCGACTATAACATGATTGATAATAAATTATTCAAACTCTTTATCATTGCTTTAACTTCCACTCTCTAATATAAGGTTTAAACCTTTGCTCCTCAAACACATAATGAAGTTCTTGACCAAGCTAAGCGTCAAGAATTTCTTATGAAATAATTCAAACCTAATCCTAAACTCCTTAAAGGATATTTCCAAACATCTAATGTTATCACTAGTAATGCTCTGCAAACCAAATAAGGAGTTGCTAAAACTAATACTCCTTCACCTTCTCATACACCTCTTTTGGTTTAGTTATTGAAATAATTTTTACCGCCCTCAAAACCTTTCATCTATCCCAATGCTCCTCCTAAGTGGTATGATCCCAATCTCTTTTGTTGGTTTTATGTCAATAGTGGGCATTCTCATGAATCTTGTAGAGGGCTCAATAAATTTATTGTCTCCTATATGTTTGGAGATTCATTAAATCATGAAGTTATGATCAATATTCATCATCAAGAATACATTGTTGCTTCCCAAAAATGATAAACTTTTAAAGTTTCTACCTCTAATAACCAAAACTCCTCTTCAAATAATCAATCCACTTCTAAGGATGTTTGTGCCATTGACACTAATTATGACCAATACTTTAACAATTTTCAAAATGTCAACACTACCAAGGTCAATTATCATCATAAACCAACACATAAACATCCCATTACCAAGCCTAAAAAGCCATACTTATAATAATAACTTCTTAAATATATTACCACCACTAATGTTGATTTGGAAGCACCTAAGGAACAGCTCCCTCCTTATGATTATCCAACCACATATATACCTTCCAAAACTAATTTACCTTCTAAACCTCATGTTGCTTCTTCTAAATCACATTGAAATTTTCTTGAAGAACTCAACTCTATTCCTTGTAAGATTCCTCTTATGGAGTTGGTTTGCACTTCACCATATCATCATAAATTCCTTATACAACAACTTTAAGAAATTGAAGATCCGTCTTCCATAGAGAAAGAACCTCCTTCTATTGATTCTCAACCTACTAATGTCAATACCATTGAAACTATGTGTCCCTCTTCCAAACCTTCCATTGAATTTCTTGAAGAGGACATGATCAATGATGAAATTTTTTTCATGTTGATGATCTGCCACTCTTTATTAAAGTATCCATTAATACCACTATTATCTATAAATTCTTAGTTTATGAAGGATTTGGTATTAATGTGACATCCTTGTGGCTTATTCAACAACTTGGTTATAAAAAGGATCATATCAATAAAACCTATCTTACTTGCTATGGTTTTGACAAAACTAATCAAAAACAATTTGGTTGTATCTAGCTTCCATTAACCATTGGACCTAAAATTGCTCAAACTAGGCTTATGGTCCTTGATCTCACTTTATCTTACAATATCCTTCTTAGTTATCCATGGACCCATTGAATGAGGGCCATTACTTCTTCTGGTAGTCAATGTATTAAATTCTTACATAATGTAAAATGGTATAAGCATAAATTTGACCCCAATCCATAGAGCATCTAGCTTCCTAATCCTAAATCACAATATTGTGTTCCTACGATTCCTAAAATTAATAGTGCTCCTTTACCCAAGTTCATCAACATTGAATCTTGATTTACAAGTTACTCTTATAGATTTTGATGATGATGAGCCCAATGATTTACAACATACTTGCAATATTACTGAGTTACCTCCATACATTTCACAATGGCTTCCTCCTTCTCTCTTACCAAGAGACCATATTGTTCCTCTCATGGATGAGACTACTAACTTTCCCCCTCCATGCAATGCTCAAGAGCCTTCTTTAATAGAAGATGCCTTCACTTGCAATGATTTTAGAGTGGATAAATTATTTCAAGATCCTCTCATCATGTCTCCTTGTATTTTCAATAATATTGGGATTCCATCCTTTAAAACTGCCCTGAATTCTCAAGCATGTATGATTTTTTCAACATATGATGACAACTATATCATGGCCCAAGCTCAATCTAGAGACTTGGATGTCCAGCATTATCAAAAAAATTTAGCCTAAATTCATGATTTTAATCAAGATTTGCATACCATTTTTGCAGATCATACCTTAGATCTTAAGGTTCATGTACCTCCTACCAATCCTCCTCTTATAGATACTCCTTGGGTGGTAGAGCAAATTATGCCTTTTGAATCTCTGGAAGTTCCTACATTTCCTTTACCACCTTTGGATCCAATCACTACATCCAATCCTTCTCCCATCATCAAATAAATTGACACACCAATTCCTTCTACTCCATCTACTTCTACTACTGAAATTACACTAGATGCCACAACAACTGATGTTTCTCATATACACTCTAAGTATGATCACCATGGCAATCAAATTTTAGATCCTAAAATAGATGTTGAGTATTATGGTCCTCTTTTGACCTTTCCTAGTGACAAAGCTATCCTTGAGTTAATTTATGCCCAAGAACCTCAAGGTTTTCCGTAGCATCATAAACTTGAAAATTTTAAGACTAAAACTCCTTGCTTCAACAACTTTGTTGTTAGCATTGATCCTAAAACAAATTCAATTTCTACCTTACCCAATGCACCATACCACTTTTAAGATTGAAATGACATGCTTATTGAAGAAACTATTCACATCTAATCTAGTACTCCATCTTTTCCTCGACCTATCATAATTTATTGAGAGCTTTCACCTACTGAACATGATAATTTTAGCTTATTATTTGACAAATTTTGTGAGGTTTTTGCTTGGTCCTACGAGGACATGCCTGGGATTGAACCTAGCAGTTTGGTGCATATTATCATTACTTATCCTGATGCCAAGCCTATGCATCAAAAGAATATAAAATATTTTCCCAAAGTTTTAGCTTTATGTCATAAGGAAATCATCAAATTACTAAATGCTAAATTTATTAAACCGGTGAATTATTCTGAATGGGTTTCCAACATTGTCCCCATTAGGAACAAAGTCATTATGGTCATTCATGTTTGTATTGATTTTTACAATCTTAATCTTCTTTGTTCAAAGGATAAATTCCCCTTACCTTTAATAGATGCCATTATTGAATCCATGGTTGGTTACAAAATGTTATCTCTTATGGATGGTTTCTCAAGATACAATCATATTCATATTGCTCTGAGGGCTCCGTATTCGTACAAAACTCTATTTAAAAGTGATTTCAATCTCCTACACTTTTTGAAAGGCTAGGAAGACCATTTCCAATTCTTAACATACCAAACTTCCAATATTTGGTATAATCCTATATCATTATAATCCCTCTCCATATTTACAAAATTGAGGAATGTCAGCCAGCAACCATACCAAGAGAAATTATAATAAAATTTGAGCATTTTAAAAGAATGCATAATTTATCCTACCTTCATAAAGTAGGGCTCATACTCTAAATTTTTGAGAAGCTCGACATTGCTATAAAAGTGAATCAAACATAAGGGAACTCCACCAACATAAGACTACTTTCACCATGGAATGAGGCACCTATTGCTATGTCAAAATGCCTATAGGCCTCAAAAATGTTGGATCCACTTACCAATGAGTGATAACTCACATTTTTCATGATCTCATTCATAAAATTGTTGAAACTTATTTGGATTATCTTATTTTTAAATATAAACATCGTAAAAAATATTTTTCTGATCTTACTATCATCTTTGACTGTATCCTTAATTATAAAGCTAGACTTAATCCTTACAAATGTGTCTTTGGAGTCACATCTAGAAAATTGTTAGGATTTTTAGTCTCTCTCCATGCTATTGATGTTGACCCTACCAAAATTAATGCTATCATCAATATGTCCATTCCTCGTTATATTCCCAACATTCATACTTATTTAGGTAAGCTTGGGAAAATTAAACAATTCATCCTCAAAATGGCATATCAAATTCACTCCATCAATTCCCTTCTCAAGAAAGGTACTATTTTATAATGGATGGATCCATGTCAAAAATCCTTTTATAACATTAAATAATCTTTGATTCACCCACCTACACTTCATCCTCCTTCCAATGATAAGCCCTTGATTCTATATACTTCTTCCACACCTATCATTCAAGGCAATGTTTGCCCAACAATATGATACGGGAAGAGAGTATGTTATCTACTACATTAGCATAGGTCTCATTGACTATGAAACACATTATACCAAAATTTAGCATGATTGCCTCACTATTTATTTTACAGATGAAAAGCTTCATCACTACATGCTTTACCAAACTACTTATGTCATCATTCATTCTGACCCCCTTCATCATTTCTTCTCTAAAGAGTTTCTTCTTGGAGATAAAACTAGCAAATATATGGTCTTATGGAATTTTATCTCCACATCATCACTCAAAAAACTATCAAATGGTAAGTCATCACTAATTAACTTATCACACCTCCTATACCAGCCACTCCTCTTCAAGATCACCTTCTAGATGATAATATCCTTTACATTGAAGGTCTTAATCAATCTATTTTTCTCAAATATTATTTTCATAGCTTTACCACTAATATTAAAGCCAATCAACTTGATAAATCTTTCACTCCTTCTGGTACTATTAAACCAAAAGTAGTTATCAATGAGATCCCTAAAATTAATGTTGACTTGCATGAGGATACTTGGACCCTTCACTTTGATGGTGCTAAATTTCTTCAAGGAGTTGGGGCAGGTTGTATTCTCACAAGTCCTCTCGGTAAAATCATTCCTTTAGCTTTTCGCTTCACCTTTGATGTCATCAAAAATATGGTCGAATATGAAGCTCTTATCTTAGGAATGAGAGATGCTCTTGATTTAGGCATTTAATACCTTCATGCTTTAGGTGATTCTCAATTTATTTGTCACCAAGTTAGTGTTGATTATCGATGTAAATGTGAGAACCTTATTATATATCATCAAATTACAACCATTCTTGCTAAGGATTTTATCTCTTTCACTATTGAGCCTATTCCTAGGAATCAGAATTCCATTATTGATTCTCGTACCTCTTTAGCCTCTCTCTTTTATCCTCATCAAGTTTTTTTTTATCCTTCTTTTCTTGTATAAATAAGAAAATATTTCTCTTCAACTCAATCACTAGATTCATTTATCTATCATATTGAGGCTATTACCATTTAATAAATCACTTGGTATAAAGACATCATTTAATTATTAGAACATCAAACTTATCCTCCTAATTTATACTCTTATGACAAGACGCGTATTCACAAACAAGCTCTCATGTATTTTGACACAATATCCTTTATTATTACAACACTAAAGGTACCTTGCTCTATTATATTATGCAAGATGAGGTCCCTCCTCTTCTTAAATAAGCACATGGGGGCATTTGTGGTGGTTACTATAGCAAACATGCTACAGCCTGCAAATGCCTACGTATAGGTTACTTTTGGCCTACTCTTGAAAAAGATGTAATTGAATATGCTAAAAAGTGTACTCCTTGTCAACTTTATAATGATATAATTCACTCACATTATATCTAACTTTAAACTACCAAATCTCCTTAGCCATTTTCCACATGGGGATTTGATCTCATTGGTAAACTTCCTCGCTCCCGAGATGGGCATGTCTTTATAATCATCATTATCAAATATTTTACCAAGTGGGTAGAATCCATTCCCCTCATTAATGTCACTGTTCTAAATTTATTCTTAACCAAATCATCTACCACTTTGGCATTCTCCACACCATCATTTCAGACAATGGTGGTAACTTCAAAAACAAACATGTTAAACAACTTTGTAACAAATTCAAGATCAATCATAGATTTTCCATGCCTTATCATCTACAATGAAATGGTCAATCTAAGGCCACTAATAAAATTATCTAAAAGATAATTCTTAAAACCTTAATGGATTGGCATATCCATCTTTACTCTACACTTTTGTCCTATCAAACTAGCATATGTACTGCCACTAGGGCAACACCATTTTCTCTAGTCTATGGTTATGAATCGATCTTTCTTTAGAAGTTGAGCTTCCTTCTCTTTGTATATCTCTTCATAGCATTATTCATAATGAATAGTTACATGAATCTCACCTTCATGCCCTTGATCTTCTTGATGTACATCATCTTTTTGCCTTATAACATAACTGACAACACAAGGCTTGTATTACCAAATAACATCATAAATGTGTTAAAATCTGCACTTTTATTGTTATTGATCTTGTCCTTAAACTATAATATACCCATGACAAAGAAGGTAAATACATCCAAAAATGGAGGGGTCCATATTTAGTCAAAGATATTCTTGGTCCAAGCACTTATTATCTTCAAAAAAATGAAGGCCATGGCCCACCAATGCTCAATTTTTTAAAACGTACTTTGCCTAAACATTTACTTATTTTCATGCTTTCTATCTACATCTATCTAACACATTTTTGCAGGTTACCTAAGCACATGTCTTTCCCTTTGTATAAATTTCCCTCTCCTTTCACAAACCTTTAGTCCTCCCTTTTGATTTTTTAGTTTCTTGATGTACCATAGTCTTTTTTGTCTTCTTGTATTTTTTCTTATATTTCATACCCCTTGGGTTTCTCTTTTGTGAGTTGTTTTTTATAAGACCACAGATAAGACCCGACATTCCTCACAAAACCAAAATCTTTTTACCTATTTTTCACATACTTTTTACTTTCTAATGTTATTTTGTCATCCCTTGGGTCTTTCTTTTGTGATTTGTTTTATACGATCGTAGATAGGACACAGTATCACTCACAAAACTATAATTTTTTTTGCTCATCTCTTTCACTTTATTTTTAATCTTACTTTTTGGCACCCCTTGGGTATTTATTTTATGCAGTTGAAAAATAAGACTGTGGATAGGACTTGAACCTCATAAAATTACCAATTTTTCATGTTCTTGATCTTTGTTCTCAACTTTAAATTTTGCTTCTTTTGTTAGATGAAATCTGCACAACAATCTATGTTAACATATTTTCCTCCATTTTCCCTCATTCTTATGATAAGGAATCACACTTTACTGTCATTATATCCCTTTTTTTTGTTTGTCATATTTTTTGTGATTTAAAGTAATTCAAATCGTTCCATGTGTGATTCCTCTTGATTTCTCCTTTCTTTCACTCCTCATTAGATAAAACAAGGTCGAAATCAAGAGAGCACTTTTATTTCACTTATATTTATGAGGCTCTTAGACCCCATGCTCTTTGAATTTCTATCTCTTAAAAACATTGTCCCAAGTATTCAAATGAAAGTCATCTTTAGCGCCCATGTTTGGTTTTTTAAATTTATATGGAGGAGGAGTAGAAAAATATATCAAGAAAGTTAAAAGCCAAATCATTTGAAAACAAAAGGCAATGATAGCTAAAAGGAAACATACAAATCTCAAAAGTTAAAATCACACCAAAATACATGATTACAATTGCATCTCTTATCTCTAATCGAAGATCAAACTTTATAGTTAGCCTCACATAGAGCTGAGATCCTTTGGAGTGCAATAGGCTAGTATATTGAAATAGGGGATTTCAAAAAACTTTATGGTGCTACCTACTTTCTTATGTAAGTACCCAATGTTTGCAGTAGACTGATGGCTCTATAAGGGGTCCTAAAGAATGGGGAACACGTCATGAGAAAGTAGATCTATTTTAATTTTCATGCATATAGCCTTCATGAGATAATCTATATACTACATTTATTGGCCTAAGACTTGTGTCACTAAGAGAAGTTCTTCATAGTCCTTAAGGTCAAAAGTCTTCTTATTTTGACAAACCTAATTTGAGTGTCTTGACTTCGATAAAGAGTTCCTCTACCTTAGTTTTTCCTTCATTCTCCCCTTCACCCATTTCATTTCTCCACTTGATATAAAAATTGTGATTCCAAATTTATTTTCTCTTCTTTTTTAATTCTTTCTTCTTCACCTCTTAAAAACATGTTAGCACTACTTTGTTTCAGTTTTATCTATATTTAGAGCAAAACAACATGCTTGAGCAACTATGGATTCTTCTCTCTTTACACCATTGCTTTACACTTTATACACTTACTTTACTTTCCTTTTCCCATTTTTCATTATTGAACTATCTTTTTTTTATGGACACTTTAGTTCGTACCCTTTTTTTATTGTTGAGTGAGTTTGGTTTGTTACTTCTCACTTGACAATGTTGTTTTCCCTTTTATGCACCTTTTTCTTTTGTTGAGTGAGATGTGGATTGTTATTGCTCACCCATCAATGTTATTTTATCATTTTGTTTAGTCTTTTACCATTCTTTTTTTTTTTTTTACCATTATATTTGACATGTATCCTTGGTTTGACTTGGTGAGTTTGTCTTTCTTACTTGAGGATAGCTTGTTTGAGTTTTTTGGTCTACAGTAGCCTTGGATTTTTGGTTACCTAATTTACTCTTATTGTTTGACTTGGTAATTTGGTCTAACATAGCACCTGTCACTTTAGATTTCTAATTTTATCAAGTAAGTCCCATCCTCATAGAACTAGTTATCTTTACTTTTCTTGTATTTATTTGTTTTTTCTCTTTAGTTTTGCATTTTTAGGTTTGTCGAAAGCAGTCTCTGCATCCTACACAATCAAAACTAACAACATAGTAGACAACCATCACGTGATAAAGGTAAGTCAAGATATTTACTACATTTAATTTTTAAGTTATTTACTTTTTATATTAGTTTCATTTTCAATCATTTGTTTTCAGTTGTTTTTGTTTTAAAATATTGTAACTTTTTTTTAATATCAGCATTGTGTCCTTATGTTCTTTCTCAAAGCACCATTACATGTTGCACCTTAGTAACACATGATAAGCTTCAAGTGGGGCATATATATACACATAATATTTTCAAACTTTTATCAAATACTGACACTTTATCTCTTTTAGGAGCCTATTAAGACTCAATATCTCTAAGTGCATGCCCTAAAGGGTGCATCAGGAAAGGGGTGGGAAGACTTTTGGTGCTTTACAAGATTATTTTTCTTTTTTTCTACATTATTATCTATCCAACCAACTCCCAAAACCATTCCCTAAGCTATTTCTCTTCCCTTGAATATTCCTCCAGTATTTTTCTCTTTCCATCCCTCTTTTTCTTGTCTTAAACCCCTTTTGATTAGTCAATTTTACTAGGTCGACCCGATACAGTTTAAGGATATTTTTCATTCTTAGCTTGTTAACATTTCAATCGACCTAGATCAAACCTAGTGAATTATCCCTGAAAACAAACTAAGTCAACTGGGTCAACCATGTACAGTCAATATTTTTGGGAAGATTTAGGGTAAGATCCATCTATATATACAAGATCATTTTGATCATTATTCATATATGCAATCAAGAGTTATTATTCACTTATATTTCTTCACAATCTGCTCTTCCACCATTCTACTTGAGGAGACTTAGTTTAGGTTTCTTATTTAGAGAATCTAGTCTTGTGGATAAGTCTTAGATGCTCTGGTCTTTCTTAGTGGTCCTTAAAAATCACAACCTCTTACATAGCCCCTTTGGTGAAGGAAGAGATTGAGTCTCAACAGATTCACATTTAGATAAGTATATTCTAACTTTGTTCTCCTATCTTTTAGTAAATAGAAGTAGCATAAGTGTTGGCTCAAATAATATTATCTTTCATATTTCATTTATTAGAGTGTTACTCATAATTTAATTAAAGTTCCCTATACGTATTTATTTTAATGTTTCTAACCCCCACTTTATGCCACAAGCTTTGGTGTGCACTATATTAGATTTACTTTCTTGTTATTAGAATAAGTGAATATTTTAAACCTTAAGAATCCATTAGGGTTGTTGTGTGATTATGTTAGATTATAGGCTTTGGAACCCTTCCTAACATGATATTTTTGACAAGTGATCACCTAATCGAGTATAGTGGATCCCCCTATTGGTCATGCTCCCGCTTAACAAGTGTATCTCTAATCGAAAGTGTAGGTATGATCTATCTTGTCTAAGCCAAGATTGATTTATAGACATGATGCATTTATGATTGCATATAAAAAGCACAAAAAAATAAAAAATAAATAGAAAATCAAAATCAAAATATTTTTCTATATAGAGATCAAAAAATTTCAACCCAAGGTCAAAATAAAGAGCTTTGGTGTCAAATTTATATCTGAGAAAACAAGATAATTTATTCAATGTTATATTACTCCAAGGTTGAATAAGATTGACTCATGATTTTAAATTTATATCCAAAGTTGAAGGTTGTTTCCTTTCAATGTCATAAATTTACAAAAATTTATCCTAAGATAAAAATCAAGCAAACATCAAGTAGTGTTATAAATAAAATATGGGTTCACTAGAATTTTTAATGATATTTTTTATTTAATAATGAAATGCTAAGAATACATAATTTTTATAAAAATAAAAAAAATGAGCTAAAAATAATAAATTGACAAAAGATATGCAAACCTAGTCCAAACTAAAATTATGTTGACTGTGCAGGATAACTATTAATGAAAACTAGTGTAAAATACTTGTGAATTATGTTGTGTTTTAAGGCATGATTTTAAATTATGATGGGACAAGGTCTCACTAAAAGGATAGGGCTGCATTGTTGTCTTGTCTATTCATTATGTCCATGTCTTAATTAATTATGCTACTAATTTTTTGATCTAGCTGCATGCACCTATCTATGAGGTTTTATTGTTTCACTATGTGTCTTGATTTTATGAGTTTAAGGCCTAAAAAATGCAAACCATAGATCCCACATAATTTTTAAAAAATCAAATACCAAAGGAAGATCATGTAAGGTGAATAGCCAAGCTATCCTCAGAAAATCTCAAATAATTTGAGTGTTGCCTACATAGTCTAAAAAGACCTTAGATGATGTAGTTTTATTTCTTAGAGTGAGTGTGTGAATCTTGATATTTTTTATAAGAATGCAAATAGATATGATTATTTGAATGCTTTATAATGATTTCCCTTAACCTACAATAAAATAATTATATGCTTGGCCCATGACTATTAGAATGCTTCATAATTAAAATTATAAATATTAGTGCCCTTTTGCTCAATGTGCAATAGAATTTTCAAATTATTGCTAGATGCATTTCGATATGCCTTGATGTGATTAGACAATGAAATATTTTGAACATTTTCACTAACCAACCTTGTTAAAAGTGTATAATGGGTAAAAAGTAGCATCTAAAATTTATAAAGTTACAGTTGTGGCACAGGGGAGAAGGCCGCACTAATAGATAATATCATAATGCATCCATATTTGACCTAGTGTGGTCATGACCCAGAAGGATAGAGGATACTAGAATTAGGATAGTAAAAGTCTGTAAATAGAATTTCAAGATGTTCGTAGAGTAGTGAATGCTCCTGTAGAGATTCCAAGTTAGCATAATGGTAAATAGACCAAGTAAGAGTAATGATGTCAAGATTAAACATTGTCAATCACTTGATGATTAATTTTGATTGTCTAAAAAACCTATTCAAATAATAATTCCATGACTATGATTAATAATATAACTTATTCCCACTGATACTAAATCTTGTACAACACCATCTCTAATTGAAATCTCTTAAACCCATGTAAATGTATACCAAGTATCAAATTTTATGTTAACTTTATGGGGCACCATACAGATATTGTCTAACTGATGTCCAAGGGAAATTATCCATTATTATTCTAGAATCTTGTGTTAACAAAGATAAAATAATGGTGGGATAATTAACTCGCAATTTTTTTTCATGTGGAAGTAAAAATTACTAGTGAAGCTTTACCATTGATCAAATGCTTTTTTAGTTCGAAGGATGAGGAATTTTGGATTACCTCCACCCAATTATATTGCATTTGATTATAAGATACACCAGACATACATATAATAGTATATTATGGATAGATAAACCCATTGAGTGAACTACAGAGAAATTGGAGAAAATTGAAGCAATTATTGAACCTTAGATAAAGGTCATTAACTACTAGGTTGATACTATTATAAACTCATTTCTAATTATCTAGATGATATAAAAATGGACAAGTTTTGACATAGCAAAGATAAAGTTCCTATATGGACCTAGAACTATATTTTTTTTAAATATGCTAGTTCTTATCAACAAGTTATTTGTGGATAAAGGGGTGACCAAGAGCACTAAGCAGTTTCTTTATGGGCCCAAACACCTAAGGGATGGTGTGAAAAAAGAGGGGGAATCCTAAACATATGTGACTCATGCATATATATTTTATAAACATTTAAGGGGTTTAAAAATGAATCATGTAAAGATGATAAAAATAAAGAAGAGAAAATAATTAAGCAAAAATAAGGTTAGGAGAAAGAGGTTAAAATATAAAAAGAAATTTAGTTAGAAAAGTGACAAGAGAATACAATGGAAAGAGAATGGAAGAGGAGAAAGATAAGTCTGAAGAGAAGATAGGACTCCATATGAAAGAAAGATAACATAAAATTCTAAGAAAGAACATAAAATAAAAATTAAATCAAGAAAATGTGTTAACTAGCACAAATCCTCTCATATAAGATCCAAGTAGCATTGACCAAACAAAACAAAACTAGCATTTGTTGGTGTGAAAAGGGTTCTCACATAAACTAGTTTTACCTTTGGGCTCCTTTCACACTTCTTCAATTTAATCTTACTTAGGAATTAATTTCATGCACATATATTTAGTGCATAATTAGATGGTTAATAATGTGCACGTGTTTAGTGCACAATCTAGTCACTCCACTATGAGTGGACCACACTCCACTATGGGTTGTCAACCACTTTGTCCCCCATTTTGGTGTGTGCACATAGTGTTGACATACCCACAATGGTTTGTCTATTCCACTCTCTCTTTCCAATATATTGGGCACTCTAATAATGCCTTTGGAATGGGAAATAATGTAAAATGTAATAAACTTAAAGTAAAGAAGTGTGAAAGAAACCCAAAGGTAAAACTAGTTTGGTTGAGAACCCTTTTCACACCAACACTCCATCTTAAGTGTAACTTAGGAGGAAGACAAACTAAAATTGTGTAAAAAATAATAGGTCTTAGCAACAAGGCTTGATGAGGTACCCATGTAAAAAATAATCCCTTCAAGCACAAGATAGAAGGAGAAAACCCATGGAAAAAAAATACCCCATATGAGAGGATGAAGGAAGAAGGTCATAAACCCTTCTTAAAATAATGTTAAAGCCGAGTGTACTTATGGATGCCGATCAATCTTACCATAATGCATGGATGTCGAGTTGTTGTACCTGCCAAGTGATGTAAGAAATGGATCACCCAAATTAAACATTGGATGCCAAGGTAATGGGTAGTGAAATAAACTTGAGAAAGTTTTTACTGAATAGCATTAACTGCATTAGGAGTATAAGGTACAGAAGAAATTAAAATAAACTATATATTTTACACCATTACACTAAAGGTGATAAGGGAGATGTAGAAAGGAATTCAGGAAATAGTCGCACTAATGGGATCCCTAGAACCTTATAGAACCTTAGGAATGGAAGCCTAGATGGATGAAAAAGGTATCACCCATAGTGAACGAAGCATAGAAGAGAATAGACAAATGTCAGAAGGCAAAGATAATATAGTATAAATATTAGAAGATAATACATAATAATAAGGAGAATGAAACATAATTGTGCAAGAATAAATATTAATGGTAGAAAATAATGAATGGAAGGAAGTAAAAGATTACAATGAGGAAATGCTATAAGGTAAAAACAATAAAATTTAGAAATAAAAATAGAATAAGATAAATAAAAAGGTGAAGCTAGGAAAAGTGGGCCTAACATAAAATAATTATAAATCAGTATAGAGGATAATCTCAAGAAGATAAAAGGAAATGTCAAGGAAAAGAAATATTAGTTAAAGAAACTAAGGTAATAAAAGATGAAGAAGTTATATAAGTAGGATTTGAGGAGGATGAAAATAAGTAAAATGAGATAAGAAATGGTGTCAGATTTCAAAACCCCAACCACAAGAGGCCGCATGAGGAAATGAACCCCTTGGATAAACCACCATCCCTATCTTGCATCACATCAAAAGAGAGAACATGTTCAAAAGATGAAAAGAAATATATAGGAGAGTAAGTAGTGTGTTACACTCTTAACCTATAATGTGGCTAAGGACATGTGTTTTTTAATTGTAGTTTATATAACATTTCATATTATATTGTCACGTTTATCTATGTTCTTATATTTTTAGAGTCAACTTATGGAATAATGATGGCTTAAGTAGAGTATATATATGAGATAGTGATTAGTCTATGATCATCATATTGAAAATTATATTATAATTACATTATTGTGGAGGTTTCCCCCTCTAAGTGGCTTGATCATATTTATAAAGTATTCTACTCTTTGATCAATTATTGTTGTGGATCTACTTACTTTTCTCAAAATTATGCAATACATTAACTAGTAATGTGAATCATCTAAGTAATTTCATTACAAGTGGTATCAGAGCTTTGATTTGGGAAAGTTTATGAAGCACATTTTTTGGGGATCTAGTTTAATGATGTCCTAAAAGTTGAAAAACCAAAAAAACATAACTTGTTATCAGGGATGAATTTCTTTTTTTCATCACTATAGTTTTGTTCAATTTTTTTTTTAAATTATGAAATTTTTTTTGGCACACTTATGAAAACTAGCACTCATTGGATTCATCTTGGTGAGAAGATGACAATAGTATAATCTTTTGTTATTATTTTTTTGGCCAAAAACCCTAAACCCTATGATTCATGCATGGTTGGTCAAAACATTTACGACCATAGAAAAGGGAAAGACACTCCAAGGAAAATGTCACACAAGGACATGGATTTTGAAAATTTAAATTTTGCGGTTTTTGGGATGGTTATCTAGCTTGGGTTAGATATGCAATACATGGTGAAGAAAAGCATCTAGATGTGGTAAATGGAGACATTGATGTCATAAAGTCAGAAATGGATGATGTGAAGTCTTAGTTGAAAACCATCAATGGGGCATTTACCACTCATGTGGCTCATATTCCATAAGCAAATAATCTTCCATGGTCCATTCGATTTATCTCAATCAAAATAAGCAAAATTTAAATACCAATTTGAATAACATGATATCAAAAGTGGAAGTGCACAAGTTTCATGGTAAGGATCCATTCACTTAGATCAATCAAATGAAGACTTTATTTTATCTACATCAGACCCTAGGTACACAAAAGGTGATCATGACATCTCTATATCTGAAACCTAATTAGTTCATTTGGTATAGGTTGTTTTATGTTCAAAAAAAATGGGTCCTTATTATCTAGTCAGTGTTTATTGATGAACTATAGATGCACTATCGCAATAGTGTGTCAAAAAATACTTCAATCTTAGAAAAAAATTGACAAACAGGGCCTGTCAATGATTATAATCAATAATTCTAAAATCTATCATTATGTGTGGATGATATCAACAAGGAAAACATGAATGATCCATTCTTGAGTGGGATCAAGGATATCATTCGCCTTGATGTTTGCCTATTGAATCCAATTTTAATAGTTGAATCCATATTAATAGCAAGAAAGGCAAAATAAAGAGATCTAGTCAAATAAAGGACTTTCACTAATGACTAAGAACAAAATTCCCCAACACAATCATTTTTTCAACCTACCAATTTGACCCCTAAGGAAATTTAAGAGAAACGTGCAAAAGGGTTATGTTTAAACTATGATAGCAAGTGAATAAAAGGACATAAATGTGATAAGAATAAGTAATTCTATATTGAAGGATCCAATTAATATGAATAATATGATGCAGTCTCAAGTGGGGGTGAAGAAGAGATAGAGGATGGATTTAAATATTCCCAACCTAATATCTCATGTCCTACACTTTCGGGTATTATCACTCCTCAAACCCTTAAGGTTGTGGGTTTCCTCAAGAAAAATAAGGTGACAGTGTTAATTGACTTAAGGAATACACATAACTTCATCAAAAACTAGTTGGATACTCATTTGAACTATTTCATTTACCTAGCTCTATAATTTTAGGTCATGATTACATATGGTGGCACAGTCAATTATTCTGATAAATGCCATAATATTAATGTTGTTATGAGGGTCTATATTTTATATTCTCCTATGTTTTCTATTTCCATGAAAGGGAAAGAAAGTTTTTGGGGAGTCAAATGGCTCACAACCTTGTGCACAATCAAGATGAATTTTCAAGAACTATTCATGCACCTTCACTATGAAAGTAGGAAATTTGAACTATGTGTATCATGGGAAAAATCTCCACAACTAGTTAGTTCGCATCATATGTTGAATATTCTCAAAAAATGGGTTGGAGGATTTGTAACACAACTATTTTCCATATAAGTTCAACCAATAAAGTTGTCTACACATCTTGATTTATAAATGATTATTGATGATCACTAAGGTGTTTTTGGTGTCATGCCAAAAAGACCACCGCCAAGAAGATAACATGATCATGTCATTCAATTACTTCCAGAGAGTCAACCACCAAAAATTAGACCATACAAAAATCTATATACATGAAAAAGTGAAATTGAAAATATGATACAAGAGATGCTAGAGGTAGGTATTTTCAAACATAACCTAAGTGAATATTTGTCCTGGTGGTCATGGGACATAACAAAGATGACACTTTGAGAATGTGTCAGACTACAAATAACTCAAAAAATACACCATCAAAGATAAGTTCCCTATTCTAATAATTGATGTTTTTCTAGATGAATTACATTATGATTTTTATTTTAAAAAACTAGATCTTCATTCTAGGTTCCATCAAATTTAGTTTATACATGAGGATATCCCTAAAATAGCTTTCAAAACTCATGAAAGTCATTATCAATTTTTGGTCATTCATTTTGATCTCACAAATGCACCATCTACATTTCAAAATTTGATGAATAGTGTTTTTAGGCCTTTTTGAGTAAATTTATATTAATATTTTTAATGGCATCCTAATATACAGTAAAACTTGGGAAAAACATTCACATCGTGTAAAACAGGTACCGCTAGTTCTAGAATAATATCAATTTTATGCAAAACCTTTTAAATGTAATTTTGAAATTTAAGATGTGGATTATTTGGGTCATATTATTTCACACTAAGTCAAAACTATGATGGAATGGCAAGTTTCAAAATCCTTCAAGAACTTGTAAGGCTTTTTAAGACTAATAATCTACTATAATATATTTGTAAAAATTTATGGTAGCATAATAGCATCAAAAATATATTTTCTCAATAAGGACTCATTCTACTAGAATGAAGCAACATCCAAGGCCTTTAATTGACAGAACAAGCTATACGATTGTATACGAACACTAGATCTAGATGTGAGATCAATAGCAAAGACATTCACCATGAAACAATGAGAACAAATTTGAGCACACCATAACACAGATATACATGAAAAAACTTTCAAGAGGTATAAAACCTACAAATATTATTCATATAATGAGAAACTAACAAGTACCCAATATAGTATTTCTTCCTCTCACTTCTTTTTTCATTACATCTTACAATATAAACTCTTTATTATATAGGCAAGGTAATCTGTCCATTATAAATGACCTTTTCTAACCACCACAATAATGGGTCTAACCTCTCCAAAAGTCATTTAATATAATTTATTATTTATTTACATGAGGATTAACTCATGATAAATAACAAAATATATTATTATTTAACCAATATAATTTAATGTATTAAAGGTACATAAATAACACCAATTAACCATTAATTGTTCCAATACTCCCCCTTAATGTTAAGTGGGGATACATGATTTTTAAGAGCTGACAACATAATGAAATTTCATTCCATGAACTATTTACATGATAAGCTTTAGGAGGTAATAATTGAAGGAAACATCTTTCATCATGTCATAGTCACTTTTAAAAAAATTATGCTATGTAAGCATAGCCACCCAAAGGTATTACACTATTTAACTGTAAACACCCAAAGTTATTACACTATGTAACCACAATCACATAGTCACTTTTAAAGGAATTACACTATAAAACTATAGATACCCAAAGATATTACACTATGTACCCACAATTACATAGTCACCTTTAAAGGAATTATACTATACACCCATATATACCTAAAAGTTTTGCACTATGTCCACATAGGCATCTATAAAATAATTATACTATGTTATCCTAAACCACTTAGAGTGAATTCAGACTAGCATGATCGTGAGACTACATTCCACAGTGAGAATATATCCCATAATTTCTTATAAATAATCAATCAAACATATCGGAGTCTTTTATAACATAAAGACCTCCATACTACTATGTGTTGGGTACAATGTACACTTCTATATGAAGTTCACCAAAATCACATAAAATGATTTATTGCAATGCTTTACAATGACAAGAAGTATAAAGAGATAGAAAGAAACACATGAACCATATGGTTGTTAAGAAGTGACATTGTCGTGTACACTCCCCTCAATGGCAACTGCGATAAGTCCAACATTGAATGAATTTTCATAGGTTTTAATTCGTTGGTGTTGCATTAGATTGTTTATCAAAGTTATAAAATTTTGACTATCACCAAGAAGGTTGGTATAATGAAGAACTTTCACATGATGTTCTTTTATCATCTGTCATAGTCACAAGGCTTTTTAACAACTTTCATATGAAATACTCTAAGTGATAGCACCTACACCAAACATAAACACATCCAAAAGTAGACCCATCATAGTATGATTAGCATCACAATAACCAAATAAATTATCATAATAAAATAATAATAATATAAATCAAAATTTATAGTTTCTTTTATATATCAAAATATTCATTTTGTTAATTTCTAATGATCTAAATATGGATCTTACGTGAATCTAGAAGCAACACCCACACCTTATGAAATATCTATCATAGTAATAGTTAGATAAATCAAAATACCAACAAGAGATTTATAAATAAGAGTTAGTTTTATTGCACATAGTTTTTGGATCAAGCTTTAACACAACCTTCAATATAAACTTGCAATCAAACATGTTCAATTTAACAAGCAAATTATGTGATGGACATACAATAAGTTCACTAATAATTTAATACTAAGTTAACCAAACATTACATATCTTATTAAAAATAATTCATATTATAATTAGAGTCATGAATATTTTTTATTCTCTTTAAAGTTGAAAGTACAAACTTGTATTTTATACCAAATTAAAAAATATATTTTAAAAAGCAAAATTTTTAATGTGATTTATACTTAATTTTATAATAAATACACATATTCTAGTGTGTAAATAACACTGGTCATTTTAGTTGATTACAAAATAATTCAAACACAAATAATTGTAACAAAGGTAAAAGTTACAAGTGTCGTAAGTATCATAAATAGTGTCACAAATTACATTATTTGAATAAATTATTGTAAAATCAATAATAAAAAATTTCAAATCAAATAAAATATAATCTCAATGTGTTTAAAAAGTACAAAAATTTAAATATCAATTGGTCACATGACCATCTTTGACAAAAAATATGACAAATCAAGGGTGTTGAAAGTGTTAAAAGCATTGCAAATTTCACACATGAGATTTTACATGACTAATAACTAGACTTTTTAACTAATTAATTTTAAAAATAATTAATTAATATATATATATATATATAGGGATTGATATTTGATTTAAGGACCTTGGATCTATAAATATTTTTTAAAAAATACTAGTAAACTTTCCTTTGTGTAATACAAGACTTCACATGCAAGCTACATGATTTAATTAATTTTGATTTTTTTAATCAAAATATTAAATGCATGTAAAATCGTGATTGTATAAAAAAAATTAAATATTATTTTAATCTTTTTAAAAAATACAAGTGAACACACATGGGCCCACCATGTGCTTGCATGGAAATTTGGTTAATTACAACTCACCCACTAAGTATGTTAACACAATAAATGCGCTAACTTATTTTTTTAATCTTTTTAATTAATTTTTTTTTTTAATCAAAATATTAAATGCATGTAAAATCATGATTGTATAAAGAAAAACTTAAATATTTTTTAATCTTTTTAAAAAATACAAGTCAACACACATGGGTCCACCATGTGCTTGCATGGAAATTTAGTTAATTACAACTCACCCACTAAGTATGTTAACACAATAAATGCACTAACTTATATTTAACATTTTTGTGGTATGATTCTTATTTTTTTTTAATAACTAAATAAATCATAATTAAATACTTTTATTAAAATAATAAAATGAAAATATTTGTTTAAAATTTGAAAAAAAAAAGATTTTAAAAAATTTAAGTGGAGTCCACTGCTTGGGTGGAATAAAACCAATTAAATAAATGTTTTATTTTTAAAATACTTGCATTAAAACTTTAACAGACCCACTAATTATTTGTTGTAGCATGTTTTATATAGAAGCATGACACAAGTGGAGAGCAGGGAAGAATTGCAGGAGCTCTAGACATCTATTGTCAGTGATCCAAAGCTTGAAAACAGTTATAAATTATCATTTAAAGCTTATTATTTAATCAATTTAATTTAATGTATTAAAGGTACATAAAATAATACCACTTAACCATTAATTATTCTAATATTAATAATTTTAAGGAGGCTATGAGCACCACTCTAGTTTTGACTATCTCTGATTTTTCTAAAAATTTTATTGTTGAATGCAATGCATCAAGATATGGCATGGAGCAATACTCATGCAAGAAGGAAGACCCATTTCATTTTAGATTCATCAACTCAAGGGTAAAAATAGGCTAAATCCAATCTATGAAAAATATTTTTGTCTATTCTTCATACATTCAAATAATAGAGATCTTATCTGATGGGTAGAGACTTAAAGGTAAAGATTGATCATGATAGTCCAAAATATATTTTAGAACAATGATTATCATCAAAAGAACAAAAATGAGTGATTAAAATATTGGGATATGAATTTTAAATCATCTATAAGAAATGAATATAATGTGTTGTAGTAGATGCACTATCTAGAAGGGATGAATCTATTAAGGTATTGTTACAGGAAATGACCATTTGGCAAGCAAATTGATTGGAAGAGACAAGATCAAAATGAGAGATTGACATGAACACACATGTTTTTATTCAAAATATTTAGTAGGATTTTGACATTTCTAAGAAATTTTAATGAAAAGGGAACAATTATGGTATAAATATCGATTATACCTATGTAATAAAAATATTTTCAAGCACAAGATCCTTTAGGAGCTTCATGCATCTCCATTAGGGGATCTTAATATTTTTAAAAATTTATCATAAAATCAAGCATAATTTTTATTGGGAAGGACTCAATGGGGATATACATAAATGTATAGTTGGATGCATCATGTATCAATAGAACAAGGGTGAAACGATTAAAACACCAGGTATTCTATAGCCTTTACCCATCCCTATCCAGAGGAGGGAGGAAGTTTCCATGGATTTCAATACCAAGTTGCCAAGGTGTGAAGGTAAAAATGTTATCATGGTAATTATGGATAGGCTCAAAAAATATGATTAGTTTTTATCCTTGTCATAGCGACTTTTAGCTAGTGTAATAGTTATTACTTTTTTGGATAATTATAAAAGTTGCATGGATGACCAAGATCATTGTAAGTGATCATGATCTCATATTTACTAATAATTTTTTGATTGATTAATTCTCATGTTTGGATAGTCAGTTGTCTCATATCTCATCATATCATCCTCAATTTCAGTGGAAAACAAAGGTGTTCAACAAATTTTTACAAGGGTATCTTCATTATTTTGCATCAAATAAACAAGAATGGTGGGTTCATTAGCTACCACTATCAGAATGGTGGTATAACACTTCTTTCCATACTTATTCCAAAATGTCTTAATTTGTGGCACTTTATGGTTCTCAACCCCCATCAATCATGTCATCCTTGAGGGTACAATCCAAGTTTCCAGTTATTGAAGAACACATCCAACATCAACATGAGATACTATCTAATCTTAGAGATAATTTAGCAATGGCATTTAATATAATGAAGAAGTGGATCAATATCTTAAGGATAGGAATTATGACATGGAATATGGTATTTGTGCACTTTCAATGATATAAGTAGATGTCTTTAAAACAACATAAAAAGAATAACAAACTTTCTCATATGTATTATGGACTTTATAAGATTCTGTAGAAAATTGGCAATGTTACATACAAGTTAGAGTTACACCAATCCACTCACATACATCTTATATTTTATATTGGAGCTACCCCAATCCACTTATATGCATCTCATATTTTATATATATTGCCTAAATAAGGTAATTGGATAAAGAGTTTCCACCCAAACTAACTTATCATATTTGGATGAATAAGGTTGAGTCATTCTATACCCTTAGGATATCCTTCATGCATGCACTAAAAGGCTGCGAATAAGAGAGATCGAGGAGTATTTTATTAATTGAAAAAATATGAACCATATATGCAACATGGGAGGATAAAAACTTTATGTAGTAACATCCAGAGTTGTTCAACATTGATGTTCTTAAAGGGAGGGGCATGTTACGCCCTTAACCTATAGTGTGTTTAGGGATATGTGTGGCTGACATGTGGTTTACATAACCATTGATATTATATTGTCACATTTCTATATGTTTTTATAGTATTTTTAGGGTCAACTGATGGAATAACCATTGCTTAGGTAAAGTATATATAGGAGATAGTGGTTAGTATTTGATCAACATATTGTAAATTCTACTCTTGTTACATTGTTGTGTAAGTTACCCCATCAAAGTGGCTTAGTCATGTGTCTCAAATATTATGTTTTTTTATCAATTATTGTTGTGGATCTACTTATTCTACTTAAAATTTTGTGATATGTTATTCCATTGATACAAATCATTACATATTGGATATTTTAAAATAATTTAGTAAAGAGATACACAAATGAAGAGAGTTTGTAAGGAACCAAAAGGAAGTATTGGGAATAAATTATTTTCAAAAGAACGTAAAAAGAGCTAAGGGAAGAAGTACATTGTTTGCAAGATAAAATAAATAGAAAACAAAACACAAGTGAGGAAAGAATTAAAAATTTCCACAGAAGGAATTTAAGTAGTCCAAGTAGTATGAGAGCCAATAATAGTTCAAAAAACCCCTAAAAATCTAGAAATATGATGATTTTTTGTTGTTTAATAAAGATATGAATGATGCATAAGAGAACTTATCTATGTTAGACCCACTCTAGATAAGTCACAGGATAGTGGATCAACAAATAAAATTATTTGACTTTATGGGAGCTTTGAGAGACAATGCATTGAAGTGGTATATGAAACCTAACTCAATGCATACAAAATCATGGACTGGTGTTTAAAAAAACCTTCAAATGTTTTTTTTTTTATGTTCCTAAAAAAAACATTAGAAAAAAATGAGAGAATTGTTACAAAAAGAAAAATAATTGGCCAAAATATTATGATCATCAATTCAAAGTAGTTGTGAGTAAAATGGGGGAACCTCTAAATGAAAAATAGAGGGTATAGTGGTTCATTTCTAGATTAGTACCATATCTACTAACCTCAATGGATGGAAATATATTGGAAACATTTGTTGAATTATTGGAGATGGATTTGTGGTTAGAAGCACAATCATGGATGAAAGAGACATTATTCATTGAAAGGAGACATGGAGAAACTACAAAAAGAACTAGCTCAATTAAGATTGTAACAATAAATTTAGATGAAGGCATAATAATACATATATTCCAACTCAAGTGGGAATGCCACAATACTTATGATATGGTGAACAATGTGTTGCATAGAATTTTAATCCAACACAGAAAGCTTTTATTATGACATGGTACAAAGATCAACAATGGTAAGAACAACTCAAAATCTAGTGGGGATGACATCCCAATTCAAAAACCAATGTATAAAGAAAGGATTTATTATGGTATATGAAAAAATAACTTCCAACATTTCCAAGATATGTGTCCTTTAATGGAGTTTTTCCACCCGTAACCCAGTTAATGCATTGTAAAATATGTGGCTCGTTCAACCATTATAGTCACACTTATCTTAGACAATATGTTATGAATGATTTTAAGGATATTATGAGAGTGGTAGAGACATAATATATTCCACCACATGCACAATATAATTCCACACCACCATTGTAACCTATGGGGCACTAACTGTATTTGTAATACTAAATCCCACCTCTGAATACCTCTATGGCTTCCCAAGTTCAATCAAATTAGTACTACAATAATAATCAAGGAAGATACAAGTGTATAGGTCAATGGGGTAACCAAGGAGGATTTTTTAGTCATTTTATGAGAGGATATCAAGGGGGAGAGGATATAACTAAGATAGGGGCAATTTTTCCATGAAAAGGGGACATGTGATTAATTTTAATGCCTTAGAGCCACACATTATTATAAAAATAGGGAGAAAATAGAATAAATTGCAAGAGGTCTTCCACATACAGGAGAAGAATATTTGAGAAAAGTTTTGTGGGCATCTTAACCTACAAGATGGTGCTAAAAAATTAAAAAAATAGGCAAAATCTACACAAATATAGGAATACTCAGAAAAATACATAAAAATAGAATCAGTATCCAACAAGCTAAAATAATTCCATGTGATAGTAAAGGAGAATAAGGATACCCATAAAAATATAATATATGAATAATAATTGAGGAACCAAAACTAAAAATGGTGGTAACCACCACAAGAGGAACTAATACAAGAAAAGGTAAGGAGAAGGTAATTGAGCCAAAGGAAGAATCAAAGGATGATTATGATGAGGATTACCCGAGCACACATCAACATGATGAGATAGTTGAGAAAAAAAATAGATAATACAAGTAAAACAAGATAAGGATAAAAATAAAATGAAAGAATTTGATGAGGAAAGGGTATATTATTTAAAACAAATGCTGAAATTAGTGAGAACCCAAGGGCTACTAGAGAAATTGATGCAAATTTTCAAGTATTGCAATAAATGGGAGAGAGAACATAGAATTAGTTGGAAAAGGCAAAAATAAAGCCAAATAAAAAGGTCTTTATAACAAGATGAAAATGGAAAATGGCAATCATCCTAATTGTTGTAAAGATAAACGGTGAAGAGGTGAAAAAATCACTACTAGATCTAGAAGCGGACATAAATTTCCTGCCTAGGATTACATGGGATTTTTTAGCTAAACCATAGCTACATGTGGCAACCTATGACATCAATATGGTATATGTCGTACTAAGATGACCTATATGAGTTGTAATGGAGGTACATTTAAATTTCATGGGAATAAAATGAAAGGTTGATTTTTAATTAATAGATACATATAAGGAAAACATTAGATATCCTACATTACTAAATATTGAATGGTTCATTCATTGTAATGAAATTTTTTACTTTAAGGATGAAGAGATCACATTTAAACAAAAATGCCTAACATAAAATTTCCCAATAGAAACATGCATGGTGTAAACCTGGACTGGGGAACTATGGCCAGATGAAGATGAAAGTGAGTATAATGATTTACTTGGAGTATACATGGTAAATAAATCTACTAACATAAATGAGGATTTAAAACTAAATGAGGAGGGTGAAATATCACTTGAAAGCAAATAATTAGAAAATAAACTCAATGAGGACATTGAGGCATGGTTATAAGATGAGCTAGAAACAAGGGTGTATAATCTCTTGCGTATGACAAAAATACAACAATCATATTTAGCATAAAACACAAACCAAAATAAGATACCACAAACTAAAATAATGTTCATAATTGAAATAGATTCCTCACATTTCAAATTTCCAAAATTTAGTGGCATAGGAAATGTATCATATCACTTGGAATAGATGATAAGATTATTTTGTTGGTATGTGTCATGTTTATATTTGATTTGAAGTCTACCTTAGGTGATGTGTTACTAAGGTGTGACTTATTATATGCATTGTTTATGTGCACAACATTATTTAAGTGGTAGTTATCCTCACATGTGTGAGAAGGTGAGTTGTAAATTTAGGAATGATCTTCTCCCACCTTTCACTCAACTAATAACAATCTCTCATTCACATGTTGATTTTATTATATAAGGACCCTTTGTGTCCTTGTGAAAAGTTAGATTGGAGATTAGAGTCATCCAAAAATAGTGAAATATGTAGTCAATTAGAGAGTCATATTCTAGTGCAACCATTGTTGGTTGCACATATGTACATTGTATATTAATTTAGTGTAATACAATGTGTTCTTTGTTGGTGAATCTCTTTCTATGATTTGAGAATTTTTGTGTGGATGGATATTCATTGCGGAGTTTTCCTAAGCCCTCATCAATTCCTATATGGTATCACAACCAAATATGTAATCTTCATCTTGCATTTATTTTAGATCTTATTTTTCTTAAGATTTATTTGCATAATTAGTTGCATATGTGAATGGAGAAGAGCTTTTATGAAGAAATTTCTACTTTTTTCAATTTTTGAATATTTTTTATAGATTTAATACTCCCTTTGGAAACATTTTGAGTTGTGGATTTCTACATATTCACCAATCCCAATATTTTCATGTTCATTACCAAGCCCCTAATTAGTATTTGAGCCAATCCATGTTGTGAGTTTTCAAATTTATCTAATAGATATTTTTTGTTTGCGCTAAAATTGTTATTTTAGGGTCAATTTTTTATTTTTATAATTTTTGGTAAACTCTAGAAATTTTGGGTCTGGTCCAATATTTTTCTTGAATTTTACTCAAAAATAAATAAATTTTAAAAAATAAGTTGGATTTTTTGGAGATTATAGTGATTTTATGTAAATTTTTGAAAGTTCAGATTTATAGGATAAGGAGTAGCAAGATACAATGGAGTTTTCACACTTGTTTTAAAAAAAGGTGGGTAAATGTTCATACCATCATGTTTATATCTTTGATATAATTCTTAAAATTCCTTATTTTCAAGAATTGGGCTTACAGTGCTCTCATGGCATGCATTTAAATTTGATGTTATGTGCAATGGAATACCAAAGAGCTCACACTAATTGCTTGTCTGCTAATGGCCACACAAATATAAGCATGTGACTAGTGTGTTTAAACCCTAGTCATTAACTACTAGTACTTTACTGTAGTGATATCCTAGATATGTATGTGCAACCACTTATTGGGCAAATTTACCACCCAAGGGTTAACCCTACACTAGTGGGCCTAGTTTTTGAAGTCTTGTACTTTTATGGTTCATAACTTTTGATCCATAAATCTTAGAGATGTGATTTTTTTTTCACCTTAACTATTTGTTTGAGATATACATAATGGTGGGGTTATTTTTACATTTCAATAAACTAAATTTTTAAAATTTGTAGTTTTTCCTAAGTTGCTAACCAAATCATGTATTTTGGACCTTCTAAAGGCCATAATGTTTGAATAGTAACTCAAATTCGCATATTATTTTTTTTAAATTTCATTTTTTTATGTTATTTGCATTTGTAACATATAATTATTTTGATGCTAACTCAAATTTGATTTTTTTTAGCATAATGGCTTATTTTGTAAACTATGAATCATATTGTTTAGTAATGAGTATAAATGCCACCTCATTTTTAGAGGGGATAACTCTTCAATGCTTTTAAGAGATTTTGGGTGGGTTTTTTAGATATTTTTTAACTCACATAAATTTATAAAGTGCCATGAGGGGATTTATATAATTTTATAACTTTACGTGTGTGTGTGCTTTGTTACACTCCCTTTTCACATCTCAATTGAAAAATAATTTCATGTGGCATATTAGGTACTTTCACTTGATAATTTTTTAGTATTTTTATTCACAGCTACCACATTGACACTTTTGAGGTGATATTCATAGTTACTTTATCTTCACGCCCTAGTCAACATTATGGGGGGAGGGGGTGTTTGTACTACTAATTATTCCTTGATTTTTTGAGTATGTTATGTATCTTGTGTTTGTTCTTAACGAATGCAAATGTTAGTTGTTTTTATGCCAAAGCATGATTTTTCCAACCCTTATGAGGTTTTAAAAATCATTATGTATTTTTTAATGCCAAAAATGAAATCGTGCCAACCTTCTTGGGTCACAAAAATCTAGAATAGTTTCTAAGCCATCCCTCTTTAGTTTTCACAATGCATATCACTTAAATGGAACTTGTATCAATAGATACTCTTATTCAAACAAATAGATTCAAGGAAGCAAATTTTTATTTCATTATATGTGGTAATCATATACATCACCAAATTCATTATTGTTTTGCTATTTCATTGTATATGGGTACCTCAGCAAGCCTAGTTGTTGGAACCCATACTTACGAGCTTAATACTTCTTCTCTTTTATCATATCATCTACGCTGATCTTCAGAGGGGTGTTGATGTGTGTCATGTTCAAATTTGATCTAAATTCCACCTTAGGTGATGTGTTACCAAGGTGTGACTTATTATGTGTAAATCATTATTTAAGTGGTATTTATACTTACATGTGTGAGAAGGATGAGTTGTAAATTTGGGAATGATATTATTCCATGTTTCACTCAACCAATAACAATCTCTCACTCACATCTTGATTTTATTAAATAAGGACCTTGTGTGCTTTATAGAAAGCTAGATTGGAGATTAGAGCCATCTATATAACTGGTGGAGATGTAGTATGTTAGAGAGTTTTATTCTAGTGCAACCATTGTTGGTTTTAAACATGTAAGTTGTATATTCAGTTAGTGTAATATAATGTATTCTTTGTTGGTGAATCTCTTTCTATGATCTGAACACTATTGTGTGGAAGGATTTTCATTGTGGAGTTTCCATGGGCCTTCCTCAATTCATGTACATTCCCCCAGTAAGAGATTCAAGTGAAATCCATTAATGACAATTTAACCATCAATGTTTAAATGTGGAGGAGAAAATATAAAGAAAACATATCGAACAAGATAACCTTTGAAAAAAAATTAAAAACATGATACATAAAACAATAAGGATATTTCTATGAAATCATAAAATACATAGGAACATACAGCATAAAGCTCCATACTTTAAATTTTGAAAGACACTGGACTAACAAAAGAGAACTTGATAAATAGTTGTGGGTGCAATATGTCTATTGGACCTCAAAACCATTACGAAGAGCATGGTATATGCATCAAGAGATTCAAAAGGAAATAATATATTGGGAGGAATCAAAAAAGAATTTTTGTAGAACCTTGAAATTTTAGGAACCAAATATAAGGGTGTATCATGTTTTGCATAAGGTTAAATCATTTTTTTGTATGTTTGATGATACTAAATATCTCAATTTATCAAGATAAAAATGAAATCAAGAGAGTTAGGTAATATGGACGATTGGGAGCTCATTGGATTTATAAGAAGGTGAAAATAAGTAGATACAAAACCCTAAACAAATATGAAAAAAAAATCAAAACATTTCTCAAAGAAGATAAAGTGTTCCATTACAAGAACATCACAAAGAAAAATGGAAAACCTAATGAAGAAGCCATAAAATCTAAAAGTGGGAATAGGAGAAGGAGAAAGAGATCTTATTTAGACCGATGAAGACAAATCTCAATACTTTTATCAACCACTCAAAATAAAATAAGAAAACATAGCAATGGAAGGAGATCAAAAAATGGCTGAGATGGGGAACTATTGGGTCGAGGAATAAATTGAGAAAATGGTGGAATTACTATGGGAATATGAAGACTTATTCCCTAAAACATTCACATAATTCAAGGGCATAAAATAAGAAGCTGACTAAATGAAGATCCATAATAAGGAAGATGTGAAACCAATAAAAAAGAGACCCTACCACCTTAATTCAAAAGTGAAAATAAGAGTCCAAAATAAATTAGATTAAATTATCTTAAGTGACATTATCAGACTAATAAAAGACTCTGACTAGATAATCCTTATGGTGATATAAAACATAAAAAGGTGTCATAAGGATTTGTCTTGACTAAATGGAGTTGAACAAAACATGTGTTCATGACCCACTCCCTAAACCATTCACAAAAGAGGTACTAGAGAATGTAGTGGAAAGGGAAATTTACTCATTCATTGATGGTATTTCAAGATATCACTAGGTGAGAATAATACCAAAAGAAAGATTTAAAAAAGCGTTTGTGATAAAATGGGTATTATTTATGTATAAATTCATGCCATTTGGACTAAAGAATGCACTAGTGGTATTCAGCTACATAATGGTTAATGCTTTCTTGGAGTTCATTGATGAATTCTTAGAATTATACTTGGATGATTGGATGGTATATGGACTTTTGAATGATCATGTGTAAGTAATAATACTGATGTTCAAGATATGCAAACAACTCAATATCTCATTGAATCTAAAGAAATGGGTCTTTGTAAAAATGTTTGGGTCACTTCTATGTGATATAATATGTAAATAATTGTTAATGGTGGATCCTTTAAAAACCAAAATTTCATTAATATACCACTACCAAGATTTCATAAGGACATAAGAGCGTTATTAGGTTATTCAAGTCATTACCACATGTTCCCAGGGAACTCTATGGTAGTGAATTCACCCATAGAAATTTTTTTGAAGAATTAAAAAAAACCAAGCAATAGAATGGATGTGACAATTTCAAGAGCCATTTGATAATTTAAATAATAAAATTACTAATGCAAACATTCTAGTTTTTTCAAACAAGAAGACACCCTTTTGTGTGCACAATGATGCATCAGTGCTACCTATAGGAGCAATACTAGCCCAACCCAAAGGGCACATGGACCACCCTATTTCATTTACAAATAGTAAGTTGGAAAGAACATAAATAAACTATTCAAACACAAAAAGAGAGGCATTAGTGGTGGTATGTGCATTAAAAAAAATTAGACACTACCTCTTGGTTAATCCCTTTGTGTTTTACATAGATACTGATTTGTTGAGATTTATTATCAATATAGTGGTGATATAGGGACAGATATGTAGATGGTTCATGCCTTTTCAAAAAAATTATTTTAATATTTTAGTGAAACTCAGAAGGGCCAATAATGGGCCAAATTATTTATCAAGAATCAATGTTGGATAAGATAAGGGACCAATTGATGATGATTTTTGGGTGCCTATCTATTCTGAATAGAAGAAATACCTCAAGAAATGGGAAATATTTACAATTTTTTGGCAACTAAGAAATTTCTTGATGGATATGGTGAAACAAAACATAAAATATAATTGATTTGAGTATTCCCATTCACATTGATAGCATAGTTTTGTATAAAAAAGGGAGAGAATAAATATTGAGAAGAGTAATCTTGCTACATGATAAATACCAAATGCTTAAAGAATCTCATGATGGAATAGATGGTGATCATAATTCTTGAGATGGGACTACAAATAAGATCCTAATTGTGGGATTATGGTGGCCCAAAATATTTATGGATGCACACAAATTTATAAGGGCCTATGACATATGGCAAAGGGTAGAAGAACCCAATGTAGGGGATTAAATACCACTAAGACTGATATTAGCATTAGTAAAATTCAAAAAATGGGCTATTGACTTTATGGGACTGATAAAACTCACCACTAAGAAGAGCAACATGAGATTCATAATCACTAGAACTGAATACCTAATGATATAAGCAAAGGCCATATTGATGAGGGATTACATTGCCAATTTTGCAAATAATTTTATATATGAGAACATCATAACTATATTTGTGTATCCACTTAGCATCACAAATGATTAGGAAAAATAATTTGTTAATAAAACATTTGAGAAATTGTTGTGGCATTTTATCATAACACACAAAGAGTACACCATATCACCCATAGGACAATGGTATTATAGAAGCTTTTAATAAAGTGCTAGAGAACATATTAACTAAAATAAGTAACACATAGATGACATATTTGGATACTGAGTTATCTATGGTATTGTGGGTTTAATACACAATGTACCAAAAACTCACAAAGTATTATCCCTTTAATTACTATATGGATTGGAAGTTGCAGTACCTATGGAGTTCATTTTACAAATTTTATAATTAAATCTAAGAATCTAGATCAAAGAAAGTGACTCATTGAAGGAGACACTGATATATCTAGAGAAAGTAGATTTTTTTTGTAATATATTATTAGACACAAGAAAAAAATGAGACAAAAAGCATGGCATGACCACCATATAAAAAAAAAGGATTTTACGCTTTCACAGTCCATAAAAAAATTAGATCTAGAGATTTTGGATAAAAAGATACTTATGGTGAAACAAAAGACCCTCGCTTCCTCAAAGAGGGCAAAGAGAATGGTCAGAGGAGGCATTAAATGTGAGAGTAATCATTGCCAAATTTAGAAAAATGTTTCTACCTCCCTTTTTACCAATGTGAGCTCGTACCTTAATGTGATTAACCGCTCTTAGATTGAGATTACCAATATTTAATAATTTTAAAATTATGCTTTAATTTTGTAATTATTAAAAATTAAAATTAAACTAATAATAAATTAATAAGTTAATAAATTAATTTAAAAAATAATAAATTAATTAATATATTCTTCAATTAATTAATTATTAAAATTAAATAATACATTATTCAATAAATTAGTTGATAAAATTAACCAATAAATTAAATTAATTTTATAAATTAAATTAATTTTATAAATTAAATTAATAAATTTTATTAATAAAAAGCAAGGAACATGCAGCTGATATTCGTCTTGAGAGGAAAGAGAATTCAACTTTGGCGAAGCTCTTGTGTAAAACTAAGCATGTGATATGCATAAAAGACGCTAAAGTTTATATAGTGGAGAACCATTTTCAAAAGTGAAATCTAAAAGAAGCGATTAAAACTAGTAAACACCCCCACAATTTAAATATAGACAATGGCTTACAGATAGGTCAAGTTTGGAGACCTATTGTTAACAATATGTAAGGTCGATCATTTTAAAATGAAATTAAAAATATTATTTAGTATTTTATTCTTATTTATTAATAATCAAATTTTTATTTAATATAATTCATTTTAATAGAATTTGTTAATTTAATTTAATTATATATATATATATATATATATTAATAAAGTTTATTAATTTTAATTTATAAAAATATGTTAATTTATTAATTAATTAATTGAATAAATTATTAATCATTTTTTTATTAATTTTATTAACTTATTAATTTATTATTAGTTTAATTGTAATTTTGAAAAAATATAAAATCAAAGCATAATTTCAATAATTATTAAAAATAGGTAATCTCAACCTAAGAGGTTTGGTTTTTTTATTTTTTTATGTCACATTTAATTATAATTGTTTCAAACTCAATGTCACATTGAGGTACGAGCCCACATTGGTAAAATGAGAGGTAGACATATTTTTTAAAATTTGGCAACAATTACTTGCACATTTAATGCCTCTTGTGACCATTTTCTGTGTCCCTAATTAAGGAAGTGCAGTTTTTGGTTCCAACATAAGTTTTTTTCCCCTGATTATGGATCATGATTGGTGATCTAAAATAACAAGCTTAAAATGAGCATATAATATTTCCAAAAGCCTTAGATCTAAAATTAAGGAGTTGGAAATATGAAGTAAGGTTATGTTATATGATAGCAAATACAAAAATCTGGGTGAACAAAAAATCAAATGGTTGGGTCCATATATAATGGAGGAAATACTAGAATCATGAGCTATAAAGCTTCATTCTTTGTTTTGAGTGCCTAGAAAAGTTTATATTAATGGGGCGAGGTTAAAAAAGTGTGTGTGTGTGTGTGTGTTTGTGTGTGTACATATATGTGTGTGTGTGTGTGTGTGTGTGTGTGTGTGTGTGTGTGTGTGTGTTTTCAAAAGAAAAAGTGTCAGCACCTATTATTCCAAATAGTGGTAAAAAGATACATCTAGTAAGCCAAATAGGAAGGCAAAGGAAAGTTGAGTCATCAATCTCAAACACAAGACTAGGGAGACATAGCCTTGACCTAAAGTAGATAAAGATCCCCATATAAATACAGGATAAAAGCAACATGATGGAAAAAGAAAATTAAACGAATTGGCCTTCAAAGACCAATATGCATGTTTGATGGAGATTCCATTCCATCTTCAGTCTTGCCCTTTTTTCCTTTCTTTTTTTTTACTTCATGTCATACCTCACGTGGATGCTCCACACTGACTATCTATAATTTTGTATTATGGTATTCTGTAAGAGGGAGATTTTCCATCAAATTCAGATTTGTGTAGAGCACTAATTATTTATCTGAATTGGATTTCTTTGATTCATGAGCTCTCTTTGTTCCTCCTGGTATTGTCCCAACCCATTCGGTTTCTATGGTTCGGTTCTCATGCTCTTGGTTTCCCCCATCCGTGGGAGCAATTTCCTCATTGTGTATGTTATGTTCACTAATTTTTTGCTCCTCTGACTCTGTCCCAATCTGACATTCCACTTCTTGATTTTCCTCTTCTTCCTCCACTTCCTCTTGTACAAGAAGGGACCAAGTTTATAAGTAGGTTTCATCCCTTTCTTATGTATAGGTAAGTTTCTTACCTGTGGACAAGTCACTTGCAGATGTTTGATTAGCTTACATATACGGTAGTGGAAAGCTGTATTCTCAAAATCTAGGGACTGATTCTGCTAGTTTTTCCCACATCTGATGATCATTTTATTAGGGAGACCTTTGTTGAGATCTATTTCCACACATATACATGCATATGTGCATAGGCATGCTTGCATTATTATAGTATCCATTTTTACAAACCTGCCCAGACTATCCCCTATTTGTTTGAAAGTACTCATAAGATATATGGGGAGGTTAGGAAGCTGTACCTAGATTGGCATAACCATGATTGAGTGTGTGTTCAGGTCAAATTTAGGGAACCATTGGAGTGAGGTATATACCAGTTATCCCCCAGAACCAAGGCTCATCTGAAAAAAATCCTAGGTAAGTTTCCTCATCAAAAAAAGTACAATAAAGAAACCCTTGGAGCAGAGAGAGATTTCATAATTTTTTGACTGTCAAATGCACCCATTGGAATAAAGCTTTGGTGGTTGGATAAAAACAATTGAATCTACATATTATTGCCTCCTACTTTAGATTTTTTATGTATGTTATCACACCTTCCTCCACTATTTCCACCATTGGGACCACCTCTCCCTGTTCCATTATATATGCATTGGCTTGTGAGCTGGGTTTCTAATGTTATTTTGTTGTGTTCTTGCTTGCACTATTCTTGAAAGGCCCCACTGACTTGGAAGAAGTTGTAGCATCCTTGTAAGAGAATATTGGTGCCTTCCCATTGCTATTTACCCCACCTCTCAGCCTCATGGTTAAGGATAAAAGGGAATCCTTGGTTATTTCATAATTAGACATCTTGTTTGTATTTTCCAAAGTTTTCCCTTTGTACATAAGGCGTTGGAATGGTGTAGGGATTCCAATGACTTTTTCAATCTTTTTTTTTAAATTCATTACACATCCAGATGTATTAACCACACAATAAATAGTATCACCTTGTATATAATTTTGATCTGTATTTGAACAACAGTTTATGTCCTCTAGTTGTTTCCAAATCCCTTCAGCTTCGTTTCATCAAACACTTCATCAACATCCTTGTTGAAGTGGCTTTGGGCATATATCCCATCCATTCCATGTGGCGTTGTCATCTCTCTGTGTGAACACCCTAGCTCGTGGGGTTGTGATGGATCAATGTTGCCATCTATCTGACCAAGCTGGTGCCCCAAGTATTGTGTAGACCCCTATAGTAGGTCCACAGATATCCACGCACAGGGATTTGGATAGGGTAAAAAAAATCCACCATTTTTGGTTGTGTCTTGGGTGAGATCGTTGTTCCTCCATTGTTCTTTGTGCCCTGCCCCCCATGATCTGGCTTATTTTCATTATGTGTATCGATCAAAGCTACCAAGAAAGAAGTACCTACATGTGCCTTTGATGCCCTAATCGTCGCTCCGCTCCACGAGTCCATTTTCTATATCATGTGTGTGTGTGTATACACATACATATATGTGTGTGTGTGTAACATGTATTTATATATGTATGTGCATATATGTGTATGTATGTACATACATACATATAAATGTATAGGAAAAAATTATGAAACATATTATGCTAAGCATGGGATATACTGAGACGAGGAGTGAATCAGTATATCATATATCTTATAAAACTTTCCCTTTATCAAATTCCACTTAATCAAACATTCAAGATATGCAATAAAACTGAAACAATAAACACCACACAAGATAGAGAGAGACAACAGATATAATGTGAAAACCCAATGTGAGAAAAACCACAGAGAACAATCTCAAGTATATGAATGAGCACAAACCCAAATAATATTCACAAGCACCAACTTGCAAGAGTACCAACCCCTTTGCTGAGCACCAACACAGCAAAAATTCATGAGCACCAACCCACAGGAGCACCAACCCCTTTGTGTATACCACACAAACTATCTCTCAAAGTTGTTATCTCAACAAATGATAGTTCATTACAACATCTCTTTTCTCTCTCTCGCCTTTGCTCTTATAAGCTAGATATAATAAATACAAATCATATTCATCTCTCACAATTGCTCTTCTAAGCTAGATATTACAATATCAAATCAACCTCTATCACACACATTACAAATGGCTTCTCAAGCCTTTATTTATAGCTTTCCAAATGACCTTTGGCCTTCCCCCTTTGTGACCCTTCAATCCTCATGGAAAATGGTGCCAAACTTGTATGACCCTTCATATCCTTGCCTTTGAAAAGTTATGTGGTGACCCTTCATGAACAAAAATGTCCTTCCCTCTTTTATCCTTATCTTGGTGACTTTTCATATTCCTCAAAGTGTCCCTTCATGAGAAATTGTGCGCTTCCTCTTTTGTCTTCACTTGGTGACTCTTGGAATTCCCCAAGATGACTCTTCATGGGAAAATGTGTCCCATCCTTCTTTTGTCTTTACCTCATGGCTCTTTGACTTCTTCATGGGCCCTTCTTTTGTCTCATATGCAACCAAATATATATTCATTAATATTAAATAAATATCAACACACATTGGCCAAGATATATTTATTACAAACATTATTAAATGCAATGGAGCTTTTATCACCAATAATGCTAGACCTTTGACATCAATGACAATATTTCCAACAATCTCTCCCTTTGTCATTGATGGCAACCTCAATCCTGAAACTGCCACATCCTATCACATACACATACTGTCATCTAAAAACATATAGTAACTCCCCCTTACTGTAGCAACTTGTACCTATTTTTGCACCTATAACTATACTTGTTATTCTCCCCCTTTGACATCAATGGCAAAGGGCCTACTTGGAGCTAACACTTAGCTCCCCCTCAACTGGTGCTAAACATAAATGGAAGAAAGTAATAGAAATTACTCCCAACTTCTCTCACAGATACTCAAATGTCTCTTTTGGTAGTGCCTTTGTGAAAATATCTGCAATCTGCTCTGTAGTACTAATATATTCCATCTTAACCTGTTGATCTGCAACCTGCTCTTTCAAAAAGTGATATCTAATGGGAATATGTTTTGTTCTTGAATGCATTACTAGATTTTTTGAAATATTTATAGCACTTGTGTTATCACAAAAAATGAAAATAGGTTCATCATACTTTACCTTGATATCTTCCAAAGTTTGCTTCATCCAAAGCACTTGAGTACAACACAATACTACTACAATATATTTTGCTTCAGCTGTAGAAAGTGATACTGAATTTTGCTTCTTACTTAGCCATGATACTAAGCATCACCAAGGAAGAAAGCTCCTCCACTTGTACTCTTTTTGTCATCTAAGCACCCTACCCAATTTGAATCTGTATAAGCAACTAAAGTGAAATCTTTACTTATGGGATACCATAATCCATAGTCCAATGTCCCCTTGATATATCTGAATATTCTTTTCACCAACTAAACATGACTATCTCTTGGAGATGACTGATATCTTGCAACCATACCTACTGCATGCATGATGTCTGGCCTCGATGCTGTCAAATATAAAAGACTACCAATCATAGATCTATATAAAGATTGATCTGTAACAAGTGAATCTTCATCCTTGCTCACCTTATTTCCTGTACACATAGGTGTGCCAACTGGTGCACAATCCTCAAAACCAAATTTCTTCAACATTTCCTTGGCATAATTACTTTGAGATATGAAAATTTCTTTATTTAATTGAAATATTTGCAATCTTAAGAAAAATGATAATTCTCCAAGCATAGACATCTCAAATTCTTTTTGCATTCTATCAGAAAAGTATTTTGTCATCTTTTCAATATTTCCTCTAAAAATGATATTATCAACATATACCACAACAATCAATTGATGTTCACTTTCTGTTTTGATGTAAAGATTACTATAAGCGAATCCTCTCTTGAATCCTTGATCTTGCAGGTACTTGTCAAGTCTTGCATACCAAGCTCTGGGAGCTTGTTTTAATCCATACAATGCTTTCTTCAATCTGCATACATGGTTACTAATATTTGAGAGAATAAACCCCTCAGGCTGCTCAATGTAGACCTCTTCTTCAAGATTCCCATTTAAGAAGGCAGATTTGACATCCATCGAAAACACTTTGAAATTTTTAAACACTGCATATGCAAAAAATATTCTAACAACCTCTAACCTTGCCACTGGTGTAAAATTTTCTTCAAAATCTATTCCCTCAATCTGAGCATATCCTTTACATACTAATCTTGCCTTATTTATGGTCACTTCTCCATTTTCATTCAACTTATTTCTATAAACCTATTTTGTTCCTATCACATTGTGATCTTTTGATCTAGGCACTAATTCCCAAGTATCATTCTTTTTTATTTGATTTAATTCTTCATCCATATCCTTAACCCAATGCTCATCATGTCTAGCTTCTGAAAATTTTCTAGGCTGAATTTTAGATAACAAAGAGAAATTAACTTGTTTAGATTCACTTACCATCATTCTTTTGGTGCGAATTTTTTTTTTAATCCCTGATGACGTCACTTTCATTATGATTTCTCTGAATGTATTTAGATGGAGTCTTGGTGCCCTTTTTCTCCTCCTTTTCCTCATCTTCATCTGATTCTTCAAAGCCTTCCTCTTCAATGATTTAAAGAATGTCTATTGGATCACTGATTCTTTGTGTTCCATCTTCTTCTATCCTGACATTTGCATTTTCAACAATTTTTTTGGTTCTTTTGTTATAACATTTATAAGCTTTACTTTTGCAATAATAACCAAGAAATAGACCTTCATCTACTCTAGATTGAAACTTACCAAGTTTTTCATCGGTTCTCTTTATGAAGCATTTGCTACCAAAAACTCTAAAATAATCAACTGTTGTTGGTTTGTCTTTCCATAGCTTGTTAACGAGTCTTGTCACTTTTGGCTCTTAATAAAGATCTATTCTGAATATGCACTGATGTACCAACTGCCTCCTTCCAATATTTATCTGTTATCTTAAATTTATTTAGCATTGTTCTCACCATCTCTTGAACTGTTCTATTTTTTCGTTCAACTACTCTATTTTGATGTGGAGTTATAGCTGCTGAATAATGTCTCTTTATTCCATGATCTTCACAAAACTTAATAAATTCATCTGACATGAATTCTCCTCCTTGATCTGATCTTAGACACTTAATCTTCAGATTAGTTTCATTCTCAACTAATGCTTTGAATGCTTTGAACTGTCTAAAAGCTTTTAATTTTTTCTTTAAAAACATTATCCAAGTCATACATGAAAAATAATCAATAAGCAACATGAAATATTTATCACCTTGAGTACTTTGAGTCCTCATAGGTCCACATAGGTCAGTGTGAACAAGCTCTAGCATCTGAGTGGTCGAGTACTCTTTTGTTTTCAACTGCCTTCTAGCCTACTTTCCATGCTGACAAGGTCCACAAAGCGTGTTAGATGGCTTTGTAATCTTTGAAAGATTCCTGATTGCTTGCTTTTTACTGATTTTGACAAGATTGTCAAAATTTATGTGCCCCATTCTCCTGTGCCATAGCCAATTTTCTTCAATCTGACTCAAACAACATTTTTGACCTTTGATGTCTAATAGCATATATAAGTTATTACCTATTCTCTGAACATCTGTAACTAATACATATGAATATTTTCTTCTAATTTCACAACCTTCTACATAAAACTTTAGTGTGTGCCCCTGATCACACATTTGACTTACACTCAAAAGATTATGCTTAAGACATTCTACATATAAAACATTTTTATTTTTAGTTCTACCATTATCTAAACTTAGTGTACCTTTTCCAACAATTCTGGGAATAGTATTGTCTTCAAATTTCACTATGCTACCATTGATCTTCTTCAAGGTTATGAACTTGCTCTTGTCTCCTGTCATGTGCCTCAAACATCTGCTATCAATAAACCATGACTTTTCTTCATTTCTTGCATGCAAAGCTGTCTGGACCAACATAGAACCTTCAAGTTATTTCTTTTGCCATGACTGAACCTTTTTCTTGATGAATGGAGCCCTAAAACTCTAGTCCTTGACTAACGCGAACACGCTTCTACAATATCGAGCTATGTGTCTGAAGTTGTTACACTTGTAAAAATTTATGGTCTCTTCATGAAAGCTTGATAGAGGATCAAAAGAGTTATAACTTCTGCTTGACTCTACATGACCTTCTTTTTCCTTATTTATGAGATTGTTATCTCTTTTTCTACATTCTAATTTCTTATGACCATATCTATTACAATAAAAATAGTAACTATAAAAATAGGACCTATTTGCGTATCTCTGACCTGATTGCCTTTTATAGCTTTGTTCCTTTCAACGTTCTTTGTCCTCTATATTCTTCACTTCTTCCCTTCTTGTTTCCTTATTTGTAAGAGCTTCAACATAGCTCTTCTTCTTTTCAAAACTGATACCTGTCTTATCTGATATTGCATTTTAGCTTTCTAATATCTTATTCAGCATATTAGTGTTATTCTCAAATTTTCAATCATTGGCCACTCTATCATTGATTGCTTTATTTGTTTTATCAAGATCTGCTTTTAAAGAAGTAATTTCAATAACATACCTCTCACATTCTTTTCTTGCTATTTCCAACTGTGCCGTTAGATCTTCTTCATTCTTCTTCGCTTCTTCAAAGTGTGCTTGTAGATCTTCAATTATCTCTTTTGACTCCTTTTTATTTTTCTCGATCTGGCGTTTCAATCTTCAATTTTTATTTTCAATAGCTTTTAACTCTTCTAAGGCACACATGAGTTCTCCTTCCATATTCACTTCGGCTACATCCTCTTCTTCTTCTTGATCAACTATTCTTCTGCTTGCAAAGGCACCTTCATGTATGGGCATCTTGTGCTTTCTTGATCTACCTTCCAACTGTAAAACTTTTTCAAAAAAGAACCTGCTCTAATACCAATTGTTAAGCATGGGATATACTGAGAGGGGGGGTGAATCAGTATATCATATATCTTATAAAACTTTTCCTTTATCAAATTCTACTTAATCAAACATTTAATATATGCAATAAAACTGAAATAATAAACACCACACAAGACAGAAAGAGACACCAGATATAAAGTGAAAACCCAATGTGAAAAAAACCATGGAGAACAATCTCAAGTATATGAATGAGCACCAACCCAAACAATATTCACAAGCACCAACTTGTAGGAGCACCAACCCCTTTGTTGAGCACCAACATAGCAACAATTCATGAGCACCAACCCACAGGAGCACCAACCCCTTTGTTGAGCACCAACACAGCAATAATTCATGAGCACCAACCCACGGGAGCACCAACCCCTTTGTGTATACCACACAAACTATCTCTCAAAGTTGTTATCTCAACAAATGATAGTTCATTACAACATCTCTTTTCTCTCTCTCACCTTTGCTCTTATAAGCTAGATATAATAAATACAAATCATATTCATCTCTCACAATTGCTCTTCTAAGCTAGATATTACAATATCAAATCAACCTCTATCACACACATTACAAGTGGCTTCTCAAGCCTTTATTTATAGCTTTCCAAATGACCTTTGGCCTTCCCCCTTTGTGACCCTTCAATCCTCATGGAAAATGGTGCCAAACTTGTATGACCCTTCATATCCTTGCCTTTGAAAAGTCATGTGGTGACCCTTCATGAGCAAAAACATCCTTCCCTCTTTTGTCCTTATCTTGGTGACTTTTCGTATTCCTCAAAGTGTCCCTTCATGAGAAATTGTGTCCTTCCTCTTTTGTATTCACTTGGTGACTCTTGAAATTCCCCAAGATGACTCTTCATGGAAAAATGCGTCCCGTCCTTCTTTTGTTTTTACCCTGTGGCTCTTTGACTTCTTCATGGGCCCTTCTTTTGTCTCATATGCAACCAAAAATATATTCGTTAATAATAAATAAAGATTAACACACATTAGCCAAGATATATTTATTACAAACATTATTAAATGCAATGGGGCCTTTATCACCACTAATGCTAGACCTTTGACATCAATGACAATATTTTCAACTATTAAAAATGGGAATAAATGAATAATAATTTTTTTTTTTAATAATTCTAGAAGAAAATAAAGATAAAAAATCATTTTAGAAAAAAAATGATAAAAATATAAATCATTTTAGAAAAAAATGAGAAAAATATAAATAATTTTAGAAAATAATGTATTTTAATTATAAATTATTATAATTTTTTGGACTTTGAAATGAGTCCTCCTGCTCATGGAAAAAGTTCTTTTGGTTTTGAAGTTTGTGGATAGGTCATCATTGTGTAGATGATGGTCGTTGATTACTTTCACACTCATGGTAGAAGCTCTCCTGTGTCTAGCGATTATGGAAAAAAGGTCATCACTGCACGGAAGACTAACATTGCTTCCCCTCATGGTCATGGTAGAATCTCTCCTGTGTCTGGTGATTATGGGCAAAAGATCATCGTTGTGCAAAAGACTAACACTGCTTCCCTTCATGCCCATGATAGAAGTTTTGTGTCTAGAATTTATGGGAAGAATGTCATTGCTACACAAAATATTGATGTTGTTTCCCTTCCCATTTGTGGTATAAGCTCCCATGTGTCTAGTGACTCTGGGCAAAAGGTCATCATTGCATGAAAGATCGATGTCGCTTCCCCTCATGATCATGGAAGCTCTCCTATGTCTGGTGATTTTGGGTAGAAGTTTGTCACTACGTAGAAGATTGACATTGTTTCCCTTCATGCCCATGGTAGAAGCTCTTTTGTGTCTAACATTTCTAAGTAGAAGGTCGTTGTTGCATAGAAGATTAATGTTTCTTCCATTCTTGCTCATGGCAGAAGCTCTACTATGTCTGGTGACTTTGGACAAAAGGTTATCACTATGCGAAAGTTTAAAGCAGTGTGAAAAATAGACAATATGCAGATATGTAGAAGACTATGGCAGAAGGTGCAAATCATAAAGTTGATTCAACTCAGACCTACCCAACCATTGGCAAAACTCTTGCTATTAACAGAGTCTTGGATGTCATAGAACTGGAAGCTACAATGAACCCTAGAGAGCATTTATCCTTCGTTGAAGTAGTATCTCGTAAGACATCCAAAAGCAAATCCCATACCTCTAAAACCTACATCTTTGGACCCTATTGTGACCTTTGATGAGGATATTGAATAAGTGATCAGATCAAGAGAATTCTTTTTAACCAAATGTCTCATCTACATATTCATGAATTACTAGCCAAAAGTTCAATTGGATCTTGAAGCATTGGCAACCCCTCCTAATAGGTACTCTTGAAATTTACCCTTGTGTAAAAAAATTATTTATTATTATTTTTCGTAATATTGAAGACAAGGAAAAGATTCAAAATAAATTTTGGTGCTTGAATCACCACCTCCTGGTCATTAAACCATGGTCCCCTACCTTTAATCCCCTCACAGAACCACTCAATGTTAAACCCATTAAGGTTCGCCTGCCTCATCTTTCTATTCAATTTTGGACTAAATCTAGTCTAAAAGCTATTGGTTATTCACTGAGTGATTACATGCAAATGCATCTAGATACTGACCATTTTTATCACACTACTTGTGCTAGAATTTTGGTGAATATTGACACCTCTAAGAATTTGGCTGAAAATATCACTTTACAAGTTGGGGACCACTCATGGTCCCAACCCATGGATTATGAAGGTTTACTATTTCATTGACACTTACCAAAAACTCCAGTTCCCTCAAAAAAAAGAAGGAATCCTCTTGGTGGAAAGATTGCAACCTTGACCTTTTGCAAGTGGATGCTGAAGAAGATTCAGATGGTTCTTATAGCGATTATATGTCACCTTTGGAAGATCTAGAGCCCTCTGTTCCAAATGAGGACCTTAAAAGTCCTCAATCTAAATATGTTCTGCTAAAAGACCTCATCTCTCCAGGGAAAGCCACGAACATGGTAGTCCCTTCCACACTAGTCTCCTTCGATAAAAACCCAAGTATGGGATTATCTAGGGTAGAAACATCCAAAGACCCAGCAGGGGAAGACAAATCCCAGCCCTGTTTTGTTGCAGAAGATAAGGAAGGCTGGACAAAGGTTCAAAAAAATAAAAAATGTATTAAAGTAGTGTTATAGCCATCCTGTATGACCCTCCACTTAGGGGGAATCCTAGTAGAGACTCCTAGCTCGAAGGGACTCAGAACAGAACCACAGAAGTTTATTACTGAAGGCAGAAAGAAAGATCATTGAAAATACACATAAAGTGGTTGGGTAGAACCACTGTCTATTTTATCTTGTTAGTTGTATTTGGCATGTTGTTATGCTTGCCCCATTGTCGTTGGTAGAGGCATGCTTTTTATGCGTAAACGATTCATCTTTCTCTCCTTTGTATTAAGTTTTGGGATCTTGAAAACCCATAACCTTTACACTATCAAATTAAAAAATATAGAAATAATGATAAAAATATTAAACAAGTTTTCAAAAAAAATACATAAAAGGGGAACAACAAAACACTGAAGAGACCCCTATGGAAAACATAAAGAAAGAAAGAAACATATGATAAAGGGGGGGAAATAGAACCGCCAATAATGTTAAAAACTAACAAATGAAGGGTTGGTGAAGAGAGAAGGTGAAAACTGATAAATGACACATCCCCTAGGAACATGAAGTCTATGTTTGTCTCCGCATAGAGTTAAAACTTGTAGCCTAGTTAAAATAGTTAAGGGACAACTAAAAAGAACAAATGGGTGGTTAGTGGGAGACCATCTTTGAATAAATGGAGATGACATATGATGGAAAGAGGTAATAATGATGTGAAGGTTGAGGAAAGACAAAATAAGAAATAAGATACCAATAAAAAAATTAAAAGACACAGAAAACAAGGAAAATACACTACAAAGGAAATAAAAGTAGGTGGGAATATGTAAAAATATTATTTGGATGCAAAGATAGCTATTATTAGGAGGTAAAATGGTAAGAATAAAAATATAGAAATAAAAGGAAGATACTATATGAAATCACATAAATTTCAAAAGCAACTAAGGACATCCAAAATTTGAAATGAGGATTACATATTGAGATTTTTTTGAAGACACAAATAAAGGGTCATGATATATAGAACTTCCACAAGTCCTTCCTACCAATCAAATCAATAAATCCAAAATTTGAAAGCATTCAATGAAACCAAAACAATTAGACCCACAAGGAGCATTTTCACTCTTCTAAGCATTAGTGTCATATTATCAAGATACACAAAAATACATACAATCAAAATTGGCTAAGATCTATCATACCTAATTGAACTAGAAATAACAGAGATACTACAACAAAATCCACAAGCATAAGTTATGGAGTAGCAATCACACTACAAAGTCCTAGAGAAGATGAAATTAGATGTTTGAAGTCGATGCCCATATTTTGTTTGCTCGATCAACATAATTAATATCATATTGAGCAACATATATGAAGAAATTATATATCTTGATCAACCTTACCACATTACAACAATGGTGATACACATAGAAATAGGACCCATGAACCAAGGGCATTACTACCACAAATATGACTATGATAAGTTTGTCGGTATAAAACTTTCCATCGCACTAACCATAACACACTTTAACTAGAGAGCACTTTCCATCCAACGTATTATCGACTGCAGGCTTTGATATCCGACAAAGTCCAATGTATTAAATTTTATTACAACTATAGGGAGGATTCCACAATAGCAAAAAACATCCAGACAGAAAGGGACATGATAAAAACATAAATGCAATATGATTTCTACACTGCAACACTAGATAAATTCCTTGAAAACCTTGAAAAAATAAAAACATGTGAGTAATTTTTTTGATATGGCTCTCTCTTCTTGTTTTAGCAAATTACATTACAAACACAATACAATAAAATAAGGGGTATTTTAATGGGATAAAAACAAATCATTAAGAGATCAAGTAAAGGAACATATAGATGCAAAGGGGGGGATAATGTAACAAAAAAATGGCATGGGAAAGTAACATAAAGAATATGGTAGTGGGGAAGTTTAGAATCTATACCAAGATAGTAAACAAATACATATATGAAGTGTGATTTGCAATAGACATTGACAATATGTATTGAGCCATTCATACAAATACCAAACCCTGTCCCTCTACTGTCTTAAAAAATATTGAATGAAAAAATAGAGGCAATCATTCTTGTGGTTAGAACATTGCCCATCAATCACAAGATGTTGCAACCATTAGATAGAGATGTTGAGGAATCACGAAAGACATGATCATCAACACAAATAGCAATGGGAGTGGAACAAGGTGCCATAATTGTGTCTACCCCACCAATAATTAGAGAGATAAGTACAATAATACCCATTATGGTTGATCTATCCAATTCTTGACCTGCAAGATAAAAGGATGGGAAACAATAGGGGATAAAAACACTATGGATAACTAGACACTTCCAAACAAACATTATGGACAACAAATGCCCAAAATACAATAATGAAGGAGACCACCATATTCACCATATGAAACTCAATCACAGGGAGGAGTAGAAACCTAAATTTTGTCATGAATACTTTATTATATTAATTTTGGCCCTATTTTACTTTAATTTATTTGTGCACTTCATCTAGATATAATTCACCACCTCACCCTATCCTAAGGACCTAATTAGACCTATTTATTTTCTAAGTTTCCATATGAAACCTACAAAAATGTTATAGTAGATAAAAACACCCCTAAGCATCTATACAGATGGATCCATACCCAAAACACACATGTTTCCCTAAAGGAGAAGAATGTTTAGTACGAGGGACAATAGTGGCATAAGTTATTATCCCATATGGGACATTCCTATCCTTAATCCTCTAACAATCATTTTTAAAATTTGAACCCTCCCTTAATTTATGACCCATGTTTTTAGGATTCTCAGCATGTGATTTTCCCTTTAGGATTGATATAAAGGCACACTCAAGTCATTCATTTTACCAACTTGGCAATTTGAATACAAAGGCATACTTACACTACTACACATTGATCAAAGCTTGTCTATTCTTCCCAAATCTAATTCTAAGCATTTCAAGCAATATTCAACCAAGTTAAAAGTATGTTTTATTAAAGCTAAAGAAAATTATGATTAAGTATTCAAACCATCTCTAGTTGTATTCATATAGTCAAAAAAGCACAATTGCACAAAGCACTTTAAGTGGGAGAACTACTTGGACTTAAATTCCCTCTTTGGATTATTGGATACGTAGGTAGCATTATCATCATGGAGGTGATCGGGGTTAGCTCGGCTCATTAAACTCCTCTCTTTTTTTTATTTATAGGTTTTCAATCATTGAAAGTCTTATTAGGGTTTAACATTTGGATAATTCATTTGTAGGCCTACTACATACTTTTGAAGGTTAAATCTCTGCTTACAAACCTAATTTAAGTTGTTGCAACTGATCATGCCCTGAGTTCCTAATTTTTAGCAAAAAGCAGAATTGACTAGTTCAAGACATTAGTGGTAGTCAATCATGTCCCAAGTTGGATGATCATGTCATTCACCATTTTTTATTCCATATTCTAGGTACTTGAGGATTCAACTCATATTTGTCAATTTCAATCCTATGTCAACTTCACACAATTAAATTTTGGATATAAATATTTAATTGTATCATTTCATTTTATAGCTAGTCTTCTCTCAATCGATTACATTTTTTCAACTTGTCAAAATTGTATTTACAACATTATGTTAGATTCTATTTAATTTATCTGAATCAAGATTAATTCACATATTAATTTAAATTCTAGATAACATATTCATGAACTCTTTTTTCATTTGAGCATTGCTTTAAATAAATTATCTTAGGGTTTAGATAAATTCTGGAATAATTGACACAAAAATAATTTTCTTTTGACCTTGGATCTACCTAACACTAAAAGAACTTGTTCTAGATCTGTGATTTAATATCCGACATTAAAATAACTTACTTTCAACTTTAGATTTAATAACTGACACAAAGTATTTTATTTTGACCTTGAATTTGATATTTGACATTGATAGCATTTTATTTTGACTTTGGATTTGATATCTGACATTAAAACTATCTTATTTTGACTTTAAATGTCATAAAAATGTATTAATCTCTATACACACAATAAACCCTTTTGTAGGATCTATATTTTATTATTATATTGTTTTCATTTGCAAAAACTCTATGGCTATATTGGATGAGCATGACATCACTAAAACTCATGAAATAAAATGAAACACATCACACAAATTATTAATGTAATTTTTTTGTAAAGTCAAGCATGACATATAAATTGGAGCAGTTATACATTCATGATGTTATAGATATTACTAATAAGTAATATCAAGTGATATTCAAATCTCTTTGCTTCAATATTCAATCAAATATTTTACTAGTTACAACTAGATGATGAACGGTATGTATGATCCCCTTTATTGTTCCTCTTCCTAGACCTCAAAGTTTTAACAGCTACCATCCCACTCCCATTATTTACCAACAAATAATATTAGATTTTTCCATCCATATTGTTAATAACTGATGAGGTAGACCACCACATCATGGAGGCAATCAACTCATTCATCATCAGCCCCTTACACTTATAGCAAGGCAAACAACTCACTCCAAAGGATATGATATCATGGATCAATTAAAAAATAATCATGCAAAGATTTCATAGTGGCAGCACAAATAATATTGTTCACAAGAGATGGTAGATAATCTTGTTTTGAAGATAACTTTGCATTTGAATCCATACAAGGTTTTGTGGTTATTGAAGGAACATCAAGTTCTGGGGAACGAACAATGTCTAATAAGTTTTTAAATTAGTATGTATAAGGATGAATTTCTATGCGACATAATTCCCATAGATGTTTTGTACCATGTATTTCTTGGAAAGCCTTGGCAATTTGACCACAAGGCACAGCATGATGTCCATGCAAAGACCTATACATTGGTGAAAGATGGAGTTAAAACATGCACTAAATTTGTTGAAGGATAAGTGTAAAGAAGTGGAAAAGAGTCCAAAGATTTTGATGATTTTAAAAAAATTATTGAAAGAGGTAAAGGAAAGTGTGTGTTATATGTTGGTTTATAAACTTATTATTTATCCTAGACTTGTTTTTGCATCTATGTATTCTCCTTCGATGTCAATTTATGTGTCGCTTTGTTTGATAAACTTGAACCCAGTATCAAATCTATGGGATGACTAATAGTTCTCATGGGTGGCAACCCATATGGTAAATCATTAGATACAACATATGCAAACTCACTTAGAATCTCTTTCACTTTGTGTGGAAGTATTCATTTTACTGTTACACCTACACTCACTTCTTAAAAGTGTGATCAAAGAAAGTTTGATCCTATGTGCAAACCAATAATATTAGCACCTAAGAAGAATGGAGAATGGATAATGTGCATTGATTCCATATCCATTTACAAGATAACAATAAAGTATAGATTCCATTACTGCACATGGATGATTTGATGGATTGCTTGAGTGGAGAGAGATACTTCACAAAAATTAACTTGAAAAGTAGATATCACCATAGTTGTAAAAGAGAAGGTGATAAATGGAAAACTATGTTCAAGACATATGAGGGTTTATATGAGTGGTTGGTTATGCCATTTGGGTTAACCAATGCACCAAGTACATTCATGGGATTGATGAATGAAATTCTTAAACCATTTTTGAATAATTTTGCCATATGTATCTTGATAACATATTAATTTTTAGTAGAACAAAGGAAGAACACTTGTGACATTTACACCAAGTGTTAAAGAATTTGCAAGATGAAAATTTGCTCATGAATTTTTAAAAAATATAATTTTATGCAGAGAAAATTGGTATACTTGGGTTTTGTGATTTCCCAAGAAAGTTTAAAGATGGATCTAGAAAACGTGCAAGCTATAATGAATTAATCATCAACTTATAGTACATTTTAGGTATGTAGTTTTCATGGATTGATGAGTTTTTACAAAAAAAATCATCAAAAATCTCATTTGAATGTATGCAAAGGTCATTGATGAGATACACAAAGAAAATAATTTGTTTGGAGTGCAGAAGTGAAATATAGTTTCCAGCAGTTGAAGAAGAATATCACTAAAAAGCCAGTGTTGAAGTTTCCAAATTTTAGTAAGGTATTTAATGTAGATGCAATGTGAGTGGCATAGCAAAGGAGTTTGGATGAGTCAAGAAAGAATACTTATCACATGTTTTAGTGAGAAGTTAAATGATAGGAAGCACAAATATTCAATATATAATCAAGAGTTCTATCCAATTGTGCAAGTGTTAAAGAAGTGGAGACATTATTTGTTGCTTAAGGAGTTTGTATTGTATACAGACCATCAAACATTGCAATTCATTAATAGTCAGGGTGAATTGAATCATAAGCATATAAAGTGAATTTAATTCCTACAGAGTCATTCATTTTTGTTGAATCAGAGGAGTGAAAAATTAAACATAGTTTCATAAGCGTTGAACAAAAGAGTTATTTAGTTGAATCAATAAAGAGTGGAAGTCATAGGATTGTATCTTATGAAGGAGATGTATAAATAATATAAAGATTTTATATATGCATGGAAAGCATGTACAATACTAATGAGTGGTGATAGAACACCATGGTTATGTTAGAGTGGCCCACAATCGGATCTACTCAATAGGATCGAATGCATAGAAAAAACATGTATAGAGTAATGAAACATGAAAAGAATAACTCAAAAGAGGAAGAAAGAATATTTTCACAATAAATAAATTTTATTAAGAAGAATCAGCATTATTAACCAAAAATACATAAGAAGGTTCCTTATATAGGTGAAAAATAGACAAATTCCAACATCCTCATGCATGTGAGATTATTTTCCCTGTAATGATCTTTATTAAACCTAAGCAAGCTTGACTAGACCGTGTAGATAAAACTCAACAGGATAAAATTCTACACCAAAACTCCCCCTTAAGCGTAGCTTAGGTGGGTAGAAAAATTGGGGCCTAACATAAAACCCTGATAAGGTACCCAAGTACATAGAGATAATCCCCCATAGGAGGAAGAAGATGGAGTTGTCTGAACCCCAAGAAGAGCATGCAAATGAAGATGCTTGCTCTTAGTGAAAGTTTTACTGAATATATCAGTAATTTATTATGTTGTCTAGATGTAGTGGAGATCAATGACCTATTCATGGATGAGCTCCCAAATGAAATACATGTTAATTTTGATATGTTTGGTTCGTTGATGGAGGATTGAATTCTTGCAAATTTGAATTGTGTTTTGGTTGTCATAGAAGATGATTGTTGATCATAGAAACTAGATGTTAAACTCAGTGAGAATCTCTTGAATCCAAATAGCCTCAATGGTAGCATTAATAGTTCTTCTGTATTCTATCTTTGTAGAAGATAAAGTAATAACATTTTGCTTCTTACTTGACCAACTAATCAGACATGAACCGAGGGAGAAACTGTAACCTGAAGTAGACTTGTGATTTTAAATGTTTTCAGCCTAATTTAAATTTGTATAACCAATCAAGACAATGTCAATGCCCGTTCCATGGTGAATCCTGAAACTATGAGTACCCTAAATGTAGTGGAGGATCCGCTTAGCTAGTTTTCAATGTAATTCATCTGGTTCTTGCATAAATTTGGAGACCATACCCAATGCATATGGTGTGTAAGGTAGATGAGACTGCCAACAAGTTTTCGATACAAGGTAGCATCAACCAAAGGAGATGGAAAATCATCATCAAGATTCACATCAGATAGAAAAAGAGTCAACATTGGCTTACATTTAATCATGCTAAACTGTGCAAGCAAATCAAAAGAATACTTGGATTGTGCAATAGTGATCCTAGAGTCAGACTGATAAATTTCAATCCCGATGAAGTAGTGCAACAAGCCCAAGTCAATCATTGAGAACCTATTAAACAAAACAATTTTCACTATCGTGATGGTGGATAGACAACTCCCTATGATCAACAGGGCATCCACATAGAGAAACAGAATCAACAACGAATCATCTTACCATAATATGTAGACATTTGAATCAAAATGACATTTGGTGAACTTGATTGAAAGAATAAATGAGTTCATCTTGGCATACCAAGCTCAGGGAGCTTGTTTGAGGCCATAGATAGATTTTTTAAATTTGAAAACTAAAGAAGAATCTTCCACAAATCTTTGTGATTGCTTCATGTATATTTCTTTTTTTAGGTCATTATGAAGAAAGGCACTCTTCACATCCATTTGATGAACATCCCAATGATGTGTTGCAACAATGGCAAGAGAGAGTTTGATTGAGTTCATTTTGGCAATTGGAGAGAACGTCTCAATGTAGTCAATGTCAGGCACCTGAGAAAAATCTTTTGCTACCAAACATGCTTTGAACTTGTCTAGAAATCCATCTACTACAAAATTTGTTCAATATATCCACCTACATCGAATAAGTTTTCTTCCCTTAGGAAGTGGAACTAAATCCCAAGTGTTGTTCCTTTGCAAGGAAGGAACTATACTCATCTTCCATAGCAATATCCCACTCAGGAGTGCATGATGCCTCGCAAAATGATTACATATTGAAATCAAATGTAATGAAAGCATGTGAGGCATCTTGAAATTGTGAATGGGTTCACCTATTCTCTGATAGATCTCCAACCCATTGGCCAACACTTTGTAGTGTTTTTCTAGTCCAAAGAGGACCAATGCTCGGAGAGTTAGGAGGAGATTCCTTATCATCTGAAGATAATCTAGGAGGGGAATCCTCATCACTACTCTCATCGTAAGAACTAGAAGAAGAATATGGATCATCAAGAGGTTGATCAGGGAGATCCGAATCATCAGAACTGTTATCACATCCAAGTGTGTCTAAAGAATGGTGAGAGGTGTCAAGTGTGGAGTCTAAATAACCCTCTATAAAATGAACACTCCTCTTGATGAACAACTCATGAGTGGTGGGATGGAGAAGCATGTATCCCTTAACACCCATAAGATATCCAATGAAGATGCAAGACTAACTCTGAGGTTCTAATGCCTTGTGTTTATTCGTGAGAATGCAAGCCATAGCAGGTGAACCAAACACTCAAAAGTGCTCAACTGTGGGTTTCTAACCGCTAAAAGCTTCAAAAGGGAGTGGCTCCCTTTAATGCTTTGTGAGGAACTTGATTCTGGATATAATAAACATAGTTGATGGCCTCAGCTCAATACTTAGGTGCAAGAAACTTGGAGTGTAGCATGCATTTGGTCATTTCCTTCAAGGACCTATTCTTACGCTCTATAACACCATTCTGTTGAGAACCATATGAAATTGTATGTTGTAGTTCAATCCCCTCCGGTATACAAAATTACTCAAAATGGTTACTTACATACTCACCACCATTGTTCATGTGCAAAATCTTGATGGTTTTAACTGATTGTTTCTCTACAACGCTTTAAAGCCCTAAAAATGATTTAAAACTTTAGATTTCTGCTTTAAAAAATACACCCAAATATACCTCAAATAGTCATCGATGAAAGTAAGCATGTATTTAGTCTTAATAAATGAAGGTTTTGGAAATGAACCAACAATGTCACTATGAACAATCTCCAATATCTATTTAGCTCTCTGTGATTTTTTCTTGTCATACTTCTCCTATGGATACTTACCAAAAATGTAACTCTAACAAACTCCGTCATAAAATTTGACTCATGGCAACCCTAATGTTAGAACAATTAATGTCTAAGTGGTTATTATTAACCCTTGCCTTACATTGGTAAGTAATTAAATAAATAATAATATATTGTTTATTTACTCAAGGTGTAAACTTCGAGAAAATAAATAATCTTATTATGGTTATTTAATATTTTCTAAATATTTATTAATTGCATTCATCGGGGTGGATGGACCCATTATTTTCACAACAATCACATCCCCTCGTGAATTATTATAATTAAGGTTTTATCCCTATTATAAAATATGTCAAATACAAAAATATTCAAGTATTCTTGTGTGTGGCAAATACTTGTCTGAGAAAAACTTGTGAAGAATTTCTGTGAGTGAGATGAAGAAGATTTGATGTATTGGGCTTATTGTTGTTTCTCAATATTGAATATCACTTTGTTGGTTTTTTACTTTTTTGAATTTCAGAATAAATACATGTGTTGTGTTTTATTGATCTGGGCTCATTATGTTATGCTTTGTTCATTAACTCTCTTCTATGTCCATGTTTATTACAGTTATGTATTTTACAGTGGTATCAGAGCCAGTTGAAAAGATTTTGATTAGGAAACATATAGAATATTGAATTGATATTTTAATTTATTCAAAGTCTAAGCAATTGGATGCCATTGTATGACCTGGGCACTTTAAAAAAATTGAAACTCAGTTTTTTGTACATCAAATTGCTTTCTGAAATTTTATTCACTTAATTTTGCAAAAATAAGGCCCTATGTAATTTTTTAAGGCTTGAGAAGTTCTGGATCAGCTTATTCAAATTTCTCTCTCCTCCGTTAACGCACATGTACGCCCTGGGAGGTTGGCAAAAATTGTTTTTGGCACCAAAAACTTTTTTGAAAGACTTATTGGCATTATGAAAAGATTTCAAGAAGATTTGCAAATTTTGAAGCCCTGAGAAGGCCTCTTATCTCTCTCAAGCTTTTCCTCTGCTCCCAGAGCTACGTCATTTCCACCTACAGGGAAATATTAAGGTAAGCAAAGTTTTGTCAAATATTTAAAAAATATTTTATTTTTCAAATTTATAAATTTGATTTACCTTTTATTAAATTATTTCACAAAAAAGTTAAAAAATAAGTAATTTGTTTTTACTTTTGTTTACATGCACGATAAATAAATATTTTTTATATTTTTTTAAAAATAGTTAAATATAATATTTTGCATGTAAACCTTTGAATTCACTCATAGATAAATTGGTGATTATATTTTTTTGATAAAAACTTGTAAAAGATAAGTCTAGTGTTCAATTATCACTAGCATTTTTCTTTTTATCTTCTTATTGACTTTAGTCAAAATTAATTGAAAATTAATTTAATTTGAATTTCATTTTTTAGTTTGTCTTCTTTCTCACATGAAAACTCTCTGACTTGTCGACTAGTCCCTCTTTCGACACTTGATCTAAGTCTAAACCTAGGTAAGTATAGTCATCTAACCAGTCAATCTTAAGGTTTTGGCATATTTTGGACACATTGGAGTGATCCAAAAAAAATTTAAGCCTCTTATTATTGTTTTTACACCTTTTTTAATTTTAGTGACTAAGTGGTCACTTTGAGTGTGACTCTTTTGACACTTAGATTTGAGCATTTTTAATTCAGTTTTTTGTATTATTTAACATCTAAATTATGTAATTAAATATATTTGCACTTGTGATTTATCTTTTTTATAAATTTAAGTTAAATTCAAATTTAAAAAGTTTCATTTTAAGCATTTGTTTACTGTTTTGTTTAAAGGAAAATTATGGGTTCGTCTCATTTTTCCTTAGATAAATCTCAAATGTTTAATGGAAATAATTAAAATGTATGAAAAAATTGTATGAAATTTAAATTTATGGCCCACAAATTTTAGAATATTGTCATTGGGACTGAAAAATCTCCTTTTGGACGACATGTGATCCCTAAGCTTACCAATGCATTTCAAATAAAATCATAGGAAACTATGTCCATTATCTTATGGAATGTTAAGAATGAATTCTTTCTCCACATTGGTAATCAAAAGTTTCCTAGTGATGCTTGAAAACTCATTGTATCCATGCATGAAGACACTCGTCTTTTAAAGATCATTAAATTAATCTTTGAATTGCTAACTACACCTATGAAGGATGATGAAAAAATTGTTAATTTTGTTATTAAAATTAAAAATATTAAAGCTCAGTTAGATGGATATAATTATAATTTAATTCAAGATCAGTTATTTTATTTTATTATTCAGTTAAATATTTATGAAAAAATTTAAAAATATTTTAATTTTGAATTCTAAATATCAAACTGAGCAAGATATCTCTAACCTTACCACCTTGTTTGCTCTCCTGATTCAGGAAGAGCAAGTTATAACAAATTTTGATTCTAAGGAGAATGCTACTCAGGTACTTGTCACTCTAAATAATATTTTTGATAACACTAAAAACTATAAATCTAACCCTAATTCTACTAAAGACAAACATAGGAACAAAAAGAATGGTAATAAGAATCATACACTTAAGTTTAATAAAAATTGCAATCTATGTGATAAATTTGGTCATAGAAAAGAAACATGTTATAAAAATAAAGATAAAAAACAATCAAACTTCTAAAAATAATAAAGAGAAAAATTTCAATCAAAACAAGCAAAAGAATAAAAACCTTAATCAGAATAACAATCAAAATTCAAATGTTATTGCTTTATATGTTGTTTTATATGCTTCAAATAAAAATGAATAGATTTTAGATAACGGTGCATCGCACTATATGATATGTTTAACTGATATTTTATATGATTTTAGAGATATCTCTCAAAAAATTTACTTAAGAGATAATTCTTTTTTAAAAGCAACTAAACAGTGAAAAACGAAATTTTTAAATGTTATTAAAAATGTTTTCTACGTACCTAAGATTTTTTTTTTTTTTAAATTTCTCAACTTACAAATGATAATTTCATTGTAGTTTTGCTTAAAAATTGTTGGTCTATTAGAAATCAATCTAGATCATTGATTGTTGAAGGTGTTAAAAAGAATGGTTTATATATCTTTTCTCCTTCTGCGTGTTCACTTTCATCGCACAATAAAAATAAAACTCAGCTATAACATGAAAGATTAGAACATGTTAATTTTAGAAGTTTACATTATATGTATGTAAATAATCTCATTGTTGGACTTCCTTTTCCCTTCTCATCCTGAAACTTGTAAAGGTTGCTTACGTGATAAACAACACACTAACCACTTTCATAAGAATCATAATACAAATTCCTTGTATTCTTTAGAATTAATTCATAGTGATGTTGTAAGTACTTTAGAAGTTACTTATCTTAATGGTTCATTATATATTGTTATATTTATTGATGATTATACTAAAATGATTTGGTCTTATTTTATTTTAAAAAAATATGATGTTTTTTCAAGTTTTAAAAATTTAAAACTTACGTTGAAATTGCATCTAATTTGTCTATTAAGAGATTAAGAACTGATAATGATGATGAATACGTTAATAAAGAGTTTGATTTTTTTTGCATTAGTTGTGCTATTGAAATGGAATCAACAACTCCCTAATCCCCTCAATAAAATGGTATTGCTGAAAGAAAAAATCGCATCATCATAAAAATAGTTAGAACAATATTACAATCTATAAATATTTCTAAGTTCTTATGGGCCAAAATCATGAACACTAATATTCATATTCTGAATAGAGTCTCTATCAAAGCCTTGCATCTTTCTACCCCTTTAGAGATGTGGACTAAAAAAAAACTTAGTGTGACTCATCACAAGATTTTTGGTAGCCCTGCTTCTATCTTTATCCCTATAGTTAAGAAGAAAAAGCTCGATCCCACTTTTTATTCGTGCATTTTTTTAAGATATGGAGGTAAGACAAAAGGTTTAAGAGTGCATGATCCCTCTAAACATCATATTATTGAGAAATGAAATGTTCTTGTTCTTGAAAAAATTATGAGTCTTTTTTGGATCCTCTTCTGTGTTCTTATGTTGATGAACTTGACTCTCATTTTTCTCCTTATGATGAAATAGATGCCCTTGAGAAATTTGATCCATTTCTGGATAACTTAGAGTTTGAAGAACCCCCTGAATTTTATGTTTATTCTAAAAGACATAAATGGGTAGAGTCCTTAATTCAATCTTCTAATGTTGATAACTTTAATAAATAACTAAAAGTCAACATTTTTAGCATGTATTAATGACTATGTATGAGTGTGAACCTCAATCTTTTAAGAAAGTCACTCAAAATGATAGATGGAATGTCGGTATGCAAGTTGAATTTAATACTTTAATTAAAAATCAGACTTGAGATCTTGTCCCTCCTTTGCCTAAAAAACATAGTCAGTTGTAGGTGGATTTATAAGATCAAATATAATTCAATTGATAAAATTGATAAATTTAAAGCGAGATTAGTTGCTCGCAAGTTTACTCAAAAACTCGAGATTGACTATGTTAAAACATTTGTTCTTGTAGCAAAAATGAGCACTGTTAAACTTTTTATTGCTCTTGCAGTCCAAAATGGTTAGATTATCCACCAGATGAATGTCAAGAATGTATTTCTAAATGAAGATTTAGAAAAAAAATCTACATGACTCAACTTAAAGGTTTCATTGACCCTAATAAATAACATTATGTATATATGTTAAAGAAATTTTTGTATGGTTTAAAACAAGTTCCTCGAACTTGGTATTCTAAAATTACTTCTTTTTTAAAAGAATTAAGTTTTTCTAATTGTTATTCAGATAATGATTTATTTGTTAAAGATGAAAAATGTCATTTGAGCTTAATTGTATTATATGTTGATGATTTATTGATTACTGATGATCTAACTAATTTAATTCATAAATATAAAGATAAACTAAGTCAAATATTTGAAATGATTGATTTAAAAATTCTACATCATTTTTTAAGAATGATTATATTTTAAAATAAAAATTTAATTGTTGTATCACAATCTCAATATGCACATATTCTTCTTGTTAAGTTTAACATGCTTGATTGTAAATTTACCACTATTCTTATTGAAGTTGGTATTAAACTTTATCCTAAACTTGCATGTGAAAAAGTTAACCCTACTTTGTATAGACAGATTATTGGAAGTTTGATTTATCTAACCATTACTAACCCAAATATTTCATATGTTAGTGTTGCTTCTAAATTTATGCAAGATTTTTATTTGGATCATTGGAAGTTAGCTAAACATACCCTTCGTTATATCAAAGAAACTATTAAATATGATTTATTTTATTCTTCTATTGATAATGTTAAATTATATGGTTATTATGATGTTGACCATGTCGGTGATACTTTAGATCGTAAATCTACTTCTGGATATGTGTTGAAGTTTGGTGCAGGGACTATCACTTAGAGCAGTAAGAAGCAACTTACTATCTCTGTCTTTTCTACAAACGTTGAGTACATAAATGTTATTGAAGTTGCTAAAGAAGCCATGTGGCTACTAAGGTTATTAAAAGAACTTCATTTGAATATTTTTGAGAGTATCATATTTTATTGTGATAACCAAAGTTATATAGTTCTGGTGAAAAATTTAATGCAACACCAAAGAACTAAACATATTGATGTTCATGTGCATTTTGTCCGAAAAAAAGTCTTCAATGGTAATATTAATCTGCAGTTTTATCCTACGGATGAACAAGTGGCAGATATCTTCATAAAACCACTTGGTACTACTAAGTTTTATCAGTTTCATGTAATATTGGGCCTCTCGAAATTGTCATTGAGGGGGAGTGTATATGACAGCCACTTCCTAACGACCAAGGGTTTCTTCTTCATCTCTATACTTCTTATTGTAAAACATTGTAAATTTCATGTGAAAATTATGTGATTTGAATAAACTTCATGTAGAAGTTTTACTTTTGTATTCCAGTACATTTAAAAGCATAATTTGTAATGGAGGTCCTTATGTTATAAAAGGCTCCAAATATGCTTAGTAATTATTCATGAGAAATAGTGAGATGTAATCTCATAATCATGCTAACCTAAACTTAATTTCCAGTAGTTTATGGATTATAATTCATTTTGTGTCAAAAAATAATTTTTTTGTATGATGAAAGTTTTTAAAATCCTTCATATTTTGCACATAGTATAATTCTTTTATGGTGACTTTTTGCACATAGTATAATTATTTTATGGTGACTATGGTTTTTATCCCCACTTAGCATTAAGAGGGAGTGTTAGAACAATTAATGTCTAAGTGGTTATTATTAACCCTTGGCGTACATAGGTAAGTAATTAAATAAATAGTAATATATTATTTATCTACTCGAGGTGTAAACTTCGAGAAAATAAATAATCTTATTATGGTTATTTAATATTTCTCAAATGTTTATTAATTGAATTTATTGAGGTGGTTGGACTCGTTATTTTTACAATGGTAACATCCCCTCATAAAACATTATAAATAAGGGTTTACCTTTATTGTAAAATATATTCAATATAAAAATATCCAAATATCCCTGTGTAGTAAATATTTGTCTGAGAAAAACTTGTGAAGAATTTATGTGAGGAGTGAGATGAAGAAGATTTGATGTATTGAGGTTATTATTGTTTCTCGATATTGAATCACTTTGTTGAGTTTTTCACCTCTTTAAAGTTTTCTCAGAATAAATACATGTGTTGTGTTTTATTGATCGACTCATTATGTTATGCTTTGTTCATTAACTCTCTTCTAGGTCTGTGTTTATTACATTTATGTATTTAACACTTGAAATCATGTCTTGACGACTGAGTTGCTTTAAGTAGCGATAGTTGAGATGCCCAAATCGCTCATGTCATAGTTTACTCAACTCATCTAGATGAGTGAGTAATGCAGTAGAGGGTTGATCGTGAGCAAAATAGGAGAAAGCATACAACCTAATTGGTGATCTATTCTCCCAAATGCAACAATGGGATCACTTTTAGATTCCCTAATAATCATAGAATTGGTTGTGAATGCAACTCTTTTGTCTGAATCGATGTGAGTGATCTGATAAACAGAGAGGAGATTAGTGGACAAAGAGGGAACACATAGAACATATAAAATGCTCCATCATTCAATTCAACATATTCTCTCCCACTAACTTCTGCGAAAGTATCATCACCCAACAAGATGGAAGGCATAAAACAAGGCTCCAAGGATTCGAACATGTCTTATGAAGTTATGTGGTGCGATGCACTAGAGTCAATAACCCATGTGGAACATTGGGATGCAATTACGAGTGTTTGGCCCTTCTTACTATCTTTGGCCTTTGAAGACGTCTGTGCTAATAAATTTTGAGTAGAAGAATCAGAGACACTGATATTGTGCTTCTCGAGCATTTTTTTTAGTCGATCTATCTACTTCTTCATGCATTTAACTTCATCATGCTCAAATTTTTTGCAATAGCCACATGTAAGTTGCTCTTTCTTGAATTTTCCATCTAAAAATGACTATTTTGATGCTTTTGGCTTAGCATCAGATTTATGACCCTTTCTTTGCTCGAGGTCTTTATTTTATTTCTTGTCCTTACTGCTTGAAGCTTTTTGTTTGTCATGACTCATAAATAAGGCATGAGATTTGGAGGACTTCAATGTACTCTTTGAATGAGTGTGTCTTGCTCCCGAGTCAAGTCAACAGCAAAGTCATCCAATGATTACATTGTCCATGTAACTCCAAGGGCACGTTTGGTGGCATGGAAGGTAGAAACGAATATAGAATAGTCAAATCCCAATTTGACAAAGATAGAAAGAATCAATTGATCATCTTTTTTGTCAATGTCGTACAGTTTCAACTATAGCCTGAGTGATTTGAACTTTGTGAAAAAAATTTGTATTGTATCAAAGTCATCTGAGCTCAAACTTATGAACTCATGACCCCTCATTTTGTCCTGCCTTCCAAAGAGTTTATCCAATAAAATCCACACTTGATTTGGAGTTGTTGCAAATCCGATATGAAAAAGCAAGTTGGAAGACATAGATAGACACAATAGACCATAGGCTTCGTCACTTCGGTTGTACCACTTCACCTTCTATGCATCAGGTTTCAATTTTGTTTATGTACCTATCATGATTTGGTGTAAGCCTTTGTTCCTCAAAAAGATTTGCACTTTGACTTTCCGTTCGTGATAGTTGAATGGTGTTTAAAAGTAGAACTAAACTAAGATCCATGGTGTAGAAACAAAGTATTTGTTAAACTATGTTGTAGACTGGTAATGTAACACCACCTTGAATCTGCAGAGGTTCAAATTGACAAGACATGAGAATAGCACCAATGCAAAGAACTCGAGAAAACATGTATTTTCAAAAAAATATCTCCTCGAAAGGACCAACGAGCTAAACGTTATGCTTGATTCAAGTTCAATATGGCAAGATGATCCTCTGCTTTGCAAAAATTGAGTGTTCAAAACTTGGAGTTAGGTGCTAAGATTAAGGCCCCACTAGTAGGAATCCAAATTTAAGCTCCTTTCGTGTGACCACACTATATGACCAGGGGGCTAAGGGGTAGGATGATGGTGCTTCCCCTTGATGATGTCACTTTACACTGTAATGTGGCTTGGCGAGTGATGTCACTCCCAAAATATCCCATTTTTATCAATAAATAGTGTCACAAACTACTATATTAAATTTGATGGTCATGCTCACGTCGCATAAAGGAGGTGTCCATTGGTGGTTGTTTATGTGTCTAGCACTGATGGGGAGGTAGGCCTCCAGACCTGTGATGGCATTTTGCATTGTCGATTCATTGTGAAATTAGTGTTCGAGACGTTGGGCCTTGGACCCCGCAATGGCATGGCATGCAAAACCACATCGATGCATCTGATGCAGCTAGACAACGGGCCTTAGGCCTCGTGCATTTTCACGTCCAAAACCGCTGTTAGTAGGGCTTAAGCCTCACGCATCATCGCATCCGAGGTGATCGAGCAGCGAGCCTTGGGCCTCACAAAGGCATGGGGCATAGTCGCGTGTTTACGTTGGTCAAGGTCGGACCAGCAGTCCTTTGGGCTCACAGATGTACAAATGTGCGTGCACAGTTCATGTGTTGTGTCATTGCACAGAGGGTTTGAAGAGGTTGAAATTTATTGAAAATGGCAAAAATGCTTACAAGGAGAACTCAGATCTTGGAAAAATTGTACGTCTTTATTTAAATCTAACAAATACCCACTTCGTATTTTGCAAAACCTAGAAAAACTCAGAAAAAAAATCTAGATTTGAGTTCTAGATGGTACATAATTTGTAGATTTAAATAAATGCTCTCAAACCCTCCAAAAAAAGCAAAAATTGACTATCATAAAACCAAATCGTGTTTACAGTCAATCCTAAGGTTTTGACACCTTTTGAATCCAACAATGTCTATTTTTCATTAAGATATCTTGGATGTAGTGATCTACATAGTTTTTTAGAAATCCCACCAAACCCTTGAAAATCAAAATCATGAAAAACATCTGAACAAATTGAATGCAAGGCCTTATCATAGGAGCAATGACATTCGGCTACTAGCAAAGCTCTGATACCATGTCGGAGTAAGCCACAATCAGATCTACTAGATAAGACCAAACGTATAGAGAAAACATGTATGGAGTAGTGAAACTTGAAAAGAACAACTCAAAAAAAGAAAGAATCTCTTCACAATAAAGAAATTGTATTAAGAAGCATTAGCATCATTAGCCAAAAAGTACATAAAAAGGTTCTTTATATAGGTGTAAAATAGACAAGTCCCAACATTCTCATGCACATGGGATTATTTTCTCCTTAAGGACATTTACTGAACCTAAGCAAGCTTAACTAAACCATGTAAACAAAACCCAGTGGGGCAAAAGTCTACGCCAACAAGATATATTGTTTACTATAAAAAGGATTGTTATTCTAAAGAGTGCAATTGTGTATACATAGAGTTTCAATACGTAATAATATGATCAAAGAAAAGCATAGTGGAGGTTTAGCAGGTCATTTTACTTATGACAACATATGCATGGTTGTTTAAAAATTAGTATTGGCTAAACATGAGTGTAGATGTGCACAAGTATGTTCAAGGAATGTAGAGTTTGCCAACTAGTGAAAAAAAAAAGTCAAAATGCAAAGTTGTATCAACCATTACGTATTCCAAAGAGACCATGGGAAGATATAAGTATGGAATTTGTTTTAGATTTTCTTAGAACACAGAGAGGAAATGATTCATTGTTTGTGATAATGATAGATTTTCGAAGATGACACATTTTGTTACGTCTAGGTGTATACATTAAAATCTAATATTAGACACTTGGCAATGTTAGTCTTAACCTACCTTCATCTTACATGATTTGTGTGTATACATATGGCTCTTGCACACCCTTTTATCCTATCTACTTGCCTTCTATGGGCCTGACCTTCCCAATATGTTATCGGTCACTATCAGAGTTCCCTAGTATGTGTCTAACATGCTTAAAACCATACTCAGAGTATCTCTAGACCATCACATTAGTATTCATGCATCTCACACGAGTCTATCAAAACCCAAACGTCTTCAAAATTTTACAAGCGTCTAAGTCTAATGAACTTGTCCTCATGCTAATTAATGGTCATTTTTCAAATTCAAATTATCTTTAAGGATCAACCCATGCGTTTCCCATGTCGGTGGCATGAAAAGCTACCCAAAAGGTCAACTATCTCTACATGTCAAACCTAAACTTATTTTTCTATCTAGCACTCATCAAGGATACATCTCTACACATATGTGCATTGAGAGGGACTGCTCTAAACTTCCCAAATCATAAATCAGTCACAACCAGCAAGCCCTAGCCAACTCTGAAGCACCAAGTTTGCCATTGTCAAGTGTCGAGAGCTAGATTATAGGTTGCATTCATAAATGGAACACCATTGCACCAATGCATCTAACTGAGAAAACCAAGTATGGTTTGACTCCCTCTTTGAGCATTAGATATGTAGCTCAACCATTCATTGGGGAGTGATTGAGGTCAACTCAACCCAACTTTCTTCTCCATTTTTTAGGTTAACCTAGTGTTGAAAGTTTAATTAGGCATTTGAAGTGAAGGAGATTGGATTTGCATAAGCAAAAAGCATTTGATATTACACATAAGTATGGTTTATAAGTAGGCGTAACGACCTATGCCAAAATAGTGAGTCACAACTTCACAAGATGAATTCAACAGAAGCAAATGCCTATGTCAAAAAAAGGCATCCAGATGTTGACAGAGTCATCAGCAAATCCAGATACTTAATTTCCCATTTCCAGTAGTGCTAGGCTCATTTTCCAATCCTTCTAGTCAACTACATTTAGATTTAAACCTGCACAACCCTGAAACAAGTTATCTAAATCCCTTCAGTCATTTCCATTTATAGTAAATTGCAATTATACAATCATACTCTACATTAGCATTCAGATTTGTGCATTACTGCCATATATTATACATATTGAATTATCCTACATTTTATGGTTGTTTAGATAATCGGTCAAAATAAAAGGTAAAATAGTAGGAAGACTAGTGATGCAACAAACATTGTTGACTTGTTTTTCAGGTAGCTGTGTGGTTGTATGCTTTGTGTGCAACATAGTATCAAACGGAGGTTGTGAAATTTGTAAGCTATTTCTGGAGGACGTGAAATAATTTGAATGGTAAGTTATAGTCTAATTCAACATATCATCCTCATACAAGTGGACAGATTGAGATAATCAACATGAGTTTGGATAATTTGTTGAAATGTTTAATTGAAGGTAAGCCAAGAACATGGGATAATATCGTGGAGCAAACTAAGTTTGTATACAATAAGTTAGTGAATATGAATACAAGGAAAACACCATTTCATATTGTTTATGGGTCTAGTCCAAGAGGAGTTAAGCCATGTAACAGCAGAAGTGAGCAAAAAAAATATATTGAATCGAAAGATTTTGCAAAATATATGCAAGAAGTGCATAAGCAATTGTGCAAACAGTTGGAGAAAAGTAGTGTGTAGTACAAATAGCGCACATACATGAAGAGAAACGAATTGGAATATCAGGTTGGAGATTTGGTCTTATCACACTTGAGGAAATAGATTTCCAATAGGCACTTTTGATAAGTTGAAATGGAAATATATTTGGCCATGCAGAGTGTTGTGAAAGATTGTAAAGAGTTCCCTAAAGGGATTGATATATCACCTATTTTCAATGTCATTGACTTGTATCCATATTATGAAAGACGGTGATGAAAGCGCAAATGTAGATTCTAAACAAGTTGATTGGATAGCGCAAATGCCAGAAAAAGAGCATGATGAAGTGGAATAGGTGATTGACAAGCGAGTTGAAAAGACTATGCATAGAAAGAAATATATAAAATATATGGTAAAATGTAAAGGTAGAAGAATTAAAGATGCAACATGGATAAGCGTATTAGAAGATGCAAAACAAGGAATACCATTAACATAGCTCTTAGAAGGTACATGAGCTCCTAGGAGCTCATGTTTATTTTGTTACCTAAGGTGTATGATGCAGGGGCATCGAGGTTCATGTGTAATCTTGCATAAACAAAAAAATATGTTAGTTTATGAAATTCGGCAAAGTGTTGTTTTGTGCCACCTTTGAGTGCCCCCCTATTTTTTGTAGTTTTGTGCAGGCTGTGAGTGTGTATATATTTATTTGTTTTTGTTTCGTGCATTTGTTGTTGCACGCAATTGTAATTGTTGTTCGTCTAAATAAGCCTACGAAGCTTTTATGCAAGAAGTGGTGTTGGTCTTTTGCATAATAAGCATAGCCTTGCAGAGATATGTGAAGCAATTTCAAAATTTTATGACATCTTGTGGAACATCAAAGCTTTCATTTGGGTCACCACATAAGTTGATTCTTTTTCACAAAAGTCATAGGGTTGGTGAGAGTTATTGGGGGAGTTGGTCCTTCACTATGCAAGTACTAAGACAATTTGCAAGTCATTGGAGAGTTTTAAATAATGTATGTACGGTTCTTGACAAATATGAAGATCATGGTACAAGGGTATTCAGGGGCATTTGTTGGTTGTGAAGTCTTACAACTTAGCCTTGCGAGGTTATGACTTTCATGTGTAGCTTGGTTTGGGCGCATATATTCTTATGAAATGCTTTGGAAAGGAGTTGTTGCATTTAATTCCTTGAATCATGGGAAGCTGCTACAGATTTCATTTAATATTTCATGTGATGTAGTATGTCATGATGCATTAAATTATAACATGTTATAATGCCTTTGAATTGTATTAGATATTTAATGTTTGTGGTACACTAAAATGTGTTGAATAGTATAAGTGGATTGTTGAGCAGTAATGTAAGTAGGTGGGTCTTGTGCTTTTATAAGCATGCCCCTACATCTATGTTAGGGATGGTGGAGCTAAAAAAGAATGGTTCTAAGTAATTGTTTTGAGATAGAATATACTTTCAAAGACCGTGAGTTAGCAAGCAAAGATTTACAGATCTAATGTTGTAATGCATTTCATTGTGAGATTGTTGTTGTGGTATGTTTTTGTGCATTGCAATTCTTGTAATTGAAATAAATAAAAATCTAAGTTGTGTTATGCATATTCCAATGTGTGCTCTAAGGGTTGCATGCCCAAGGCATCTCTTAATTGAGACTCATAATTGCAGCAACATCACCATGTTTGTGGGTGAAGAATTACAACCTACAATTGTGTGCCTCAACATGCAATGGTCTCAAGGTTGGTGTTTTTTTGTAACCCTTTGTTTTTCCATTGGTACCACTAAGTTGGGTTGTAAAAAACCTATCTTCTAGCACCCAAATCCCATGTTCAACTTATAATTCTCAAAACGCCCATGAAATGGTGCCCTGAACCTTAATATGCTATTAGAGTAGTTAGTATTGTGTTTAAGAATGAGACTAGCAAATGGGATTAAAGGAAATGCTTTTAGTTGTATTGGAGGTCCTTACAAGGAGAAGGGTGTGGAATTTATCTTGGATGGAATTCATCTTGGAGGATAAGACCCTAGATGAAGTTGTGATTTAATGGGTAAGCAAAATAAGGATGTGTGTCCCGCTATCTTCCATGGCCAACATCGCAAACTAGTTTAATTCCATTATGGGGGAGGAAAGAAGCCCCAATCCTTTCTTCATTTTTCTCTTGGTCTTTTAGGCCTCTATGAGCCCACCAAAACGGGGTGAAAATCCCAAAGCTTGAAGGAAGGGCACCCAAGAGTTGAGGAATTGATTGTAGAAACTCAACTTCGAAGGAAAGTGTTCACAACCAAGATATAAGCATCAAGCATTTGGAGACACTTGTAGATGACAATGTTGATGTAAAACTACATGAAACGTTTTATGAAATCGGAATACAAAATCATCTAGCAGGAAAGTCCAGTTTCCATTTCTAAATTGTTCGAGTGGATTAGAGACACATTGGAGAGATAAACCATCTCCCAAAAAATGATTTTCACTTTTACGAAGTAATTGCATGGATTCTTGTTTACGAGGCCTTCTCTTGCTAGACATATCCCCTGATTCAACGATGTTGATAATTCAGGATGTTTTGGACCGACTACAATTGAGTGGGGTGGAAAGGATAATGGATTGGCATCTCCCATTGAGGAGGACGATACCCACAATTTACACGAGGACAATGTTTGCATGCTCGGTCAATGTACTAGATGGATCAAACAAATCACGATTTACACTGTCGAGGTTATGTGTTGGAATTCCTTGTTGGATTTCTCTTTTCATGCATTATGTTGTTTATTAAATTTAAATCAATGTCTTTGTTCAACAAAGGTTTTGGGGCCATAGTTATTTCAATAGATGTATAAGTAATTTTGTTTCTAGAATTAGTTGCAGACGCTACTCTTTCAAATATACCTCAGCATTTTTTTGTGTAGCCAAGTTTCTATGCTGCTTCAATCTATTATTTGTTTAAACTATTAAGGTCGGTGCCAATCTAGAAGACCTCAAGATCAACTAGCAGGATAGCTAAATTTTGTGTCGTGTTCCAATGATGCAGTAAATTATTAAGATTCGGCCTTATTTAAAAAACTATTGCAAGTTCAACATTGCACTCCAAAGTGTGTCAAGGTTAAAAGGTATCAAGTTAAACTTCGATCTACAAACATCAACCTCTAAATTTGTAAGGTTGAATTTTTTGGGTCTGCAGGTGCCCCCATTGAGCTTATTCTTGTGCAGTTGTGCTGGCTAAGATTCAGGTATGCTTCAACAATTAAAGACTGTTTAGTATCAGTTCTACTAATCTCATCCTCTACGAGGGGTGTTAACCATGAATATTGAGCAAAATGTTTTCAGACTATAGAAGGTTGTACTAAAGTAGGCCTTACCATGTTTATTCAAAGAATAGACTGTTGTAGACAATTTAAAATTCTTGTCCGACAGAATACATTTGGTAAACTAGGCACTTCCTAGCTATTAAGCACTTGCAAGGAGTATATAATCAGCTCACAGAATTAATTAGCTACTAGTGACATTCTACAAACTGTTAGTGATTGACATTCAGGACTTGAGGATAGAAACAAAACTCCATGTATTTATAGTGATAATCCACCCAATTCTTATCATCTTGAATGGGCTTGCCAATCACTTCCATATTGAAATGCTTTGATATTTCTCTTTCCAACTACACCACAATGGGAAGTTGTCCATGCAATAAAAGCAATGTCGGGAGAGCTTGCTTGAAAGTCATGAGTCTGCAAACAAAAAAAGGTTAATGCTTTCCCTCTACATTTGTCTTTACGAAAAGATCGTACCATTCTATTTCTGACTATTGATGATTTAATAAGAAAAATGTTTGGAAAAGAACTTGTTAAATTCAAGAAGAAAAGCTACGCAAGAGGAAATGTGCCCAAATTCAGGCTCTGAGAAATCACAGAACTTCGTTTTACAACCGGTAAGACAGTAGAAGTATATTTTGGTTTCAACTTCTAACCCACTTTATTTACTTTCTTGATTTAATATAACATAATATATTAATTGCCTTCAAAACTGGTAAAATACATATGCAATTGTTGTGTTCAACACACATTCACATCATTACTATGACATAAAAAACGAGTGTCAAGAACTTCTGATCCAGCACATACTATTACGCTAGGAATCAGATGCTATATGTGAGCATTTCACTTCATTGTAATTGGTGCAGAGCAATTGGACTTTATGTTTCCTCTCACCCTGCAACCATCCACAAAATCAAAGATAGCATAAATCTCGTTTCACCTCAAATCGTACCAGTAACCACAAAGGCTCTTGATATGGGGTTTTCAATTATGCTCTTCCCTGATAAGTGTCAAAAGTAATTTTCATTTGTAAAATACACCAGGACAAGCTATTATCTTGTACGGAAACTTCAACAGGCCTCATCTAAGTGGTCACGAAACAAACCAGGTGATATATTTATGTATAACAGAATTTTGTGACTCTGATATGAACTAGGCATGAATACTCAGTATAACTTCCAGAGTGTTTATGTGGCCTTAATCAGTATTGGCAAAACAAAATTAGACACAAAGCTTTTCTTTAAAGTCATGCAAGTCGATCCAAAGGGATTCCCTGCCACATATTCTTCAGCTTGCTCTTGTATTGCTTCAAACGAAAAAAGCTTCAGTCTCATTTCTGAATGGGCTGAGCTACCAGGCAGGCAAACGTGTGTCAAATTAGACTATCAATTTGAAGCTTTGCTTTTATTCTCATTAGCATATTGTCGTCATTATCTGATATTCATTTTTCATTACCATACTATCCCCATCATTTGACATTCATTGCTTCACCCATTGCCCGTAGTTCTGTAGCAATCTCTGAAAAGGAAGGCCTCTGTCCTGGATCAAATGACCAACACCTTTCCATCAAAGACCTCCAAGCAGGTTCGCGACACCAATCTGGAATCGTTGGACGCAATGTATTATTCATGATTCCCCCTACAATTCATTTGAGACAAGTCGCAGAAAAATTAGAAAATAAATTTTAGGAACTAGGAAGTCAAATCACCAAACACAAAATGTGAGGAACGTATCTTATGAGTAGCCTAGAGCATTTTGAGTAAAATATAGGAGGTAGAACAATCAAAGAGGACAAATTCCAAAAATATTGAAGCACATTATATGTTTAATATGCTTTTCATATGATAAAAGATAACCCACCTCCCTAAGATATCTATGACAATGCTGACGTCAAATGACAAACTGCTGGAGAAACAAATCTTTCCTTCTCATTCCACTTCTAATCTCCTTTTATTGCAGACACATGGCATTTCAAGTGAGCAATTCTGGAATCTATCCTCTTGCAAAGCAGGCAATCAAATGTTGTTCTTCATACCTTGCTCCATTATGCAATTCCTCTCATCACTACTCTTCACAATTGCTTACCTTCCCTTTCGGAAAACTTATGGTATCATGTTACTACTCGCACCATGTCTTACTAGATTGGCAAATGAGTCATTCCATTGCTTAGGTTAATCTTTTCATCATGTCCAAATGCAAGTATACCTAGCTTAAAATATTAAACATTCTAAAATGCTAAATAAACCATTGTCAGAAACCTGAACCATAAGGAAAAAAAGGCAATATCTTATAGCAAGATCCTAAGCACCAAAATTGGGGAAAGCCTGAAAAAATACCCATTTGTCTTGCACCTTATATAAAAAACATAATTGAAAAATTATATGCAATGGAAGAAAGGCAAAGAAAAACGACAATCACCATTATCAACGCAGTCAATAAGACAATAGTTCCCTAGTGAGGTTGGTAGACTTTCATACTGCCCACCCCAACAGAATGAGGCTAATAAAAGAGATGAGGGGTGCAAGGGAAACTTTGGCAGTATAATCCTAAAGACCTGGCATCAAAACCAAAAGGAAGTCGGGGATATGTAGTGCAGCCCTTCAAAGCATCTGTTTCAAGAAGCTTAATAACAAAATCGGTATAGTTTTTGACATTTGAGATGTTAAATGGAGAGGCCCCCAGCAGCCAGTATAGAGGTAAGAAGGTTGCTTCCAGAGGCTCAGGCAAATCCTTCAAAGATACACTGTAAAAGAGCAGTCTCTTGCTTCTCCAATTATGCAAAAGATAATAGGATATAATATAACTTCTATGGACTAGCACATGTGCTCATCAGGTATTTAACATTATAGCCGATGGCACGGCCGATGATCAAGTGAATAACTATCAACCACTCATCCAGGTGAGAGTGCAAGGACGCAACTGCAAGACAATTTCCAACTTTATTGATACAATGGATACAAAACCGACAAGCTGAATAGGAAAACATTCCAAATTTTTCATACTACTCAAAATCTATTTATTAAATCACCAAAAACTTGGCCTGCCTGGCCCACTTGGTCTTTAAAATTCTTCAGCTACCATGTCTTTAATCTTGCCAGCCCACCAGCCAACCAACCACTACTTCATGCTCTTTCCCAGTATTTAACCTGCTAAATACATTTTAAATACATGCAGCTCTTCAAGATGAAAAGGGGAAGTGATTCATCTTCTGGACATTACACAATAAATTATCCTTGGTTGAGTTCAGAATGATCTATCTAATATCCTTTGAATTGCGCTATGTACCATGTTGACCATATACGTGCTAAGTTCATTGTGACATCTCTGCCACAACACCTCGACGTTTTCATCTTTAAAGAATAAACTCAAGATAGTGCCCCAACTGTGATTGGAGGGAGCACAGAATGACTGAGAAGTTAGAGCAAGTTTGTTTTGTACTTGTCATCACGAGGCCACATGATTGGCTTCGACATGGTTTTGCCATAGAAATACCAAAACCCTTGTGAATCTAATGGCACCATTATTGAAATCTGGTCTAGCCAAGATCAAATAAGAACTGAAGCATAACTCATACACTAAAACAGGGTGAAGAGCGGAGAAAGAGTTCTCATGAGGAACTGACTAGAACAATGTATAAAACTCATCTAATATAATGTCTCAATATGAAATACATGAAAAGGAGCATATATAGGCAAGTCAACTACTTGACTATTATCTCTCATTGGCTACTTTTAACATGGAATTTGTTAGCCTATGTAACCATAACCAATATAGGATGGCATTGTTGCTAATCCATTAATTATTCTAAGCTAATAATAAAAATATTAAACCAACTAGGATATAGGAATTCTAAGTTATCTTAATAAGATGCAATTATGAATATTAAACCAACACACCCCCTTAAGTTCAACTTAGGGAGGTCTAAAGCAAAAAACACGAGGCTTAGAATCCTCTAAAATAGGTTCCAACAAATAAGCCCTATGAGGTACCTATGTACAAATATCAATATAATGCAATGTAATGCCTAGTGTCTCTATGAACACCAATCCATCTTGTTGGAATACATGGGTGTTGAGCCATTGTAGCTGTCAAGTCAAACTAGGAATTGGAGTTCTGTATGAGGCTCACTTAAAAAAAACACTATCTTGTAAAAATTGGGTAGAAAGCACCCGAGAAAGCATTGCACACTCATCCTCCCACAATGGTGAACTAGGTGGAAGATGGTGATAGTAATGGATGTCTTTCATCAAGGGATGTTGTAATGCCCCTGTTGTCAACCTGGAGCTGCACCCTGAATCGAAGACGTGCATGAAATGGCCAGTCCTCTATCCGGTTGAAACAATGGGATCTTCTCACGAGGGTGGGTGCCTCAATGGTGAGAAGAACCTCCAGAAAAGGCTGGTTCCTGTAAGATGTATCAATGAGGATCTCTACTCTGTGCTGCGGACTACCATGGAAAAGGGAGAAGGAAACTTTAAGAAGAAATCCTACCTAATAAAGGTGATACACCAGAAGATTGATCCACTCAACTTGGAACCTTGCACACTGAACAAACAAGGGAAAAGGAAGACCTTCAATTTCAATCAATCACTTATACATAAATATTTCATGAAGAGGTTCAATCCAATGACCAAAACATGAGAGAAAATGATGGAGAGAGATCTGATACAAGACACTTTGTAGCCACCTAACATCCACTTACAGCTTCAGCAAAAGACATAAAGAACACTTAACATGACCTGCATAAGGATAATCTAACAACTAGGTATGAATCAGAATTTGGGAAGGGAGAAAAATCTACCACTTATGCAAATTGTTGAATGAATATACACTATGCCAACACTTGAAATCTAAAAGTACAGTCCTTCTATTGATTGAAGAGGTTACACAACTCACCAATGGCAGAGTCTAGTCTAGCCAAGAGAGGGATGGATTTAAATCAAGGCTGAAAGCCATTTTATAGAGAATTACAAAAGCCAAAGATTGACGTTGAAAAATTGAAGAGAAGGATTAACTTGGATTAACTCAAGGCTGACTTGGCCTTTCAATAAAATATGTTTTCTCTTTGTCTTTACATGAAGCTTCTTGCGTTTGAGGAAGTGAACTTGTCTTTGTTCTGAACTGCCCACCTCTCTTTGCATGGAAATCCACACCAATGTTAATTTTAAAACTCTACGTGAGTTGCTTGATGCCGAGTTGGAACGTTTGAAAGGTTGAGTTAGCCGTTTGATAAGCTGAGTTGGACGAAGAGATTATTCTCCTTCGCATGGAAAGCTCCTAGTGGATGCGGCGTTTAACAATTAGTCAACTCTAAATTTGGAACAGTCAACTCGACATTCGAATTTGGAACTTCGGTTGAAGCTGAGTTGGACCCTCGGATGCGTGAGTTGATCCAGAGATGAGCAAGACTTCAATAACCGTCAACTGAAGCTTTGACCGATGTTCGAAAATAGCCCCTGCTTGCATGTATTTTACCCTGTTCTGGTCTGCTTGTTCATGTCTATTTCTGACAGATTCTATATTCGAATGTATTTTTATTTATATCTGGTCTATATTTTCTCCATTTGGCCTTTCTTTCGAAATTCTGGGTTTACCCTTGTTTCAATAGTTACTTCCCGCGGTCAGAATTTGACGTCTCGCGAGACATCACCCTTTGGCATTTTCTCGGGCTTATTTCCTGTCAGGTCCCTTAGTCTTCTTATTTCCTTCGAAATTCTTTGTTTGCAATTTCCTTCGGACTTCTTTTCATTTCCTTGGATTTCCCTGCGGCTTTCTTTCTTTCTTTCGGCTTTATCCTCAGAAGTATTCCTTCGGACAAAAAGTCCGAAGGAATTCCTTCGGACTTTTTTCCGAAGGGATACTTTCCTTTGCTTTTCCTTTGCTCAAGCTTTTGTTTTAGTTGGGTCCTTCCCGTTGTAATTTCTCCGAATTTCTTCGGACTTTTTGTTCGAAGGAATTCCTTCGGACAAAAAGCCCGAAGGTTTCCTTTGTTCTTTGCCTTTGTTGTTTGCATTTGTCGGATTTTTGTTTGGACCGCTCCGAATTTTTTCGGACTATTTGTCCAAAGGAATTCCTTCGGACAAAAAGTCTGAAGGAATTTAATCCTTCAGCTTTGCCTTTGTTGACCTGTTTCTTCAGACTTTGTTGTCTCTGTGATTTTCCAAATTTCTTCGGACTTTTTGTCCGAAGGAATTCCTTAGGACAAAAAGCCCGAAGGTTTCCTTTGTTATTTCCTTACTTTTACCTTCAAAATGCGCCCTTCGGGAAAGTCACAATGGTCATGTAACCGACCAAGTGCCCTCCGCAAGGGCTTTTGTCCCTTCATCTACGCCTTTGTCGGAAAAATTTAGAGCCCCCGGGTTTTTTGCAAAGGTCTCGAATTTGTTCCTGTACCTTCCCGAAGGGTAGGTGCCCTTCGAGATTGTTGAAAATGACCTTTTCGAAGGGTACCCTGCCCTTCGGGTTTCTTGAAAATGACCCTTCCGAAGGGCCTTCGCTTTTCCTTGCTTCTTTGGGTGGACTTTTGGATTCTCCGAAGTATTTCTTCGGACAAAAAGTCCGAAGGAATTACTTCCTTTGTCTTATAGGCTCTTTCCTTTGTTAAGTTATTTCCTTGGCTTAGCCTTCTTTGATGAACTAGTCCAAAGGAATTCATCCTTTTGTAGCAAAGGCCCTTACCAAAAAAAAAAAAAAAACAATGTATTCTTTCTTCATTGGCTAGAGACGTGAACTTTCTAAATGGCAAGAGACAATCTGATTTGTGGAAGAATTGTCAACAGTTCCTTTTTAAGAGTATTAGTTAAACAAGAAATTATTTCAACCACTTCACAACAAATTATAAAATTTCAAGGTTTTCCTCAAACCCTAACAAGCTGAAATAATAAAATAATGTTGCATAAGCCTTGAAAATAGCTTCAAAAATTATTATTTCAAGTCTCCAATAATAGCAGAAATTATATCAAATTATTAGCCAAATAACCAACCAAAAACCTGATTTTTTGGTTAAGTATATAGCTGAAAAATTTATGATAAAATTCAGAACCTTGTCGTGGCTAATCCATACCCTCCAAAGGCCTTGAAATCACCCCAAAGTGGGTCGCTCACCCTCAAACCCAAGTCAGTGCCTTTGTGAAATATACAACCCTCAAAAACAATCCTTCGCTGCCCTAGGACAGCCCCTTATGCATTCATCCAGCTCCTCCAATGGTTCACCCCTCTTGCAAATGACCCTTGGTGTTGAAAACGCCTTTGTTTTTGTCAATTTCTGCTCAATACACCTCCATAGTGAGTTATCCTAGGTCTGTATTCAAGGGTTTCCGTCCTTGATTCAGCGTTGTGGAAGGGTTTCTGTCCGCCAAGTGCAAGCCCTTGTTTTTCGTGCTTAGACTCCAAGAAAATAGTTATCAAAATTAGTCATGAATGACGCAAATGATCCTTCCTTTTGCCTTATGTACTCCTCCCAAGTGAAGCGCCCAAAATTGAGAAGGGAGAGTAACTTAAGGATCTTGATAGACCCTTCCTTTATGATCTTTTTCCTTTTTTCTTTTTATTTTTTTGAACCACTTAAACCATCAAAACCCTTAAAGGTCCCCTATTAAGTGCATTTAAAAACATAAAGTACCTTTCAAAAATTACTTTTACATGAATTCACTTAAAACATTTAAATCCTCACTTCCCTTTATATTTGTCCCCTAGCCCTCGAGAAGGGTTTAAAGGCTAAGGATCTTCCACCATGTCTCCATCAAAACAGGGACATGACAATCCTCCCTATCCAAAATTGTTTGTCCTCAAGCAATAGAAGCAACCAAAATGCTATCTCCATGGTTGGTCTTGTGCCAAATTCGAACCTAGGCCCTTTCCAAAGAAGAGACCCCTCTTAGTGATGTTTGCTACAGCTACATATGAAGCTTTTGTGTGGCTTAAGCAAACTGAAAATGCAAAACCAGCAATACCTCATGTTGTCACTTCTCACTCTTGAACCCATATATTCAAAAGATGCTCCTAAGATGTGAGGAGCAAGAAAATCCTTGATTTTGTCATCACAAAGGTGGCTGGAAATTGGTATTCCAGCTAGGTAGTCTTCATTTGTGAGGGCTTTGATTGCCCCTATGTCCTCATCTACACATGAAGCAAACATGTTAGTCAAAACAATTATTTTTCATTCCTCTTGATTGTTGTTGACCAAGATTTGTTTGGGAAGTATGGCTGCAAATTTCTAAATGTCGTGACGTTTGCAGCCTCTATCAACCTCCTTAACCTTACATCCACTGCTTTTTCCCTTTTCCATCTTGTTGCCCCAAGTGTTACCTGTTGTATGCAACTCATAACAACGGAATAAACTCTTCAAATTCCTCCAATGATGCATCCCAAGGACTAAAAACTTATGTGTAGAAATGTCAAGTCCATTTTTTACCCACCACTTCATTTGTACCTTGGTGTTGGAGTGAACCAACTCCTTTGTCAAATAACTATCCTGATTTCCTATAACCTTGCAATTCTTTGTTGGAGTTAAACTATTCATTCCCAAAATGTTATTCAACAACTCCTTAATGCCTATGCCATATACAAGAGATATCATGATCATAAGAAATAAATCAGATTTGAAAATTATCAAAGAGCTTCCCTCTATGTGTACCTTGAGGGTTTTGAAAGCACAAGTTGGATTCCCCAAGTGTGGATGTTTCTTACCTTGGAAAAGTGAAGTAGTAATTCGTTCCTTGCCTTCTAGAGAAAACTTACCTTTTCTAGCAAAATCAGACTTTGTAGTGGGATGTTCATTGCCCCTTTCAACCTTGTTCCGAGCATACATACCCAGCTGAAGTGGCCCATTCATTCCCTCATTCATATCATTACTAAGTGTCCCTTTGGTTTCAAACCTTTGAGCATTTTTTTCCAACCGAATTGACACTTTATGGAGCATGTTTTCAAATTGCATAATAGGCTGGAATGGCATATAACACTCAGAATTTTCTGAATGTACTTGAAAATTCCTTCCTAAGCCATTTTCAGATTTCTTATTTTTCCCCAAACATGGATTTCTAAGTTCCCCATACACCCAATTTAAGCACAAATTTCCAAAATTGGTAAGAAAAGGAGTTGAGTGAATCCTTCCATACCTTGCAAATCCAATATCATTAGCTCCTTTCAACAAACCTCTCACATTACCATGCCTTGGGATCGATACTTTAGTGTACTTAAAAACCAGCTGATGCAAATAAAATTTTGGAAACTCTTTTCATACCTTTGAGGCTGCCTTAGACTCCCCATATTGCATTTTTCATATTGGAAACCCTTTCCCATCATTCCTTTACTCCATGTGTCATATATGAGGATCTTTTTCCTTCATGAGAGTTGGCTGTCCCAAACTCAGAAAATTCCATTTGCCTAGCTGCCCCAATCTGAATTTCTTCATTTATTACGCTTTCCATTCTTTTGGACATCGCCCCCTTGGGTGTCCTATCTTGCAACCCATGCAATATCACTTCCTTCCCATTGGCATCAAATTTGAGCTCCATTGTTTGGTAGTTTTGGGTGTACTCCCCAAGAGAGTGCAACCATTGTATACCAAGCACAAGGTTAGTTTCTCCAATACCAACCACATAAAAATCATCTTCAATGAGGTGTGTTCCCATCATTATGTTTAGCTTGAGAATTTTAGTGGTAGAAGGGATGGTGAAGCCATCCGCCATAGTTACATGAAAACCATTGAATTCAATAGATTGCAAACCACATAAAGCCACTAATTTTTTATCAATGAAATTATGTGTGGCTCCACTATCAATAAGAATAGTGACCTCCATACCTTTTAAACTACCCTTTACACGAAAGGGATAGTACTTAAGGGTTCCTGATAGGGAAGCAAAGGTGCCTTCCAAGTCTTCTCCACCAAAAATTTCCAAGTGTTCATCTTTGTATGTGGCTGCCCCTTCATCTACATCCTCATCTTCTTCATTTGAATGCACTTCAATGTAGTGCACTTGACCTTTTCCACGGCAATGATGACCCGGTGACCAATGGTCTTTTCAATCAAAACACTTCTTCCTTCTTAATTCATTTCTTGTTTCAAAACTCCCTCTTGGCAACTCTCTTTGCTGCCCCAAACCCTGCTGGTTTGGCCTATCAAACTGCCCTATACCATGTTGATTAGGCTTGTCCAACTGCCCCAAAGGAGCTGATCTAGGTGGCCCAAATTTGTTGCCCCTTGGCTGCCCCCAGTTGTTTTTTGGTTGTCCATAAGGCTTAAAAGCATTAGTTTTCTGAAAATTAAAGCGCAGAATTTTACCTTGTGGCGTTGAGGACTCAAGATCAAGAGCCTTTTAAATGGCTCTTTGGAGAGTGGAAGGATCAAAAGCCTTGACTAGCACTCTAATCAAATCAGACAAACCTTACATGAGAAGAACCACTAACCTCCTTTCCGATACACCTGTCACCATAATTGAAAGCCTCTGAAATTCGGTTACATAACCTTCCACTATGGTCTTTTTGTTTTAGTTGAACCAAATCTCTAAAATGCAATTCCGAATCAGCCCTATCAAATCATTCAATAATCCTTTTACTGAATGTTCATAATATGAAATGAGTTGGTGGCCTTGAGTAACCAAACCATGATACCACTATTCATGGGCAGCCCCTTCCAAGTGCAAGGTAGCAAACTGAATGACCTTTTTTTCCAACATAGGTTTTAGCAAAAAATAGGTATCCACTTTTCGAATCCAAGCCCTAGCTGAACTTTTGGGAGAACCATCAAAATTTGAAAGTGCAAGCTTACCCAAAGCATGGTGGAGTCCTCCTTGGCTGCCCTTGTGCTTGTGGCTAGCCCTATTGCCTCCTATTTGACCATGCTTCCAAGAAGTGAATGCTGAAAAATCCATTTGTTCCCTAAAAGGGGCTAGATATGTCTTGTATTCATCATAATATTTCAACAAGGTGTCCTTTGATAAGGATTGTGCTTCCCCCTCGGGAATGGCCACCTCATCCTGCAAAAAGATAGACTGGTTAAGCCTACGTGAAGCTCCTCCAATACCCTTAGAAGGCTGATCCAAGACGTTGTGACTTCCCAAAGCACTACCATCCCCATTGGATGGCTTGTCACCCTTCAACTCCTTCATAGCTCGCACAAATTCTACCATCATGGCCATCATTTGTTCTTGGGCTTGTGTATACCTATCAAGCCTTTGTTCTTCTCTATTTTCTATCTCTTCCCTTGATTGATCTTGGTGCTACATGTCTTCTATGTGTGGAAGTTCCCCCACTTTCTTCTTACTCCTCAAGTAATATCTTATTTCTCCTTCACCTTCTTGCATGTATCACTACAAAACCCACAGCTAGCCAAGATTTGGCTCTGATACCACTGTAATGTCCATTTTTAAGGGTATTAGTTAAACAAGTGATTATTTCAACCACTTCACAACAAATTATTAAATTTCAAATTTTTCCTAAAACCCTAATAAGCTGAAATAATAAAATATTGTTGCATAAGCCTTGAAAATAGCTTCAAAAATTATTATTTCAAGTCTCCAATAATAATAGAAATTATATCAAATTATTAGCCAAATAACCAGTCAAAAACTTGATTTTTTGGTTAAGTATATAGCTGGAAAATTTATGATAAAATTCAGAACCTTGTCATCGCTGATCCACAACCTCCAAAGGCTTTGAAATGACCCCAAAGTGGGTCACTCACCCTCAAACCCTAGTCGTTGCCTTTGTGGAATATGCAACCCTCAAAAACAGTCCTTTGCTGCCCTAGGACAGCCCCTTATGCATTCGTTCAGCTCTTCCAATGGTTCGCCCCTCTTGCAAATGACACTTGGTGTTGAAAACACCTTTGTTGTTGTCAATTTTTGCTCAATACAACTCCGTGGTGAGTTGTCCTAGGTCTGAATTCAAAGGTTTTTGTCCTTGAATCAGCTCTCCTGAAGGGTTTCCATCCTCCAAGTGCAAGCCCTTGTTTTTTGTGCTTAGACTCCAAGAAAATAGTTATCAAAATTTGTCATGAATGACGCAAATGATCATTTGCCTTATGTAGTCCTCACAAGTGAAGCGCCCAAAATTGGGAAGGAAGAGTAACTTAAGGATCTTAATAGACCCTTATGATCTTTTTATTTTTTTCTTTTTAATTTTTAAAACCACTTAAACCATTAAAACCCTTAAAGGTCCCCTTTTAAGTGAATTCGAAAACATAAAGCACTTTTCAAAAAAGTACTTTTACACATATTCACTTAAAACATTTCAATACTCACTTCCCTTTATATTTATCCCTTAGCCTCCAAGAAGGGTTTTAAGGCTAAAGGTCTTCCACCATGTCCCCATCAAAAATGGGACATGACAAATGCAGAAGTACTGAAACAGATGACAAATGACAAAAAAGTGAAAACAAGGGGAGAGGACCCAAACAAGTCCAAAGTGACACACAAATCATCCAACTTCCTCCAAAATGCTCCAACAATATTTTGGTGGGGATACCTAGCCAGTGTCAATAAATTTCACCTAGTTCTTCATAAATGTGTGCTCCATGAAACTACAAGGTGGGCATAATCCACACTAAGACAATACTATGCAGAATTGGAATGAACGCCTAGTGAAAAGCTCATGATATATGCACGAGTGGTACAAGTCCACTACTCAAACACCGAAATGCTAACAACATCTAGCGATACCAAATGTCTCTTGCAACAACGAGACGGTCATACTGTCAAGAAAGGTATTGATAAATAGAGATGAATGTCATGTACTATTATTATAATATAATATTGTAAATCCTAAGAGTAATTGTAGGGTAGTTTTTGTCTAGCAGTGGTAAGCTAAAGAGTCTCCATAGGTAGATAAAGAGTCATCTTGAATATGAAATGAATAGTCACAAGCTTTCACTATTTAATAATGTAATCTCTTATTCTTTGATTAATGTAATTTGCAATATTTTGGTTTGCACCAAATCTCATCACCCATCCTGCCCTGGCATTGGTATCAAAGCACAAGCTGTCTTTTATTCATTCTCCATTCATTTTCTTTTTATCCTGTAGCCAATCAAATTCATTTAAATCAGTCTCATTGATAAAGACTGAATATTGGCTGTGTGAAGGTGTATCAGTTTAAGTTAAGGTATTTTTCTCAAGGGAAGGCATTTCAACTGAGATAAATGCATTTTGTGGCTGCGTGGAGTGAGTTCATGACGTTTTGCTGTTGTTTATTGAATACTCAGTTTTATCTGAATTTGTCAATCTTTGGACGCGTTTGGCTGCTTGTGACTGGTCCAAGGGCTGCATGGCGCATTCAGTTCAGATCCTGATTTATTTCTGCTGTATTGGGCTGCAAAAAGGCATTTTCTCTGATTGAGCGGCATGTTCATGGGCTGCATGGCAGTTTAAGCCTGTGTACTGCTTGTTTTTTGGCTGTTTTTTCCTGTGTGGAAGGCTCATTGTCTGAGTTTTTCAGACTTTGGACTGTAACATGGCTAGTCTCTATCTCCAGCTGCATATTACTTCCTTGTTGGACTGCATGGAGTTATCCTATCGCACATTTCCTGCTGTTGAGGTCTGTGTAACAATTATTTTTGCTGTGTTTGGCAAAGTTTGTCTACATTTGGACTGTGCCCTACTGACTGATGGGTGCTTAAATGGCAAAGTTTGTCTACATTTGGACTGCGCCCTACCGACTGATGGTTGCTTAAATCAAAATCAAGGAGCTTTGACTACCTTTTGGACTGCATGGCAGTTTTACATTCTTTTATGTGGCGTATCACCTCTTTGGTATGCATTAAAACTCACATTTGCATCAGAATCCTCATCAAAGGCATTCCTTGCTATTCTTTGTTTTGATTGGTGGTCAAACCAGGCCAAAACAAGGCATTTCAACCTTCCAAGTGGCACCTCAAACAAGATAAGTTAATTTTATATGCATTTTATGCTTTTTCTTTCTCAATAAAAGCATAATATTTGAAAGGAGAAACATGCATTTTTGTTCATTTTTTGACTTATTAAAAACATAAGTCAAATTGCAAACCAAATTAATTCATCTTTCCGTAATTAAGCAAAATTTGAAAACAAATAAAACTGTGCAAACAAACAATAAAAACACAATGCTCGGTATCAATAGTGCCTCTGATTCACATTTACGAGTCAAATCGTCACGATCAAACTGCCGCACTTTTGCTTTAATATAACTACAACAGATTTATGGCTTAGTCCCTATAAATTGTTGGAGAGAAATAATAAAAAACTCATTTTCCCATTCCCTATGTTACCCATTTGCGACTATCGTTAGACATAAATCCTGAAATCAAGCAAGAGCAATCCAAATTTATAGGATTATCATGTTGTAATATCTCAAATCGGAATATTATACGTTAATTTGGATATCTTGGAATCCTTTTTAAAGTTCGAAATAATAACCTTCAAAGAATACAAAATTATGTTCTTATTAACAAGATAATAAATTTATATAACAAATAATATTGTATAATGATCAAATGTGGAATGTGGAATTCTGGTTATAAATATTTTAAAAGAAAACTCTCAAAGGGTTTCGTCATTGAGGGGTTGACATCAAGGGGTTTCATCCTTGTATCTAATAAATGGGGTTTCGTCTTCAATTATAAAAGAAGACGTTGTTGCCTTAATTTTAGATAAGGGAATGAATGTCAAATATGAATATATATCCTTTTCCTTCACCAAGTTCTTATTAATACCCTTCATAGCTTGCATCAAATGATGTGTCTTATTTCCGAAGTGATGTGTCTTTTCATCAAATGGGACGACTTGCATTAATATAACTTCTATTCATTGCATTAAATGCGGCGCTCCTTCCCATATGGACAATTTATTTAATTTAGTTGCTGCGGTAGTTAATTCAATTATTGTTGGTTTAGGCGATTCCATTGGTGATTTATTTACATTAATGCAGTTCATGTTTATGGTCTCCTTTGTGTTTGGGGATATTACACACGCTCACATACAAGAACTTCTCATTAAACGGGTGTCGTAGATAGAGCAAATCATTTTCACCTATTGTCTAGGTACCACGTATCGTTCTGATATCACTTTAATGCCTCTTTCACGTCCCACTAGGTATATAGAAAGAATGGGCTTCTTCGACTTACCAATAGGTATAGAGGAAAAACGAGCATATAAAGAGATTTTGTATATCGGTCAGGTGGTATATAGAAACGGGACCTTTTTGGAGTGATAAGGAACCATTCCATCTCCCGATACAGTAAACATGCATTCTATCAAAACTATTGTTGGCACAACTTTAATCGAGAAAGAAACCTAGCTATAATAATCTTTAATGACTTATGGTTCAACATCTATGACAATGATGATCAACCCGTCAAACTAAAAGATGCAAAGGAAAGACCATCATGGAAGCAAATAAACTCTAAAGCATTGGCATTGACGAGGGCCTCAGTTGATGCATAGGTGTTTCGTCATATTCAAGGGTGCAACACTCTTTTGAAAAAAATTCACAAATTGAAGGAATTGTATGATTCCCACTCAAAATTGAAGTTCATACAACTACAGCAAAAACTATTCAATCTAGAATTGAAAAAAGGGGATTACATTAGTTTGGCTTCAGAAATCCGTGCAATCAAGCATGATGTTGATGTCGTTGGCATAAAAATTGATTTCTATATAATTGTCTTCATAAAAGTTGTTCTTCCTACATAGCCAACCTACTTGGAGTCATTACATGTAAGCAAGCAGTCTGTTGAAGACTCTTGAATTTGATCAATTGGTCAAGAAAATGGCCAAAAGATAAAAAGCCTTCAGTAAAAAAACAGAGTCCACTATAAAAAACATTTGTTATGCTAATCAAAAAAGCAAATCTTCCAAGAATACAAGAAATGAAAAGGGCAAAGGGAAGAACAAAGGGCAAGGAGGCAAGTCTAGTAAAAACAATAGCCAACATCAAGAAAAGCAGAATGACAAACAACACTTGTTTTGCAAATGCTACGATAGAAAAAGGAGTCATGAGACCCATGAATGCAAGACATCGTGAGAGAAAATTAAAGCCTACAAAAAACAAAAATCAAAAAAAAGAGAACTCAGAACCTAATTCAGCTCAATTCAATTGTGATTGTGTGCTTTCCATCTCTAACGAAGCCAATAACGCCTTAGAGAGTCCTGGAATAAGGCTCGAGTCTTAGACACTGGTGCCACTCAGCATATGACTTTCCAAAGGGACTTCTTTGAGGAGTTTCATGAAGAAAGTTGTGGTGCATTGTATTTGGCAGAGAAAAAAAGTATATGACCTCAAGGCAAAGGTACAATCCAACTCAAGTCACTAGGACATCCAAATTTCATTTTTCATCATGTATTATACCTTCCTCAATTGAGAATAGAAACTTGTTGTCTCTTGTGTTGATTCGACAACAAGGCCATTCCATTTTGCTTGATGATGGAGAGGTGAAAGTCACAAGAAAAAATGATAACAAAGTCGTTCTAACTAGATAGGTGAAAGGAAAATTGTTGAAACTCGGGGGGTGAGCACTAAGTGCCAAGAAATGTTGCTCATCTCGTAAGAATGCCAGCAAGTCTTCTCTGGCATGCCCAATTTGGGTGCATGCACTATGATAATATCTGCACGAAGTAGAAAAATGGAGTTGTACGCTTGACAACTTTGCCCAAAAATGTTGAAAAGTGTGAAGCCTACATATTGGCAAAAACGCAAGAGAACCATTTCAAAAATCAAAATGGAAAGTAGACATGAAGTTGTAGCTAGTTCACTTTGATTTGCATTATTTCCCAATCCTCTCTGTCGTGGTCATAAATAATTCATGTTGTTCACTGATCACTACAAGAAGATGACATGAATATATTTTCTAAAGAAGAAATTAGAAACCTTCAAAACATTTCAAAGTTTTGAACCATGGTTGAAAATGAAACCCTATCCAAAATTGGCACACTCAGGACTGATAATAGTTGTGAGTTCACTTCACAGGGGTTTGAAACCCACTCAAGCATAATGGAATCAAGCATCATCTCACAATCCCTTACACCCTACAATAGAATGGAGTAGTTGAGAGGATGAACCAAATTGTTAGGAATATGGTTCGGGCAATGTTCTTCAAATAAGTAAATATACACTTCTAAGCAAAAGCAACTCAAACAACAGTATACATCTGCAACTAGTCACTATCAACAACCCTATAGATGAAGACTCCATAATAAGTCTAATGTGGTCATCTTCCTTCAGTGCGACATCTTTGGATTTTCGGATCCACATGCTACGCATTGATTCCAAAGGAGAAAAGAAACAAACTGTAACACAAGAATCACAAATGCACACTTTTGTGATACTCTAAGCCTTCAAAAGCATACAAGCTATTTGATGAGAACACCAAGAAATTTTTCATCACAAGGGATATCGTCTTTTGTGAAACTGCAAAAGGCAATGCAAGCATCAGTCGACAATTGAATCAACTAGAAAAATATGTCAAATTTGATGTTTTCAAGGAGGTTGATATGGAAGTTCCAAACAATGAAGGGGAAACCTATAATTGGAAAACACTTGAATCTCTATTGACTCCTATAACTGAAAACGACACTCCACAGAAGACGATGAAACTTCATCAAGGGATGGTCCGATGGCAGAAAATAAAAGAGCTTCAAATTTAGAAACCAAGGCATTTGTGATTCAACAAGCTACACAAAAAAAATTCCAAAATAGGCCAAACAAACATTGAAAGATGTCAGCTCTAATGAGGTTGGGAAAATACGGACAAGAAGTGCACGCAACTGCACAACAATCAAACACATTCCTAGATGAACTTTAAGATAAGATAGAAAAGCTTACCTTAGAAGAACTTCATGAAGAAGTCAATGTTGCTTTTGACTCTCAACCCACTTCTTTCAAACAAGCTAAAAAAGCTCAAGGCATGTAAAAATGCAATGAGAAGTCAGTATGATGCATTGGTCAAGAATGGAACTTGGAAATTGGTTGATCCTCTAATTTGGTTGTAGCTGCAAGTGGGTCTTAAGCAACAAGGACAAAGCAGATGGCTCACTTGACAAACACAAAGCAAGGCTTATCGCAAAGGGATTTGCACAAAACGAAGGAATTGACTACAATGAAACCTTTGCACCTACAACAAAATGGACTATCATTCGAACTATGTTGGCTCTGGCAGCTCACAACAAATGGAGAGTTCACCAAATGGACATCAAAATTGCATTTCTAAATGGTGATCACAAGGAAACAATGTACATGACACACTCTGAAGGTTTTGCAATAAACGGGCAAGAGCACAAAGTGTGCAAACTGAAAAAATCATTGTATAGTTTGAAACAAGCCCCACGAACATGGTACATCGAACTTACTGAGCAACTCCTAAACATGAACTTCAAATGTTTTGAGTTTGAAGATGCAACTCTATTTATCAAAACAATTGTATTTCTAATGGTGTATGTTGATGATCTGCTCATCATAAAAAACAATAAAAGATACACTACAAAATTCAAATCAGAGTCGATAAAAGCCTTTGAAATGAAAGATCATGGTTATTTTCATTACTATTTGCATATTGAAGCAATTCAAAAACCAAAGTATATCTTCACTCAATAAAAATACATTGGTGTAATTATGAGCAAGTTCAAAATGACAAATTGCAAGCCTCTCAGTTCATCCATGGAACAAAATCTGAAACTGATATCAGAAGATACCACAAATTTAGTAGGTGCTACTTAATATAGACAGCGCATTGGAAGTCTAATCTATATGACCACAACTAGACCAGACATTTCTTTCAATGTTGTTCTTTCTTAATTCCTCAACAACCTAGAGAAAGTCATGCACAGCAACAAAAAAGAGTCCTTCAATATTTCAAAGGAACACAAAATTTTGGACTCAAATATTTCAAGGCATGAGACTTCAAACTCATCGGATACTCGGATTCTAATTATATTGGTGATTTTGAAGATAGAAAATCTACTTTGGGTTTTTTAATAAATCTACGAACCTCAGTTGTCAACTGAAAGTCAAAGAAGTAATCGGTGTCGTTAATTTCTTCAATAGAAGCAAAATGCATGGCAGCTTCAAAGGCAACTAGAGAGATTTTGTAGCTCAAAAGGGTTATTTTATATTTCGGAAACAGTAGATTTTGTCAACACCTCTCATGGTTAACAATACATTTGCAATTCAAATGAAAAAGAAAAGAATCTGATATTTCAAGACCGAACCAAACATATCAATACCAAATTTTATCTGAGTCGGCATTATGTGAAAGATGGTAGTGTAAAGTTGTCACATTGTTCTATTGTAGAGCAACCAGCAGACATCTTAACCAAAGCACTAGGACGAAAAAATTTTGATAAATTCATAGGCATGTTTGGTCTCACAATAACCCTAGAAATTGAGGGGGGATGTAAATATTATTGTAATAAATATAATATTGTGAACCCTGAGTAATTGTAAGAGAGCTTTTGTCTCGTAGTGGTAAGCTATATAGCCTTTGTAAATAGATGAAGAATATGAAATGAATAGTCACAAATTTTGGCTATTTAATAATACTCTCTCATTCTTTGTTTAATGCAATTTGCAATATTTTGATTTGCACTGAATCTCATCATCCATCTTGGCCTGACATGCCATCGAATGATGTGACATACTACAATTTCCATATGGGTTCCAGCAAATAATGTGCCTAATAAGAAACCCATGTACAAGCAAGGAATCTAAATTCATGATTATTGTGAAAAAACAAAGAAAGCACACATGCACACAAAAGTGTCTATTTGCATAAAATAAATAGAATCTTCCCTAGAAAATGAAGCACATAGAAAGGAGCCTTAGATGTCTCAAAAGAATGGAGCAAAAGTGGCAAATGAAATTAACCACTAACAACCCAAGATTGCAAAGAAAATGACAACAAACCAAAAAAAGTCATACATGAGTGGCCCAAAAACACTACTTCAAACACAAAGAAGCCAACATATGTTGGGGACACCAAAAGTCACTCACTGCAAAGAATGATCATCAGGACAACATGTTGAATAGTAAAAGGGATTGAGGAATTTTCTACACAAGTGGTACAAGTCCACGTAATGTCCCTTTTCGGGCCAATTTTAATAAATCTGGAAATACTGCAAACCCTAAATGAAAATTCTAGAATTCTAAAAATAGCTATTTATGTACTAAAAATGAATTTCCAACATTCAATAAACCCTCAAATCACAGAATATAAATAAAAATGTTTGAGTCCATAAGTCTGATTTTTTCAAAAAAATCAGGTTTGAAAATTATTATAAAATATTACCAAAATAATGATGGAAGAAACTAAATATTTCATTCATCACACAATGCAAAATTGATGTCTGACCTCCCCAAACAAATCACCACATTCCAAGTGGCTGGAAAATGACTGCACTAATCTTAAAGGGCGGATCCCCTACTGCAACCACCCTTCAATGTCCTCCAAACACTGTGTCCAGTCTCTAAGACCACCCAAACAAGGTTGTTGCCCTTTCAAAACTGTCCAAGGTGATTCATTGCACCCGCAACTGCCCTCGCAAGTTCGCCATGTACAAGTGACCCAAACGATGGATGATGAAATTTTAATGTAAGTGTGACCTCTAAATGAGGCCTCCAACTGAATATTTGAGAGGTTTAGTGCCCAAATATTGAAACTAGTAAGGGTTTTCGTCCTCACAAGCTGTGTTGCAAGCGATCATGCTCAACAATTAGAAATTAATTCAAATATAATAAATAGATCCCAAAATTGGATCTCCTTATCTCCTTTTATACCCTTTTCCCTCCCATTCCTCCTCCATGGCGGCGCTCCAAAAGGGAGGGAAAAACAATTATTCAAAAAGCAACTTAATAATAGAATCTAACCAAGGGCTGACTTGCATCAATTAAAAATTCCCCTATTTATTATAACTCAATTTAGAAAGTTGTCAACATAAGTCACTTTTGGCAACTCAGACAAATTATTTTTATTTAAAGTATTTAAAAATATTTTTTAATTTAATAATAATATTGTCTTAATCTAAAAAAAAGACGTTACAGTCCAACCTTCCCAAATTTGCTTGCCTCAAGCAAATGCAAGCTCAATTGCTCGAGCTCTTCCAAACGGCCATCTTTGTAATACTTGGATCCCACTTCATCCTTGGGAACTTGCAATCCCATGTTCTGAATAAACTCTTCCTTATTATTGCCTCAAAATCTGAAACCAAACTATAAGACAACATTCTTGAAGTTGATGTGATTGCCATGATTACTTTGAACTCCGTGAGTTCCTTCCATGTTGTCCAAAGCATGACTATAGCATTGCATTTTCTCCCTCAGAATCAGACTTGTCGTGGCTGGAAACCAATTTGCACTAGTTGTACATGCCTCAACATTGACAGTAGGCTAGAAATTATTCCACCATGTGACCGAAAATCATTTTATGGCTGTCATAAAAGGGTAAAAGGAGCTAGAACTGTCACTAGTAGCAGATGAAAAAATAGTACAACAAATGCCATACTGAAAATCATTTGTAGAATATATCAATGACAGTAATCTAGAGGCTGAAAACAACCACATTGATTGGAAATACTTCAACAACGACAAACTGAAAAACACTCAACTTTCTACTAGGAACCACTGTTATGGTTGCCAACAAAATGTTAGGCAAACTGGAAATGTGAATAACAACAGGTCTACAATCTAGAATGGTGAAGCCATTTTGAAGACTCTTATCTTCCCTGACTTCTCCTTCACACATCCAAGGGTGACAAATTTGTATGTGCTTGACTCCAACAAAACCATACTATGTTGAGTCGAAGGACCTTTAACAACAACAAAATAAAGTCTATTATGTTTACCACCGTCCCACATCCAGTATCTCGCCACCTTGGCAATGGTGACTTTCTCCATAGCCTTGTCTTCAAGTGCAGGACTTGGTTCCAAGAAGTGATCACCCTTGTAGCTCAAATAATCACTCGGATCCCACCTTTTTATGCACACACTATTTGGAGCTTGTATGAAATGATCTATGTGCCCCTTGCTACTCAATGTGTTCATCTTATCACCATTTCTAACAAACTGCACATGATAACAAAAAATTGCAGCAACATAAGAGTAAGGAACAATCTAAAATATGATCATCACTACCATACCTTAGGCTACCAACAAGGGGTTCGCCCTCCTTTGCTGAATTGGGTGATGTAAGGCTGAGAACAGCCATGAAAGGACTGAAAATATCCCCTGAGCAGCCTCAAACTGAAAATAATTCCTTCCCTTGATTGAAAGCACTTGTAAACCCACATGTATGAGAATCAATGAAGTAATGTGGTGGCTGATAATGGTAATAACAACACCACTAAAAATCAGACTTATTGTTGTCCCAAAGGTGTTCCCTTCACCCTTTGATGGTAGGATGTTATCACCCCAATGGGCTTTCTTCATATCTTGTTGACAATCTTTTGTGCAATTTATTTGAGTAGCCCTATCCCAAATGAGCTCATGAATGATAATAGTATTGATGTTTTGACTCTTGTGAGGACTTGTGATGAAGTTCATGATCATGCCCTCCCAATCTTGATGAGGAATAAGCAATGGATGCCACCATCTTTTATTAGGTATCTCCTTGGTGTATTTGCAAATGGTGCTTTCTCCATGACATTTGAGTATATCCTCAATTTTTTGCAAAGACAAAGGAGCTGTACTACGACTATATGTGATTGATGGCAGCAGTTTAAACTTAGAAATTATGTAACTCCGCAGTAAAATATTGGTATAACAGCTGCAATATGAAGAATACTTGGCAAAAATCATCAATGTTAGTGAGATAGGAGCTGAAAACAACCAAACAATTATTGGAAATACTTTATTACTATGTTCCCAGATACGCCCCCCAAGGCCCTAGGAGCACGGGGAAACGCTCCCCGTATACAGGAGCGTGGGGGGAGCATGGGGATACGCCTAGGGAGCGTCCCTGGGCTATGGATACGCCCGAATACGTTTGGGTGACGTATCCGGGCGTATCCTAGTGGTTTCTTGCAAAAAAAAATTTTTTTTTTTTCAATTTTGCTTTATAAAAAGTCAAACACAGACTTCAAAAAACAAAACAAAGTATGAAAACCTCTCTACAGTTTCAATCGCTGGCTATGTTTGACTGTTTTCAAAACGTGAACCTTAATCGATTCATCTGTATCTTCTTTATCAGGGGTTGTCTACAACCACTGTGAAGGTTGTCAAAGCAAGCCAGCAAGTCTTCCAGTTATTGGATCGCGTTTCAGGGTTGCCAAAATAAAGGAAATAAATCTCTGTAACATGATCAAGATGAGGGAGAGGTTGAAATCAATTATGTCTTTTTTTTATTATCCTTTATGTCCCAAAAATATGGTTCTCCAGGACTCTTTTTGTGCAGTACATACGGTAAGATCATTTGCACAGGTATAATACAAAATCTCAACTCGTGAATAAGCTCAAAGAAGAGAACAGGGCATAATCTTAAGTTGATTTAACACCAAGTCATCTCATTGTAATCTTCACCAAACTGCAGAGAGTGGATTTTCTTGTCTTTATTTCTGTCCATACTGGTAAGTGGTAACATTTGCATTATGTACTTGTAATAAAAAATAAGACTTATCTAAATTCGACAATTGAATATTATGATATTTGGCATTGAATTATTAGTATGTTTTGTGGTTATTTAACTTATTATGTTTCTTCTATGCATATTATGTGGTTAATTTTGCTTATGTCTATATTTTTATATTTTTTAATTTTTTATATATATTTTTGTACGGCCGTATCCAGCCATATCCAAACCCCAAAAAAAAATCGTCGTATCCCCATATCTGATTCTCGTACCCATATCCATAACCGTACCCGTATTGGTAACGTAGCTTTATTAGCACCAACAAATAGAAAATCAGGGAATCCTAATAATTGGAAGCGTTTGTATGGCTATAAATGTTATGCAACAACTGGAAATGGTGATGATTTTAGCCTTTAAGCGGAAGGTTTGGAACATGATTATTCCCAAAGTGTTATCCCTTTCTAACCAATTGCCAAAGATAAAAAATGTTAGAGTAGATTCAAAGCTTCTATCCACTTTGTCATTCAGAGTTTTGCCCAAGTCCCATATGCCATCATAATGTCTAAACAACACTATACACTTATTCTGAAAAATATGAATATCCACATGATGCTTGCCTTGTTCATGTCTATAAATATCTCTAGAACTCCATCTTAGGATATGTGGGCAGCTTAGTGACTTACCTTCTTGACCTTTGACTACAACTGTTGGATCATGATGATGCAAACACAATCCGTTACACAAATACAAATGGATAAGAAAAAATCAGATATGGAGAATATCATGCTCATGTTGAAAGGTATATTAGCAACTAAATCAAAATCTGTAGAGGAAGAGAAAGTTGTTGCTGCCCTATCTAGCATACCATGGACCTTATATAGGGGACAACCATTCAACCCAACTTGCAAAACAACAATTGATCGTTCGAGCATACCTTTATGTGGTTCCCAAGCATGAATCGTACCTTGTTGATACTTAATATGTTGTTGTTGCAGCTGCTGACCTATGGGTCGTAGCTTAGATATTTGACCCTTGTGCTTCAACCACTAAATCCTATTGTCTTTCATTATTTTCCTTATGCTCCTCTGCGGTCAATTCTCATTTTTTCTTATCCATTGGTATGGGTTAGTGAAATTATCAACAATGATATTGAAATCAAAAATTCTATCATTTATAGATTTCAAAATATCACTTGGATTCCATACCCTCATACAAAATGTATTTCGAGCCAAAGGCTCTACCTTTATTTTTTTATCCTTCTTTGTTGTCCATGATGGCAAGAAAACCGAAATGGCATATTATGAAACAACAAATCTGAAACATGTTTTTCTTTTTTTTTATTTATCAATAGGAGCCTTTGAGCAATTTGCCTTAACACAACCATCATTGCAGTGCTTGGAAGATTGATAGGAACTTCTAGAGATATTTCTATTGAAGAACCTTCACTTTCTACTTGCATGGTGGATTCCTTTATGGGATGCTCACTAACTTCTTTCAGATCTAAGTTCTCTTGCTTCCTGATTTCTTCCTTGTGATCCTTTTGAAGTTTTGGCTTTTCATCTTTCTTCTTCAAACTTCAATTTCTATTTTTTGTATATACCTCCAAGAATTCTTCAAATGTATTATAAAATGTGTATATATCAGCCTTCTTATCATATTCATCAAAAGTAAAAACTCTAACCTCATCTCTATCACACTGCTCTTCCAACCATGCCCCCTGAATAGGATCATTCTTTTGCATTATTCTAAATGAATATAAAAGGCTTTATAGCTGATAGAAAACTGCTTCATAAGCTGATTCTTAATATCTTGGCTTTTCATCTGTATTTTTTGTCTTGTTTTTATGTTGATTTCTTCAAAACAACTCTTAGCTTTTTGTTGTTATTTTTGTATTTGTATCCACATCTCTTGGATAGGATCTATGTATTCTTCCTTTGGTAAGAACTTAGGTCACCAATCCATTGTAGACAACTCAAATCTCACAGCTGGCCAAGAGATGGCTTTGATACCACTGTAATGTCCCTTTCCAGACCAATTTTAATAAATCTAGAAATCACTACAACCCCTAACTGAAAATTCCAAAATTCTGAAAATAGTTATTTATGTACTAAAAATGAATTTCCAACATTCAATAAACCCTCATAAATAGAAGAATATTTAAAAAAAATTGTTCGAGTCCATAAGTCTGATTTTTTGTTCATGTTAACAAATTAATAATGGAAGAAATGGAATATTTTGTTCATCACACAATGCAAAACTGATGTCTAACCTACCCCAAACAAATCGCCACACTCCAACTGGCTGAAAAATGATTGCGCTAACCTTAAAGGGTTGAGCCCCTGTTGTAGACACCCTTCAACATCCTCCACACACTACGTTCAGCCTCTAAGGCCACCCAAACAAGATCATTACCCTTCCAAAACTGTCCAAGGTGATTCACTGCACCCCCAATTGTCTTAGCAAGTTCGCCACCATCTACAAGTGACCCAAACGGCTGAAAATGAAATTTCAATGCAAGTGTGACCTCTAAATGGGGCCCCCAACAGAGTATTCAAGGGTTTTCGTCTCCAAATACTGAAACTAGTGAGGGTTTTTGTCCTCACAGGCTACCTTGCACGCGATCGTGCTCAGTAATTAGAAATTAATTCAAACATAGTAGATAGATCCCAAAATTAGATCTCCCTATCTCCCTTTATACCCCTTTTCCCTCCAATTCCTCCTCCAAGGTGGGCACTCCAAAAGGGAGGGCAAAACAGTTATTCAAAAAGCAACTCAATAATAAAATCTAACCAAGGGTTGACTAACATCAATTTAAAAGTCCCCCTTTTTATTATAACTCAATTTAGAAAGAAGTTGCCGACATAAGTCAGACATATTATTTTTACTCAGTATTTAAAAATATTTTTTATTTTAATAATCAAATTATCTTAATCTTAAAAATGGGGACATTACATTCCACTACTTGAACAACATGTTCAAAAAATGCAGAAAGAGTTGTCTAGAAGATGCCATGTGAAAAGGGACCAAAAACCTTTTCTCAATAGGTTCTCCACAATGAAGCCATGTTAGGTACCTTGTATAAAGCGAGGAAAAATAATGCATTTTTAGAGCCACCAAATTGCACAATTGTGTAGAATGCGAAAAACATACAATTTTAAATAAATGGCTCAGAAAACGGAGTCCATATGTAGAAGATATGGCTGGTAATAAATTGCAAGATAGAGTCAGAATACTGAAAAATAAAGTTTATTGTGGGGGGGTTTGACCACCTGTCAAACCAAGCCCCAACCTCTAATCTTCAACAACGAGATCAGAAAAGTGCCCATTGCATTTTCCAAATGCAATCAAAATCGACCCTTTACAAAGGGTTCCACAAAAGGATAATACACCCCCTTAATATTGAAAAAAAATGTTCTCCATAGCCAAAAAATAAGAATAAATCACCTATAATAAAAAAAATGTAGCCCCCTAGCACTAATATAATTACCCTTAAAAAATAAATGCCCCTTCGTGAAACAAATGCCTCTGTTACAATAAATTTATCTCCACTTACAAATAAATCACCACCCATAAAAAATCCCCACTATTAAAAACTTCACTCCCCTTTACAACATATAAAAAATGCGTTATAAGTTTTGATTATTAAAAAAGTTTATTGTAAAAAAAAATTGTTTTAAAAACTTATTGGGAGTCAAAGCACCTTTAAGATGGTGATGGAGGGCGATGTTCAACTGAGGAGTTGTCGAGTGGTAATGAGATCTACAACGAAGGCTGAAATGCAAGGCAAGGCAAAGCAAGTGGCCGACAGTGGAGGTGGCACTAGAATGGGTTGAGGAGATGTGAGGCAGCAGAGCATAACTTTAGTGGGTAGCAGTAGAGCATAATTTTAGTGGTAGAGGAAACACAAAGTCGTTGGAGTAGTCTTTAGAGGAAGAGCAACGAGCTCGATCTTGTCTCGGAAGAGCCTAACAACAATCATACAATGCCAATGCCAATTGCCAAAAACAAATATTGATGCCAATGCCAATGCCAAAGCTGATGCAAATGACACAATCGACCACTGTGTCCTGGGACAACAGCAACATGCAGTTCCCAATGTGTGGCTAGCAATGGATTGATAGATGGTGTGCATAAGCCAAAGTATAGAGACTATTGTGTATAGTTGCAAGATGAACCTACAATGGCAATCCTACAAGCAAGCACAAGGGTGACCCAATTGGTCTCGGACTTGCCAAAAAAGCAAAAGGCAAGGTTGGTCATATACTCTGTTCCCTTTCAAAAAAATTAAAACTTTATCCTTGAAACAATCCATATGTTACAAATTGTATCCGAGTGAAATCCAGTGGCCTCCAAAAAAGACCCTAGAAGATCTCTCAGAAACCCCTATCGAGTCTATAGTCAATCCATAGGTTTTCAGACCTTTTGAACACAATGACAATGGTTAGCTTGCTCCAGGACGCACCAGAAAAAAGTTGCCTCTAAAAAACATGCAAACGTCAATCCTACTCTACAAAGATAACTTACAAAGACTAATACCACATTGTAATTTGGGTCTAGCCAGAATCAACTAATAACCGACGTATAGCTCACACAGGGGAGAGGCGAAAAGAGAAGAACTAATGAGAGACTAACTATGTCAGTGTATAAAACTCATCTAATCTAATAATATAAAGCATACATAAAAGGAAGAGCATATGTAGGCAAGTCAACTACTTTACTATTATCTCCTATTGTATAATTTTAATAGGCAATTTGTTAGCCTATGTAACCGTAGCTAATATAGGATGGCATAATTGTCAATCTGTTAATCATTCTAAGCTTATAATAGATATACTAAAACCAACTAGGATATAGAATTTCTAAGTTAGCTTAATAAGGTGCAATTAAGAATATTGCATCAAGATTTATTTATTTTTAATAACAATCTAACACTGGTTTTTCACCAAGTGTTCCCTCTTGTTCTACACAACATTGTCCGTGTGTGGATTATGCCCACCTTGTAGTTTCATGGAATACCCACCTTTCCAGAAGAACTTGGTGAACTTTATTTGGTAACATTGGCTACGTTTCCCCACCAGAATATTGTTGGACAACTTCAGAGGAAGTTGGCTGATTTGCATGTCACTTTGGCCCTGTTTGAGTCCTCTCCTCTTGCTTTCACTTTTGTGTCACTTGTCACGTGCTTCAGTTCTTCGCCATCACCTGATTAAAGACATCCATTGCTATCATCACCTTCAACCCAATTTAGCATTGTGAGTGAATGGGTGTGCAATGCTTCCTAAGGTGCTTTTTACCCAATTTTTTGAGATAAGTGTTTCTTCTGAATAAGCCTTGTATAAAGCACCCATTCCTAATTCGACTTGGTAGTTACAGCAGTGTGACACCCCATCACATTGTATTTTCTTGATATTTGTACATAGGTACTTTATCAAGCCTAATTTTCAGGACCTATTTTAGAAGATTCTAAACCTCATGTTTATTTTTTGCTATAGACCTCCCTAAGTTGCACTTAAATGGGGTGTTGATGCAATATTCCTAATTGCACCTTATTAAGCTAACTTGAGAATTCCTATATCCTAGCTGGTTTTAGTATATTAATTATAAGCTTAGAATAATTAACGGATTGGCAACAATGCCATCCTATATTAGCTGCAGTTACATAGGCTAACAAATTGTCTATTAAAAGTAGCCTATAGGAGACAATAGTCAAGTATTAGACTTGCCTATATATGCTCCTCCTTTATGTATACATTATATTATTGGATTAGATGAATTTTATAAACCGACAGTCAATTTCTCATTAGTTCTCCTCTTTTGGCCCCTCTCGTGTGTGAGCTATGCTTCGGTTCTTATTTGATCTTGCTTAGACCAGATTCCAATAACCGTTGCATTCCTCTCAAAAAATTATGAACACTAAAATAATGGCACTCGATTTTGACTCTGTAAGACAAAGTTACGGCCGTTTTAAAACATCACAAGGTAGACTTCATCATGGTGTTGCTGCTGCAAAGCCACAATAAGGATTTTTATAGCACCATTGCATTCCTCTTGAAAAAATATGGGAAATCAAAAAAACAACTATCACTTTTGAGTTTGGATGAGGCGTCATCACAAGATCAAAAAATGAACTCCAACACAGTCATCTAGAGATGAATTCAAACATGGAAATTCTTCCAAAATGAAACATGGTGTTGTCCAAATTGGCATGGACATCAGAGACCTCAAAAAAGAGTTCAAACATGCTGGATCAAGTTGTTCTGCCAGGGATGCTCCTACATCAACAGCTCAAAGGCTTATTGAGGTCATCAGGAGAGAGCATTTTCTAACCCATGACTCAGACCTTGCACAACAGCAAGGGGTGAGATCGAAATTTGTGTGCTCATATTTCAAACCTAGAGAGCACCATGCACACATTTATGCTCACGTACTAGTTCTCCAACCTCAGCACAAACCAACTTGGAAGCAGATCCCATGGAGAGAGAGCCTATGAGAGCTATTTTAATTGGTTGCTACTCTATGGAGATTTCCTCTCAGCACAAAAAATAGCCGCATGGGGATTGCAAGTGTATCATTTGCCCACAGATCACTGTGTATGACAGCAGAGAATAAATTTTTGCACATTTTCTTGGAATTCAAGGTTTGGATTCAATGCAACAATCTTGGAAGGCTGGAAGCCCATTTTTCAATGCTTTGACTTACTTACATGATTTGGATTCACTTGCAGGTTGGGCACGTGCATGTAGGAGGCTTCAAAGTAGGCAGTCTCTAGGATGATTCAAAATAATTTTAATTTATTGTATGCAGTTCAGAAGGGAAGAAATCTTGTTTATTTTTGTAGTTTGGTCTACTTGCACAATCAAGTGTTGCCTAAAATCAAACTTTGGTAATTCAAGCTCTTAAAGTTAGAAAGCAGCACAAACAAACATGATGCTTAGAAGCCACCATTCTACCTTGCACTTATTGCTTATGTGATACTCTCCAATCATAAAAACTGGGCAGAAACTATTCCTCTCAATGATCTGATCGAGGCTAGCATTTAGTTTCGAGGGGGGAGGGCGTAATATAATGTCATGTCCCCCTTTTGGAAATGAAGCTTTTGAAGACCCTTAGCCCATTTGTTCTTTGTTTCTAAGGGCTAAGAGAATTTAAAAAAGAAGAAACTTGTTATTTTAATTGTAAAATTCAAAAAGTTGTTTTTGTAATGTCCCAAATTGGGACAAATGACCCAAACAAGGGTTTTCCACAAATCCTAACAATTATGTAATTTATTTCTAAATTCTGAAATTCAAATCAGCAAACCCTCGCTGAATTAAGATGCTCAAAAACACCACAAATAGTTACAAACCCTAGGCGCCAATGTTGCACAATATTCAACAATTAATGTGGTATATATCCACTGAAATTCACCTTTAACCATATGAAACTGTCGTACATAAACCCTGAATAGGCTGTTGTAATAAATCCCGGTTTTGGTGAAGAGAAATGAAAATGCACCGCTCAAAAATTACCCTCGCAATATTTTTTATTTTCTTCTAAAAGTACAGCTGCATTTTCCCTTGCCAAATCAATCTTCAAACCCTTGCAACGCTCGGAATTAATTGTGTAAAAATCACACAAATTATTACAGCAATCAATGACCCCGCACTAGGCCACAAATACGATTCAATAGTCCACCAATGAAGTCGCCCAAGCCCAGAAATTGCAGCAGTAAATCATATAAAATATAGGATCGGAATTAGGGCCTCAAAGCACCCTCAGGGACCCCCAATGGCCTCCCACATAAGTTGCCACACTCAGAGAAATATAAAATAATATTTTGGAATTTATTCTACCTCCACTGAGCCAAAATGATTATTAAATATTGTTAGAATAATCAGAAAATTATGATAATAATTTTAGAATTATTACCATCCACTTGTAGAAAGTTTTCACTCTCCAAACACTCCAAATCTTCCCTAAAGGCAATTCGCCTAATCCTCAAGGGAAATCGCTAGGCTCTAGGGAGCTCATTGTTGCTCCTAGGGCATTCGCCCACCCTCCTTAACCTGCAAAATTCACTTACTCAGCTCTCCAAGGCATTCGCTCAATCCTTTGACAAGTGGTGTTACAAAACACCTTTTAGAAGACCAATTGCATACTCAATACAAATCTGAAGCATAAAAACAGCCCTTGAATATAGCTGCCCTCAACAAAAGAATGGAAGTTTTCATTCCCAAACCCTTGGTCCACTTGAAGGTTTTCAACTTCAAATCATTATGAACAAACTTGACATGATCATCCAAATCAATATTCCATAATACATAACCTTCAATGAAATACAAATCCCCTTTGTATATCCACCTTTTAGTTATGAAGGAAAAGTTAATGGATTATAAGGATTATTTGCTTTTAAAAACACTTAAAAGGCTAAATAAACCCATGACCCTCAAAAAGTCCCAACTTAAGTGAAAAGCAAATTAAATTATTATTACATTATTTTAAGTATTTAGAAATACTTTTTATTTTAGTAATAATATTATTTCAAAATGGGGACCTTACAACTTTATTGTCTTTCACTTAAGTTGTGGTCTTTTGATGGTCATGGGCACCCAAGACCTTAAGTGAGTGTAATAATTTGATTAATCTTTCTTTGAAAGTTGGGTCTCCCTCCAAAAGTGCAACACCCCTCTTGGAGGGAAGATTATAAAAAGGGATGGAGAGTTCATTTAAAAGGTTAGACTATGTTAGGATATTGAATTTTTAAGTTGGAGCACGAAAAGCTTTGTTTGTTCACTTTGGTGACGAAAACTCCAAGGTGCTGGAATTGAGGACAAAAACCCTCATTCTTGAGGCAACTTCACCTAGGAGTTGCCACTAAGCTGAATTATTCTTCCAAGGGTGTTTTGAACACCGTTTTGTCATTTTCAAGTGTGGCGATTTGGATTGAGGGTTGAGCATAGGGTTTGGAAGCCCAAACAAGGGCGGCGACTTGCTTGTGGAGGTTGGCGACTTGATTCGGAAGGGTTTTGCTAGTGTTTGAGGGCTATTTCTTGCCCTAGTAATACTATGTAATTTTTCGTATAATATTCCAGCCTTGGGCAATTTGGAAAAAGGACATAATTGAGAGTTGATGGTTAAAAAGTGATTCTAAATATATTTTGAAATTTTCTCATATTTTTTAAGTATTTAATGTGACAAGTTCAGTTTGTTTGTGAAGGGAAAACACCATAAAAAAGGTATTTGCTTGCAGCTGTATTATTCCATTGTTTTTTAAGACCTTTGAAGGTGATACTATAGAAATTGATATCAAAAGCGCTGCCATAAATCATATTGAATTTATGAACCTAGAAACCTAGGGTTTGAAGGGCTACTTTGTATTTTGGAAGGGCTAATCTTTGTTGAAAGGGTTCATATTTGGTTTAAAGGGTTTAGCATATTTTTATGCTAATTTTAGAGTATATTCGCAGCTAGAGTTTGTTGTAAAAATCATATTTTCTTCTTTTTGCTAGGGTTTCATAGAAAAATCAGAATTCAGAAAATATCCCTGATTGGGGACATTACAATGGTATCACAGCGATATCTTGGCTAGCTGTGGGTTTTCGAAGTGATTCATGCACGAGGGTGACAAAGAACTAAGGTATTACCTTCGAAGCAAGAAAAAGGTTGAGGAAAATCAACAAACAAAACCAATGGCTCACTTGGATCAGCCAAGGGATGAGGCTGAAAATAGGGAAGAGCAAAGGTTTGACAGATATACACAAGCTCAAAAACAAATGACAGCTATGATGGCAGAATTTGTCTACACTATGAAGGAAATGAGGGGTGATAAACCACCCAATGGGGATGGTAGTGCTTCTGGAAGTCACAATCTCACGGATCAACCCCCTAAATGGAATGGAAGAGCCACACGTAAGCCTAATCAGCCTACTTTTTTGCAAAAAAAAGTTGTCATTCCGAAATGGGAAGAGCAACCCACCTTGAGAGATAGTTTATTGAAGAATTATGATGAGTACATGACTTATTTTGCTCCTTTCAAGGATCAAATGGATTTTTTCGCATTCACATCATGAAAGTATGGGCAACATGGTGGCAATAGGGCTGGCCAAAGGCATGAGGGCAGCCAAGGAGGACTTCATCATGCCTTGGTTAAGCTTTCACTTTCCAATTTTGATGTTCTCCCAAGAGCTTGGCTAGGGCTTGGATTCAAAAGGTAGACACCTACTTTTCACTTAGGCCTATGATGAAAAAAGAGGCTATTCAGTTTGCCACCTTGCATTTAGAAGGGGCTGCCCATGAATGGTGGTATCATGGGTTGATCACTCAAGTGAATCGATCCATCCAATCTTATGAGGAATTCAATAAAAGGATCATTGAAAGGTTTGATAGAGCTCATCTGGAACTACACTTTAGAGAGTTGGCTCAATTGAGACAAAAGGGCACAATAGAGGAGTAGGTGGCATAATTTCGAAGGCTTTCAGTCATGGTAACGAATGTTTCGGAGCAAAGATTGGTGGTTTTATTCATGGAGAGTTTGGCTGATTCCATTCGGGTTTGGTCAAGGCTTTTGACCCACCTCCTCTTCGAGGAGCCATTCAAAAGGCCCTTGATCTTGAGTCATCAACACCTCAACGTAAAATTCTGCCCTTTATTCCACAAAAAACTAACTCTTTTGGACCTTTTGGACAGCCGAGGGGTAAAAAATGAGGGCAGCCAAGGGGCAGCTCTTTTGGGCCATAAAAACCAACTCCTTTGGGGCAACTTGATAGGCCAAACTAGCAAGGTTTGGGCAATTTGGTAAGCCAAACCAGCAGGGTTTGGGGCATCAAAGGGAGCTGCCAGGATGGAGCAATGAGACAAGGAATGAACTAAGAGGGAAAAAACTTTGCTTTGATTGTAGAGACTCTTGGACACCGGGTCATCATTGTCATGGGAAGGGGCAAGTGTGTTACATTGAGGTGCATTTGAATGGAGAAGAAGAGGAAGGGGCAGCCACCTATGACGAGGAGCATTTGGAGGTCCTTGGAGGGGAGAACATGAGTAGCACCTTTGCTTCATTATCGGAGACTCCTAAGTACTACACCTTTCGTGTGAAGGAAAAATTGAAAGGTAAGGATGTTACAATTCTCATTGATAATGGGGCCATCTACAATTTCATTGATAAAAGCTTGATTGTTGCATGCAGGCTTCAACCTATTGAATTCAAGGGTTTTTGTGTGACTGTGGTGGATGTCTTCACCACCCCTTGCACTACCAAGGTTCCTGTTGACGCAGAAGATTGCACCCTTGGCAGGAGGCCGAGCTCCTGCCTTCTTCACGCAACAATGGAAACTCCCCTCTCGCCTGTGGGACCAGCGAAGCTGGAGGGGAGAGTCTCTAGATAAGGGCTAGCTCCCTCTGATGTATCATTTAGGCCCTGGTTTCTCCTACTGCTAACAAATAAAATGAAAAGAGGGGGGGGATGAAAAGGGAGAGAGAGATGCTGAAAACAAAGCCTAAGCCTAAAAAAGAAAAGGTGATACACCAGAAAAGTGTGATCCTCTCAGGGCCGAACATACACTTTCCACTGAGAACCAACTCCCATACACTTCATCTGACATGAGAAAAACTTCTGCATCAGTGGGTCAGGGGTCCGTGGAGATACAGGGAGGAAATAACTACTAGAGGCGTTCTGAGACACACTGCAGCAGCCTATCCACTTCACCTATACTCCTCTAGGGACACTTCTGACAGACCTGTAAAAGGAAACTCAAAAATGCACCAGACATGCTGAAATCATTCTACAAAAGCATTGAGAAAATGACTTAACACAGAATCAAGGCATAGACACATACTAAAGATGCAAAACTCAGAATGGAGGTAAAAACGCTGTGTTTCGATTCAAGGTAAATTTCTGGCAGCTCTGCCTTACAAGCCCGAGAGATTTTTGGGCAGAGTTTTGCCTTAAGGCTGAGCGCGGATCCTTTTCTCCAAAGAGAAGTTTTCAATATATAGAAAGAGGAAGATAACTTGCCGCTTCCTGGGAAGGATTTTGGCGCTCATTTCTGCAAGTGGCCCATGTGCCTTACGAGCATTGGGAAGAGCAGGCCGCTTAAACATAAATGTTGTGTCGACCCTAGCTCTGACTTCAGGGATTTTTTGACACAGGTCGCATCGTTTCCCCATTAACCGAGATTGCTCCTTGAATGCACCTACGCAATTTGTCTGCTCATAAATGTGAAATGAAGAAAACAGGTCGCACGGTTGGCCGTTTGCGCCTTCTAATGGTCAATTCGCAAACATTGTTTCACTTGCTGGAGTAATTTCTTGAATCGACGCCTCCCTTCGCCACTTAGATTATCTGCCTGCTCCTACACTTGGCACTTTTGTCTTTTCCCTACCTTGTCTTCTTCCTGCTCTTTCAGCCCTCGAGGGCGATCTTCTGGCGGGTCGTTGCATTCCTTGGGCTCCTTTCATGGTTAGCGCTTGGGCATTTAAAAACAACGGCCCTTTTGTTGGCTTAAATTTGACGTTCGCGCACCCATCATCGCTTGAAAACTAACAGCTAGTTCGCCCTCTTAAAGTTGACGGCTTTCAGGACGTCACTGTCCTCGGCAAAAGTTTGCCGGGTCCTTCCTGCGGCCTTTTTTCCCGCGGGTCTTTTGTTTCGGGCTTTTCTTGCGGACAAAAGTCCGCAAGAATTGTCCCGGTCTTTGTCTTTGTCTTTCGGGCTCTTTGAAACTCTTTCTGCCCTCCGCAAGGGCATTTGGATCTCGAACTGCCCTCCGACTGTAGGGCACACCCTTGAACCAAGCCGTTGAACCAAGCCTTCGAACTAAAATCGTTGAACCGTCTTGTGAACCGAAGCGTTGAACCAAGGTTGAACCAAGTGCCGATGAACTTTAAACGTTGAACCAAGGCCTTGAACCGGTTCAATGGTTCAAAGACGCCAATTTTTTATGATTTCCTTCAGACCAGAGCCCGAATAAGCCTTGCAAAACCCGGAACTCTCTGAACTGATCCTTCATGCGCCAAAGGACTAACCTGCTGAGTCTGTATAAATCCAAAACCTGCAGAGTCCGTAGAAATTCTGCAAAGTTCGTAAAAATCGCCAGATTCATGCAAAATCGAAAAATGAAAATGGCCTAGCACAGCAGGGGCAGAGGGGGACCGATTTTTGGCCTGTTGGGCAAAAAATGGTCAACAGATTGGCGACTCCCAGGGGAAGCATGCCTGCTATGCTTAAAGACCAGTTGCCTTGCAGTCCATTGGGCACGGAGTCAGATGCAGCTTGAACAAAAATCAGCGACAGCCCCACAAGATCCAAGAATCAAACACGGAGCTTTTTACCCCACACGCAAAGGGAAACACACCAAGCTAAAAACACTACTTGTGCAACTGCACTTAGGGAAAGCAGGAAAGAAACTGAAAGCAAACTACTATGTACAGCTAACCAGGAATATTTGCTTCCCTCCTGGATCAAAGGGAAAATTTCTTAAGTCCCCTTCCTGGAAAGCAGACTTATGGTGGCAGGCAAGTAGCTGAATAGAAAAGAGAGTTGGTGACCTGTTCCCCTTGCCTGTCACCTGCATTGGCTTCTATCCGAGTGGATCAGAATTGAACATGCTTCCAACGTATATGTACTCTGCTTGTCTTTGGAAGCTTGTTGAATGCTGGCCCTTCATGCTGGTGCTCTTCACCAAGAAATCAATGGCTGTTGGCGTATCACCGTTAGCCCTTTGATGTGCACAGTCTCTCTGCAATGCATCATGGTTTGACCCGTTTCCTTTTGCTTCGTTAGAGACCCTGTCAAACTCATCCTCTGCTCCCTCTTGGCCTTCTTGAAGAAGGGTGACTGTGGTGATGTTTGAAATGGAATCACAAGCTCATTGCTCATCCCACAGAACATCACCTCTTTGTTCAAAGCTTTCTTCTTCAAGGCTTTTCTCAAGGGAGACCAGCCTCTCCTCCTCAAAGGTCTAGATCTCTAGATCTTCAAAGATATTCTCCTGATCCTCCTCCAAGATCTAGATTTCTAGACCTTCAAAGATATTCTCCTGAAGAACTGCAGACTGGATCTTCTGCTCCTCACTCGCCTCCTGCAGAACAGGTTCCTCCTTAAGAAGGTGTTAAGTAGAAAAAACATGTGGAAGAGCAGGCAGTCCTTGAGTTAGAATCAAATGATTCTCCTCCTTCCACTTGGTCCGCACTTCATCAATATCAGGGGTGGCCTGATAGCTCTCTTGAAAGTGTGTAGATGGGGTTTGTTCAGACATGGAATGTGCCGTTGGGTCTGAACTGTCCATCACACATTGGCTGAGGAATCTCTATCTGGATTCCAACTCTGCAATTCTTCTGGCTATATCCTCTTGGAAGAGCCTTTCTTGGAATCATAGGAATCATGGGTAGGAGCAGCTTTATCTTTTTTAATGTTTTGAGCAAAACCTTTCTTCTCCTCTTTCTTGCCCCATGATTCCACTATTTCCCCCCAGGTCAGGGGCGTACCATCAGGGTGAAAGATCTCAGAATTGGAATTTGCCCTTTTGGTTGAAGGGCAACTAGGAGGGTTGCTTGGGGAGATGCCATAAAAAGGCTGAGTCTGATCAAAATTATAGGAAGGACAACAAGGTCCACGATTTTGTGCGGAGGGATTATACATACAAAAGTGTGATTTCTTATGGCACCAGGCTGCTTAACCAGCAGATTCAACTCGGAGTCGCCATTGGTGTTTGATGCAAAGCCTCCAAAGGCTGGTCGGTTGAAGAACACACCAAAAATTCTTCAACTCTTTGGACACAACTTGTCCCAGTTGGTCCCACCGGGTGTGCCAGAAACTGTTGACGCAGAAGATTGCACCCTTGGCAAGAGGCCGAGCTCCTGCCTTCTTCACGCAACAATGGAAACTCCCCTCTCGCCTGTGGGACCGGCGAAGCTGGAGGGGAGAGTCTCTAGATAAGGGCTAGCTCCCTCTGATGTATCATTTAGGCCCTGGTTTCTCCTACTGCTAACAAATAAAATGAAAAAAGGAGGGGATGAAAAGGGAGAGAGAGATGCTGAAAACAAAGCCTAAGCCTAAAAAGAAAAGGTGATACACCAGAAAAGTGTGATCCACTCAGGGCCGAACATACACTTTCCACCGAGAACCAACTCCCATACACTTCATCTGTCATGAGAAAAACTTCTGCATCAGTGGCTCAAGGGTCCGTGGAGATACAGGGAGGAAATAACTACTAGAGGCGTTCTAAGACACACTACAGCAGCCTACCCACTTTACCTATACTCCTCTAGGGACACTTCTGACAGACCTGTAAAAGGAAACTCAAAAATGCACCAGACATGCTGAAATCATTCTGCAAAAGCATTGAGAAAATGACTTAACACAGAATCAAGGCATAGACACATACTAAAGATGCAAAACACAGAATGGAGGTAAAAATGTTGTGTTTCGATTCAAGGTAAATTTCTGGCAGCTCTGCCTTACAAGCTCGAGAGATTTTTGGGTAGAGTTTTGCCTTGAGGCTGAGAGCGGATCCTTTTCTCCAAAGAGAAGTTTTCAATATATAGAAAGAGGAAGATAACTTGGCACTTCCTGGGAAGGATTTTGGCGCTCATTTCTGCAAGTGGCCCATGTGCCTTACGAGCATTGGGAAGAGCAAGCCGCTTAAACATAAATGTTGTGTCGACCCTAGCTCTGACTTCAGGCATTTTTTGACACAGGTCGCGTCGTTTTCTCATTAACCGAGATTGCTCCTTGAATGCACCTACGCGATTTGTCTGCTCATAAATGTGAAATGAAGAAAACGGGTCGCACGGTTGGCCGTTTGCGCCTTCTAATGGTCAATTCGCAGACACTGTTTCACCTACTGGAGTAATTTCTTGAATCGACGCCTCCCTTCGCCACTTAGACTATCTGCCTGCTCCTACACTTGGCACTTTTGTCTTTTCCCTACCTTGTCTTCTTCCTGCTCTTTCAGCGCTCGAGGGCGATCTTCTGACGGGTCGTTGCGTTCCTTGGGCTCCTTTCATGGTTAGCGCTTGGGCATTTAAAAACAACAGCCTTTTTGCTGGCTTAAATTTGACGTTCGCGCACCCGTCATCGCTTGAAAACTAACAGCGAGTTCGCCCTCTTAAAGTTGACGGCTTTCGAGACGTCACCATCCTCGGCAAAAGTTCGTCGGGTCTTTCATGCGACCTTTTTTTCCCGCGGGTCTTTTGTTTCGGGCTTTTCTTGCAAACAAAAGTCCACAAGAATTGTCCCGGTCTGTCTTTCGGGCTCTTTGAAGCTCTTTCTGCCCTCCGCAAGGGCATTTGGATCTCGAACTGCCCTCCGGCTGTAGGGCACACCCTTGAACCAAGCCTTCGAATTAAAATCGTTGAACCGTCTTGTGAACCGAAGCATTGAACCAAGGTTGAACCAAGTGCCGATGAACTTTAAACGTTGAACCAAGTGCCGATGAACTTTAAACGTTGAACCAAGTGCCGATGAACTTTAAAGGTTGAACCAAGTGCCGATGAACTTTAAACGTTGAACCAAGGTTGAACCAAGTGCCGATGAACTTTAAACGTTGAACCAAGGCCTTGAACCGGTTCAATGGTTCAAAGACACCAATTTTTTTGTGATTTCCTTCAAACCAGAGCCCGAAGAAGCCTTGTAAAACCCGAAACTCTCTGAACTGATCCTTCATGCGCCAAAGGACTAACTTGTTGAGTCCATAGAAATCCAAAACTTGCAGAGTCCGTAGAAATTCTGCAGAGTTCGTAGAAATCGCCAGATTCATGCAAAATCGAAAAATGAAAATGGCCTAGCACAGCAGGAGCAGAGGGGGACCGATTTTTGGCCTGTTGGGCAAAAAATGGTCAACAGTTCCCAAGCTTAGCATCATGTTGGAGACACTCCATTGAGGATGACTTTTATGTGCTTGGCATTGGTGAAACCAACTTTGTCCTAGGCATCCAATGGTTGCACTCACTTGGAGAGTACACACACATTTACCAAACTATGGAGCTTAAATTCGAAAGGAATGGAAAAAAAGTGGTCTTGCATGGTTTGAGTGATAAGGTACCATTGGAGGTGACATCAAAGGCCATGGAAGGAGTCTTCATAAAGAAGAATTGGATAGGGGCAGCAAGAAAAAATGTTCCTTCAAATCTGGAACAGCCAATAAGGTATGCCAAAGAACATTTATTTCCTTCTTTTTCAGGCTCAATAAATTCTAAAAATGAAGATGCTAAGCAAGCTCATGGAGAGAGACATTTTTAGTTGGAAAGGAAGGAAAGTAGGTCTGAATTTTGCATTGTGAAAAGACCTTGGGTATACTCAGAAATAACAGAATTTTGTTGCTCAAAAAAATCAGAGGTTCATGAGAAAAATCAGAATTGTTGTTGCTCAAAAAAATCAGAAAATTATGTGAATAATCAACATTATTTACACTCAGAAAATTCAAGAAAAAAAGGGTAAGTTGCAGCACCCTATCCCTTATTACAAGGGTGTATTGGAGGATGAGGATGAAGGGTCTTAGACCCCTCTTGAATTGGGCGAAGGCCCAAATCATGAATAGCAGTAGCAAAAGTTTTTGAGGCATAATTAGCCTAGTATCCACTCAGAAAATTCTGAGTTTGTAAGGCCAAATCCACTGCCTACTAAGGACACAAATTTTGTTTTTTTGACATGCTACAGCCCATGACAAGTTCTATAAATGCATGTGAATTGGGGCACTTCTTTCATAACAAGAGGTTGGATGGTGCAAGTATTGTACAACTCTCTCTAAATTGTAAGTTTGAGTCTTTGTTAGGCTGAAAATGTATTCCTTACATGATCAATAGTGTTGTCAAGGTGGAGCAAGGGAAAAAACATAAGGCACACATAAGGATATTTATGCAAGATTGTTTGCATCTCCATGATACCTCCGTTCAAGGTATGCTTTCAATATGGTTCAATGTTACTTTTTTGTTACAAATTGGGAAAGGTTTGTCATGGCACATGGGAGGCTCTATGGAGTTGATGGATGCTTGTCAAGGTAATATGCACTCAATGACTAAGGTTCAAATAAACTTTTTCATATGGGGAAGCAAGGTTTCTGTTTTCAGTCACAATCCTTTTGGCAGCTCTAGGCCATGTAACACACCTTTTAAGTGCATGATGATGTCCATTGAAGATATATTTGTCAAGAGCTCTTCTAAAGGCAACTAGGTAATGAATAGGTTGACATTTTGGAGCAATTGCAAGGCTGTACATCCCAACTACGGCCCACCTAGCAGCAAGTGCATTCTCTTTGGTAAGTTGGTTTCTTCTTTGATGAGGGAACAATTGACCATAGCTTCAATGAAATGTCCCCAAATGGGACGAATTGGAAAACAAAGGAGATTTTCCCAAATTCTTTTAAATCTGATCTGAAAATTAATAAACCTTAGATTAAGAATTAAATTCTCAAAACCCTTATTTAATGCAAGAAACCCTAGATGCCAAAAGTGAGGATTTTGTAGAGAATTTATGCCAATTAAATACCTTGAAATAATATGAAAATAAATAGTAAATTCCAGATTTAAATCCTCTTAAAAAAATGCCTTTTTCTCTCCCTTTTTTGCCACAAAATGATGAAGAAAAAATCAAATTTAATCACCAATTTTCTGTTGTTGTTCGGAGAATAAAATATCTTCAAAACCCTTCCCAGAATCGCTGCCAACCTCAAAAAAATATAGAAAAAATACCAGCGCTTTATTTTGGCATAAAAATCGCCAATTTGACCCTCCTAGGTCAATCGCCCCTCTTAGGAACTCTGGAAAAATAGCAGAAAAATAAGACTATTCCAGCCTTCCACAAGCAAGAAAATATCCGAAAACTTGTTAGAAAAATTAATAATAATTCTGAAAATTATCTATTAATCTTTCATCTTCAATATCCGTTGCAAATCATCCAAAATGGCCACAATAATGATAAGAAATAATTGCAGATAATTAGTTGTGAATATTTTGATCGAAAAATACTTTCAAACCCTAGTGCCCACCTCTCAATGTGGTTCGCTCCACTTGCAAAATTAATAGAATAATTTATCAAGCCGAAAATGCAAAAAACATATGACCAAACCCTCAAAAGCAAGCACAAAACCCCTCCTAGGGAGTTCGCTCCACCTCTAGGGCACAAAACAAGCTTTTCTTTGCAAAAGGTGGTGTCATAGACAACTTTGTAAAATTGATCAATCACCAAGCAACGAACTTCTATTCAACATATCCTCCTTGAAACCTTCGCTATGTATTTATAACTTTCCAAAGTGTTTGAACCACTTTGGAAAAATAAATCATCTTTTCTTATCTTCACTTTAGCTCCCATGCTAAAATCTCCATTTTGAAAATATATTAAATATTAGTCTTAATTAAAAACAGTAATAAAAATTACTTTAAGGCCAATATATTAATATTTATTTCACTTAAGCAATTTAGTGGTAAAAACCACTTTTAAAATGTTTTAATAATTAATTAATAATTGGCTTGTGATAAAAATCACTATTTCGACAATAAATAACTAATAAAAAAACTTTCCCCAAAAAGAGCTCTTTTAATCTATGGGGAGATAGACTAAAGGTTTTCATATCTATTTAATTAAGAGGGAAAAAATGGGGACATTACATTCAACATGGGGACTTCCACCCTTTAGAAGGCATGTTTGGGAGAGTTTGAAGCATGAAATAAAAGGTAATGATGATTGTTTTGAGTTGCATAGGGCAGCATATGTAAGGGGCAACTGTAATACATCTTCTTGTCATATTTATTGTGACAGTTCTAGCTCTTCTAAGGTGATACATAGTTTCATTTTTGTTCCTCTTGAAGTTGCATACATGATCGGTTCATCAAAAGGCAAGTGGGGAGTAAAAAGAGTGATCTGTTTGGGCAATTGCAAGTCTGTAAGGTGTAAATACAGTCCTATAATCATCAAGTACAGGTCTCTTTGTTGAGGCATTTCTCTCTAAGATAAGAGGGCCCATAGGCATGAAGGCCAAGGATTGGGTGACCCCCATGTGGAGGAAGTTTCCAGCCCATGGGAGGCATGGGATGATAAGTTTGAGGACACTTCCAGCTCTTCTAATGGAGGAATTTCTGAGTTCTGAAGTCACTAAGGAGAGTGGGGGTAGCATTGACAAGTGGAAAGGAAAAGGAGAACCTTTTTTTGACTAACGTGTTTGTGTCTTGTGTAGGTATTGATATAGGGGCAATCAAAGCCCAATTTGTTAAAGACTACCTTGCTGCAAAACACTTTTCCAGCCACCTTGATGCTACCGTTTCAATGAAATTTTCATCTCTTCATCCTAGCGAGGCATCCAAGGTTTGGGGCCCCAAGGAGATGGAAGGAGAGGACTAGAAACTGCTGCTTTTTTATTTCTAGAGTACACAAACAGCAGAGGATATTCATATACAGCAGTAGGGGGCTTCGTCAACAAGGTTTTCCCCATGGGAAAGATCGAGGATCCAGTTTTGCATAAGACCTATGATGGGGACAGCTCCTTGGTTATTACCATTGCTTGAGGACAAGCAATTTTGGGCGGGGAGGATTGTCATATCCCCTTTTTGGACATGAAGATTTTGAAGACCCTTAGCCTATTTGTTCTTTGTTTTTAAGGGCTAAGGGAAGTTAAAAAAGAAGAAACATGTTCTAATTGTAACATTCAAAAAGTTGTTTTATTGTCTAACTTTCACTTAAGTTATGGCCGTTTATGCTTCATAGGCACCCAAGACCTTAAGTGAGGGTTATAATTTGATTAATCTTTCTTTAAAAGTTGGGTTTCCCACCAAAAGTGCAACGCCCTTCTTGGAGGGAAGATTATAAAAAGGGATGGAGAATTCATTTGAAAAGTTAGACTATTAGGATATTGAATTTTTCAGTTGCAGCAAGGAAAGCTTTGCTTGTTCACTTTGAAGACAAAAACCTTCAAGGTGCTGGAATTGAGGACGGAAATCCTCATTCTTCTTGAGGCAACTTCACCTAGGAGCTGCCATTGAGCTGAATTATTCTTCTAAGGGTGTTTTGAACACCGTTTTGTCATTTTCAGGTGTGGCGATTTGGATCGAGGTTTGAGCATAGGGTTTGGAGGCCCAAACAAGGGTGGCGACTTGTTTGTGGAGGTTGGCGACTTGATTCGAAAAGGTCTTGCTAGTGTTTAAGGGCCATTTCTTGCCCTAGTAATATTTTGTAATTTATCATATAATATTCCAGCCTTGGGCGATTTGGAAAAAGGACCTAATTGAGAGTTTATGGTCAAAAAGTGATTCTAAATATATTCTGCAATTTTCTCATATTTTATAAATATTTAATGTAATAAGCTTTGTTTGTTTGTGAAGGGAAAACACCATAGAAAGGGTATTTGCTTGCAGCTGTATTATTCCATTATTTTTGAAGACCTATTGAAGGTGAAATACTATAGAAATTGATATAAAAAGGGCTGCCATAAATCATATTGAATTTATGAATCTAGGTGCCTAGGGTTTGAAGGGCTACTTTGTATTTTGGAAGGGCTAATATTTGTTGAAAGGGTTCATATTTGGTTTGAAGGATTTAGCATATTTTTATGTTAATTTTGGAGTATATTCGCAGCTAGAGTTTGCTGTTGTACAAATCAGATTTTCTTCTTTTTGCTAGGGTTTCACAGAAAAATCAGAATTCAAAAAATATCCCTAATTGGGGACATTACATATAAATTCCAATAGAAATGGCCATTGCCTTTGTCAGCTCTACAGGAGATCATTTTTATAAAGAGGGGTTGCCTGGTATAGATTTCAAGGCCTCAAAAGAATCCTTTTAAAACATCTACACATCCACAACAGCAGGTTTTAGGAAGCCATGATTACATTGATCGTGTGTTAGCACATCTCGGTCTAATTCTAACAAACCGAGGCCTAAAAAGAAACTGTGAGAGAACTTTCACACCAATATTCTTTGTGCCAGCTAATTTTAATTTCTTTTGTTATTCATACAACGCCTTCATTAAAAAAAAGTGGAAGACACCAGATATATAAATATATGACTGGAGAGAGACTGACCCAGCTACCTGCCAGCACTTGTTTTATGGGGAAAATCAACATGTATAGGAAGCTGTTATCACATTTCATTATAATGCTAATGTTTCTCCTTATGCTCTTGGCGCATTTGTTGGCTTGGTTTCTTGGATTCAATTGAATGGTATGGAGCCTGGTGATATATAGTTATTTGAGTGCCTTTATTATTCAGCATTCTTGATGAACTTTAGGACGGAATCTTATGATTCATTTCCTTTAACAATGTTTCAACCTCCAATTGTGTATCTAGATCATAACTCATTTCAGGTTTGAGGTCTTGGCCCCAGAAATTTGCCATCATAAGGCCATACAGATCACATCCTATGGTGTGCGGGTATAACATACACCTTTCAAGAGACTGGGACATGTTCCACCCCAGAGAATTGATTTCTTCTTGACACCTTTTGAATTCCGATTCCTAAGTCAGATAAGAATCCAGATTCACAGTCACAGTAAGGCAATGTTCATGTGCAGTCATCATTAACCTCAAAGGGAACAACTTTGCCAAATAGGACATGCCCTTTGTAAATGAGTATGGTAGGATTGTGATTCTGTATCATGTCCCAAGGATATAGATGGTACTACTCCAAAAGAGACTTTGTTCAATTTAAATGGTGTGATCTGCAGTAGCTGAGGAGTTCCAGCACAAAAGGACAAAAGATGCACAATATGCTGTTGTGTTTTTCGAGTCTTGTTATTCAATTGCAAATGGAGGTTATGTGCATCCGATCTACGTTCAGCAAGGGTGCTTTGTACAGGCCTGTACCTGCTGGTTGGCCATCATATGATACCCTTGAGTACCCAACTGTTGTGCTCCGAGTCTCTCTAGTTCTTCTCATTCTTATGATGGACTTTGACTTGTATCGTGCAGTCAATTTCCAGATACCTGGCATGTATAATATAACTAGATTTGGAAAACAATTGGATGTATTTATGGAGTGCTAGTTCTTCAAAAGGTGCACCTAACAATACCGGAAGCAACAGATTATAGAGTTCCTAGCGAGTTGACATACCTTTTCCCCTGGTGAATGCAAATCGTAAGTCAGACAGTGTCCACTAGCAGTTCCTGTTTTTGACACACAATCCACAAGGAGCATTTACTGCAGAATATGGTTGGGAAGCAGCTATCCGCAATTTTGAGTCCATGGTGTTTCTGAAGTTTATTTTCAGTAAGGAAGTTACATTTGAACCAGCCAATGGTCCTTATGCCGGAAAAACTGACTGTCTCAAAGGGCACTTGCTGAGACCAGTCAAAGACATACTGTGGCATCCATGGACCATGATGGTACCATAATCCAGCCACTACTATAGGAGATATATATCAGCAGTGTTGCACAGAGACTTCTCTCCTATCACCAGAGACACATATCAGAGATTCGTACTCATCTTAGAGACTAGGATTTCAGAGTTTTTTTTTTTGTGTGTGTGTGTGTGTAGTACTCTTGACCCCAGATATGATGAGATATCAAAGAAAAATATCAAAATATTAACTCTAGTCTTTTGTCAACATCTTATTTCTTTACTTTCAAAAGTTATTAATATTTTTCTTAGGCTATATTAGGCTGTATAGTATTTTTTCTCTATATTTTACATATATATATATATATAAAGAGAGAGAGAGAGAGAATAAATATCATACATCCTAATATAGCCTAAGAAAAACATAGTTGCCATCTCCAAGTACCTGTCTCCTCTTTTTATGGAAATTGGCATACCCATCCCCGCTTCCTGGTAACTATGTTATGTCATTTTTGACAGATTTCACAATGCCCAGGCCAAGAAAAAATTTGCTATGAAGCAAAGCAAAGATACTTTGGAGTTCAAGGCATCCAAAATGGCAAGCAAAGGCCTCTGGATGGTGATGACACAAAGGCCATACCGAAGCTAATGCTTAATCGCTTTACATCTTGGCCTTCTCCATGTTTATTGTTTCCATTTTAAATGTCCCTTCTTTGTATTGGACAATGATTCATTTGTGATTGGAGCATTGAGCTGTTACTAGGTATAGCAGATAGATATGTTGTTGCTACCGATACTGTGTTTTAAGAGGTAGGTTCGATGTATTTTCAGCAGTATATGTGGTTGTTACTGACATAATTGCATATTTATTAATTATCATAGAAAATGCATAAGTTCTTATCAAGAAAGAGAAAAACAATTAACAAAGCATCTTATTCCTAAGACATACTTCTATATCATTCAACTATGTATCTATATAGGTCATGCAAGAAACATTTTTGCAAAATATAAAATTACAATAAGGTTAGCTTTACCAGTTTATGCCACAATTAACCTCGCCTCTAAAAGCAATATTACAAAACACAGTATTACCTATTATTTCACCACAATGCATGTTTGCATAAGGCTCCTCTCCTGTAAGGAGTTCCCACATCACTATTCCAAAAGAATAAACATCGACCTGTCAATAAACAATGGATTAATGATGAAGAATACAGAAAGAAAATGTTGATGTGAAAAAATTAATGCAATCATAAAACTTATCAGCAGGGGTATATGAGCAAGTCCCAATGGCAACATACTTTCTCAGTTACCATGCCCTTTTCTTCACTTAAAAGCTCCGGTGCCATCCATGGCAGAGTCCCTCGAACACCACCAGAGACCAAAGTTCGATATTTTATTTTGGATAAGCCCAAATCACCAATCTGAGACCAACTACTACATCAGTTATTCACCAAAAAGAACATCACAAACTGGGTAAAAAAACTTGCATACATCACAAAATTTCCATTGCAGAGAACATGAAGCAATCCATGGGGAACAAACATAATTTTGTAAACACAGTGCACCAAATATGATGGAGATTCAAAGATGATTTCCTAGAAAAATAAACATTGGAAACAAATACGCAAAAGGGCATCAGCAAAATAAATATTGGAGGAAAGAATATTTCCTATAATGCGGCATACCTTACAAATAGGTCGATGAGGATCTTTCATGTTCACCAAAAGATTATCACACTTCAAATCAAAGTGGACAATTTTTTTTTCGTGCAAATATTCCATCCCAAATGCAGCATCACGGGCTATAATTAGTCTTTTACGTCGATCAATTGTTCTGAATGAGCTCAAGAAGATTTTTACACATTTATTAGCAATAGAAATACACTTAGACAAGGGTTAATATGAATACCATACAAAATAGAAAACAATCATATCAATTTATTTTCAATGAGGGATCAATACCAAACGCTAGAGGTGCTTATAAAAGTTAAAAAAACATTTCTTGAATGCTTACCTGTCCTTCCTGTGTAGAACTTGTTTGAGAGATCCATTGACCATATACTCCGTGACAGTTGCTAGGGTCCCATCAGGTCCATCTCGAACAATGCCATAGAAAGCAACTACATTGGGATGGTGTAGTTGACCCAACATGCGTGCCTCTCTCCAGAAGTCTGTAATCTATATAGGAAATACAAAAACGTTTTGAATGTGACAATGAAAATGCTCATAATACATGAAAATCTACTGTAGTGGAAGATAATCAATTGAAAAATAATAGTAATAAAAGTATGTAAGTTCATAGCATTGTCTGTACATTAAAAAAATTGAAATATCCCACTTGAGATGCTCCAAGAAACGTATTTTTGCTCAAGTACATCCATTTTTTTAAATTAAAAGAGTAAGCCAAAATTTAAGATAATGCTTAGCGAAAATATCAAGAACTCTACCATCTCTGATGGCCTTTCTTGGAAACAACTGGCTTTGATCCGCTTAATAGCAACATCTGAGCCTTTCCATTTTCCATAATAAACAGTCCCATATGTACCCGAACCTAACTCTCGTATTTCTTCTAGGTCGTCATTTCTAATTGTCTGGAGTAAGAGATTACAACAATCTATGAGCTGCAGAGTGTGAATATGTATTTCAGATTTCAATATATCACTACTGATGAACAAATTAAAAGCACTTTACCTGCAGACCTTGGGCAAGATCATCTACCTCAGGGTCTGAGACATTGTTATTTGCCTTGTTCACAGAGCCATTGCCAGAGTCTTCTAATCTCAAAGCATTCTCCTGGATGGCAACAGTATCATATTATTTTTTCAAAAACACGATTACCAAAAACTATTTGTACATTCAATTTTCATTGTCAAAGCATTTAACTATAAGTATTGAAACGGAAAATAAATCACACCTCAGGAAGTTTTTCCTCTGGCAGGCCATCTTTTATGTTGGACCCAGGAGCCAAAGCTTCTTTTTCTACCTTCTTACAGTCCTCTTCTCTTGCACTAACCGTAAGGGCCTCTTTCCCTTCTACCTTTGTTGTTGAACTTACGGCCGAAGCTGATAAAATAGGGCTTTGCCCTGGTGACTTCATACTCCCGGATGTTCTAGAAGCACCTGCCTCTGATCTATCATTCAAACAATTCTTAAGTGTCTCCTCCAAATTTTCATCTTTTGCAGCTTCCATACTTGAAACAATATTTTCTGTCAACTGTCCAAAAGTCTTCAACTCGGGCTTCTCTGCTTCATTGAATTGTCTTTCTCTTCCAGCCTCAGACAATAAATATTTTGGTCCTGTATTTTTAATGCTACTGACTGGACTCTGATCATATATTGGAGGACCAGAAGAAGATAATGCAGATGATAAGACTTCAAGGGATGATGGAAGTGTAAGGCTATCAGGAAGAAACACTTTTGATGAGGTCATTTTATGAGAACAAGCACTATTAGATATAGTGTCATTGCTTTCCAAATGAACAAATGCATCTGAAACCTGTTCAATAGGTTCTCCAAGCTGCAAATGCATCTGATAATGAGATGAAACAGTCACAGGCTTAACCCCTTGAATCTCCTTAGTGATCTCAGGACCTGAATCTTGATGAAATTCTTTAGGCACGTCTCCCTCGTATATTGAGATGTTTCCAATCTCTTTGTGCGAAAGGTCATCTGATATGTGAGCCCCTGGAAAACTATGTACATCAACTGCATTTTTTTCAAAACATGCGTAAGAGCACTGCAGCGTTTCCATGTTCTCAGCATTCCTTTGAACACTAGCAAAGCCCTGGCTCCTATCCTCTTCTGAACTATAACACCAATGACTCTCTCCATCTGTGGAACCCAAATGAACCACCAAGTCACTGTCTAAAGGATTTTTAATCATCACATGTTGTAGATTATGCTGCACATGTGTAGAAGGCTCAAATTGATCACAAGTGGCATGCTTGTATAAATCAGAGGATGAAGGATTATAATACAATACATCTGGCTTCAACCATCTAGAGTCATGTTGTGCATAAGAGTTTTGACCAGCGTCTTTAAATATACCTTCCTCTGTGGTAAGAACCCCAGATGTTTCTACTGCCAAAGGTATGCATATTGCATCTCTTTCATAATTTGTTGATTGCAGAACCCAGGCCCTTGCTTTATCTACCCTGTGTCGATAGCCAGTATCAGTTTGTACCTTGTCTATGGAAGATGGAAGCTGATCCACTTTTGTACTTGCAGTTTGTATCAGCAACCCTTCTTTTGTTACAGAGTGTGGACTTTGTGCTTGAAATTCTAGTGTGCTTGATCCATGTTGGTCCTGATAATATGATGGATGTTCAAGGTGCATAGTTGAACTCCTTGCCTCATAAGCAAATTGTCTTTCATATGGATATTCAAATGCAGAATTCCTCTCAAACCTTCCATGTATTTGGCTGATATTTTGTCCTATCATGCCTACGTTATCACTGGTAACTGGCTGACAATTTTGCTGGTTGACATTCCTGCCACAGGATAGAAAGCTGCTATGGTTTGCAACAGAATTTAAGGGTTCAAAATGTGCAGTTGACTGGGTGCCACAATAATCAAGCCTGTTTTCATACTTGGAATCATGAGCCCAAACACCCTGCATGTGATTTTGACATTCTGAATACCTGTCGAGTTCACTGGCACTCGGTATATGATGCATTTCATTCCGTCCTAAGCCTTCACCTATTCTACAACTAACTCCTGTAGTTTGTGAGCCAGGTTTTACTTGTGGTAATTTTGTGTTTGCAAATTCATAATCAGGAATTACCGGAAGAGATGGAGATTGATAGGGTACATGCCAGGATTTCTCGCCTTCGTAGACTTCTAGAGGTGGATGTTGTGCTTCATTTTGTTCAAAAGGTTCAAACAGTCTACTGTATTTCACAGGTTGCATGGCAAGTTTTCTTCGTGGCGAAGCTACTTCAGGATTTTGAAAGAAATCTGGCGGACAGTACCCAACAGCAGCTTGATGCACAAGATGCATGTTCTGTTGCTGCTGCTGAGGGAGGTGAGGTTGCTGCTGAGGAAGGTGAGGTTGTTGTTGAGGAAAGTGATGCTGATGAACATTCGCTTGTTGAGTCATAATATCAGCAGGAGGAATAGGATGATTATGATTATCTTCAGGCCAATGATTGGCAACTTCCATTCTATTGACATCTCTGGGACTCCCGAATTCAGGTGAATCTGCATAGTAACCATCGTTTGAAGGAAACACCTTCATACAGTGCTTGTATTTATGATGACCTAATACCGCCTCAGAAGGCATTGTGGATTCTTGAAAAGGACACCCTGCTGCTGCCATAGAAGGCATGAAATCTTGCATATGGAGATGGCTTCCCAACGTCCAGGGTTGCTGGTGCTCCTGGCGGTAATGATCACTAGACTCTTCAAAGGGAGATGATGGTTGCTTTAAAGGAGAAAGAGGCGGAGAAGCAACATGAATCATGTCTTGTTGCCTAGGCGAATTTGGTAGACGAGTATGCAGAATTCTCCTAGGGTTCGGTCCGTTGTCAGGGCCAATACAATTGAGGGAACCATAAGATTCATTTCTTATAGGGAATTCCACTTGTTGTTTTCTAAGGTCACTACAATTACTGGACTCCTGCAATCCATTCAAAGCGTCCACAAACCTCTGATCGACATCAGCTTCGATGTGAACAGAAGCTACATCAAAATGCTCGGACGCAGAAAACAAAAACACTCTAAGCCTGGTAAATCCATCTGCAGACTCCAACTTATCATACTCCTCCATCATATTTGCAAGATCATCATTACTTAAAACAGAAACCAAAGCATCCAAATCCTCCTCTTCAGGCAACTGATATTTGATAGTAAAAGGCTGATAATAAAACTCTCTCATCTTGCTAACAAGCTCTGAAAATGAAATATCCCTACTCACCCGCATAATACGGGTTTCTCCTCCAACGTATCGGAGCTTACCGTCATAAGGCCTGGGCAGAATGTTGCCGCCGAAGCTGCACAGAAATTTTACCCTCCGTGACCGAGGCTGCTTCGGGGAATTCGTTTCGGCCTCAGATTCACTCATTATTTCAGAGGAAATAGTCCCAGCTGCCTTTAAATTGCAGATATCGGAGCTAGCTACTGCGGCCGAGTTTGCAAACCTGGGCGAGGGAACAATAGAAACCTCACCGTCTGACATTGCTGCGGACTCCTCCGACTCGCAACCATCCAAAACACAAGCTTGAATATCTAGCTGAAATTAATTGAAGGATGCCGCAGCAGCAACAGCAACAACAACGATTCCACGAATGAGCAAATTTAAAAAAAATTCAACCGGAACATTATAAGGGCAGGAGCAGAGAAAAGGAACCTGTAAGCCATAAGTATGGATCTTCGCTCCTGCATAACACCTGTCATGCACTGCAATTAATTTTTATTTTTTTTCCTGAACTGTAATGGTGTGTCCCTCCGTCGTTTCGGGTTCCAATCCCCCTCGCCCGCTTGCACTCAAACAATCAAATCGTTTTCAAGCGCCCTCCGCTATTATTTTGAGGATTTATTTAGAACAATATTTTGTGGCATTTATAGCTTCCTCCATTTCCCGGAGAATCGAAATCCTGACCGGGAACTCACATGCATGGGAATTTTGAGATATGTTCTTTTATTTTGTTGAAGTGAGAAAGTTTATTTTTACTCGTTCAGATACTTCTCTCCTCTTCTTTCTTTTTTTTGGCCTAATATTAATAATCATGCATCCATCATATATGAAATACGATATATGAATGTTCTTTAAAAATATATTTATTTATTTATTTATAATTTTTTATTATTATTTTTATTGGTTGGAAAAAAATTCCTAATCATTTTTTATTAGTTGTAAATAACATTTTTTTAAGAAGATGAAAATGAAGCGTTCACTTAAAAATTTAAGTTATATTATTATGTTTTAGAGTTTTAAAAAAAAGGGGTATTATGATGGTGTGGAGTTCAATTAATGTGAATTGCGAGTAAAATTATAAATAGTGATTTTATTTTATGTGTCATAAAGCGTATTGATCCAATATTTGTAAGGTTGGGCTAGCTGATATTAATAAGAATACGTTACAAATTAATGTTATGTTGTTGAGCTTGGACAAGGTCAACAATCATTAGCACATTGTTTGAAGGTTTTGATAGAGCTTGTTTGCATTGATTTTCCATATACGTAAATTTTTGTTGAGGCTTTTGGTAAGGAGATCTTTGTCAGAAAAAATGTGGTTTTAATTGTTTTTTTTTTAATTTGTAGTCATTTGTTATTTATGTAAAGTGCATATGTGCTTTTTCATTTTTGCAAATTTTTTGACAAAATTACCATTTACTAAAATTGTCGGTTATGGAAACATTTCAAATTTTAGAGCATTGTGCATGAATTGCTCGTTTTTTCTATGTCATTGTACATTCTAAAAGTTTTTTTGCCAAGAAAGACGAGTGTATATTTTTTGAGACTTCGGTAAATGTATGAATTTGTAGTTGTTTTTAACATAAAATGCATTGATTCAGTAGTTGAAATACCAGTGTGATTGGCTTTTGGTGAGGAACTTTGCCCTGTATAGCACGCAATTTCAGTTGATGTTTTGGATTTGTAGTCCTCTATTATTTATGTAAAGTGTTTTTACAAAGGGTTTTAGGCAGAGTTAGATGTTGTGGTTTACAGTGTCTTTGTTGTTTCTTGAAATCGTCGATTATGGAAACATTTGCCATTGAAATGGAGTTTTGTTTATGCAATGATAATTAATTCATGTTGAAAGTGTAACTGTAAATGGTGATTTTTTTTATGCATTTCATAAAGTGCATTGATACAATACTTGCAAGGTTGGCACGGTTGATATTAGTGAGACTACACCACAAATTAATACTCTTGAGGATCATTATCAAACACTTTGAAAGCTTTGAGAGAACTTCTCTGCATTGTTTTGAATATCTATATACCTCTATTAAAGCTTTTGTTGAATAAATCTTTTGTAGTTTCAGTTATTTGGTAGAGTTTATTATTTATTTATTTTGGTTGTTTATTTAAGTTGTTTTTAATATATGGTAGGCTTTGATATTTAGATCACTATGCATGAATCGCTTGTTTATTCTCTAAGACTGCCCATTTCAGAATGTTGTTTTTGCCAAGAAAAACCAAGTTATATTCCTTGAAAGTTCTTTGATATATGAACTTCAAGTTGGTTTTTTTAATAGAGTGCAATTATTCAATACTTGAAATCGTGGTGCAGTTGACTTTTGATAATTAAAAAAGTTGCTTCATACAACAGGGGGTTTTAGTAATTGTTTTTTATTTGAGGTTGTTTGTTATAAATGTTAAGTGTCTTTCGGCTTTTGTGCTTATGTAAGAGTTTTTGGCAGAGTAAATTATTAAGGCTTATAGTATGTTTGTCATTTCCTAAAATCATCGATTATGGAAACATTCTCTCGTTGAAATGCACCCTTGTTGATGTTTGTATTTTTCGTTTATTTTGTTATTTGTTAAAGGGTTTTTTTAGTATTTGTTTTGAAGTTCAAGCTCTATACATAAATCATTGGTTTATTCTCTAAAATTGTTCATTCTGGAAAGTTTTTTATCAAGAAAATCTTGTTTATATTCATTGAGACTTTGATTAATGTATGAGTTTGCATTTTTCTCTTAAAATGATTTGATTCAATATATGTGAAAGACTTGGGTAGTTGATACTAATGAAAGTATGCTATAAAATAGTGGAGGTTTTAAGTTTGCTTGAAATAGATTGTAGTTTCTCTTAAATGAAGATTCTAAGCTTGTTTGGCACTTAATACACAATTTACAAGATTTAAAAATAGATCAATTTAGTTTACTTTAAAAGTAAATCCAAAAGTAAAACATCAAATTGTGGGATGTGAAGATAGAAAAATCGCTTATGAATGCAAATGTTTATCAAAAATAACTTATTTGGCATTAAACATGTCATTTCAAATATTAGAACACAATTCAATTTAGCTACAAGTATAAATCCATAACAAAACATCAAACCCGAGTGGTTGTTAAGGCAATTACAATTTTACAAGCTTTGTCAAATTAGTGTTTTAAACTTGTTTGACATTTGCCATATAACATATCATTTGTGTCTTTTGAATATTGATCAACTCACACAAATAAAATAGAGGGGTGCTTGAAATTTGAACATAGATCAATTTGTACCAAAAGTCATGGTACTTTGAACATGGATCATTTGTAACAAAACATTAAGCTTGTAATTTTATAGCCATTCTCAAGTAAAGGTTTTAATCTTGCTTAGCATAGAACATGTGATTTGAGAGATTTGAACATGGATCAATTGTACATATCACATATAATTTTTAGGATTTGCAAATGATTTACATTAGTCTATTCCCTTTTCGTTTAGTTGTAAAAGAAAGTAGTTGCACTTATTGTTGTTGTTTTGATATTTTCCTTTACATTTTTTTGAGATATAAAATAAATAGGGTATATTGATCTATTGTATTTTTTCAACGATTAGAATAATAGTGGTGCTTGTCGTGTGAAATGGATCTTAAATTGTGTTTATTGGTTCATCAGTTTTGATATTGTTTAAAGCTTTCTTTGTTTGGAATGTTTTTATTATTATTTTGTAGTTTTGTAAAGGCTTTTACATTATCGCTTTGTACTTTGCACTAAATTGAATGTCTGATACATGCAAGTGTATTGATGTCATTATTCCCTTCACATAATTAAAGTAAAAAACTTTAATTATGGTAGATATCAGAATGCTAAATAAAATATTCTAATTAAAAATTACAAAGGGTTGAAATTATGCTATGGAGGATGGAGCGTGTGAGAAAGAAATAACCAGGAACCCTAACTTTTACAGTAGGGCTTGGCCACTGCCAATCGAAAGTGGGTTAGCGGATATCGGAAGAGGATGTTCACGCAACAGAAAAATGGATTGGTTTTACGACATACTCTAGAGCAAAGGAGGCAAAAGTGCAAAAGCAAAAAGAGACTTGGGAGGCTCTGAAAGGTCTAGACAAGGTTCAATTTCTCAACATTTTGATAACCTGGATGGTGGGATAAATCCTAAATCACCAAGCTTTAGAGTTGAACACATCGAGGAGGAAAATGTGTTGTCGGCTTTGAAAGACTATGTTATTCTAGATTCATAAGCCCAGGAAGGTTTGAAATTTGTTAAGGATAAGGAGTTTACTTGGGAATCCATAGAACACACGCAAGTTGTTTCGCGTATGGAAAAAAGGGCACTGATAGGCAAATTCATTAGGGAGCGGCCAACCATTAGAGAAATCAAAACTTGAGTAGAAGAAAATTGGGGTAGGGATTTTGAACTTAAATTTCTACTAAAAGGTTTTTTCATTACCATTTTTCCTAACAAAGAACTTAAAGATCAAGTTCCTAATAATCCCTACTGGGCATTGCATGGAGCTGGTCTATGGCTCTAGCCATGGAAGCCAAAATTTTGATGCGCTTTTGGATCATCCCAATAGGTACCCCACCTGGGCTAGATTTTATGGTCTCCCTATGGAATATTGGAGCCGTGAATGCCTAACAACTATGGGAAATTGGCTTGGATCTTTTTTGAAAGTAAATCTAAATATTGAGGAAGGATGATTGGCTTCTTGTGTAAGGATTAGGGTTTTGATCGATCTGAAGGATGATATTCCATAAAATATTCTTATCAAATCCTAATGGAGGTTTTGGAATCAATTTGTTGATACACTAAAAAAATTATTTGAAAAATAAACCAGTTGTTAGGTTTACCAAGGAAAATTTTCATAATATTTGGAAACCAGCCTCTACTTCTTCAAAGGTTATTCGCATTCACAATGTTGGGAATTTATGGTCTACTCAAGAAACAAATTTGGTGGAGGATAATAGGAAAAAGCAATTAGCAGAGGAGCATCTTGATAAAGCTCTTCTTCTACATTCAAGGACACAGGATAACGCAATGTCATTTCCTCAAGATTTTCCTTCTATAAATTGTAATCCTTCCAAAACTACTGGTGTCAAAATTTTGAAACATAGGCCTTGTTGGACAAGCTAGGTAAGCTTGATGCACTTTTACGTAATACAATGATTAAAGGATGTGATTTCATTTCAAAACATTTCCAAACTATCAATAATGTCATTCAACACTCTGAGCATAACATGGAGAAATACAATGCAAACTCGAAAGACTTTCAAAATATGTGAGAAGACAATCCTATGATTGAGGCCCTAATTACTAATTTAGAGGTTGAGGAATCTAACTCAGAAGAAGAACTAAATTCCATAGAATGTTTGTCTATCTCTCAAATTCAAATTGTAATTTAGAAACCAAATTGTGGTAAACCTAAAAGAAGAGGGAAGAAAAATCAATAAGAGCGTACTACAGGGGAAGTCTCTATTGGCAAACAAGGCACTCTTTCTAAATATTTTGGTTCTGAAAAGCGGAGGTGGAATTCCTCCCTCAAGGGTCATAAAAATCATCTCCTGGAATGTTAGGGGTCTCAATGCCCCTTAAAAAAAATGTTTGGTGAAATGTCTACTTTTGATCGAATGTACTAATGTTTTATTGATTCAAGAAACCAAGTTAATTTTAAAGGACACATCAAATTTGATGAGAATTGGCTTGAAATGTTGGAGTCGTTCCTTTGTAGATGTTGTTGAGGCATCAGGAAGTTTAGCAATTGTTTGGGTTCCTTCCAAAGTTCAAGTAGACATTCTTGAAACAGTTAATCACTAGTAATTCTACAAAATCAATTGTTTTAGGATGGATTTGAGTTTCTTTCTTTGTGATATTTATGGCCCTAATGATGCTCATAGTAAATCTCTTCTCTGGACTGAATTGACTAATCTTTTTGCATGTTTTGAGAACTCTAAAATTGTACTAAGAGGGGATTTCAATGCCATTTTATATCCTTCAAAAAAATAAGGTGGCAAAAGTTATAGAACTCCAGGTAATCTTGATTTCTCTTAGTTCATTTCAAACATTGATTTATTAGATATACCTCCCAAGCATGGTATTTTCACTTGGAGTAATAAAATATGTGGCGAACATAATATCTTGGAGTGACTAGATAGATTTATAGTTTCAAATTCTTAGATGTCTCAAAAATGGACTTCTAAAAGTTTCATTATATCTTTTGTTGGCTTTGATCATTTACATATTGCTTTGAGTGTAAAAATTAACCATACACCCTCACATTGTCCATTCAAGTTTGAAAAAATGTGGCTCAGAGATCACTCTCTTGCAGGGCTCATGGAGTTGTTGTGGAAGAATTGTCATATTCATTCTCATTCCCCCATGTTTGACATAGTGAATAGGTTACAATTTATTAAGGGTTGTCTTCAGCAGTGGAATATTGGTTGTTTTAAAAATATCTTTCAAGAAAAAATCAGAGTCGACATTGATTTGGAAAATCTTAATTGAACGATATACCAAGTTGGAATGGACCAAATTTCATATTGTAAAGATAAATCTTTACTTGTTGAATATGAATAAATGCTTCAGCAAGAAGAAAATTTTTTGGAAGCAAAAATCTAGAACTAAATGGCTAAAAGAGGGAGATAGGAACTTGGCCTTTTTCCACAACTCAGTCAAGATCGGGTGTAATCTCACTTATATCTCATAAATCAGATCATCTGCTAGTAACATTTTATTCACTCAACCAGAAATGGAATGAGGCAGTCAATTTCTTTAATAATCTCCTCAATAGTGATAAAATCTCAAATGTGAGCATTTAAGTTTCATCCCACATCTGTTATCTCTCCAACAAAATGCGATATTAATGGCTCCCTTCACTTTGGAGGAAATCAAAATCATGGTCTTTGATATGGAAAAGGATAAGGCACCTGGTTTAGATGGTTTTCTAATGGATTTATTCTAGGCCTTCTGGGATTTGGTGGGAGATAATGTGCTGCAAATGGTGGAAGAATCTAAAAGGATGAATACAATTTTTTCAAATCTTAATGTCACTTTTATCTCACTAATTCCAAAAGGAGAAATGCAAGATTGTTTTAGTGATGTTAGGCCTATTTCTCTATGTAATACGGCATATAAAATCATCTCCAATGCTAAGGCAGATTCTTGATCTTTCGATTTCATAGGAACAAGTTAGTTTTGTTCCCAATTTTTTTTTTTTAAGGAGTTATCATTGCACATGAAATCATTCACTCCCTATTTGTCAAGCATCGAAAGGGTATGATGCTCAATCTTGACATTAGCAAAGCATATGATAGGGTTAACTGGTGCTTTTTGTTAAAGATTTTAGATAAAAAATGGTTTTGACAAAAGATGGTACAACCAAGTTTTCAGTTGCATATCTAGCCTTAAATACTCTATTTTGGTTAATGGTAGTCCAACGAGTTTTTTTTAAACTTTCAAAGGCATCAGATAAGGCGATCGCCTTTCTCTTTTTCTATTTATTTTGTTGGTTGAAGCTTTGGGAAGGGCAGTGAATTTTTCTAAGGAAACCTCGTTGCTCCATAACAATCAAGCCACTAAAGGTATCAAAAATCTTACTGATAATTTACAGATGATACTTTCCTTTTTGGCCAAGCTTCGATAAGGGAAGAAAAAACATTTAAAGCTATTTTGAATAGTTATGAAGTGGCACCAGGATAAATGGTGAACATTAGAAAGTTTGAAATTTTTTTCTTAAATTGTTTTGAACAAGAACAACAGGTTGTTTCTTTAGATCTGAGCTTTAACATTGGTAAACTACCATCCAAATACTTAGGAATTCCTCTTTTCTCTGGGATATCAAAAACTTTTCGTTGGGATGGTTTGGTTAACTCCTTTAAAGCCCGACTGGCTTCTTGGCAAGGACAATGGCTGACTCTGGCTAGATGAACCACTCTCATCAAATCAATCTTGAGCTCCCTTTTGATTTACTATTTTTCAATGTTTCAACCTCCTTGCCATATTGTCAAACAACTCATTAAGATCATGAAAAATTTATTGTGGCAAGGAGCACATAATAAAAAAGAAACCCATTCTTAAAATGGGAAAGGGTATGCAAAACCAAGAAATGAGAGGAGTTGGAGTTAAGAATTTGAACCTTCAAAACAAAGCTCTTGAGGCTAAATTGGTTTGGGAAATGATTTCCAAACCTAACGCCCTATGGTATAAAATTTTAAGAAGTAAATATCTAATTTTAGATAATACCTAGAGTATAATTTTTGTCAAAAATCCTCATAAAGGGTTGCACTTTTAGAATTTTTATTGAATTGTAGGCCTATTATTGCAGAGCATGTTTCTTGGACAATCAACAATAAAACGACAGCCAAATTCTGGGAGGACTCTTGGAATGGCCACAAGCCAATTATTGAGTTGCCTCATTTGGAGGAGGCTAGGCATAGTTTATCTGCAGTTTGGGGTACCCTAGTTGTCAATTATGTGGAACTACAACATACTAATGGTTTTCCTTTTTGGGGGTGGAAAAGTATGGAAGGTCTAGGCATTCCAATGAAGTAGTGCACAAGATTAATTGAGTGCCTAAATAATAGGAATTTTTTTTCTAAATGATAAGGATGACACTCTTCATTGGATTGATTCTAAATCTAGGGTTTACATAGTCAACTTTGGTTATCAGATGGTGGATGCTAAAGATGATTTGATGTCCTAGGCAAGATTTCTCTATTGGGATAAAATTGAGCTTCAAAAAGCCATGCCTTTGCATGGCTTGTTGTTCAAATCTGTATTTTAACTCAATATAGGCTAAAGAAAATTAGTTTTGTTGGTTCGTCTTGGTGTTGTTTTTGCAAAAACAATGAAAAAATGACAAACCATATATTATTCAATTACCCCTTTGTAACTTGGTGTTGGATCTAGTTATGTTATAAATTATAATGGTTTCAGGCCTGACTATCTTCGTTGAACATTGTGTTCTCTTCTTGGCCAATCAATGATTGTAAAAATTATCTCTTTAACCTATGGCATGCTAGCCTTGTCATCCTTGTTTAGACCCTTGGGAGGAAATAAACCAACATATTTTTGAAGGAAAATAAAAGTACCTTGTTGTGATACTAAAAGAACTCAAGGTGTCTATTTCTGAAGTCATTTAATCTTAGGTCAAAAGGAGAAATGGTTTTATGTCAAGCTGAGACATGAGAATGAGTGAGAAATGGAGACTTATCTCTCTTCCCCCTATCAATGGGTAAACATTAGTTGTTGGGAAAAAATTAAGAAAGGATAAGAGCTCTTGGACTCCTCCACAAGCAAGGTAGTTCAAGTTCAACTTTGATGGGGCCTCCACAGGAAATCTAGATTCATTAGGGGTTGGTTGTATTATTCATGATTGTAGCAAATCCTTGATCAAGGTAATATTCAAAAAACATTTAGATGGCACCAACAATGATTAAGAATCTCAACCACTTATTAATGGGATTGAACTTGCAATCAAATGCAATATCAATAAGCTCATCATCGAAGGAGACTCACAGATTATCATTTCTGCTTCAAAAAAAAAGGTTGCCAATTCTTGGAAGCTAGAAAACATTTTGTATAATGTTTGTGATATATTGTTTATTTTTGCCTCTCTAGAGTATAATCATTACTACCACGAAGCTAATGTTGTGATCGACTTCCTGGCCAATTATGGCATTAACCAAACTGAAACGAGTCAAGTGGACAACCTGCATTAAACCTGAGAGAATTTTTCATTCCTTATCTCCATCGAATTGGGATGTTAACTTTTATCTTCATTCTTTTTGTATTGTTTAAAAAAATTAAAAAACAATTACAAAAAATGGGAATGTTTGGCTTATTGGTAATGTCTTTTCTCTACTCGAGCAATTGCTAATTTTATTGGCATTTTTAGTGGATGGATCAAATTCTCTATTAAATATTTCACCTTAATCATCCATGATGATTATTTTCATGGTGATGATCTTTCCATAAATGTAAAGGACGCCTTTTTATTGGCTAGCATGATGGCAATCTTGTGGCATGTGTGCCTTGAGATGTTTCCATGATGACATTTGATCGCTTTTAATGGCTTTGATATGGCTTGGTATCCTTAAGCTGAATGGCATTTTTTGTTTTCCTCTAGCTTTCCATCTAGCTCTCCACCTAGGTTACAGCTTATTTTCTCTTGGTTTTATTGGGTTTACCATGGATTGTGGGGTTGTAATTATGCTTGTCACTCCTACTATCTACGGTGGTAGTTATGTTCAGAATATGGCATTTTAAGGGGGAATATGTCAGGCAAGGTTAAAAAATATCTTTGGGGTGCCATTGTAGGAGTTGTTCAAGGCAATTTCAGTGGTGTTGGGAAATGATTATATAAAATAGGGAATTCATAATCATGTCAACTCAGAGGTGGATGTCTTGTTTACTTCGAACCTTATGGCATTGCTTTGTAACATTGATGTGGTTTCTAATTTGGTGTCTTTCTTCATCAAGCTAGAGCATCATGTTGGTCTCTTGGAGGACATTACCAAGTGTAATTTGGGTGCTCTCCCTAAATTTCCATTCACCAGCTTGAATGGTTCTGGTTTGGTCTTGGTGTCAGCGTTTCATGCTTTGGAAACCCATTTTTTGCTCCTAGTTAGCTTTGTTGAAGAACTATAGCAAAAGATATGTTCTTCAGATTCTTCGAAAGGGCACTTTTTAACCCTTCCACCATGGTACAAATTAAAATATCAATTTTGGAAATAACTCGATGGATGGAAAGTTATCATAATAGAGCAAGGGTGGAGGCAGTTAAAAAATTGACTAAAATGGTGGGTCGTGGCACAGTTGTAGCTCCTCACTAGCTCACGAAATTGCCAAAAAGGGTAGTTTTAAAGGTGATGCAGGGCAGACTTAATAGCAACAACACAATTGCTTTTGTGGGTGGTTGAATAGTTTTTTCTTGAGAACACAAGTACTCGATATTTGGTGAGGCTTCTACCACATAATTTAAGGGCAAGGAAATTATTTTTTTGAAGACCTAGATGATATGGCTCCACCTAAAGTAAGAGTAAGGTTTCTTAGTTGTCTAGTTTTTTGGTTAACCATCTTATGTTGGTTGACCTTGGGGTTGCATTGGGGTTTTTTAAACCCTCTTTGTTGATTGATTTTTTTATGTGTTTTTTGGTCTCTTTTTGGATTGCCACCTTGTTGGTTATGTTGGTCTATGTTTTCAACCATATCCTTTACTTTATGTGGCTAGTTTTTTTTTTAAATTTTATATGGCTGGGGGTCACCCAAAAATTCATATCTATCTAAAAAAATTTAACTTAAATAAAACTTCAAAGGCATTCAAAATAATGTAAACTAGTTTTATATAATCATTTAAACCTTGGTAAAACCACAAAAGTAGAACATTGGTTCAAATATGAGTTGTGATTATCTTCGACCTTGTGTAAGCCCACTATGTAATTTCAAAAAGAAATAAATGTTTCATGTAATCACATGTTAACATAGAATTGCATTAATTAATTATGTACTTTCATTAATATTAGTTGTGTCATCCCTTTTCATTAGGATTTGCATTAATGCATGGGAGTGAAGTTTTCAAGAAGCAGGTTTTTTTGGTAATAACTATGTGAGAAATTTTAACTTTGTTAGCTAAAAAATTTGTTAGAGGGACAAACGTGGACTTTCAGTCAATAACATAAGGATAAAGTCCTTTCATTAGTCAACAACATGGATACAAAGTACCTCTCTTATTAGTAGGTAGATATACCTTTATTACAAACCAAAAAGGCAAAGCAGGAAAAGAGTTATTCACAACTATTTATAGCAAAATAGTTTTCAACAAGGGTTTCATACTTTTAACCAAAAAGTATGGAAATGTGATATAAAGTGAAATGAATGGAATTATGGAAATGAATGTAAAAAAGAGGAAGGAATAATGGGATGATTATATGTAGATAAACATAGAAAGTTGTTATAATAATCCCAAAAAAGGAAAAGGATAATTCTAGGTAGCTAAACACATAAACTCACTAGAATAATCCAAAATTTGAGATTATAACATGGGAAACCTTTATCATAAAAATGGAATAAGAAAGACATATTATTAACATGATAACAAGATATATACACCGAGGAGATTGGACAATGATGCAGGAGCATCAAGCAAATAGACATCATTTTTATGTTATTGAAAGTCATATGTTAGTAGAGGTCAAAGTTGGTCAATTTTGGGATGTAGGTGTGTGTGAGGAACATTTTAAGGTCTATTCATGTCTTTAGAGTCATTTTTAGTCATGGGAATGAGTTTTATAGGTGTTTGGAGTTTCCCTCCAAAAGTATAAATTTGAAAATTCAAATATTCGAACTAAGCCTAGGAGTATCAGAAGCATGGTATGGAGTGGTTAGTTGAGAGAAGGTTTACAAAAAGATCCAAAGAGTCATCTAAAATTGGTTTGAATAAATTTAATGTCTAAGTCATAAAGGTGGTGACCATTAAGAGTCATATTTAGTAATATAACCACTATCCTCACGTTGAGTTGTAATGTAAGAGAGTTTTTGTCTTGTAACTACCATAATCAACATTGAAGTTGGTTGAGAAAGTAAGTTTTACATGAGTGGTATAATGTGAGAAGGTAGGATAGAGTGGAGAGAGATCCAAGAAGGAGAAGGAGAAATTAGATAAAAGGATAATGTACAAACTCCTCGAGAAAGATTAGCAAGTCCATAAATAGAATACAAGTGTAACAAGTGTTGATTCAAATGAAATAAGAAGAGTTTATTGTGTTATTTGTCAATGATACATTATATTGATTATATTAATTCATATGTTGTTTCAAGAAGGCCTTGCAGTCATTATCTTGTTGATGTTTGTGTAAGGTTGTAGATTTGAATAAAGGATTGTAGGTTACAGTCAATAGGAAGGACTTTTTTAATAACCTTTTATAATGGTAAAGGCAAGTACACATGTGGTAAGATTACCCTTGGATTATATGTGCATTAACCAATCCAAAATATGACCAGAGAGTATGTTATAGCATAAAGAAACTCAAGAAGGAGTCATAGTCCATGAACCTTATTTGGTTGGACCAACCAACCCTGTCAAACAAGTGAAGGTCTAATGAGGTGTTTTATAACAAGAAAACCCTTGTCTTAGTGGTGATGTTTTTTAGGCAAGAATATATTTGATATAATGGTGGTTTGCATAGTTAGAATGTGAAACAAGTAACAAATGTTTAAATACACAGTCAGTTGGGGAGTCAATAACCTATTCACATAGTTAATGACCTATTACACCGTCTTATACCAAAGAAAGGAGAGCTTTTATTTGATACCACATGAATGGTTATTGGTTTGGTCGAGTATTAGTATGAAGGTAGGTTGAAAAGTCTTAAGAGGATCCTTTTAAGGTCTTAGAATGGTTTGGAAGTGCATACAGACTGTTAAAAATCTTAACACAATGGAACCCTTGTTTTCACTCAATTAGTATGTAATGAAGAAATGTGTGTGTCTAGGAAGGTGAGAGATTGTTATGTTGCTTGAGTCTAGACACAAGTGTAAATAAATTAGTCTAAATAATGACCATTATGAAGTTTTATGACCTTTTAAATGTACACAGACCTATGAAACCCTCACACAGTCATACCAAAAACATATTATTCTATAAATTACATTGTTGTGAGTATAATAAGAGATTGAAAAAGGATCTTAACCTAGTTGGATAGATTGAGAAGGTTGAGATAGACTTAGAATATGTCACAATTTTGATTTGAAACATTTTGAAATAAAAGATATGCAATTTTTTTCCTTATCTACCTGCATAGTCAGGGTCACAACTCTAGCTAGGGTTTTGTACTTTTACAACCAATAATTTTTTAAGGCACTAGTGGAATTATCTTTAAATTCATGATATAAGGATATTCAATTCCCTCAACAAGATATTCAAGGTTATAGGTTGATGCCAGGTCCGTACAGTATGGAACCAATACTGTAGGTGTATTGAAGGGCTATAAAGGCTTAATTAGACAAGTGCTTATAATGAAAAGGGTATCTACAAAGATATTTGAGTGATTAAACTTTAGGGATACGTAAAAACAAATAGAGGGTGGTTAAATGTGGTTTTCTATCTTTAGGATAGTTTTTAGAGTGGTTCAACAAAGGAAAAAGGTGGAAAAAAAGGCTATAAGGAGATAAGGTCATCATTGAAGTCAAGGGGTGTAAGTGAGGAATGACAAGTGAATGAGTAGTTGAAAGGAGTAAAGACAAAAGTGATATGGTCATGAAATATCATCTGAGATATCAAAATGTATTAATGAGACCTAAGTCTTGATTAGGTGTTTTATGCCTTGAGTTTGGAATCTACGTGAAACCAATTAATAAATAAAGTAAAAAGAATGGATTGGTGAGTGAGATATGATGAGTAGGAGAATGAGTGATATGAACATATTCTAAAAGACACTAAAAAATTATTCAAGGATATTTGATAAACCATATCATTGGATTGAAGGCTATAAATCATAAAGACAAGTTTTAAGACATATGTTGAAACTTGAACCTTATGAATAAAGCAAGCATCCTAAGTTGATCAAACGAGTTCAGAGTCAGGAAATGATGATTTGGGGACTTTCACCAAGTACTTCCACATAATTTGGTGTCATATCAAGGTAATCTCTTTGTAAATCATGTTTTGAGTTAGTTCTTACAAGCTTGTTCATTTGAAATCGGTAAATATTGTTGTGAGGATTAAATGAGTTGATAATTGCAGAGCAATGTGGGATAAGAAGAGTATGTTACGGGTATGGCTTGTTGAGGTTAGCATAGAAGAATAAAATATTGGTGAAGAGAAGATAAATCCCCAAATTCCAATGAGAAGGACTTGAAGCTAGTTAAGAGAGGACTAGAGAAGTTAGAGTGAAGAAAGAGAATTGAAGCTCAAGTGAGAAAGAGAAGAGGAAAGACTCCAAGAGAGATTCAAGGAAGATAATAGAAGTCCTAAATAGAGTAATAAAGGAAGATAAAATATACAAGAGATATCTAAGAGGAAAGATTGGTAAGATTGCTAAGAGGAAGGTCTAGGTAGGATTATAAAGTAAAGAAAAAGAGAGGAGATGGATGTAGAAAAAGAAATGGAAGAGATGAAAAGAGAGTTGGAGTAGAGTATTGAGAAGGTAAATCTCATGGTGAAGATCTTGAAGGGTCAAGGAATCCAATGGCTTGGTTGTCATGTAAAGAAGGGGGTGAAGTGGCCATAAAAGCTAATTAAGAGATAGAGAAGGCACAAGATGAGTGTCTTGAGGGAAAAGAAGAATAAAGAGAGTACAACCCATAGAGGCATGAAGATCGAGGAGTTTTCAAGAGAGCAACATAATAAATAAGTGGAGAAGAGAGCTCTAATTGAGGCAAATAAGGAGAGATAAGTGCCAAGAGAAGCACTTGGAGATAAGACAAGAATAAAAGGTGGAGAATGTCTATGCAAGAGGCATTCATGGAGACTATGTAGTCTCGTGTTTTATATGCTAATGTTACTTTTAAGTTTGTGTATGTAGGTGTAAAGGAAAGTTGTATGAAGGCCAACCATGAGGATTTAAAGCTTGTAAAGTATGGGCCTAGTACATCACCCATTAAATAGAAAGAGGATGACAAAGAAAGAGAACCAGTTGTAGAAGACAAGATGATAGAAATTGAAGGCATTCAACATGCTAAGGAAGAGATGGAGAAACATTTTCATGATGCTTTGACAAGCATTGTACCTAAAGCAAAAGAGGAGGTATACAAGGAAGAAAAAATAACAAAATAAGAAGACATGAATGAATAAATGACCTTAAAACAATCATGTATGGAGGTAAATGAATGTTTGAGCATTGATTATGATTGTACATATGAAGGTAAAGAAGCTAATATGCAAAGTAGAAGAAAGAAGAACAAGGCATAACCCTCAAAGACGGTATAAGGGCATGGATATGTTTGGCCTAAGTGACTCAAGACATAAATTAGTGAGATAGGGAAGGTGAATCTCAAGCAAGAGGTCATACAAGCCAATAGCATAAGCGATAAGACAAGAGAAAACATGGAGGCAAAGAACAAAAGGCAGAATACATCAAGTTGGCATGATAGGATACCAAGGCATAAAGCATGAAGGAGATGAAATGAGAAGCAAATTCCAATCTAAACATGTACAAGGTAGAAAATGGGTTGAGAAGAACATGAAATTGGTGCACAAATATAGTCTAGCAAGTATCCTTCAAGAAGGCGTAGAGAAGGAGAAAAATGTCAAGCTCAAGAAATAAATAGAAGACAAGGTAGAGGCAATCAAAGCCAAAAAAATGAAGGTGCAGTTGTGTAAGCAAGATGAATGAGTGTGTAGAAGATAAGTGGACTCAAGGTTTGTTGTACAACGTTATTTATGATGATTCATATGAAATTGATTCAATTAATGAAGATATTTTGTATATAGAAACAATAACATTATTGGACGAGCTAGTGGAAAGGCAAAGAGAAGATGAAGCACCTTAAAGAGTTATTATCAAACATGGTATGCAATAGAATGAGATTTGTTTGACTCTCGTGAATGAGGGAGTCCAAGGACAAGTCAAGGATCAAGGTGCCCAAGAAGGTGAAGAACAATATGCTCCAAACTTTGATGAAGAGTTGGATGTTCTTATGTTGAAGAAAGAAATGGAGATTTTCAAGGAGATTTCTAATCCATAAAAAGGTCTACAAGTAGGTTAAGTACAACAAGAAAATCTCATGGATGAGCTCAAATAAGAATCAAGAGTGGGACAACATAGGAAAGTACAAGGAGTTGTGCAAGCAAGGTCACAAACAAGCACGCTAGCAAACAAATAATGGGAGCATAAGTAAGTTAACAAGTTAATCTATTCCATGGGTAAAGTTATAATAGAGTTTCTATTTGATATGCATGAAAACAACAAGTTAAAAAGATGCAAAATAACATTGTACCATGATGAAGGAGAATTGCATGAAAAGTTGTTGCAAGATGAGCAATGTCATAGAAAGAGACATCAAGAAGTGAAGAAGTCTAATGAGGAGGTAGAAAAAGAGAGTCTAATTGCATAAATGACAGAGGTTGAGTTGCCTGTGAAGCCCTTATAGAAAGGAAACAATGTTTCTAAGAAGTCAAGATAACTAAAAAAGCAAGCATCAAGTGAAATCAATGAAGAATGCCATAAAACAAGCATAAGTATGAAGAGTAAGAACCATTTGTTTGAAGCAAATGATGATGAAGGACAAAATGAGTTGGAAAAGATAGAACACGTAACAAATAAGAGATTGCAATAGCTGATACACCTCGTAGAGATGGAGGATGCATTGACAAGGAAGATAGACAAGGCAAAAAATAATAAATACAATAACCTAGTAAAGAGAAAGGCGCATGAAAGGAAGAAAAACAGTAAGGTGAGCAAGAAATATCCTCAAAGAATGAACTAGAAGGCAATAAAAAAAGTTGATAGCACTAATTTTTCTCCTTCCTGGGGAGTATGATGCAGGAGCATCAAGCAAATAGACATCATTTTTGTGTTATTTAAAGTCATATGTTAGTAGAGGTCAAAGTTGGTCAGTTTCAGGATGTAAGTGTGTGAGGGACCTTTTAAGGTCCATTTGTGTCCTTAGAGTCATTTTTAGTCATGAGAATGAGCTTTATAGGTGTTCAATGTTTTCCCTCCATAAGTAAAAAATTTAAAATTCACCTATTAGAACTAACCCTAGGAAGACCAAAAGCATGGTATGGAGTGGTTAGGTGAGAGAAGGTTTACAAAAGGATCTAAGGGGTCATGTAAAAGTGGTTTAAAAAAATTTCATGTCTAAATCATAAAATGTGGTGACCGTTAAGAGTTATGTTTAGTAATATAACCACTATCCTCATGTTGAGTTGTAATGTAAGAGAGTTTTTGTCCTATAATTACCACAAGCAATGTTGAAGTTGGTTAAGAAAGTAAGGTGTACATTAGTGGTAGAATGTGAGAGAGTAGGAGAGAGTTGAGAGAGATCCAAGAGGGAGAAGGAGAAACTAGAGAAAGGGAGAATGTACAAACTCCTAAAGAAAGATTGACAAGTCCATGAATGGACTGCAAGTTAACAAGTGTTGATTCAAATGAAATAAGAAAAGTTTATTGTTGTGTTATTTATTGGTGAAAAAGTATATTGATTGTATTAATTCATATGTTGTTTCAAGAAGGCCTTGAGTCCATGATCTTGTTGGTGTTTGTGTAAGGTTGTAGTTTTGAATAAAGGACTGTAGGTTACAATCAAGAGGAATGATTGTTTCAATAACCTTTTGTAATGGTAAAGGCAAGTGCACATGTGGTGAGATTACCCTTGGATTCTATGTGCATTGAGAAATCCAAATATGATTAGAGAGCATGTTATATCATAGATAAACTCAAGGAGTCATATTCCATGAACCTTATTTGGTTGAGACAGCCAAGCCTGTCAAACAAGGGAAGGTCTAATGAAGTGTTTTATAATAAGAAAACCTTTGTCTCAGTGCTAATATTCTGTAGTCAATAATACCTTTGATAGAATGGTGGTTCATATAGTTAGAATTTGAAACAAGTAACAAATGTTTGAATACATATTTAGTTGGGGAGTCAATACCCTATTCACACAGTTAATGACCTATTGCACCATTTTATACCAAGGAAATGAGAGTTTTTGTTTGAGACCACATGAATGGTTATTGGTTTGGTGGAATATTAGTATGAAGGTAGGTTGACAAGTCTTAAGAGGATCCTTTTAAGGTCTTATAATGGTTTGGAAGTGCATACATACTGTTAGAAACCCTGTTAACATAGTGAAACCCCTATTTTTACTCAATAAGTATGTAATGAAAAAATGCATGTCTAAGAAGGTGAGAGATTGTTATGTTGATTGAGTTTGGATATAAGTGTAAGGAAATCAGTCTAGAGAATGGCCATTTTGAAGGTTTGTGACCTTTTGAATGTACACAAACCTATGAAAACCTTACACAATCATATCAATAACACATTATTCTATAAATTATAGTGTTGTGAGTACAATAAGAGATTGACAAAGGATATTTACATATTTGGATAGATGGATAAGATTGAGATAGACCTAGAACATGTCACATTTTTATTTGAATTTTCTTAAAATAAAGGATATGCAATTATCTTACTTCTTGCCCTGCACAGTCAGGGTCATAAGTCTAGCTAGGGTTTTGTACTTTTAAAACCCATAATTTTTGAATGCACTGGTGGAATTATATCAAACTTCATAATCTAAGGATATTCAATTCCCTTGACAAGATATTCAAGGTTCCAAGTTGATGCCAAGTCCGTATAGTATGGAACCAATATTGTAGGTGTATTGATGGGCTAGAAAGGCTTAATTAGACAAGCGCTTATGAAGAAAAGGGTGTATACAAAGAGATTTGAGTGATTAAACTTTAAGGATACTTGTAATCAGATAGAGGGTGGTGAAATTTGGTCTTATATCTTTAGTAGAGTTTACAGAGTAGTCAAACAAAGGAAAAAGGTGGAAAAAAGGCTACAAGGAGATAGGGTCATCATTGAAATTGAGGGGTGTAAGTGAGGAATGAAGAGTGAATGAGTAGTTTAAAGGAGTAAAGACAAGTGTGATATGGCCATGAAAGATCATCCAATATATCATAATGTCTTCATGAGACCTAAGTCTTGATTAGGTGTTTTGTGCCTTGAGTTTGAAATCTAGGTGAAACTAGCGATTGAACAAAGTGAAAAGAATGGATTAGTGAATGAGATGTGATAAGTAGGAGAATGAGTGATATTAACATAGTATAAAATACATTGAAACATGATTTAAGGATATTCAATAAACCATATCATTGGAGTGAAGGCTATAAATCCTAAAGACAAGTTCTAAGACATACATTGAAACATGCACCTTGTGAACAAAACAAGCATCCTAAGTTGATCAAACAAGTTCAGAGTCCAGAAATGATGATTTGGAGACTTTTCCCAAGTACCTCTATATCAAATAGAATTAAAAATAAATAAATATATATAATAACCTCGTATTTATCCATAAAAATAGACATGATTTTATTTTTAATCCCACTTAGGCTTCACAACAACAATAATTCCTAATGCAGATGCAATAGAGCTTTCTACACTAAAAAATCTACAATTATTGGTTGTCTAGCAATATTATTTTAACAAATTGAAAGAATAAGAATCAAAGTGGATTAACTTATTCATGCACATCATTCACCAAGAATATTCATGGCACAAAGTCCTGTAAATTATTTATGTATTGATCCTTCATGGGGTTTTACATAAAAACTCCTTCCTTTCATCTTGCCAAAAGTCCTATTGTTAAAAATTCAACCCTTTGAATGGGATCCAAACTCTCATTTATAAGTTATAATGGGTGGTTACACAACATAAACACCTTTTTTGTAGTTTTAAGGGCTTATAAAAGTGCATTAGCATAAATGGACAACTTAAAATATGTAAGAACGTGGTGACTAATTTACACGTCTTACACAAGTGAAATAACCAATTTGCATGTCTTGGATAAGTGCGTTAGTGTTTTTGTATGAATTAAAACTTTAAAAAGTGTGTTGAATAGTTTACACGACTTGAAAAAGTGAAATGACCAATTTGCACAACTTGTAAAAGTGTATTGGTGTTTTTGCATAACTTGAAAACTTTGAACTTGCCTTTTTTTTACAATTATGATTATCCCATTGGATTTTAGAAATTCAATATGAAGTTTTTTCAAAATGGGTCCTTAATAAAAAAATTTATTCACCAAATTATCTTTCCAACGCATCAAATGGGAGTTAAAATAGAGTTCAAATGTGACAGTTATGTCCAAAGGGAGATTGGATCCAACTTCGACACATTTGTAATTCCACCTTGCTTTGAGAGTTATGATTCTCCCCTTTGTTTTTATAAGTTCAATAGGAAAATTTTACACCATGTGTCCTTAAAGTAAAATTTTCTTCATAAAGTTATCCTTTCAACTCATTGAATGAGAAATAAAATAGATTTCAAATGTGAAAGTTATGGCTTGAGGGAGATTGGACTCTGCTCGAACATTTTTTGTTTGTTGGGGTGTCAAATTTTGAGAGGTGCAAAGCACGTCATAGGTTTTAAAAGGTACAAAGCATATTATAGGTTCTAAAAGGTACAAATCACATTATAGGTTTCAGAAGGTGTAAAACACATTTCAGGTTTCAGAGGGTGCAAAGAATATTGTAGGTTTTGGAGGGTGCAAAGCACATTACATGTTCTAGAGGGTGCAAAGCACATTATGAATCCTGATGATGTGTATAATAGGGTTAGAGTCTGCATGAGTATGTAGAAAGGTGGTGGAGTTTGGTAAGGGTTCAAATAAAATTTTAAGTCTCATGAAGGTGCAAATAAAACCCATAATCCACTACAACAATTTCTTCAACCAATAGAAGGAAATTTGAAATCTCTCATATGATTTAAAGTAAAACCTAAATCTAAAAAGATTTGAAAGAAACATACTAATTCTGATCAACTTTGTGTTGGATCAATGGTGCAAAACTTAACACCTCACTACTGGAAATAAGCCAAAATGAAGATCATGTTATGGCTAACTAGTTATACTTGTAGATGCTAGAAAACCATACACTACGGATCTTGATGTCGCATCAACCTTTAAACCATCCCTTGGCCCCCTTTGGGTTAGATTATTTACCAATTCTACCATTATTAACTTTAGACCATATCCTAGGGAATTGACTGCTAGTCATTAGTGGATTAGCCAATTTTGACTATGTCCCCTCGATTGTCGATGGTCAACCCTCGATCATCAATGATTGACAGAACCACCGATGGTTACTTAAACTCTTGCATGATCAAAGGAATCAACTGCAATTTGACTGTAACCCACTCATTGATTACTAGATGTTTAATTTTAATTTGTTGTTTGCATATCAATGCATGATTAGACTACTGTTTAGATTGTTTGATAAATTATTTGTTAAATTTTTCATTTTGTTGTTCTCAAAATCCATCACTTGTTTTTGTGGACAACATGTCGACCATTTCGGTCTTATAGGCCAAAATGCTCTCTTTCTTTCTCAAAAATGTTTTGAGCAGTTAAGTTTTTCAATTACTCAAGCCTTTTCAGCTAAGGAAATCACAGGTTCAACAGGCAGGCTTTCTCAAAGTGGAAGTTTAAAACACTTAAGGCATTTCTTAAAAATTATAAGGATGGTTCAACGTCGAGGTTAAATCAAAAGACTTAATGGCAGGGTTCAAAGAATTGGAATGAACCATTGAACCGTTGAACCATTAAACCCCACCTCCTAAAGGTTCAAAGGTTCAACAAGTTCAATGGTTCAACGAGATCAACATACTTAAAGAATAAAAGGATTAAAAGAGTTATAATGAACCATTGAACCATTGAACTTCAAAAGGTTCAAAGGTTTAATGAGTTTAAAAGGGTTCGAAGTTCAAAGATCAAAGTTTGAGCAAATGGTTGAAGCGAAAGATTCCAAAAAAAGGTTCAACCAAATGGTTCAACCGAATGGTTCAGAAGAATTGGTTCAATGACACCTTGAATGCATAAAAAAAACTAAGTGAACGCAGCCCTTTACAAACATTGAATCGCTAAACTACCGAACCAATGAACCATTGAACCAAAAGAGTTCAAGGTTCAAGGTTCAAAATGGTTCAAGCGATTGGTGACGTCCCCACATACATAAAATTTAGGGTGATGGAATAATCGTTGATTTTCAAAAGAGTGCAGACCTGAGAACAAACTCAACGAGTAGCCAAGAAAGGAACCGAAGGAGCCAGCAGAAAGTGAGAAGATAGCCCCGAGAGCTCATATCACCAGGAAGAGACAAAATGTAGTAAGGAAAGAGGGAATGATACAGAGAACTTAGAAATATCTGTAGAAGAGTTATTCCAGTAGGTGGAGCAATCCACCAGGTAGACCTCAGATAACACAAGCATTCAATGGCACGACCTATTTTTCTTCATTAAGTAAAGGCGAATGGACAGTCGTGTAAGCATCATAAAGAAGACCAGGTGACCCATGCTTTAGAGGAGACATTTGAGATGATTTGGAATTCCAAAGTTAAGGATGATGACCCTGTTCCAGCATGGCCCCTTCATAGAATTTCCAATGCATTCAATGCAACATGGGCCATTTCGTGAAAACAAGCGCCCAAGTCTTTCTTTGGATGCTATATATTGTAATCTCTCATTTTGAATAAGAGATATCTCTCTATTATTAAAATCGAAGCTCTGCCTAAATTGAAAGGCATTCTTGAGACTTTGAGCTCAGACTATTTATCATTTCATCAAGTGAATGAGAAAGTAAGTGACCTTTCAGACTTTGTGTTGAAATAGCTCTGTTATTTAGGAAATCATTCTTATGTCTTTTTCCTAAATACAGTCTTGTCTATGTAATCAAATAAGTAGAACAAGTGGAAATAAGCTAGAAGATGTCTTGAAGCTGACTGTGGGAGACTTTGTGCTACCATAATTGTCTTTAGTCCATGTTTTATGTAAAGGATACTAGAGAGACTTTGGGCTCTCCTTATCCTTCATAATCTTTCACTCTGTTGTAGTTTGCGATGGAGACTTTGGGCTACACTTCATTCTACGGTGTCCTTGTCCTAAATCAGTAGGAGAGACAATGAAAGACTTTGTGCTTTTGTGGGTTTCTTGTGGATCCATTTACTACCCACATAAAATTCCTACTATTTGCTGAACATCATTTCTGAAAGAAGAGAAATGCCTTCAGTAATTACACCTAAAATTTTCTTTGTTTTGTAAACATCATCTCTAAAAAAAGAGAGATGGATGGTATGATTTCACCTCTGAGTCTATTTTTAGTTGATATTAGTACATTATAGTTTATAAGAAACCTCCCCTTGCTGAGAGGAGAGATTTGTCTCATTTTGGCTGTGGCCACCACATCTATTTTGCCATATAAATCTCCTTGTGCTGTGGTTGATATACCCATTTTTCCATCAGTTAGTTGATGACAAAATATTCACCCAACAATTTTTGGTGACTCTACTGGGAAAGAACGAGCAGCTTCATGCCAATAATTTTTGGCGACTATGCTGGGGAAGAATGCGCAATTTGAAGCCTCAAGCTTCACATTGAAATATTTCTAGTTCTTTCCATTTCCATTTCACACTCTAGTAGATCCACCATACACATGAAGCTAGAGAGCTAAAGGTATTGTTGACCCTGTATTTGAGTTGGTGCAGCTGTGTAATTTTGATCTTTTTCCTCCACAATCTCGCCTTCAGTGAACCAAGAGTTTTCATCCTACCAATGTCAGGTCTCCAATACCAGGCAAAGCTTCTCTTTCCTCTGATAGTAGAGCTTTGTCTATACATATCCCACAATTATTTGTGATCCAGGAAACAATTTAGATGACAATTAGGGTGATGGGTCCACCCCAATTGATGACAAAACTTGCGGGAGCCATAACTTTTACACTGTAGCTCTAATTGACTCGCCGTTTGAACCATTGGAAAGGTAATAATGAGGGAACATCGTGAGATGGCATGGATCTTTTTTCAATGAAGTTTGACCCCATAAAACCCAATGAAAGTGTCCCAAATTTCAATTTTAATAGTGTAGTCTAAAAATAGTAAGTTTCTAAAAATATTAATTTCTTGAATTTTGTATTATTGTAAATCATGGAAGTCAAACCAATTCATCTCCCTCGAGATTGGTGACCTTCCACATCCTCCCCACACCTTCAAAACATGTATAAATGAAGATGTAACCTATAATAGAAATCAGACATCTCTTCTTAGAGATAAGCATATGTTTGGGTCTGCAAATTTGATCAATAAAACATCTCTTCTCAAAGATAGCATTATTTGAATTGTTTTGTTCTTGTTTCTTAAATTATATTTCAACCATAGATTTCAAGTTTGGGATCACTTTGTTATCCCTCCTTTCAATAGTCATATCATGGCAGCTCAAGGCCCCTGGAGTAATACTTTTGGTCCTCTGAATCTAACCCCACCTTTACATGAACTACCCCGTAGTTTAAGAAATAATTTTCTCAAGTTCTATAGTGATGGAAAAGTTCATCCTGATGAACATATCACAGCCTTCTACATAGCCTATGGTGTGATAGGCGTTGAATATGAAGATATAGCAGTCAGACTGTTTGTGAAAACATTGCAAGGCACTGATGCAGACTAGTTTTATCATCTACAAGCACAAACAGTGACTGACTGAAACACTCTCAAGGCCAAGTTTGAGGCCAGGTTCAAACCTGCAGAAGATGCACATGCCCTGTTAGCTCAGCTTACGCAAATGAATAAGGAGTGTCATGAACCTATGCAAGACTTCATTGCTAAATTTGACAAGCTGAGGAACATGATTCCTACAATTGTTTAGCCGACACCTGAGAATCTTAAATGCTTGTTCATCAACTCTCAGCTTCATGAAGTGAGTTTTTTCTTGAAGCAGGCTGGCCACATAAATCTTGCTGCAGCTCAGATTTTGACAATTGAAGTTGAAGATGATCTTATCTTGGCATGAAAGATAAGAAGAGATCTTAACAAAAATAAATCTTATTCATCTTCTAAATTTTTTTTTATAGGCACCACTGATCCTATAGTGCAAAAGCTAGCAAATGAATTGCTAGCTCTGAAAAAGCAAATGGCATAAGGGATGTCTATTCCTCCTTCTTATCGGGATATACCAAGGAGGATGTTTTCTAACCAATCATATCAAGGTAATGCTACCAGGAATCAAGGGCAACTAAATCATCTTCCTCCTCCACAAGAGAAGCTTACCATTGAAGCAACACCAGGTAACCCAACAGTTGGTTATCATGAAGCTGAACATGATTTCTCTTTCCAACCTGAGTTGGACCAAGAAGATAACGTTGATCTCTTTGTAGAAGGTGAAGAAGAATTAGTTGGCAACTCCAACATTGGTTTCTTGAATTACCAAGATGAAGCCAAAAGTAAGGGAGAAGTGTTTGATGGATCATACGTTGTATTTACCAGATCCCAAAACCAGTCAACTCAACAAGCTGATAAGAGAAAAATAGGGGAAGAATCTCGACCAACAATTTCAATTATTGAACGGGGGAGTTCACTGGCTTTCTAATCAAAAGACACAGTGATCAATAAAAAAGTAAGTACCTCAAGAAATCCTACACCTTATGCTTCAATTTATCAGACCAGTACCACAGCCAATAAAACTCATAAGGATGGACTTCCTTCCCCTATTCTTAGTTTCTTTCAGTCATTTGATATAATTGATCATACTAGAAAGACCAAGATCTAAATGTCTGAATTTGAATACTTATAAGCCAACCCTGAGCGATTGGATAGGCTAGTTGAATGCATCAAAAACAAAACCATCCCTACAGGATAAGATGTTTCAAAGGTACCTCATGATCCCCCAAAAAACACACCCACCTGAAATAATCTTGTCATTACTCCTCCTATTGCCCCTTCGAAGATAGAACCTTTTTATGTTTCCCTGTTGATAAATGATCATAAGCTGAACAACTACATAATAGATTTTGGCACATCTGACAATATGATGCTCACCAAGGTGGCAGACTCTATTGGTCTCACTCTTACTAAAACCTTTGGGAGATGTTTCTCCATGGAAAACAAACAAGTGCCACTTTTGAGAAAAATCAAAGATGCCCAATTTACATTCATGGCCTTCCCGAATAAGAGGGTTAAACTTCTTATGGCATTCTGCTTGGGAAATGTTTTTGCAAGGATATTGGTATAGAATTGAGCATGGCCCTGTTTGAGGCGAGGATACATGTCAAAGGCATCATGCAAAGGCTACTTCCTGAGAAGGAGTCAAAATACATTGTCACCCAAACATCAGCCCCTGAAGCTCAAATTTTGTTTGAATCTTTAGGTATGGCTAATTACTTTCTATCTACAGAATATGTTTTTGTTTCATTAGACAAAAGTTTACTAGGTGACAATCCAAAAAATTTAGACAAGACGTCAGAAAAATTGGTGGAGCGCAATACAAATGAAAAATGATCTTCCCTTCCTAATGAAGAAAAATCTGAAAGAAGATCATATTCTAATGATGTCTAGATTCTATAATTTGATGGCAGTTGTTATTCTACCAGTTTTGGAGCCAGAATTGTTTTGATATCTCTTCAAGGAGATAGTTTTCCCTACTCATACAAGTTGCAGTTCAATAATACCAACAACACCGTTAAGTATAAATCTTTATTGCTCGAATTGAAGGCTACTCAAGCTAAAGGCGTCAAACTTATTCACACCTGGGGAGATGCTAAATTGGTGGTTTGTCAGGTGAGAAACCTATATCAATCCAAGAATGAAAGATTGTGACTTTATCACGATATGGTGTGGGACTTCATTGAAAGTTTTGATGCTTTCAGTATTTCTGTAGAGCCAAGAGAATTCAACAATCGTGCAGATTCATTGGCTGTCTCTGCAACTCTCATGGTTCCTCACTGAGATTTCAAAGGGCACAAGTACACTATTGAGCTAGTCTTTCAACCAAGTGTACTTGATAGTGCCAACCATTGTCAAGTGTTTAATGCTGACAATAAAATCATGTGTTGGACTAAAATAGAAGAGTAGTGAATTATGGTAGTGGACTGTATTGCTGCATATCAAAACTAGGTAAAGAAACTCTTCAATAAGAGAGCAAAGATTCATGGTTTTCAGATTAGAGATCAAGTCTTATTGTGGGTCAAAAAAAGAGAACCAAAAAGAATGCATAGAAAATTAGATTCATGGTGGAGAAGTCCATTCACCAATCATCATTTATGGGGTGAAAATAGTTTCTTGCTAATATATCAAGATAAAATGCCATTTTCACTGCCTCACAATGGGCAACATCTGAAGCACTTCAATCCTTGAAGTATCAGATAAGTCAAGTTATACGTATGTATAGTTTTTATTTATTTTGTGTTATCCATTTATTTTTTGGCACCTTTCTTTTTTGGGTAGCATGACTCCGTAGCCCAATGGCATAGATGAAGGCACTTAGAGTCGGGATTCTACTCCCTTCGATTGCTTCAAATTTCAATTGATGAAAATTCCCCAACTGGAATCAGCTGTTGTTCCCAAAATCTATCACTTGTTTTTGTGGATAACATGTCGACCATTTCGGTCTTACAGGCCAAAATGCTCTCTTTCTTTCTAAAAAATGTTCTGAGCAGTTAAGTTTTTCAATTACTCAAGCCTTTTTAGCGAAAGAAATCATAGGTTCAACATGTGAGCTTTCTCAAAGGGAAGTTCAAAACACTTAAGGCATTTCTTAAAAATTATAAGGATGGTTCAACACCGAAGTTCAATCAAAAGACTCAATGGCGGGGTTTAAAGAACTGGAATGAACCATTGAATCGTTGAACCATTGAACCCTGCCTCCCAAAGGTTTAAAGGTTTAACGAGTTCAATGGTTCAACAAGTTCAACGAACTCAAAGAATAAAAGGATTCAAAGATTTAGAATGAACTGTTGAACCATTGAACCATTGAAATTTAAAAGGTTCAACGAGTTCAAAGATCAAAGTTTGAGTGAATGGTTGAACTGGAAGATTCCAAAAAAATGTTCAACCAAATGGTTCAACCAAATTGGTTCAATGACACCTTGAATGCATAAAAGAAAACTAAGTGAACGCAGCCCTTTACAAAACATTGAATCACCGAACTGTTGAACTAATGAACCATTAAACCAAAAGAGTTCAAGGTTCAAGGTTCAAAGTGGTTCAAGTGACAGGTGACATCCCCACAAATGTCACATTTAAGGTGATGGAATAACTATTGATTTTCAAAAGAGCGCATACCTAAGAACAAACTCAGCAACTAGCTAAAAAAGGAGCCAAGGGAGATAGCAGAAAGTGAGAAGATAACCCCAAGAGCTCAGATCACCAAAAAGAGACAAAATGTAGCAAGGAAAGAGGATTAATACTGATCTGGGCAATAATTTGGGTGACCACTTGGGTGACATAAATGATTCAGGCAATAATTTAGGTGACCATTCAGACGACAATTAATTCCTCAAATTTTGTATTATTTTCATTCTTGGAAGTCACATTGTCGGTGATAGTTATTTCCTCAAGCCATTATGTCCTTGAGTATTTTCTCGAGCCATTATGTCCTCGAGCGCTATATTGTTTTAATTCTGGGACATCAAATTGTCAGTGACAGTTATTGCTCTCGATCCATTCAATCTTAAATCATCACCTGTTAATTCCTCGAGCCACTCAATCCCTTGATGTTTTCAAAATATGTATAAATGCATTGTAACCCAAAAAGGGAAGGCAGACATCTCTTCCCAGAGATAAGCCTATATTTGTATTGTGATTTTAAGTAATACGATGTCTCTTTCAGAGAATTCATTGTTATTGCATTATTTTTATGCTATTGAAATATTCGTCAACCAGAACTTCTAAGTTTTGGATCGGTGTTATCAGAGCGGTTTGTCTTGAGAGTGTATGATACCGAGGATGAGGTCAGGATACAAGAAACTTGGGTGGGAAGCGACAAAGCTTCCAAATGTTTCACCTGTGCACCCCAAATGACTTCAAATGGTAGATGACACTGAGACATCCGATCCTTTCAAGGAAATGGTGAATGAAGCCCTCCAGCAGCAACAAGCGCAAATGCTACAATAATTTGCTAAAATTCTTCAAACACTTTCGATAGAAAATTTTGGCTTTGCGGCTACACATCCTGGCTCCTCATCGAGGGAGCTTCCTTTTAGTGCTCCAACGCCCTTCAAGGTTTAGGTAAATTTTGATATTCCCACATTTGAAGGCAAAATCAATGCTGATGCAGTGGAAAATTGGTTGGATCAACTGTCTTCCTACTTCTCTGTAAACAAGTTCATCGATGGAGAAAAGATCACTTTTGCTCTTTTGAAATCATCATTGCCTGTGAAAAAATGGTGGGAAGTGTACAAAAAGAGGTTCAGTATGGATATCATTGGCCTTGGGGTGGAACCTACCTGAGATGATTTTATGGAAGCAGTAAAAGAAGAATACTATCCCATCGAAGCATATGATGATCTGTACATATAGTGGCAACAACTTCACCAAGGCAAGGACCAATCTGTTCAAGATTACACAGACACTTTTCATTCTTTGTCTACAACACTGGGCATTCAATAAATTAAGAAACATAAAACTCTCAAATATCGTGGTGGACTACAATGGTACATATGGGGGGAAGTGGAACTCTTCAATTTGGAAACCCTCGGTGAGGCATATAAATTTGTAGTGAAGATTGAATAAAAGCATGATAAGAAGAATACAAAGAGTCAACCTTCAAAATGGAAAAGTGAGAAGGAAGGTCAAACACAAGGCCAAAATTGGAAGCAGAAGGTGTTTCAGGATAAGAAATCCCAGAAGGGGAAGGTTGGAAAATGGTGTGATTACCACAAAATTAGAACTCACTCCAAAGAAGAATGTCGAGCCATCAAGTCACTGCTCTCTGAGTCACAATACTCAATGTCTACTACTCTGCCTCATACACAACCCACAGTTGAAGAGGATGAAGAAGAAATTTTAGATGCTGAGCTTGACACCATCGTCACTTCATCACAGACCCGTGAGGAAAGACCAAATGACAAAGAAAGATTGTTTCACTCCAAATTATGGGTAAAAGGTAAGCCTCCACATTTCATTCTTGATAGTGGGAGTCAAAAGAATTTGATCTCTGCTAAAGTTGTGAAAAGTCTAGATCTATCCATGAAGCCTCATCTAAAGCCCTATAGTATTGGGTGGTTGAGCCCAGGGAGAGACCTTTGTGTCACCCATCAGTGTCTTCTTTCATATGCTATAAAACCATTCCAAGATGAAGTCTTGTGTGATGTGGTCAATCTAGATGTTTGTAATGTACTCCTTGGTTAGTCGTTCATGTATGAGCGACATGGCATCTATGAATCCTGAACCTGAAAGATCACCCTCACTCTTGGAATACGGTACTATAGGGTACCAGAGGTACCACCTCCCACATCTATCTCCCTAATCAGTGCTAAGCAATGTAAGAGATTGGTGGAGAAGACAAAGCAATTTGTTCTCATGGTGGTCAAACCACAAAGATCCAAGGAGGCCGATGTTGCAGTCTTGACTACACAATCAACACAACAACAAAAGTAGATAGGACAAATCAAAGGAGAATATGATGACTTATTCAAGTCACCCACAAGAGTTTCATTGCATTTCTAGGTAAAACATTCTATCAATTTAATCCCAGGATCACCTTTGCCTAACAGTCCTGTGTATCGCAAACTAGTTTTAGAGAATGATGAGATGAAAAGATAGATTCAAGAATTGATCCAAAAGGGTCACATCAGGCCAAGCTCTTCACCTTGTGGTAGCCCAATCATCTTAGCATCGAAGAAAGATGGAACATGGAGACTTTGCATTAACTACCAAGCCTTGAATAAAATCTCTGTGAGGAATCGCTACCCTCACCCCATAATCGATGACCTGTTGGACCAGCTCTGTGGTGTGAAGTTCTTCACCATAATTGATCTCAAATTTGGTTATCACCAAATTCCCATCGATCCCATGGATGTCTGGAAAACTACATTCAAATCTAAGGAGGGGCTCTTTGAATGGTTGGTTATGCCTTTTGTCCTAACTAATGCACCTGCAACCTTCATGAGGATGATGGATGACATCCTACGACCCTTCACCAACTCATTCATGGTTGTCTACTTAGATGACATACTCATCTTTAGCAAAACATGGGAAGAACATTTGCAACATGTCTGTAAGGTGCTTCAAACTCTTTGGGAGCACAAGTTGTACACAAATATTGACAAGTGCACATTCAAAATGACAACAATTCAGTACCTCGAGTACATTGTGAATGAGGAAGGGGTCCATGTTGATCCAAAAAAGATTTGGGTTATTCAAGAATGGCCCATACCAAGGACCCTCACAAAGCTTCATAGCTTTTTGGGCCTTGCAAATTTCTACTATAGGTTTGTTTTTGGATTTTCACATGTTGCTTGGTCACTAACCCAAGTGACTAAAGGAGGAGCTAAAGCTACATTTCAGTGGGGTGAAATACAACAAAGGGCATTTGAGAATTTGAAGAATAGACTCTGCTCAGCCCCTATTCTTGCCTTGCCAGATTTGCATCAACCATTTGAGTTGATGACAGATGCATTTGAATATGCCATGGGAGCTATCATCATGCAACATGGCCATCCTGTTGCATACCACAGTGAAACTTTCACTGATATAGTCAGGAAATACCCAACATATGATAAGGAGCTCTATGCCATTGTATAACCCTACAAACACTAGAAACACTACATCTTGGGGAAAGAGACGGTCATCCACACTAACCACAAACCATTGGAATTCATCCAAACGCAAAGCAAACTACGAAATGAGAGGCACCAAAAGTGGGCCACGTATCTTCAACAATTCCACCTGATAATCAAACACAAAAAGGGGAGCTCAAATATAGCTGTAGATTGTCTGAGCTGCCCACCAATTACTGCACTCACAACAGTTCTTGACCTGTGTGGACATGAGACTGCCACTTGGGGTGCTCTGTATGAAGCATATCCTACTTTTGCTGACACATATCAAGTGCTCAAAAAAGGTGAACATGTTTCTGACTTCTATTTGCAAGATAATGTCCTCTACCATATGGGGCACATCTGTGTTCCTGTTGCAGAGCAACAAAAGATGATATGGGAAGCACACTTTAATAGGACAGCTAGACACTTTGGTATCGAAAAAACATTGGCAGTTCTTCAAAAACACTTCTACTGGCCCCATATACAGAAAGATGTGGAAAGATATCTCAAATCTTGCACCTCATGTGCAATAGCCAAGCCAACAAATAAGAAGCAAGGGTTGTACATGCCATTTCCAGAACCAACCAAGCCTTGGGAATCCATCTCAATGGATTTTCTCTCAGGTTTGCCCACTTCCAAACATGGCAAGGACTGTATTTTTGTGGTAGTTGATCATTTTTCAAAAATGGCTATCATGCTTGCTTGTAAGAAAAATATATCTATTGAGGAAACTACTCAACTATATTTTAGTCATATATGGCTCCATTTTGGTCTCCCTAAGTCCATTGTCTCAGATCAAGATGGCAGGTTCCTAAGCATGTTCTGGTCCACTCTATGGAAGATGATGGATACTAAGCTGATGAAGTCCACAGCCTTCCATCCACAGACTGATGGTCAGACAGAGGTGGTAAACCGCTTGATTGTTCACATGATTCAGATGTGTCACTCCAAACATCCATGCACATAGGATGAAGGACTTCCTTTCATACAAAATAGATACAATCGGGCACTGCACAACTCAACCAAGCACAGTCCATTTTGGGTTCCAATCCATGGCACCAATTGATATAGCTATTCCATTTTCCACCATGGAATACACACCTCATGGAAGATCTGAGGCAGCAAAAGCAACAAAGTTTATTGAAAAAATGCAACATATCCAACAACAAATTCATGACATCCTGGAGAAGATGAATCAAAAGTATAAGCAACACTATGACAAACATAGGATTGCACACCATTTTACTATGGGTGACAAGGTTTGGTTACGGCTTCAGAAGGAATGGCTTACAGGCCCACATAAAAAGATTCAGCCTCTGCGATATGGTCCATACACCATCACCAAAAAAGTTGTAGAAAATGCTTTTGAGTTGAACCTACCAGCCTACCTTGGTTTGCATCTAATATTCAATTTGGAGCTCCTCAAACCGTATCACCCACCTCTATTAGACACTTCAGTTGTGGCAGAATAATTAGACATTGATGAGCTTGATCCACAGAGATTTTCTCTAGTAGAAGAGGATCAGATTGTGGATAATTGGATGAAAACAACAAGAGGACGCTCTATTCCGTTGTATCGAGTGGTCAGAAGAGGCCAACTTAGCCACTAAGGTGAGTGTCTCATAGAGAATCAAATCAAGACACAACTAGCCCACCTGATGGGGAATATTGACGCAATAGGGACCATTAATTTTCAAGGAGGAAGGAATGATCCAGGTAACAATTTGGGTGACCACTCAGGTGATAGAAATGATCCGGGCAATAATTTGGGTGACCATTCGAATGACAGTTAATTCCTCAAATTTTGTATTGTTTTCATTCTTGAAAGTCACATTGTCGGTGACAGTTATTTCCTTAAGCCATTATGTCCTCAAGTATTTCCTCAAGCCATTATGTCCTCGAGTGTAGTATTGTTTTAATTCTGGGACATTAAATTTTCAGTACAGTTATTTCTCTCGAGCCATTCAATCTTAAATCGTCACCCATTAATTCCTCAAGCCACTCAATCCCCTGATGTTTTCAAAATATGTTTAAATGCATTGTAACTCGAAAAGGGAAGGCAGACATCTCTTCCCAGAGATAAGCCTATATTTATATTGCAATTTTAAGTAATACGACGTCTCTTCTCAGAGAATTCATTATTATTGTGTTATTCCTATGCTATTGAAATATTCGTCAACCAGAACTTTTGAGTTTTGGATTAGATACAGATAACTCAAATATTTGCAAAAGAGTTATTCCAGTAGGTGGAGCAGTCCACCAGGTGGACCTCAGAGAACACAAGCATTCAATGGTGCAGCCTATTTTTCTTCATTAAGTAAAGGTGAATGGATAGTTGTGTAAGCATCATAAAGAAGACCAGGCGACCCATGCTTCAGAGGAGACATTTGAGATGATTTAGAATGCCAAAGTTAAGGTCGATAACTTGTTCATAGAATTTCTAATGCAACATGGGCCATTTCATGAAAATAAGTGCCCGAGTCTTTGTTTGGATGTTATATATTGTAATCTCTCATTTTGAATAAGAGAGATCTCTCTGTTATTAGAAGCGAAGCTCTGCCCAAATTGAAAGGCATTCTTGAGAGTTTGAGCTCATACTGTTAATCATATTTCATCAAGTGAATGAGAAAGCAAGTGACCTTTCAAACTTTGTGTTGAAAAAGCTTGTGTTATCTAGGAAATCATTCTTATGTCTTTTTTCTAAATACAGTCTTGTCCATTTAATCAAGTAAGCAGAATAAGTGGAAATAAGCTAGAAGTTGTCTTAAAGCCGACTGTGAGACTTTGTGCTACCATAATTGTCTTTAATCTGTGTTTTGTGTAAAGGATACTAGAGAGACTTTGGGCTCTCCTTATCCTTCACAATCTTTCACTCTATTTTAGTTTACGGTGGAGACTTTGGGCTACACTTCATTCTACGGTGTCCTTGTCTTAAATCAATAGGAGAGACAACAAAATACTTTGTGCTTTCATGGGTTTCTTGTGGATCCAGTTACTACCCAGGTAGAATTCCTACTGTTTGTTGAACATCATTTTTGAAAGAAGAGAAATGCCTTCAGTAATTAACACTAGAATTCTCCTTTGCTCTATAAACATCATTTCTGAAAAAAAGAGATGGATGGTATGATTTAACCCTCAAGTCTATTTTCAATTTATATTAATACATTATAGTTTATAGGGAACCTCCCTTTACTGAGAGGAGAGATTTGTCTCATTTTGGCTGTAGCCACCACATCCATTTTGCCGTATAAATATCCTTGTGTTGTGGTTGATATACTCATTTTGTCATCAGTTAGTTGATGACAAAATATTCACCCAACACATTTCAATGCTCTTTTCCTCTATATTAATAGATTATTTGAAGGTTGAAATCATCTTGCAAGTGCAAGAGTAACTAACTCCTAGGTGAATCTAAAAGCTTCCCAGTGCATGTAGTATCCCTTGCTCAAATTGACTTTGAAATGTTGATTAGAGGCTCAAGGAATATCATTGAATATCTTTCATACTATTGGGTGAATATTTTGTCAATCAACGTACTGATAAGCAAATTAGGTCTGATCAACCATAGTGGGAAGATGGGTCGGCCAAATGTGTAGGTTTACCACATCAAAAGGGGACTAATCTCTCCTCTCATCAAGGGGAGGTTTCCTGTAGATATGTAAGAACTATATTTTATATATATATATATATATATATATATATATATATATATATATATATATATAGAAAATAACACTCAATGGTAGGATAAACCATTCATCTCTCTTTTTCAGAGATGATGTGCATGAATCAAAGGAGAAATCTTGGTCAAATGATAGAAGACACTCCTCTTCTTTCAGAAGTGTTGTTTAGCAGATAAAAGGAATCTATTTGGTAATGACAAGTAACTGTAATAGGGTATAATAACACAACAGGATGAAATGAGGCACAAAGTCTCCACCTCAACTGCCAAAGAGTGGAATACAGAGAACAATGAGGGCACAAAGTCGTCCCAAGGTTCTTTACATAGAAATAAAAAATAAACACATACTAAAGACAATTATGACAACACAAAGTCTAAAAGTAACTAGCTTGAAGACACCTTCTTTGTCACCTCTACTAGCTCTACTTGTAGAATTGCATAAACAAGAACACATTTAAGAAATATACATAAGAACAATCTCCTTATAATAACACAAAGTCTGAAAGTAACTTGCTTTCTAGTTTAAACAAAGAAATATGATGAACAATCTGAGCTCAAAGTCTTAGTAATGCCTTTCAATTTGGGCAGAGTTTTTGTTTCTGATAATCGAGAGATCTGCTAGAATGATACAAGAGAGTCCAATATATAGCCCTCCAAGAAAGACTTGGGAGCAGTAACACATCATGTTGCATTAAATTTTGTCAAGAAGATATGTTGGAATCGAGTTTATTTGCCCATTTGCTTTTCTCAATGCAAAGAAATGGGTCACGCCATTGAATGTTTGTATCCTCCAATGTCCACCTGGCAGTCTACGTCTAGAAACATATCTTATGCGTGAATGTTTTTGGTCCTTCTTCATCATTCCTCCTTTTCTAGCTGTTGAATCGGGTCCTTGGTTCAATTTGATCCTCTGTTCTTTGATCACTTTTCACTGGTTTCAATAATTAACACATGGCAAGTTTCATTGTGAAATGGGCGAGGACACTTGGTAGCATCCGTGGGATCCTGAGAGATGCTTATTTGAAATAAGCTTTGAAACTTGTAAGAAACTCAAGATTAGAATACAGACACTTGTCACGCTTCGTGGAGTTACAACGAGACATGTGGCAGCTACCGCTTGTCTTTTGAGAGTCTTGCGGAGGATGACACTTAGTGCACTCCGCTTACTTCAGTAGCTTACTGGGGGTCTGCCATAATCCTTACTAAATAAAGAAACCAAAGGGAGAAATTATAGATGTCGACATGTGGCGACTTTAGCCGAGCTTTAGCTTCTCTTTTGAAAGTCTTCAGGACTCATATTATTTTCTTGCAGAAGATGACACGTGGCGATCTCCACAGAGTTTTGAAGATGACGAGTGGCATGTTTTGCTACTTTGAAATTGTGTCTCGGTAGATGACACATGGCGACTTCCACTGCATTTTAATAAGGGACACATGGCAACTTGGCAAGTTTTATGTTTTGGGGGACTTTTTCCTTTAGATAAAAAGTTCAAAGGAATTCTTTGTATTTGTCTTTACTCGTTTAGCCTTTGAATCAGTTCATTTGTCCCTCGCCTACCCTCTGTAAGGCCTGTTTGAGCTCTAAAGTGACCTTTCTGATTTTTGCAATGGTCCACTTTGGTTTCTAAGTGCCCTTCGAAAAGGCTGTTTGTCCTTTGATTTTGCCTTAGTCAATTTTCGTTGAGCTCAACATGTGACACATGGTAGCATCCGCTATGAAACAGGTGAGAATACGTGGCAACATCCGCTTAACTTGTAGAGGCTTTGGATGCCTTTTGAGTGTCATTCAGAAGATGACATGTGGTGGTTTCTGCTATGCTTTAGAAACATTGTAGATATACTTGGGACTCATTTTGGATTCATGCAGATGCAGACATTTGTCACATTTTGCTTCTCTTACAAGGGACAGGTGGCAACTTCCATAGCTCTTAGAAACAAAGTAAAGTGGGACTCGACAGATGACACTTGGCAGCATCTACTGGGCTTTGTCAGGCTTTTGTTTTGAGTTTTTCTTGCCTTAGTCACTTTTGCCACACAAATTCCCTCCATAAGGGCACTTATCTCTTTGACTTTTGGGGCAATTCTTTGAACCTATTGCTTGAACCAACTAATTGAACCAACTTTGGTTCAATGGTTCATTTTTTCACTTCTATTTGTTCAATTGACCACTTGAACCAAGCTCTTTGAAACAAACCATGTTGAACCAACTGTCATTGAACGTGTTGAACCTTTGAACCCGTTGAAGCTTTGAACCTGAGTGGTTCAATGGTTCAAGCCTTCTTCTCTTTGATAAGTGTCTTGAAGTCGTTGAACCTAAATCGATTGAACTTCAAACCTGTGACAAAAGCGCTTAATTCATGAAATCTGCTGACGTCGTTGAACCTTTGAACCCATTGAACTTGAAATAGTTCAATGGTTCAAACATTGCATAGAAGCTTGCTGGTAGATTCTTTTGGTTGAACCAAGGTGTTGAACCAGTCCTAAAAATGACTAAGTGTTAAAAACTAGTTCTTTTGATTGAACTCACCTATAGAAGCCTTTAAACCTATTGAATCTGTTGGTCCTTTGACTGAAAAAGCTTGAATAATTCTTGATTTTGAAAGTTTAGAAAAAAAATTTGAAATGGGAAGAGATAATTTTGTCTTGCAAGACCAAAATAGCTTAAATGTTGTCCCAAAAATTAATGACATTTTTTGGGTACAACACCTGGCTCCAGTTGGGGAACTTCTATCAATTGTAAAAAGAATTAAAGGGAGTAGAGTTTAGAATCTCTAGTGTCTTCACGTGTACCATTGGGCTACAGAGTCATGTTACCCAGAAATGAAAGGCATCAAAAATGAAAACAAACAAAATAAAATGAAACTAAAAACTATACAAATATACATATGTACAAATGAAAATGATCTGATACTTCAAAAATTGAAATGTCTCAGATGTTGCCCACTGTGAGGCAGAGAATTGAGTGTGCCATCTTGATACTTCAATAGGAAGCTATTTTCACCATTGTGATAATGAATAATAATGGACCTCTCCAAAGGCATTCAAATTTTTCATGCATCCCTTTTGGTTCTCTCTTTTTGTCCCACAATAGGACTTGATCTCTAACTTGGAAATCACAATTTTTTGCCTTCTGGTCAAAGAGTTTCTTTACCAGGCTTTGATGGGCAGCAATTCGGTCTACTACCATAGTTCTCTGCTCATCTAGCTCAGTCAGGCACATGATTCTCTTATCACAGGAGCTTTCATATATCTGATCTTCAATTGCTTTAGCTAATTTCAAGGCTGACAATTCCAAGGTGATTGATATCTCAACATTGATACCATAAAGAAGTTGGAAAGGAGACATTCTAATTGCCTATTTTGGTGTGATTCTGTCTGCCCATAAAGCATCAACCAATGCTTTATGCCATGTCCTTTGATTGTCATCTGCGATCTTCTTGATGATAGTCACCAGGTTCTTATTGCTTGATTCAGTTTGTCCATTCCCTTGTGGAAAATAATCAGAAGAATGGGAGAGTGTAATTCCATAATAGAAATAGAATTGTGTAATCTCTTAAGAAGTGAAACAAGTTGCATTATCAATAACAATCTTGGTTGGAACTCCCAACCTGGAAATGATATTCTCCTTGAGGAAATTGCACACAACTTCTGAAGTGACATGTTTGGTTGGGATAGCTTCTACCCACTTAATGAAATAGTAAGTTGTTGTAAGGACATAATCATGTCTAGCACTTAAAGATGGGTTTATAGCTGTAATGAAATCAATTCCCCATTATTGGAATGGTTCTTATATGATCACTGGCTTGAGAGGCAAGGCAGCTAACTTGGGGTTTTCAACAAATTACTAGCAGAGTTCACATTTTTTCACCCACTTAAATGCATCTTCGAAAAGAGTTGGCCAGCAATACCTGGCACAAAATCTTGTGGGCAGTCATAGGAGCAGAAAAATGTCCTCCACAAGTTAGATTGTGGAAAGATTTCAAAATTTGTCTTTGCTGCTCTTTGTCTACACAATAAAGAAATACTCCATCTAGGCTTCTCTTGTACAGGCCATTGTCCCCAAGGACAAAATTAGTAGCTTTCAACTTGATAGTCCTCCTTTCTTTGTAAGATAAATGAGCAGAACATTCACCATAAGTAAGGAAATGAGTAATACTTGAATACCACTCGTTGGTAGTGGAGACAAAGAGAAATGTTGGTGCATCTTCCACCTTTGTTTTTTCATGCTCTATTTTTTCTAGCTTATTATCAGTAATTAATTGGCATAGGCCTTTTCCTTGTACCAGCTTTGTTGGTTTGATGTCTAGATCAAACTCTTAGATCTTTGCAATCTAATTGCCTTTTTTTGTCTCAAACTTCTGCTGAGTTAATATGAATTTGATTGTAGTGTCAGGAACCAAGGTAGTAGTGTGTGAATTCAGGTTATAGAAGTGGAAATGCTTGACTGCTTTCACCACTGCATAAGCATGCTTCTCTATATTCGAATACTTCAGTTCATGGGCTTTGAGAGGGCAACTCATGAAAGAAATGGGAGATTCTATACCTTCTTTATTCTGTTGAACTAGAATTACTGAAAGCATGTGTTCAAAAGCATAACTGTATATGATGAACTCTTTGTTGTAGTCTAGACAAATCAGAGTTGGGGCGTGGGCAATGGAAGTCTTGATATCCTCAAATGCTAACTTACATTCTCTAGTCTAGCTGAAGGTGGTCTTTCCTTTCATTATGTTTACAATGTGTTGAATTTTCTCAGCAAACTTGGGGATGGACCTTTGTAAGAAATTCACTTTTCTAAAGAAAGAGTGAACAACATTTTTACTTGTAGGTAAGGTAAGCTCTTGAATAGACTTGACTCTATCTAAGTCAATCTTTATGCCTTCTTTGGACACAATGTGTTCGAGAAGTTTCCCCTTTGTTACTCTAAAAATAGACTTCTTGGGGTTCAAAGAAATGCCATTCTAGCAGTAATGCTCTAGCACTTGTTGCAAGTGGCGTATATGATCAGAATGATGATTTGAAAAGATGGTCAAGTCATCAAGGTATACCATAATGAACTTACCTATCTCATCCTTGAAAGCAAGGTCCATTGCTCTCTGAAAGGTGGTGCCAGTATTTATCAAACCAAAAGGCATCCTTCTATATGCAAATGTGCCCCAAGGTATGGTGAATACAGTCTTGTGTTGGTCTAATTCAACAACTTCAACTTGATTGTATCCTGAGAAGCCATCTAGCATTGATAACATCTCTGAACCTGTCACTATTTGAAGTAATTGATCCATGATTGGCAAAGGATAGTTATCTTTTAAGGATGATTGATTTAAATTCTTGAAATCTACACAAATGCGAATTTTACCATTTTTCTTCCTTATAGGCACTATGTTTGCAATCCATGTGGAATGATGGATTGGAAAAATGATTCTAGCATTTAACATTTTTTGTATCTCAGACAGAATAGTATCTGGTATCTTTAAATTGTATTGTCTGGATTTTTGCTTATGAGGCACTGAGTCAGCGTTGAGAGCAATGTCATGGCAAATTTCATCAGGCCTAAGAGACTTCAGGTCATCATAGGAATATGCTAAGACGTCCATGTATTGGCAGAGTAAAGTAATGAACTTGAACTTCTCTTCCTGAGTGCAACATTTACCAATGTTGACCATCTTAGAATTTTCTTCAGTAGTCAGATTTATTTGATCAAATCCCTGAGAGGAGCTTGAATCTGTTTGTTGATGTTTGATGAATCTGTCATACTTGTCAAATAGTTTCTCAAAAAAAACCAGGCCTTTGAGAATTTTATTCCCTTTGAGTTGTAAGAATTCTTTATTTGCATCTAAACTTGATTCAGAGACCGGTTCACACTTCTGAGGTTCACTGCCTTCAAAATGCAGTTGTTCAAAGCTGTCTTTTTGTTCCAAAAAGGCACTGATTTGGTGATCATCATTGAATACTTGCCAATGATCAACATTGTTAGGAACACTTGGTCTAAAGACTAGCTCAATGGTGTACTTGTTTTCTATGAAGTCTGAATGAGGAATTAAGAGAGTTGCTGAAATAGCAAGTGCATCAGCTCTATCATTAGATTCCCTAGGTATGGCAGAGATGTTGAAAGCATCAAAGCTATCAATTTGGTCCCAGACTAGGTTGCAGTAATGGTGCAATCTTTTATTCTTAGTTTGGTATAGGTTTTTCATCTGACAAACCACTAGTTTAGCAAATCCTGTGGCATGAAGGAGCTTGATGCCTTTGTCTCGAGCAACCTTCGATCCAAGCAACAGAGATTCATATTCAGTTGTGTTATTGGTGTTGTTGAATTATAACTTATAAGATGAAGGGAAAAATATCTCTTTAAGGAGATATCAACACAATCCTAGCTCCTGAACTGGTATAGGAGCAGCTGTCATCAAATTCCAGAGTCCATACTTCATCAGACACTAATTTTTTTTAGATTTTCCTTCATTAGGGAGGGAAGATCCTTCTCCATCTATATTTCAACTTACCAATTCTTCTGTTGTTCTAGCAGAACTAATTTTAAGATTGACACAATCAAGAACTTTATTAGATGCTTCATGAACTTTGTTTATAGATAGAAAATAGTTACCCATGCCTGAAGACTCAAACAGAATTTGAGCTTTAGGGGCTGATGTCTGAGTAACAATATATTTTGATTCCTTTTTTAGAAATAGCCTCTACATGATGCCTTTGATAGGGATTCTTACTTCAGATAGGTCCATGCTCAATTCTCCACCAACATCTTTGCAAAAATTTTGCCCTAGTAGAATGTTGTATGAGGCTGGAACATTGGGCACCAGAACTGTCATCTTAATTCTTTTGTCTGGAAAGGCTGCAAATACAAATTGAGCATCTTTGATTTGTCTCAGAAGTGGTACTTGTTTATTTTCCATAGAAAAACATTTCCCAAATGTCTTAGTCAGTGTGAGGTCAAGATATTCTGTTACTTTGGCCGACATGACATTGTCAGATGCGCCTAAGTCTATAACGCAGTTACTCAGCTTATGACCATTTATCAACAAAGAAACATAGAAAGGTTTTATTTTCTCGGGGATAGATGGAGGAGTAATGATAAGATTGTTTGGAATAGGGATGATTTTTGGAGAATCAGGAGTTACCTTCTTGGCTTCTTGTCCTGTAGGGACGACCTTATTCTTCACACACTCACCTAACCTATCCAACTGCTCAAGATTGGATTGTAAATATTCAAACTCAGTCATTTGAATTTTGGTTTTTTTGACATGATCAATTATGTCAAATGACTGAATTGGACTAGGAACAGAGGAAGGTAATTCAACTTATTGATTTATAAGGGGGAGAGGACTGATTTGTGAAATTGAAGTTAAAGGTGAAGGTGAAATTGATGTACTTACCTTCTTGGTGACCACCAGGTCCTTTGCCTGGAAAGGTAGAGAGGTTCCACATTTAGCAATTGAAATTGTTGGTTGAGGTTGCTCTTCTATTTTCCCTTTATTAGCTTGCTGGGCTGATTGGTTCTTAGATATGGTAAACATTGCGTATGATCCATCAAAAGCTTCTCCTTTACTTCTGGGTTCATCTTGGTAGTTCAAAAAACCAATGTTGGATTCACCAACTGATTCTTCTTAGTTTTCTATGAGGAGATCAACATCATTTTCTGGACTTAATTCAAGCTATAAAGAGAATCAGATTCTACTTCAAGATATCCCATTGCTAAATTGGTTGGGGATGCTTTAATAGCAAGTTTCCCTTATAGGGGAGGAAGATGATTTAATTACCCTTGATTCCTAGCAACATTGCCCTGATATGATTGATTTGGAAATGTCCTCCTTGGCATATCTCTATATGAAGGAGTAGAAGACATTCCTTGCGCCATTTGATTTTTGAGAGCAAGCAACTCATTTACCAACTTTTGCACCATTGGATCAGTGGTACCTGTTGATGAATATTCAGAAGATGATGAGGGTCTATTTCTATTAAGATCTCTTCTTATCTTTCTTGCCAAGATGAGATCATCTTCTACCTTAGTGGCCAAATCTTGAGCTGCAGCAAGGTCTATTTGACCAGCACATCTCTAAAGAAAACTCACTTCAAATAACTGAGAATTAATGAAGAAACATTTGAGATTCTCAATTATAGGTCGAGCAATTACAAGAATCTTGTTTCTTAGTTTGTCAAACTTGGCCATGAAGTCCTTCATTGGTTCATGAGGATCTTTTCCTCATCTATGTAAGCTAAGCCAGAAGGGCATGTGCATCTTCTGCAGGCTTGAATCTAGCTTCAAACTTAGCTTTGAGGATGTTCCAGTCAGTTACTGACTGAGCCTGTAGATGGTAAAACTAATCTGTAGCAACATTTTGTAATGTTTTTACAAATAGCCTAACTACCACGTTCTCAAATTCAACTCCAATTACACCGTAGGTTATGCTGAAGGCTACAATGTATTCATCAGGATGAACTCTTCCATCACCATAGAATTTGAGAAAATTCTTTCTTAAATTGCATGGAGCTCATGTAGAGGTGGAGTAAGATTGAGAGGGGCAAAAGAATTACCCCAAGGGCCTTGAACTGCCATTATATAACTATGAAAAGGAGGAATAATAAATCTTAGAGGGGTAATTATTGGCAAAGCTTTATTAATAGCAGATGTGGATGCTTCACTTGGTAATGGAGACCTAACTTTAGTAGGAGGAAAGCTCTTAGTTCGTTGGAGACGAGATGGTGAAGAAGACAAATCAAAATTAGTTTGTTGTACCAACTTGAATACAGGGTCAACAATACTTTTATCCCTTTGGCTTCGTGTATACCTTGAATCTGCCAGGTTGTGAAACAAAAATAGAAAATAATTGACCTTGCTTCAGCTTAAAACTTGAGGCTTTAATCTACACTTTCTTTCCTAGTTGATGTGAAGGTGGAGGGAGATGGTAAGGCTATAATGATAATGGGTAAGCCACATAAATGGAGTGGATTCACCAGAGTTTATAATAGATAAAGGTAGGGACTACTTCAATCTAAAACTTGAGGCTTCAGAATGCACATAACATCCCTAGCGGAGTCGCCAAAAATTGTTGGGTGAATATTTTGTCAATCAACGTACTGATAAATAAAATAGGTTTGATCAACCACAGCGGGAAGATGGGTCGGCCAAATGTGTGGGTTTACCACATCAAAAGGGGACTAATCTCTCCTCTCATCAAGGGGAGGTTCCTTGTAGATATGCAAGAACTATAATATATATATATATATATATATATATATATATATATATATATAGAAAATAACAATTAAGGGTATGATAAACCATCTATCTCTCTTTTTTCAGAGATGATGTGCATGAATCAAAAGAGAAATCTTGATGAAATGATAGAAGACACTCCTCTTCTTTCAGAAGTGTTGTTTAGTAGACAAAATAAATCTTTTTGGTAATGACAAGTAACTGTAACAGGGTATACTAACATAGCAGGATGAAATGAGGCACAAAGTCTCCACCTTAACTGCCAAAGAGTGGAATACGAAGAATAATGAGGGCACAAAGTCGTCCTAAGGTTCTTTACACAGAAATAGAAAATAAACACATACTGAAGACAATTATGATAGCACAAAGTCTGAAAGTAACTGGCTTCAGGACACCTTCTTTGTCACCTCTACTAGCTCTGCTTGTAAACTTGCATAAACAAGAACACATTTAGGAAATAGACATAAGAATAATCTCCTTATAATAGCACAAAATCTGAAATTAACTTGCTTTATAGTTTAAACAAAGAAATATGATGAATAATTTGAGCTCAAAGTCTCAGTAATGCCTTTCAATTTGGGCAGAGTTTTTGTTTCTGATAACTGAGAGATCTGCTAGAATGATACAAGAGAGCCCAATATATAGCCCTCCAAAAAAGACTTGGGAGTAGTAACACATCATGTTTCATTAAATTATGTCAAGAAGATATGCTAGAATTGAGCGTATTAGCCCATTACTTTTCTCAATGCAGAGAAATGGGTCACGCCATTGAATGTTTGTATCCTCCAATGTCCACCTGGCGGTCTGCTTCTAGAAACATATCTTATGCATGAATTTTTTTGGTCCTTCATCGTTCCTCCTTTTGTGGCTATTGAATCGAGTCCTTAGTTCAATTTCATTCTCTGTTCTTTGATCACTTTTTGCTAGTTTTAACAATTGACATGTGGCAGGTTCCGCTGCAAAATAAGCGAGGACACTTGGCAGCATCTATGGGATCCTAAGAGATGCTTATTTGAAAGAAGCTTTGAAACCTGTAAGAAACTCAAGATGTAGATACAGACACTTGTCGCACTCTATGGAGTTACAAACTGACATGTGGTAGCTTTCACTTGTCTTTTGAGAGTCCTATGGAGGATGACACTTGGTGCACTCCGATTACTTCAGTAGCTTACTAGGGGTCTGCCACAATCCTTACTAAATAAAGAAACTAAAGGGAGAAACTGTGGATGTCGACACGTGGCAGCTTCAGCTGAGCTTTAACTTCTCTTTTTAAAGTCTTCATGACTCATATTATTTTCCTGTAGAAGATGACACGTGGTGATCTCCATAGAGTTTTGAAGATGACACGTGGCATGTTCCACTACTTTGAAACTGTGTCTCGGTAGATGACATGTGGTGGCTTTTGTTGCATTTTAATAAAGGACACATGACAACTTGGTAGGTTTTATGTTTTAGGGGACTTTTTTCTTCGAACAAAAAGTCCAAAGGAATTCTTTGTATCTGCCTTTGCTCATTCAGCCTTTGAATCGGTTCGTTTGTCCCTCACTTGCGCTCCACAATGGCTATTTGAGCTCTAAAGTGACCTTTTAGATTTTTGCAACGGTCCACTTTGGTTTCTAAGTGCCCTCCGAAAGGGCTGTTTGTCCTTTGATTTTGCCTTAGTTGATTTTCATTGATCTCAACAGGTGACACATGGCAGCATCCGCTATGAAACAGGCGAGAACATGTAGCAACATCCGCTTAACTTGTAGAGGCTTTGGATGCCTTTTGAGTGTCTCACAGAAGATGACATGTGGTGGCTTCCGCTATGCTTTAAAAACATTGTAGATATATTTAGGACACATTTTAGATTCATGCGGATGTAGACATTTATCTCATTCTGCTTCTCTTACAAGGGACAAGTGGCAACTTTCATAGCTCTTAGAAACAAAGTAAAGTGGGACTCGACAGATGACACTTGGCAACATCTGTTGGGCTCTATCGGGCTTTTGTTTTAGGCTTTCCTTGCCTTAGTCAGTTTTGCCATAGAAATTCCCTCTGCAAGGGCACATCTCTTTGACTTTTGGGGCACTCCTTTGAACTTGTCATTTGAACCAACTGATTGAACCAACTTTGGTTCAATCGTTCATTCTTTCGCTTCTATTTTTTCAATTGACCGCTTGAACCAAGATCTTTGAAACAAACCATGTTGAACCAACTACCATTGAACCTGTTGAACCTTTGAACCCATTGAACCTTTGAACCTAAGTGGTTCAATGGTTCAAGCTTTCTTCTCTTTGATAAGTGTCTTGAAGCCGTTGAACCTGAAGCGATTAAACTTCAAACCTGTGACAAAAGCGCTTAATTCTTGAAACCTGTTGACATTGTTGAACCTCTGAACCCATTGAACCTTTGAACTTGAAATGTTTCAATGGTTCAAACATTGCATAGAAGCTTGCCGATAGATTCTTTTAGTTGAACCAAGGTGTTGAACCAGTCTTGAAAATGACTAAGTGTTAGAAACTGGTTCTTTTGATTGAACTCGCCTGTAAAAGCCTTTGAACTTGTTGAACCTGTTAGTCCTTTGACTGAAAGAGCTTGAATAATTCCTGATTTTGAAAGTTTAGAACAATTTTTTGAAATGAGAAGAGATAATTTTGTCTTGTAGGACCAAAATAGCTTAAATGTTGTCCAAAAAATGAATGACATTTTTTGGGTACAACACATACAATCTTTTTACTTGTTGTTTCTGTATTTCAGTCTAATTGGTTCTTGCTTGAATAAGTTTTGAACACTGAAATTAGTGTTTTGAATGCTTCTAACAATGCAAGATGGATTGACAATGTTATAGGAATGATATATTAATTGTTCTTGAACTTCCTCATACATATAGGTGACTGAAATTGACTTGTACAGCTAGTAGACATAATATCAAACACTTGGCATGAATCCTAAGTGACTTGGCAATGTTTCAAAGAATAGCTATAGACCATTGACATTCAAACAAACAATTCTTATGCAAATTTCATATGCCAATAGTCACCTACAACTGCAAGGTATTTTCACAAGCAATTGTCCCACAAACTGAATATGCAATAAGATCATCTACAGCCAATGACAAATTGTCAAACAATTGGCATGCATCCTAAAATGATAATCAAATGCATTTGATATAAGCATTACATCTAACAATTATCATGTAACTTATTTCCCCAATGTTGGTAATCTATCTCAATACCGTAGAATGAAGAACCAAGTCTCTTGGCATTACAATGTAATACAGTTCCGAGTGTTTGAGATAAAAATAACAGTTACAAACTCATTCAAAATGCCTATATGTAATGGATTATCATAGGAGATCCTGGTCACATGAAGTGCCAATGCTGGAGAAGGTGAAGCCTCAATGAAATAGAACCAAACGTCCTCTCCACAAGCTAAATCGAACCCTTAATGGTGCTACCCCTATTTCAGACCTGAAGTTGCAGATAATAAGTATATTCACGACTTATTCACCTCCAAATATGCATCAAATATCATTGTCCCATCCTTAGGAAGGGATCACCCAAGATCATAGGAAAAATTGATGAGTATTAAACTCCTAATTTGTAAATATGCGAGGTCTGATATGCCAATCGATGGCTGCCTATGTGCCTCTAAAACCCACAATTTTTCCCATAATAAATATGAATATTTAAAGCCACCAAAAGTCTTCAAAGTGAACCTCAATAATCTTCTTATTCCTTTCACATTACTTCAATTACTGTAGCGTTCACTGTAGTAATCACTGTAGCATTCACTATAGTGATAACTGTTCACGTGCATTATAGCGATCACTATTCACGTGCACTTTAGTGGGTACTGTAGTGTAACACTATTCGTGCCACTATTCATGTCATCAATAATTTTTAGATTTGCAAATGATTAACCTTTGGAACCCTTGTGAAACTTAATGTATTCTCCAATTTAAGCACAGATTGGACTCCTGGATGAAGCCCACAATGAAGCAATAATTCGAAAGATATTCCACAACCTCAAAATCGCATTACCAATTGAGAGTCTTCATTCCCAATTGCTAAAGTAATGGTAGAAACCCTAGCTGGTCTCATCACCAACAATCTCAAAATCAAATATCAATTCTTGGATGATATGAAGCTTGGGTGACCCTCTTAATATACTTTTTTTCTCCTCATCAAGTCAGCCCATCTAGAAGCTTCCTTCTTATAATATTTTAGTTGCACTTTTAATAATATTAAAATATGACTTTATAAATAATATATTGAAATGGCCCCCTTTTTATACCACATGACCTCTCAAGTCATAAAGTGCAAATATAACGTTAAAATATAATATTAATTATTATTAAAGTGACTTTTAATAATAATTAAACATCATAACTTAGACCAAACACCTTATTTCTCCAAGTCAACTGAATACCAAAATCAACACTGCTAAAATATCCCATTCAGGCACCCTGCTATAAATAGTAACCCTGACTGAATGAATTACTATAAATAGTAAGTATGAGAGAAAGAGTCATGAAACCCTTGCAAAGGCCAACCCTAAAACTTATTGAACTCTAAAGAAGAAATAAAACATCCACGAACTAAGTTTCTGTCACAAAAGACCCTCTAACCATCTGAGTTAGCCTACGAGGGCCAGTGATAGGCTAAACCATCATAAAACAGGATCACGCTAAAAAGGGGACATTACAGTGAACCAGGAATCAGGTCAGAGGCTTAGGGTGGTTCTACAACTCACTATATTGAGTGAAGGTGATGTTACTCTATTAACATTACTCCAAGATCCACAATAGCTTTCATCCAACACAAACATTCCTCAGACCAACAACACCTAAAAGCTAAGTATCTGCATTTTTTTATCAAGTTAATAATTAGGTCTATTTATTTCATTATTTATGTCATTTCCCTTTATTTCCCTTTCATCTCATTTTCTTATGTTGGAGTTTTGCAACTCCAAACATTTCCCTCCTACCAAAAACCACCCACAAACCATTCTCACTCACCTAAATACCCAATCCATGAACTAGATACCCCTAAGCATTACTTTATGTCTTGCAACTAACATTCAACCTAAACACCACTCTTAGAACCTCTCTACAACTCTCCCCAACTGACTTTTTTTTACCAAACCAAATTCTATAGTAACTATCGATGATTTTACCTAACCATTGATGGACTTACCTAACCACCGACAGTCACCTAACCATTGATGGTCATACCTAATTGTAGATGGTCATTGTGTGTCATTTTACAAAAACAAGATAATTTGACCCATCTACCTATACCCAAATCCTATTTTATTAGTTTCTATTTTATCACAGAACTTCAACTTATTTTTTGAATCAAATTTGAGTAATTTAGCATTTGTATCAAATCATTTATTGTTATTTTCAATCAAAATCACTTGTTGCTTTCCAAGCATTTCTTGTATTTAATTTTAGTACCTTCTATTATTTCATGCAAGCATTTATTTTTAGTTTATCAGAATTTAAGTGTTTTAAAAGTGTGGATTGATAGCCTCCAAGGAAGATTGTGCTTCTTGGATCTAGCTCACATTAGGTAGTCCACCCTACTATCTCACTAATCCACCATTTTCTAGATTGTTTTCTTATTTGTAGATCATCCTCCCTAGACAAAGAGGAGTATCGACAATCGTATGGATCATGCATGCAAAAAACATTCAAGCTATATTAACCACCCTTTTTTTATGTTTTACATATTTTTTAAACAAGAAAAAAGTAAAATTTTAGTGAAACATTTTGGCACCCCCAGTGGGACCTTTGAGCTTTTTCTTGGGTTCATAGTTATAGGACATTTAGTTGTATTAGAGAGTAATCATTCATTGCATTTATTGTTCCCAAAATATGTCACTTGTTTTTGGGACAACATATCAACTATTTTGGTCCTGTAGGCCAAAATTCTCTCTTCCCTTCTCAAAAAATGTTCTAAGCGCTCAAGTTCTTCAATTATTCAAGCATTTTTAGTCAAGGGACTCACAGGTTCAACGGGTTCAACAACTTCAATAGGCAGCCTCTCATAAAGGAACAACTTCCAAACACTTAGGCAATTTCAAGGTTGGTTCAACGTCGAGGTTCAACCAAAAGGTCCATCGAGAGGCTTCAAACAAATGGAATGAACCATTGAACCCCACTTTAGCAAGGTTCAAAGGTTCAATGAGTTCAAAGGTTTAAAAAGAGTTAAAGCACTCAACAAGTTCAAAGACTTCGACAAGTTCAAAGTTCAACCGCTTTGAAAAGTTCAAACGGCTTTAAAAGACTTAAACAAAAAAAGACTTCGAAGAAGAAAGATTGAAACGTTGAACCTTGAACTAAAAGAGTTCAAAGTTCAAAGGTTCAACGAGTTCAATAAAGTTTGAGAGACTTAGAAGAATAAAGGATTTGAAGAGAAAAGATTGAACCATTGAACTCTTGAACCTTGAACCAAAAGAGTTTAAAGTTCAAAGGTTCAATGAGTTCAGCATAAAAGAAAAGGTTGCAGAAAGTTCGAAGGACCAAAAGATTCAAAGAAAGAGAATGAACTGTTGAACCTTGAACCAAAATGGTTCAAAGTTCAAAGGTTTAAAGGTTTAAGAAATTTCAAAATTTGAAAGGAAGCTTCAAGCGAAGGAAGCAGAAGATTTCAGAGACAAGTTCAAAGAGATCGTTCAACCAATTGAGGAGCTGATTGAACCAAAGAGCCGATAGGACCACCTAAATTATTAAACCATTGAACTAATCCACTCTCATGGTTCAAAGGTTCAACGTGGTTCATGTGACCAGAGACCAGTGATGTCCCCGTGGATGTCAAATTCAAGGTAATGAAATATCCTTTGATTTTCAAAGATGGTGCAGACTTTGTGAAAAAATATAGTGACCAGCCAAAGAAGAAGCTGAAGGAGCTAGTAGATAGTGAGAAGATAGCCTAAGAGCTCAGATCACCAAGGAAGGACAAGACATGGTGAGAAAATAGAGAATAGCTACAGAAAATTTAGAAATATTTGCAAGAGTTATTTTTGATAGGTGAAACAGTCGACTAGGTGGACATCAGAGAGCACAAACACTCAAGGACGCGGCCTATTTTTCTCCATCAAGTAAAGGCAAAATGGATAGCTATGCACATATCAAAAAGAGGACCAGGTGGCCCATACTTCAAAAGGAGACATTTGAGATGAATTGACATGCCATATTTAAGGCTGATGCCCTGTTCCAACATGGCCCCATGACAGAACTAAAAATGCATTCAAGGCATTGAATGCAACATTAGCCATTCCATGAAACAAAGTGCCCAAGTCTTTCTTAGAGTGTTATATATTGTAATCTCTTATTTTATGCAAAGGAGATCTTTTTGTTATCAGAAGCAAAACTCTGCCCAAATTGAAAGGCATTACTAAGACTTTGAGCTCAGATTGTTAATCATATTTCTTTAGTTAAATGAGAAAACAAGTGACCTTTCAAAATTTTTGCTGGAATAGCTTATGTTATTTAAGAAATTGTTCTTATGTTTGTTTTTTAGAAGCATTCTTGTCCATTTAATTAAATAATCAAAACTAGTGGAAGTAATATGAAAGGTGTCTTGAAGCCAACTGTGAAAGACTTTGTGCTGCTACAATTGTCTTTAGTGTGTGTTTTATGTTTTTGTGTAAAGGATCTTGAGATGACTTTGTGCCCTCATTATCCTTCATATATTTCACTCTTTGGCAATTGAGGTGGAGACTTTGTGCTACACTTCATTTTACTATGTTACTACGCTCTGTTTTAGTGAGGGAAGCAACGAAAGACTTTGTGCTTTCACGAGTTTCTCATGGTTACAATTACTACTAAGAAAGAGTCTAGCTGTTGATTGAGTATTACTTCTGAAAGAAGAGAAGTACTTCCAATAATCATCCAGGATTTCTCCTTTGATCTGTGAACATTATCTCTAAAAAAAGAGAGATGGATAGTGTTGTCCTACCTCTGAGTGTTATTTTTAGCTTATATATATAGTATATAACACCTTATAGTTATAGGGAACCTCCCCTTGATATTAAGAGAGATTTGTCCCCTTTTGATGTGGTCAACCTGCACATTTGACTGATAAATCTCCCTATACTGTGGTTGAAACACCTGTCTTGCCTATCAGTTAGTTGGTGACAAAATATTCACCTAATAGTTTTTGGTGACTCTACTGGGGAAGAACGAGTAGTTTTAGTTCTTTTCCTTATCCATTTTCTCTGCTGGGGATCGATGAGCATTTCTAGTCTGTTTAAATTGAAACATTTCATATCGCTAAGGAACAACGTGAAGTAGGAAAGAACACTGCCAACTTTGCACTAATAGATTTTGGTGACTCCACTGGGGATCGATGAGCATTTCCAGTCCTTTTCTAGTCTATTCAAATTGAAGCATTTCATATCACTGGAGAATGACATGAAGTAGGAAAGAACATTGCTAGCCTAATGCCAACAATTTTTGGCGACTCTGATGGGGACATAATAATTTTGCATAATTTGAAGCCTCAAGCTTCAGATTGAAGCATCACCTGTGTCTTATCCATTATCATTATAGCCTTATCCATTTCCATTATATACTCTGATATGCGAAACCAGAGACGCTAGAGATCGAGCATTTCATTTCAAAAGTCAATTCTTTGGCAGCTCCATGCCAACTGGGGAAGAATGAGCAGTTTGGAGCCTCAAGCTCCAAACTGAAGTAGTGCCAGTTCTTTTCTATTTTTACATTACAATCTGGTAGCTCCACAATATACAAGAAGCTAGAGATCTAAAGGTATTGTTGACCATGTATTCAAGTTGGTACATCAAAGTAATTTTGATCTATTTCCCTCACCATCTTGCCTCCAATGAATTATGAGTCTTCCTCCTACCAAAATCAAGTCACCAATACAAGGCAAAACTTCTTTTTCCTCTGCTAGCAGAACTTTGTTTATACATACTCCACTCAGATTTATTATCCCCCTTCACAAGTCATACAATGGCAGCTTAAGGCCCATGGGGTAACTCTTTTGGTCCACTCAATCTAACTCCACCTCTACATGTGCTACCTTGCAGTTACAAAAATAATTTTCATAAATTATATGGTGATGGGAGAGTTTATCTTGATGAACATATTGCAACCTTTAGCATAGCCTGTGGCGTGATAAATATGGAATACAAAGATATAGCAGTTAGGCTATTCATATAAACTTTACAAGGTGCTATTATAGATTGATTTAATCATCTACAGGTCGAGACTGTGACTGACTGGAACACCCTCAAAGCCAAGTTTGAAACTAGATTCAAGCCTACAGAAGATGTGCATGCCCTATTGGCTCAGCTCACACAATTAAAGAAAGATCCTCATGAACTAATGAGAAATTTCATTGCCAAGTTCGACAAGCTGAGGAACAAGATTCTTATAATTGCTTAGCCAACAGTTGAGAATCTTAAATGCTTCTTCATCAATTCTCAACTGTCTGAATTGAGTTTTCTATTGAGATGTGTTAGCCACACAGACCTTGTTGTAGCATAAGATTTAGCTACTGAGGTGGAAGATGATCTCATTTTAGCGAGGAGATAAGGAGAGATCTTAACAAAGGTAAATATTCTTCATTCTTTGAATATCCATTTATAGGCACCACTGATCCAATGGTGTAAAAGCTAGCAAATGAGTTGCTAGCTCTCAAAAAGCAAATGGTGCAAGGGATGTCTGCTCCTCCTTCATACCAAGATATACCAAGGAGGACATTCCCCAATCAATCATACCAAAGTAATATTGTCACGAATCAAGGGCAACCAAATCATCTTCCTCCCCCTTAGCGAAAACTTGCTATTGAAGTAGCTCCAGCCAACTCAATAGTTTGATATCTCGAAATAGAATCTAATTTTTCCTTTTAGCTTGAGTTGAACCCAGAAGATGTTGCTAATCTCTTTGCAGCAGACCAAGAAGAATCAGTTGGCAACTCCAACATTGGTTTTTTGAATTACTAGGATGAACCCAAAAGTAAAGGTGAAACATTTGATGGATCATACACTGTATTTACCTAGTCCCAGAACTAGTCAGCCCAACAAGCTGATAAGGGAAAATTAGGGGAGCGATCTCAACTAATAATTTCAATTGTTAAACGGGGGACTACTCTGCCTTTTCAATCAAAGGACCTGATAATCACTAAAAAAGTAAGTACGCCAAATGTTCTTGCACCTTCTGCTTCAATTTCACATATCAGTCCTACACTCCAAAAAAACTAGAAGGATGAATTTGACATAATCGACCATGTCAAGAAAACCAAAATTTGAATGTCTGAATTTGAATTCCTATAATCTAACCCTGAGCAATTGGATAAGTTGGTTCAATATGTAAAGGATCAAGCTGTCCCTATAGGACAATTTTTTTTGAAAGTAACTTCTGGTCCTCTAAGAACACATCCACCCAGAATAACCTTGTCATTACTCTCCCTGCTACCCTTGGGAAAATACAGTCTTTCTATGTTTCCCTGTTGATAAATGGTCATAAGCTAAGCAACTGCATCATAGACTCAGGTGTATTTGACAATGTCATGCCCACCAAGGTGGCAAATTCTCTTGGCCTTACATTGACTAAAACTTTTGAGAGATGTTTCTCCATGGAAAAAAAATAAGTGCCACTTTTGGGACAAATCAAAGATTCCTAATTTGCATTTGCAGCATTCTCGGATAAGAGAATTAAGATGACAGTCTTGTGGCTGACGTCCCAGCCTCCTATGACATTCTTCTCGAGCAAAATTTTTGCAAGGACGTTGGTGAAGAATTGGGCATGGACCTATCTGAGGTGAGGATCCTTGTCAAAGGCATCATGTAGAGGCTGATTCTTGAGGAGACAAAATATATTATCACCCAAACATCGGCCCCTGAAGCTCAAATTCTATTTGAGTCTTCAAGAATGGGTAACTTTTTTTTGACCACAGAGGATGTTAATGTTTTAACAGATGAAAGTCCTATAGGTGGCAATCTAAAAATTGATTCATATGAGATAGTAGAAGAATTAATAAAGCACAACGCAGGTGCAGAAGGACCCTCCCCTCCAAACAAAGGAAATTTTGAGAAAAGAGCAGTTTCCAGTGGCATATGGGTTCTAGAATTTGATGGTAGTTACTCTTCTACCAGTGTTAGAGCTGAGATTGTTCTAATATCTCCTCAAGGAGATATTTTTTCTTCTTCATACAAGTTGTAGTTCAGTAACACCAACAACACTACTGAGTATGAATCTCTGTTACTCGAGTTGAAAGCAGCTCAAGACAGAGGTGTTAAACTCCTTCGTGCTAAAGGAAATGTTAAACTGATGGTTTGTCAGGTGAGGAACCTATGTCAAACCAAGAATAAAAGATTGCACCATTGTCGTAATCTACTATGGGACTGTATTGAAAGTTTTGATGCTTTCAATATATCTGTAGTGCCCAGAGAGCTTCATAGTCATGCAGATTCATTGGTTGTCTCTACGACCCTCTTGGTTTCTCACAAAGACTTTGTAGAGCAGAAGTACACTGTTGAGCTGGTCTTTCGACCAAGTGTGCCTAACAATGCCAATCATGGGTAGGTGTTTGATGCTGACAATCAAATCATGTGCTGGACTAAACCAGAAGAATAGTGAGTTATGGTAATGAACCATACTGTTGCATGTCAGAATCAGGTAAAGAAACTCTTTTGCAAGAGAACAAGGATTCATGATTTTTAGACTGGAAATTAAGTCTTGCTGTGGGGCAAGATGAGAGAACCAAAAAGAATGCCCAAAAATGTTGATACCTGGTGGAGAGGTCCATTTTCTAGTCATCGCTTCTAGGGAGAAAATAGTTTCTTGTTGATATATCAAGACAAAACGCCATTTTCACTACCTCATAGTGGGCAACATCTGAAGCACTTCAATCCTTGAAGTATCAAATGACATAAGTTGTACATATTTATATATTATTTAGTTTTGTTTTATTTGGTTTGTTTTATTTTGTTTTTATGCCTTTCTTTTTGGGTAGCATGGCTCCATAGCCCAATGGCATACTTAAAGGCACCAGAGATTCTGGATTCTACTCCCTTCGATTATTTTTATAATCGATGAAAGTTTTCCAACTGGAGCCCGCTATTGTTCCCAAAATCTGTCACTTGTTTTTGGGACAACATACCAACTATTTGTTAAGGTGTGGAGCTAAAAGCTTCACCTTATTGCAAATAGGAGGTTTTTGAGCGTATGTAGTTGCCGGCGTCGGCAGGCCACAACTGACGTCGGTCAGGGGAAGCGCAGAAGCAACCGGCATCGACAAGAGATCAGTCGGTGTCGATCACCTCCAGAAAGGCAGGGACCGATGTCGGTCACCTGTGGTGGTCAGAACTGCTGTTGACGAATAGTCAGTTAAGTGAACGCAGAGTTTGCATGATAAAGACTAGTTCGAGTCTTTGAGCCGCTTGTCTAATTAGTGTATGCATGAGATCTATATAATAGACTCATGGGCTGTATTTTTAAGTGGAGAACTTGTAGAAGAGCTATGTAGAGTTTGGAGAGTTCTTCCCATGGTGGAATCAAGTAGGATTCCCCATGTATGTAAGATCAGGTTTGATATGTAGGGTGTTGCAGTATCATGGAGGAGATCTACATGTGATAAGTAAGATCAGGTTGGTCTGCAGGGATGTGTGTATGTGAGGGTCAAATAGAGGATCGGTGGGGGAGCAAGATCAAGGTGACAACAATACATCAGGAGCAGGATCATGGTGAGATCTACTTGGAGTACCAGTTCGTACTCGATTGTACTGGACGTACAATGAGGTGAACAATAGCTTGTGTTAGTTGTTAGTTGTGACCTATGAGAGAAGATTACTCAGGTGGGAAGATTACTTGGAGCCCTTGAAGAGGAAGCCTCATAGAGGTGGAAGAAGAGTGTGATCTCTTTATTGTAATTTCCTTTGTAATGAGTTGAATACAATTATGTGTTGCCTCTCATATTTTGTGTGTTTTCTCATTGATAGTTATTTGTTCTTCTGGGTATTTCCACATGTTTAAGTTGCTTATACATTGGTAATCATGTGTGCTCTTAAATCTGACAAGTTGTGTCAGAGCTTTGGGGAACTTAGGTCCTATCAAATGGTATCAGAGCGAGGTTGGATGTTCTCAGAGCGAGTTTGACTAACAGATGGCCAGATTTGGTTAGTAGTTTGTTGATTATAGGTACTCACAGGGGTTATTGTTTGAGTGCGAGTATAGCAATGGCAGAAGAAGGTAAGCTGAGGATGAAGAAATTTAGGCACAGGATTAACATCACAAGGAGTGTGGTGGGTTGTCTTCAAGTGGGAACTTGAAGAGGAATACAAGCCAGGATGCATATTAGACAGAGTACTGGTTTAGGTGTAGGTGCAGTTGTTTATCTCCAAGTGGGAGATTATTAGGGTGTGGAGCTAAAAGCTTCACCTTATTGCAAACAGGTGGTTTCTAAGCATATGCAGTCACTGGCGTCGATAGGCCACAACCGATGTCGGTTAGGGGAAGCGCAGAAGCAACTGACATCAGTAGGAGATCAGCCGGCGTCGGTCACCTCCAGGAAGGTAGGGACTGACGTCGGTCACCTATGGCGGTCAAAACTACTGTTAACAAATAGTCAGTTAAGTGAATGCAGAGTTTGCATGATAAAGACCAGTTTGAGTCTTTGAGTTGCTTATCTAATTAGTGTATGCATGAGATTTATATAATAGACTCATGGGCTATATTGTTAAGTGGAGAACTTGTAGAAGAGCTATGTAGAGTTTGGAGAGTTCTTCCCATGGTGGAATCAAGTAGGATTCCCCATGTATGTAAGATCAGGTTTGATATGCAGGGTGTTGCAGTATCATGGAGGAGATCTACATGTGATAAGTAAGATTAGGTTGGTCTGCAGGGATGTGTGTATGCGAGGGTCAAACAGAGGATCAATGGGGGAGCAAGATCAAGGTGACAACAATACATCAGGAGCAGGATCATGGTGAGATCTACTTAGAGTATCAGTTCGTACTTAGTTGTATTGGACGTACAATGAGGTGAACAACAGCTTGTGTTAGTTATTAGTTGTGACCTATGAGAGAAGATTACTGAGGTGGGATGATTACTTGGAGCCCTTGAGGAGGAAGCCTCACAGAGGTGGAAGAAGAGTGTGATCTCTTTATTGTAATTTCCTTTGTAATGAGTTGAATACAATTATGTGTTGCCTCTCATATCCTGTGTGTTTTCTCATTGATAGTTATTTGTTCTTCTGGGTATTTCCGCATGTTTAAGTTGCTTATACATTGGTAATCATGTGTGCTCTTAAATCTGACAAGTTGTGTCAGAGCTTTGGGTAACTTAGGTCCTATCACTATTTTGGTCTTGCAGGACAAAATTCTCTCTTCCCTTCTCAAAAAATATTTTGAGCGCTCAAGATCTTCAATTATTCAAACATTTTCAGTCAAGGGACTCGTAGGTTCAACAACTTCAACAGGCAGGCTCTCATAAAAGAACAACTTCCAAACACTTAGGCAATTTCAAGGTTGGTTCAATGTCAAGGTTCAACCAAAAGGTCCATCTATAGGCTTCAAATAAATGGAATAAACCATTGAACCCTGCTTCAGCAAGGTTCAAAGGTTCAACGAGTTCAAAGGTTCAAAAAGAGTTAAGCGCTTAACGAGTTCGAAGACTCCGATAAGTTCAAAGTTCAATCACTTTGAAAATTTCAAATAGCTTTAAAAGAATTAAACAAAAGAAGATTTCGAAGAAGAAATATTGAACCATTAAACTGTTGAACCTTGAACCAAAAGAGTTCAAAGTTCAAAGGTTCACTGAGTTCAATAAAGTTTGAGAGACTTAGAAGAACAAAGGATTTGAAGAGCAAAGATTGAATCGTTGAACCTTGAACAAGAAAAGTTTAAAGTTCAAAGGTTCAACGAGTTCAACAGAAAAAAAAAGGATCCAGAAAGTTTGAAGGACCAAAAGATTCAAAGAAAGAGAATGAACCGTTGAACCTTGAACCAAAATGGTTCAAAGTTCAAAGGTTTAAAGAATTTCAAAATTTGAAAGGAAGCTTCGAGCGAAGGAAGCAGAAGATTTCAGAGACAAGTTCGAAGAGATGGTTCAGTTGATTGAACCAAGGAGCTGATAGGACTGCCCGAACCGTTGAACCATTAAACCAATGCACTCTCATGGTTCAAAGGTTCAATGTGGTTCAAGCGACCAAAGACTAGTGACGTCCCCTCAGACATCAAATTCAAGGTAATGAAATATCCTTTGATTTTCAAATATGTGAACCTTGTTAACAAATTCAATGATCGGCCAAAGAAGAAGTTGAAAGAGCCAGCAGAAAACAAGAAGATAGCCCGAGAGCTCAGATCGCCAAGGAAGGACAAGATGTGGCAAGGAAAAAGAGAAAAACTATAAGAAATCTAGAAATATCTGTAGGAGAGTTATTTCTGGTAGGTGAAACAATCCACCAAGTGGACATCAGAGAGTGCGAGCACTTAAGGACGTAGCCTATTTTTTTCCATCTAGTAAAGGTGAAATGGACAGATGCGCACATATCAAGAAGAGGACCAAGCGGCCCATACTTCAAAAGGAGACATTTGAGATGAATTGACATGCCACAGTTAAGGCCGATGCCCTGTTCTAGCATGGCCCCTTGACATAACTAAAAATGCATTCAAGGCATCGAATGTAGCATGGGCCATTTCATGAAACAAAGCACGCAAGTCTTTCTTGGAGCGCTATATATTATAATCTCTTATTTTATGCAAAGGAGATCTTTTTGTTATCAAAAGCAAAACTCTACCCAAATTGAAAGGCATTACTGAGACTTTGAGCTCAGATTGTTAATCATATTTCTTTATTTGAATGAGAAAACAAGTGACCTTTTAGACTTTGTGATGGAATAGCTTGTGTTATTTAGGAAATTGTTCTTATGTCTATTTTCTAGAAGCATTCTTGTCCTTTTAATTAAATAAGCAAAACTAGTGGAAGTAATTTGAAAGGTGTCTTGAAGCCAACTGTGGGAGACTTTGTGCTGCTACAATTGTCTTTAGTGTGTGTTTTTTGTTTCTATGTAAAGGTTCTTGGGATGACTTTGTGCCCCCATTGTCCTTCGTATATTTCACTCTTTGGCAGTTGAGGTGGAGACTTTGTGCTACACTTCATTTTGCTATGTTATTACGCCATGTTTCAGTGAGGGAAGCAATGAAAGACTTTGTGATTTCGTGGGTTTCTCATGGTTACAATTACTACCAGGAAGGAATCTGGCTGTTGATTAAGTATTACTTCTGAAAGAAGAGAAGTACCTCCATCAATCATCCAAAATTTCTCCTTTGATCTGTGAACATCATCTCTGAGAAAAGAGAGATGGATGGTGTTGTCCTACCCCTGAGTGTTATTTTCAGCTTATATATATAGTATATAGCACCTTATAGTTATAGGGAACCTCCCCTTGATGAGAGGAGAGATTTTTCCCCTTTTGATGTGGTCAACCTGCACATTTGGCTGCTAAATATCCCTATGCTGTGGTTGAAACACCTATTTTGCTCATCAGTTAGTTGGTGACAAAATATTCACCCAACAACATTCTTTTCTAAAAATTAAATGTTCCTTATTTCCTTTCTTCTTTTCCAAAATGCAAGTTCTAGTTTCTTTTGATTTCTTAGAAAAAATTTAAAATTATCATTTTTGCTTTCATTTCTGAAAATAAAAAATACTCATTCTAGGCCTAGGCTTTGCATAATCATATCGCATCTAGGTCCATCTTAGCTATTTTGTATTTTTTTGAAAAGACATCAAAATTTTCTTTTGGATTAAAATTAACTTTGCATCCATTGTTTACTTGTATTATTTAGCTCACATAGGTTAATTTAATCAAGTAAATTAATCATAGTCTCACTTCTTATCACACACATAATACCAAACCACACATTTAATCAAACATCAAAACATCAACATAAGGCTCGATTGGGATTTCATCACTTAATGGTCACCTTTCCTCCACTATTCTACTTGGATTTCATCACTAAGGGGAGAACCAAATTAGTACGTTGGCTGAGTATAATCTCTAAGAACTCGATATATTATGGTTAAGCACCTAACACCCTTATCATTGTAGTGTGTGAAGTGATGGGGTAGGCCTCAATATCAATCCACATGCCAAGTTCTAATACATATCTTGAGAGCCTTTAACTACGTGAAACAATCCTTAAACATCTTCTTCTAGTACCCACTCTACAAGCCCAAGTTGGTTTTCATAAACTCCATAAAATTGGTATAAGCATAAAGAGAGATCAAAGGTATTTTAGGATTTAAACGTACTTTAGTGTATGCTTGTTTTCTTTGAGATCTTTTTATTTTTACTACTTCTCTTTTGAGTTTGTGAGATCGCCTTTATCTTCCTTTCCCCTTCTTTGTATGGTTTTAACTAGACAACATCTAAGAAACTAAGTAAATCAGGATCCACCTCTCAACCACCCATCTTCCTCTTCTTCCTCATCCATGGAGTACCATTTGGATATGGAAAGTTTACCCCACCATTCTGGAAGTCCTATTATACCTTAGACAGTTGCCCAAGGATATACAAATTTTGCCACCTTTCTAGATGACAATCCCATAGCCCTTCAACATTACCTTAATACTATGTCTTATTGTACCCTGCTTCGATTCCACCCATTGAGCCACCCTATAGCATGCCACCCCATCTTATGGGTAGCACCTCTATTTCCACCATTTCCACCCAACCCTTAGTCACCCAAATATTTTATTCTACTAAAAATTCCTCCAATACCACCATCCAAAACCAACCCATCCAACCAACCAACACCCAAACACCTTCCACCCCAACCAACAACTCTTCCAGTATAGGATCAACCCAACCTTTGGTCATCAACTTACCATTGGATTACCCTCTACTAGTGTTGCCATGCTTCCTCTATTTATCTCTAACCCACCAACTTCCACTCCATTCCAAAGTTGGTGGTTTCCATACCTTCAACCCTTCCACCCATTAGTACCAAGGTTACCACCCATCCTCAACCTATCAACCCAAACATACCTCCAACCCAACACATGTTAATTTCTTAACAATTGCCCATTATGCCCAACCCAATCTATATTCCTAACCCACAAGGGTATATGGCTCCACCTTCTACCCAACCTCCTATATACACTTACACATACATGGCATCTTCCCAACCATCCATGTCCACATACCAATATGTAACATCCTCTCAACCTTCCACTAGCTATCTATATGTTGCACATACCCAACCCCAACAAAACATGCCATACAACTATGGGAGTGCACAACTATAAACCGATATAGTTAAGATGTTAATAGACAAGATGACCAATTTGGAGCCATGTATTTCTAGTGCCCATAACCTCTTACCATATGATAAAATTTTCAATGAACCAATTCATCCATCTGTCCTAATCTGACCTTATCCTCCTCAATGGGAACTTTTGAAATTTTCAAAATTTTAGAGCAAGGAAGATCCTCAACAACATCTTAGAGCATTTAGACACTCTTGCTATTTGATTGCTTATGATGATGCTCCCCTTCTTCGCACCTTTCCCATGTCCCTATTCGATCCTACATTAGATTGGTACATTGATATTACCAAGCATTCCCTCTTATCTTTTACTTGATTAGCTCAAACCTTCTTAGATCATTTTTCCATAAATATATCTAAGAAAGTTTCTATTATCGACCTCTAGTCCATTCAAAAATTTGAGGATGAGTCAATTGATAATTTTGTAGCCCGTTGGAGAGGTTTGATAAACTAACTCTCTTTCTCTTTGCCCCAACTTGAGCTAATTGAGCTTTTCTCTCGAGCTTGTGTGAAACATATTTTTTCCACTTTACAGGTTCAAACTTTGAAGACCTTTGAAGACCTTTGATGAGGCTTTCACCATGGTATGAAAATTAGAGATTAGAGCCATTGATGAGGTGAAACTAAAATTGAGAAACAAGAACTCTTGTTTCAAGTCAAATGAAACTTCCTCTTCCAAAACCATTAATCAATCTAATACCAACACCAAAACCAAGGGAACTATGAATGCAGTTGTCCTTAAAACCACCCCTCCTTTGTTTTTTAACCAACCCAACTCTTATAATTCTTCCAATCATAATACCTGAGACCAGAACCATAACAACCAAAATCAATATACTCTGTTATGGGAGGCATATGCTTCAATATTGTAAAAGTTGTTAAAATCAAATATCATTCAACCTCTTCCAATTAAACCCCCACAGTAATTCGATTCCTCTCATCCTATACCCAGCTAGTATAAGGAGAAAAAATTGTGTGGTTACCATCATGTCATTGGGAATGATGTTAGTAGATACAATACTTTCAAAAGCATTATCTAATGGTTGATTTACAAGGGGGAACTTGTGTTGGATAACCCTAATGCACCCTTAAATCAGGCACTTGATATTTTTAGATAGCCATTCCCCAACCATGCCCCTTTCGTGAACAATGAAAACAATAAAGCAAAATCCTGTCACCACCATGAGGTCATTATTATTAATGTGGTTCTTAGTGAGCTCATTGTTGATGAAACCATTGACCAAACCACTTCTTCTTCCCCTCTACTTATTGAGGTAGTAGAGTCACCTTATATTCTTTTTAAAACTAAAACAAAGGAAGCAAATATTCCCCTTTCTCCACTTATTGTGGTAGTGGAGCTACCAACTTCTCCTTTGGAAGACATACCAAAGGAGGTAACCATTACCACCATACCTTTATCTTCCATCATAGAACAATACACTCTTCCTTTAGAAAGCATTCCTAAGGAAGAGGCCAACTTACCTACCCCTCTCATGGAGGAATCACCTTCAAAAACCTTAGAGCCTTTGATTGAGGAAAAGGTCAAGGTAACCGCTCCTCTTTCTCAAACCATTGGATTATCCTTTAAGTCTAATACCAAAGGAACCAAACCCATCTATAAGCCTTTCTCTTAATTGGTTCAAAAATTAGAGCTTTTATCCCAACCCAACATGGATTGTGCCACATTTTGGTATTGTCTTGGGTTCCCCTATCAAACCAAGCAAGGGCCCTCAACCATACCATTGTCAACCCAAACTTCTACTTACACTAATGAAACCACCATCATACCAATCAAACCACTGAAAAACTCTACCTCCCAAACCATAGGTAAACCTTCCAACCCATTCCACCCAAAGTAACCCAAGTACCTTCTATCATTATAATCAAGCCCATCAAAAACCTAGACATGCTACCTACTCAAATCCATGATCACCCACCATTAAAGTTGGATTTAACTCAACTAAACCCACCAAAGAAACTCCAAGTTAAACCAATCAAGAAAGTAGAGCCACCTAGGATCCCAAAAACCAAATCCTTGCCACCCATTTCTACCTTGCCTTCCATTTACTTCCATCCTAGGATCTCATACTTTCATTAAGAAAACAAGTCTCCCAAAGACAACCCAAACCCAACCTATTCTTTTAGCTACACCTCTACCTATCCTTTCCATGCCTTCTACCTCCAAACCATCCACTACCAAGCCTCCTACTTCTAACCCTTCTATTTTCAAACCATCCACTACTAATCCTTTTATTTATAAGCCTCCTACTTCCAAACCATCTACCTCCAAGCCATTAACTTCCAAACCATCTACCTCTAAGCCATTAAATTCCAAAATGCCACCCACTAAGTATATTCCTCCACCCAAAACTCCCATTGTGAAGCCTACTCCTAAGAAGGCTTCCACCCCAAAAGTCAAAGACAAAACCCCAAAAACCATGCCACCTTTTCTTGAGTCTTACTCAACCATCTTAAAAACATTATTGAAATCTTCTTATTTGACTTTGCCTCCTATTAAACCTTTTGACCCCCATAGTCCTATCCATCCTGGTTTAATGACAATCTAATTTGCTCGTACCATAGAATGCCAATACACAATATGGAGAACTATAAATATCTCCAAGTCATTTTCCACCAACTATGTGATGAGGATGACCTATTGTCAGATGAACCTTCTATGAGCCCACCACCAATCCAAAAATCACAAGCAGCCACCCCAAACCTACCTACCCCCACACTCTCATCTAAGAGTCAGGAAGAATCGAAGCAGACCGTTAGCCCAACTCTTCCCCAAATCCATACCATCCATGTAGTCACATGATCACAAGCCCAACAAAAGGATAAGGGGAAGGTAAAGGTGTCTATTTCATGTACATGCCATTCTTCCACCACCTAATCACCCAACCAAACCCAAACACCTTCACCCAAACCCAAACCCAAAGTATCCATCTTGGGTTCCTCCTAATCCAACCCTTCTGAGTCAATCCAAAGAGTAGTTCTAAAGCAACTTCACCAATCCTTAGTAAATACGAGTTTATATGAACCAATCAATACCTCACCCCATCATTGTCAGGTGATGATAGAGGATTTATAGTCCATATAGTTTCAACCAAAAGATCCACAACCTCTAACAACTTCAGCTTTCCACACTTTTTACCTGTACGGATTCATAAATTCCCTCCATTCATCCCCATGATCTAGATCCTCCCCTCTTCATTACCATGTACAATAACCAAACCTGCATCAAGAGGGTTATGATTGATGGAGGGGATAGGATCAACATTATCTCCTCTCATTCGTATGACCAACTAAAATTATTTGAGAACATTATGTTGGAAATCATAGCCATGCTCTGATCCTTCAATGACACTATGGAAACAACTCTAAGAACTATCATCCTCCACATTTGTGTAGGACCTCACATTCTTCTTAATCTTTTATACATAGTTGAAGGTGAGTTCTAGTACAACTTTTTGCTAGGATGCTCATGGATCCACTCTATGGGTTATATGCCATCTACCCTACACTAGTGCATCAAGTTTGAGCATGCGGGTCAAGTAGTTACCATAAAAGCTGACCCAAGTCCTTTTACATCATACAACATGACGTACCAGTCAAATGATCTTCTCTTTCTTCCATCAAACAAACATTCACCAAACAAATATGACTCCACCTCTTCCCTCAACCAAGCCTAGACTAACTCATCCTTCCCTTCCACCCAAATCCCCATGAAGGACCCCTTGGAATCAACATTCCAACATCTCTCACTTTGGGAGTATTTCCTCTTGACCTTGGATGCCTTCCCTACTCCCCAAGCGTATGGGAACCTTAACCAAAATCTTGATTATGACTAATATTGGAACTATTATTCTTTATAGGCCTCCTAATCTCCAAACTAATCTTATATGTGGGGGACTTGACCAACCTCTTTTTGCCTCTGCTACCTCCTCTTCCACTAAATCGCATACCTCCAATTTCTCCTATTTGGTTAAATTGAAATTTACCAAGACATACCTCCATAGGTATGCTTGGAAGGGATTTAGGTTAGGTCACTATGAGCATGGATAACATGAGTTACTACCTTGTAAAACTCCAAAACCATAATTAAGAGTTTTCTTTCAATTGTCTTGGAACTTATATCGTAACACATAAGTATAGATCAGACACACCTTCTATCTAACTTAAGGCCACCCCTTATTTCATGAGATTTTCAACTTCATCTCCTCACTCTGAGAACTATCAATTAAAGCACAAAATCATGTGATTTTCCATCACAGTTGTAGCCTTAATCCCAAATATGGGTACGATGGCTTTACCCATGGGATGATTCTCATGGATACTTTTCATCTCTCATATGATGGAATCCCATGGTTGTTTTCTCTCAAAGGATCCTCTCACCTGCTATTTCAACCTCCTTGTGTCTTAGTTTTGCCTTCATAGAAGTAAGTATTTAAGAATTTATAAGCAAGTCTATGTCATCAAAACCAGAAGCATTGAAAGTCACATATCTTATGGGTCATCTCTAGCATTAGCAAACTACTCCCTTGAAGGACAACTACCAAAACCAAGAAAATTGCTTTGTATAAGGTAGATTTATCCTTTGAAGGATAGCTATCAAAAGGCCTAACACAAGTCTCAAAAATATTAGACCATTCCCTTGAAAGATGGCTAAGTAAAGCATTTGTCAAAAGCAAGCAATTTCTCATAGGCTTCTCATATCAATCATCTTCCCTAAAACCTCTCAAAGTAATAACAAAAATATCAAAAAACCCATTATTTAGGAAGGTGCAATTGACTTTAATGAGTAGACTTCCCATATCGATTAGTCTACACCATCTATGACATAAATTTATTTATACGAGCTCCTTGAAAAACTATTGAAAATGCAATCTAACCTCACACAAAGGTTCCTTTATCATCCATCTCCCCTTTATACAATTTATAAAACAAGGGACTTTGAGCTTACTTGACACTGTGTGATCAAGAAACTTTTTAACCAACCAAAGAACGCTGATGCGAAGCATGTGAAGGGATTACATTCATAAGCTGATCTATCTTACTTTTGTTTTTGGTCCTCAAAAATGAAAGAGCATTATGTCTCCTTCCTCATTCTCATACTTGTTGCTACATTCATTTAGACATTTGTCTTTTGATTGTTCTATCTTTTCATCTTTTCTCACATATAGTTTTGTTATCCAAACTTACTCTATGTGCTTTAAGATTAATTCACCTTCATCTAATCAAATGAAATTCATTAAAAACATTTAAATAACTAATATATGCTTATTTTGTAATTAACTTCTTAATTTATTTGTTTAAGTGTTTTTAATCATAAAAACATTTTAATGAATTAACCATGTCACACATCAAATAACATTTCACCCTTCTAACCAAACACATCAACTAAATATAACCATTCTTCACATCTATAACCTTTTAATCATTTATTTTATAAATAAATGAGTCATCCACACATGTCTATCTATATGATGGGGAACATAGATTCATTAGTTTAAAATATCCACATTTATAACATCTAATTAAGCATGTATCTAATAATAAGAGAAATGTTAATCACAACATCATGATCATATCATAAACAATATAATCACATCATGAACATCAAATAACTAACCATAACCATAAACAACATCCATAACCCATAATCACATCAATAAACTCATAATCATAAATAATCATATATCATAATCATGTTCATGTCTCTCACCAAAATGTGTACATCTCGCTACATTAGCTCATAGGTTGGTCTCAAAATCACATAATACATCAAAATAGGCATCTCATAGGAGTCTAAGGTGGAGGGGCACTACTGCTCCATAGAGCTTGTCCATCTCTGATATCTATTTATGCATCCATAGATGTTGCCCACTGACTTGGTATAACACTCTTAGCTCCCCTAGTAATTGCTTCTCTATACTCAGCATATTGGGGCTCATCTAGTAGCTATCTAAAGACCAATTCCTCATAGTATTTGAGCTCCTCGATCGTGGCCACATTCCTCACCATAAAGATGGTCCTTAATGGTCCTATATGTGTAGGTATAAACCTTCTTACCTATATCAAAGCATCCCTCTTTTGTGCCACCAAGGTTAGTTATTGCGTTCATGTTGTATCCCTCTCTTGCATAAGGATGGCCACCTGACCTTGGGCTATATTTCTCTTTATAATCACTACTGCGAAAGTTGTTTATGTTGTAGCTAGTGTCACCCTCCCCTGATTTCTCTCTGTGATGAGTGCCTACATGTCAGGGGCATCCACATCTATCTGGTCCCCATCCCCTCCATGTCTACATCAGGATCTTATTGTACATCATCTCCCACAAACACTATCACTATATAATGTGCCTAAAACCAAACTAGGTAATCCTGCATAACCCTTGCATCATCAATAATTGTAGTCACTGGTAGCTCCTTATAGTCAATATCTATCTCCTCAAACTATGGTAGAGGTAGTGATGCCTCAACATCTTCTCTCGTATACCTCATAAGAGCACCTAAGACACCCTGCACTTACCTAAACTATCTCCTCACCTTGTCAAATGGGATAGGCTCTACCTCATGCTCTAGTTTCCCATAGATCCATCTATAAATTTATAGTGATAAGGTCTGCCTAGCATAACTCACTCATGTAGAGAATCTAGTAAACAATGTTTAGATAACCCACCCAACCACTAGTGCCTCCAATCTATTTATATACCACTCCAAGTCTCGTGCTCCTCCTTTTGGTGGTGTGAGTGCATAGTCACCTCTCCATTTCATGAATCCCACTCTGAACTCCCCCTGGTCCCATGTTTGTCATGGCAATCCACCTAGTTATAACACCCTAATGTGCTCATATGACCAACAATGTAGAATAAACATGATGCTAATACCTTACCTCTTATGTATTATGTATCCCTAGATCTCCCAATAGATATGAACTAGTAAAATTGGGGCCCATGTAAACATGGTTTGGTTTATTAACATATCTATGAGAACACTTAGCAATAAAAAGAGAAATATGCCACTACTAAAATTTGGAAGTGCAGAGCAAGTCACAATCATCATCATCATCATGACAAGTCATTTCCCTCCCCTATCCATGTGATACATAGGTGCATAATGGAAGCCTCCCATATGCCACCTCGCATGAACAAAGTTCACATTGAACAACTAATCCATATGCACATTTATCAGCTCACCTTATATCGATAGCCATAAAATCCAGTGAATGCCCTCTAGCAAGATAGTAATATCTCTAATCAGTAGTAAGAAAGTGTTGGTAGTTAAGTCCCATCTCTTGATGAGGGTTATCAACAACACCACATCTGTTGACACATGTTGATAAAATCTCATGCCTCTCAGACCCACCATTGTCATGTGCTCCCACTCTTGGTCTGTCATAGACCTGCATACCTCATCTAGGAGCTGAGCCACTTGGTCTTGCCTGTGTAGCTACTCCCTTGCCTATAAAGATAAGCATATAATTTTTTTCACTTTACCCTTCACCCATAGCCTATGCATTCTACCAATTCACCTTACCCCCTACCTTAACCTATTTTACCTCATTTACCAAACATTTACCAAATCTTACCTAAACAACATCTCACCTTCACCCTATCCTACCTAAATAAAGTCTTACCTTCACCAACCAAACCCTTACCCCATCTACCATCCCAACCAAACCCTTAACTCATTCCTATACCTTCCTAACCTTTAACCCATTCTTAATCCATGTTATACCCCATTCCCACACCTTATAGTAACTACCGATGATCAAGTGTTGATCGACAATAATTCTTTATTGAACCATCATCGATCAACCCTTGATCATTGATGATTTAGTGGTGGACCACTGATGATCCACATATTGACCATTTAACGGTCACTTATCGACTAGTGGTGGTTGATAACCACCACTGATGTTCATTGTGTAGAGCCCACCAATGACCCTAAAACCCTAAGTCTTACCTAAACCTACCAAAAACCTAATAATACATCAAATTTAAGCCTATACTTGCTCTATTCCTACTTAACCTACATTCTTAAACACAAATTTCCAACTTTTAAACAAATTTATACCAAAAATCACCCCTCAATTTCTAATTCCTACCCACCCAAAGCAATACACCAAACAAGTAACATCACAAAATGTAATAATATTCATGGCATTCCCTACCTTATTATGCATCCTCCATCATGGTGGAGTCTTTCGTAACCCTGCCACCACTTGCCTTGCACTTTTCCTCTACCTCGCTACATCCTCGATGGCTCTCTGACTTACTCAGGCCTACCTCGATCAACCTCCAACTCATACTACACTCTCAGTCAAATGCATAGTATACACTCAACTGGTACATAATAAATCATTGTCACTTTATCACAAAATAATAAATGGAAACACCACGGTGGATATTTATAAATGAGCAAATAAAGCCTCACTTGACCTTTGATAGTCACCCTTTTAGGGTTTCTTCTTGACCATCGATGGTTACTAAGTGACCACCAACCAATCTTGACCATCGATGGTTGGTTGGCCCCTCTAAGGTTTTTCTATCCTACAATCTCCTACAATCTCCTTTCCCCTAAGGACCACCTAGTTCAACAATGCCTTCACCTCCCTAGTTCCTCTTTTGGTTAGTTAGTCTACTTATATGACTCTATTTTTAATGATCACATCATGACACCTTTATCGTCACCTTTGTTTTTGTGACCCAAATTTGGCTTTTTCATTTTGATTGCATTGATTACCTTACCATATTTGATGAACTTTCACTACTTTTGTGTACCAACCATTTAGGTACATCGAAGCATGACCCTTTATGGTCCTGACACTTGTAACCATTTTTGTTTTCTCAGGATCACATCCAGTTTTTAGATACCTAAGAATACATCAACCTTACTTAAGAGACTTGAGTTTATAAGAGTAACCCATACCAACTATAACTAACATTGTGGCCTGGTTACCCAATCACATGTCCTTATAGTATAACCTTATTTCACCACCTACCTCATCTATGGTAGCCTAGTATATGTATGATCTATGATACTACACTTAGTGACATTTTGTGTCCCTGTTCATGCTTAAATTCCCACCCAACCTTAACACCCACTTATCCACTTGTAAAACCTACCACCAACTCTATTTTACCTCATCAATTACCAGTTTGAGGGGGAACACCTCCTCCCATACGTAGGGCATCTAACTAACCTTTTATTTTTTGTTTTGTATATTGGTAATATAAATTGTATAACAAAAAGTGGCAAAATGTAAACACTAAAAAACCATGCATTATGGATTTAGATGTCACATCAACCTGTAGACCACCCCTTGGCCCCCTTTAGGTTAGATTATTTACCATTTTTCCCTTTATTAACCTCATATCATTTCTCAAGGAATTTATCACCAATCATTGGTGGATTAGCCAATTTTCACTATGTCTACTCGATCATTGGTAGTCAACCATCGACTGCCAATAGTTGATCAAACCATTGGTGGTTATTTAAACTCTTGCATGATCAAATGAATCAACTATAATTTGAGTGTAACTAAATCATTAATTACTAGCTGTCTAATTTTAATTTATTCTTCACATGATCAATGCATGTTTAGACTATTTGATAAACCACTTGTTAAACTCTTCATTTCAATGCTCCTTTCTTCTATATTAAGAGATGAAGAGAAGTTTAAAATCATCAAACAAGTACAAGAGATTCTGACTCCCAGGCATGTCCAAAAGCTTCTTAACACACCAATAACTAGGTCAGAGGCTTAGGGTGCTTTTACAACTCACTATCTTGAGCATTCCTCATACCAGCAGCACCTAAAAGCTAAGTATATGTATTTTTTTATTATCAAGATTCAGTAATTAGCTCTATTTGTTTCATTACTTGTGTCATTCCTCTTTATTTCCCTTTCACCTCATTTTATTGTGTTGGAGTTATACAACTCTAGACATTTCACCTCCTACCCAAAACCACCCACAAACCATTCTCACACACCTAAATACCTAATCTTGAAACTAGATACCATTGAGCACTAATTTCTATCTCGTAACCAACATTCAGCCCAAACATCACTCCTAGAACCTCTCTGCAACTCTCCCCAATAGATTTCTTTTCCCCAAACCAAAATCTGTAGTAACCACCGATGGTTTTACCTAACCGTTGATGGACTTACCTAATCATCAAAGGTTAACAATCACCAATGATTAGCTAACCATCAATGGTCATACCTAATTGTTGATAGTCACTATTTGTCATTTTACAACAACAAGCTAATTTGACCCATCTACCCATACCCAAATCCCAATTTATGAGTTTTTATTTTATCACAAAACTTCAACTTATTTTTTGAATCAAGTTTGAGTAATTTAGCATTTGTATTCAATCATTTATTGTTATTTATAGCCAAAATCACTTGTTGTTTTGCAAGCATTTTTTTGTATTTGATTTCAGTGCTTTCTATTATTTCATGTAAGCATATATTTTTAGTTTATTAGAATTTAAGTTTTTAAAAAGTGTGGATTTATAGCCTCCAAGGAAACTTGTGCTTCTTGGATCTAGCTCATGCTAGGCATTCCACCCTACTATCTCACTAATCCACCATTTTCTATATCATTTTCTTATATGCATGTCATCCTCCCCCTATAAAGAGGAGTATCAACAATTATCTGAATCATGTGTGCACAACACATCTAGTTTATACTAAACTCACCCTTCTTTTAAGTTTTACATATTTCTTAAATAAGCAAAAAAAGCAAAATTTGAGTGAAACAATACTATCATCTATATCCTTATATTTAAGTGTGGGACTTAGTTCAAATATATGATCTATAAATAGCAAGAAATGATCCTTCACAACCTCATTAGAATGTGCAACATACCTTATATGATTCTTGATGGACTTCCTTTCTATCCAAATGCAAAAGATGAAGAATTCAATAGGGATATCAAAGCCTCTACTCTATTTGACCCTCAAAATATCACTCGATCCCACGCACAATAATAATCTTCATGCCCTATACTGCAAGTTGTATCCTTAACTTTATCTCCCCTTTTGAACATTTTTTCCATGATGACAAAAATATTTCAATGACATAATAAGAAATAATGAATCAAAAATATTTTCATAACTTAGGTTGCAATCAAAATGCTCACCTTGTTCTATCGAAAGAGAAATTGTTGAGATATCCTCAATACCCCCACCTTTGTAACTCAAAACTCCTAAATTAGAGTTAACCAAAATATCCTCTTCAAATGTATATCCATCCACAATGTTATTCTAAAAACCACTAAATGGCTCACCATTTAGAAGTTCAAATGATAGTTCAAGATTTGGTGTAACTTCTTTCACCTTGAACTTTTCACATCCAACAAGTAAAACACTAAACAAACCAAGCCTTGTCCATTAGGCTATGATTTTGGTGTCTATTTTGTAAAAATGTTAGCATCCCTATCATTAAAACACTTCGAATTGCTTGTGAGAGTGCATTTAGAGGTATTTTCACAGAATGTAAAATTTTATGACAATAACTGGATTTGAGTGTGGGACCTCATTTCCCAAGGGAATGCATGAGAACTTCAAAATCTCAGATGATTGGTGCCTTATGACCATATATTATTAAAAAAAATTGCATAGCTCACATTTTCATATCTTGATCTGACCAACTAACAACTAGTTCACCTATCTTAATAGTATGAGAAATGAACATGTGTTGTTGGGTCAAATAACTTGTTTATAATACTTTGCATTTTATGATCCAACCAACTGATAGTTAATTTTCCACTCTTGCTATCAATCATATGAGAAATAAAGATGCATTATTAGACCAGATCTCCCACTTTAAAAATTATACATATTTACCACTTGTTCACTTGAACATATGCATGAAAAATATGTCTATTATGTCAATTGAGAAAAAATCTTTGATATCACCATTTTCATGATTACAAAAGCTATCATATAAATACATCATCAAATGCTTGTCTTAGAGACCCACTTGGTTGAAATTCTTTAAAGGCTTTATTCTAAAAGTTGGAGAAATTTTGCATTATAGAATTGACACGAGGTTAGAGAGGTCCAACTGATTTAGATTCAATGCAGGTAATCAAATAAATATAGATGCAAACACTGAGCCATCAAATAATAATTATATGTCCCCTAAAATTATGATCATTTCATTTACTATGAGGCAATGGTTGTTTTGACATATTTGTGAATGATGTGTTTGTCCACTAAGAGTTTCAAGGTTGGAAGTAAAACTACAAGAATGTATAGAAAATTAACCAATACATGGATAATAAGGGGCAACAAGCAACTTGTTCCATTTCTTCAAAAATAACACACACACCAAAACATAAGTTGGAAAAGGAAACAAGCCAAAATAGGTGAAGCAAAACTATTTACAATGAATAGAGGAAATTGAAAAGACTATAAAAAACCATTAACTAGCCGAGAGAAGTATCTATCATTTTAGAATGATGGATTTGAATTACGAGGTCTAAAAATAGGGCACCATTAATTTTGTTCTAAGTTTACATCTTCTTTGATTTCAATATTGGCATAACCATGATCTTCAATTTGTGTAGGCTTGAATGATTTAGATTCAAATCCTTTAAAGAACTCTTCTACAAGGGGACATGAAAAGGAAGTTCTAGGGGAATCATCATTTTTGATGATCGAATCTTCCACTCTGATACAAGAGAAATCTTCTTCTTTATGGAAAATTGGTTCCATGTTATCTTGACCTTTAAAAATTAAAAATCACATTCTACATTATTGCTTATCTCTGTTTGTGGTTCAATCAGTTGTTCTTCAGATAACCCATTTTCTCCTAAGACTATGAGGTTTTAGTAATCTTGTGAAATAGACAAATCTTTCTCTTCTTTGCTAAGGGGGAAGGCAATTTCTTCATCTTTAATTTGTTCTCTAATCAATCAGTAGCTCTTCCAATTGTTCACCTTCTTCCAAAATTATGAAGCTGGAATAATCATATGTGACATGAAGTAATTTCTCTTTTTCTCTATTGAATTTATAATATGCTTAATCAGTAATTCACCTTTGAAATCTCTTTTTTTTAATATTTATTGCTCTTGATTATATCAAGTTCCATCACTTCATCACTAATAATGGTCATTGTAGCATGTTTTGAATCTTATTTATTCAACATTCTAGATTGAAACATGTCATCTTCAATTTTGATAACTTACTATTGCATGGCTTCTAAGTCATTTACCTTGGTTTTCATCAGGATGAATTTAATATTTGGGTGTAGAGAACCAACAAAGACACAAATTTGATTGTTGGTGCTTGGTTGATCCACTTGAGGAATCAATCTCAACAATTTATTGAAGCATGCTCATCTTCTTGTTTCTAGATTTGGAATAAATACAATAATAATGCACATACATCCACATCTGGTTTGAATCTATTCAAGAACTAGTTCTTCAAGGAGTCATAATTCACAATGCATCCATCTTCTAGGTTTCAAAACCACTCAATAGTAGGTCCAATGATAGTTTTAACAAAAAGCCTCATAACAATATCTTCGTGCATAACTCCCAAAATGTTTCAATAATCTATGAAAACCAACATATGACTGTCTTCGTCTTAACCATTTTTATATAAAAAATCAAGAATCTCTTCCTTAATCTTGAAGGTAACTCATTGTACTAGGCCAAAGCCAATAGTCCAAAAGGTTTTCCCCATGAAACACAAGGAACATTGGGGCTAGAGTGAACCAATGTCATTTCTTCAATCAAAAATATGCAAGCACTACATACTTCATCTCAATAGAGTTTCCAACCTCAATTATAGGGAAGGCTCCTTGAAATGTCTAAAAATCATATACATAAAGCACCTCAATCCCCAAGGGAGTCACCAAAAACTGTTGGCTAAGACATTCTTCAGTAGGACAAATGTGAGCTTTCAGTCAATAACATGGGGACAAAGTCATTTCTTTAGTCAATGACTTGGGAACAAAGTCTTTTTGTTATTATCAGGGGGAACTACCTTTATTACAAATCAAGAAGGGAAAGCAGTAAAGAAGTTATTCAGAACTATTTACCATAAAATTGTTTTCAAAAGGGGTTTGATACTTTTGACCAAATAGTACATAAAGGTGATATAAAGGGAAATAAAGGGAAAGATATAAGTGAAACTATTGGGATTACTCTCTTATCATGTTTTTCTTTAGTTGTTAAAGAGTAGCCACAATAAACTTGCATGCTACCATTTCACACAAGACTAAGTTTTTGTACGCTCAACTAAAGCACGCAGGAAGAGACTAGTTCCTGTGGCTTATGTTGCTCAGTAACACATTAGTCATATACTTGAGTTTATTCATATATATAATTATAAATTACACATAAAAATAAATATACAACTATATACCTTGACTCATCAATCACAACCACCATGAACACGAAGACAAATGCCATGAAGTTCAAAGGGTTGTCTCCGTAAACTCATATATTGCATGTTCTATAAATGACGTAATCAATGATAAGCCATAAATTAGCCAATGCCAACCTATTATTAATTTTTAACTGTCAACTACCTAAAAAAGAACACTTTAATTGATTGTAACATACATAATTTTATATTATAGAGTCATTATATGTTATCCATTAACAGTCACCTTACATGATTCCACATAGGGGTATTTATACTTGTTTTTCCCTGACCATGCAGTTACATAATAAATGTCAAATATATTATTGGCCAACAATATCTTAGTAAACCAAGAGTCATGACATTATTTCACTTATTTTCTCCTAAGGACCTCGGCCTTTGTGTCCCCTATATTCTTGTTCGATGCTAGGTCTTTGATGTTAAATGTCCTCCTTTTCTTGGGCCAGTATAAAACTTGTGATGATTAAAGTTTGGATTGGCCTTGAGAACTGCTCCTTAACTATCTCATGCTTCCCTCGTGCTCCCCAAGCCTTTTAGTGTTGATCTAAGTCTTATATTCTTGAGTTCTTTGTAGTTATGTTCCATCATTGACCAGGTCTTCTCATGCTTGTTATCCCCAATCCTTTCATTATTTTTCCATTCCATTATCTTCTTGTGCCATGTTATTTTTGCACAATGGTCTCCCCATGTCATGTTCCTCTCATGCCATGTCAGTTCCACACCAAAAAGCCAAAACACTTAATCAAAATTTGGGGTCTAACATCACTTCAAACTACACACTTAGTTCATCCTAGACTAAGTCTTGGTCTTAGCCTCAGTTAAAAACTCAAGCCTAGTTTGTTTAATTTGCATCATGACATTATCCTAATGTGACAAGGTGTCAAATAACTTGGACATTATCTCTTCTATTATTGCCTCTAAATTTTTCATCTCCTCAAGTTGGTTAGGACATTCATTGGCCTTATTAGCCAATTGGTCGAGGGATGTACTAGCATCCTTCAGAACCTCTTAAAGTGTATCAACTTCAAGTACAACCTATCTTCAGAGAGTTGTAAAACTAGAATTAAGTTATTATCAATGCGTGTTTATTATTTATTCCAGAGTTTTGACATCTCTAAATGCCTTTACATTCTAAATGCAGTATTTTATTAGATCCACCAACTACTACTATTGAGACTCCTCTGTGTTGATCTGAGCCTCTAAAATTTTATCAGGCCATCCAAGATGGGGATCACTTCCCCAACTCTTTCAAGGGTGCATTTTCAGACTTCAACAGCCTTAGTAAACTTCAAAACCTCATATAATGCTTCATTTCTCAACATGGGCTATTCTTTACAACATTTTAATAGGAGATTCATAAGGGTCTCTAATTTATCCACACCTTCTTCATCTAAAGGTACTCAATCTACTAATTCCAGTTCTTGGCCCAAAATGGATTTACACAATTTTAAAGTTTTTACTTTGGCCTCCATGGCTTCTTTTGTTTGTTATTTTAGCATGGCCACTTCTTCTTCAAGTGCTTTTTGAGTGAAAACTTCTTTCTCATATATTGCCACCACTTGGCTAGTTTTCTTCTCTGCATCGTGCGCATCAAAATTTGAAAGTATATTCTATCACATGACTTCAAAGGCCATTTTCAAAAATGTGGCTCTAGCTTGTAAAGGAGATATCTTCTAGGGATCAACCTGAAGTGGAGTTAGTAGTGTTGGTGTTTGTGAATCTAACATTAGGCAGACTAGAAGAATCTCAAAATGGCATTCTTCACTATATATTTCCAAAATAAAGGACATTTATCACTTGGTATCGATGGTTGCATCCTAAAGAAGGAAATGGGGCCATAAGTAAATCATCCTATCTGGGATGCATATTTGGTATCGAGCACGCAAGTTGGTGGATGCATCAATCAAAGGTGGTTGAAATTCAAAAATGGTCAGCTCATTTCCTTTGTTGGGGTCATGTTCAAGGATTTTGACCTTTGTATATGTATCCAAATAAGTGCTGCCAATGTCCATTCCTCATATCTGTTGAGTATCAAAACCATCCCCCTTTTCACCAACTGGACCCCCAATTTCCAATTGTGCATCATCAAAGGTGTTCTCATCCTCTTGTACTAGGGAGGGTGTCTTTTCTAAGTCAGGTTCTTTTATTCTTTCCTTCTGGCCTTTAGGTTCTTCTTCCACTAGTTTCATAGGGGGTAATGGCGCTAACCCCTCAGTTTATCTCTCTAGTGTACTTTATTGAACAAATCTTGATGGTGAAGCCCTTGGTGGTGATGCCCTTAGTGAATAATGTCTTGGTGGAGAAGCTCATGGAGGTGAAGCATTAGGTGGAGAAGCTGGTGGAGGTGAAACCCTTGGTGGGGAAGCTCTAGGTGGTGATGCTTGGGTAGTCCTTTTGTAATGTCCCCAAATGGGATAATTTAACAAAAAAGGGGTTTTCCCTAAAATCCATAAATTATGAAATTAAAAATCAACAAATCCTAGTTCACAAGAAATGATCCAAAACCCTTACCAAACCCCAAGAAACCCTAGGTTTGAATATACAAGGGATGTGTAGATAATTTTCATCTAATACTTTATCCAAAATTCCCTTGAATACTCACAGATATAAGCAATAAATTAATAAATGGAAAAATGTACCTTCTTGTTATTTTTTAGGATCAATTACTATTTAATAATATCTATGAAAATGTGATTTTTGTATCAAATACAATTGTTATTTTGTGCTTAATTTTTGCTTAAAATGCTCATAAAAAATAAAGCCACATGTGCCAAAAACAAGGGAAAATTTATAGCAAACCTCTAGAGCATCTAAAATGGCCCAAAACATCCTCTAAGATAGCCCCCCAAGTCGCCAAGGTGTTGAATAAATATCTAAATATTTATTAGGCAAAATCACACCTTTCACAAGTGAATATGATGAAGAAACCCTACAAAAAAAAATAAATAATAATCTAAAAATTATTATTTGATATTCTAGCATATTAGAGCCTTAAATCTTTATCAATTCTTCCCCAAACCCTATGCCAATATTCAAGAAAATTGATAATAAATTCCACAATATTAAATTGATTAATTGGACCCCAAAAAAGATCTCAAATCTCTCCCGCAAGCTTCCAAACCAAGTCACTCCACTTTAAAAATTCATACAAATAGTAATCAGAATTATTATGCCCAAGTTGGACCTTGAATAGTCTACCAAACCCTCTCAATAACCTCTCAAAGAAGATTGCCCCACTCTAGGGAAAGTAACAAATCCTCCTTTAGCAAAGGTGGCCTCAAAAGACACCTTTTGTAGAATAATCAATGCCAAATGTGTGAACAACTATTAGGCATACATCCCAATATCTTCTTCGAGCATGAAGAAACAATATCAATTTTTAGCATATCTTCAATTGAGAACTTTACCTTGTATTTTTACCTTCTAAAGGGGGAGTTGAATCACTTTTGGGAGGTGAAATACCTCATAACCCTCTCTTGCCAACTTTTAGGATATCTTTTCCTTTTATTTGCTTTAGTTCCCAAGCTGACATTCCTTTTAATTTCACTTTAGGCCTTTTTGAATTAATTAAATAACTTGCCTCAATAAATTAATAATTAAAATTACTGTATGGCAAATTAAATAATTATTTTAGATTAGGTCCTTGCTTCAATAATTAATTAATTTTCTCTGATAATTGAAGGGATAAAAATCACTTTTCAATCATTTTATTAATTATAAAACCCCTTAAAATAATCATTAAAATTACCTTAATTTTCCAAATGGTTAAAACCACTTTTTTGATAATTTGAATAATTATCCAAGATAGTTATATTTTAATAATCAATTAAATTATCTTATATTTTTGAATGATTAAAATCACTATTCGAGTAATTTTATTAATTATTAAAATTATATGAAAAGAGGACATTGCTCATATGCCCAACTACCATGTCCAAGTGGTAAAACTTATTGCAGTGCTAAAAAATCCTTGCTTTTGTACCTCTTGAGTGAAATAACTTTTGCTAAGAATCATAGCATTACATTCCCCAAATGGATAATGAATGCCACTCCACCTTGCCAACACATCGCATAATGCAACCAAAATATGTCCTTGTTTCCCAAGAAGTGGTAGCCCTCAACAGAGCCATGAACCTATTGTCCCTATACTTTATGGGCTGCCCCCAAGTGTTAGATATGTCCTTATAGCCTTCCAAAGGATCCACATGTTCCCAATCAAACACCCCTTTGAATACCAAGTTGTGGATGAGGAAGTTCCTTTCCCTTATACCCTCCAAGGAAGTGATATGTGGCCAAAAGTTGAAATAAAAACATAATAAAATTTGATCATCTTGTTGCCCTGAAGGTGATGACCCCACAAATTCCATGCTATAACTCTCCAATCATGAAAAAAGAAATCATCTAGGTACCATCTTGTAAACTTACCATGATGTGAGGCCCCAAGGTAATACAACTCAACATATATGGGCCTCTTTGTGCATGCCATGTGCCCTTGCAAAGGCTAGCCCTTATCAACATTCTCATGTTTATATGTAACACTCCATAAGCTCATCAAGAGTCCCCAAATGCTTAACATTGAGAGCTGTATCTTCTTTGTGCTTTTTCTACTTCTACTAATCGTGAATGGAACCCAAACATGCATATTTCCAAAACCTTACAAAAGATGGAATGTACCCTAAAAAATAGTCTTTCCTTCTTCATGATACTACTATAAGTGCATGCCTAATTATGATTCTTCATGATGAGAATATTTAGAATTAATACTTGCATTCTCTCCTCTTTCCATGATCTGTGGGATGCCATCATAACTTCTTACCTTGCCATAGCTTTACCTAGTATGTTGCTCAAAATAACTCTGTGTCATGCAACTGAAAATTGTAGCTATCATAGCTTGTATTATGCTTCAATCTTATCCACAAGGTCCCCTTATGAGTTGAAAGCTCTCCCCATAGATTTTTCATGCAAATATGTTGGTTGTTATAGTAAAACTCAACCATGCCTCTACTTAGAAATTTTAATTTGCTCATAAAAATTTTGATCTTTAATGGCCTCTCTAACTCCATGATTCCCTAACAAACCATCATGGACTTATGCCCTGTATGAAGAAGATTAGGACTGTAAAACTAAACTAAATTAATATGCTTAGCAAGCATTCCCATAATTAAATTCATCTCATGGATAAGCACTAGAGGAGGTGTGCTCCCATAGTGTGCATTCCAATGTGTGTTAGGACCTTCTTTATACCATATCAGTCCTTCTTCATTTTGAAAATGTATTCCTTCCATTTTTAGAGAGAAACAAGCTTAACCAAATTGGAAATCACACCTTGCAAGTGCATATCATAATCATCTAAACCCATTGGTAAGGATCCCCTTATATAAGATGTATATCCTTCCCTTGGTTGTCCATTTATAGCTTCCTCACACATGAATGCATCACCCAAAAAAACCCACCAATTCTAGATTTTATCCTTTTTTATATATTGTTGTACCTATCATGTTAATTCAAAAATCTTGGGAGCAATTGATTTCAAAATTTGTCCATGCATGAACTCTCCTCCTTATGAACCGAAACATATCCTAAGAGGAAAATATTATGCTTGTATGTAGGAGCTAGAATTGACTAGATGTCTCAAAATTTTTTGAGCCGTAAAATTTAGATTTGTATCTATCTCTTCCAACATATGCATGATAAAAATCAGAACCATGTAAACTTACCAATTGTGTCATAGCGTTCCCTATTATATAAGTACATGGTTGTCCCTAATGTCTCATAGTAGCCCTATCATTGTTCCTTTCATCCTTCTTCCTCATACTCATTAAATACCCTCATATATGTTGATTGATGAAGATGAAGGAGCTTCAATGTCACTCAAACCATGCAAAATATCCTCATTATCTCCCACCTTGAACTCTAGTTCCAATGTTAACTTGTGCATACATGTATTCCTCAATGCCCTGGATGATTCTTATTATTTCTTTATTCCCATGGGATTAGTCATAAAAATTTTTAAATCAAAATTAAGAACCTTTGTACACCTCAAAAATGACCAGGATCCCACACCTCTTGGTGTCAATAATTGTGAACTTGAATCAAGGAATCCTCGTGCCTCATTTTACAAACCATGTCCTTCATTTTATCACCTTTGGTGACTTCACTGTCATGTATACAATCATTAGAAGATAAATAGACATTTATCAATAAAAGATCCTTACCTTGCACTTCTTTTATTTAATGCTCCTTGGTTTCCTCTTCTATTATATCATCCACTTGCACCCCTATGGACTGACCATCAAATTCTAATTTTTTTGATTCATTGGCTCCCTCATAGGAGTCCCCATAAAGGGTTGGCCCTTCATTTTTTCCCTCCAACTCTCCATGTAGTTCAGTCCTTTCCTCTTTGATGACTCCTTCTTGCCTTTCCCTTTGATGCAAGTGCCTACAAGGTTGTATGCTTGGTACTCTTGGGTTTGATCCATCCTCAATCTCATAATAATCATGAAAAGACAAGAGTGCTTGTGTGTTAAATCTTAGGGTTGCATATTCTTATTGATGTGAATTAAGTGAATCATATATCAGTGTCTCAATCTTAGCTACTAGTTCTCTCTGTAAAAATGTAACCTTGAAGAATTTATGAGGGGGGTTGATATAAACCCTCTCATTACCATTCAAACTTCCTTTTCCATTGAGGTGATGGATCTTGCTTGGATCTAGTGTAGTCTTCAACATGGCTACAAATTGCATACTCAAGGTATGCCAAAGATCACTTTGGCTCTCCTTGATCAAATCTTGCAAAAACTTTACTTTCTCTAATGTAAACCCTTAATCACCCATGGCTTTTCCTCTTCTGATAATACAAGATCTCTTCACCTGCTTGTATCCAACAACCAAACTCATAGGTAGACAAGATCAATGCTCTTATACCACTGTAATTGCCCCAAATGGAATGATTTAATAAAAAAGGGGTTTTCCCTAAAATCCATAATTTCTAAATTCTAAAATTAAAAATTAGAAAACCTTGGTTTGCAATAAATGATCCAAAACCCTTACCAAACACCAAAAAACCCTAGGCATCAATATACAATGGATATGTAGATAATTTCCAACCACTAATTTATCTAAAATTCACCTAAATACTTGTAGATATAAGCGATAAATTGATAAATGGAAAAATATACTTTTTTGCTAATTTTTGAGGATCATTTGCTATTTAATAATAGCTATAAAAATATGATTTGTATATCAAATACAATTGTTGTTATGTGCTTAATTTCTACTTTAAACCCTTGCCAAAAATATGCAACATGCACCAAAAAAAAAAAAAAAATCTTGCAAATCCCTAGGGCATCCAAAATGGCCCACAAAGTCCTCTAAGCTAGTAGCCCAAGTCACCAAGATGCATAATAAATATCTAAATATTTATTAGGTAAAATCCCACATTAAACAAGTGAATATAATCAAGAAACCTTGTCAAAAAAATAATAATTTGAAAATTATTATTTAATCCTCTAGCATATTGAAGCCTCAAATCATCAATTCTTCTCCAAACCCTATGCCAATATTCAAGAAAATTAGTAATAAATTCTAGAATATTAAATTGATCAATTAGACCCCAAAAAAGATCTCATATCACTCCCACAAGCTTCCAAACCAAGTCCTTCCACTTGCAAAATTCATATAAATAATAATCAGAATAATTATGGCCAAGTTGGACCTCAAATAGTCCACCAAATCCTCTTAATAACCTATCAAAGCAAATCACCTCACTCTAGGGCAAGTAACAAATCCTCCTTTGGCAAAGGTGGCATTAAAAGACACTTTTTGTGGAATAATCAGCTCTAAATCTACAAACACCTATTGGACATACATCCCAATATCTTCTTCAGGCATGAAGAAACAATATCAATTTTCAATATATCTTCAATTGAGATCTTCACCTTGTATTTGTACCTTCCAAAGGGGGGAGAACCACTTTGGAGAGGTAAAATACCTCATAACCCTCTTTTGCCAACTTTTAGGACATCTTTTCCTTTTCATTGCTTTAACTCCCAAGCCAATGTTCCTTTTAATTTCACTTTAGGCCTTTTTGAATTAATAAAAAAACTCGCCTCAATAAATTAGTAATTAAAATTACTTTATGGCAAATCAAATAATTATTTTATATTAGGTCCTTAACTCAATAATTAATTAAATTGCTCTAATAATTGAAGTGATAAAAATAAATTTTCAAGCAATTTTATAATTATAAAACCCTTAGGAATAATCGTTAAAATTACCTTAATTTTCCAAATGGTTAACACCACTTTTATGATAATTTGAATAATCATCCAAGATATTTCTATTTTAATAATTAATTAAATTGTCTTATATTTTTGAATGATTAAAATCATTATTCAGGTAATTTTATTAATTATTAAAATTATATGAAAAGGGTACATTACACTTTTGTTGCTTTGAAGGTTTCGGTTGTGAACTTGTGTTGGCATCATGTCCAACCCACTTCTTCTCAAGATGTGGTATAGGTGGAAGTTTTTCCCTTGCATGCTTCGCACCTTTTGAAGATTTCTTCTTGGGTCACAACATGTAAAACAGATTGTGAACAATTTCTTCGACCATGGTCTGCTTAACCTTGATGTTAGTCTTATCAGTCTCATGTTTCTCCCTGTAGGCATTCTTTCCAAGATAGACATACATTTTCCAAAGAGTGTGAATCTCCAAGTCAATTCAGTCTACTTTTAGGGTGAGAGGCTATGCATACAAAATATGATTCACCAAATCGATGAAGTATCATGTCGTAAAGACAAAAGGCAGCTTTAACCAAGCTAAAAGTTCTCTAGAGGGGATGATCTTGATTCGGGATAGAGAGAAACATTATTTCATTGTAAACTTAGCTTGCTCATAAACCTAGATGAACAAGTCCTTAGGAATGTGCCATTCATTCCTAAAGGCCTCTTTCATGCCATCATACCATGACTTCATCTTGTTCTTGTATGTAGGGTTGATATGACTGAGGCACGCGAACACCTTGTAGTGCTCTATGGGGGACTTGTGTTTAGGTGGTTATGCCTACTTCTATTCGCCAGAGGTGTAGTTCAGTACACTGATCTCATCAAATACCATTAACAAAAAAAATACCCCCTATGGAAACCTATGGCCTTGTATTCGATGGGTCTTATCGTCAGCTAGTGGGTGATATAGAGGTGAGCCATATTTTCCTATTTTTGCTAATCAATGCCACCAATCTTGGTCATGATGATGTGTGTGGCTACACGAAGGGCAAGATGTTACAAGATCTTTATGTGCATGACATGGCCCTATTGTTGGTACATGAGCATCATTGTTCTTTTATCTATTTCTTCTAAATATTCTAAGTCAAATTCCACATCCATGCCAAAGAATTATAGTCCTGACACCCTACTTATTCTCTTAGGTGTAATCTTCATGTTGCACCCAACAAAGTAGATGTAATCTTCATGGATGCATGAAAGTAGAAATTTTACTGCTTCCATTAGTTTTCCAAAATATAGAAGGTTGAACAACTGAAATATCCCTGTAGAGTCCAAGGCATTAAAAAATTTAAGGTCATACACCAATTATTTTTTGGTGTTCTGGCATTCAACCCAATAGTCATTTTGAAATTCAACCTCATTTCCTGATTGATGGTGGTTGTAATCTAATATGGTACAAATGTTACTTTTAACACCCAATTTTCCATGCACAACACCATTTTTAGATACTACATCTCTTTTATCATCAATAATGGGGTCGAGGTACTTATTCCTTCTTTACCTAATGCAACATCCCAAAGTCTCCACCTTTTGTACATTGCCCTTATTCTTCAAATGTCTATTCTCTAATTAGTATTGTTTCCCTCCCAATAAGTGGTACTTCCTCTTCTAGTATGGTTGGTAATGGATCACTTCTTAAGGCCTTATTATTAGGTTTAATAACCCTCCATGGAGCCTAAAGGTTGAGGCATGGCTGACCAATGTTCCCAAAGGAACATGTGTTTGCAATATAGATGACTCAGCTTTTCCTGCTTTGTTGCCCTTAATGGCATATATCTACCTATATGGCCTATAACTACCAATTTTCTTTGTTGTAAATCATGCTTTAGGGTTAGTTCACGCTTGATTACTCAGTTAATATCCTTCTCAATAACTATACATGGGAATTTGATGCTCTAATCTTGTACTTCCTCTAGAATCACCTGGACTTAGTTTGTTCTCTGAATCTATAAAACTCAAATGAAAGCAAAGGTAAAAGTAAAATGAGTTTTGAAGTCCTTTTTATAGGCTCAAGAGGGTAACTTACATTTACTAACCCCCCTTATTATTGACCATCACTTCTTGAAATTAATATGTTTGTAACGACCACCATTTTTTGACTGTCACTTCTCATCATAAATGCCTTTAATGGTATTGTTTTATCATGATGTTGACATACTTATTAAAACCAATTTTACTTTTATATTAATGACACATCCTATCATGTGCTTTTCTTTGGAGTGGAATCCAGTTGTTTAATTTTTTGAATATTCAAACTATTTGATGGGAATCTCTTATCCTAGGACTTTTCAACTTGTGCATGCATCCTTAACATGAATACATGTATTACCTCTTACTCCACACTAAAAGTGTGTTGTGGTCCTCCAAAAAATTATGAGTACAAAATAAATTAACCTTTTATAAAAGAAACTTTGTGCACAACTAAGGCATCACTTTTATTGAAAACATGAAATCCTAAACTATTGGGATAAGCCTTATTGTTACAAAAAATATATTTTTAAGTAGAGAAATATGGTCATAGTCGGATACCATTGCATCCAATCTTTGTAAATGACACATGTTGGTAGGGTGAATGCTATGAATAAAAAAAGGACTATCCCATTGAAAATGAAGTTTCTGAGAATGGCATGCAAACTTAGAGCGATAGAGTAAGACTTTCATTCCAAGGGTAAATGTCTTGTGTTTAATGTGTCGATCATGCCATGCCTTTTGTTTATGTTTCTCTACATCTTGAATCCAATAAGTAAGGGAATAGGCTTCATATAAATGCAATAAAGCATCCATACATGATTTTAATGATGACTCCTCATCTAATTATCTAATGCATGCAATATGAAGATATGGTACTAAAAATTCAACTAAAAAAACTTCTTCTATGCCATACACAAGATTAAACGGTATGTTCTTGTTAAGGTGCTTATATGTTGTTTGGTAAGCACAAAGTACTGTAGCCACTCTATCATCCCAGTCAGTGTAGTTAATATTACAAATCTTTGTAAGTGTTATGCCTAAGATTGTATTGAATGCCTGACAGTGCCATTGCCTTGAGGATGATAAGGTGTTGTTTTGTGCTGGGGAATAATGAACTCAACAAGTAGGATGGAGATAGTTTCATTGAGGAACTGTGTATACATGATCAATAGTAAAATGTAATGGGTAGCCAAAATGGGGTATGATATGTTCCCATATGAAGCGTGTGGCAATAGCAGTAGTATAATCCCTTATTGGTGTAGTTTCAACCCAATGTGTGAGATAATCAGTTGTTATAATGATATAATAGGAACCTATATGTCATCCAATTGGATTGATGGGGCTGACAAAATCAATGTCCCACTTTTCAAATGGTTCTTAAGATAGAATATGATGTAATGGCATGACCGCCTGATAATTTAGTTTTCTGATGCACTAATAAATATCACATTTTCTAACATGTAATTCAGCATCTTGAAAAAGGGTTAGCCACCATAATCCAACTAGTAATACCTTGTGCGTAGTAGCCTTATGAGCATAGTGTCCAACATCAATACCTTTATGAACTTCTCAGAGTACTTTATAACACTCATATTTCATGACACAACATTATAGAATTTCATCTCATCCAATTTTTTAGAGGTCTCCTCCAATCAGCTGAAATGGTGTGGTACAGATGGCAAGTTGCTTCTTAGTCTATGAAGTCAAACAACTTGGAATTGTGCCAGTAGTTAAGAAAGTTGTAATGTCTTATAACTCCTCAAGAACATAGAAAACACAAAACAATTATACATCAGGTAGGTCATCCAAAATGGTGCAGGGTGGTTCTTGAAATCAATCCAAGAAAGATGGTCAGGACCGCAATTAGTTTTTCCTAGTTTGACCATGATAGAGGTTTCAAAATTATTGAACTAATACTATCTAGTGGCATATGCGGCCATACAACAGAGGTTTATTTACTATATATTTTAAATATTTGTGGTCTGTATAAAATACAAAATGAGTGGCCAAAAGGTATTATCAATTTTTTTGTAAAGCATAAACCATTGAAAGTGTTTCATGCTTTGTGATGGTGTAATTTCACTCAACTAGAGTAAGTTTTTGACTAACAAATTAGATAGAGTGATTAAAGTGACCTTCACTTGATTGTGTAATGACTACCCCAATGGCCATTCCAAAGGCATCAACATGGACATGGAATGGTTTTGTCCAATCTGAGAACTGGAGAATCAAATTAGTGACCAATTTGTCCTTTAAAGCCTCAAAGGATTCTTAATAAGAGTGGTTCCAAATAAAGTGGTCATTATGTTTCACGAGTTCATCTAAAAGTGCAACAATATTTGCATATCCTCAAACAAATTTATGATAATACCTAGTATGTCTTAGAGAGGTGCAAACTACACATTAAGACATTGGTGCTAAGAGATGAAGAATGACATCTACCTTTGTTGGGTCTACCAAAAGTCTATCTTTGTAGATAATATGACCAAGAAGAACACCAAATGGTGTAGCAAAAATACACTTTTTAAGATTCAATGATATTTGAAGTACTTAGCAATGCTCAAGTATGAGTCATAAATTAGAAAAATGGTCCTTTACCAAACCATAGACTGTCCAATCATCCATGAAAACTTGAAGAAATCTATGGATGAAATCTTTAAAGGCCTTAATGACTATACAAAAAATATAACAAGTGAGTTATTCAACCCAAAAGGCGTGATGGTATATGCAAAGGATCCCCATTCAGTAGCAAATGTAGTCTTCAATTGATCCTCCTTAGTGTTCTAGACCTGATGGTACCTAGAGAATCCATCTATGAAAGTGTGAATTTCACACCTAGCGATGCCTTCAAGGATCTCTTCTATGAATGGCATTGGGAAGGGATTAGTAATGCAAGATGCATTAAGTATGTGGTAATCAATGCAAACCCTAATGCACCCATCTTTTTTTATACTTCTAACTATGGGACTAACCCACTAGGACTAATCAATTGGGGTTATCACTCTAATGCATAACATATTGTCAATTTATTCCTTCACACGTGCATGTAAATTTGGATTCATCCTATATGGCTATTTCCTAACTGGTCGAGCACTGTCTTTGATATTTATATTTCTTAGAGATGGATGAATACCTTTCAACTCACTATAACCTCTTGGAAAAACATCTTGGTATTCTTTTAATAATTCTAATATTTTTGAAGCTTCTATGTTAGTCCAGTACTTACCTACAATAGCTTTTTTTGGTTCTTCCCCTATGTCGATGTCGCACTGGATAGTTTGAAGAGGTTTTAAGTATGGGTGGTTTGTGTCAATACCAGTATCACAAATAGTTTAGGCACCATAGTCTATAGGGATATCCAAATGATTTGGCAATGGATGAGGTGGGTCAGACCCTTCACCTTCATCCACCTGAAACACTAGTTTTTGCTTCCCTGGGCATATCTCTTCATAGTGTTTATAATCAAGGACAAGGTCTAGCATGAGGATGGGTTATTCAGATGGATAATTAAAGAGAATTAAACCTTTTTTTGTGACATCATATATATATTATAGGTGATATTCAATAGGACTAAGGTCACCAATAACTACTTTGCACATAGTTTAGAGTGTGAGGTGCAAATCCATTCTCAGAGATGAGTAAGATAACATTGAGTTCATACTTCCTTTCAATAGATGCTAAAAATAGGTACCCATATGTCGTTATTCTTTAACATTCAATGCTCTATCCCAAGTTCATAAAGTTCTATAAAAATCATGTACCCATAGGTACTCTAGCTAGAAATTATCTTTATCCCTCAACATGGATTCACAAGATTTTATGTGTGGTTTTGGTGCTCATGCTCCACTATTGTTGATTGTACCCCAACTCAGTTGTCATGATGAAACTAGTGATGTAAAGCAAAGTGTACTTGATCGCAATGGAGAAGTCACTCATTATGGGTTCACAAGCACTTTATGGCTGTGCCATAAAAAAGGTGAACCAATGAATGCCTTCGATCATTATTATAGTTATAAAAGTCTTCAAGTTTCTGGATGAAGTCATGGACTTCCATTTTCCTATGAAATCGAGGAGATTCATCAAGTATTTCTAATGGTGTAATCATAACTAGTCCTCTCATCATTTATCTAGTAATAAGGTGAATAAACTTGTGGTGTTTATGGTACTGGCATAGAATGTTCTCACAACTTCTAATGGTACTGCATACTCTTTTAGTGAGGTCATAGTCACCATGTACCCAATAATTAAAAGCATTACTTATAGTATCAGAAAGGGACTGAGTATCCATCCATCAAAGGATGCCATCAAGAGTAGGATCATGATGCTCACCATCTATGGCTATGCTGTTGTATATGTGGTTACTAGCTTCTTCTACATTAACAAGTTTTATGTATGGTGGCCCATGTGTTTGATCTAACGGAATAACAATGCATTGATCAATATTCTCAAAACTGATGTAGCAATTTTTAAAGCTTAAGTCTGCATTGTTTGCATAGCACCAAGGTCACCCAAATAAAGATGGAAAATCATCTACCTCAGCTATCTTGAGAACTTCAAAATCAACTTTGAAAAGAACTTCAAGGATATTGGTTGTTGCATTCTTAAGGATGCCAATCAGTAGAGCACATATTTAATTATCCATAAATAACATGTGTGGTGATGGTTGTAATGTTGGACTAGTAAGTTTGTACTATGCATCCTTTGGGAGGATGTTAACCTCAATGCCAATATCAACTAAGATATCCCGAATTACCTAACCATCTATGGTAACATTCATCATTATTTCCTTGTCTTCTTGAAGGCTAGGAGGAATAGGATTACCTTGTCATCAGGCATGATTCAATCGATGATCCTTAGTTGGTCAAATCAATTGAGGTTGAGTGTTAGTTGATGTTTGTACCTACTTTTTAAGCTAATTACTTAGTTTTCGGATAATTTAATCATCCGAAACATGCTTAAAAAGCTCTTTAAAATCATCTCACACCATGTTTTGAAGTTTTATGGCCTTTTATAGATTAGCACGTTGTGCCACTTCTTGGTTTTTAAGAAACTAAATTTCTCCTTAGAGTTACTGTACCAACATCATAGTGTCCTGGAGTACATCCTTCTACTGTTGGGCAAAAGGATAATTCCTTGCATGAGACTCTTCACAATGTATCTTCTCAATGGGAAGAATATATGTAGACTAAGATTGTCCACTACTACATGTAGTGATAGTAACCTATTGAGTTGTTTGGGTGCTAGAGTGTAGTCTCCAATGAGGTTTCTCAATGCAAATCATATTAACACCTTTTTAATTTCTTTTTTCAGTGATCTATGACATTCTTCCAATCGATGCTCCTTTTTATAAAAATTACATATTAGATAGATTAGACAATCTCAATGATAGTGATCTAGATATCCACACTTATAACATGTTCTTGGTGGGAAACAACCACCTCCTCGACCTCATCCATGCTATCCACCATTATCTTGATTATTGAAAATAGAGGTTTGGTGTGTACCATGCACACGTGCCTCATGTATATCACTAATTAACTAGCAATAATTCATGTCATGAGTGTAGTCATCACATATTTTATAGTATTCACACACTTTAGAATGTGTAGCTCACTATAGGAAAGGACAAGAGTGTACATTGTGCTCTTCATGGCAAATTTCACATGAATGTTTTAGTACAACATAGATGTTTTTGCATGGGCATTTGCTTCTATTATGACCTTAATACTTGCAATCGATACGGCAAAGACCATTAAGTGTCATACACATTGTTTACAGTCAGCTTCTCTAAATGTGATGCCATTAAAGCTATTTGAGATTCCATAAAAGGATTGATTCTAATGTCAATGCTACCGATAGCTTTAGTGTAGAGGATAACTTCTAGAGCTTTGCATGGGTTGGTAAAGGTCTTTTGAGATAGCGTTTGTCTAAAGGGAAGCAACAAACCTCCCACAAACCATTGGGCATGTTGAGTAACATTAATTTCAAATGAAAGCTTTAACAAAAGTGTTTTGAACTATGCATCATACTCTCGTACACTCTTAGTAAACTCTTGTTTTATATCTTTCAGCACAATAATACTTTGTTGATCAAATTCAAGAATATCAAATTCCTAAAGAAATTTCATCTTGAGCTAATCATGGTCAATTACCACTTATTGAGGGTTGAACTTCCTATACCACTTATGTGCTCTATCTAGAAGTGTGGTTACGAATTATGTAGCCTCTCACTCAAAAGAAGTTAGGCTTCACACCCTCTAAATGAGTTCATACTTATGAACATGCTCAAAACATTCTCCATGACCCGATATTCAGGTAGATGAGGCATCATTTCATAATATACTTTTGGTAATTGGGGTGCTTACATTGGTGGCTATTGAGAATGCCCCTATTCCTTGAGGGGAAAGTCCACCACTTCCTCCTGTGTTGCCTCCTAGTCTACCTATAGCAACAACACTAGTGATGTGGGGCACAATAGCTGGTTGATTAATAACACTTGGACCTGTACTCTACCTACTATGAATGTCATGCCCACCAAACATACCAAGTTGGGCCATGAAATTCCCTTAAAGAGGAATAAAAAGTGTTAATTCAGTATGAGTTAAAATTGGCTCAACTACAATTTCTCTTATAGGATCAATGTTTGATTCTACACTATCTATATCCGAATTATGTATAAGTAATTCATCTGATTCAAAAGCATGAGCATGCACTATAGTTGGGGAACTTGCATGGTTCAAATGTGGTTCTTTAGTTTCTTATATCTAGTTTCCCCTTTATATGATAAAATTGGAATTGGGCATGGTTTGAAAGTGATTGAGTCCTCCTTGTACCTTTTCGCTTCACTGTGGATCCTAACAGTACTTATTGAGTTCTCATGTTCCCTTCCTACACTGCTTCCACCTATGATTCTCTGTCAAGCTTCATCGTATTTCCATTTTCACAATGCCTATTGATTGACTACCATTCTGAACCTAAAAATTATTTACCAACACCTCTAGATTCCCCTTTTAATTGTGTGTCTTGTGCAATGATGGATTTATCCCTCCATAGGTAGAGTTTCAAATCCACGATCAATAAATAACTTCTTTACTTCTAGTGGGAAATGTCTAATATAATGACCATGTGGTTCTATGAAAAATTAGAGTTTGGCTTATTTAAGGACAAGAGTAAGTGGTTGCAACATATTCTAAGATGTGGTTGTTTAACACTCCTCTCCACTAGATATTAACAACTCATATCCACAGTGTTACTAGTCGTGCCAAAGCCCTTTGATGTTTAAACATCCAAGTTTGTCTCCTCCCAAAATTTTATGATTGACCTTAAGCATAAGCAGAGAGACATGCATGCAAATGAATAAGGACTTTGACAAATAAGGTTTCATATAATGAGCTTTAGAGATGTTGTTCCACCCATACAGATGCAAAAAAATTTGGTTCAAGATAGGGAACCATAAAATTATCATTGACTTTGATAATCCATTATTCCATACTTTTAAGGGATAAATGTTTAAGCATCTTCCATTACTATGCAACAAACACTACAAGTCTTGACAATGGAACCAAAATGTTGGGTTTATTCTCTTATCACATTTTTATTTAGGCAATGAAGATTATCCCCGACAAACTTGCATGTTGAACTTTCATGCAAGACTAAGGTCTTACACGCTCACTTGAAGCATGTAATAAGAGATTGGTTCTCATGGGTTATGTTTCTAAATAGAACACTAGTCATATACTTCAGTTTATTCATATATCTGATTAGAAATCACACAAAAAAATAAATATACAACTATAGACCTTGATTCATCAATCACAACTACCATGAACACGAAGACAAATGCCATGAAATTCAAAGGGTTGTCTCTTCAAACCCATATAATGCATGTTCTATAAATCACATAATGAGTGATAAGCCATAAATTAGCCAATGCCACCCTATTGTTTTTGATTAATTAAGGCAGAAAATCAGGGGCCAAACCCTATACAGTCAAAAAAGATAGGAAGGCTGGCAAACAAAAGATGCCAACATCGAACCAACAACACAGCCAAGAAATAAAGTCAGAAGCAAAACAAAACACTAGAAAGACTAGAGTCAGAAAGTATGAAACTACATAACTATATAATTAGCAAGATCCTTAAGATTCTCATTGTCTGCATTGTCAGCATTCCCTGAATTACCCACCGCTTCCAACATAGTCATATTTAGCAGAATGTTATTTCAAAGGCCTTTAGCGAAGACCTTTTCTAGCTTTTGAATGCGGACCTTCAAGGCCCCAATATCTATTTTCCAATCATTATCAATCTTTGAACCCTCACCAGCTTCTTCTACATGCATCTTTTCTTTATTATTAGCAGTTCCCCTAGAATCAGCACCCTGCTCTTCAGTGACCTCAAAAACCCGAGAAGCCTATTTCCCAGTGCATCATTCATGCTCTGTCATCTCCTTCTAAATGATCTCTCTAATGTTTGGGGGTATATGAGCCCCTTTTCACCATACCCTCCATCCTAAGAATTGCTGGCCAAGGTTGGCACAAGCATCAACGACCCTGTTACCTTCTCTGTAGGTGTGGGTAATCTCAACTTTGGAAAACTTTTGTAAAAGAAACTGGATGTCTGTAATGATGTCTTTTAGATAGATAAAAATGTTAGATGCTTTATTAATGACATCTATGACCAACTTAGAATCTCTCTGAATATTCAAATTTCTAATTCCTAGGGATATAGCTAACTTTAATCCTCAAAGTAAGGCTATAGCTTCAGCATAGTTATTGCTCTGGCAACCCATGCCACCAGCATAGACAGCAGACATCCCTCCTTTTTCATTTCTTATTATACCTCCTCCACTTGATTTACCACTCAACTTGGATGCCCCATCAAAATTGAGTTCCATCCAATTGGGTTTAGGTGGTATCTATTTAGTATGAAGTCTCTGAAGAATTTTGGAATTATCATGCCCAGGGATAAGGTTTAAAACCTTCCATTTGGCAACAACTTGACTTTCAAATTCAGATAGGGGTTTCTCTGCAACACTAATATGAGTTGTTGTAACACTTTCCAAGATGGTCCTAGCAAAGGAGCTAAACACCTGAGCAACATTTCTAGCAGTGTCCCTGAAAATTTTGTGATTTCACTCTTTCCATAAAGTCCAGTTCAAGCATGGCAGAACTTGCTTCCATAATTCCTTAATCCAGGGATGTGTGAAGGTTGAGTTCTAGTTGAGAATTACTTCTTTAAGGTTAGAATTGCAAACCCATTCAATGCCAATTTTTTTAAGTATTGTGCCCCATAAATCTAGGGTAAACTCGCAGTGTATGAATAGGTGTAAAACTGATTCCTCTCTAGAACCACACAAAAAACATATGTTGACCAAAGTAAACCCCCTCTTTTGAAGGTTGTCCTGAGTAAGGATTTTGTTATGGGCAACAGCCCACCAAAACAAGTTAATCTTTGGAATGAGTTTATGATTCCAAACCTTTTTCCATACCTACTTATTTTGAGCTTCAGGTGTAAGCAGATGATAGGTAGATTTGACAGAGAACGATCCATTCTTATCTGGCCACCAATATTGTTCATCTTGCCAAGGGAAGAGCGAGATTCTGATCTCCTAAACACATTGCTAGATCTCCCAAATTATTGGGATAAGCTCAGGCATGTGCACACAACAATCTAAAAGGTTTTTCTAGCTCCTTATCTCATTGTTATTTTCCATATAATCACTAACCCTATCACTAAAGAATTGAGTAGTCAGGTCTATAATTTCTCCATAGTTTCCTTAGGAGATGAGAGGCTTGTCCCTTAACCAATTATCCTCCCAGAATTTAATCTATTGGCCATTTCCAAGCTTCCACCTAATTCCTTGTTTGAGAAAACTTCTACTTTTTAGCATTTTATTCCATATCATAGACCCCTGGGGTAATCTTGCCTGTTGAAGAAAGTTGGAATCATCAATGCTATGCATGTATTTAGCATACATTATTTCCCCCCACTCATTGTTGTTGTGAATCAGATTCCAACTAAATTTTGAGAGGAGGGCTTTATTCATTTTCCTGATCGATCTTATATTAAGTCCACCATGAGATTTTGGGAGACACACCTTTTCCCATCTGACTAAAGAAATTCTCTGTTTGTCTTCCACTCCCATCCATAAAAATTTCCTTTGGATCTATTCCAACTTTAGCAAAATACGTAGGAATTTTAGAAATAGACATGACGTAAGTAGGAATACCTTGCAAGGATGCCCGAAGAAGTTGCAGCTTATCTGCACTACTGAGTAGTTTCCCCTTCCACCCAAGAAGTTTCCTCTGTGTACGTTCCACAATACCATTCCAAAAACCTGAAGATACCTCTCTGACTAAGAGTGGGATACCTAGGTAGGTAGCTGGTAAGCCATCCTCAGCACAATCTAAGATATCAATGATTATATGTCTAAGCTCATTGGGAGTGTTGAAGAAGTACACATTGCTTTTCTAGAAATTTATTCTTTGTCCCGAGTCTCTGGCATAAACATTAAGTATATTCTTCCATCTTCTAGCTTCAATCATCGATGAGATGCCAAATAAGATGTTATCATCCACAAACTGATGTATAACCATAGGATGGAGGGAAGAGGCAGGTTTGATGCCTACTAGCTTTTTTGAAACTATATCAACTTGTATGTATCTTCCCAAAACCTCAGCCATAATGATGAATAGGTACAGGGAGAGAGGGTCTCCCTGACGAATTATTTTGGAGGAGGATAAAAACCCTCTAGAAACTCCATTAACCAGTACTGAGAATTTAGCAAAAGAGACCACATTCTATAATAAACAAGATAATTTATCATTAAACCCAAATTTTCTAATCACTTGGAATAGAAAAGTCCATGAGACTCTATCATAAGCTTTGGATATATCAAGCTTGAGGGCCATCCCAGGGATTCTACTCTTATCAATGGAGTGGATAGTCTCATGTGTGGTGATCACAGCATCAAGAATCTGTCTACCCGGGATGAAACCTTTTTGAGCAGGAAAAATAATTTTGTCAAGCAAGGGTTGAATTCTCAAAACCAGCAGTTTAGTACATATCTTATACTTAGTGTTGCATAAGCTAATGGGTCTGAAATCAGCAAGGTGTAAAGGTTGAGATTTTTTAGGAACAAGTACAATGAAGGTATTATCGACTTGTTTCAAAAGTTTTCCAGATCTGAAAAAATTAGGAACTGCAATCGTGAGGTCCACTCCAACAATCTCCCAATATTCCTGAAAGAATATAGGAGGAAAGCCATCAGGACCTAGGGCTTTAAAAGTGCCCATGGAGAATAAAACAACATGTACTTCTTCATCGAATATAGACTTTAACATTTCTAGTTTGTCTTCTTTTGTTATCAAACAGGGGATTTTATCAATGAATTGACTCATAGATCTATCAATTCTATCATTATCATTTTCTTCCGTAAGTAGATTCTGAAAGAACACCCTGGCTTGCTCCCCTATTTCATTGTCCTCAGTAGTAATGTCTCCATTATCCAGGACAAGCTTAGTTATTGAGTTGGCTTTTCTATGTTTCATAGCTGAGAGATGGAAAAAAGCAGTGTTCCTATCACCCTCTTTAAGCCATTGAACACGGGATTTTTGTTTCCAAAAAACCTCTTCCCTTTCCATCAGATTCTTCCATTCTTAAGACAGACTGTTCTCTTTTTCTAAGGTGCCCTCAGAGTCATCCTCTTGATCAATTAGTTGCTGAATAGCCTTGAGTTTCCCATTATATTTTTCTTCTGCTGGAAAACCTGCCCAAAACTGTATCTATTCCAGCCATAAACTTCTTGTTTAATGTGCTGGAGTTTCTTGACTATTCTAAACATGGGAGCACATTGAATGGGAATATTCCACCATTGATCCACCATTTGTCTAAAACCTTTGTGTTTAATCCACATAGCTTCAAAATGGAATGGATGAGGTCTGTGTTGTCCCTGATCTCTCCAATTGAGGATAATCGGGCAGTGGTCAGACATGGTTCTAGGTAGAGCCTGCGCCTGCATATTTTGATAATCATTCCAGTTGCTTGATATTAGAAATCTATCTAATTTAACTTGAATCATTTGATCTCCTCTTTAATTGGTCCAAGTAAAATTTTGGTTCTGTAGCTCTATGTCCAATAATCCCCAATCATTGATGAATTCATCAAAGTCGAACATGTTGTCCGAGTAATCAATATTTCCACCTTATTTCTTAGAAGGGTATAAAGGTGTGTTAAAATCTTTAGCTAACATCCATTTAGAATTTTGAGGATTATTCCTGTAGCTATTGAAATCTATCCATAATTTCTATCTCAAAGCTCTGTTATTCAGTGCATAAACATTTACCAACATCCAGTTTAAGGAATTCATGGAAAAATTGGTAATCAAAAAGTGCTTATTATGAGCCATAAGAGATCCTTGGATTTTAGCACTATTCCACATAGTGACAATCCCTCCTGAAGCCCCTTCAGTAGGACTAATACAAAAATCCACCTTAGGCCATATATATTCAGCAATTTTCACAAAATTCTCCTCTTTCATCTTGACTTCTTGGAGTAATAGAATATCTAGTTTATTATCAAAAATGTAGTTTTTAACCTCAAACTACTTTGAGGGACTATTGAAGCCCCTCAAAATCCATGATAATATTCTCATTTAGAGAGTTTGGAGGATTGGGACTCCAGTGTTTTCTATTTTCCACTGGCAATCTCCCTAGCAGTCTCTCTTTGCCTTGTTTCCCTTAGGGTTGGCCTCCCTTGTTTGGGCTCAGTACCAACATCTACATATTTTTTTACCTTTTTGGATCTTTTTCTTTGGGGTAACCCATTCTTCTTGTTCATTGCTGCCATCTTGTCCTACTACCCCTGTTGCCAAGTAGTTTCCTACCTGGCCTCCATCTTACAGATCACAAAAAAAGTCTGTATTTGATCGTGGATCTGGTACTCATTGAGTGTGACTTTCAGGTGTTACTTCTTCCCATCCAATCCTTAAAACTATGTCATCTTCATTGACTTCCTTTAGCAAAAGGTCCCCTCTTGCCCCTTCCTTAAACATATTAGTCTATTTTTCTAAAGTGTAGATTGTGTTAAATGTGGCCTTGTGACTGTTGTCAGATATTATATTCTCCTTTGGGACCTCTTTTCCCTCACTACTGATGATATCCTCCTTTCTCTTTTCCTCCTCTCCTTCTTCTGTAGCCTTTTGACTATCATCTAATCCTATAATTTCCTTTGGGACAACTTCACCTTCACTGCTAGGGGTAGCCTCCTTTCCCTTCCCCTCCTCTCCTTTTCCTATATTGTCAGGAATTTCCACATTATTCTCTATTTCTTGCTTGTTATTCGCTTGCTCCTCCTCTACATTCTAGGAATCCTCTTTCATCCCCCTTTGCTTCACTTTGCATTGTGTCATTAGATGTTCCTTCCTCTTACATATTTGATAGAAAGTGGTAGCATTTTCATAAGTGATTGGCTGAGTCCAGGTTCCATGTTTAGAGTTTAGCTCAATGGACGTAGGGAGAGTCTTATTTATTTCAACATTAACATAGATTCTAGCATACACACATCTAGACTTAGTTCTGGTTATATGATCTGAGGTGACATATTGACCAATAGAATTGCCAATGGCTGTGAAGATTTTTTCATCCCAAAATTCCAAAGGGAATCCTGGTAATCTTACCCAAGCAGGTGTTGTCTTATTGAGGTCTGAGTTAGGATCAAATCCTAGTTTCCATGAGCATAAGGCTAAAGAATGTGGTCCAAATAGCCAAGGACCTCTAGCAAGGGTAACAATCATATCCTCCCTATTCTTAAATCTAAAAAGGAATAGACCTCTAGCCATGGCTATGATTGAAACACTACCTTTGACTTTCCACCTAGAGAAAATCCATCTTCTAAGCATTTCGATATTAGGATGGAAAGAAAAAAACTTACCAACCAGCGTAAGGTCCATGGATGCCACTATTTCCTCCACCAGATCGTCTGGGATACTCAACACCATGCTCTCCGAGAGAATAGGGAGACTTGACAAGCCTTTTGATGGACACGTCTTTTCACCTATGAGTGCCTTCTTCCATCCATTAGATGGAATATCCCCTAATAGGTTCTTGGACAGATCCCCAGAGGTATTGCTATTCGTAGTGACCTCCATTGGATCCGTGGTCCTGCCTGTTGCACTCAGGGGGCCTAACCAAGTGGGAAAAAACCAGTTTCAAATATTGTCCACACGCTTCACTCCTCTGCTTATAAGGTCCTTTAAAATAGTTGATCCACCCTATTGTTAATGTTAAAGCATCAATTAGTTGAAACACAACACTTGAAGTAATTATAATATCTTTAATTCTATATTATAGAGTCACTATATGTTATCCATTAACAATCACCTTACATGATTCTACATAGGGGAATTTATACTTGTTTTTCCCTAATCAAGTGGTTACATAATAAATGATAAATGGGTGATTGGCTAACAATCTCTTAGTAGAATAAGAGTTGTGGCAATCTTTCACTTGTTTTCTCCTAAGAACTCTGACCTTCGTGCCCCCTAAATTCTTATTCGACGCTAAATTATTGTTGCTAAATGTCCTCCTTTTTATAGGCCATTACAAAACTCATGATTATTAAAGTCTAGATTATCCTTGGGAATAGTTTTTCAATCATCTCCCACTTCCCTCGTGCTCTCCAAGCCTTTCATTGTTGTTTTAAGTCCTATGCTCTCAGGTTTTTCATAGTTATGTTTCATCTTTGACTGGGTCTTATCATGCTTGTTATTTTATATTCCTTTATCCTTTCATGCCTCATTGATTCCACACCATGGTCTTCCCGTGCCATGTTCCTCTTGCACCGTGTCAGTTTTGTGCCAAAAAGCCAAAACACTTAGTCAAAATTTGGGGTCCAACAAAATGGAAAATAAAGAATAGGATAGATGAGATGATTTCAGGTAGATAAACACAAAAAACTATTATATTAATCCCAAGGAAGAAAAATGATAATTCAAGGTAGCTAAACACATAAACTCACCATAATAATCCAAGATTTGAGATTATGACATGGAAAACCTATATCATAGAAATGGGAAGGTAAAGACATATTTTGGACATAATAATATGATACATACACCAAAGAGATTAGATAGCATTATAAATAAAGATATACAACAACCTTGTATTTATCCATAAAAACATAAGTTTTGTTTTTAATCACAGCAAGGCTTGAGAATGTCAAGAATTCCTAATACAGATGTAACAAAACTTTCTACACTAAAAGAATTACATTCATTAACTGTCTAACAATATTATTTTAACAAATTTAAAGAAAAGGAATCAAAGTGGATTAACATCCTCATGTACATCATTCACCAAAAATATTTAGGGCACAAAGTCCTGTAAATTTTTTTTTTATTGATCCATTCTGGGGTTGTATATATAGAATCATTCCTTTCATCATGCCAAAAGTCATTCTATTGTCAAAATCCAACCCTTTGAATGGGTTTCAAACTCTTATTTCAATGGGTGGTTACATAAAGTAACTACATTTTTGTAGTTTTAGGCACTTGCAAAACACGTTAGCAAAAACACACAACTTAAAGTATACAAAAAATGTGTTGAGCAATTTGTACAACTTGTAAAAGTGAAATGACCAATTTAAATAACCTAAAAAAATGCATTAATTTTTTTACACAACTTAAAATTTGCAAAAGTGTGTTGACAAATTTTCACAACTTGCAAAAGTGAAATGACCAATTTTCATGACTTGTAAAAGTGCATTGGTGTTTTTGCACAACTTGAAAACTATGAACTTCACCCTATTTTTTCAATTATGATTCTCCCATTTGATTTTATAAGTTTAATAAGAAGTTTTTGCACTATGGACCCTTAATATAAAATTTTCTTCATCAAATTATATTTCTAGCACATTGAAAGAGAGCCAACAAAGAGTTTAGATGCAATAGTTATGTTCTTAAGGAGATTGAACCCTACTTAAACATGTCCAAAATTTTGCCTTGCTTAGGCATATGTGACTCTACCCTTTGATTTTAGAAGTTCAAGATGAATTTTTTGCACCATGTGTGTTTAAGGTAAATGTTCCTCATCAAATTATATTTGCAACTTATCGAACAAGATGCAAAAAAGAGTTCAGAAGTTAAATTCAAGGCCCAAGGGAAATCAAACCTTGTTTGGACTTTTTATGCTTGCCCAAGTGTCAGATTTTGAGAGGTGCAAAGCACATCATAGGTTCTGGAAGGTGAAAATCATGTAAAAGGTTCTAGAAGGTGTAGAGCATGTTTCAATTTTTGGAAGGTGTAATGCACATTCTGTGTTCTGAAGGGTGCAAAGAATGTTACAGATTCTTAAGGGTATAATTAGGTTCCAAATGGTGAAAAACACATTGTGAATCTTAGTGATGTGTATAATAGGATTATATTCTATGGGAATGTTGAGCAAGGTAGTAGATTTTGATAAGGGTTCAAATAAATTTTGAACCTTAATGAAGGTGCAAATGAAACACATAATCGACTGCAACAAGTTTTTCAACTAATACAAGGAAATTTGAAATCTATCATATGCTTTGGAAGAAGAACTAATTATGAAAAGATTTGTAAGCAACGTTCCTATTGACCATTGTTGCTCACCATGGAAGAGTAGTGTCTAATTCATTTCATGACTTCAGGTTCGATAGAAAAGGCTAAGTCAAGAATAGAATCAAGCCTTCATGCTTCAAGGTTTTGGTCTTCACATGTTTTTAAACAAATTATTTAAAAAGATAAAATACTTAGCATATTTTTAAATAGGTTAAACTTCATGATTTTCAATAGAAAATTAGTCATAAATTTTATGTGACAGAGAGTTTATAAAAGTTCTGAAGACTTCACAAAGGTTATCTAAGTTTATGTCTTCAAAACAATTGTTTTGACAGGTTTAGAATAGAAGTCATGAAGCTTTTAGAAGCCCAAAGAGATCTTTGTTAAGATACTGTCTAAGTATTTTGGTCTTCAAAAAAATGTGTGAATAAAATTCAAAACTTTTATCCTGAACAAAAATTTTGAACATTGAGAATTATGTCACATATTTTGCATGAAGGATCAACAAGCACAAGTAACAAAGGTTTATGTCTTTGTTTGGTGCCACATGCCAATATCTTGGCAATCTTGAGCCATTTCAAAATGACTTTCTACATTTAGTCAATTTTTTTTCAAAGTTTCCTACCGAGTCTCCATGTCAGCAGAGTTCTTGGAGAATGGGTTAGTGGGATGCTTTCATGTGTCATAATCTTAGTGACCCAACATCCCTTAACCATCTATACAAATGTAAAATCCTATAAGCAAGTGGGTGAACGAGATGATGCCATGTGGTATAATCCCACTACTATGATCCCTCATATATGTCCATATAAATAGGTGGTGATGTTAGTGATCCCTGGATAAGTGGGTGAGCAATATGTTACCACATGTTGAAATCCTACTACACTGCAACCCCAATAAGGTTCATGTAAGCCCAACAATATGTTAAAATTCTAGGTGAGTGAGATAACACCACTCATTGAAATATCATTTTACCATGATATAAAGAGTTAGTAGAACCTGTCAGTCTCCCAGTTTACTAGAGCCCAACAAGAGTGAAGAGAGGTTACGTGTCCATAGAATGGCAAAAGTAAATAATAAAGCTAAAACTCACAAGTGTTGAAAAATTACCAAGTGGCAAAATGCCCCCCCAGAATTATAGCCAATTATGTAATGAAGGAAAGAAAGGAGAAGTTGAGGGGAAGTCACATGGTAGAGACCCCATCAGAGCTAAGGACATAGTGGCTACATAGTCAATAAAGCACTGGCTTAAAATTGATGGCCCATCTAGCTATCAAAATTGTCACAGACATGAAGGTTGTAGGTAAAGTGGATAGTTACCATTTGAAGACTCCCAACATGAATAAAGTATCAAGAAACTTGAAAACAGTTAGATGCGAGTGTGGATTTGTAACTCCTTTATCAAGAAATGAGGGCAATTTTAAGAGATCAATAATGAGTCATTGAAGATAATGGAGAACTCATATGCCACCTTTCAAGAGAGCATCATAAAAAAAGGCCAACTAATGTAGGATAGGAATATATAATTATTTTATTATATTTAATTAATGTTGTAATTGATCGCATGATTAGATAAGAGTCATCATACGCTTCGTACACATCCTCCTTCTCTCACTCCTCTCTATTCTCCTATAAATACTATTGTACGGGAAGTTGAAATCATCTTCTAGTTGGTTATAATGTAACCCTACCAAGATTGATATTGATTATTTCTTTTAAAGAGAATACAAGTTGATTTATGTCTTCTCCATCTTGCATTTGGTGTTCTTATAATGAATTGTTGATGAATATTAGTGACAATGTTCATCTTCCTTGCATTTGTCCTGTTCATTATTGTCTCTTTGTGAGTTAGTCATCTTCTTATAGGGAATATGGTGTGTTTCAAATACTTTTGAAAAGGTTAAGCATGGAAATATTCACTAGTGTCTTATTTTAGACCTCTTGATTATCCCTCTTGATTGAAGCATTAGCTATAACCTCCATATTGAAATACTTATGTTGAAAGGATTGTTTGGAGTTGTGAAATCTAATTTTATTCTTGTTTTTGTCCATAATAGTGATCATAAACAAGTAAATGAGAACTATAATTTTGTGCATCAACCCCTTTTCAATTGCTTTTAGCTTTCTCTCTCCCTTTTCCTTATAATTTGAATAGGTTTAACATTAGCTTAGGTGTAGTATTAAGAGAGCCAACCCTCTCTGGAGATTCACTCCACATTTTAGGACACCCATAGCCTAGGAGTGTTTGCTTTTTGTCAATTGGGTAAGGAGACCTGGAACACCTCCATAAAGTGTGCAACTCAAAGTGAGAATAGTTTTTGGCATGGCTGGTGAGATAATAATTTCATCTACTAAGGAATTTTTGGTGTTGTTCTTTAGCATATTAGCCTTTGGAGGCATTTCCATAAACACTAATGACGACTCCAATTTATCTACAACTAGTTTAAGCAATCCAAGTGCTTAAATATCATTGATTGGTATGTATTTCAATATTATTTTTGTGAAAATACATGTTTGTACCTCCATATCCTTCATATCATGCTGAGAACATTTATGGCTTCACCTCAAGTAACCCTGAACCAGTAAGATACTAGTATTCCCATGCCATTTACCCCCTCCCACCCTTGCTCATGTTTCTAATAAACCTTATCAAAGTTATGTTCCTCCTAATAGACATGAAAAATATTTCAAGGAGATAAGACTTGATTTTGAGAGACAATGTATGGAGAATGATAGGGAAAACGAGCATACAGACACAAAGAGGAACTTGCATATCAGGGTTATATCCACCAAGAAGAAGTAGAGTCATGAAAGATATATCATGAGGCTACAAAAGATAAAATGTAACTAATGACCATGAGAGCACAATGAATTGAATCCAAACCTCAATTGCTTCTTCCTATCCCTAGTTTTAGACAAGGTCTTTCAAATAAGTCTACTTGTTTCAAAATCCCAAGTTTTAGGACTCCCAACCCTATGAAATAGCCTATGCTTGTGCAAACTCCATCCATTATTCCTCAAGAATCTCAAACTTATTCCCCATGGTAGCCTTATTAGACCATTCATTGTAAGCCAATCCAAAATTAGTAAAAAGAAAAGGTTATAGAGGCCATACAAAGTAAGTTTCCAAGTTTCATAAATCCTTCATCCACCTCTCTAATTGGAGATATTCATGAATATCAAGGCATACTAGAAATTGATGGGTTGATTTATGAGTGGAAAGAGAAGAATGGAACATCCCTATCACAAGTTTCTTTTCCTCCTCTCCAATAATTCTTGAATGAAACTATCACCTCAAACCCATGACCTATTCAAGAGTAGCCCATAATGCCCTATATTCCTATTCCAATAAGTGGACCTTCTTTCCCTCTCACAATCTCCACTTTTGAGGGAGCATGATTTATATGGAAGGTAAGTGAAGATCATTCAGGGGAAGAAGAGAGTGTTTCAAGTGAATGAGATGAGGTGTTCATCATTGGCAGTCCTCATTATACCATGAGATCAGACTTAAGACCAAAGGAAGAAAATCAATCTCATTGGCACACTTTTGATGAATAGGAAACCAAGTTTGAAGAAAAGGCATCAAATCTCATGGTCAATAAGATACTACTCAAAGAAATCATTATTTGCATGATGAACTTCACATTGTTTTAGACCTAATGGAGTATAGTAAACATAATGAGAAAGTTAAGCCTGAAGAAGAAGACATTAACTTGTTTGAATAATTTCCATTTGGTGTGATGGAGGAAGACTTTAAAAGTGAACAAAACATCCAAGAGGAGCATTTGTTTCAAGAAGAACTTCCTAAATAGTTTGATATTAGTTTGTAAGCACAATCACAAGTAGGAGACACTATTCACCATGATATTGTTGCACTAGTTGAAGAGGCTCCTAATGATTCATTTGAGTGGGCCAATGACTGTTTTGAATTTTGACAACACAATGAAGAAGGTGCAAAATTTAGTTCCTTCTCTACTATTTATGAGAATACCTTCATACCAATTCCCATGAAACTAAAAGAGGGTCTAAACGAGCCAAAAATAAGTGAAAGGCAACTACAATAATTGGTTGAGGTCATAAAAGCAGGTTATGTGTTTTTGTAAGGAGACTATAATATAGATAAGGCTAAGAAGGGCAGTCCTTTAAACATGACATCCCATGAGCCCAATTCACTCAATATTAACTTGTTTAATGTTTTCAATATTGGTTATACATGCCTTGATCAGTTGGCAAACTTTGAAGAAGATGATACTACCGTAAGTATCCTTAGAGAAGACCCCAATGAAGAGTGGTAGCAATACCTTGATCTCATTAAATATATTGAGACTCTTTGTAGGTATATATTTCCTTATGAAGATGTTGAAAGGTGGTGGTCAAAATTAGAGAACATTCCCAAGAGGGTGTTGATCAAATCATATCTCAAGAAGACCCTGATGAAGCTAGGGGTAGTATTTGGAGTTCCTTGAAGATGTTGAATAACTTGTAACAATTGACAAGAAAAATGACATATCTCAAGGTGTCATAGAAGGCCAAGAATAATGTTCTAATGAGCCATTAGAGGATGAAGTTGTAATTTTTCTTATGAACCAGAATGTGATCACATTAGAGAGGTTCCTCAATGATGAAGAATAACATGAGGTGAGCATTGAAACATAAGAGGAGTTTGTTTATCTAAGATATATGTTTGCTTCAATTGATCTACTTGAAAATAAAATAAGGAGGTTAACAAGCAAAAAAAAATTTGATTCAACAAGAACAACATTCAAACAATAGTTAGTTCTTCATCTCTATCAACCATATGGAGAGGACCTGAGAGGTTTTTCTTTTGATCCAAGTTGAGTGGAGGTATTTTGAGCATTTTATATAGTAGTTTATATATTTTCTTTCCTTAATTACTTTGGCATATTTGTTTATTTCTATTCTTTACTTTTATTATTTATTCAGAGGTGTTTCTCAATTCTTGGGAGAGTGAAAGCATGAAGCACTGAATCTTCATGAAATTGGTAAAAATGTGTTCTCAATTTTTTCTCAGAAGTGGTCAAGTTATTGAAATAAGGGTTGGATTTTATAAATCAAGAGTTTTAAAAGCTTATACAACTCCATGCCCAATGGACTATTTCAAAAGGCTATTTGATTCCTACGTAGTAGGCAAGTAGCTTGAAGAGGTCACCAAAATGTTGACCATTTTTGGTCACCATGGAAGTGCAACCAACATCTAATTCATTTTAAGGCTTTAGGTTTGACAAAAAAGACTAAGTCAGGAAACAAATCAAGCCTTCATGCTTCATGGTTTTGGTCTTTGCATGTTTTGACATAAATGATTTGAAAAGAGAAAAGACTTAGCATATTTTCAAAGAGGTCGACCTTAATGCTTTTCGATAGAAAAGTAGTCAGAACTTCATAGGACTAAGAGTTTACAAAAGTTTTAAAGACTTTATAAAGTTTTTCCAAGTTTAAGTCTTTGGAACAATTGTTCTGACAAGTTTGGAATATAAGCCATGAATCCTGCATAAGCTCGAAGAGAACTTTGTGAAGATATTGTCTAATTATTTTGGTATTCAAACAAATTATTCAAAGAAAAGTCAGAAATTTCATTCTAAATAAAATCTTTGAAGACCAATAATCATGTTTTAATTTTTGTGTGAAGTTTTAGAAAACAAAATTTGTGAATATTTGTGTCTTTGCTTGGTACCACATATCGATCTATCGACAATACCAAGCCCTTTCAAAATGCCTTTCAACACTTAGTTAATTTTTATTCAAAGTTT